>JARGCU010000022.1:14258125-15677500 GCA_029227775.1 Morpho helenor | reverse complement strand
CGATTCCAGCCGCCGCCTCCATTGGCGGAGGAGCTCCTCCTGAGCTTCCCTCCGCCAATCCACCTCTACCACCGCCGAGTCTCCCCCCGATGAACGGGCTTCAACTCTGCGGCGGTAGGCCTGAGCGAGCACCTTGGCCTCCAGGTCCCAGGGAGGGGACCCAGCCAAGGCGCAGGCCGCCTCGCCGGAAATGGTCCGGTAGCCCCGCACGAGTCTGACCGCCATGATCCTCTGCGCTCCCCGCACCAGAGGCAGGGACACCGCAGTCAGCCGCTCCGCCCACACGGGAGCGCCGTACAGGGCCATAGAGCGGACCACTCCGGCATAAAGGCGCCGGCAGCCTGCATTAGGCCCCCCCAGATTCGGGAGGAGCCTGCTCAGGGCTCCGGCGGTCGCCGTTAGCTTGGGGGCGAGCCGCCGGAAGTGGGCCTCGAACGTCCATCGGCTGTCGAGGAGCAATCCCAGGTACCGTAGGGTACCCGAGATTTCGATGGACGTCCCGCCCACCACCAACCGGGAGCCCACTGGGGGCGCCATCCGAGGCCTGTGGAAGCAAATGGCCTCGGATTTCTCCAAGGCCACCCCCAGTCCCAACCGGCGAATCCGGGCCACAACGTGAGCCGTGGCCGCGGTCGCCAGCACTCGGGCCTCCCGGTGGGTGCTCGCGCGGGCAGTCACGAGGGTGTCGTCTGCATAACAGAACAGACGCACCCCCGGAAGCATTTGCCCACGCAGCACCCAGTCGTATCCGATGTTCCACAGGAGGGGGCCTAGAACCGACCCCTGTGGAACACCGCACGACATCCTCCGCTCCTTCCACGCACCCCCAGCCGTCGGGTACCTGACAGCGCGGTCAGCCAGATAGTCACTGACCACACGCTGCAGGTACATGGGGATGCGGTGGAAGCGTAGGGCCTCCTTAATCACCCCCCAGGGCAAGGTGTTGAATGCGTTAGCGATGTCCAACGACACCGCCAACACCACCTCGCGCCGGGTTGTCGCCTCCTCCGCCAGAAGTCTCACACCCTCGATACAGTCGAGGGTGGACTTGCCCTGGCGGAATCCGCACTGGAGACGACTGAGGTCGGGCCCTACCTCCTGGAGGTGCTGGACTATGCGGGAAGCTATTATTCGTTCGAGCAGCTTCCCCGCCTCGTCCAGCAAAACGATAGGCCGATACGCGGAGGGTGTATCGGCCGGTCTACCCTCCTTCCTTAGCAGGACCAGTCTCCCCGTTTTCCACCTACGGGGAAAGAGGCCCTGCTCGAGGCAGGCACTGAACGTCGCCCTGAGTCCAGACTCCAACGGACCCAGGGCAAGTGACCAGGCGCGCCCAGGGATGCCGTCGGGGCCAGGGGCGGTATTTTTCGCCTTCATGCGACTCACTGCCCCGGCCAACTCCCACTCCGACACCCCCGGCGCACCTGATACAGTGCCGTCCTCCTCCTCCTCCGGAGGTGCCATACGAGGCGGAACCACCTCGGCCGCTTGCGGGAACAGGGTCTCCACCACGGATTCGAGGAAATCCGGCCGAAGGCTCTCGGTGAGGGGGGGAGCGCGGGCGCGAAGCTTCTTCCGCACCGCTTTGTACGGCCTCCCCCACGGATCCCGATTGAGCTCCTCGGCCATCTCCTTGTGGGCCCTGTCCTTAGCGTCGGCTATGGCCGCCCGCAAAGTAGCGCGGGCAGCACTATAGGCCTCGTAACGGCGCCTCTCCTCTTCGACGTCGTGTCGCCTACGACGCCTGTAGCGGGATAACCGGTAGCGCACAGCTCTGCACTGGTCACGCAGCTGCGCCAGCTCCTCCGACCACCAGTATACCCCGCATGCCGGCCCTGTGCATCGCACCCTCGGCATGCTGGCGTCGCAGATGAGCGACATCCGCCGCTGGAGGTCCTCGACCTCCTCGGCAACCTCCCCACCCGTGGGCCCAGCGGCCCACGCCTGGACGATTGCGGCCTCGACAAGGAACTCGGGATCCATTTTTCTGATGGACCACCGAGGGCCATCATCTCTTCCCGACCGAGGGGAAATGGGAGTGGGAGCATGGCGTGCGGCCACCTCGAACCATATATATCGATGGTCCGAGAGTGACTCCGCACCCACAATTACCTCCCAATTTTTGACACATGGTGACATGGCGGCGTCGACAAAGGTAACGTCGACTTTGGAGCCGCCATTCCATCGCACACATGTGTCAGCCGTCCCTCGGTTCATGACGGCCATCCCAGTCGAGGCCAACCAACCGTCCAGAAACCTCCCTCTCACGTCCGTGACCGGAGACCCCCACGCGGCGGATTTGGCGTTGAGGTCACCGGCCAGGACCACCTTGCCGGGGCGTAACCTATTCACCAAGTCTCCGACTTCAGCCATAAAGAGTTCGAAGTCGGAGAACGGTCTGTTGGGTGAAAAATACGCCCCGATGACGGATACGTCTCCAATCTTTGCGGAGACGTACCCGCGCCCCCTCACCACGCGCTCCAGAGCTGGGGAACCAACTGCAGCCCTGGACGCGATGGCCACATCTCCCACACGGTCTCCGACCCCACTCCTCGCCCGACGGAACGAAGAGGGGTTCGGAGACCACAGCCACGTGCACCATGCGCTCCGCCAAGGTCTGGAAGATAAGGTCCTGGGCCTTGCCGGAGCGCATGATATTCGCCTGGAGGAATCTTATGGAGGCCATCAATTAGCGACCTCCATCGGATCCTCCATAGCCCGGCTCGTGGTGGGCTGAGCCGGGTCGGCGGCAGGTGGCGAGGGGACCCTCGGGCCATCACCCCCCCTTCCCCTCCTTTTTGGAGCGGACGGTGCCTTACACTGTCCGCTCCCCGCCCGATGGTCGGCCTTTAATCCCGCTCGTTCGCAGCTCCCACAATGCGGAGCTACCGAGCAGGATCGAGCCTTTGACCGCAGCGATAACACTCGCCGCTGCGGTCAACGGCCGACGAACATTCAGCCCTTAGGTGCCCCTTTTCAAGGCACCTAAAACACCGCTGCGGGCGAGTCTCGAGCAACTGGACCCGAGCCGAGACCCAGCCTACCAGCAGCCTGCCAGACGCCACCACCTTTTTCGCCGCCGCGACAGGGACCCTGAGCCAGAGAGAGCCCAGGGCATTTCCTGTCCTGCGGATCGCCCCGCACTGGATTTCCTGTGCGGTACAACCCCCGATCCGCGCGACGGCGATGGCGACATCATCCTCTTCGGCCGAGTCGTCCAGACCCACAACGCGAATCTCCGCACACTTTGTGGGCGTGGACACTCGTACCGCCGGCTCATCCTTAAACAGGTCCTTGAGCCGGCTTGCAAGAGCTACCGCTTTTTCTGCCTTTTCGGGCCCGGAGATTTCAAATTTACGGGCCCCAGTCGCCGCCTTCTTCAGTCGCATACCGACATCCAGCCCCAGGTCGTCAATTCGAATGCCTCGACGAGCTCGGGCCAGTATGTCGCCATACGTGAGGCCTTTTTTCACACCCTCCTCATCCAGAGTAACCACGACAGCAGCGGAGTTTGGGGTTTTAAGATTTTTACCACCACCACCAACTTGTTTTGGCTGCCGCTGCTGTGCTTGGATGGACGTGGGCTTCGCTGACTCCACCTTCCCTGCCTTAGCTTTCGGACCTCTACGAGCAACCACGTTCCAGCCTTCGCTCATAGAGGCCGGGGCTGGTGGTAGAGGCCTGGGCTCAGGGCGCGTTTCAGGCTTTTTTCCGGCTTTCTTTTTCTTTGTTTTAGACTTTTTCAAGCCTCCCGATACCGGATCGGCGACCACTATCTCCGGTTTACTTCGTTTTGGCGGCTGGCTAGTAGAGGCCTCCGGAATCTTCCGAGCCTCTACTTGTCTCTCCTTCGCCGTCGTCACAACCTCCTTTCTTTGTGTCTTTGCCGCCACCGCCGCCGCAATTTTCTTATCCGCAGCTAGCGGAGGGCGGAGTCTTGGCTCCGGAGGCAATCGACTTTCCATATTGTCCAGTCGAGCCGAAAACATATTACGGAGCCTGACAATCTCCTCCTCAACTGTCAGGCTCTTCTCAGGCTGACGGACTGGCGGAACCACCATGTTCCCAGAAGACCCCATATTGGCAGAGGTGATCATCTCTTTTAACGTGGCGATCTCCACAGAGAGATTATTCACCACCCCTGCCAACCTGGCGTTTTCGGCCCTCAAAATTCGGACCTCTTCTGACTGTGTCCTCTTTAACAGGACCTTGACCGCCTCCTCCACGCATTCGGCGACTGAGTTAAGGGTTCCTCTGCACTTACCATTAAGGTTTCTGGACTTACCCAAGGTCAGCCGCATCTTCTCCATGTTCTGGGAGAGCACGTCACAAACACGTGACGTGTCAGCCATGTCCAGTGACTCCGGACTTTCAGAATTGACAGGCCCACTTTTGGACCTAGTCGAACCGGAATTCCGGAAGTCCTCCGCCGGCGCCGACCTGGTTCTTCGGCCACTCGGCTCAACTTCACCAATATCCACATCGTCCTTGAGAAACTCGTGACGCCGAACAGCGTCACGGGCCTCCTGAAGACCCATTTGAGAGCCCCACACATGGGTCCTGGTATCCGCCTTTTTGGCGTCCAGGTCACGCGTTTCGGTGGAACCCTCGCATTCAGCCCACAGCCGTTTCTTAGATCGGGTTCGATTTTTCGTGCCGTCTAAGCTTTCCGCTGATACACATCTTGACATATCCGCGGAGTTGTCTGATCCTGCACTAGCACTTCGAGTGCTGATAGTCCTGTCCTTAATCTTGCGTGTCGTATCACGCCTCGTCTCTACTGGATCCGCAGAAACACCAGCATAGCCGGTCTCAATTTCGCAGATCTCTACTCCTCCATCTCCGCAAGCACTGGTTGCCCCCCCAGATACGATGGGGCGACCAAGGCCAGTATTGCACGGCACCCGCAAAATTAAATTCGCGGAATGCGATGAAACACTGGTCTCGGTGAGGGATTCCCCGGATGATCCGGGACCCTCCTGGGTAGTTATTACTTTTCGTTTGTCCATTGCCATAATTTTTTGATTTGGTTACCCTTACGACCGAACTCCCATCGGCCATTCATCTTGTCGGCGGGTATGACCTTAAGATTGGGTGAGGCCCTCGCGACTGGATTCCCCCCCAGCCACTCATCCCCTCGGCGAGCCCCAAAACCTTGGGATTAGGGGTAATTTTTTAGAGAGGTTTTCTTCCTCGCGACCCGAAGGTCCCCGCTCCCATCGCTGGGTTTACGGGTTTGGCTGACGGAGGCCGAAGCCGTGTCCAGCAAGACTAAACTAGCCAAAATCGAACGCGCCAACCAGTTGAAGACTCATTCCCCCCCAGAGCCCCCAGCCTATCAGAATTGCCCTCTGCTAACAGAGGGACAATCAGAATCAGCAACCCTACCCCCCCTACCCCACGGTCCGTTCGCCAGGTCCAGGGAATACATATTTCATTATTCCGTAGACCCGCCCAGGGTGCGCCACGAGGAGGCCAACCGCTAAAGCACCCCAACCTAACCTAACCTAACCTAACCTAACCTAACCTTTTTTTTTTTTTTTTTTTATACAGGAAAAAACCCCTTATGGGTACCACCGACCGACGGGGACGATCGGTGGTTATGTCGGACTCGCACCGACTAAAACAACCTGTATGCTCCACCACGCTGCTGGTGGCGGGTATAGGGTACCCATGAAGACATGCCCCCCATCCCCGCCAGCAGCAACTCTGTACCCCAGAGTGCGCCACCTCTGGGTCGGGGCCTCTCTAAAAGTGGCCCCTCCCTCCGCTGGACGATGCATCGGGAGCACCAGATGCATCGAACGCCTCGGGGACCTTATAAGGAGGGCGTCCGATTAACCCCGTTCGGAACGCCCAGAAGGTCCCCGTTAGGGCGGCATGCGATGGTCTTGGACGAGTCGCCTGCGCCCGGCTCGCCTGCGGCGGATCGGATCCAAGGACTCGACTTCCCGGATCCGCTCCGCCGCCTCCTTCCGCGAGATGACGTGCTCGCAGAAGGAGGCCATCGCTGCCCACGATCGCTCCCTGTCCACCATGGCACGAACCACAGTGGGCAGGGAGAGATCGTGCCCCACCTGTGCCACGAGTTCCGCCCGCTGAACCGCCCAAGCTGGACAGTCCGCGAGCGTGTGCAGCGCCGTGTCAGAATCGGCGCCGCACTCGTGGCACTCACCGGACGCTTCGCGCCCGGCCACCCGCCACAGATACCTCCCGAAGCAACCATGTCCGGAAAGCATCTGTGTCAGGCGGAAGGTGAGGACCCCATGCCTCCTGGCGACCCAGCCCTGGAGAATGGGCTGGATGGCCAAAATCGTCCAGCCTCCTGCACTGGGCGATTCCAGCCGCCGCCTCCACTGGAACCTAACCTAACCTAACCTAACCTAACCTAACCTAACCTAACCTAACCTTTTTTTTTTTTTTTTTTTTTTTTTCGAGGGGAAACTCCTAACGAGTACACACGCCGTCATGGGAGCCGACGACGTGGTTATGTGGGGTTCGCACCCACTAAAACCCCCCGGTGTCCATCTCACGCCTTAATGCGGCAGCCACGGTACCCTATTTGACCGCGACCTCGCAGCGTTGCCGCCCTAGCGGCCCTCCTCAGAGCAGGGAGTTCCTTACGCCTCCCGACCACCTCTGGGATGCACCTGAAGACACTAGATGCATCCTAGAATAAGACCCTTTTAAGGGGGCGCCGGGTCTCCCATCACCCGACGTCCAGGATCTCAACATCGTCGCTGGCTGTAGACAGTCGAGTATCGACCGCAGCAACGACGGCAGGTTCCGAAGGGGAACTAGTAATTGGTTCCTTCCGGAACCCGCGGCGCTTTCTGACGTGGTTGCAGAGCCTGCCCCCCATCCAATGATTTGCCGGGAGACCAGCCCTAGCGCAAGGCCCACATTTAGGGTCTCGCGAGCATCGCGTAGCGATGTGGCCGGTCTCACCGCATCGATAGCACTCAGTGCTTCTATCGACTTTCGAGTCACAGTTCACCCGAAAGTGACCAACCTCTAAACACCGGTAGCACCGCTGTATCCGCTTTCCAAGAAGCTCAACGCGTGCCGTACACCAACCCACGCGGAGCTTCCCAATGCCCTCCAACTTCAGCGCCGCAGCCACCGGACAACGCACCCACACCGTGCAGTATCCAGCAGCGTTGTACTTTAACTCCCCGACCTTTACTTGCCCGGGAACGCATTCACCAGATGTAGCCACAGCATTGGCCACTTCAGACGCCGAGGCAACATCTTCCACACCCACAAGGCGCAGTTCCGCAGTCTTAACGGGTCTGGAAATCCTCACCAACTCTTGGCCCACAGACTCCTTTAACTTTTCAGCGAAGATGTCTGCCTTGACCCCATTCTCGTTTTCGGAAACTTCAAAAATCCTTCCACCAGTAGCCGACCGTCTGAATGTTACCGACGGGATCCCCAGAGCTGAGAGATCTAACTTCTCCTTTGCTTGGGCAACGACATCTCTGTAGGTCACTCCACATTTTATTGCGGTGTCGGTCAAAGTGACCACCACCGCGGAGGAGTTAGGTACCCGTACCTTAGGCTTTCTCCTCCTCTTCTTCTTCCTCTTCTCCATATGACCAGGAGATACGCTCTGGATTGTAGCCATCGCAGGTTTAACTGGGACAGGGTTCCGAACTCTCGTCACGTCCTCTTTTCGCCTTCGGTTTCTCTTTACAACTGTGGCCCATTCAGAAGCCAGTGGAACCACAGGAACTTTAGCCCTTTCTGCATATGTGTGGTCATCGCACACACGTGTCTCAACTCTTGCGATTTTCGCCGGCTTAGGCCCTAGCGAATATTCCTCGGGAGTCGCTATGTAGCTTGCATCCACCATAGTAGACGCATCCTTCCTTTGAGGCCTTGTTGCAGAACTAGCAAGACGCCTTAAATCCTGTTCTTGGGTGAGACTTGTCACGCGCCTCTTTAATTTATCCACTTCTTTCCGCAGATTCTCAATTTCCGTGCGGAGATCACATTTTTCGATCTCGCTGCGTTGCATCATTTTTTTCTGCCTCGCAGACTTATCCACCAGTGTGCAAATGCCGTTCCATAGCTCATTGCTGTACAAGCCAGCCAAATCCACCAAGTTACGGATCTGTTTTCTGCTCACATTAGGATCATCAATTCTCTTAACCGTCTCATCCATCAGATCAAGATTGGCCAAAAAACGATTTCCATCCTCTTTCTTCATTCGAGCCTCAATTGTTTTATCGACAAAGTTGTTCTTCTCATCACAAGTCATTTCAAATTGGAATTTAGGTTCGACTTTTTCGTCGCATTCCATTGCCTCTCTATCATCCTCCTTCGACGTCGAAACAGAAGGTGCCCCCCCAGATACGATGGGGCGACTACGTCGAGGGGACGACTGCCGGTGCTCCGGTTGCCGTCTCCCCGACACAGCAAGGGATTCCCCAGATGAACTGGGACCCTCCTGGGTAGTCGTTTGATTACGTGTCTTAACCATTCTGTTGTTTTTTTTTCCCCCACTCAAATTCCCCCCCAGTTGTGGAGTCCTAGTGACCGGAATCCCCCCCGGCCATTCATCCCATCGGCGGGCCCCGAACCTTGGGATTGGGGTAATTTTTTAGAGAGGTTTTCTTCCTCGCGACCCGAAGGTCCCCGCTCCCATCGCTGGGTTTACGGGTTTGGCTGACGGAGGCCGAAGCCGTGTCCAGCAAGACTAACTAGCCAAAACCGAACCCGCCAACCAGTTGAAGACTCATTCCCCCCAGAGCCCCCAGCCTATCAGAATTGCCCTCTGCTAACAGAGGGACAATCAGAATCAGCAACCCTACCCCCCCTACCCCACGGTCTGTTCGCCAGGTCCAGGGAATACATATTTCATTATTCCGTAGACCTGCCCAGGGTGCGCCACGAGGAGGCCAACCGCTAAAGCACCCCAACCTAACCTAACCTAACCTAACCTAACCTAACCTAACCTAACCTAACCTAACCTAACCTAACCTAACCTAACCTTTTTTTTTTTTTTTTTTTTATACAGGAAAAAACCCCTTATGGGTACCACCGACCGACGGGGACGATCGGTGGTTATGTCGGACTCGCACCGACTAAAACAACCTGTATGCTCCACCACGCTGCTGGTGGCGGGAGCAGGGTGCCTTATTTGACCCCACTCCCGCCAGCAGCAACTCTGAACCCCAGAGCGCGCCAACTCTGGGTCGGGGCCTCTCTAAAAGTGGCCCCTCCCTCCGCTGGACGATGCATCGGGAGCACCAGATGCATCGACCGCCTCGGGGACCTTATAAGGAGGGCGTCCGATTAACCCCGTTCGGAACGCCCGGAAGGTCCCCGTTAGGGCGGCATGCGATGGTCTTGGACGAACCGCCTGCGCCCGGCTCGCCTGCGGCGGATCGGATCCCGAGACTCGACTTCCCGGACCCGCTCCGCCGCCTCCTTCTGCGAAATGACGTGCTCGCAGAAGGAGGCCATCGCTGCCCACGACCCCTCCCTGTCCACCATGGCACGAACCACAGTGGGCAAGGAGAGGTCGCGCCCCACCTGTGCCACGAGCTCCGCCCGCTGAACCGCCCAAGCTGGACAGTCCGCGAGCGTGTGCAGCGCCGTGTCGGAATCGGCGCCGCACTCGTGGCACTCACCGGACGCTTCGCGCCCGGCCACCCGCCACAGATACCTCCCGAAGCAACCATGTCCGGAAAGCATCTGTGTCAGGCGGAAGGTGAGGACCCCATGCCTCCTGGCGACCCAGCCCTGGAGAATGGGCTGGATGGCCGAAATCGTCCAGCCTCCTGCACTGGGCGATTCCAGCCGCCGCCTCCATTGGCGGAGGAGCTCCTCCTGAGCTTCCCTCCGCCAATCCACCTCTACCACCGCCGAGTCTCCCCCCGATGAACGGGCTTCAACTCTGCGGCGGTAGGCCTGAGCGAGCACCTTGGCCTCCAGGTCCCAGGGAGGGGACCCAGCCAAGGCGCAGGCCGCCTCGCCGGAAATGGTCCGGTAGCCCCGCACGAGTCTGACCGCCATGATCCTCTGCGCTCCCCGCAGCAGAGGCAGGGACACCGCAGTCAGCCGCTCCGCCCACACGGGAGCGCCGTACAGGGCCATAGAGCGGACCACTCCGGCATAAAGGCGCCGGCAGCCTGCATTAGGCCCCCCCAGATTCGGGAGGAGCCTGCTCAGGGCTCCGGCGGTCGCCGTTAGCTTGGGGGCGAGCCGCCGGAAGTGGGCCTCGAACGTCCATCGGCTGTCGAGGAGCAATCCCAGGTACCGTAGAGTACCCGAGATTTCGATGGACGTCCCGCCCACCACCAACCGGGAGCCCACTGGGGGCGCCATCCGAGGCCTGTGGAAGCAAATGGCCTCGGATTTCTCCAAGGCCACCCCCAGTCCCAACCGGCGAATCCGGGCCACAACGTGAGCCGTGGCCGCGGTCGCCAGCAACCTAACCTAACCTAACCTAACCTAACCTAACCTAACCTAACCTAACCTAACCTAACCTTTTTTTTTTTTTTTTTTTTTATACAGGAAAAAACCCCTTATGGGTACCACCGACCGACGGGGACGATCGGTGGTTATGTCGGACTCGCACCGACTAAAACAACCTGTATGCTCCACCACGCTGCTGGTGGCGGGAGCAGGGTGCCTTATTTGACCCCACTCCCGCCAGCAGCAACTCTGAACCCCAGAGTGCGCCACCTCTGGGTCGGGGCCTCTCTAAAAGTGGCCCCTCCCTCCGCTGGACGATGCATCGGGAGCACCAGATGCATCGACAGCCTCGGGGACCTTATAAGGAGGGCGTCCGATTAACCCCGTTCGGAACGCCCAGAAGGTCCCCGTTAGGGCGGCATGCGATGGTCTTGGACGAACCGCCTGCGCCCGGCTCGCCTGCGGCGGATTGGATCCCGAGACTCGACTTCCCGGACCCGCTCCGCCGCCTCCTTCTGCGAAATGACGTGCTCGCAGAAGGAGGCCATCGCTGCCCACGACCCCTCCCTGTCCACCATGGCACGAACCACAGTGGGCAAGGAGAGGTCGCGCCCCACCTGTGCCACGAGCTCCGCCCGCTGAACTGCCCAAGCTGGACAGTCCGCGAGCGTGTGCAGCGCCGTGTCGGAATCGGCGCCGCACTCGTGGCACTCACCGGACGCTTCGCGCCCGGCCACCCGCCACAGATACCTCCCGAAGCAACCATGTCCGGAAAGCATCTGTGTCAGGCGGAAGGTGAGGACCCCATGCCTCCTGGCGACCCAGCCCTGGAGAATGGGCTGGATGGCCGAAATCGTCCAGCCTCCTGCACTGGGTGATTCCAGCCGCCGCCTCCATTGGCGGAGGAGCTCCTCCTGAGCTTCCCTCCGCCAATCCACCTCTACCACCGCCGAGTCTCCCCCCGATGAACGGGCTTCAACTCTGCGGCGGTAGGCCTGAGCGAGCACCTTGGCCTCCAGGTCCCACGGAGGGGACCCAGCCAAGGCGCAGGCCGCCTCGCCGGAAATGGTCCGGTAGCCCCGCACGAGTCTGACCGCCATGATCCTCTGCGCTCCCCGCAGCAGAGGCAGGGACACCGCAGTCAGCCGCTCCGCCCACACGGGAGCGCCGTACAGGGCCATAGAGCGGACCACTCCGGCATAAAGGCGCCGGCAGCCTGCATTAGGCCCCCCCAGATTCGGGAGGAGCCTGCTCAGGGCTCCGGCGGTCGCCGTTAGCTTGGGGGCGAGCCGCCGGAAGTGGGCCTCGAACGTCCATCGGCTGTCGAGGAGCAATCCCAGGTACCGTAGAGTACCCGAGATTTCGATGGACGTCCCGCCCACCACCAACCGGGAGCCCACTGGGGGCGCCATCCGAGGCCTGTGGAAGCAAATGGCCTCGGATTTCTCCAAGGCCACCCCCAGTCCCAACCGGCGAATCCGGGCCACAACGTGAGCCGTGGCCGCGGTCGCCAGCACTCGGGCCTCCCGGTGGGTGCTCGCGCGGGCAGTCACGAGGGTGTCGTCTGCGTAACAGAACAGACGCACCCCCGGAAGCATTTGCCCACGCAGCACCCAGTCGTATCCGATGTTCCACAGGAGGGGGCCTAGAACCGACCCCTGTGGAACACCGCACGACATCCTCCGCTCCTTCCACGCACCCCCAGCCGTCGGGTACCTGACAGCGCGGTCAGCCAGATAGTCGCCGACCACACGCTGCAGGTACATAGGGATGCGGTGGAAGCGTAGGGCCTCCTTAATCACCCCCCAGGGCAAGGTGTTGAATGCGTTAGCGATGTCCAACGACACCGCCAACACCACCTCAACCTAACCTAACCTAACCTAACCTAACCTAACCTAACCTAACCTAACCTAACCTAACCTAACCTAACCTAACCTAACCTAACCTAACCTAACCTAACCTAACCTAACCTAACCTAACCTAACCTAACCTAACCTTACCTAACCTAACCTAACCTAACCTAACCTAACCTAACCTAACCTAACCTAACCTAACCTAACCTAACCTACCGACCGACCGACCGACCGACCGACCGACCGACCGACCGACCGACCGACCGACCGACCGACCGACCGACCGACCGACCGACCGACCGACCGACCGACCGACCGACCGACCGACCGACCGACCGACCGACCGACCGACCGACCGACCGACCGACCGACCGACCGACCGACCGACCGACCGACCGACCGACCGACCGACCGACCGACCGACCGACCGACCGACCGACCGACCGACCGACCGACCGACCGACCGACCGACCGACCGACCGACCGACCGACCGACCGACCGACCGACCGACCGACCGACCGACCGACCGACCGACCGACCGACCGACCGACCGACCGACCGACCGACCGACCGACCGACCGACCGACCGACCGACCGACCGACCGACCGACCGACCGACCGACCGACCGACCGACCGACCGACCGACCGACCGACCGACCGACCGACCGACCGACCGACCGACCGACCGACCGACCGACCGACCGACCGACCGACCGACCGACCGACCGACCGACCGACCGACCGACCGACCGACCGACCGACCGACCGACCGACCGACCGACCGACCGACCGACCGACCGACCGACCGACCGACCGACCGACCGACCGACCGACCGACCGACCGACCGACCGACCGACCGACCGACCGACCGACCGACCGACCGACCGACCGACCGACCGACCGACCGACCGACCGACCGACCGACCGACCGACCGACCGACCGACCGACCGACCGACCGACCGACCGACCGACCGACCGACCGACCGACCGACCGACCGACCGACCGACCGACCGACCGACCGACCGACCGACCGACCGACCGACCGACCGACCGACCGACCGACCGACCGACCGACCGACCGACCGACCGACCGACCGACCGACCGACCGACCGACCGACCGACCGACCGACCGACCGACCGACCGACCGACCGACCGACCGACCGACCGACCGACCGACCGACCGACCGACCGACCGACCGACCGACCGACCGACCGACCGACCGACCGACCGACCGACCGACCGACCGACCGACCGACCGACCGACCGACCGACCGACCGACCGACCGACCGACCGACCGACCGACCGACCGACCGACCGACCGACCGACCGACCGACCGACCGACCGACCGACCGACCGACCGACCGACCGACCGACCGACCGACCGACCGACCGACCGACCGACCGACCGACCGACCGACCGACCGACCGACCGACCGACCGACCGACCGACCGACCGACCGACCGACCGACCGACCGACCGACCGACCGACCGACCGACCGACCGACCGACCGACCGACCGACCGACCGACCGACCGACCGACCGACCGACCGACCGACCGACCGACCGACCGACCGACCGACCGACCGACCGACCGACCGACCGACCGACCGACCGACCGACCGACCGACCGACCGACCGACCGACCGACCGACCGACCGACCGACCGACCGACCGACCGACCGACCGACCGACCGACCGACCGACCGACCGACCGACCGACCGACCGACCGACCGACCGACCGACCGACCGACCGACCGACCGACCGACCGACCGACCCAAATTAATTGACTTCGTTCAATCAGCGAACAATTGCACGAGGAATGATTGAAATTAAATTGATTACTCAATGATTTAATATAATTATTTTGCTATAATCCGCGATGAATTTATATTACTTTTTGATAATTTTGATAATTTTATTATTTCTTTTGTATTATTGGATCTCCACAAGTAACGCCTAATTCTATAAATTATTCAATGATTTAAATGATTCGAATCATTCGTGAGATTGGATTTGGATGAAACAGAAAATAGAACGTTTTGTCTTATCACCATTAAGTGGAAGAAAATCAAGTTTCAGCCAGTTACTGTTTGTAAACTTGTCTGTGCTAATAAAAAACTACTAACTAAATTCCTTTTAGATGGTCAAAAACAAACTGAACATCTAGTGGCGGAATACTCCTTTCTCTGAATCAGCAGATTGACATGGTTGCTCAGCATACATGTATTAACATATTTGTCTTTATTTATGTTTTTATTTATATTTTCTTTCCCTTTTATTTTCTTCATTTATTTAACCCTAGTATAGTATAATATAATATGATAGTATAATAGTAAAAAAAATAATATTAGGAGACTTTAATAAGTAGATTTAGAAGTTAATTAGTAAAAATAATAATTTAAATAAAATAAATAAGTAAGTAGTTATAGTTTATGTCCGTGACGTCATCTGCTGGGCGTCATCTGAATGTCTTAATTTGGACATTCACCTCATACTGAGATGAAGGCCCATTCAGATCTACGTACTATAGGTAATAGACATTAAGTTTAATGATAATAGGTAGTATATAATTAGATTTATTTGTTTTTTCTGTTACATTTAGTACATAGAGTTGAATAAATTCTTTTTCATTTCATTTCATTTCATTTTCATTTCTAATGAATATACATCATTCCAACTCTCTGCTCTATAATTCTCCATATTATTTCCTTATATCGTAGTTGGCATAAGCAGTAGATCAAGATACGGAGACCGTTTATATAATAACATACAATCATATTGTATAAAATTTATTTGATTAAAACTGCTTAGTTTATTGTTATGTACACTTGTAATTAAACTTAGCTAAACCTAAACAAATTACATAAAATTAACATTTACAGCATGACACAATCATATATTAGTGTTTCAAAAATATGTTTTTTATACATAAAAATTCGTAACATACGACACAAGGTCAGTACGACCTTAAGTAGTTAGAAGTTGACAGTAGTTAGAAGTTACAAACCTAACAATAGATCTTTATTGATGACTTATCATTTGCTAATTAATATTAATTGCAAATTGCCGATCAAAAACGTAGGCCTAAAATACCATACATTTTCCAAAATTAGATCAGTTGTTCCTAAAAATACTCTTTGCTCTTGCTTTAAATGTTTTTTTTTAAATAAAGTGTTTGATTGATGATTGTGTGAATTTTTTTATATCTATAGACTCATGAGATGATCCCCCACGTCTTAATCACATTAACACGTCCCCCGCAGCACGCCGCGTCGACGAAGAGCTAACATGACTGGAACAGGCCCGGGAGGCGTGCCGATGCGGGCGTTTATGGCCGGTGTCACGGTGCCGCTAAGTACACGAGCACGGTGACGCCGACGAGGCCCAGCAGCGGGCGCAGCGCGCGGCCGCCGCTGCAGGCTCGCGGCCCGTCCCCGAAGCAGCCGGCGTAGGCCAGGCGGTGCGGCACGTGGCTCTGCTCGTACAGGCCCGAGAACAGCGCGTGGTGCGGCCCGCGGGCGAACACCGCCACGTCGTCCGCGCCGTGCGTCTCCGACGCCAGCGGCACGTCCACGTGCGTCTGCCACGTGGGCTGGCCTGGGGAGGGGAATGTCGTCAGCTAGGAGATATAACGCTAACGCTTACCGCGATGCGGATCGGCGCGACCCAAATATTCCCTAGGGATGTGTCGATTTTATCACGATGTTTTCCTTCGTCGTGGTAAGTTGAGGAATCGATGGAACATTGAATGGACCCAGCACTTACGGTAATTCGCATCCTGGGTGACGTCGACCCGGCGGCCGTCCACCTCCCGTCGGTGGCCGGGCCCGTTGGTGTACGACAGAGTCATGTACGGCACGCCGTCCGCGTCCCGGTTGTTGGACGGGCCCAGCACGTCGCCACCTCGGGGCGTGTACCCGTTGAAGGCCATGACGTGAGCGTGGTCGGCCGTCACCACCAACAGCGAGTCCTCCTCCGACAGCAGCTCGGCGGCGCGGGCCACCGCCGAGCTCAGCTCCAGCGTCTCGTCGAGGGCGAGCTCCGCCATGTTGTCGTGGTGGCCGTGGTCGATGCGGCCGCCCTCCACGAACAGGAAGAACCCTCTCTCGTTGCGGCTCAGCATCCGGATGGCGACCTCGGTGAGCTCGGCCAGCGTGGGCTCGGTCTCGGGCTGAGCCTGCAGGTGGTACTGCATGTGGTTGGCCTCGAACAGCCCCAGCAGGTACTCGGGCAGCGTGTCGTTCGCTCCGCGCAGCTGCTGCCGGTTCCACACGTATTGGTAGGTCACGTTCTGCGCCTCTCTCTGCGCCTCCCACTCCTGTATCAGGTTCCTGCCGTCCGTTCTTCTCCCGGCGCTACCCTCTCCGTCGACGACTGTCGTAGGCAAAAAATTGCGCCGGCCCCCGCCCAAAATGACCTGTAAATTGTTATAATATTGATGATGTATTTTTCTGCCGCAACCGATTTACATGTATACGAGATGTTGTACTTTTAGATTACACTACAGCTTTTGTCTCGATCAATATGACACTCCTCCTTTTCAAGCTATCATATTACGGTTTTGACATTTCAGCTGTAGAGTGGTTTAATATTTATCCTACCGATTGAGAGATCCTACCGAGAGAGAACAATGTCTGGCTCACATTAATCTTGTGTGTGTAGGGTTCCTCAAGGTTCCATTCTTGGTCTTATATTATTTCCAATCTATACAGTAGATATTACAAAGTGCGTTCAAGATTGATCTTGCCATCTTTATGCTGATGACACGCAACTCTACGTATCCTTTGTTTCTCGGGACATTTTGAAGGCTGTAGTAAAGCTTAACTCTGACTTGGGGAAAAACAATTTGTGGTCAAAAAGGAATTGTTTCGCACTAAATGTAATTTAAATCTCACATCGCTAATCTATCTGCAATAGTTTTTATCAACTTAAGCTAATTTATAATATGAGGCCCTACATTAATATAGAGTTAAGCATAAAACTTTGTGAATCACTAGTCTTATCCTGAATAAATTATGCAGATGCATGCATCAGTAGATGCATCCAGTATATAGGCCTGGACTATTAAGTAGAACTAAAAAGTTAATTTAGTTTAAATTAGCACAAGATTTTGCTTTAACATCCCGCCACGTGCACAAGTTCTTCTCACAACTTCTTAAAACCTCAAACCTCGCGTGCCAGTGAAAAATTCCTACTGAAAACCAGTGCTGCAGCTCGCTGTAGCGCGTCTGCCGAGTAGGAGACCTTATTCGATCACAAAATTTTATGAATATGAAAAAATGATTTTTTTTTAGTTCTCTAATTGTAATCCATTTCACCTTAAACTTGTTCCCGGGGTGGGCGTGCACCAGCTGGTGCGCGATGTCCGGGCACTGCGCCGTGTCGAAGCCGGCGCCGCGCACGTCCGCGTCGTTCTCCCAGTTCCGCTCGGCGACGTGCGCGAACGTGCCGGCCGGCGACGCGTGCGTGATGCGCGTCGTCGTCACGACGCCGGCGTCGCGGCCGTCGGCGAGCGCCCACGCCGCGACGGACTCGACGCCCGCGGCCGCGGTGCCGGCGCAGTCCCCGCGGGTCACGGCCGCGCTGACGCCGATGGTGCCGCCGTTGGCCTTGACGCCGCACAGGTAGGCCGTGGCCGAGCACGCGCTGTCCGCCGTCTGCGCGTTGACGCAGTACGTCTGCGGACAGAGGGCGGCCGCTCGTACTGCAGCCGCGGGCGGCGACCGCGGGCCGAGCGAGCGTTACTAGTGATATATCGGCGTCCGTTCCCGAGGAATTTAAAAAACTAACTCCCTATCGTTTCATCTCTAAGTCGACACGATCTCACTCGACCGCAGCTCGGTCGTCGCGGGGTATGATACTGACAGTGCTACAGTGACAAAGATTTGGCAAAGTTCAATATACTACGTAGGACATTACGAAAACGTGCCTAGATTATATTATAAAGAGAACTTAGTGCGATGTTTTTGCGAATGAGATAGGAAAAGGACACGATCGTTTAAGTTAGCGTCTCACTCGAGGCATTTTCGAAGGTTTCTTTGACATTCCGGTTACATGTCCAATTTTTCAAAAGATTAAAATATTGTTACTTCATTGAAGACAAATCTATTTTAAAAAAACACGAGATCTTAGAGAAAACAAGGGATCTCGAGGTCTGGCGCGAAGCGATTGATGTAATCGGTCACAGGTTCGGCAGACAAAACTTACAAAAGGTATGGTTATGTCACAACGTGAGATGATTTCAATGAAACATGAACGTATTGCTGTAAATAGCTAGCGGCATCACGACAGCGCCGCGCGCTCCGGTCCGCAGTACCTTCGCCAGCCCCACTGTGGGGAAGCTCTCGAAGGAGAGCTGCGCCTCCTCGCCGGGCCGGCCGTTCCGCTGCCCGAGCAGCGTGCGCGCGGCGGCCAGCGTCGGCACCGACATGCCGTCCCCCAGGAACAGCACCACGTTCCGCGCGCTGCCAGCGCCGCCCGCGCCCGCGTCGCCCGCGCGCTGCCTGCTCTCGATAGCGGCCCGCGCGTCCTCTATCCAGTAGCCGGGCTGCTGCTCGCTGCGAGAGGCGCGGGTCGGGTGGTGGCGGGTGGCGGGGTGGTAGCGGTCGGCCCCGCTCGCCGCCATCAGCAGCGCCGTCGCCAGCGCGCACCGCCACATGCTGTCCGAGGAGTACTCGCGGTGGCGGCCGCCGCCCGTGCTTATACACCTACCGCGTTATCTCCCGCGGTATCTGCAGACCTTAGCCCGTTATCGCGTGTGCTGTCCGCGGTATCTCTCGCGATACGGTCGTGTCCGGGCACGGCCCCGTCCCGTGGCGCGGTCCGTCGCCGGACCTCCCCCGTTTCTTCTCCTCTCGTTCTGTCGCGCTCCCGCCTCTGTGGCTGCTGCGGCTGGAAATTTAAGCTAGATAAGACACAATAACTTCGATAATATCATAGATTGTTCACATGAACGTATCATATAGGCTCATCACATACCTCTACTTTATTCCTACTTCTGTCGGTAATTATTATTTTTATCAAATTAATAACTCAGCCTCTTGCCGCGGCCCGGTCGCCGCCCCGGTCTCAGCCGGCCATGGTCGCAGGCACCATTTGTCTCCGTTATCGCTCACGTTATCGCCGTTCGTAGCACGGCTCGATAATGCGGTTTGATTTCCGTCAATTTTCATAAATAATTTTAGATTTCATCTTATAGATATCTCGAGATCTTTTTTATCGATGCTAATATGTTCGACATTATCTGAATATTGGGAAGATATTTTCGTGAAACGAGAAAATATTCAGTGACTGTTGAAAGATTCGACTGCGAAGACGTGAAATATTGAGATCTGACGTTTTCTTTAAAAATCCTGAAACTCGCTCAGGAGTGTAGCGGCAAAATGCGCCTCAAGAGATGGGAAACTTGTTTGTTCATGTTCGTCCTGCTCATTCATCTCTCGATCGGTAATTTATTACACTTCTACGACTTCCCTTTGTGTTAATATGATGTACGCCCGGCATCGTCCGGGTAACTAAGAACGCTACACGGATTCGTTAGGAATGCTTCAGGACGGCCACCGAGGCCAATGTCCCCGAACGGCGTATGTTACTTTTTTATTATTTTTATTTTTCAGAACTTTAGTTATACAATACAATTATTACTTATCAGTCCTATAGTAACCCTGTTACTAATATCTGTAATATATTCTAAACTTTTTATTGCAAAAATATATAGCATTTGCGCTCGATTAGAATTGGGATCAGCTAAACCTTCCTCTAGAATCACTCTATCTATTAAAAAAAAACCGCATCAAAATCTGTTGCGTAGTTTTAAAGTTTTATGCGTACAAGAAATGCGACAAACTTTGTTTTATAATATGTAGTGATATTGATGATAGTGAAGCTTATGAAAAGTATCAATCCATTCCGTCCGGACCGTTTAAACTCATTCCATTAAGAAGTGTTGGATATCTTCACACACTACACACGATAAACTGTTGGGTAAAAAGTAAGTAAGTAACGGCCTGTTACTATCCCACTGCTGGGCATAGGCTTCCGTTTTTGGTGAGAAGGGTTGGAGCTAAGATCTACCACGCTGCTCCAATGCGGATTGGTAGGTTACACATATCCCCGGAATTCTCTAGAGATATGCAGGTTTCCTCACGATGTTTTCCTTCACCGAAAAGCGTGTGATAAATTGCAATTATCAATTAGACACATAAGTTTTAATAGAAAAACTCATTGGTGTCTGCCCGGGTTTGAACCCATGATCGTCTCTAGAGATTCACACGGTCGCACCGCTAGGCCATCACAGCTTAACTGTTGAATAATGAATAATGAATAAATATGAAATAAGTAGACTCACCCAACGATGAGTCTACTTATTTCATATGATATCCAAATTTTCTTAATGGAATATGTTCAGAACCCAATGTAAAGGGCGTCACTAAGAACGCACGGTACATTCGCGTTGTTGTAAACACAGGTTTACTGTAAGGTATGTCTTGGATGTTCCTTTATTTAATGAGCTATCCCTGAAGAAAATTTTTCTAAGGTTATAAATGTTATGTTTAAATTTATGTAATTTAGTTTTTTAGGTTTTTTTTAGGTTGTTAGGTTAAATACGTTAAAACTAAACGTTAAATGTTTAAACTTGAATTATTGGTGGATTAAAGTGGGATAAGGAGCGATGACGTCACACCGATGACAGACTGTATCGGCGTGCCTCCCACGGAGATACGATCGTTGCGATAATTATTGCTGTCAGCGAGCGACGCCGCGATGACTCGATACAAGCATCAGATAGTTTAAACCGTCATCGACGTGAATTCTACAGGTGTAATCATACTCGAGTTTCTCATAATGTATCTCGTTACAGAATACGACGAGTACCATAAGACATCACGCGGCATGCAAAGAGATTCAGTTCCCCAAAACCCCCGGGAGGCCACGGCGGAATTCTGGGCGGAGGAGGCGCAGGCGGGCCTGGCGGCGCGCGCGGCCGGCGGGCGGGCGGGCGGCGCCAGGAACGTGGTGCTGTTCCTGGGCGACGGCATGTCGCTGCCCACGCTGGCCGCCGCGCGCACGCTGCTCGGGCAGCGCGCCGGCCGCAGCGGGGAGGAGGCGCAGCTCGCCTTCGAGGCCTTTCCGGACGTCGGGCTCGCGAAGGTACGTCCGGGAGCCGCGACCGAACCGCCTCTTCATATTTTTCTATAGCAGAGACTTTGTAGTCGACTGCCTCGCCGTTTTCACGGCTACGAAAGTCGAAACACTTGACGCGACCGCCGCTCCGCCCGCAGACGTACTGCGTGGACTCGCAAGTCCCGGACTCGGCGTGCACCGCGACGGCCTACCTGTGCGGGGTGAAGGCCAACCGCGGCACGCTGGGCGTCACGGCGGCCGTGGCCCGCGGGGACTGCGCGGGCGTCGCGGCGGCGGGCGTCGACTCCGTCGCGGCGTGGGCGCTGGCCGACGGGCGCGACGCAGGTCACTGCAGATTCTTAACTCGCTAACTTATTAAAGTATGTTAATGTCAATTTTTATATCGATCTTCCTGAATAACCATATTATCGTACTATAACCTAGGTACCGTTCGAAAACGATTACATCGCCGAGCTGACTCTCTTCACTCTCTTGAGCATGTTGAAATCTGAGAATCACAAAAAACTTATAATTTTTATTATAGTTTAAGGGTTTACCGAGAGTGGTCTTCGAGAAGAAACCGTTACCGGATTGAAGTTTTTATTCTCTCTCGGCTGTGGGATTTCGATCTGCGTTCCCAAGTTATTCCATTACACGCGTTTCAAATGTGACTAATTATAACCATCGTCCGAGATCATTAATTAATTAAAAGCAATCTTTGTAGCCTGAAAACAGTTAGAGCGTCCGTATTTGTGTCGCTAGGTGTACTGTGCTAACGCAAAGACTATTTTGAATCGACTTCCTCATATGAAATCCGGTCCGATCGCAGGCATCGTGACCACGACGCGCGTCACCCACGCGTCGCCCGCGGGCGCGTACGCCCACTCCGCGGACAGGGAGTGGGAGAACGACGCCGAGGTGCGGGCCGGCGGGCACGAGCCCGGAACGTGCCCCGACATAGCGCACCAGCTCGTGCACGACCACCCCGGGAACGGTTTCAAGGTACGATATAGCGTCGGCGACGCGCGATCGGCCTCTAGTTTTTGAATTAAATCGATGCTTGGAAAGCGGGAATGACTTCCGGCAGGTAATCCTGGGCGGAGGCCGGAGGGAGTTCCTGCCGGTGGACGTCGTCGACGAGGAGGGCGCGGCCGGCCTCCGGACGGACGGCCGCGACCTCATCGAGGAGTGGCGCCGCGAGAGGAGCGCCCGCAACCAGAGCCATCGGTACGTGTGGCACCGGGACCAGCTGCTGGAGGCCGCGGCCGACCCGCCCCGCTACCTGCTGGGGCTCTTCGAGGGCAGTCACATGCGGTACCGCATGGAGGCGGACGAGCGGAGCGAGCCCACGCTGGCCGAGCTCACCGAGGTCGCCATCCGGATGCTGAGCCGGAACGAGAGGGGGTTCTTCCTGTTCGTGGAGGGCGGCCGCATCGACCACGGCCACCACGACAACATGGTCGAGCTCGCCCTCGACGAGACCCTGGAGCTGAGCTCGGCGGTGGCGCGCGCCGCCGAGCTGCTGTCGGAGGAGGACTCGCTGCTGGTGGTGACGGCCGACCACGCGCACGTCATGGCCTTCAACGGGTACGCGCCGCGGGGTAGCGACGTGCTGGGCCCGTCCGGGGACCGGGACGCGGACGGCGTGCCGTACATGACGCTGTCGTACACCAACGGGCCCGGCCACCGACGGGAGGCGGGCGGCCGCCGGGCCGACGTCACGCAGGACGAGGACTACCGTGAGTGAATCCTCCCGAACGTGCCACTTCAAGTATTCCATCTCATTAATGTTTCATACTTTTTGATGCGACAGTATGATATCATGAGCCTCGATTATCATGTACCTTCCCCCCCCCCCGCGCCCCGCAGGCCGGCCGCAGTGGCGGAGTCACGCCGACGCGCCACTGCCGTCCGAGACGCACGGCGGGGAGGACGTGGCGGTGTTCGCGCGCGGGCCCGGCAGCCGGCTGTTCTCCGGCCTGTACGAGCAGAGCCGGCTGCCGCACCTGATGGGGTTCGCCGCCTGCCTGGGGCCCGGCCGCACCGCCTGCGACACCGCCAGCACCACCGGGCTCGGAACACTACCATAAGCTGGCATTCGATCGATTGAAGTAACGTAACCGACGACATAAGACGTTTCATTTGTAGCCTTAGTAGGGATATAATAAACGAAATCACTATCTCTTAATATATCTTTCATTGCGTCCTTAACGAGAAAGCCTACGGACAAAAAGAAATTCCTGACGACAGAGAATTAGGAGGGCGCGGTGCGGCGCGATCGGTCCGAATTTTACGAAGGAGCGTTGGCGATGTGACGGTACGTCCTTCGGAACAATAATATTAGTAGAACAGGATAGGATTGCCGGACGCTGCGGTCGCGGGCGGCCCGTGCGCTGCCGCAGTCAAGGATCGACGCCAGCGCGGCGAGCCGGAATTGCTCCGAATATCCAGCGACGTTCCCGACGTCGCCCTCGGCCACTCCCCGCTCTGTCCCTCTTCAAGTCGGGAGCGGATCAATAAATTTCTCCCCTTTTTTTTAGTGCATTAAGTTTACAACGTAAAATAATTTACCGAGTATTTTAATTCGCTTTAGTGAGTTTCATGCATTAGCTAGTCCGATACTTCTCGATCGGCCGGAGAGGCTGGGGCTCACTGAGGGCAGCCGGCGGAGTGCAGCCCGCGGCGAGGGATGACATTCGTCAAAATTTCCCCGAAGAGCGCACCCCTCCCCCTCCCCCACCCCGCGCGCCGCCCGCCCGGCCGCCGCCGCCGGGACGCTCCGGCAGTCCGCCGCCTGCTCCCGTATCGCCCGACCGCCGTCGCAGGTCGCGCGAGTTCACAACTTTTACGGAGTTCGTGAAGATTACGACCGCGAAAGTGACCGCCGACCGTGGTAGTGGTAGTGGCAGTGGTGGTGCAGTGAGGTGGCCGAGTGCTAGTGGAGTGTTCTCGGATTACAGTCCCGGCAGATACCGGGATCGGTCGTTTCGAGTTTTAAGTTATATTGAAAGGTATGAGTGGTGTTCCTGTTGGATGTTCCTTTATTTTACGATAGTATTCATTATCTAATAATGGGTGGGTGACAGAGGAGGGTAGCCGAATACATCCCGTATTTGGCTACCCTCCTCTGTCGGAATATTTCCCACCTGATGACGTGACAGTCTTCACTCGGCGCTCCACTAGTTACTGGAAGGACGTATTAAAGATAATAAACGGTACGCTGTGCCTAGAATTTGTTTTTGCATTCCTCGCATCACTGCGATGCGATAACGGCAGTGCCGTCGCAGGAGACGAGTCGATTTGGCTGTTTGCAGTCGGTCGGGTGGTTCTTTGGCAGTGGCGAGTCTACTTATGACCGCTGAAGCTCCGGCGACTGTCCGCGGCCGCCCGCAGCTACAGGGTCATTAAAATCGTTTAATTTAAGCATCTTCTACCGGAACCCGTCCGCACACTAACTTACCTGTTCGTTACTCTCAAAGTACCACAGTGTCCACTCAGTCCCGTACGGTGAACGCTCGCAGGCTCTCTTTACCTATATGTTATGTGAAGCTCATTAACTTCACATAACAATACTTTGGGATGCAAGAAACGTCTAATAAGACGTTTGTTGTTTCTTGCAACCCACCCTATTGGCTATGATTTGGACGTATTAAATACATGATTAACCCCACTCTAATGAAACACATGGTAATCTGAGTTCTTTTTTATCTCTGTGAATAAATTTAAATCTTCTGCGTATAAAGAACATCTCGTGCGCTCAGTGGTGAAGGATCGTTGTTCCCCGACCGGAAAGTCAAATATCATATTGTTCCAACTCCTACTTACCCAGGCGAATGATTTGATTAAATCATTATTACTTTAGTTTTTTTTTGTTTTGTACATTAAAATATTTCTTATTTCAAGTGTAATTACGTCTCTCATAAAACTAATGAGATATTTACTTCTGAATAAAATTAAAAGAACGATTTTTTATTTACGACGTAATTATAAATAGCCTTTGAAACGAATAAATAAATAGTTTCCACTGCTATTAAGAAAATAGTAGTTGTAATTATTATTAGTAGTAGTTAATAAAAAAAGGTTAAATATATAGAAAAGGAAATAATAGAGTACTGAACGTTTTCAGTCATAGGTAGAATATGGTCTGGGCCAATGTGGTTCCGCCACTATTTTCACCTGATCGATGGACAAGTTTTGTGTACCTCGTTGTGCTCCTTCGTGTGTCAATTTTCCGCGTTCTAATAGGAAAATTGTTAAATTACGTAAAAGCTTGGGCAGTTTTTAAATTGTTTAGTTAAAGACAAAGCGAGTTCAAATAAACCATAGATCGTAGACCGATGTCAAAGTGTAAGATGTAATTTTCATGAACTAATACTAATCTTTCTCGACGCTGACGACACGAGCGTCGCTCAGACTTTACCTGCTCCTTTAGCGTAGACCTTACATAATACAAATTGATACAATCTACATAACCGTATCGTTTTTCCATTTTTGGGTGACCTTAAGAGTGCAATATTCAATCATATCGTTTATGAACTAAACTAGTAACGATAATTATCTTAGTCACGAGTTCATTTAATGGACATGCATCCCTCAAAGAGTCTTCAGAAGTTAAGTCTCAGAAGCTATCATTTTAGGTAAGTCGGTACACTGTATATATCACAATATATAGTAATATTTTATTCGTACGGAAAAATATCCACATGTATAAGAGGAAATTCAATGTATATCATAGACATACGAGAGGTCACAAAAAGCTTGTGATACCTGTGTCGCGACTCAGCAGAGTTGACAACTCATTCGATGGTCTCGGTATACGCTTTTACTATAAAATTCCGCAATTAATACCAGATCAGTCTACAGAAAGGTTTAAGTAAAGTATAAGAGATATGCTTATACGTAAAGTATCTTACAAAATTGAAGATTATTTGGATGATAAAAAAGCCTGGATTTGAAAATCCTTTCAGCTTCATACAGGACTGCGGTTTAATAATTTAAAATTGAAAATGTTTAAAAGATTGACCGCCGAGTTTCTTTTGGGTTCTTCTCGGTAAGAGAAACATTCCGAACCAGTTGTAGCTTTATTAATCATATTGATCCTTGATAATTGATTCAAAAGTGTTTGAATGAGCTTATTTGAATAAAGATATTTTGATTTGATTTCATTTGATTTGATTTGATATCCTGTAACTGGTAATGGCTCTCTTCATTACACTAAAACAAGTTATTATCGTATTGACGATTATGAAAATGATAAGAAAGCTTAGATTCGAGTTGCGAGCGGCACTAGATTAGATCGGTAAGTTTATTTGATTTGCCTAAAATTATAAATTATTTAACTTCCTATTTTCGAACAGACCGACCGCCGAGTTTCTTGCTGGTTCAGTCACGATCATCAATTTACATCTACACAAGTTATAATCCTTAAAATAGATAATCAGTAGTGAAACCCAGATATGGCCCTCGTATCATATCTCGATCGTCGCTACATTGATATTGTTTATGTTGTTTGTTTATCTGACACCCATGCGGTGGATCAGATAGCGCCATGCGCGGCGCGTGGCGGGCGCGAGCACCGCCGCGGTACGGCTCGATATGGTATCGTGGTTATACTATCGGAACGGTGATAATCACACATTAGAATATCGAGATTAACTGTTATCGAATCTCACGATAAAAAAGTGATTGTGATTTCCGTTTATTTCTTAGATTCTTACATTATTTAGATCTCCAATTGTATTTCGCACCAACATGCTACAACTGACTCTTACGTATTTAGATTACGTATGTACTGTATGTTTGTAGGACAACACATTATTTCTGATGTAAAAGTGTTTCAAATATCTAAAATGTCAAGAAAATTCATTAAAAATTATGCAAATGTTTCCAAGACTTGTATCTTCGTGGGCAGCGGTGCCCCGCCCTCGGACGGCAGGGAGCGTTTAGAGCTCTCTATAAGTTACGTTTCAGCAGATGCGACACAAAACGTCACGAGTTTTGATGCAACTCATACGAAAATACGAAATACTTCCGATTTAATCTTTCTAATCACTCATGCGATGGCATCCGCCGTGTCCACGACGACGTGACGACGCTTTTCAACGAACACTGTTAAACGTTAGACAGTTCTTTAATTATCTCGTTCACTATACTACTGAACAATAGATGGCGCTGTACACAGTTAAATTAAATTGACATCTCGCTAAGGAGATTCTTTGTCTCAGATATAGGTAGGGCCGTGAGGCGTAAATAAAGTTGAGATTTGTATTCTTGCGATTGTCATTTCTCCTATCGGCTCAGTGTGGGTGTGTTCATTGGTACTTCGTAGCCGGAGTGTGGTTTGACGGCGGTTGTCAGTGATTACCGCGTCGACCCAGCGACGGATCGTCGTTGATGGCGCTAGGGTGTTGAGGCACCAGGAACAGCTGTACCGGGAAGACGGTGCGGCCATAGCGCCAGCGGGCGCATGAGCGGAAGCGGATGCAGGAGCGGATTCAGTGAGTGTAGTGAGTTCAGTGCCGGACAACTGTGAGTACTCTTATGTTACGTAATAGGGACTTAGTAAATTTGCAACTTTTAAGACACTTGTAAAATTTTAAAGTTAATAGTTTGGACTTAGAAAAATTCAATAGTGGTAGTTCAGGACTTAGAATAATTTCGCTAAAAGTGAACTGACGGGGAACCTACGCCCGATTTTACTTAGAATTCTAAACACTTAGGAAAAAATGGAGCTCTTGGATATACAAGAAGAATTGAAGTGTCAAATACAAAAACTTAGAGTTAATTTCAGAAAAAGTCCGAAAGAAAGACTGACACGACAATATGTTTCGACTAGATTACAAGCTTTGGAGACAAAATGGAAAGACTTTTCAAAAAATCATGTCGAATTAATTAAACAAAGGGCCACATTACGTACTGACTACTTTACTGAAGATGTGTTCGGGTTTGTTGAAGAGCTGTTCATGGATTTTAAAACTGAAATGAAGGAAATTATATATGATCAAACGAACTTTCTAAGTGAAGTTCGATCGATATTATATTAGTTGCTTCATTCGAATATATGATTTTATACTATGTAGTTTCCTCTATTTGATTGGTAACTCGCACAATTTTTAAAGATATTTCAAAACGTACTTCCGGTGTGCGGTGGGGGTAGGCGGTACCCCCACCGTGCCACCCAGACTTACTACTCATTTTTTTTAAAGACTAATGAAACTTTTGCAAAACTTTCTTTAAAAACTGGGTTATGATAACGTTATGTTTAGGGTTGGGAGGGATCATATATTCGAATGAAGCAACTAATATAATATCGATCGAACTTCACTTAGAAAGTTCGTTTGATCATATATTATATATACGTTGCTTCATTCTTCATATATGATTTTATACTATGTAGATGTTAAGAGCAGAAAGTTTTGAAAATAAAAAGACATGATCTTTTTACAGCTCTAATTACATAAATGCGTGTAATACATAACAATAATTATTCATGTACTTCACTATAAATTAACATAGCTTTGCATGTTCCTTTATAATCAAATATAAATAGGTTTAATTTTTGGGTACTTTCATTGGTTTCGAAAGCAAACCGATTTAGCAAAATTTCCTTCATCTAAAATCGGTCTGTTATAAAAACGTGCAAAGGAATTAGATGAGGCAGTCCACCCCGCAGTCTTTCGAATTATTTCTATATTCACGCCCGCGGAGTTCGCGGCTGAAGTGGACGCGTGGCGTGTACTGTGCGCCCCGAATACACTAATATCTACTCCGCTCTCAGACAGTACTTGTTTAATCCATCTACTGATGGATTGGGTGGTAGCAGTTTTGAATGGTTTTTTATATGTTAACAACAACTGCACCACTCCCTCAGGCCGTATATCTTTGGTTTTAGATATATAGTCTGAGAGAGCAGTAGCCGGACAAATACTCGTATTTTCTCTAAAATATGGCAAAAAAAGAATTGGCTGCTCCTTACCTGGGCCAGATGTCTTTATTATATCGGCTATCATTATTCTGACCCCGTTTTCGGAGATTAAAATATTGCTAAGTTTGATTAGGGACAGAGTTTGTACCCTGTGAGCAGTAGAGAGAGCTAATAAAATAACAAGTTTTTTAGTGAGCTTCTCAAGGGAAATTTCTAAATTTGGAATCCATGTTGAGATTACATCTAACACTATTTGAGGATCCCAGGTGCTGGTATATTTGGCTCTTGTGGGTCTTGATCTATATGCACCTTTAAGTAGACGCTTTATACAGGCGTCTGAGCCAATATTGTTACCTATAAAGGCTGACAAAGCGGAACGGTGGGAATTTAAACTCCCATACGAGCAGCCCTTCTTAAATTGAACGGCCAAAAATGTAAGTATCGACGACTTTGCAGGACTGAAGATATTGATATCCTTTTCGATACAATATTGCCACCAAAGCTTGAGTGTAGTGCTATATTGTTTCATGGTACTGTCTGAGAATGAGGCCAACATCAGTGCGGATGATTCGAAACAGGCGCCTCTTCGAATGAATGACTGCCGCAGAGCTTCGCGACTGCCAGGGTAAGATGATTGTGTAGAGGAGGATGGTATTCCCTGAAACCAGATTGCAAAAGACCTTTATTAGGATTAAGGTATAGCACGTCTGAAGAGATTAAGGTTTGCAAAAGCGGAAACCACGGTTGCGAGGGCCAGTGGGGGTAAACCAATATGCCCGTGGCTTTGTCGTCAATAATTTTTCTTATACATTTGAGAATCAAAGAAAAAGGAGGAAATGCATAAAAGAATACAGCTTTCCAGCTTATCGTAAATGCATCTACAGATTCCGCATCTGGGTCTTGTTTCCATGAAACAAATCTTGAACATTTGGAGTTATCACGTGATGCGAATAAATCTATTTCCGAGTGGCCAAACCATTGCGTTATCTTTAGGAAAGCGACATCGGAAAGTGACCATTCTATATCCGGATTGACCACTCTGGAGGCAGCATCTGCGTAGTTTTCTTTGGTATTTACATATGATGCAAATATCCAGAGTCCACGTTTTTCACACCACTTCCAAAGTGATCGTGTTAAATCGTTAAGGTGAGGGTATTGTATACCCCCCATACGGTTTATGTAACTTATAGCCGTTGTATTATCTATACGTAGTAATATTGCACAATTGACTTTAACGCGAGCAAACGACTTCAAACCCAGGAAAGCGGCCATAAGTTCTAAGTAATTAATATGATTAGATATCTCTGCTGCTTTCCATTTGCCATTTACTTGGTTATTGTTACTGACTGCTCCCCAACCTGTTCTAGACGCGTCAGTATAGATCTCAAGTTCAAAATTTGGTTGCCTTATAAAATTGTATGTGGTCATTATATTTGAAGACCACCAATTTAGATCATCTAATATAGAAATCGGGAGACTAATTTTACTGTCGTAATTATCATGCTTAAGTAAAGCTAGATATTTATGTCGCTCTAACACCTTGGTGTACAACCATGCATATTTAGCTGCTGGGCAAGCTGCAATTAAAGTTCCAATAAGTTGAGCAAATTCGCGAATAGAACAGGATGGCAGTTTTGAGAATTTTTTAACCGAATCAGCAATTTTTAATCTTTTATCAGGAGGAAGATACATGGTTAAATTAGTGGTATTATATATAAATCCAAGAAATTTGCAAGATTGGTTTGGTTTTAGATTACTTTTATCATAGTTGATAACGAATCCCAGACACTTAAGTAAGTTTAATGTTTCAGTAACGTTTTCGATACACTGATCGTATGTATCACCTATACACAGAATATCGTCTAAGTAAAATACCGACTGAAAGCCGCGGTTTCTTAGATGAGATGAAACCTCTCTCATGACCTTAGTAAATACGCGTGGGGCTACAGATAAACCAAACGGGAGGCCATTAAACTGATATGTATGTGTTTTAACTGGAAATTGGGTCTCAATCTGAAATCTCAGGTATTTTCGGTCTGAGTGTCGAATGGGTAAAAGGAAATAAGCGTCTTTCAAATCAATTGTGGCTAGGTATCCATTTTGAGGTAAGAGCTTACAAACCGTGCGGAAATCTTCCATTTTAAAATGTTCGTTAATAATTAATTTATTAAGGGACTTTAAATTTAATATAAAACGTTTTTCGCCATTCTGTTTCGGAATTAGAAATATTTTAGATAAGAATTGTTCCCTTATCTTATTACATTTCGATATGGCACCAATTGAAATTAGTTTTTTAACCTCTTGCAGTAGTTCTATTTTCTCCGTACGAGAAAAATTGTTCTTGGGTATTACCGACTGATTTACAACAGCTCGAAATGGAATACTATAGCCATTTCTAATCCAGTCTAGTATGACACTATTGTTAGATATATTAAGCCAACAATTATAAAAGAAGGTAAGTCTACCCGTGTGTAATACCTGAGCTAGGGACGATGATGCGCACGGGGCTTGTCCTGCGTCACAGCTCGCTGATGCTGCTGCGCTGACGCTACGTACGGGCGGCGACTTCCGGAGGTTGCTGGCGGCCTCCAGTAGTAACTGCTGCGCCCCCCCCTGCTCGCCGAGTACCGGGGCGGTGCATTCCAGTTTCCCTGTTGGGAAATTTGTCGAGAGCTGCTGGGCGGTTGCCCTGTAGGTTTTTGGGGCTTGGCAGCTTTCTTAATTGAAAGTCCTTGCTTCTCAATAGCCCTGGCAGCTTTAATCTTGTCCGATAAGGTGGAACCGAACAATGTTCCGTCTTGTTCGGAATCATTGATTAGACTTAAAAATGATTTGTCAATACTCGGGGTAATCAACTTTATTCTTGTTTGCGTCGCAAGGTAATGCGAGTCGCATAGCAATCTGCAAGCATTGCTTAGATGCTTTAGTGCTTGGACCTTACCGTCTTCCTTCAGGAGAGAGTCCAAGCCTCTATTGATAGCAGAGATCCCTGCTCCCAACTGTTGTTGAGTTGCAGTAAGCGTCTTATCGCGATTACGAACCATGTCCGGAATAGCAGCTGAGATCTCTGCATTCAGCTTCGGTGCCTGCAATAATCTGCAGTTGTCTGGAATCAGGTACTCTTGCATTAATTTATCCTTATTTTCTTTAGGCATACCTCTCTTCAGTAAAGGAGGCCACAACTTGGACAAATTGTCATGTATACTTTCTCCATAGTCAGGTACGTCAGACATGGACTCTCCAAGGGCAGCCAGGATTTCAGGGTCCAGGTCTATCGTTTCGATAGCGGCTCCATCCTCGTGAAGGATAGGCTCTGCTAAGATAGTGCCTTGATCTGGTGAATTATTGCAAATATCCAGATCTGGTTCTTGCGCAGTGTCAGGTGCCACTATAGCTGACTCAAGGACCATATTATGGTTGTATCCATGGCCATCAACACCTAAAATAATAATTTTATGTGTTTACTTTCTAATACACAACTAGTGCAGGTAGGCATATAATAATGCTAAAAGATTTGCAGAGGAATGATACATCTATCTTAGAATGTACATATTTTCTGCATAGGTCATCGTTGGAGACTCGCAGTCAACCCCGATGCCTGTTTTATAAAAGGAATTATGTTGTTATAAAATACGTCAAAGTTATTGACTCGCAGTCAATCCCAATGCAACATAAAACATCTTTATAACTAACCCTCGTTATCTGACGAATCCGATGGAGAATAGATAATCCTCCTTCGTACCTTCACGTCCTTCTCAATTTTCCTTATTTTCTTTTTATACTTGTCGATTTGCGACTGCGCACTTCTTTTCGGCATTTTGCAGAGAAGACGCGTGCGATAGTTACCGCGCACAAAAAAGGAATGAGTAGTAAGTCTGGGTGGCACGGTGGGGGTACCGCCTACCCCCACCGCACACCGGAAGTACGTTTTGAAATATCTTTAAAAATTGTGCGAGTTACCAATCAAATAGAGGAAACTACATAGTATAAAATCATATATGAAGAATGAAGCAACGTATATATAATTGAAGTTAACACAGCAAGCCCGCAAGGAGATAACTCTTTAGTTGTTGGTTCCAATTTTAAGAGCACAATTAAGTTACCTAAAATAGTAATTCCAACTTTCTCCGGGCTGTACACTGAGTGGGTGACCTTTAGGGATTTGTTCAAGTCACTCATTCACAACAATGAGAGCATCGATGAAGTTCAAAAACTTCATTATTTGAAGGGACATCTCACCGGCGAGGCGGAGCAGCTTGTTCGCCACATACCCATATCGAACACTACTTACCTTCAGTGTTGGACATTATTAGAAAATAGATATAATAATACACAATATTTGGCGAATTGTATACTTAAAAGATTTTTTTCTGTTAAAAATGTAACGTCAGAATCTGCTACTTTAATTAAACAATTATTAGATAGTACAAATGATATGTTAAATGGTTTATCTAATTTAGAAATAGACACAAGTTCGTGGGATGTAATTGTAATTTATATTGTCAGTCAAAAATTGGATACTGAAAGTCGTAAACTGTGGGAAGCTAGGGTCAGTGAAGGTTCCAGTACTGTGCCTACACTTAATGCTTTTAAAGATTTTTTGGAACATCGTTTTCGATCCCTCGAATTTTTAGATTCTAAACCAATTAAGCAAACAAATACTCGCAGTTATAAGGTACAAGTAACTGAATCACGTTGTTCTTATTGTAGTGAAAGTCACAAAATTTGTAATTGTAAAAATTTTGTAAAATTGGGTGTTGAAGCGCGCCGTGATTTTGTCCGGTCCAATGCATTGTGCTTTAATTGTTTAGGCGATAAGCATTCCGCGTATTCTTGTCGTCAGTCCGCTAGATGCCGCATCTGCAATAAAAAACATCATTCATTAGTGCACCCAGTAAACAAGCCGATATCATCTGATCAAGCCGACACGTCAGTCGGCCAGGATAGGGTTGAAGAGGCAACCACATCCTCGCATAGTGAGACAAATAATGTAGTGTCTTGTTTTTCACACATAAGGAGTCAAGCTCTATTGGCCACAGCCTTGGTGAAGGTTGACTCGCAAACTGGTTCTGCGGTAGTTTTAAGAGCTCTTTTAGACCAGGGCTCTCAGGCTTCATTTATTACGGAGTCTACAGTCCAGTTGTTGGGATTGAATAAAATGCCAATTGAAGCTAACATATCAAGGCTAGGCGATGATGGTGGTATGCCTTGTACTTCCATAGTGTCTGTAAAGGTTAAATCACGCCTAGACCCTACATTTATTATTGAAGTTAAAGCGTATGTAGTGAACAAACTTACGTCTTTGTTACCTGAAAAAAGGTTAGGTAATTTATTTTCAGCATTACCTGCTATGGAGTTGGCAGATCCATCTTTCGGTACACCTAATAAAATTGAAATGATTTTAAGTGTTGGTGTCTATTCACAGATATTACTAGAAGGTTTGATCAAAGGTCCTCCTGGGTCCCCTGTTGCTCAGAAAACAAGACTCGGTTGGATTTTGTCTGGTGATATATTATATGATCCAAATGGCCATAGTCCAGGTACGTGTAACAATGTGACTTTGAATTTTCATGTGTCATTGTGTGAAAATGACTCACTTAAGAAGTTTGGTGAGTTAGAAGAACCTCTTAACGAAGAAGAAGAAGAGCAATGTAAGAAGTTGTTGTTTTCGGAACACACTAAGAAAGGCAAGGATGTTCTATGTTTACAACAACATACTGGCGTACCAAATGACAAGTTTACAACAGAGGTGCGCACAGTATTTGATGCATCTTGTCAAAAAAAGAATAGGGCATCACTCAATGACAAATTGATAGTTGGACTAACACTAAAGCCTGAGTTGCGACAAGCAATAACTCGATGGCGGTGCCATCCAATCTGCTTTCCTGCAGGTATTATAAAGATAAAGGTCGCTGACGAAGATGTTGACTTCCAATATCTTTTGTGGCAAGATAACCCAGAAGGTGATTGCCATCTGAGGTTATTGCGTGTCACCTTTGACACATCATCAGCACCTTATCTTACTGTAAGATGTTCGCAGCATCTTGCAGGCGATGAAGGGAAAATTTGGCCATTTGTGTCCAACCGCATCACTACACAGTTTTTCCTTAATGATGTCATTACTGGATGCGAATCTTTTAAAAAGGGTATGCGAATTTATGCAAAAAGGGATAAGTTGCTTAGTCACAGCGGCTTTCAACTTCAGAAGTCTAAGAAAGATGCGAAATGTTTTAAGAAAATACCACATGAAGAAGAAAGTAAGATTGAATTGAAAATAGATACAATTAAGAAAGTTTTGAGAATAGCAATAAATCGGGAAAGAAATAAAATTAAATATACAGTCCAACTTCCTCCGCTGAGTACACCTGTGACTAAGCGCAAGGTCACATCAGACATATCCCGCCTGTTAGACCCTCTTCGATGGATTGCATCGATAATAATGAAGACAAAAATCCAGAAATTCTGGCTGAGGGCTCATGCGAGTAAATGGAAGAAATACGTCAGTAAAAAAAAATCGAAGATACTTACAATATTAGAGAGTAGCCAGTGTTCTCACGTTGACTCGAGGAACAACCTTGTAGACTGTGCATCCAGGGACGTATATCCAGTAGACTGCCTTGATTATGACCTGTGGATAAAAAGAATTAAAAGGTTAAAATGTAATGTTATGAAACACAATAAAGATAAAATAGAAAAAACTAATGTGAATGTAAAAGGTTTAAAAAGGAAAGGAAAGGTTAAAAAGATAAAGTTACTTACCTGTTTGTACCTGAACGCCGATGATCCTTGTTCACTTACGAACCTTTGTCCAGTTTTTTAACGGTTTTGATTTTACGGTATTCGTTTGATAAGCACTCTGGACCAGACAACGTCACTGGTTGTTTGTTTACTTAAACAAAAATTGTCTTGCCAGTTGTGAAAAAATATTTAATATTTTTAATTTGGTAGAATTTAGTGTATTATTATGTATTAATTAGTAATTTAATATATTCATAAGTATTGTTTAAATCCTATATGTCTGTAGATGATTTATAATTTTGTGGTTTAATATTTGATTATTTGTTTGCGAGTAAATTCATTCAGTCATGGTGGGCGGTATTAAATTTTTCGGATAAGTTTTTATGTTTGTTATTATGGACATTCTGTCCATGGTGGGCGGTATGTTAAACGTTAGACAGTTCTTTAATTATCTCGTTCACTATACTACTGAACAATAGATGGCGCTGTACACAGTTAAATTAAATTGACATCTCGCTAAGGAGATTCTTTGTCTCAGATATAGGTAGGGCCGTGAGGCGTAAATAAAGTTGAGATTTGTATTCTTGCGATTGTAGTTTCATTTCTCCTATCGGCTCAGTGTGGGTGTGTTCAAACACCTAGCCTAAGTTGACCTCCTGCCCGCATAATAGTAAAGAAAATCAATAATAACTAGGATTCGTGTTACTAAATTCAAGTTACGCTATTAGATGGTGGTTGATTTAGGTGATAATCTTGGAAACACTTATAAAGATCTGCTGGAGACATAAGTAATCTTTCGAAATCGGCATGATGTTAAACGTGCCCGATCATTGTCGAATATATTCCCATATATAGAATTGAATAAGTCAGGAACGATCGCTCCTGGGAATTGACAAGCGACAAACGTTGCTTGCCTATCAACGTTTCTTGATGTGCTCAGCATCGATCCATTCATAGATTCGTGGGCGACGGAGAGCCGGCCGTGACTGCGGCCAACACCGTTTACTTGAAGCCGCAGTCACCTTAACTGACTGCCGGCCCGGAGCAGCGGCACCACAAGCAGCGAGCCGCAGCCACGAGTAAACGATTCCTCGTTCAGCCCTCGGGTCGACCCCAGCGTCCGGCCAGTCCTTACCTCGTCCTCCACAAAGCAGACACAAAGTATAAGGCCATCATCGCAGGCCGCGCTCCGCCCGCTATAATTGACTCGCGTCATGTCGTCTGTACGTATTTTAATTGGATCGAAACTCAAATCTATTGTCGCGACCGTTGGAGAGGCCCTCGGCAGCTCGCGGCTGCGATCTGTTTGTTTATTGTACTGTTTGTTTATTGTATTGAGCTCATGTTTTCGTGTCGAGTGTACTTTTAAATTTGTTGATTTATTCTTTATACTGTTAAGTGTATCCACTCAAAGTGTGAGTATAATGAGTATTTATGAATATTTTGTTAGTGTTCAACAGGTGTCAGGACACTTTTGTTATTTTTGCACTGAGTCGGAAAGTTAAGAAGCGGTCCTACTTCTTACCGACGCGCTGTAAACGCTGTTATTTCGTAAATGTTAATTTATCTTAAGTAGTAAGGCGTATAATGATTTATTTAATGAAATTGATATATTCAACGACAATATATTTTCTTTCAAAAATAAAATAAGAAAAATACTGTATCCAACATTACATTAAATAGTTAAGCTCTTAACTTTCTCTTAATATTTGTGTAACATATTTTAGTGGAAACTTTATTGATGTGTGATATATTTATATTTAAATTTTTATTTAGTAATAGAACCATTGTTTGTTTCCCAAATAAAATAAAATAAAATAAAATAAATAAAATCTTGGAGCCTATTTTCTAGTAGCGTAGTATGGGTTATAATAAATATATCCTGAGTATTTCTTGAGGCGAACCACCTTGTATATAAATCGCCATTTCACATTCATTTAAATATCTTTTTCTTATTGCATATAAATTTGATAAAACAACATTTACAATAATAATTTATACCTATTTTTGTCATAATCACCCTGAAATTTGTTAGCGGGAATATTTATCGTAAATATCTAATAATTTTAACTAAATTATTGATAAAATTTTGAGAGGTGTTTGACACAAGTATGAAAAGGTGTAACAATATTGGACCCAAGTGGATAATTCGTGCGAGTCCAGATGGTTATATATATAGACTAACCTTAACTATTACTCTATCACATTTGCTAAGTTCATTTGGATAATGAAGCGATTTAGCACGTTTTTTATCATTTCTAGGTGGTTAACTCTTTCAAAAGCTTAGGTAAAACATTCATAAAGTGTCGAGTCGGTGAGAGTCCGGCGCGGTGAAGAAACGTCTCTGTTTTAGAAGTGGAAGTGCACGGAGGGATGTGAGGTACGAGTGAGGCCCGCGGCAGCCATGGGCGGCCCGGAGCCCGCCGCCGGGCCCGCCCGGACCCTGCAGCACCCTGGAGCACCGCAGCACCCGCGCCTACTCCGCCTCACACGTCACTGAGAGCTAAGCGTCGCTCAACATGGCCGACGATAATACGATTATTGAAGGGACCGTCAAATTTCGCGATGGAAAAAAGGTAATTTTTCAACAGTACGCACTTCATCTTCTATTATTTTAAGTTACTCGCATCAACCACCATACGTCGCATCGGAATGTCTATAATGGTTCACGTAGTGAGTAAAGAAAATATCACTCGAGTGCCTGATGATCGTAATGTGCAGAAATAATTTGAAATATTTTTCTTTCAAATTTAGTGTCCGTGTTCCGTGACTGTTCGGTGAGCGCGGGTTTGGTAAAAGTCGATTAGATTCGGGTTAAAGAGGTACGCGTAATTGCGTGATTGCGTAGTTTCTGACACGAGTGGAGAGTAGAGTATGGGAGACTGGTATCCGGTCATCTCTGACACGGATCGTGTCGTATTGATTATCTGCTCGTAGTTTTCCCCAGACGTGCTTAAAGTTTTGAATGGGCACGTTAGGTTGATGACGAATTATCATTCGGAAGGCCGATACATTATTTTTCACGGCATATCTTGAAAACCTTAGGGCGATGCTCGACGATCTCAGCTAAATAATATTAACGGGTATGCCGAGGAAATTCCTCAAAGGGACTGCTGCCGGCAGTCGGACGTGCAATGGGATCGCTCCTAAAAAGGCGTACGAACGTAAAAACGTTCGATTCACTTTTCCTCAGTCAGGCAGCCTCTCTCACCGGCGGTTTGTTTGTCCCCAGTGGAAGGCCCGCTGGTGCGTGATGCGGAAGCTGTCGCCCGTCGCAGGTGAGTGCGGGCCCGAGGGGAGGCGGTCCACGAGTAAACTAATACGTGACAATTAACGACACTCTGTTGTGAAGATACGACGAATGACATCTCAATCATCGCTGGTCGGGTTAAATATTTAACGTTAAAATAGTTTTAATCGCATCTTTAATATTAATTCTTTTATTCTTCGTTTTTATTTTTGGTTTTGGTATATAAATTTTGATGACTACACATCTAGGCAGTCGGAACAGACGTATCTAAGAAGGAAGCTATGCAATTTACATGCTGATGCAGTTTTTAAATTTATATTTCTCTCTGTATCATTTTTGTTTAAGATAATTTCATCTGAATTTCACGTCGATCGTGTGAATAATAATCTTTTTATTAGCGCATGCCGTTGCCTTCTTTAATTAGTGTAGGGCTTAATAAAGAAATTATCTCGTAACCCTAGTGCGGTGCGGTACGTACTCCTGCAGTTCAGGTGCCGTTCGACGCCATCAGTGGAGGGCGGTTCCCGCCCGCACTCTTAGACGATCACATTTTAATACCGCGCAGTATTTAGTTAAAAACACGACGTGGCCGCCGCATATGAAACATCACATACTGCTAATTTAAATACGAAATTGGAGGCCGGGTCTGAATTACGGAGTCTGCGGTGGGCGTGGCGAATTCCACGGCGGGGCTCGCTCCGCTGCTGCCGGCGGCGAGGTCGGTAAAGACAGCGTTCTCCGCAGACTGCGTGCACCTGCAGGTGTACCGCGACTCCAAGGCCCGCTGGGGCGGCGCGCCCAGCAAGGCCTCGCTGTCGCTGCAGCAGTTCCTGGGCTGCGAGGCGGGCTTCACGCTGGACAAGCACTCGCACACGCTGGCGCTGCTCTGCCGGGACTTCACCGCCGTGCTGGCCTTCGAGACCCGCGAGAGGCTCATGCAGTGGCAGGTACTGAGCTCGTGGCGGTCGCTACGGTGCCTGCGACCGTACGTACATAGGTCTATACTCGTAGCGGGAGCGACCGGTCGGTTCGGGTCGTTTTTGTCAAATAATTCCATATCGACTTCGAGATTGCAGTGCCTGACCGCTCGTTCGGCACGCCCCGTGCAGGTGAAGGTGGGCGCGCAGCTGGGCGAGGCCCGCCAGTACCTGGTGCTGCTGGGCGGCGGGCGGCTGGCGGCGGGCCCCGCGCGCCTGCTGCTGCTGCAGCGCCGCCTCGCGCTGACGGCGGGCGTGCCGCCGCGGCTGCTGGGCGTGTGGGAGATCGCGCACCTCAGGTGACCGCCGCGAGCTTCTTATATTTCAATATCGACCGCTGGCCCGGCAGCCGAGCCGTTTACTAGTATCCAGTAGAACGATGGACAGTATCGGTAGTATCGATCGGTTCGCCAGGCGCTACGGAGTGGTCGACGGCCGGTTCTGCTTCGAGGGCGGCTCGCACTGCGGGAAGGGCGAGGGCCTGCACGTGCTGATCTCCGACCAGGCCGCGGACATCGCCCGGGACTTCGAGCTCGCCTCCAGAGGGAAACTGTCGCCGCGACGGAGGCCGCTGGGTACGAGGGCGTGCGATTCGCGATTCGCTTTCGAACTATAAAGTCTGACCGCGTTCACGAACGAAACCTCACTCTCCCCCTGCAGGTATTCGGAGCCCCAATCGTAACGCTTCACTCGTGAATCCTTCGGCGCGGAAATCGGAGCTGAATACGATAGACCGGTCGCTGCCCCCGACGGACCCCTACCTCTACGAGGACCCCTGTGCGGGCGAGGATATCGGGGCGATCTCGCCGTACTGGCCCTCCGCGGAGCGAACTCACTTTCAGGACATGGGCCTCGGCGACACGGCGTCCGTGACCGGCGGGGCGGAGGGCTCGGAGCCGGCCCCGTGGGGCGCCGCCAGCGTGGCGCTCGAGCGCTGCGCGAGCTGCATGTCCAAGCTGGGCGCGCTGTCGCGGTCGTCCACGGCCGCGCTGACGCCGGGCGCCCGCCACTTCAGCCCGGCCTGGACCATGGAGGCCGTGGACGAGGCCGAGGCCGGCGCGCTCTGCCGCTGCCCCCCCGAGCGGCCTCCCGAGCGGCCTCCCGAGAGACTCCCGGAGAGGCCCCCTTTGAGGCCCCCCGACAGGCCCCCCAAACCGACCACCTTGGAGTTGAATATCGCGCGGAAGCCGCCCGCGCCCCCGCCGGGCCGGTCGTTCAGCCACTCGCACCTGGCCTCCATCGGCGAGAACAATCCGACTGGCGTCGGACCCTACGACAATTACGACGTGCCGAAGATTCCTTCGACGGAGGTAATTTTATTTTATTTTATTTTATTTTGACAGGAAAACTTACAGCGATAATAAATACATACAAACAATAGGAAATACTATAAGCTAATAACAAGTTTTCACAAATAAATTTTGACTAATAAAGCCAAAGCTTTGATAAGTAAATATTAAATTTATTTCTGGTGTGATAAGAAAAAGTCGGCACTCAGAAGTCTACGTACAGATGCAACAGTGGTACAAAAAATATCTATTTCGTGCTTGTTGGAAATATTGTTGAATGCAACGGATGATCGTAGCAAGAAGCTGTTTCGTCTGTAATTAGTATGCGAAATTGGGGTCTGCAAGGTGGAATGAAATCGATAGTTTCTGTTAGGAACTTTAATGTTTAAATTTTGTAGGAGTTGAGGGCAATCTACGGCATTGGTATCAATATTTATTAAGTAACAAACATCACTTATATTCCTTCGCATATTAAGTGGTAGTAGGTGCAACCGCGCACATAAAACATCATAATTAAGGCGACGATCAAACTTAAATTTGAACTTTAGGAAGCAAACAAATTTCTTTTTTTCAATGCGTCGTAAGTATGTATCATATTTAGGATTCCAAATTTGAGATGCATACTCGAGATTGCTTCTGACAAAAGCACAGTAAATTACTTTTAGCGTTTTAAGAATTGCAAAATGTTTCGATGAGCGAATTAAAAAACCTAACAATTTAGAGGCCTTGTTTGCAATTGCATCGAAATGTTTATCAAACGTTAGTTTTGTATCGATTATTACACCAAGGTCACGGATTTCCGTTACCCGGTGAAGTTGAATATTATTTATAAAATACAGCGATTTGAAATCGTTATATTTATTTTATTTATTTATTTTTATTTTATTTTATTTATTTTCTTACATATGACAAATAGGGCTTAAATTAATATATGACAATCTGCAGCCGAACTAGTTAAAACTGTATCTCGGCATACAGAGACAAACACCGAAGACATGTGACTTAGTTACTATTTGCTATAAGAAAAATAACAATACAATGAAAATAATAATAATTAGCATGTCTGTAAGGAGAACCTCTCTGTGTGTTTATGAGTTGTGTTTTTGAAGTATGCATGTAATTAATGTATATTAGTGTGAGTAGGAGGCATGTATGAAGAGAGGGTGAGTTAATTGTATTAACATATAACATGTAACATATAAGTTTAATATAAAAAATAAAAATAAAAAGTCTGCATTCTGAAAGTTTTCTGTAAATATTAATTTAGAAATTATGTAAGAGTTCTTCAGTGTCATTATATGAAAGTTTAAGGAGATAATGAAATAACTTATACTTGCATTTAGCTTTTGTTAGGGAATATATATTTAATTTTTTATTAATTTTATTATATAGATAAGGAGCAATAACTTTATAAAATTTCATGGTGAAGGATGTCCTAAAACGATTGGTACTACACACTGAGTATTTTCTGCGCTTGTTATAAATATTGCAGTCATAGCTAGTTTCACCATGCTGCTTAAGAATAATAGAAGAAATGAATAACTGCCTAACAGTTAGCACTTCACACGATTGATACAAGTACTGAGTCGGATAAATAATGGGCTTGAATGTACACACTTTAAGGATAGTACGCTGAGCGATCTCAATTCTTTTCAAAGTTGTTTTAGGAACACCACCCCATACTGTTATGCAATATTTGAGAAGTGATTGGCACAGCGCAAAGTATATCTGTTTTAAAAGCGTAGGATCAGTGACTTGCCTTAAATTTTTAAATATATAAGTTAACTTACGAATTCTACTTGATAATGTTTCTATATGCTGTTTAAAATTTAGGTTATTATCTATAACAACACCTAGGTATTTTATAGCGTTAACTCGTTCAATTTCCTTACATGAGCAGTCAAATTCTGTGCAATTTCTATGTGATATTATACGGTTACTGGGAGTAAGTTTTGCTCTTTGGCGGATTGAATACGCAATATATTTTGTTTTTTCAAAGTTAATTGTTAGACCATTTTCCAGGAGCCAGTTATTAATTGTGTTAAGACCTGTTTGGGCAGCTTCAAAAGCTTTATTCCAACTATCTGCAGAAACTAGGAGTACCGTATCATCTGCATATGAAAGAATCAATGAATTAGGTAAAGTTAAGTTAGCAAGGTCGTTTATATAAACGAGAAATAGAGTAGGGCCTAATATACTGCCTTGAGGAACGCCGTAAGTTACAGGAAGGTCATCGCTAAAGAAATTACCCACACGAACACATTGACGACGTTCTGACAGATAATCACTAAGAAGTGTTAACTGGGTACCCCTTATACCAATTCTAGACAGTTTCTTGATAAGTAAGGGTACAGATATTGTATCGAATGCCTTAGCTAGGTCTACAAAGATAGATAAACATTTTTTTCCTTTGTCCAAATTGGTCCCAATGAAATGGGTCAATGTATTGACAGCATCCTCTGTCGATTTACCACAACGAAAACCAAATTGTCTATCTGAGAGTAAGTTGTTTTTCTCAAGGTATTTTACTAATCTTAAATTTATTATTTTTTCGAGAATTTTAGAGATTGCTGGTAAAATCGAAATGGGTCTATAGTTGCTCATTTCATCTTTATCCCCACCCTTGTGTATAGGTCTTACTTCAGATTTTTTTTAATGTTTTAGGAAAAACACCTTTATGGAAACAAGTATTGAATATAGAAGTTAAGACAGGAGCAAGAAAATCTTTGTATTGTTTAAGAAAATTATTTGAAATTTTATCCCAACCTACGCATTTATCATCTTTTAATCCTGAAATGAGGCGTTTTACCTCATTTTCGTCCGTATCTAATAAAACAAAAGAGTTTAGTGAAACTTTTGCCGAAGTGTTATCGCAAGGTTTCGTGGTTAAAGTGGAATTTGTAACGGGTGTAGAATTTCTAGTTAGGTTTTCAGCTAGTGTTTTACCTACATTAATAAAGTAATTATTGATTTTATTTAACGATGATTCAGGAGAGAAATCCAATTTTAGTAAATTTTGTGAAACATCTTGCTTTTTGCTAGTATAAGTGATACTTTTTATAACCTTCCACAGTTTTTTATTATTATTTCTAGCCTTATTTATTTGATCTATTTCATAAGCATTTTTTAATTTCTTTAAAATAGTGTTGCAATAGTTTCTGTAACGTTTGTATGTAGTTTTTAAACCTTCATTGTCAGGATATAATTGACATTTCTTATGCATTTTATCTCTATTTTGTATGCATCTTAATAAACCTGTAGTTATCCAGGGTTTAATGATCTTCTTACGTCTGGATAATGTTAATGTGTAAGTATTCTTGTTTATGGCTAAACTAATTTTATTTATAAGTTCATTTAATGAGGTGTTAGGATCCTGTGATTTGTACAAATTACTTAAGTCCATATTTAAAATATCATGTTCCAAAGTTTTTTTATTAATTTTAGTTATAGTGTTGTTTGAAAAATGTTGGTCACGTTGAAAGTTCTGTAGACTCAACATGACCGTATTGTGGTCTGTTAATGTCGAACGAGCAACTACGGTCAGGGAAGGGTTACGAGTTTTAAGTAGCACATGATCTATACATGTGCCACTTGTTTCGCGAGTTATGTGCATATGACCTGGCAGTAGACCATGAAAGGCAAGTAAACTCAGGAATTTTTCTCCTATTATATCTCTCTTATCTGGGTTTATAGCTATATTCATATCTCCAATTAAGATAACATTTTTATATTGTGATAGATCTGATAGTATTGTGTTTAGTGATGTGAGAAATGGGTCAATGTTTTTATAAGATGGGGACCTATATACTCCTATAATGGCAGTTTCTTTGTTAAGTATTGTGACTAGAGAATTTCCTTCAACTAGTTGTGGTTCTGATACTGTAACCGACAAATGCTCTTTGATATACATAACAACCCCATCATTCTGTTTACGGTTTTTTACAGAGGCATACGAACTATATCCTTGAAGTTTAGGTAGGTAACTAAGATTATCTAGCCAGCATTCAGTCAATATAATCACATCATAATCAATATTTAATCTATTTAATAAAATCTCAAAACCTGCGAAGTTATGATTGATACTCCTGATGTTTTGAGTCATAATATTTAATTTGGATAGCGAGGTTGAAATAATTTTTTGACATTCCTCAACGTTACAGAGAAAAGGTGTAGATACAGAAACATTATCAATATCTTCAGATATATTATTTAAATTACCTATTTTTAAAAACATAAACAAAAGTATCCCACGAAATTTGCAAAAAATATATTAATATATTTTTTATAGCAACGAAATTAATACAATATTTGATCGAAAAAAATATTTTGCAGAATTTTATAAAATATATAATTTTAGATATAATTTTTTTTATGTCAAGGTGTGAAAGATATGTTTGAGTTTTAATGTATTGTAGGTGTAGATTGTTACATAATATAGTGAAATTACATATATTGCAGAGTAATATTAAAATTTTATATAGTAAACTTTGTAATTCTAACAATGTTAGGATATAATTTAAGAGGCTAAAAATAATAACACAAATATAAAGTACACAATCTAGTCATTTTGACATTTTCAATTTTTCTATATCATTTTCTGAATTTATCCGTATGTGTGGTGATGTTTCATTCTTTCTTAGGTAGATAATACCGTTTGATGTCCAACAGAAATTAAACCCATAGCTTTTTTGGAATTGCCTGGCTAAATAAAACAGTTTTTGACATTTATATGTTAGTGATTCAGACACATATATTGGTTGGATGGGTTTTTGTAGTTGCATATGAGATGTGTTCAATTTATCAGCATTACTTTTGTTTTTATTAAACTTTTTTATCTCAGTGAAGAACTTTTCTTTAGTTAAGACTGTTGTAAATTCAACGTTTAAAATACTTTTGGTATCCTTCTTTTGTTGTCTATAAATGTCTTTAATACAGGACGAGTCCATACTTATGTTAAGACTCTTTCCCATGTTTACTATAAGGTCACATAGCTTTTCTTTAGATTCTTTGTTTATTTTTGGAACATTACGAATTTCCATTCCTGCAGCACGATGTTTTCGCTCAAGGTAGCTTATTTTTTCTTCCAATAAATGTATGGTATTTTTATCTTCCCTTCGTTCCATTTCCAAAGATGAGATTCGTTTTAAGAACTCATCATATTTATGCGACATAAGTTCAATGCTGTTATGTAATTCTGAATTTTGTTCCTTCAAAGAGTTCATAGATAATTGAAATTCTTGAAAATAGTTTTCCTGTTGCTTTGAGAAAGATGATAACATTTCTTTTACAATTGTGCTTACGCTGGAGTTTTCACCATCAAATTTTCTTTTTTTGCTAGATAGCAAGGGTATATCAGGTGCAGATCCATAATGACATACCCCAGCAGTTTCAATTTCAACCTTATCATCAGTCAAAACAGTTTCTATAATTGGTGTCTTGGGGGGCGTACGTTTTAGAGGCATGTTTTCTAATAGCAACTATGGCGGTTTCGATTAAGTAATAGAATAAAGATTAAATAGCTAGGGATCAATTCACTGGTCATATAAAGAGGTAATCTGAACGAAAAAGCCTTGTCGTCCAATATATTATGATCTATCCACTGAATGCACGTATAATGTGGCAATTATAGACGACAATCTATTAAACTTCTTGATGTGGGTGGGGATTGGGGGTTAACCCTGCTCGCGTCCGTAGGCTTGACCATATAGGTTTTTTAACCTTATATCCCTACACGTGACCCCTGGGTGGTGCCAAATGAGCATTCTGGTGGTAGACTTCGGTCGAGGATAGTGACCACCCTGCGAGCAAAGCCGTTCCGCCAAGCGTTTAAGTGTTCCGGAATGATGCTCGTAGAAACCTTTTAGGGGGAATAGGTATGTACAGTTGTGTTGTATTGATGTGACAGGATCCGACTGATTGTGCAATTTGTGCCGGGTGACTCGACATGGAGGGTAGCGGGATCCGAAGCACGGTGGTTCCGCTGGCCGACCGCAGGTTGTAGGGGGCCCAACTAGTGGGTTAACCACCCATGAAAGGCTGCCCCGCCGCCTTGCGAAAAATCCTGGGATAGCTTCATTGTGCCGGTTGGTGACCGGAGAGAGGACCCAATGGCAACTCCCAGGGGGGTTCGGGCGTCCCCGCAGTCTCCAGTCGAGTCTCTTTTTCGCATAACTGCATTTCAATCGCGGAGTCTACAATATGACATCTCGTACAACTGCTATTTTCCCGCCTATTCACACTCGAAACATGACTGGAAAAAGAAAAAGAAATAAGTTTTCACAGCGGTTGCACTTCCTCTCTCTAAAAGTGCACCTCACCAACATCCGAGGCTTGCACTCTAACCTCAATGCAGTCCACTATCACCTTGAGACTGAAAAGCCGCATTTTCTCTTCTTAACTGAAACGCAGATCGTAAATCCTATAGATACGGCATACTTATTATATCCTGGGTATTCCTTGGAGGGAAAATTTGCACCAAATGCGGGAGTTTGCATGTACGCCCGCAATGACATCTGCTATCGGCGTCTCAGAAACTTAGAAACCCCTAGATTTTCAGTTATATGGTGTCTGATGGACACAGGATCGGAAAAAACCGTTTACTCCTGTGTCTATCGTTCGCACAGCGGTGACAAGGAGACATCCAAACTCTTTGAATATCTTAGCGAGACTTTGGACGTGGTCCAGCATCGGTATCCAAATTCTAATCTAGTATTACTGGGTGATTTTAACGCGCACCATCGTGAATGGTTATTTCCGTATAAAACTACTGACCACGCCGGGAGAGAAGCGCGCAAGTTTGCACTATCATCTAACCTTACCCAACTGGTTCATGAAGCTACACGGATACCTGATGTTGTAGACCACACACCCAATTGCCTGGATCTTGTGTTGACCACTGACCCAGATCGAATCAATGTTGTGGTCGGTGCCCCATTGGGTACGTCTGACCACCGCATGATTCGGTCTACTAGTACCTTTCACCCACCTGATTCTAGTCCTAAGGGCACACGTCGGGTGTGGCGATATCGTTCAGCAAACTGGGATGAAATGCGTCACTTCCTAGCATCTTATCCTTGGCGGCAGACATGCTTCTCATCTGCTAGCCCCACAACTTGCGAAAAGTCCATATCTGAAGTAATCCGTCAAGCTATGGAATATTTCATCCCATACTCAGACGTACCTTTAGATGTCCGAGCCCCCCGCTGGTATAATGATAGCTGCACTAAAGCTGAAGAACAAAAGCAGCTAGCATATTTGGCTTGGGTCAAAGCTCGAAAAAATAACTCATTGGACTTGTGCTTAAAGAAGAAAGCCTTTAATATTGCCGCCAAATCCTTTAAAAAGGTACTCCAAAGTGCTCGCTATGACCACATTCGCCGGATGGGAGCCAAACTAGCCTCATATCCTACAGGTAGTAAGGCCTTTTGGTCCCTCTCTAAGTCTATTGAGGCGAACTTTTGCCGTCCATCACTGCCGCCATTAATTAAGCCTGACGGATCCTTAGCTTTTACATCTACTGACAAGGCAAATCTTCTCGCATCCATCTTTGCGAACAACTCCACTCTTTTTGCTGGTTCAAAAACCCCACCATCGATAGATCAATGCGCCTCTAAAATGCCAGAGATCTGCATCCGTCAAAAAGAGGTGCTTAAAGTTCTTCGCAGCCTGGACTGTAACAAGGCTAACGGCCCTGATGGAATACCGGCAATTGTTTTGCGCACATGCGCACCGGAATTGTCTCCGATTTTAACACGCCTGTACCGTCTCTCTTTGCATAAGACCCAAGTTCCAGAATCGTGGAAGCTTGCAAACGTCCAGCCAGTGCCCAAAAAGGGCAGCCGTGCCGACCCCTCAAATTATAGACCAATTGCTATCACCTCCATGCTATGCAAGACTATGGAGCGTATTTTGAATAGAAAACTTCTGGCATACCTCGAAGGTAACGATCTTCTTTCAGACCAGCAATACGGGTTTAGAAGACAACGTTCTACCGGTGACCTTCTTGCGTTTGTCACGCATTTTTGGGGCGAGGCCATTGAGAAGCACGGTGAGGCCCTTGCGGTATCATTGGACATCTCGAAGGCTTTCGACAGGGTTTGGCATGACAGTCTACTTGGTAAGCTTCCAGCGTATGGAATACCTCCCAACTTTTGCTCATGGATATCAGATTTTCTGAGGAACCGATCGATACGAGTGGTTGTTGATGGTTGCTCGTCAGATCTAATGACTATTAACGCCGGAGTACCTCAAGGATCGGTTCTCTCTGCAACACTATTTCTGCTGCATATCAATGATTTGCTTCAGCCAGGTATCTTTAGTTATGCCGATGACAGCACTGTTGTAGAGAGATACTTATCCAATCCCAGAGCAAGTAATGCTGAAATCAACCAGCAGAGGGAGGCCATGGTTGGACGATTAAATTCAACTCTGAAGGCAGTATCTGATTGGGGCTTTGCTAATCTAGTTGAGTTTAATCCCAGCAAGACACAGGCGTGTCTATTCACCGCTAAACGGAGTGCTTTCCATCTGCATCCTACTTTTCGAAATATATCTCTGCAAATAACTGACTGTTTAGAGCTCCTAGGCATGCAGCTTACTCCCGCCTTGAACTTTGGGCGATCTATTGAAAAAAAAGCCAAAACAGCCGCTAAAAAACTCGGTATCCTAAACAAAGTGAAGCAGTACTTCACACCGGAACAAATCTTAACCTTATACCAGGCACAGGTTCGTTCCTGTATGGAGTACTGCAGTCATCTTTGGGATGGGTCCGCTAAGTACCAGCTTGAGGCACTCGACTCAGTAGATCGACGCGCCAGAAGAATTATAGGCAATAGTAAGCTGGCTCAAAGAAGGCTCGCGACACTTAAACACCGGCGTGCAGTTGCATCACTTTCTGTTTTTTACAGAATATATTTCGGAGAGTGTGCCTCAGATTTGTTCGATCTGATCCCTCCGTCACCATTCTACTACCGGACAAGCAGACGCCACGAGGGGCTCCATCGCTACACAATCAATATCCCCAAAATACGCACTAAACGCTTTGGCTCCTCATTCTTTATGCGCACGGCCAAAATGTGGAATTCCCTCCCTGCATCTATCTTTCCGGACTCTTACGATCTGCAAAATTTCAAAAAAAGAGTGAATAGGCACTATAGTGGCAAGCGCAGTCCACCTTAGGCTGCATCTTTCGCTACCATTAGGCGAGATCGCAGCCAGGCGCTAGCCTTTCTTTGTAAAAAAAAAAAAAAAAAATGTCTTTGTTTAACACTGCAGCGATATGCGGTAATACGAAGTATTGCGTATTCTTTTACTCTCATAACAAAAAATATTGAAGCGTCACTCACTCACTCATTGTATTTAGTCTAGTTTATTCAATTTTTGTTGTTAAAAAACTGTAAACATTGTAATAATTTAATAACACTTCATTAATATTAATGCACTTTTGTTGTTGTCACAAAAAATTAAGGACAATAGATGTTTATTAAATGGAAGTATTAGATAGCAATGTCATGAACAAAAAACACGTCTGCTTCGCACAGAGATCCACGGCGCCGTCCGCGTGAAAGATATTGCGTAGCATTTAGAAATGTTGAGGTCTAATCTATTTAAGGTACAATATTGGGCCAACCTATCTAAGTCATCTTGAAGAAGCCTTTGATCGGAGGAATTGTTAACTACTCGATAAATTTTAAGGTCATCCGCAAAAAGTAGAAATTTAGAATATTTAAAACAAAAGTCGATGTCACGAATAAAAATAATAAATAACAAGGGTCCTAGTAAGGAACCTTGAGGAACCCCCGACGGAACTTCCAGCCAGGATGAGGTAAAGCTATTCACAACTACAGCTTGCGTCCTTTTGCTCACATACGAGGAGAACCACCGAAACAGATCTCCTCGTATGCCAGCTAAAGCCAATTTAGCCAACAGAAGATCATGGTCGATTCGATCAAAGGCCTTACTAAAGTCAGTATAGACAGTGTCAATTTGGTCACCAGAGTCCATCCTCTCAGAAACAAAATCAGTAAAAACTATAAGATTGGACACCGTGGATCTGCCCTTGATAAAACCATGCTGAGACGTACTTATGACTAGAGTATAATTGGTTGTATACGATACGTTCTAGTAATTTAGCCAATATGCATAATTTTGAGATTGGGCGATAGTTCTCAACTACATTTTTCGCACCTTTTTTATGAATGGGAGTCACAAAAGCGGACTTCCAAATATTAGGCACAACACCCTCTTGAAGTGATTTCTCAAATAACAAAGTTATAGGGTAAGTTAAATATTTCGCACAGTTCACCAAAAATATGGGGGGCAGAGAATCCGGTCCCGCAGACTTATTTAAATCAAGTGATTTAAGTAGATTGTATACTGAGTCCTCACATACTTCAATGTTCGCAATATCGCATAAAGTAATTGGCGGTCTATTAGCAGCATAACAACTACTTGAGGAGTGTGGTGTAGTCGGGTCCATATCAAGAAAGTTGGAGTAGAAGTAATTCGAAAACAGATTACAGATGCCTTCACCTGTTTCACTTGCTTAAGATATTAAAATTTTGATTCGATAACTAGTTTTTGTCGCATTTTGTCTTCGGTTCGGGATATTTCTTTTAAAGTTGTAAAAGTTTACCGCTCGCGAAGTTGACGTCGTCCTCGTCTTTCCCAGGTCGAGGGGCAGTACTACGATACGCCTAAGAGATTGAAGGAATGCCTGGACGGTGAACTGTTTAAAATCACCAAAAACTCTACCTCGAACTCGCTCGTTTTAAAGAAGCCTTGCGGGTGCCTGCTCAAACTGGGCAGAGCGGCGCGGCGGCCGGCCGTCGTCGACAGCGACGAGAGCTTCCGGCCGACGGGCTGCCCGTGCAGCCGCGTCACCGACTGGGCCCACAGCTGGATCCGGCTGCCGCGCCGCGGGAGCGGCCCCGGCCCCGAGCCCGCGGCCCCCGACAAGGAGAACCTGGTCCCTTCCGGCGAGCGGGAGGCGCTCTACGCGACCGTCGACCTGTCGCGGAAAACGAAACGAAAACCGAATACTGACAAATCTCTATTTCCCGAACCGACGAGCCGAAGCCTCGATTCGAGAACGATCGAAGTCGACGACGGCCCGCAGGCGAACTACGAGAACCTCAACTTCGCCCTCTCCCTCGAGCACTACGAGAACGCCAAGGATCTGCTGAGGAGGGCGGGCGTCACGCGGGCGGAGCTCGACGCGCTCGGGGCCCGCCTGCGGCCGGGGCCCGGGGCCCCGTGCGCCGAGTGCGGCCGCGCCCGGCCCCCCCGCGACGAGTACCTGATGATGGAGCCGAAGTCCCTGGAGAGCGACAGGTCGGATCGGGAGAGATCCCTGCCGTCGGGGTACACGCCGATGTCGCCGATCGGCAGCTTCGGGTTCCACACGCTGAAGTTTCCGGCGAGGAGCCCCGTCGCGAGGCTGCTCGACGAGAAGTCGGCGAGCAACCCGGCGCTGTGCGGGCCCGAGGACGGGCGGCCCGCGACCGGGGCCGAGCGGCCGGCGCCGGGCGCGGGCGGCGAGCGGCCCGAGCGGCGCCCGCGGTCCAGCTCGGCCGACTCGTCGCGCTTCCTCGACGACGTCGAGGAGTTCGACGGAGGCGCCGGCGGCCGCGGGTCCGCCTCCTCCGTCGAGACGCTGCGCGAGCCGGGGCCGGGCGGGCCGGAGGAGCCGTGCGCCTGCGCGGGCGGCAAGCTGTCGGACGCGGACAGCTCGGAGGCGTCCAAGGCCCGGGGCGGCGCGGCGGCCGGCAACAGGGACTCGTCCAGCTCCAACGACTCCGGCGTGTCGAGCTGGTCGCTGCGCGCCGCCCCCGAGCCCGCCGCCGGCGCTGCGTCGCGGCGCCGCTTCCGCTCGCTGCGGCGCGCCGGCGGGGCCCGCTCGCCGCCCCGCTCGCCGCGCCGCTCGCGCTCGTCGGGGGGCCGGCCGGCGGGGGCCCCGGCGCGGGCCCCGACGCAGGCCCCGGGCCCCCGCGCGCCCGACGCCCGCAGCACGTCCAGCGGCACCTCCGACATGTCGGACTACGTGGAGACGCTCTCCATCTGCTCGTCGCACTCCTCCTCCGACGCGCCGACCGCCGTGAAGTACGTATAGAGCGTTCGATTCGTCAGAATACTCCATAGGGATCGTAGATTTTCTTTTCATAATAAGTTTTACGAAATATTTACGTAACAAAATAGTCATACAATAATTTATTCGTACTGTTCTTTACAAATATTGCTGCCAGTATTTGGGTGAAATAAATTTTAAAGTGATAAGTGACAGCCCTAATCTCCGATCGTTTCCTGTCGTTTGTACTTTGTATCTCGCGTGTCACTGAAGTATATTATTCCGCATCCGTTAGTTCTAATCATCAACAGCGGGACCCAGAGACGGGCCACATATCTCTTTCTACTTTGGTTAAAAGCTGTACGATGCTGTAACCCCCTCCCCCCTCTGTCGCAGGGTGTTGCGGCACGCGACCAGCACGCTGCGGCCGCGCTCCGGCCAGGAGTACCGGCCGCTGGCGCCGCACCTGCAGCGGCCGCCGCGGCGCGCGCCGCTGCAGTAGCCCGTCGCCGCCGCCGCGTGTAAAGTGCACCCCCTGCGTACTCGATAGCTATGATTTACTCGTTGATAAATATTTATTTCTACAATTATGTTCTTGATTTATATTGCGCATAGATGTAATTTTTCAGTTAAACATTGACCGATTGTGATGGTTTTTGTGAATTTTTGTAACTAGTCATAAACTTTAGTTCGCTGCTATCTCCTCTAGTCTCCGCCGCACGACACGCGCGCGCTCCGGCGGCCGCACCGCACCGCAGCGGCCGCGCGGTCGCGACCCATCGACGCGCACGTCTCTAGCACGATCCGTCCAACGTCAATCCCCGAAAATGCAAATTTCAGTGATTGCATTTATGTCCTTTTCGAGCCGCGGGTTGTCGCACGAGTTTTATCTTAAAAAAAAAAAATCTTTTAATAGTTTAGTGAAGCCCTTCCCTATTTATTATAACCTATTTTCAATGAATGTATGCTGCTTCTCACGCGAGCGCCAGCATAGTACTGACATGAAGCGCGCAGCCCCGCTGAGGGCGCGCGGGACTCAACCCATTGAAGCACGGCGACGCTCCCGCCCCGCGCAGCCGCGGCCGCCGGCTACTGTACGAATTATCTAACAGGTTCTCTGTACCACGTGCCGCCGGCAGCAAACAGCCAAAATATTACACTGTTCTAGTCATTACTTATTAAGTGTATTCGAACGTTGCGTACGATGTAAATATATAAATATTTAGAGACGTAATTATTATTGTAAATGAATTTATTCTCCGTACAACGACTCACGTTTCATACTCGTTACGGTGATGTAATATTTGATATTAAGAGTTTATTTGAAAGCGTTTAAAGTCTGAAGCTGCCCCCCTCGGGACGGTGGAGGGGGGGAGCGCTCCCTATAGCAATAAGCAGTGCCAGTGAACGTGACGTACCACGTCATATAAACGAGGCCGGACCTCTGAGCAGGTCGTGTACACATTACGCTAGAATGAATGAATTTATAACTCGAATAATGTTAATATCTCGAATTTCTGAATAAAAACATAACAAACATTGTGCTGTTTCATTAAACACCTGGCGTCAGCGGATACCGGGTAGGAATGAGGCAGACAGAGTCCGGGCCGCTCCACTCTCGGGCCACGCAGCCTTCGACAGAAGGCGTGGAGCGCACATGTTCCATGGATTGTTTAATGTCCTACAGGTTCACTCACGATGTGTGTACGTCGATATGATAGTCTCGTATGCCACGCGACCGCCGCAGCGGTCGCAGAGACGATCGATGTGAGGTGATCAGGTACACCTAGATGATCGTTGCCAATTGAAGGACGCATGTCACGCATGTGTCAGGTCATCATATTGATATCTAGTACATTCGGCACCGACAAACCCCTCCACCACCGGGCCGCACTGACTGCACTAACTTACTGTGTCCAAAAATTCGCTCGCGTGATCTTCAGCAGAGTGGTGATATGCAATTACCAATGAAATACATGTAGGAAGCTGGAGTCGAACAGGTCACTGGCGGCCGCGCGCCTGGTCACCTTCGGCTAATCGGCAACCTAATTACAATACTTATCGCACGATCTGGTACCTCAGTAATGATTACGTTCTAATCTTATTCGGTTTCCTCAATTCCTTAAGCCAATCAAATAACGCTATCGGAAACGAGATCGGCGATCCGATAGCAGCGCCGGCCGATTCAGATAAGAGCTCTTTTTGTTTTAATTACAAGCTTTTATAAATTCCGCACTACAGACCAGCAAGAGATGTTCGGCAATCGTTCTCGATTCTTTCCATTTAACAAACAATATTTCAAAAATGATAGATCGACAAATTAAACCGCTCGTCGTATCTGTCCGTTATATTTAGTCGAAGCATATATTGGAATACAACTTTTTTTGGTGATGGCTTCGAAACGAATATTTTATTCAGCAACTAAAATTTTTGTTCAAAGAATATTCTCTATTTGGTTAACGTAGAATCGTCCTGGATTTACTCCACGTCATTAAGGCGGGCTCGCTTCCATCTCATCGCGTCGCATTTACATCTTCCGTAGATTTGTATTCTGATCTCATTCGCCTCGCGAACTAACCGCCATCGTATTAATGAAAGCGAGCCCGACTCGAGACTACTTCGGCAGCGGATTTATTGGACCTCTCTCTGAGTACAACACTCTGATGATCGGAATAAAACTAACAAGTGAAACTGCGTGTATAGTCGCACGCCGCTCGCATTACTTTTCGATTCTGGTACTGATAAAGCTGCAGGTTTCCTCATTTTTTACCCAATTGCGTCTCCCGCTGGATGACTCTCTTCTTGTTAGACCCAAACTCACCGTATTTTGTGAAATGGGTTTAGCGATTGATCAATATATTAGAGAGTTAACTTAATATAACTTTTTACGAGTAGTTTGTAAAAGGTTTAATGGAAACCGATACTGCAACTCAGGGCACCGTGATGTCTCACGAACAAAGGAAATTAAACTGTCCTAAGAACTCTCACAAAATGAACCGACACAATCGGTTACGGGAAGTTTCAGTTGGAACTTTCATTTTTCCAAACATGGTTTCCATGCACGATCCTGATCACCAAAAAGCATGATCCTGGATCATCAAAACATTTTATCTAGTAACATATACAGTTAATGATGTATCACTATTGTATTGTATTGTACTAAATTAATGTGTGGTTTTGTTATTTTTAAAGTTGTGTGCGGTTTATTTAAAGCTCTAATTTAATTAAGTTTGTTGGTCCTCTTAGTTTTGTAGACATTTACGAGTATTGAAAGTGTATAATTCCCGTTTTTCTTTAGAAAGCTTTTACTATATTTTCCTCCATACAAATATCTCCGAGATGAATATTTATTCGAATACCATAATCATTAGACCAAGGTAACGGGCGAAAAGTTGTTCCAGCGAACATCAGCACTCTGGATAGCGTCGCGATGTTTAATCCTGATTTGCCGAAATCTCTTTGGTATACTCCGACTGTTTTGATTACGTCTTAAATGCTTTTGACCGACTTGGGTCAGTTGTAACGCAAGGAGCGTCGCGATGGACCCAGGGTTAGGTAAACGGTATCGAAAAACAAAATATCCTAGATACCGTGGTATCCGCTCTTCGTCTTCATTATCCACACTCCGGCCAGCACCGTCGTGTCTTCAGTCAGTTTACAAGATATCTAAAGTGATTTCGCTCCGCCTCGCGGTACTTCAGCTAACGAGGAGCGCGGAACGTTTACAACTTCCTGCTGCACTTTGACTTCGTTTTATCTTCAAAACTTCTTTGCAAAGGACTTATTTTGTTATAAAGTAACATACTTTAAAATGATTAGTAAATAATGAGTGATCTGCTTTAAGTTTGGATTTGTAGACAAGACAAGATGATAATCATTAAAGTCAATAAACGTCAGATGTCAGATGTTATCGGCCAAGTGCGAGCTGCATGTGACGTCACAGCCAGCTGTTGGCGGCGGTATCTCGTGGTATCACATGTCTTGTCTAATCTCTATCGCTTCAATATTTACGGCCGTCGTTAATGGTTCCTTGGACACATTATGAGGTGTCCTAAACCGACACTGTGTCCGACAATACTCGGTCGGCCGCCCTTTGAATACCTATCATTACTCTAGCGGCAGTCTATGGTCCACTTTCGCTTCACTTAAATATACTTTCTAAATGCCTTGTTACAAATATACACTCTATACTCGAAGACCGACAAATTCATTTATAGAAAATGTTAGCCCTTGGCGGGAATCAAACCCGCGACCTGCGTAGCTGAAGGCAGGGTCACTACCCACAGCGCCAACGGACCAGTCAAAATTGAAAAGAAAGTAAATGAAGTTCGTGTTGGTGCGTGGAATAGACGTATACATCCTTTATTTTAATTATTCCCAATTATCCAGTTAGTGCGTACAAGAAAATAATCCATATTTATTAATTTCGGTGAACTTAAGAACTCTACTGGAGGACACGTCCTTAAAGTGATGGTGAAGAGTACAATAGTACTGAAGTTTTTACTTTTTACTAGTTTTGCCAGCACCGCAGGCAGCATCCCGCCACAAGTGCACACACGCCCGCACTGGCCTCCGCCCGGGACCTGAATTATTTAACGGCCGTAATCAACCGAGCTGCGGATTATTATTCCGTCGAAAACACGAGCTTTATTACGTTTTTACGACGTCGCGATGATTCCGGCGACGGCTGGCGGCTGAGATCGTAAATCAATACGCAAGTGCATTTTTTAATGATAATAAATGTATTTACACGCGGGAAATACGTCAAGTTCGCTGCGCTGTCGGCGACGACCGGATGTACGGGATACATGCAGTGAAATACGAGCTGACTCCCAGACGACCGTTTTTTCTGATGCCCGATGAGATGTAATTATTGCATACAAGCCGTACCCTTCTTCTTCTTCTTTCTCAACCGATGGACATCCCCTGCTGGTCATAGGGCTCTTCTTGGGATCTCCATACCACACGATCTCGTGCCGCTCGAACCCAGCGGCTACCCATGAGCTTTTTGAGGTCGTCAGTCTATCTCGTGGGGGTCTGCCGACCCTGCGTTTTCCGGTGCGGGGTCGCCATTCCAGCACCTTGAGACCCCAACGCCCATCGGTTCTCCGCACTATGTGCCGCCCGTCGCCACTTCAGCTACGCGACACGCTGAGCTATATCAGTGACTCTGGTTCTTCTACGGATCTCCTCATTTCTGATTTGATCACGTAGAGATACCCGAAGCATAGCTAGCTCTATCGTCGTTCTTATGAGGCCCATAGTCAGCGGCCGTACCCGCTATACAACAACTAGTGAAACCAACGTGCAGCGTATTGTTCAACTTCATGTTTCAACCTGCTTGCGTAAAATATTCATTGAACGTAGTGGTATCTTCGATGATGCCTTCCGCTGTAGGTCCGTGTTCCATGGTTATCCCTTAATCGTCAAAGTTTAGTGGCAGCCGGCGGGGGCGCTCGGCGGACTGCCGCGGTACATTATCGCATCAATGTATAATTGGTGTTTGAGACTGTTTAACTGCGGCCGGAGGGCGAGGACGGCTCCTCCCGGCGTAATGGATTGGATGGGAATCTTTGGACCCTCTCAAGCTAATTACCAGAGATAAACAAGTTTTGTTTTGATATCTCTGTAGCGCCGAGGCCGCGTCGAGATAGTCCTCGGTGCGGACCGCGTTCAGAGATGACCGAAATGGGCCGGATAAGTTTTGTAAAAAGAAAGATAAGCTGAGCGTACTGATAACAATTACATATTTGTTTTAGATGAATTATTCTAAAATCGTTTAAAGATACCGTCACAGAGTGTATGCATAATTTTAACATCCTTAGTTATACGAAACTGGGCACTGGACGTTATTTCGTGAACCTCCTGCAGTAACGCCGTGTAAAAGGCTCTCGAATGAGGGGGTTCAGACGGGGTCGAAAGAAGTCGGGTTGACCCGATATATTAAGACGGCAGTATAGCCGGTTTCTGTACATAAACTTAAAATGTAATTTAATAAAAATAATTGTATTTGTAGATAGCGCGGTGCTCTCGCGGACTTTGCACTCCGCACGTTTTTGATTCTCGTGATATCCTCTGTAATCCTCACATCGATGCTATCTTTATTTTGAATAATATACTACAATTGGTTTTTATTACTAGATCCGATAAAACTATCTTATCGTGTCAAATAAATAATTCACTTTATCTTCAGGGCGTAATTAGTGTTTAGCTGAAACGTATAGATTTAATGTGATAAAACTTCAATAAACTACGAACCATAACAGAGAGTGTTGTTTAGTTATTTCCTTACCATAGCCGTGTGGTATTCGGTTAAGTAGAACATACCACGGTCATTTCTTACCGAGATGTTGTAAAAGGCGACTAAGGTAAGTTGACCCACCGTGTGGTATCCGGCTGAGCAGAATAGACCACCCTTTTTCTTACCGAAGTGTCGAAAAAGTCGATTAAAGTAAATTGGCGTCAGGCAGGCGGCCGGTCATAAAATACGTAGTCAAATCATGCAAGACATGTTTATAACACGTTGTGCCGATCCCACTTAGAGTGGGATAAGGGCAGGAGGATATTTTTTTGTTATTTCCTTACCACGATGTCCTGACGGGGTGAAGCGCGTTCCATACATGGATGTTATTTTTTCTTTTATTAGGACATTAACTGCTACGAGCATGTTACCATACTTGCTCCGAGTTATGGATAAAAGAGTTTTTTTATTTAATCTAAATTGCGCGCAAAAATAACATACTTTATTGGTGACAAATTGGCATAATCTTATCGATCGATCGGAGGCGGAAACAATAGATGCGAAGGTAATATACACTCAAGTCCCAAAATATAAATAACTTTTAAAGTGAACCCCACAAGAGTGAAGGCTCAAGGGGGAGCGTTTTAAAATAATGTTTCAGTGCAGTGGTTGGTACAACTTATTTAAAAGGAATATATTCGATTTCTGGTAAGGACTGGTCTGATACAAAATTTATTTTATTTTATAAGTTGTAAAGAAATTACTTAGTGATATTGTTATTTGCGTCTCTTTTGACGGCGTAAACTATATAATACATGTTTCTACACGAACATTAGCCTTCAAAGAGAGATGGTAGACCGGTAGCTATCACCGGATAAAGGCCGCAACCCGTGTATTTGAGTGTCGACGTCCATACCACTTGTTCTGACCTCATCGAAGGTAAAAGGTCGAGGGGAAAATGTTATAAGATATAATTTATAGTGGAATCATATTACCGTACCCCAAGATCACTTTTGACCGGTATACTTATAATAATGATAAACAAATTATTTCGATTCGTACTAGTTTTTTTCGTACAAGCGAGTGCGGCCGCAAGTGTGCGGGAGTATCACATCTCGGGCTGTATCGGCGATAACCGGTATCGTATGGCTATATTGGCCAATACTAGGATCTGGCCGGATTATCGATATCGATTAGACCTTCATCGCACTGACGAGAACAGTGATAAAGTTCATATCGACATTTTGATAACCTTGAACGCGAGTTCTAAGCAATCATATCTTAGTCTACAGTAATCTTTAAAATTTAAATGAGTTAATATTGTATCTATATATAAAGAATCTGAATTTTGGAAATGGCTCCAACGATTTTCATTTAACTTAGTTAGGTTTTATTTCATTAAAAAGGTTCTCATAATGTTATCCTTCATTGAGGAGAGGATTATAAATCTCAAATACTGAATGAACAGGTAAGTTTGAGACACAGCTTTTCCCATTCGCAGCTTTCGTAAATAGCAAAACATGTTTCACTATGTCTAGACGGGACAGACATAGAGTAACATTAAACTGTTTCATGTCACAAGACAAGTGCGCAAATTAACGAACATAAATGTTCCTAACGCAGTAAGCGGTAATTGCAGCGGAGGGCTCACGTGGGGCCGCGACTGTTGGCCTTCAAGGGACTTTAGCTAGCGAAGTTATGAAGAAAGAGACTGTAAAAAATGATAAACATCGTTGCGAGCATCACTACGTATTATAAAACAAAATACCTCGCCGAATCTGTCCATACATCGCAGTAAATAAAAAACTAGTGAACCGATTTAATGTGGCTTATCCAATAGACGGAGTGATTACGAAATTAATAGATTAATAATTTGCTTAAATTTTGTTGTATATTGAACTATAGTAATAATTAGTTTATTGAATTAGCCATTACTTTGCGGAGATCCATAATACAAAAGTAATAATAAAATTATTTTGCTATCATATATTCCGCGATAATAGTAAAATAATGATAGCATCGCATTATAACACGTAGTGTAAATGGTGCTTAAGCAGTATCTTTAAAATGAACTCAAATTTCAATGTCGTCTAACACTTCGGTCGCTTCGTTCGTCGGAACACTTTGTTCGTCGTACTGCGATTGATTTTTTCATCCTTAAAGTTCGGTCCGGTTGTCGAAGTTTGCCGGAAGCTGGCAGTTATTGCGTTAATGACTCGACGTTTACTTTTTCTCAAGAGAGACTTTTATTAACAAAATAACAGTCTATTTTCTTTGTTGATGTGTTTGGAGTAATTAAGGGGATTCCGTTAAGCTTCTTAGCACCCATTCTTTGAAACGTTAAAGATAAAGTTCCGCCTTTATACTTTAGGAACTGACGTTTGAAGTACGCGATAGGAGCGAGCCGAGCGAACCTTTGTAAATGGTTAATAACAAATTAATCGTAAAGGTATATTTAGTCTAAGATATGAATTTCAACCAGATAAGATGTAACATATTGTTTCGTGCACTAAAATCGCTCTTATAACTCTCTTGTAAACGATGAATTTCATTTTAAATGTATGAATAAATTTTCAAATTAAATTATCGATCTCTGGTATTATAGTAACCCAGTCTACAGGCTATAGACATTAATAACCTCCCCACAGCATGCCGCGGGATGTCGGAATACTTACAAAAGATGCAGGAATTTTTCATAAGGAACTTTGTTTAATCTTGAAGTTCTAAAAGTAAATATAAAATGTCAGGAGCGCCGCGCGTTAAAACGGCGGAATGTAAAATTTTTACACCAGTCATTCCAAGTTTTGCTTTCGTTTAAACTGTTATCTATGGAGGTTGATGTCAGTAATTATTATCATCATTAGAGACCCGCTGCATCAATGGCTACACCGTCATTCATAACGAGCCAGAATTAAGGAACAAGCGCCGTGTAAAGAAATGTGAATAAGTGAAGATCATTGATAATTCACGTTTGCACGTAGAACCGTGAAACCGTGGTAATCTCTTTTGTACAGGTAGGTATATCTACACACAACACCCGGGGCCGGGCTGGGTGTTGTTTCTCTCGTTACTTAAATGTCCTTGTAATGGTAACTATTCACGCTCGACTGACTCGTGTACAGATTTAGTTGACGAGATTGAATAGACGCACAGATGTGAATGAACCAACCGATCTGGGACAGTCTCGAAGTTGGATGGGCTTTGGGTGTAAAGGGGGATAGTTATAACGGACAACCGATAATAATTTAACAGTACGAAAAAGCTACTATTTATTTTATACATCTATCATCATTGGTATCGATTATTTTTTTAGGTGCGAGAACTTATGGCACAAATTATATGAGACAATTATCACATGTTTATGCAATGTAAATAGCTGAATAATTATTTTTTTCGCTCACCTTAGGTTTCTTCTGTTTATAGTTATTTATTATTCATTTAAACTGTAAGCTATTTATATTGTTCTACGATCATATTTATTATAAGCGCAGTAGATATATAAGATCGAGTACTTTTTACCGTGGACGTGATTCGAACTAGTACTTTGAGCTACTGAGAACTGATTTTGTTTCCTTTTATTAGAGGACGAGGTTACTCATTGTGGACGGTGTCTTTTGTTTGTTAGTCTATTTATCGATTATTTACATCGGTCGATATATTTTGCGAAAATGTATATGTTAACAAAAGGTGCTTGTTGACATCACAGGACTGTAAAATGTAATTGTAAAGTCAAATAACGTTTCAGAGTGCTTAAGTTGTTTTTTTGGTTTGTAGCGGAAGTAAGAATGCGCAAGCTTTATGCTGGATCGAGGTAGTTGTTATAAAAAGCGGACTTTTATATTTATAACTCAGTTTCCGTTTCTGACGCGGACTCTACATTCTACATCGTATGTTGTTTTTATTTCAAGGTAAAATCTTTAGTGATCTATAATATAATTAACATAGTTTTAAAGTATTTGCATACAAATAATAGACATTGACCTACGAGATTATGTTAAGTCGTCGGATTTGGTAAATATTTCAGCAGAAATGATTTTGAATGCTGATTTATTTCTAAAAAGGTTGTACATTAGGAGTAGGTTAGGTCGAACAAGAAAGATCGAAAGAGAAAATCCTTAATGCTTTCTTTCTTTTCTATAAAGTCATCAAACAAATGTAAGTAGCGCTTCCAGAGAGGCGTCGCTCCATTTGTCCGATGACGGAGCACTTCCTGAGACGAGTTGTTCCAGTTTCCGGTCCACCGGCTGCACTAATTGCGAGCAACCAACAATGATAGAGCCTAATTAATTATTATTGTTTATATTTATAGTTTATATCTTCATAAAAACTAGCTCGCCCACCCCGGTTTCGTACGGCCAGTAAAACATGTTATGCCTTGAGTGAGATCTGCTGCTGAATAAATGAATAAATTCAAATTCAAAATTTTCTTTATTCAAACAAACTTGTAAACAAGTGCTTTTGAATCGTCAACTTTACTGCTGGTTCGGAAAGCTGTTCCTACCTGTTAAAAATACAAATTTTAATGCTAGTTACATTTAATCGTTTCTATCTTGTACAGAGTCGAACAATATCTATATCCACGCATTCTTATCGTCTAAATAATCCTAAACAGTATAGTAGACTTTCTGTATCAGCCTCTCCTTAATAGTGTTTTTAAACTGCTGCAATGGCAAAGCTAAATATAAAGAATGAATATTTTAATGTAACTGTTCTATTTTAATTGCTAACAGTTATTACCGCATTCGTCTGAAAAGTTGTTCAAAGTATATTTGGTTTCAAAAGTTAACTTCAAATCACATTAAATTTTTGTGTTTCAAGCAGTTTTCATTACTTTTATCACTTCAAACCGCATTGTCATCTTTGCTCTGAAAGTCGTTCGAATAAAAATATCAAAAATGGGAACTCGTGTTACTGTTTCAGGGAACGAATTGTGAAACTTAAACTCACTCGCACAGGACGCAGATCGCGGTGAAACTGAACTCTATTGAAATGCATTCACAAAAGAATATTCGACAATCGGAGGCGACGAGTACATTTCAATAATCGCGGCCTCCCACCCTCCGGCGCAGTGTGGTGCGGCGTTATTTGAACTTAACGCAATTATTATTCCCCTAAATTTTTGCACTATTTCTAATGTATTAATATTCACGAAACGCGACAGTTTGTGTTAGCGTGGCGTAATTTATCGCACCCAACACATGTCGTGTTAATTTGCAATATAATGTTCTAAATGCGCGATAAAATTAGTATAATTCGTAATAAATCGAGACGACGGTGTTTTAGTTTTACTAACATTAGACTACTTCTATGGTTTGCGCTAATTTTGGATTCATAAACTATTTAAAAAAAATTAAATCTCGAAATGTTTCAAGGGTCAGTGCTATTAGCTAACTTTTTTAGTTCAGTTGATATATGCGATAACTTAGTTATCAAAATACCACCAATTATGTATTATTTTTTCGTGTTTTGATGGATAGTCAGGCTATAAGCTTCAATTGTACCAAATTTTATTAATATGGCTTATGTAGGTTAGTTGTGAAAATATATCGAACAGATAGTAGGGCTTCTGGATTTACAATTGAACTGACGGAGTTCCCATCTATTATTGCAATAACTATTTCGTTACGAGTATCACCTACTCTGCAAACTGTCGCCCTCACACGTCCCCTATAATGGACCGTTGTAAATCGCAATGTTTTCGTTTAGTGTCGCGTCTATCGCTAGTGCCTCTCGCTGCAAACGTCTGAGCAATAAATATTAGCTCATAATCCCGCGGCCTTCGGAGGGCGATCACAAACTGTTATTGGCGGGCAGCAGAGATAGTTTCCCCTTCGACGTGTCTGATTGAATTATTATTTTTTATACCGTTTATTTAAATTAAAAACGATTATTGTCACTCTACTCGTATAAAGCGTGCAGCGTTGTATATAATTTAGTTAATATATGTTGTGTATGAGAATTCGGCATAATATTCTCGCGGGATGTCTTTTTTGGGAGATCTTAATATTCTAAATCCATAGATTAGTTGATGTCTTTGCGCTGTTGAAACGTTACTGTGTGCTGTAAGGATACACGAAGAAAATGATTACGCCTAAAATGTTATTGTTTTTGACAGCTTTATATTATTTTGTATAGAGCTTCATTCGCTGTTCGCTCCGCATTCCCCAGTAGCTGCACGTAATCCTCCTAACGAGCGCTCCGCTCGCACGCAGCGGCCGCGTTAGTGTCGTGTGACGGGACTTAATACTTCCGAACTGGCAGAGACTTTCGATGGATCTTTTACATTGCGATAACAACAGCTCGTTTGTTGGCGGCGCCCTAACAACAATGTTTGTAACGTACATGTGAAATAAACATTTTTCTTACTATTACGCGATCGTTTCCCTCACTTCCCTCACTGAATCATGATATTTATGCATCAGCAAATATAATTATAGTAAACGTGACAAACGTTTTGTTTACAATATTCTAAATCGTTATGACTCATAAGATTACATTTTAAAAACAGCAACCTCTGAGTCTCGCGTTGGCTTCTCTCAGCAGGAAAAGCATTCGAAATTATCAGTAGAGTTGACGATTCAAAAATACTTGTTTTCAAGTTTAAGTCGAAAATTCTTGGTAAAGTTGTCACGCTTTTATCATTAAGCCATGATGATCGATTAATTTGAAAAAATAATAAAATACTTACTCAACATCAACAATAATAGTAAAGTGGTACATATAATAATACAAGCAACTCCTTTACAAACTGCTCTATCTGTAGCTTCCGATGCTGAATACTTAAGTCGCAGCATTCAGTAGTATTTCAATACTGCATTAACACAACAGAAAACACACAAAAGGTCTGTCCGGGTCCGCGCGTCGCACGAAGCCGTGGAAATCATCACTCGAATTAAAACCCAGGTAGAGTCGCCGCCCGCCCTCGCTTTGTGACTACATTTCAATACAGCACCCGCCGCTCGCGGGACTGTCGACCCTACAGCCCCCGACCGAAGGTCCACGTTCCTTTGTCCTGCTTAAAATTAAATCTTGCGGCACGTTTTGTAAATTGTACAAAACGAAACACTGTACATGTGTATTTAGTTTGTAATATGTGTACACGTATGCAGAAGGCAGGAATTTTTGTACATTTTTAATTTAAAGCGGCGCGATTTATTTGCAGAGATGGTAAAACGAAAATATACATCTTTACAATTGAATCGCGCACAAAGTCAGTGGAAGTCGTTAAGACACCTGTGGTAGTTAACGTTTACAACGTTAATCTCTTACTAGAGGGTTTAAATTTCCCAAAATAGTGCAAAAATTATTTGATTACGCACTTTCCCAGAAGGAAAATATCGCGAGTAAATTAAAAAGTTTTGCGCATTTTCTAGAGAATTAATTAGTGAATATGCTAACAATCATTATAGGAACTGTATTATACGATAGACAAATTGGCAACGTGACTATATGTATAAAGACACATTTTTTAAACGATATAAAATGTTTACTTTTTGTAGTTAAATAAAAATCATTATATATTTCTACCAGTCATCGGCTTACGACAGTGAAACTAATTCGATACATAACATTTCTCACCGGTCTGTAATCGAGACGAGTCGGGGCGCTGCCGCAGTCGGTGGCCGTCTTGAACCGCGGCCAACACCGCCCTGAGACTATCGATTTAAGCCTATAAAACACACTACTGCAGGTCGAACTTAATACGATACAACCTATACGAACGACATCGTTCGAGTCAATCAGAATCTCCTCGATGTTTAAGGAAAAATACTGTTTTTTTCCTATTCTCAAAGGATTTCTTACCCTGTACATGTTAGCCTGATATACACAGCTTCTTTCTTACCAAATATCATTAAAATTATTCCAGCAGATTACCTTTGAAAACGTAATACACAGACAGATAGACTTTTACATTTATAATATTAGTATGAATAGAATATCTAACGTGCCATCGTAGTTTATAATTTATTTTGCCAAAATGAAGTTATACTTAATTTCCTATGACAGCAAATTGTAATGAAACATAACCGGCGTTAACTGCGCGGCTGACGCGACGTGACATCAAATTAACCGGCAATGAATGCGATCAAATTTGTCAATACACTAATGAACGAATTTAAAACCAACGTAAGTAAAGCACAAATCCAAAGTTGTAACGTAGACTAACAGAGCCACATTTTTGAATTTTTGCCGTGACTAATTATCATTTAAACCATTTCCTGCATTAATATTAATAATATATACAGGAGTTAATCGCCTCGGAAACAAGGAGAACAGCCTAAAATCCCGCACAGGAATTTGGTATACTGTTAAGATACTGTCATCGTGACATTCGTATAATCAAATCAAATTAAATCAAAATAATCTGGGATCTGGGAATAGGTGACTTCTCTCTGTTTTTGGAGAGAAGGATTGGAGCTAAGACCTACCTCGCTGCTCCAATGCGGATTGGTAGGTTACACATATCTCTAGAATTCTCTAGAGATATGCAGGTTTCCTCACGATGTTTTCCTTCACCAAAGAGCGTATGATAAATTGCAATTATCAATTAGACACATAAGTTTTACTCGAAAACTCATTGGTGTCTGCTCGGGTTTGAACCCGTGACTTCCTCAAAAGAGCCGCACGGTGCTACCGCTGGGCTCACAGAACGGGTAACAATTATAAATCTTATATTAAACAGTACTGAAGCCACAAACATACTAATTGAATATTTAGTTGTACACCAGCGCTCTGTTCCCGCGGCGCCCTCGCATCTCTCGCCGGGTTCGATCTACTTGTTGTGGAATGAGTAATGAGATTGCTAATATAATATTAAATTCCATCCGTCACACTTTGCAGTAATGCATATATATGTACCTATTTACTAATGGATAGCTGAATATATATGATAGTAAAGCTTCAAGTTCGAATCATGCCGTAACACGTTTTGTTATTCATTTCATGATAAATGATACTTAGCCTCAACGAATAAACTACCTGAAAAAGGACAAAAAACGCTATGTATGATAGTAGGATAATAGTATGTTTGTATTCTCTGACAAAACTGGTACTTAAGATAGTTTATTATTACCCAGTTACAGAAGTCGCGTAACCATAGTCTGCGAGACGAGCGATTGGAGCGAAACAAAGTAAGGTACCACCGCTAACTGAATAGATTTGACCTTACTTAATATGAAGTTTAAAGTGGTCCTAATAATGATCAATTGTTTTAACTAATACACCTGCTAATTTAACCTTTGACTGGGCCGTCTCTACCCGAGGTTGTCATTTGAATGGTGATTGATTACGTAAGAAATCCTGTCCTCGGGAGATTATTAGTTTATTTAATTGAAAGACCCACGATCGTTACATGAGCTACATTTACACTTTATAATAGTGTCATATCGTCCAGTTTTCTGAACCGGAGATCAGCGCAGGAAATACCGATTTACTAACTTTTGTCTTCAGATAACGTCATATGAGTGAAGTAGGTATTCCAGGGTGTAAATTTAAATTCCCAGCACAAATCGCACGCGACTTCTCTAATTGCTGCGTCTGCGGAATGCGTGGAGACATCAAAGCGACTCGTAAAATAATTAAGAAGTGTTAGGTGCCCCCTTAGGGGTGTAAGGGGGAGACTCGTCCCAATCTGTCTCTTCAATTGTCAACCTCACCTGCACGTGGTGCACCCTGCATATTAACCAACGAGGCTCTGGCGACCGACCAATGGCGGTATAACCATTCACATAGCTGACCCAAAATAAACCAGACCGACAGTGGGCAGCAGCACTGTTGGTGCGACACGGTCAGCACTGCGATCACCAACCCGCATGCCAAGCGTGGTGATTACCGGCAATACCTTCATGGCATTACAAAATAAACCACAGCCCCTAGTCCCCGGCAGCTCCGCTATTCCCAGCTCTGGCAGCGGTTCGGGTAACGGCGGGGCAGGGGGTGTCAAGAATCTCCGGCAGAGATTCCGCTGCCAACCCCGACGACTAGACCTGGCAACGTACAACGCACGCACTTTGAGGGAAGACGAAAAGATACTCGAGCTGGAAGAAACAGTAAGCAAGTTGCGGTGGGACGTGATAGGATTATCCGAAGTCCGAAGAGAGGGGGAGGACACGATGATCCTAAAATCCGGCAACTTGCTTTACTACCGGGAGGGCGAACAACAGTCCCAAGGTGGTGTCGGGTTTCTCGTCCAACCTTCTACACTGTTGTGATGGGGGATTTCAACGCAAAGCTGGGCAAGCGAAGCGGCACCGAGTTGAGAGTAGGGCAATTTGGATATGGGCAACGGAACCACAGGGGCCAGATGTTGGCCGATTTCTTGGAGAGAGAAGATCTCTATATAATGAACTCTTTCTTCAGGAAACAGCCACATCGAAAATGGACCTGGGTAAGTCCCGACGGTTCCACGAGAAACGAGATTGACTTTATCATGTCGACCAGGCGTCATATATTCAATGATGTCTCTGTGATCAATACCGTGAAAACCGGGAGCGATCACCGTATGGTTAGAGGCACATTGAATATATGCGTACAGCTGGAAAGATCTAGACTGGTGAAGTCTACGCTCCGACCAACTCGAGCTCATATTCAAAACCCCGAGAACTTTCAACTCGAGCTGAAAAACCGTTTTGATTGCTTAGCTGACTGCGCTTCTGTGGACGATGTAAACAACAGGCTAGTGGAAACTGTCCATGCGGTGGGGTCCAAATTCTATAAGACTCACCGTAAGAGAACCAATAAATTCTCGACCCAGACTCTCAAGCTCATGGACGAGAGGAATGAAATGAGGCTACAGTCTTCAGTAGACGCTTCGAGCTACCGTCTGATCAATAGACAGATTTCTAAGGCGCAGAAATGCGACCTGCGACACTTTAACACCGAATTTATTCGAGATGCTATTGAGCGTAACAGGGGCTCAAAAGTGTTCGCAAGAGATCTGTCTATTGGGCAGAGGCAGTTAACGCGACTGAAGACCGATACCGGTAGTATCATTTCGTCTCGACCTGAGATTTTGGGAGAGGTTGAGAAGTTCTTTGGGCAGTTATATACCTCAACACAACAGCCTGTTGTCAATTTGGCAAAAGACCCAAGAGCCAAGTTGGCCCGACACTATACCGAAGATATCCCGGACGTCAGCCTATACGAGATTAGTACGGCTCTCAAATAACTTAAGAACAACAAGGTTCCGGGTGAGGACGGAATCACTACAGAACTCCTGAAGGCGGGTGGAAAACCGGTACTCCAAGTCCTTCAGCGATTGTTCAATTCCGTCATTCACGAGGGCACTACGCCGGAAGCGTGGCACAGGAGCGTGTTGGTTCTTTTCTTCAAGAAGGGTGATAACACCTTAATGAAGAATTATAGACCCATCGCGCTGCTGAGTCAGGTTTATAAGTTGTTTTCGAGAGTCGTAACGAATCGCCTCGCTCGTAGGTTCGACGACTTCCAGCCTCCCGAACAAGCCGGTTTCCGGAAAGGCTATAGTACCATAGACCACATATTTACGCTGCGGCAGGTTATAGAGAAGACCGAGGAGTATAACCGGCCTCTTTGCTTGGCGTTTGTGCACTATGAGAAGGCCTTTGATTCGGTGGAAACATGGGCTGTGCTAAGATCGCTCCAGCGCTGCCGAATCGACTATCGGTACGTCCAAGTGTTGAAGTGTCTGTATGAAAACGCCACAATGTCTGTCCGTATCCAAGACAGAACTACGAGACCAATCCAAATGCGGCGTGGTGTGCGACAGGGAGATGTCATCTCCCCGAAGCTGTTTACCGCTGCATTGGAGGATGTCTTTAAGCTTTTGGATTGGAACGGACACGGCATCAACATTAACGGCGAGTACATCACTCACCTTCGATTTGCCGATGACATAGTCGTTATGGCAGAGTCCCTGGAGGATCTTAATACAATGCTCGACGACCTCAGCAGAGTATCTCAACAGGTGGGCCTAAAAATGAACATGAGCAAGGCGAAAGTTATGTCAAACTCACATGTTCCGCTCCACCCTGTGACTAACTCCTCCCTCGTCAAGTATAAATATTATTTTATAATACTTAACCACCGCTAGAGCGCTCGCACTCCAACAGCGTAAATGCATAAAACCGCGCCGAAGGCGCTAGCACTCTTAATATATATTGGCACATGATTCGTCTAAGTGGCTAGGACCCGTACTACGTTGTGTTTTGTAATAACTCAAATTCTTTTAGAGCGTCAGAGGCTATGTGTCCGTCAATCTAAAGGAGTCAAATAAAACCTTAAATAGAATAAAATAATGTGATAATAATCACATTATAGTTTTATAATAATATTTCAATATATCATATTCTTTAATATAGAACGAGCCGTCAGGCCCTACATTCGTAGTTTGTATCGCTTTGCTCAACAGAGAGGTTCATTATCAAATATCATTTGTTATAATATAAAACAGTTGTTTGTCATCAGTTTAGAGGCGTAAAGCAGGTATAAATTAATATAAATTATTGAATATAGTGTACGATTCATGAACAGGTTTTATATTTATCTAATACAAGAACAGGTTTTACATGTACTCTACATAAACAGATTTATATGTCCAACAGATATATATTCGTTACACGAACAGATTCTTATATGGTCAATACATGAACGGGTTACTATAAAATTTGATAAAAAAATGCGAGACATTCAGATAGTTGAATGTCTCGCGAATGTCTTATGTTACTTCATAGGATATGTTATAGCCAACAGAAAGATCACTCACTCGATCTAAATACCTAACCCTTAAACAACTCCGTAGAGAAGTTTAATCAATGTGGTATCTCTCTCCCATCTATTATATTCTTCCGATTTGGAAAAATATAAAAAGAGAGTGATAGTCAGTAGCTCCGCACCCGCTACCAACGGTGAGCTCCGTCCATAGGATATGAGCCCCCCCCCCAAGGGGTACCTGTTTATAGTGCGCCTGCGGCGTATGATTATGGGATAAACCCATTATTGTCGGGAGTCAACAAAACCACAGTTGACGTATTAGGCATGAGTGCCTGGGTGTATAATAGAGGACCGAAGCCCATATAATAAATAGCCGGAGCTATAAAATATGGCATTAGCCAAAGGCACAAGGCCTGGTAAACTTTGATAATAAATTACCAATTCTTATATTCAGTAAGGCGCATGTCGCCAGCACACGTCGTAACAGTGCGTTCTATGGTAAAAACCACATACAGTATAATACGTATAATACGTATAAAGTCCACAAAGTGGAAACCCATCGAGATGGCAAACATGTTGCAAAGCAACTTGATTAGTTATAATATATACACCATATAGGCGTGTGTCCACCGAGGTGGATAGTGTGTGTCCACCGAAGTGGAAGATGTGTATTGCAGAGCATTACATGAATGCCAATCACCCCCTATTCACCCAATACCATATAATGGAGTCACACAAAGTGCACTCGCTTACGGTATGCGCCAAGCTCAACACGCCACCTCATACAACAAAAGGTAATTTATGTTTAACGCGGCAAGCCACGTAAGATGTATATGTGAAGATAAGGGAAATGCAGGCCACACTGTCTAAAGCTAGTCCGCAGTCTTATTAACAAAGACCCGACCAGCGGCTCTTATGCAATAATGCCATGCTATAATGGTCATTCGTGGTATCATTAACTAAGCTAAGGGGACGTCCTGAAAAGGACGGAACACCACACCCATCCGTTACTATGAACAGAGTCCATAGCGATCCATCACTGCTGCGGCGTATCACTTCAGCAACATAAAGTTAACTTCCGCAACGCCCAGCAACATTCAGCTGTGGTACCGTCACTATTGAGAGACTACGAACAACGTTTAGATGTCCGTTCGTCAAACAATAACATTTCAGCCACCACTGTACCGGCACTACTTCAAGCGGCCTATGCGTCCAAAGGTCGAGCAAGGCACACGGCAACGACCGAAATCATCACCGGCCTAACCAAACCCGTATCACAAAGGCACACGCCCAAAGTAACTCTGGTTGCGTCAAACCAAAGCCGAATAAAGGCACGCCGCAGCAACCGAAGTTAACTACGGGCCTATGTCCAGCCTAATAAGATGCAGCCTAGTGTAGCCTTTTGGGCCAGGCACACAGCAATGACCGAAATCACTGCCGGCCTAAACCTCAAGTCTCCCACCAGTACCCGCCAGAGCATGTTCGGTAGAGTGCCAACCACTACTCAGCAAAGTTGCCTTTACCAAGTATCATTCTGACACTTTAATCGTTCGAGGTGAGCTAAGCGATGTAACCATCGCTACACTCTTAATGGTCAAGTCACATTCACAGCCTTTCCAAAGATCGGCACGATCTTGCATCTTGAACCATTATACGAGAGCGGGCCTAGATGTGTATTTATTATTAATTATTATTAAAAATAGTAGAGTTAAACTCAATTAATATCTTGTATCGCCCCAGTACACATCTACAATATCATTATAACAACATTTCATAAGCGACCTAACAGATCACTTCTGCGCTCCGCGCTCCGCCCGCTCTCTCCATACTGTAGTACGGCGGATAACGTGACATTCGGTCAATATGACGAAAATTATACTTTTCTGAATTTGATGTTTTATGATTAGAGCATCAATTATAGATGCGAAAAAACATTACTGCGTGACAAACAAACATTTATTTTTATACTTATAGATTTTTCTAAAATATTGAAATTTTAATAATTATTTATTTTTAAAACTCGAATGTAGGGATGAGACTGTTACAACCCGATCATCGTTGAGAACTCTGCACTCGAAATTGTTGACGAATATATATACCTGGGACATAGGGTCCGGCTAGGTAGGTCCAATTTCGAGAAAGAGGTCAGTCGCCGAATCCAACTCGGATGGGCAGCGTTTGGGAAGCTACGCGAGATCTTTTCGTCCAATATTCCTCAGTGTCTGAAGACTAAAGTCTTCGAACAGTGCGTGTTGCCAGTGATGACCTATGGCTTTGAATCTTGGTCGCTGACTATGGGCCTCATAAGAAAGCTCAGAGTCGCTCAGCGGGCGATGGAGCGAGCTATGCTCGGAGTTTCTCTACGTGATCAAATCAGAAATGAGGAGATCCGTAGAAGAACCAGAGTCACCGACATAGCTCAGCGGGTCGCGAAGCTGAAGTGGCGATGGGCGGGGCACATAGTGCGGAGAACCGATGGACGTTGGGGTCTCAAAGTGTTGGAATGGCGACCCCGCACCGGAAAGCGCAGTGTTGGAAGACCCCCTACTAGATGGACAGACGACCTCAAAAGGGTCGCGGGGAGCCGCTGGATACAAGCGGCACAAAATCGTGTGTTCTGGAGATCCCATGAAGAGGCCTATGTCCAGCAGTGGACGTCCATCGGTTGAAGAAGAAGAAGAGAAGAGAAGATGTGAAAATGACAATATGATCTACATTTAGTGTGCTGATGGTGTTTTGCTTGTGGACTTCTCTTTTGTGGAGCGAAATCAAAGTCATGCAGATGGAGATAAATTTATTATGAAATGACGCTGAGGTCGAGTTACATTGAGTATTATTTTGTGCGAAGTATATGTGTTGATATGGCCCCCTCGCGTGCTGCCAAATAATAATATTGTTAAACGAACCGACAGCACGCCGCCTGCTCGGGCCGGGACTAACGAGCGAGCAGGGAAGAGATCTGGATACCACCGATACATGTGGGGGTTTTATATTGCAATATATGTAACAATGAATCACATAGCATCGGAATCAAACCGCATTCAAACGCCATTCGCTAAATTTAATTCCTCAATAATGCAATAAGTGTATTTTTCCACGATCAAATTAAATTCCCGATGTATAAAATCTACTTAATCGTGCTTTATCAATATTAATCCGGCGGATTAGCTGTGAAAGAGTGATAGATAGACGAACAGACACTCTGTCTATGTATGTATATATGTTACATTTATAATGTAGGTATGGATGTCATCGTTGTAATCAAATTACTAGCAACGACACACACAAGGCGTAAAAATATGCAATACTGTCCAATGACATACTAACGAGGCCCCCGGGATTCGCGCATAAGCTTACAGCCAAGCTGCAAAAAATTCGCAACAGGGAGCGATGCATCAAATGGTCTCGATGCTTCAATTATGAAAAGATAAACTTTTTAAAGAAATTAGCATTAATAACAACAGATCGATTACAAAAAGGAAGTTAAATTAAATTGAATAAGTGCTATTAAATTTTTCTATCAAATACTAAATAGGTTGCTTTTTAAACAAATTATTACTGCGTGATTACTGAAATTACACGAAAGATTACCGCCTCTTCTTATGGTACTTATATTAAATATTAGTATGGATAGTTTAAAAATCATTAAGCTTTTACCCCATTTAGGCATTTATGAAGTTTGAAAAAAAACGATTTCTAAATCGATTTAATACAAAAATGTGTTTTATTCTAACGACCGCTGTCAATACTAACAATAATAATAGAAATGATAAAGCATATTAGTCATGACATTAAAAACGTCTCCCCTAGGAGCAGCGAGCCGGAACAATGACGTCATAACCGGCCCCAGCACGTCAGGCCTGACACCAGCAACAGCTGACTCAGCGAGTGTAGGGGGCTTATTAACGCTATTTGTTCCCAAGCTGTGATAGCCCAGCGGTAACACCCTGCGACTCTTTCGAGGAGGTCACAGGTTCAAACCCGGGTAGACACCAATGAGTTCTTCTGTTAAAACTTATGTGTCTAATTGATAATTGAAATTTATCACACGCTTTTCGGTGGAGGAAAACATCGTGAGGAAACCTGCATATCTCTAGAGAATTCTTGAGATATGTGTAACCTACCAATCAGCATTGGAGCAGCGTGGTAGGTCTTATCTTCAATCCCTTCTCTTCAAGAACGGCAAGAAGAGGCCTATTCCCAGCTGTGGGATAGTAACAGGCCGCTACTTACTACTAACTTATGCTTTATTTAAAGCTCGTATACTTGTATTTAATGAATAACCAAAGACACGGTACATAATTAAGGGTAGTTTTACGTTTAAGTTATGTGAACGAAGTTACGGTTAACACCTTACTATACAAGTCGTTATAAACTTTTGTGGGTTTACGTTCCTTTTAATTTTGAATGTCCAAATTCTAACTCCAAATGAGAGTGAACCAAAAACGTACAGCTCGGTTGTATTGAATGCAAACTGGGAATTAATGTTACGACTTAATGCTACAGCTGCATTAGTTTAGTTTTCGGAACTTTACTACAAAAACTAAAATTAAACGAGTATATCTCTGTTTTCAAAGCGAATATACTCGGAGAGCTAATGAAGTACAACGGCGCAAATATGAAGACAGAGAGATGCTTTATTTTTGTGGCTTTGGGACTGTAGAGACTTTAATTGTAATTTATTCATCATTGAAAGTGGTATTATACGAATCTACCGCTAGGTAGAGGTCTCTCTCCTTTTATTTTTTGGATAAAGATTACAGTTTAGAACCATTACGCCGCTGATAAGTTTGATCAATAAATATCCCAGAATTACTTAGATATGCAGGTTGCCTCTTGATGGAAAATATGTTATAAATTGTTATCGTCGATTGACATCAATCAGAGCACATAAGGTTTCGTACAAACCTCATTGTTGTCTGCCCAGTTTGAACCTACGACTCGCTGTATGTTAGAGTCATAAAGCTTAGAACACTTACTTTGCACAAATAATCACTTTAGCGATTCAGCGCGGAAACGCAGCCAGCATTCTTGGGACCATTCCACGTGGGCATGATTTGTATAGTCCTAGCGTGTAAGTAGTTTAAGATAGATATTACTTGTACATTTTTTCTGTAAAAAATAGAAATAGGTTTCCATAAATCAATCCACATTTACTTGATCTTATTATTATCACTTATAGTGATAGTTTTAACGATAAACTAAACAAGCTATTCAGTTTTTACAATATTAAAAAATCGTATAATAAATATCAACTAAGATGAGTGATTGCAAAAATTAATTTGGCTAACTTATTGCGAACTTAGGTACACACACACATCCGGAGTTTGAATCTGTGACCCCATATTATATTTCAGACGATACCACCATTCAATTATTTCAGCTATTTCACGGATATGAGTAACCTGCGTCGCACTGGATATATATACTATAGAGTTGACAAAACGTTGCATCAACTAAATTATTTGCCAATCCCGGATGTAGATTATAATCGTTTCCGCCAGGCATCAGAAGGTCCTCATTAAGCCCTCATCCGATTATCTTTAATGGTGACGTCTGATCTCGCTCCGTCCCAACTAATCTCATACACGAGGGCGACTCGTTTCCAATTCCCTAAAAGCTCCTTACTTTGATGAAAAATCGAACGAAAAAATCTGCTTTCTCTACTACCATTGTTATAGTTTCCCTCTATATTTTTAACATTTGAGTTTACTAATGTAATAAATTGATCGGATCGTGCATAAAAAAATGCAAACTTGATGCATACAGCTATGAAATTTCTTTATTAATACACAAAATTTAAAAAACTTTACGTTAAATTCGCTTTCAAATCTAAAATGTTTGATCAATAATTATCAAATTTGCCACAATTGAGGCTTTTATATTTACAAAAATCGCGCTCCAAAAAAAAAAATTCGTTCTGGAAATAAAAAAACAGAAACTTAAATGAGCATAGCTTAGAACTTATTCATTGATATCTTCAATGACTATGCAAACTCATTTCGTCAAAATACATTGAAGTTGTTTAGAGGTGCTGAGTACAGACCTATGGGAGCTTAAATTTTCTATATACTTTTTCATTGTTTAGCGTATTTTGTGTCTTTTTTCATTTAAATTCTTGTTTCTCATTGTAATATTAATTTTAAAATTGTTATCGTTAAGTTGTAAAGTAATAAAACTTGTTTCTTTTATACATGTTGTGGCTACCTTAATAAACTGCACATTTTACGAACGATATTAATATGTTTATAGATTAATAATTTATTTAAATGTAGTAGCTACTGGTGGTCCTTAAATAAATAAAAATAAACCCTATTCAATGCGAACATAGTCACGGCTACAGCTTGTTCATCCTAAAAACGATAATTTCCAATTCAAGTCCACAGACAAGAAAGACGGAGGCTGTCATAATTTCGGCGGCGGAATGTTAATTGGAGTTACGCAGAGAGCGTCGTCTGAAATCATTCCCAAGTTAGTCCGCGAACAGTTTCGTTTCGTTGATTGGAAACATTGTTTTGGGGCTAAACAACGATATCTGAGCACTCTCGTTACAGCCGATAACTTTGAGCGTGTAGGAACATGACGGGACATTGGTTAGACACCGACCTACAGACATACCATAACATAGATATCAAACCCGTGACTTGACGTGGGTTCAGTAACGACCAGACAAAATACAGTAGTCTTAATAAATGTAATGTCAACAATATCCAATAAATGATATGATATGTTATGGCTTTACGAGTCTGCAGTCAGAATGAGACTTTAATATATTGCCCTTCCAGTTTAAATAAAGTATTTATAAATAATAAATATATAAATATATGGCACACTTACACACACGGTCGTCCGTCCCTAAAGTAAGTAACTTAATACTTGTGTTATGGGTGAAAGACAACTTGTGAATATATACTTATATATTTTCTAAATACATACTTAAATACAAATATACACCCAGACTTAAAAACCACCAAAATTATTGATAGAAAATGTTGGCCCTCGGCGGAAATCAAACCCGCGACCCGCGGAGCTAAAGGCAGGATAATTTAATTCCTTTGAGAACCCCACTTCTATTATAAATGTCAGCAGACGAGATTTTACCATGACTAACTCCAATAAACATTTAACGAGATATTACAATGAAGATTATAACAAAGGAAATAATAGTTATAATAATTAAATAAAAAAACCATTTTGAATTTCAATGTGACGAGATTCACAGACTTACGTTACAAAAACCGTTACGGTCTTTGTACAATTTAGTGACTTTTTGATTAATGTTGTTTTGTTCTGTATCACTACATATTATAAAACAAAGTCCATATTTCCGTATGTACGCATAAAACTTTAAAACTACGCAACCGATTTTGATGCGGTTTTTTTTAATAGATAGAGTGATTCCAGAGGAAGGTTTGTACGTATAATAACATTCAATACGAAGTAGAGAAATACTGTAATTTTTGAGGTTTCTGTAAATAATTACATTTTTTTCCGCTTACATTGCAAACGCAGCCTAAACCCTACGAGATTTATCAAAATGATGTACTAAGTATTTGTACACCTTAAAAAGATCTACAGAAAAGTCCGCGATGGTCTATGTCTATCTCTTATGGATAACCCACAATAGCAGTTTTTTTCATTTACTTTTTACGAAAAATGATGCCTTATGTTCAAAGCAATTTTTATACAATACAGCATTAATCCTTATCCAATTGAGTACCTTAAATAAATTGTTGATTTAATATAGATCAATATTGCCGTTTACAGCATGTAATTTAAGTGAACATTTTCGGAGATATTACAAATTTAAAATCCCGCGAGGAGGCCGCGCTTCGACCTATAAGCACTTCGAATTTAGCAGCGACCGGAGGCGCAACTAAATGCTTACATTGCAAACGCAGGCTGAACCCTACGAGATTTATCAAAATGATGTACTAAGTATTTGTACACCTTAAAAAGGTCTACAGAAAAGTCCGCGATGGTATATGTCTATCTCTTATGGATAACCCACAATAGCAGTTTTTTCATTTACTTTTTACGAAAAATGATGCCTTATGTTCAAAGCAATTTTTATACAATACAGCATTAATCCTTATCCAATTGAGTACCTTAAATAAATTGTTGATTTAATATAGATCAATATCGCCGTTTGCAACATGTAATTTAAGTGAACATTTTCGGAGATATTACAGATTTAAAATGCCATGCGGAGGCCGCGCTTCACCCTATAGCACTTCGAATCCAGCAGCTATATCGTTCTTTCCAGAGTTTGTTTAAAGACAAGGAAGCTGTGAATGTTGTATATAAAGACATTCTGTAATTAATTGTAAAAATTAAATACATAGGGAAAATGTAAAAGTAAATAAGTAAAAATGTACTATATGAATTTAGATATTCCAAAGATAGCAGGAAATCTTCTTGGTATAGGGAAAGGAAATTGTTTTTCTCCAAATTTAACGCTTGCGGGCCACGGGCAGTAATGAATAAATCAAAACTACTGGATCGGTTTTAATCATTTTTTACACTGAATGACATGGGATATATATTTTATACCCGTGCGAAGCAGGGGCAGGCCGCTAGTATGCTATAAAAGCTGATAGACATTTCCTTTTCTTTTATATATTTATGTGCAATAAAGAGTATTTCTATATAATCTATACTTATAATAAATCTGTAGAGAGGTCAATTCTGTAACTGGAATATATTTCCAAAATAACTATCAGGGGGTGATTAGGGATCGATACTGATGCCAAAAATGCAATCAGTAAAAATTTTGTCTGTCTGTCTGTCTGTCTGTCTGTCTGTCTGTCTGTCTGTCTGTCTGTCTGTCTGTATAACCGTTATAGAAACAAAAACTACTCGACGGATTTTAACGAAACTCGGTACAATTTTTTTTCATACTCCTGGGCTGGTTATAGTATACTTTTCATCACGCTACAATCAATAGGAGCAGAGCAGTGAAGGGAAATGTCGGGAAGACGGGAGAAGTTACTCCATTTTTTAAGCTTTCGTCGCGTGTGCAACCTTGATGGTTAAAGCTACACAGAAATCATGTATGACGGAAATGTTCTCCTTAAAATTATATAAAAAATATCCCACGACAGCATATGTCTATCTTTTATGGTTGACTCACAATAACACGTGTAACTCCCGATAGCTTAGCAGTTCGAAGCTTTCTGGTTATATTTGTCTACTCCTACGTTTATATCACTCTCAGTCATGCCTAAATAAAAAAGTGAATAGTATTAACCATTGTATAAAAAAAGAATCATTGAAATCGGTACAGAAACACCAAAGTTATATATGAAATACGCTAATAATAAGCCATCGCGCGTGAATATTGAATCATGCTATAGGGATTATCACTACATAGTATAAAACAAAGTCACATTCTTTGTTTGTCCCTATATCCCTATGACTGCTTAAATCTTTAAAACTACGCAACAGATTTTTATGCGGTTTTTTTAATAGATAGAGTGATTCAAGAGGAATGTATAATAATATTCAATATGGAGTAGAGAAATACTGTAATTTTTGAGGTTTCTTATGTGATGTCGTAAATAATTACTTTTTTTTCGCTTACATTGCAAACGCAGGCTAAACCCTACGAGATTTATCAAAATGATGTACTAAGTATTTGTACACATTGAAAAAATCTACAGAAAAGTCCGCGATGGTATATGTCTATCTCTTATGGATAACCCACAATAGCATTTTTTGTCATTTACTTTTATACGAAAAATAATGCCTTATTTTCGAAGCAATTTTTATACAATATAGCATTAATTCTTATCCAATTAAGTACGTTAAATACATTGTTGATTTAATATAGATCAATATGGCCGTTTACAGCATGTAATTTAAATGAACATTTTCGAAGATATCACAGATTTAAAATCCCGCGAGGAGGCCGCGCTTCGCCCTATAGCACTTCGAATTTAGCAGCGATCGGACGCGCAACTAAATGTCGCTCTTTTAAGAGTAACCTCTAACGAAAACATGTTTGTATTGTCTAATGATAACAAAGCTATGAATGTTGTATATAAAGACATTCTGTAATTAATTTTAAACATAAAATATATAGGGAAAAATGTAAAATGTAAATATGTAGTATATGAATTTAGACATTCCAAAGATAGCAGGAAATCTTCTTGGTATAGGGAGAAAGAATTATTTTTATCCAAATTTAACGCTTGCGGGCCACGGGCAGTAATAAATAAATCAAAACTACTGGATCGATTTTAATCATTTTTTTCACTGAGTGACATAGGCTATATATTTTATACCCGTGCGAAGCAGGGTAGGCCGCTAGTGTATATATATAGGCTTTACTCACGTGTTATTTTATCGGATGAGCCCGACTAGTTTCAAGCCCATACGGGGCTCTTATTCATGAGCTCTTTACGCGGCGTTATCGCGACGGGTGTTTCCATCTATTCTATTCTAGAAACCGTGGCAATTTTTGTCGTCGAATTTAAGGTTTGTCTCAAATCTGTTGTCCTCAACCGAAACATTCGCCGAGGAGCCGTAAAAGGCGCAATTAATCTAAGTCAAATTATTCGTTTATTAATAAATCAGCGGCGGACGGAAGAGTTTCAATTAAAATGGAAATACGTCGGCGTCAGTCGCCGCCGGCGAATAATAATCCTTAACTCCTTGTTGCCGCAAACTGCTTCGGCAGCTGATTTTAACTGCGGACTTGCGGCTATTTTGGTTCATTTTCACCCTTATGTGGTACAACAGTAATTGTGACTTCGGGTTTCCTTAACTGGTAAAATACCTTCATTTGCGTACATATACCTCATTTGTATACCTTTTTATTTATTTATTGTACATATACATCTTGTTAGACAAGAACAAATAAAGCACATGTATAAAGGCGGACTTGTCTCTAAAAGGGATCTCTTCCAGTCAACCTTTGAATAAATGAAGGAAAAGGACAAGAAGTGAAACACGGATAATATAGAAAGAGAGAAACACAAAAATAACTGCTGTGGTAGCTCATCGAAAGAGTCGCACTCTTTCGATGAGGTCACGCGTTCAAACCCGGGCAGACACCAATGAGTTTTTCTGTTAAAACTTATGTCTAATTGATAATTGCAATTTATCACACGCTTTTCGGTGAAGGAATCGTGAGGAAACCTGCATATCTCTAGAGAATTCTGGAAATATGTGTAACCTACCAATCCGCATTGGAGTAGCGTGGTAGGTCTTAGCTCCAATCCTTCTCTCCGGAAACGAAGAGAAGAGGCTTATTCCCAGCAGTGGGAGAGTAACAGGCCGCTACTTTACTTTACTTTTACTTTACTATCCCGTCGGTCGACGTGTTCTCAGCTGTCCCAAAGTTACAAATCGCTAGCTTCCAAAGCCTTCGCAAACATCTTGTCCCGAGCGCGTGCAAACTAGATTACGTTATTTGCCCCCTGTGTTTGACTTGTTCGCTAATCCTAGCACTTCTCCCGCGGCTTTGTTCTTCAAATTTCCTCTTTATCTTCACTAATACACACGTCGTAAATAATAAGCACCTAATCCCGACTTTCGATATTATGTTTAAGCTTAAATATCCCTAGGGATTAAATTATATCACATTTAATTCTTGAACTTTACTCGTAATGAAGAATTAATGAACATTACATATTTCCTTGTAATATTAAAATAGTAACATTAAATGACTTTCTTTAAAGATATTTTATCTTAGTATGCATTTTTTTGTGATATCCGGCTGACTAGAATAGACCATTCTCATTTCTTACCTAGGTGTCGTAGTAGGCGACTAAGATAAGTCGGGTGTGGTATCCGCTTGAGTAGAATAGACCACTCTCTTTCTTACCCAGGTGTCGTAAAAGACGACTAAGGTAAGTTGACGTCAAGCAGGCGACCGGTCGTAAATTAAGTAGCCAAGTCATATGACAATATGTTTAGAACATGTTGTGCCGACTGATAAGGATTTTTTTCTTGTTCAATAATTCCACTGTTATATCTGAATCTGCTCTTACAAAATCAACCTCTCCCAGTTAATGCACGAAGCAGTATAGGTTGATTCGTCCCACAATAGATGCCATGTGATGTTGTAAATGATCAAAGCAAGCAACGCAATCGACATCAGTTATTGGCTAACTTTGCCATCGGCTTCATATCACAAGTTTAAAAAGTTAATCAAAGTTCGAATGCTTCGATGTAAAGTTCCCGCAACCCAGGCAGTAGTTTACCTGTACCTGCCTTTATTTATACTTGGCTTTACAACAAATATTTCAACTCGTTGGATATCTTTCACAACACAAGATACTCATTTCCTCTAAAGACATTAAATTAAGACAAAATATTTATTTATTTATTTTAATAATAAAGACAATAAGCCATATTTTGCGGAGATCCAGTATTATTTTGCTATAATCCGCGATAAAACGAAATGATTGTATATGTAATGCTGAATATAGTGTGCTATACATTGTTGATTTAATATAGATCAATATTGCCGTTTACAGCATGTAATTTAAGTGAACATTTTCAGAGATATTACAGATTTAAAATGCCGTGAGGAGGCTGCGCTTCGTCCTATAGCACTTCGAATTTAGCAGCTACATGTCACTCTTTCAAGAGTTTGTTTAATGACAAGAAAGCTGTGAATGTTGCATATAAAGACATTCTGTAATTAATTGTAAAAATATAATACATATTGAAAAATGTAATAATAAATAAGTAAATATGTAGTATATGAATTTAGATATTCCAAAGATAGCAGGAAATCTTCTTGGTACAGAGAGCGGGAAATTGTTTTTCTCCAAATTTAACGCTTGCGGGCCACGGACAGTAATGACTAAATCAAAACTACTGGATCGATTTTAATAATTTTTTTTCAGTGAGTGACATGGGCTATATAATTTATACCCGTGCGAAGCAGGTGCAGGCCGCTAGTATGTATAATAAATTAAAATGTTTGCTATTTAATTACAGAAGCCTTAAATTTAGTAGTATATTTGATGCTCTGGCGAGTTACACATTTCCCTAACTGTCATTTAAGTTACAAAGATGCTCACCTTAGGCAGAGGCAGTCGGCAGCCTCCCGCGGCGACACTCGAGGCCGCGCGGCATTGTGCGCCCAAACGAGACATCCGACAGACAAAAGGCGGCCCGCGGCGGCCTTTGTTTGTTGCGATCGTTCAACATTTTATTGCTAAACAGAACTTACTCGCTCGTAAAGAGGTTGACACAAATAGAATTACTTATTCCAACAGTTTATTTAAACGGATCCTTTACAGCCAGAAGCTTTTGCAAGCTTTTAGACAGCAAAATTGCAAGACTGGTATATAAAAATGGAAGTTTACAATATGACCCTAAGTAACTTTTATCCGCAACTTCTTTCGCGTGAACTTTTGTCACGTGATAGGTTGATAATAGATGGCATCTTTCAATGTCATCCTATTCCTGTAGAATTAACAGGACTTCTATAGCCTATACATTACCCTGGTGTATATGCAATAATTGTGCCAAATTCCATCGATATTGGTTCATCGTATTTACCGTGAAAGAGTAACAAACATACATCCATACACACAAACTTTTGTCTTTATAATATTAGTAGGAAGTAGAATTAATTTGCCCCCAAGCTAAATTTCATTCAATAATATCCTTAATAAAGCTCAGTTAGGACATAGCATGTAATATAGTATGGTATGTATATACATATAGTCGTTCCAGTTAAATTGACAATTAAATGACAATGAAACAAGTTTAAGGCCATTAGTTGCTGCCTGCTTTTTTGCACCCTTTTATACCCCTCGAGGTGTGCTCCTGTCGCCTACGAACAATATTGACAACCCCGTTATGATGGCGTCGTTTACAAGTACATCAGAACAAGTAACATTTATCGACGCCATAATCTTTACGGCCAACAATAACTTCCCAGTTAATACAAGCGGACTAAATCCGCTCTTGTTTATATCGCAACGTGGCTGTCTCGCTTTACAGTGGAAGATTGGGATGAGGGAACTGTGGAGAGCTTAATGCCTGTAGGATATGTTAGCTTAAATGTGAAACTTTTGTTTATACAGGTATTTTTTCGGTATATTTAGGGTAACATTGAAAACTCTGAGTACAATTTTATTTATTTCTTTTTATACATATAGTTAGAAAAGAGAAATAAAAAGTAAAAAAAAGCACATGTCTAAAGGCGGAGTCATCCCTAAAAGAGATCTCTTCTGATCAACCTATGAGTAAGGAAAAGGACAAGAATTGAAGAAGAAAGAGAATACGGGTAATATAGAAAGAAAAAGTTTATATAAATTTAACTATTTGCTCTATTAATTAATTTTGGTAAAATAAATAGATGAAAAGATGCTACTGATATATAATTACTTAAGATAAAAATTTTCTAGTCTGTAACTTAAATACCGATGGAAAGAGATTTGCGGATTGATAAATCATTCCACAGCTTAACGCCTTGAAAGCTAAATGATCTCGAGTATGTCAGTATTATTATAGTTATATTAAGTATAATGAGTTATTGTGTCGATGATTTATGAGTGTTTCTGAGTTTACTTTTTGTATAATTTCTGGTAATGCTGTAACGAGTATGTGTGAGTTTCGATATCGTCAATCACCTTAAAGAGGTCGCCGTGCTATCAATCACAATTAACCCCTTCTGTCTCTAAGATGAGGGTTTCTGTATGAGCCTGGTCTAACGGTTAGCTACGAAAACGTAACAGAAAGACTTAACTTAAACGTTTAAGTAGCTTAAAGTTTTTCCATGTTTTTCAAAAAAAAGAAACCGGATCTATTTTGTCCTAATTGTCTCACTGTATATGTAATACTGCCTTGAAAGTGTAACAAACAAACAGACAGACTTTCACATTTATAATGTAACTTTGGAATTTTTGGTAATGACGTAATGAATTGCGAACCATTGCCGGTGTAGTGGCTGACAGTGGCCCCGGTGGCACAGTGCTAACAATGGTCGTTAACGACAGGCCGTGCAGGTAAAATGCAGGAAAAAAGTGTGTGAGTGCAATCTCCGGCGGTGCGGCTCTTTTGTTCCCGACTGACGGCCTGGGCTTTGAGTTACACCTGTAGGCTTTGATGGACTGAAATATTTCAAACATGCAATAAAACAGCCTTTTATGTGGACATTACATCGTGGTAAGCCTTAATTCGGAGTTAAAATGTGAGCCATTACTTTGTCCTAGATACTATCATTTATTACATCATCCTTTCATTTTTTTATTTATTTACTCCATAGAACTAACAACAGAATAACATGTGTAACTAAAGTGACATGGTTATATTTCCTTGGATTGCTGATAACATATAAATCTAATTAAAGGTAGTCACAGCGTGCTTAAAAGGTAACAAACATACAATGACTATTATAACTAAAATTAAAAAGAAAAAAAATAGAAAATATGAAGTCTAACTTAGGGAAAATATGAAAAAGAAACACAACAAGAAAATAAACATGAACAAGAAAATTATATAGTTTTCAATACACTATTTACAAAAAAACTTAATTTTTCTTCAATTATATCATAGCTAATAAGCTCGCAATGCGAATTTGCAACCCCTTTGTGATTTTGTATTGAAGGATATCTCCTGATGATGATTTGGTTACGGTGCAAAAGGATTGAAGAGATTGTTGTACTGAGTTTGTAATGAGTTTTTGGTGGCGGTTTTTATTATATTAGCGGTAACTAATGCTGCATGTATATGATAGATTGATATGAGAAGGGTTTTTGGTTCTTAAACTTAGCATTTATAAAATATTATAACAAAATAATTCGTAACTTTTGTTAAATAGAAACATGTTATGATTGGTAAACTCATTCACATTATAGCAAGTTACAGCGCACCCGTCTAAAGTAACAAGTACATTACAGAGTGCAGTGCCATCGATCAGTGTGAAAGATTCGCTGCCGGGAAGAAACTGGGGTCATCCATCACAATCGTCCTTTATTTGTGTCTCTGCAATCCGGGAATCCGGGAGAGCTCTCAGGGAAGCGTTAAGTCCGGTTACGCTGCGGTCAGAATAATGGACTCCTTTCAAGTAGACAATTCAGAGAATGAACTTTGTGGATATCTGGCGAATTTTATCATTCAAGAGTTATCAATAATTTTAGTGTATGCGGATTGAGATGTCTGTATTACTTTGTATATTTATATAGAATACTCATACGCTCACGTTGATTCCGTCCCCAAAGTAAGTAACTTAATACTTGTGTTATCGTAAACAGACAACTGGTGAATATAATTATACTTGTATATATTTTAAATATAACCAACAAATCAACAAATTCATTTATAGAAAATGTTGGCCCTCGGCGAGAATCGAACCCGCAACCCGCGGAGCCTGAAGGCAGGGTCAATACCCACTGCACCATCGGGCCATTTGTGTACAATACATACATGTCTCTCATTACATTGACATTGCACTGTCTCAAGCGCACCACGTCAGTAACACGAGAGCCCTTGATGAGAGTGGACGTATAGTGACACTGTTACCTATTATTGCGTGTTTAAGCCTGGCCTATATTCATACATCACAAGTATATATTATTACAATACAAGTGAACATATACAGCACAATAATGATCGGCGGAAGCTTTTAGATTTAAACATAATTTGTGTATTTTAATAACAATGCAGTTCATTTAGAGTGTTCACCAATAATTTCTGACTATTCCCGATTATTTTTCCTGTCGACATAGTTCTGAAAACATGGCAGCAAAATATTTATGAGAATTTCAAAGTTATAAATAAATCATATTTGATACTGACTTCAATACAAGGATTTTAAAAAGACTAAGATTTGTGCGTCGTAGAAGATTATTACGAGAGGCTATATTTTGAATTTTAGGGCGCGTATATGAGGTTGACGTACGCCGTGTGGTATCCGGCTGAACAGAATAGTACCACCCTTATTTCTTACCGAGGCGTCGTAAAAGACGACTAAGGTAAGTCGACCCGCCGTGTGGTATCCGGCTGAGAAGAATAGACCAACCTCATTTCTTATCGAGGTGTCGTAAAAGGCGACTAAGGTAAGTTGACCCACCGTGTAGTATCCGGTTTAGTAGAATAGACCACCCTCTTTCTTACCGAGGTGTCGTAAAATACGACTGAGGTGAGTTGACGTCAGGCAGGCGGCCGGTCGTAAAAACGCAGCCAAATCATGTGACAGCATGTTTATAACATGTTGTGCCGACCCCACTTAGAGTGGGATAAGGGCAGGAAGATGATGTATATGAGGTTGACGTATGTCAGATTTTGAATAACCCGTCCCGCGAACGACACACGACGCACGTTCCTTTATACCATAAATTTATTTCAAATTATAATATATACAATTAATATGTAAATAATAATTGCATCGCTAACAACATTTATAGTATATATTGAAATTCAAATTCAAAATATTCTTTATTCAAATAAACTTGTAAATAAGTGCTTTTGAATCGTCAACTCTACTGCTGGTTCGGAAAGCTGTTCCTGCCGAGAAGAGCCAGCAAGAAACTCGGCAGTTGCTCTTTTAAAAATATAATTCTTATGACTAGTTACATTTAGTTACTGTCTTGTACAGGGTCTAAGCGAGCTATATCACACATTCTTATCTTCTAAGTAATCCTCAACAGTATAGTATGCTTTCTGGATCAGCCTCTTTTTAACAGTGTTTTAAACTGATGTAATGGCAAAGCTAAAATTGATTGCGAAATTTTATTATAAAATCTTATACCCAGACCCACAAACGATTTAATATTATTTACAATATTAGCTAACACCTATAAATCTAGACACCACCAATTAAGTTGCGGGATGTCTACGATTGTCAAGTCGTTCTTCAAAGCTACATGGTGCTATTTAACATGTTATGCATATTTGTGTAGTGTGCGTGGTGGGTGACGCCCCTCACAGCCGCACTCTCGCGGAGCCCGTCTCCCGACTAATGCGTTTGTCGACCATTAAAATCTCAGTAGTTTCCTTATCTAAAAGCCTTTTACGTAAAAGGAGACTTATCTCCGCTGTGAAATACACTTTTTTATTTATAAGGATTTGGAGCTTTCTCGGCGTCTGCTGTGAACCAACTACTTGGTTGGGGGAAAGCTACAAAAGGTTGAATATTTTAGCTAAGATTATTTGTAATAACATTGTTTTCTTTTGACGAATAGTTTCAAATTGTCACAGATCTGGATGATGCTTTCAATCTCGCTGGAACCTAGGGTTACCTCATCATCCTCCTGCCCTTATCCCACTCTAAGTGGGGTCGGCACAACATGTTACAAACATGTTGTTACATCATTTGGCTACGTATTTTACGACCGGCTGCCTACCTGACGTTAATTTACCTTAGTCGCCTTTTACGACACCTCGGTAAGAAATGAGGGTGGTCTATTCTACTCAAACGGATACCACACGGTGGGTCAACTTACCTTAGTCGCCTTTTACTAGAACCTAAGGTTACCTATTATTCTGGAAATAAGTTGTAATTATAGTTAAACTTTAACCTAAATGCTCATTCGCTAATGACGGCGAGCTTAGTTGCATGTATCTAGACAGTGAAAACTAGTTTGTATATGTCAAAACTAACCATAATCTGTGATAATAGGACGGTATTAAATTGATATATATTGATTATTGATATAACAGTGTAAGTAAAGTAACGACCTGTTACTATCCCACTGCTTGGCATAGGCCTCTTCTCTCCGTTTTTGGAGAAAAAGATAGGAGCTAAGACCTATCACGCTGCTCCAATACGGATTGGTAGGTTACATATATACCCAGAATTCTCTAGAAATATGCAGTTTTCCTCGAGATGTTTTCCTTTACCGAAAAGCGTGAGATAAATTGCAATTATCAATTAGACCCATAAGTTTTAACAGAAAAACTCAATGGTGTTTGCCCGGGGCTGGAACTCGTGATCCCTTGAAAGAGTAGCTATCACAGCTTATTTTTTGAGCTGTATACAGCTTTATATCTTTATTGATATACTGTCTATTATTTCGACATCTGTAATAAACCCCAAACTTGTTTACAAGTTTATTTGAATAAAGAAAATTTTGAATTTTAATTTGATTATCCATCCCCAAAGTAAATAACTTAATACTTGCGTTATGTGAAAGGTTTAAGATTCTTATGATGTATTTTAGATACTAATTTTACGTAGAACGCTGTTCCATCAAAGTTTTATTTGTATGTAATAAATGAAAAGCAACAAACAGGGGATCGTCACATCGAGGGCACTTGATATACTCCCTGCGTCATTTTGTTGACTCATTCTCGTGAAACGCGATCGCAGTATTATGGAGGGTAATGAACATCGTAATCATTCTGTGTGATTAAAAGCGTGGTTGTACAAATTGGCTGCCAATGGCTATAACACGTGGTAACCGCACTTTGACTGTGCTGTGATAGGTAGAGCTAAAAAAAATTAACAAAATAATCGCTCTCACAAAATAAGTTACAACTTGTACAAACAAGTAAGAGCTTTCAAGTACAAAACTTAGTGCTAAATTATCACAAAAATTATCATACAAGTTATCAAAAACACATGAAGGATAGATCTTATTCTCATTACTGTTTCGTAAAATCTACCGAGAAAATTGAGTGAGTTCAAAATATAATTAAGTTGCATTTTTATTATTTAAATTGTCGTTGACATTCTACAAGCTTTTTGGTTTATATAGTGCTCATTACGAAATGAAAATCATAGTAACATTACAAGATATTATAAATACGAACGTCTGTCTATCACTTACGTGCTAGACGGACATTAACGAAAGTTAGTACGGGCTAGGGTTTAGGATATAAAAATCTGTTTTTCCAACGGGCACAGAAAAAACTTAGTATGTAGTTGGAGACATTTTCAAAAACTAAAGTTGACGCGAACGAAGTCCACGAAAACGTGTGATGTGATCAATTTTGTCAAAATTTATAGTACGGATTTTTGTATGGTTTTTACTAAAAGGTACTGCAATTGTTCCTAGAGGCTTAGGTTAAATACGGTTTGAAGTAAGTTGTGTTAAAGGTCGAGTAGTTTTAATACTCGCCTGTTGGAAGCTTCAATCGCATGCGCCGCGTCAGTCAATAAAGATACATTAAAATAATGTGCTACAGAATTGTAAATCTACAAAAACACTACATTAAAATTCCGCGACATCACGTTTCTTATGGTTAGCTCAGAATTACCACTTTTATGTTTGAAATTTCAATTAAATACACTTATCTCCGCGCGGCCGAAGTCGTTGGCACAGCTAGTATGTTATAAAATGATCAACTAAAATGTGATCGTCGTTAATGAGTGTGTACAGAGGCCACTCGCTTCCAAAATGAATAGCACAATACATTAGGGCAGATTGCCGGTGTCGGCGGTGCGTGTGGAGAGGCCGGCAAACACGCGACGAGCGGCGGCACTCATTGTTGTGGTCGCAGGTACACTTCATGGCAGCGAATCGAACATACTGGAACATCCATACTGATATTATACATGCGATGAACCTGTACAAGATAGTAACGACTTCTTGTAAATAGTATTAATAAGAATTATATTTTTAAAAGAGCAACCGCCGAGTTTCTTGCTGGCTCTTCTCGGTAGGAACAGCTTTCCGAACCAGCAGTAGAGTTGACGATTCAAAAGCACTTGTTTACAAGTTTATTTGAATAAAGAATATTTTAAATATGAATTGAATTTGAATTTGATAAAATTTTAAGCCTCCTATCACCTCGATTAAACGGCTTGCGGTCACAATTTTTAAATCCTTTAGTTGTCTGTTAATTAGAACGTTTAGGTTTACCGGTTCAAGAGTGGCGTTTTTTGTTGTTGCACATTTGTTTAGCTAAGTTACTTTCGGCTCTGAAATCACGTTTCGAACAAAAGTTTGGTGCTGAGGCGGATATCATACAGCTAAATGTAGACGAAAATAACATAACATAGGGGTTCAAATGTGACACACTGTTAACGATTCCGATAGTCATTCCACGACCAAAACAAACAGACGAAGTGTGGCTCTTTCTGAAAGTGGCCAAGTTGGGTGCTTACAGCCATAAGAGGAGCTTCGTTATGTTTGTTCGTGCACGACTTACAGTTTGTTGGCCTCAAGGAGTTCTACGTATTTAAATCTGCGAACATTCGCGTCGCGGAATATACACGGAATTTACACGGATATCGTTAACGAATACGTTTTTAACGATGTCACCTGTTCATTATAAATTATTCAGGTCATGCTGCGATTCAAAAGAATATTTTTATATATGTACTAAAAATAATAAATCACGAATGAACAAAAAATAACCACTTGAGGGTAGTTGGGTTTTGATGAGACAAGTTGCGTCTAATGACAGTTTTTTTTTACTTTTGTTAAATATATTAATATATAAAACTGAAGAGTTTGTTTGTTTGAATTATTGATTGATTGTTTGAATTCTTGTTGATCTCAGGAACTACTGGACCGATTTGAAAAATTATTTCAGTGTTAGATAGTCCATTTATTGAGGAATGCTATAGACTATATAAAATCACGCTAAGATGAATAGGCGAGGAACAGCAATTAAAAATAGTACGAAAACGGCAACATTTAAAGCTTTCCCTGCGTGCGCTGAGTAAACGGTAATAGCTATCCAAAAATCAGAAAATTGATCCCCTCTAAAAGAAATCATGTATCACAAAATTATTTCCCTCTTAAAGAGCTAAATAAAAGTCCGCGACAGCACATGTCTAGCTTTTAATGTTGGCCCACTTTGGCACAATCTTTACACGCGGGCGGAGCCGCTTGCGATTTCTAGTCTTTAAATGAAGATCAGGCTTACTAGGTATGTAAGCAAATAATAAATGTCTTATGCTTAATTTCGGTGTTGAGTTCGAAATGACGGTAGTCGGATATAATTTGTGAGATGAGGCCCCGATGCTTGCGTCGGATAACCCGGAGACATGTCCGGCCGATTGAGAGATTACAAGCCAAAACTCTGTCCTCACTAATTAATTCTGTGAAATCCAAATTCTACCTTAAAGTTTGTTATTCCATCATGTGTAGCTTTTAACTCATTATGTATTAATGCAATTTCCATCGATCAATATAGGAGTAAACGTGGGGATATCTATTTAACTATTCAATTACCTTGCTGTGAATTATAACTTGAAACTGTCGAATCTCTGATGACTAGGCGACGTTGAAGATTAGCTTAATTTACGTTATATGGATAAAAGTGTGCATATATAGGCCCATTATATGAATGCTAGTTATTCACTAGGTGCCATTAATGAAATACGTGTTATTGAGGTATTCTGCCCCAGTGTCGTTCTACCAAACTTTGTCTTACAGAACGAACGTGGAACGCGTGGTTTTCAAGGTACATTTATATTGAATCTACTCAACAGTTTATATGAGCGAACGAAGTCACGTGTTGAGGTAGTGATAATCATAAAGTAGGTGTTATAATTAGTAAATTTCGTGTAACCAAAACCATGTCATTGCCTAATCTGTCCCAGTCAGCGCACTCATTAGCGATCTCGAGGGTGTCGGCCGCTCGCGAGGCGGACGGGACGCGCCGACACACTACACCTCGCCCCATTAATAATGTCACTTGATGAGTATATTTTCACGGCTGTGTGTTGTGCTGACTCAGACACACTTAACTGTGTTTGGGTTAAGCTTGTGTAAGTTCATTAGATGATGATTTGCAAGTACACATACAATAAACATCCTGCGTACAACAAATTTTTAAAAATTGATGTTAACTTTAAAGAGCTCTTTAGGTATTCCGAAAATACGCCATTAGGTATTCGCTCAAATCATTAGGGGGTTTCTGTTTCACGTGGTATTAGACAGTGTAATTAATATTAAATATTATTACACTGTTATTATCTCTTTTTTTCTCTGAGTAAAATAAACCACCCTCATTTCTTACTGAGATGTCGTAAGAGTCGTCTCTTAAGGTAAGTTGACGTCAGGTAGGCGAACGTAAAATACTGAGCAAAATCGAGTGACAACATGTTTATAACAAGTTGTGCAGACCTCACTTAAATTGGGATAAGGGCAAAAGAATGAATGATCTTAAGTATGATATATGCAAATAAAAGGTTATGATTTGTTTTGTTAAAATTTATTTCTATTTTAGTGCAGTATTTTGTAAAGTGAGTGCAACCTTTTCCTATCCCACTACTGGGCTATGGGTATTCGTTATAAGAAATAGAATTGCAGCTTAAAACCAATAAGTTGCACGGTTTGGTTGAACATAACCCAATAATATACCCATGTGCCTTTGCCTACCCACATTTCTCGGTCTCCGTTATTTTTGGAGGTTTGGAGCTCTTTGAAATCTTTTTGTAAATTTTCACTTTTGACTTTTTAATCTTAAAAGGTTGTCGATCCCTGCTTCGCTCAACATAAACACACGAAACCTTCGCAAACAACATACATCCGATGTCAATGAAGTACGATCCGCGGCCCGATCATATTTGACTTTAGAAATTGTCTCATACATAACATAGAAATACAAAGCAAATATCCATTATATGTCAAATTTGGGATACTTCGACTCGAAAAAGAATACTTCAAATTTGTGCCTTATAGTCATAGAGTTAAGGTTGAATATGAATATATTGGCATTGGGTAGAGTTTGCAAAAATATTTTCAGCAGCCCCTTTAAGAACGTGTACAGATAATGTTTGGTCGCGAAAACTGTTACAAGATTTGTTTGAGGCCGTCACAGATTTGACGTGGGGCTCTGTGCCGAAAGCTGACCGGAAATTGATTAAATGGGTCACAATTTGGTAAAATATGCCACTAAAGCAGTCAGGGTTTGATTTCTGACTTATTTGTATGTCATAGTTGGGTTAAAAACTTAAGGTTAAATCTTAATATCAAAGAGTCGTTTTCGTTTTTACATTTAAAGTATTACTCAAATATTAACAAAAGAAAACATCATAAATGTTAGGATCTCTGATCCTTTAATCAAGAACGATAGAATTAATTCACACATGCCAACGGATAACTTTAGCATTATAAATATTTAACAGTAATATTTAATACGTGCCGGGTTCAGACATGTCAATGAAGACATGGAGACAAAAGACAAACGTCCCGAGCAAACCATCTTCACAGAGCAAGTTACAGATAACGAATCTTACAGACTTGTTTCATAAGGTTTAAAATTGTATATTATGAGGTAACGAGAATATTTATACAAATGTTAATACTTAAAAAGCTTTAACTGAATTTTATTTGAATTAACGTAATTCAAATGATAGGACTTTCACGCGGATATCAGTTTAATTATTAGTTAGGAAATTTATAGAATTAGGCTTTACTTTGCGGAGATCCATAATACAAAAGAAATAATAAAACTATTTTGCTATAATCCACGATGAAGTAAAATAGAAAATATACAAAATATAACGAGATAAACTCCTGTGCCGTGTGGTATCCGGCTGAATAGAATAGTACCACCCTCATTTCTTGCCGAGGTGTCGTAAAAGGTGACTAAGATAAGTCGACCCGCCGTGTGGTATCTGGTTTAGTACAATAGACGACCCTCTTTCCTTTCTTACTGAGGTGTCGTAAAATAAGTTGACGTCAGGCAAGCGGCCGCTCGTAAAAACGTAGCCAAATCATGTGACAGCATGTATGACATGTTGTGCCGACCCCACTTAGAGTGGGATAAGGGCAGGAAGATGATGATAATGAGATAAACTCCTGATAGATGGAGTCTATCTCCTGATGATGCTTCGGTTGCGGGGCGAAACGATTGTTGAGTTTGTGATAGTGAACGTATGTGGTGCTTGTGTATTGTGGTGGCGGTGGTGGAGGTTTGTGCATGTATTTTAACGAATCCTGAATGTATCAGGTATGAAAACGGATTGTCCACTACATTTAGCTTTATACATATTTTCTATTTTACTTCATCGCGGATTATAGCAAAGTTATTATATTATTACTTTTGTATTAGTAAGGAATTATTGATACAGCCCATAAAATTTAAACAATCCGAGTTTCAGCTAAATTGGAATCAACCGCATGCAAATTGAGCTCCAAAGACAAAGGCCGAAGACAAACGGACCGACCTAATATTCGCCAGAACATATTCGCACACGTCAAAGGTACATTAACCTCGAGACATACCTACAGCTGAATATCTTAAACCATTGACCTCAACTATATCATTGTACTTGAATCGTACAAACATCAACAATGAAACTGTGATTAGTGAATAACGCATGTTCGTCAAATTCTTAGACAGTATCATCCAATTACGCTATTATTTTAAAAATAAACAATATTAGTAGTATATGGTATTGCCGTGTGGTATCCGGCTGAGTAAAATAGACTACCCTCGTTTCTTATCGAGATGTCGTGAAATACGATTAAGTTAAGTTAATCCACCGTGTGGCATCCTGTTGTATAGAATAGACCACCCTTTTTCTAACCGAGGTGTTGTAAGTTGACGTCAAGACCGTCGTAAAATACGAAGCCAAATCATGTGAAACCTTTTTTATAACATGTTGTGCCGACTTATAGTGCTCTACTTATAGTGGGATAAGGGGTGGAGGATGAATACTTATTATTGTTTAAGCCATAGGATTTCTCAGCCCTTAGATAATAAAAAGAGTCGTGAAGTTCTAGATAGAGTGCTTTAAGTTCAAATTTAAACTATCCTTCTATAAAATAGACTTTTATTAGAAGTTTAAATCGTTCAATGAACATATTAACTATTGCAACCTAGTACTTAGCTAGCTACAATTAAAATTTAAGTTTTATGACTCAGATAATATTTCATTGTTCAGTGAGCAATATAGAACAGGACTTTTAACGGTCCTAACTTGTTCTGATGCTCCTTCACTATTGTTTGTAGTTTGTATATTTATATCATCAGTATGTATACTTGAGAAAGTATTATCTATTTTCTTTACTTTAGTTAAATTGTCTAGCCCATAGACTTACTGGAAATCGGTGGTAAGCGATAGGACCGCCATATTGTCACTAAGTTCATACTATGACTTCTTGATATTCCAAAATGTCACTATGTGATGCAATAAACAATATTCTATTATATATTTTCAATTTAAATTTATTTCTTTAATGAAGAACTTAATATCTTTATTTATTTATCTATTTATTTATTTGTTTATTTATATTTATATATACATATATGCAACATTTGCGAGGATGGCATTGCGATATGCAGATGTGGATGATATGCCATCCTCACAGTCATAATTATTAAAAGAACATAAGATATTAATATTAAAAAAATTATATACTATAGGTAACTTGTTAAGTAACTTCGTATAAATGTGGTTTATAATATGTTGAGCTTAATATGTTGTCAAATTTATCGCACGTAATTCGCGTCCACCGAACTCTATTGGCCAAAGTGGCTTTTAATTTAGCGCGACGATAACAGGATATAATTTTATAACAGAACGAAATTTCAACGATGTGAAGGATTTATTTATATTTTCCATATCAGCCGACCGGATCGCCGCGTAAATCGAGTTTGCTCTTAAAAACGGTTGTACGCCCGCGAACAGCGCGCGGCGCCGCGACGCTGGTCAGTATCTGCGCACGCCAAATACAGTTTACGTAACCGCAATATAATGGAGATATTTAACTGAAAGTTTAAACGAGCCCGAGCCGCGGTTGGCCGGTATAACGGAATAATACAATTTTGTCCGTTCAATGGAAATATTGTTTTAAATCGACGCAAGTATTAAATCAGTGGATCAAATATTGGCCAATTAAGCGCGGATTTATAGCTATGTGAGCTCTGACAGGTTTTTAGTTAACTTTTTGATGTTAATTATTACTTTGGACTGGTAACATTTGATATAACATTTAAATCACTTTTCGTGGTTAGATATTGTATTAGAAGAAGTTACTTATATATGGGACACTTATATACACGATCATCCGTCTCTAAATTAAATAACTTAATACTTGTGTTTTGGGTGACAGACAACTATTATAGTTCATAGAATATGTTGGCCCTCGGCGGGAATCGAACCCACGACCTGCTGAACTAAAGACGGTCTCAGCAACTGTGCCTACGGTCCAATGATATATAGTTAGTAGAATTTTAAAGTTGTATTTTGTTAAAAATCAGATTTAAATTATATTACTTGTTAAGTATTTTTAATGTAAATCGAATTATGTTTATTTGAAATAAATAAAATTGGAAATTGACATTTTTCTTTCGAATATGTAAATATGAGAAAATAAGAGCATAGAAAACCCTTGCCATTTTTTGAATCGACTTCCCATGCCATTTTTACTGAGCTCCTTTAAGGGAAATTGAAGAAGGTTTACTCCAATTTCCCCAAAGGGAATTCAGTATGAAATCCACACCCCATATGTCGTGTGATATAAGAGCCCAAAACGGTTTGGCGCAACCTTTGTGATTGGAAACTGCTCTTTAGCGGACCACGACACTTCAGTGAGATCGTAAAAGCTCAGCAGTTATGTTGTCGATACTGAGAAATGTTAAAGTCTGTTTGTTACGCTTACGAATTTGGGTCAAAACTAACCTCTTAATCTAATTATGCGGATTCATAGCACCATTTGCAAATACCAACGGGTGGAAATTTGGACAGTTTAAGCTTATTCAAAAAAGATACTTTACTTCTTGCTATAAGTGATAAGTGCTGATCTTAAACCTGTTTTTACGGGTTGTATTAATTTTCTTTTTTATTAATTATTTCTTTTCATTTAATTTTTAGAAGATTTTCATTAATTTAAGCTGTGGTAGCCCAGCGGTAACACCGTGCGACTCTTTCGAGGAGGTCACGTTTTTCTGTTAAAACTTATGTGTCTAATTGATAATTGCAATTTATCACACGCTTTTCGGTGAAGGAAAACATCGTGAGGAAACCTGCATATCTCTAGAGAATTCTGGAGATATGTGTAACCTACCAATCCGCACTGGAGCAGCGTGGTTGGTCTTAGCTCCAAACCTTCTCTCCAAAAACGGAGAGAAGAGGCCTATTCTCAGCAGTGGGATAGTAACAGGCCGCTACTTACTTACTACTTTACTTTCATTTAATTTAACGATTACATAAAATTATTATACGTAAATTATATCTCTCAGTTGTCGTAACTTAATTTGAAAGTTGTTATTACCTTTAATTAAAATACTACTTATTTTGAGTTATTCAATGTATACGTTTTAATGTGAAGTGTGTATTTTGTTAGTGATCTATTATTAATAAATAAATAATTGCCTTTTATGCCTTATTCGCTAAAATTGAACCTTACGTACCGAGCTAATATTAAATACCAAATACAAGAAATAGCTACTATAAAAACTAGATAAGTACATAACATTGCATATTCCCGTGTGGTATCAGTCTGAGTAGAATAGACCACCCTCATTTCTTACCGAGGTGTCGTAAAAGGCAACTAAAGTAAGTTAATGTAAGGTCGGCGGTCGGTCGAAGATGCGTAGCCAAATCATATAACAATATGTTTATAAAATGTTATGCCGACCCCACTTGGAGTTGGATTTATCTACATGCATAAGTAACGGTCTGTTACTATCCCACTGCTGGGCATAGACCTCCTCTTTCCGTTTTTGAGAGAAGGATTGGAGCTAAGACCTACCACGCTGCTCCAATGCGGTTTGGTAGGTTTCACATATGCCTAGGATTCTCTAGAGATATGCAGGTTTCCTCACGATGTTTTCCTTCACCAAAAAGAGTGTGATAAATTGCAATTATCAATTAGATACATAAGTTTTAATAGAAAACTGGTTAGTGTCTGCCCGGATTTGAACCCGTAATCGTTTCTAGAGATTCCCACGGTCGCACCGCTGGACTGTCACAGCTTATTATATTATACATAGCTTATAATATTGCATATTTTAACATTAAAATCGAATGCGAATGAAGCCACAAGCATGGTGGTAAATTATCTTATATAGTTTATTGTAACGTATGTATTATTTTGAATACTATATCATTCGTGCGAACCCAACTATTCATCAGATTAGATAGACCTCAATTCACGCTTGACATAACTGGAACATACCGTAAATTTCGGATCCTATTGAATACAAAACCAGCCGCACCGCAATCAATAATATGATTGGGATCTTCATTCTACATCTATTGGAACTTCTCAATAATAAAATAGCCGAAATACGTATTAGACAGAGTTGAAACTGAAATAAGTTTGCGGCTTGCGCTTTGTGCCTTATAAAAGTACGTAAATCATTAACGGTTTGCGGTATATGATACTGTATTAAATTACCACAATCAATTATATATGAGGAATGTTCCAGATTCCAAAAGGAACTCGTAAGTATTATGTGAAATATTATATTTGCTTTTATTTGATTTGTTTTGTTTATTGTTTGTTATAAATTCTGAGAAATAAAAATTGTATGGATTAAAATGGGCTGGCATATACATAGTGTTTAAAAGTCTCTAAATTAAATAAAGGAAAAAAAATATATACATATATATGACATTGTTCGCGCGAATTTAAAATAACTATTAAAGGGAGGCTGATATAGAAAGTCTTTTGTACTATTGGGTAATTAATGTATCTAATACCATCTATGTTTATCAATCATGTAATTCTCGATAGTATAGAAGGCTTTCTGTATCAGTTTTTGTGTAACAGTTATATTAAATTCCTATAAAAATCATATAATGGCAATGGTAGAATTGATTTTAGAGTTTGATTATAGAATCCCATGTACTTTTGTAAACCACAATGCAGAAAGCCTATGTCGCTTTATATTGTGTCTATGTACAATCATGTGACGGGGAAATTTATAGGTGTCCATAGCTTTTCCCATAGCCAAGGTTGCGAACACAAAAGCCTGCCTGTTTCCGCTTTCCCGCGGCCGGAGATTGCACTCCAATATATTTTTCCCGACCTCTCTCTTTCGTGCGTTCGCCGAATGGGGAAAGTTTATAAACGCAATGTCTCACCAGAGTTTTGATGAGGTTGGTTTAAAATTTCACATCAAATGTATGTTTGAGTGACTTCAAGGACTGACTTCAACCGGATTTAGTTTATATTTCGCTTTTTTGTATACTATTACTCCATCACTTCGAGTTAACTTTATTATTGAAATATCATGAATTAATCATTCTGTCCTTACTCCACTCTAAGTGGGGTCGGCACAATATGTTATAAACATGTTATCACATGATTTGAGTACGTATTTTACGACCGGCCGTCAGCTTGTCAAAAAGCAAAAGGCGAGTAACTTACCTTACTCGACTTTTGTGACAACTCGGTAAGAAATAGGGTGGTCTATTCTACTCAACCGGATACTGCACGGTGGGTCAACTTACCTTAGTCGCCTTTTACGACACCTCGGTAAAAAATGAGGGTGGTATATTCTACTTAGCCGGATACCATACGGTGGGTCAACTTACCTTAGTCGTCTTTTACGACACCTCGGTAAGAAATGAGGATGGTACTATTTTATTCAGCCGGATACCACACGGCGTATTGAAATATCATGAATTGTGCACTATATTGCTTTTCTTGAACTCGAAAATAAACGGAATTTTTCGGAAATAGTGTGTAAGCTTGAATTGTACCAAATTTTATTAATATTGTTAAAGGGGATTGGCCGTGAAAGATAATTAGACAGACAGACAGACCTTTGCATACATAATTATATTACATAGGTGAAATAGATAAGCAACAGGAAATAAAAAAATGAATATGTAATTTCAGATTTTTTTAAAGTAAATTTTATGTATATTTAGTGGTATCTATTTTAGTTAGTTAGTTAGTTTCTTGGACCAAAAGTTGTGGTTTGGTACACGGGTACGCGACCCCGGCTCCCCGAGCTACTACTGTCTTTGTCTTCCTATTGTTCAGCCAGTAGTATCCCGCTCCCATTGTATCCCTTGTGATTGTCACCATACTCCTTCCCGATCCCCATCCTACATTCCTTCTCGAGGTCTAACAAAAGCAGTTCCCTCCTGTGTAATACAAAAAAGTCTGATTCGGCGAGGATGGCGACCCAATGCAGATATTGCAAGAGGGCTCGGCAGAATCGGCGTCTCAGCAAGGCAAGGTGGATGGCCTAGGGCGATAGTAGAGGGCGTATAGTTACTATCGGCCAGACACAACATCCGACCTCTCCTCCAGTCGTAGCGGTTTCCCGTTCCACTGAACCGGGGAGGGGAAGGACGAGTGTGTGCGCTTGCGTTTGCGCGAACGTCTGCGCACCTTAATATATCCTGCGCAATTGACCGCTTTCGACTAATGGACTCCGATTTCTCTTAAGTCCTATGGCGATGGGTTGAAGTAGAGAGGTCTGGTTTGATGCAAGCTAGGCTTTGTCTGATTCCTGCACATAGGCGGTCCCAGGGGTGTGAGTACACACCGTGGTCGCTTTCACATTGCAAATTGGGGGCGACAATGTGGTTTCGGCAACACCTGGGGTGACAAAGCAGCCCTATTTAGGGAGGCACTGCTTTCCTCGCTCAGCCGAGGAGGGGGCTAGAAAAGGTGCCCTAAAAAAATGCTCGTCCTCACATCAAAGGTGGTAGTAACCGCGGCTGCCATCGCATCACTCTAATACGTGGTCGACGTTACAAAAATAAAAATAGAATCATGAAAACACCTATCATGACTTTTGGCGCGTGGAACGTGAGAACGCTAATTGATCGAGATGGCAACGCCTGTCCTGAACGCAAAACCGCAATAGTAGCTCGTGAACTTCATCGCTATAATGTTGATGTGGCTGCGCTCAGTGAAACACATCTTGCTGATGAAGGAGAGCTCGTAGAAAAAGGAGGTGGCTACACTTTCTTCTGGAAGGGTACCTCTTCATTGGAACCTCGTCGTTCAGGTGTAGGATTTGCCATTAAAAATCAATTAGTAAAGCAACTCCATGAATATCCTGTACACATCTCGGACCGCGTGACCACACTGCGCCTTCACCTGGATAAAGACAACTACCTTAATGTCATAAGTGTCTATGCTCCAACACTAGATAAGTCTGATGACATTAAAGATAAATTCTATGATGATCTATCTCAATGTCTTAACAGCATAAACGCCAAGGAGCAGATTTTATTGCTAGGCGATTTCAATGCCAGAGTTGGTCGGGACTATGAGGCTTGGCCTGGAGTTCTGGGAAGACACGGAGTCGGCAACATGAACAGCAATGGTCAGTTGTTACTCAGTTTTTGTGCTCAATACGATCTTGCGGTAACGAACACTATGTTCCGGCTTGCCGCCAAGCACAAAACAACGTGGATGCACCCACGATCCAAGCACTGGCATTTGATAGACTATGCTATCATAAGGCGAAGAGACTTCGGTCAAGTCCAAATCACCCGTGTTATGCGTGGGGCTCATTGTTGGACTGACCATCGACTTATTGTCACCAAGCTGAGACTACGCCTCCATAGACCACGTAGATCTACTGTGAAAAGGCCTGCGTATTTGAACGTGGATAGGCTGATGTTAGACAACGGGGCTAGAGAGATTTACGCTGAAGCCTTATCTGGAAAGCTGATGCCAGTAAATGAGACCGATGATGTCAATGCTGCTTGGAGATCCTTGGCTTGTCATATCCTAGAAACCGCTTCAGCTACTTTAGGTACGAAAGACCGGCATAGTGAAGACTGGTTCGATGATAATAGTGAGGATCTCAAGGTGGCATTCGACAAACACCGAAAGCTCTTGCGACAGCATAATCGTAAAGGTGGAAGTGTCGAGGTGGTCAAAGTAAGTGACCAGGAATTGCGAAAGCTGTCTCGACAATTAAAAGACAAGTGGTGGCAGGACAAAGCTCGTCAGATGCAGCTGCTTGCTGACACTAACCAGCTTGGGGAGTTTTACTGCGAGGTACGTAAACTGATAGGTACTTCCTACCGAGCTAAAGTACCTTTAAGGTCTTTCGACGGTATGGATCTCCTGACCAGCAAGGAGGCTGTATTAAAACGTTGGGCCGAACATTTCGATACTTTGCTTAACGTAGATCGATCAGCCGATCTAAATAATATCAGCATGATGCCTCAACTTCCCTTAGTTACTGAAATGGACGTACCCCTGTCGTATGACGAGGTTGTCACTGCCATCAGACAGCAGAAAAATAAGCGGGCGGTTGGCCTTGACCTTATACCAGGTGAACTACTGAAATACGGTGGTGAGGAGTTACACAGTTTGGTGTGGAAGCTCTTTGTTCGAATGTGGGAGGAGGAGCGAATTCCAGACGATTTTAAGTTGTCTTGCATCAGAGCCCTCTATAAGAACAAGGGTGACCGCAATGACTGTGACTCATACCGCGGTATTTCACTACTATCAGCCGCTGGAAAGGCCTTTGCAAGAGTTCTTTTAAACCGCCTAAAAGATTTGTCAGAAAAGATCCTGCCCGAAACACAGTTTGGCTTCCGACCTGACCGAGGCACTTGTGAAGCTATCTTCTCGGTGCGTCAACTACAGGAAAAGAGTAGAGAACAAGGTTGTCAGTTGTACCTCTGCTTTGTTGACTTGGAGAAAGCATTCGACAGTGTGCCTCGTGAAGCTCTCTGGATGGTGCTCGGAAAGCTAGGATGCACGGAAAAGTTTGTGAGACTCCTGCGACTCCTACATGACGATATGCAGTGCTGCGTCTCCGTAGACGGCGAACAGTCAGAGTTTTTCCCCGTTACCTGTGGGGTGAAACAAGGGTGTGTTTTAGCGCCCACACTTTTCGCCTTATACTTTACCGTAGTAATCAAGGAGGTCCTGCACACAATTTCCGAAGGAGTCCGCATCCGCTTTCGCACAGATGGCAGTCTTTTCAACTTGGCTAGGCTTAAGGCACGCACTAAGGTCTCACATGCATTGATTACGGAAATCATGTATGCTGATGATCTGTGCTTTTTGGCAGAATCCCCAGATGGCCTGCAACAGCTTATGTCCGTTTTTCACCAAGCATGTTGCAAGTTCGGCTTGAAGATCAGTGTCAAAAAGACGGAGGTGATGTCCCTAGACACTCATGGTCGTGAGACACTGACCATTAGCCTCGGTGAGGATGTGCTGAAACAGGTCGATAAGTTCCGTTATCTGGGGAACACCATAACATCTAAGTGTGACCTTGATGCTGAGATCAACAGCAGGATCGTTGCTGCAGCTGCAGCATTTGGGAAACTGTGTCCCAAGGTCTTCTGTTCGCACGACCTTAAGCTGGCCACTAAGATCTCGATATACATGGCGGTTGTGCTTCCAAACCTTCTTTACTCCTCCGAAACCTGGTGTGTGTATCGCCACCACATACGCACTCTGGATCGTTTCCACCTAAAATGCCTACGTACCATCATGAAAATCCGATGGTCCGACCGAGTGCGCAATACTGAAGTATTGAGGCGAGCCAATGTCGGTGGCATTGAGAGCTACTTAATGCGTAGGCAGCTTCGGTGGTGCGGTCACGTATCAAGGATGGCGGAGGAGAGAGTGGCGAAGCGCATCTTTTATTGTGAGCTAGAGGAGGGCAAGCGTAAGTATGGCGGCCAACTCCTCAGATATAAAGATGTCCAGAAGCGTCACATGAAAAGATGCAATATTGAGCCCTCTCAATGGGAGGGTTTGGCAGCACAGCGGTCTGAATGGCGCGGGCTCGTGAAGAGGCAAATCCGCGACTTCGAGGAACAGCGTAAAGCTGAGCTCGACGCCAAGCGTGATGAGTTAAAGGCTCGCCCACTCGCTGCCATTCACTATAATTATGTCAGCGGCAAGCTCACGTGCCCACATTGCGCACGGGAGTTTGCTGCAAAGATTGGCTACGTAAGCCATATCCGGGCGCATCAGCGCCACTCCGACTAGGAGTCAAAGTGGTCGCCATGACCGAAATCGGTCGGAATATTCATATATCATGTAATCACATTTTTTTGGAAACAAACAAATTTGAATTGAGAATATTCTAGCACTTTAAGTTGATGCGAATGTAATCTCGGGTAATTGTAAATTTATATAACGTACATAATGTAAATTTTCGCTGTAAAACAATTTAGTGCGATTTATTTATTCTCTAATCCCAGTACAGCTTCCCGCTGATCCTACACTGTCTTTGACAGGAGACAGCGAGTGTGAACAAAAGACACGCCGTCTTATTAGAGCTAATTGCCTCTCCGGCGGCTGCCTGTTCTCCAATTACATACAGCATCCCGCGCTGCTCTGTCTTTGATGTCACAGGCTGTAGACTTTGGATAAACTATTTTTACGTTACACTGATGCTAGGTCCTGTTTATGCCGCACTTAGTGAAGATCAATCTATTAATATTATAATTACCACATAGCATTATAATAAAAACGTTGATGATGCACGTAATAGACAAAGCGGAAACCTCGCTTGCTTTGCGCTTTACAAAAGCACTTAAATCACATGTGCGTTTATCAATATTGACTCTGCCATTACAGCATATGAAAAAAGCTATTTATAGGAGTCTCGTCAAGTAATATACTTTTTGTGCATAAAAATATGCAGAATTACAAAAAGAGGATGTATTTAACTGCTAAAGTAGGAACCGACATAAGCTTGCAGTTTCTGGTTGCTTTACTAAAGCACGTTAATCGCTTCTAGGTTTTGGTATAACATTCTACATGTTGATGTAGTTAAGGTTTGTTTTTCTCCAGCAAGTTTGTATTAAAGTAAAACACGTCTGTATCTCCTTACGATTTATTGAAACTGACATGCATTTAAAGTTATAGTAATGACGTAAACGATTGACTCGAACATGCCGCCCACCAAAAGGGGCTTGCAACCTTTTACAACTACTAAGTAATATTATTTCAAGAACAATTTGTAAATTTAATAAACAATATTTGATTTCAATTAATTCATCATTAAAAAGCATTCAATACAATTTTATCGCAATCAATAAAATGTAATAGTAAAATAATAATTAAACAATACAAAATATAAGAATTCTAGATTTTAACATAAAAAATCATTAACTTATAGGTATAAAACACAATTTAGTAATTGATCGTTTTACAATGTTATTTCCACTTTTGACACTATAAACTCGAGTTATTCCATCAGTGCCTGGATGTTTATCCACTATGCGCCCTAAGTGCCACTTCCCTGGTGGCAGTCCATCAGTCTTTATTAGTACTATTTGACCTATATCGAATTCCTTCTGGGTTCTTAACCATTTAGGTCTTTGTTGCAGTCTGACAAGATATTCCTGTTGCCAGCGTTGCCAAAAATTAGCAAGCAACCTTTGAGATAAATTCCAACGAGATAAATTATTAACAGATATGTCCTTTAAACTCGGTGAGGGAATAGTGACCGGTGATTCGCCAATGAGAAAGTGTCCAGGTGTAAGTACACTCAAATTATCAGCGTCTGTGTTGTCCATCGGACACAAAGGTCGCGAATTGAGACATGCTTCTACTTGGCACAGTATCGTACTCATTTCTTCAAATGTTAAGTGGGTATTTAAGATGCGTTTAAGGTGATACTTCATTGATTTCACGCCCGCCTCCCAAAGTCCGCCAAAACTGGGACTATATGCAGGAATAAAATGCCACTTAGTGCCATCTGACGCGAGTATTTCGGATATTTCATCGCCAAGTTCAAATTCAGCCTCTTTAAATGCCTTTGATAATTCTTTGTTTGCTCCGACAAAGTTTCGACCTTGGTCACTCCATAAATCACTGCATCGACCGCGTCGTGCCACAAATCTCCTAAAAGCTCCTATAAAAGACTCTGATGTCAGATTACCCACCAGTTCTAAATGAATGGCCTTTGTAGACATGCAGACGAAAATGGATATATAAGATTTGTTCGTTTTGGCACCTCGACCTTTGGACATCAGAATATCGTAGGGTCCTGCAAAATCTACTCCTGTATGAAGGAAAGGTCGAGCTGGGGTAACGCGTACCCTTGGTAAATCACCCATTAATTGCGTACGTGTTCTAGCAGCCAATTTTGCACAGACAATGCATTTATGTAAGTACTTCTTTACTACATTCTTCCCTTTTAAAATCCAATATTTAGATCTCAGATAATTCAACATAAGCTGCACTCCTCCGTGAAGGGTCTTCTGATGAGCTTCTGCGACAAGTAGCCAGGTAAGTGGACCTTTATCTCTCAATATTACAGGATGTTTCTGGTTATAGTCCAAATCAGAATGTATTACTCTACCGCCCACCCTGAGTATATTTTCAGAATCTAAATATGGATTTAGTGACCTTAAAGCGCTAGCCTTTTTTATTCTACCTCTTTCCTTTAAGTCTTGAATTTCTTCACTGAATGTTTCACCTTGTGTAATTTTTAAGCATCTTTGCAGAGAATCTTCTATTTCATCGACCTGAATAGTGGACTGTATGGTATTTTTATTCATCCTTTTGAAGTTAAGAAATCTCTTGACGTAAGCAACTGTTTTCAGTAGTTCAGGTAAGTTTTCAAAATTTTCAAAAACTTTATAAATTGAAGAACCTTCCTCTTTTATATTTAGACAAATGTTCACCAACTTCTTTTCTAAATCTATATTGTTATTTATTAATCTTTCCATAATTATTTCTTTCTGTTTCAGGAGTTCCGGTCCCTTCCACCAAAGAATGCATGCCTTCAGATCCGGTGCCAACATTCCCCGAGAAGCAATATCTGCTGGATTATTTTCTGATGTTACATGAAACCAATTAGTTCCTATATTGTCAAAAATGGCAATTACTCTATTTCTTACAAATGTTTGCCATCTACTGGGGTCTCCTTGCAGCCACGACAAGACGATTGTGGAATCCGTCCAACAAAATATTTGCTTCCTTGGTATATGCATTGCTTCGCTGATTTGTTTTAATAATTTTGAGAGCAGGACTGCACCACACAATTCCAGCCTTGGAAGAGACAAACATTTGATTGGTGCAACCTTTGTTTTTGCAGCAATAATGTAAGTGCTGTAATATCCATCTTTCTTCTGGACTCTCAGGTAAGCTACAGCTCCATAAGCCTTGATCGAAGCATCACAATAACCATGTATTGAAACGCTATCTGATGCTTCGAGTGTAGTATTTAGCCATCTTTGTATTTTTATCTGTTCTATGTATTTTAAACTATCTCTTATGTCTAACCATTCCTTTTTAATTTCCAGGTGCAGTTCTTCATCCCAGTCAACACCTTCAAGCCATAATTTCTGGATCATTAATTTTGCGGGTATTAGCGCTGGAGCCAGCCAACCAAGAGGATCAAAAAGAGTTTGAACTTCAGCAAGTATTTTCCTTTTTGTGATAATTGTAGGCACAGATGGTAATTTAAGATTATATTGTAGCATATCTTCACCCATATTCCACGATAAGCCCAAAGTTTTAATCGTACCATCTAAATTTAGGTCTATTTGTACATGGGAGCTCAGTTCTGCAGGATGAAATTCCTTCAAAAATTCTGCTCGATTGGATGCCCATTTTTGTAACGTAAAGCCACCTTTTTGAAGGATTGATCTTACAGTCTTGGCAACACTCACTGCCTCTTCAACTGTATCTTGTCCTGACATGAGATCATCCATGTAGAAATCATTTTTAATAGTTTCAGTGGCTATCTTATCATTTCCTCCTTCATCGTCTGCTACTTGGTGAAGTGTTTTTACAGCGAGAAAAGGAGCACATGCTGTACCGAAGGTAACACGTAGAAGACGGTACTCCTCTATAGGATCTTGCGTATTGTTTCTCCAGAGAATGCGTTGATAATCGGTATCTTCCTTGGTAACAAGTATTTGTCGATACATTTTCCGTATGTCTGCTGTGAATGCTACCCTTTTCAGACGCCATCGCATTACCAATGATCTCATGTCTTCCTGTATCAGTGGTCCTATCAGAAGTTCATCGTTAAGCGCAATATTGTTAGATCCCCGGTGCGAGGCGTCAAATACTGGTCTCACCTGAGTTGTTTCACTGTCATGTTTAAATACGGGGTGATGAGGTAAATATACAGCCGCTTTATCTTTGTCATGTTCCGGAACCCTTTCCATGTGTTCCTTTTCATAATAATCGTTTATTTCCTTGGTGTAACTTTTTCTTAAGTCCTCATTCTTTTCGAAACGTTTCTCTAAATGTAGCAGTCTTTTCAAAGCTCCCTCTTTAGTATTTCCTTTGCTGCATTGTGGTATCATATTTTTAAAAGGTAATTTTACAATATATCTGCCCTCTTTGCTTCGAGTGTATGTTTCATTGTAAATCCTTTCACAGGTTTCTTCGTCCTTGGTAAGTATTTTCCTGGTATCTGTATCTACTTCCCATAGTGTTTTTAACATATCGTCTATGTTAAGGCAATGGTGCATTACAAGTATTTGTTGCTGAGAAACTTCTGTCTGAATTTGTCCAAATAAAATCCAACCAAGGCTTGTATTTTGAGCGCAAGGGGAGCCTAGTGTACCTTTCAATATTTCAGCCTTCAGGATTTGGGCATAAACGTCTACACCCAGTAACAAGTCTATTCGCCCTGGTGTATGAAAACTCGGATCTGCCAGGGCGAGTCCTTCTAAATGTGGCCAGGTTTGTAATGTACTTGTAATTTGTTTTGTAGGTAACTGTGACGTTAATTTGGTAGGCATGACATATGCATTTATAGTGAGCTTGAAGTCGTCATCCCATCTGGATTGAAGTTCCATTTGTACGACATGATTTACTGTAGTATGCGTATTACCAACACCTACGATTTTTCCTTTAGCAGGAGATCTCTTGACCTTCAACAATTGTGCTGCTCTTTCAGAAATGAAGTTGGCTTGGGAGCCTTGATCTATTAAGGCACGCAGTAAACTGCTCTGTCCCTTGTCATTCCGTACTATAACTATCGCTGTGGCCAGCAATGTTGCAGACTGCCCAGCCGCAAAGTGAGATGATATTGCGACCTCTGACTCGTCATCCTTTATAGTGTTAGGTTCAAGATCTTCTCTTGCATGTTGGTGTATTGCTATATTCTCTGATTGATTACCATCGTTTGACTCATGTAACAGCGTATGATGTCGGCGCTTGCATCTTCTGCAAGATGTGGGAATCCGACATCTCGCTACCGAATGTCCTGCCATTAAACAATTGTAACATAATCTATTTTGTTTGACAAAATCATTTCTCTCATCAAGTCCCAACTTACAGAAGTCCTTACAGTTACATAAAGCATGATCAGCTCTACACATGCTGCACAATCTCATAGGTATTGAAGTGTCCTTATTTTCTGATGACATCGTATGGAAAGTTTTCGCCTTAAGAACTATACGCTCCTTGACCATAGCAGGATTCACCATCTCAAGTGTACGAAACTTCGTTTTCAGAAAAGTCTTCATATCAGCCCACGTAGGAAGAATATTGGAATCTTCTTTATATGAAAATTCTTCCCAGGCCTTATGCGTTTCAACATCTAATCGTTGCACTATAAGGTATATAATGACTTGGTCCCAAGAGTCAGTCGGAATGTCTTGATTTTTTAAATTATTCAAACATTGATCTGTAGTATCTAACAGATTTTTCAGGTTGTTAGATGTTGGATTAATAATTCTTTTCTGGTTAAATAACTTCTGCAGTAACGTGTTGACAATCAATCTTCTGTTTCCGTATCTTTGTAACAATATATTCCACGCCTGATCGTAGTTATTGTCTTCTATACTAACATGTTTCAGGAGTACTTCAGGTTCGCCAACAATGCTTGACTTTAAGTAATGTAACTTCTGAACCTTACTTAAGGACGTGTTGTTGTGAATCAATGATGTAAATAAATCTCTAAACGTTGGCCAATCATCATAACACCCTGCAAATGTGGGTAATTCAATTTGAGGCAATTTCACGAACGGCTCATGTACTGGCATCAGCTTACTCGTACTTGGATCCGTGGGAGATGTCGATGATAACATGTCTTTCATGTCACCCACTAAACACGAATATAGATCTTCAACTAAAAAATATTCCTCGTTCAAGAAGTATGAAATTTCATTTTGTTTACATTTTGGAGTACATTTCACCAATTCTTGATGTGTCTTCGTAAACGTTTGCCAATACCCTTCGATGCATTGTAACCTTGCCTCGACGTATCCTCGTGTTAATCTTTGTTTCGGACATTTTTTCAAGTTTGCTTGTGTTTTTTGTAACAATTTATAAGTATCTTCGAGTGCATTAACTAGTCTTTCTTGTTCATTATTAGAAGCAACACTCATTGTTTATATTTAAAAATACGTAAAACACGAATTCAATTCAATCCAAACAAATTCTTTCAATCCAACAATTCTTTAGTAAACTTCTAATTGCTCGTAGTACTTAATAACACTCGTATCGTCCGATCGCATAAAAAAAGGTCGCCGGGCGGTCTCTCAGGTAGCGGCCTATTGTTCTCTAATTACACTATTTTTCTGGTTTCGTTCCGGCTCGATGTCGACCATATGTTGATGTAGTTAAGGTTTGTTTTTCTCCAGCAAGTTTGTATTAAAGTAAAACACGTCTGTATCTCCTTACGATTTATTGAAACTGACATGCATTTAAAGTTATAGTAATGACGTAAACGATTGACTCGAACACTACAATAATATTTACTAATCAGTTTTAACTCTGTCATTACAAAAGTTAGTAGAGTACAACAGTTATTAAGGATAATATAAATATTATCTTGATACAAAAGGCATGGATTTATTTGTTGAAAAGCATTCGCCAATTATTTTTATTAGTGGAAACTGTTCCAAACCAACCATAGGTTAAAGTATAAAAACCTATAAAATAAACGGTATTTAAACAAAACAAAATCCAGTGTATGTGCGTTTCTATTACTTTTTATTTACGACATTTATTTATACATACATTGAATGAAGAGACATGTTTTCCTTAATAGCGGGTCGCGGGTTCAAATTGAGGACACCAATGATCCCTGATATTAAAGCGTATGTGCCTCATTAATATTTACACTTTCCACGTAATTTAAAAAAAACCTAAAAATATTTTTGTCTCTGGTGTTATTCTTAGGGTAACATACCAATCCGCATTGGAGCAGCGTCGTGATTCCAATTAACTATGAATTCCAACGAATAAAAAAAATAAAATAAAGAACACATATATTTTTATTTTTATTTCTGTTAGATTAACTTTACTTATATCTTTAATATTTAAATGAGTTAATCTTGTATGTATGTATATATATTTTCAGAATCTCGTAAACGGCTCCAACGATTTTCCTGAAATTCAGAATGTAGGGGTTTTGGGGGAGAAAAATCGATCTAGCTAGGTTTAATGCAAAAAGAAATCGTTTTTTCCTTGTATTTGGGCATTAAAAAATACTAAAGTTTATATCATAACACTATTTTTACCATAATCTGTCAAGTCAGCGTAGCTTATTGGAACGGGAAGTCTCAAGAAATGTAAATACCTAGGATCCCCACCTACCTACTTAATTATTTTTTTTCTTTTTTGAAGTTTCTTTATTTACCATTTAACCAGGTACTATGTATTTATAATTACTTATATAATTTTTAATTTCTGACTCTTTTATTATTTTTATTTAGTAGATAAAATAACATTTTTGTTTTTGTTTTTATTAGTAAGAGCTTAGAACCGCTATTTTATCCTATAAATCATGTCATTACCTATAATTAGTGGTGCAAATGTAATAAGCAAATGGAAATATAATATTAAGATTTTAAGTATTATAACCATTGTTGGTAATTGAAATAAATAAATAAACACATTTTCGCGTATTTATTGTTCAAATTGACGTGAACTAAAGCACGGGCAAACTATATATAAACAAAATTATTATAAAATAAACAATTTTATTATAAACCAATGTACTTCTGTGTAGTGTAATAAGAATAAATAAATACAATTAAACAGACTAAGATACTTTAAAGCCCTATTTAATCAATATATCCAGACGCTATTAGAACTCAATTTATAAAATCCTGTTTTGATAAAATCTATTACAGCGACCCTTCGATCGGCTTAAGACAAAATCCACTTAGTCGTCTACACAGGAAACATGTTTGTGGAGGGGCTTCATAGTGGCCTGGTCCCCACTAGGACTGTGAGTCGATTTGTGCCTACTTAGTTAAATACCCCCCGCAGCAAACCGCCGCAGTCGGCGCTAATCCCACCACACTAATTGTGAATCCCCTTATCGTTTTATACAACATTCCCTCAAAGACTAAAAGCAATTAATTTTAGCTCGCAATAAAGCTGTCAAGAATTTTTAATCTTTATCCATTGTGCAGTTCTCAGATATTTCGTTCATTTTAGCATTGTTTTGGTAAATATCAATGAATATGTTTAAGTGATAATTCATTTCAGTTTCTCCTCTATTGCCATCCTCACCTGTCACAGTGCTGCTTACCTACTGAGGAACCGACTAATGTATTCATCAATATTACATCGTAGAGGAAATTTTGTATTATGAATCAAAAATGCTCTTATTCTCTCAGATTCACGCCGCATGATTCTTTAAGAGAGAAGTTTAAGGAAAAGTGTTCTCACATCAACTTTAATATATATTTCAAAATTTAAATAATTTAATTAAAACACTAATTTAAAGCTATTAAAATTCCAATTCATAATATACTTCATTCAAGTACACTTTTTTAAATTTTCAATCTTAAATGACTGGTCCGTTGGCACAGTGGGCAGTTACCCTGCCTGTTCCATGGGTTGCAGGTTCAATTCCCGCCGAGTGCCAACATTTTCTATAACAAATTTGTTGGTTCTTCGATTCTAGGTTTGTAATTGTATTTAAATACGTATAAAAAAATATATATCTGTATATTTACCATTTATCTGTCACCCATAACACATATATTAAGTACTTACTTTGAGGACCTACGACCGTTTGTATAAGTGTTTCAGATGTTATTAAAAATACTATCGCTAATGCAGAGGTGAACTTTTATTTTAAAAAAAACAAGAAACTCAGCGGATAGTCTTATAACATAACATAAATAAAGAAATAAAGAAAGAAAAACATTTATTTCAACTTCCTGTGCTACACAGCACACTTATACAGTAACTTATATATATATAATACCTTATAACTATAATAATACCTAAATAAAATACCTAATAAAATAAATGTATATATATACACATACATAGATACATATACGGGATAGCACAGAAAGAGGAAAATGGCAAACAGCTCAGTATGAATTGAGTGACAAAATTTTGTCACACAACACTGATTTTCAGCTGCAGCCAGGATGGATTGCGTCACGGATAAACTGAAAATAAAATAGAATAAAAGATTTACAGCATTACAAAATATCTAATACATAAATACATTAATTAACTATATTGATAAATATATTTAATAAATAAACAGAAAATACAAACTTTTTAATATATTTTATAATAATAAATAAATATTAATGGGCAAAAAATAAGTACATATTGTAAATGATAAAAAATAAATATATAAATATTAAGCATATTCGTTATTATATTTATATTCATATTACTAAAGTATGGAATTTTCAATGGTATACTGCTCGTAAAACATTTGATTCTTTAGCAAAAATATCTTTAATTTCTTCTTAAAATTGCTGATACTCCTTAGGTTAAATGATATATATGTTCAAATTACGAGTATGCGACTATATAAGACAATGTAAATTTAGATATTACATTCTCCATACGACATATGATGAATTGTAAGCACCAACGGAAATAAGCTGAAAGCTTTAAAAAAAAACTATGAAATCTCACCGGTAAAGCCCAATTCAATTAAAATAAACATTATTTCACGTTTTCCAGTCAATGAAACAAATAATTCAAATGCCATAAAAATATGTTTTATTTCATGCAATATAAAACGTCTTAGGTCGTTTCTACTAAACAAGTTCGGTTAGCGACATGTTTTGGACAGCTTCAAAGGCGGGCATGGTATGAAACAACTCAACCGTTACTCACTTCACATACAAAGAAAGACTTTCGCGGTCACAAAGACCTCCTGTGTGCGCCGCGAGCCATGGCTTACCTGGCCCACATACACTCTTATTATAAAACGATTAAAATTCTGTAATAAAATTATTTTTCTATAATCCACTATGACCGTATACGTAATGGAAAGTTATGACAAAATTCAAAAGCAACACATAATCTTAGATAATTAATAGAATTAGTTAATTGTATATATTGTAGAGTGGACAATCGGATATCATACCTGATACTTGCAGGATTCGTAAAAACACATGCACAAACCTCCACCACCGCCACCACAATACACAAGCACTACATACGTTCACTATCACAAACACAACAATCGTTTCGCCCCGCAACCGAAACATCATCAGGAGATCGACTCCACGACCAAAATCGCAAAGCGTAGCAATACCCAAAATAATCTTAGTTATATACTAGTCGGTTCAACCCCACCATTTATTTTATTTTGCCTGCGTACAAGTGTAACAAGCTTGAACTAGAAACATTTATCTGTTCGTTAATGAGGGTGCCATTGTTATGTTTTATAATCTCGATTAGTTCGCAGACGTTTAACTTAAGTCCTTTTTTGCACGTGCGTAATATTTGGAAACTATGGTCATTAGGAACTTTATGACCGCTTTCTATCAAATGTTTGGCGAAATGTGGATTTTGTGGTTTATTATTCCTGAAAGCGGCCATATGTTCTTTAAAACGGGTTTCAAAATTACGACCAGTCTGACCCACATATGTATCACTGCATTCAGGACATTTTATTTTATAAACACCACACTTTACACACTTGTAATACCACACCACAATTCAAGACCAACAAATTCATTTATAGAAAATGTTGGCCCTCGGCGGGAATCGAACCCGCGTCCCGCTGGATCTGAGGGTCACTACCCACTGCGCCAACGGGTCAGTCATACTTTACATTTATCATTAAAGCATATCTTTGATCACGGATTATAGCCAAGTAATATTTTCATTACCTATGCATATTTCAGGGTATTTTCTACTTTGACATGAACGAAGTAGCGGGTAAAGGTTGTTTTACTGTATGTAGGAGTTACAATTAATTCCCACGTCCCTCCCGGCGTGTAGTGTGAGGGCGCTGCGTGCTCGGGACCTTTGTCTTTGTGTCTCGGTTTACACACGTTTGATCCTGTTCTTGGCCGTTCACTTTAATTTTACTGTTTATTTTAACGTAATGGGACTTTATAGCGACCGTGTGAGAGTCACAGCATCCCCGAGTACACTGTTATTTACAATTAAGCACTATTGAAGATTATATACATATATATTGAGCTGATAAAAAGGAGTACCTAATTGACCGATCTTTGTCCAGTAATTTTTCAAAAAATATAAAAAAGCAAAAAAACGAGGGTGACGTATTGGACTCGATCCCGAGTTAAGAACTTTTTTGGCCCGCCTGTTACCCATTTGGCTATCTCAGCATCAAGTCTGACAGCAAAAATATCATTCGCATTCAATTTTACATTTTTTCTTCATCATTTTTTACCGAGGTGTCGTAAAAAGCGACTAAGGTAAGTTGACCCGTCGTGTGATATCTGGCTGAGTAGAATATACCACCCTCATTTATGACCAAGAGATTGAAAAAGACGATTAAGGTAAGTAAGCTTGACATCAGGCAAGCCATTTAACATGTTTAAAACATGTCGTGCCGACCTTACTTAGAGTGGGATAAGAGCAGGAGGATGATGATAAACAATATAAATTCAATTTTTTTTCTAAAGTACCGTTTTCTTTTAGAACAGGAAATAAAACATTTAGATCATAATTGAGGATATTTTAACATTTAATTAGACGTGAACGAAGTCACAGATACAGCTCAAATTATATGCGAGTTAGAGCTAATGAAAATATTTTAGCGGTCAATATAACTCGTTAGTTACCATAGTACTTAGTTCCAGATAACGGAATCACATTTATTCCCGGTTAGAGATTATCCTATTGTGTTCGGGAGCCGGGATAATATTGGAACCCACAGTGGTTATACTATCATATCATATTAGCGATGTCTCATTATGTATTTCGTTATACGGATATAATAATAGGATTTTTCTTCTTAAATGGTAATGGCATAAAATTTGTTTTTATTTTCTATATAACGATACATTACTTTTTATTTTTTAAATACTGATACTCGCGATTAGTTCGTGTCAACTGAAGTGTTAAAATACCCTATGATTTTTCTTATTAAAGAAGTAATACTGGTAATTTTTATCATATACTAGCAATCACCAGCGGATCTACCTGCGTGGAAAGATTAAAGCCGTAATATAGTATTTAGGTAACCATAAAAATGGTTAAGTGGGCTAACTTTAAAAGCTAAACATATGCTGTCGCGGACTTTTATTTAGAACTTTTAGAGGGGAATAAATTGCTATACATGATTTTTAAATAACTTTCACCTTTTACTTAAAAGGAACGCTTTGAATTTTACCGTATTCGTACTATTTTTTATTGCTGCTCCTCTCCTATTCATCTTAGCGTGATGTTATATAGCCTATAGCCGTTATCGGTAATGGACTATTTTAGACTGAAATAATTTTTGATATCGGTCCAGTAGTTCCAGAACGCGTCCAAACAATCAAAGAAACAAACAAACAAACCCTTCTGCTTTAAGCTTCAGTAAAAATTTAAAGCGCAAAATGCAAACGCGGATTACAGTAAAATAATTCTATCACTTTTGAATTTTCTATCGACTTCTGTACTATAGAATTTCGCATAGTAACGCCTACTTCTATAAGTTTTTTAAAAGCTCTTGTGTCGTTTACCCCCCCCCCCCCTAAACCATATTCTAAGCACCTAATAGCATTTATATTGTAATTCTTCTCGCTCGTATTGTAATCGTTTCGCTCTTGACAGAGCAGTCGTGATCGCCTTCAAGTTGTGTTTTGGTAGCGGCTGTTGTTATGCGCTTCTCAATTTCTCGCCAGTTTTTGCGGCTTGCGGTGATTCGGTACACTCATGCACCGGACCGCCCACAGCAGATTTGATCTGGTCGGTCTATCGCATAGGTGACCTTCCGCGTGGCCTTGTGGCTTCCACTTTTCCCTGAACAACGAGACGTTATATTGTAATAGGTGCATTTGAATACAATTTTTACGTATTTTAGCTTGACGCTAAACTTTACTGAGTTAATTTAATTTGGCGCACTAATAGATGGATCAAAGTAACGATCTTTCAATCGTCTGTCGGATTTATTACTCAATCCAGTTTGTTGCGGCGTGGCCTCCGACCACAGCGATGGGCAGCGCTGAAGGTCGTGGGATTAAGTCCCGGAATGGGTTCCTGGGATAAGCCGGGGAGTGCGATCTCCGGGATTACCGGCCTACAGTCCTAACTAATTAATTCTACATCCCGTGTTATGATTGCGCGATGGCTCTAAGCCTTCATTAATGTAGCACGTCGGCGCCATATCTACTAATATATCTACTTCAACAGCAATGTACCCGTATACTTGTTAATATATACCAGTGGTAAGAGTCCCATTCGACTGTTTCGAGGAGGTCACAGGTTCAAACGTGGGCAGACACCAATGAGTTTTTATGTTTAAAAACTAATGGGTCTAATTGATAATTGCAATTTATCACACGCTCTTCGGTGAAGGAAAACATCGTGAGGAAACCTGCATATCTCTAGAGAATCCTATAGATATGTGTAACCTACCAATCCGCATTGGAGCAGCGTGGTAGGTCTTAAGCTCCAATCCTTCTCTCCAAAAAACCGGAGAGAAGAGGCCTATTTCCAGCAGTAGAAGACCAACACTAAAACATGTTGTGCAGACCCCACTTAGAGTAGGATAAGGGCAGATGATGTCGATCCATAGTAATATTATTTATAATAAAAGAGAGAGCCTGTATAACCAATATTAATAAATCAAAGCACAAGTAAAGCTTTTTATATAGGCTAATATAGGCTAATATTAGAAACAGGAAAAAACGGGAAGTTGGAATACATACTACAGTTAGCATGTTTATATATAAAGGATCAAAATATTTTATAATTCTTATAAACATTGATAATTACTTTATGAATTACATATGCCGATTATTTGTAATGATTTTAAATAACAATCTCAATAACTAAAACACTAGACATTACGTCTTAGAAATATTAGCAATATCTAAAGAGACTGTATTTATATGCCTTGAAACGATTTATATTTCAGACATGTAAATTATGAAACGTAATTTGTATTCGCCAAATATTAAAAAATCCAGCAGCATACTCCTCTTTAAATTTGCAATTAAACAGGTTTTCGTTGTCAAAAAATATCAGATATCACAAACACGGGTTAAATTAAATAATACGTAAGAGAGTCCCGAGGGAGCGACACGCAGAGCACGGTAATTATTTCATTTGTCCCATAACTTCATTTCCCATTTCACAAACAACAAGATAACGTCAAAACACAACTCACTTTTTGGGAAATGTACAGAAATATAAATATTCGCTACATACAGAAGTGTGTCGCGTCGTATGTGTGGACTTATTTATAATTCTATACTAAAGTATGAAGCTTAAGAGTTTGTTTGTTTGAACGCGCTAATCTCAGGAACTACTGGACTGATTTGAAATTTTTTTTTCAGTGTAACATCATGCTAAGATGAATACGGGAGGAGCAGCAATAAAATGTATGAAGTATGAAAACTGCAAAATTTAAAGCTTTCCTTCCGTGCGCTTAGTAAACGGTAATAGTTATTTAAAAATCATGTATTACAAAATTATTCCCCTCTCATCATCATCTTCCTGCCCTTATCCCACTCGAAGTGGGATTGGCACAACATGTTATAAACAAGCTGTCACATGATTTGGCTGCGTATTTTACGACCGGCCGCCTACTGACTTTAATTTACCTTAGTTGTCGTTTACGACACCTCGGTAAGAAATGAGGGTGGCCTATTCTACTCAGCCGGATACGACACGGCGTATAGCAACGCATAGCAATACTCGCGTAAATAAATAAACTGTGTACTAATAAATAGCCATAGCAACCGTAGCAATCAGAAGTTACGTAGCGTCGCGGACTTATGGGGCTACGGAAAAAATACGTAGCAATAAATGCGTAGCATCGTTGTAGACATTAGCCTACGCAGTAAATACTATACTAGTAGTATACTTTAGGTCTACCGGAAAGTTCCGTTCGTTTTTAATATAAAACGCAACAATAAAAATTTCATACTTTTAACAATAATTATTGTAAAATGTAATTTCCATTATTATTTATAACCTATTGCCAGCGTTGTGGCAATTTATAAATTCCATTTTTGAAGGAGGTTTTGTCCTTAGAGGCATAAAACTCATGCAGTGCTTGACTAATATCTGCATCATTTTTGACACTTAACACTTAACTCATGTGGTACACATCTCGCATATTTCCATATTGCGATATATATTAATTATAACGTGCCGTCTTTATTTTAGTTATTATAAAAGTAACATATGTATACACACTGTGACAAACATAAACAGTCGTATATGTCTCAAATTAATATACACATACGTGTGTGTGAACTGGTAGACCTATTATTATAGACTTGAGGCATTCCATAAATATACGTAGCAAGGAATGGAATTGCGAAGCAATACGCAGTAGTACATAGCATTGCGGATAAATATGTGTGTACGGTAGCAAACACATAGCAATATAAATGTACACTTGAAGAGCATTGCGTACATGTCTGACTGCGTATTTCTAAGTTTCGCTATATAAACAGTATATATAGTATTTCGACTGTCCCGTTGGCGCAGTGGGTAGTGACCCTGCCTGCAACTCCGAGGGTCGCGGGTTCGATTCCAGCCGAGGGCCAACATTTGCTACAAATGAATTTGTTGGTCTTTGAGTCTGGGTGTATATTTGTATTTAAGTATGTATTTAAAAATATGTAAGTATATATTCACCAGTTGTCTGTCTACCTAACACAAGTATTAAATTACTTACTTTATAGACGGAACCCGGTGTGTAAGAGTGTCCCATAATATATTTTTATTTATTTATTTATAATATTACGTAGAAATTACTAGTAAAATGAACATTATATTCTTGTCCTTAAAGTTGGTTAAAATTATGGATAGTACACATAAACTTCGCATGGAAATTTCAAGAAAAAGGAACGAAGGAATTATTACAGTTAAAGTTTTATGTTTTTATAGATTATAGAAAAATGTAAAAAAGAAGATTTTCAACATTCTAGAAAGTAAATGAAAGAAATTCGTGGTGACAACGTGTTAAGTTTTCAATAATTCTTTATCAAAGTGCCATACACAATTGCAAATTTTAAAAAAAACATACAACACCTTATCCGTTATTTTCCATTTATAAAAAACATACACATAAACATATCTTTATTTTACTTACTAAGTGGTTTTTACTTTATACTATTTATTGAAAGGATGGGGCACATCGCGTGCAGCCGAAGTCGCTGGCGCCCGCTAGTGCTTTAATAAAGCTGTTCGCTCAACGCCAGGCTGAGATCGTATCCATCATCATTTAGATGTCAGATAATCCGGACGGTAATTATAAAAATGGTATGAAATTTAATAACCAGCACAAATATCAATTTAAAATATTTAAACATTTGAAAAGACAATATTTAATGGGTTAGCAACTATTTATACACATTTTAATGACTATATGTACTCAATATCATTTATTTAATAAATAATAAATATATGGGACACTTACACACACGGCCGTCTGTCCCCAAAGTAAGTAACTTAATACTTGTGTTATGGTAGACAGACTGGTGAATATATACTTATGTTTTTTTTTCAAATATATACTTAAATACAAATATACACCCAGGCTCGAAGACCAACAAGTTCATTTAAAGAAAATGTTGGCTCTCGGTGGGAATTGAACCCGCGACCTGCGGAGCTGAAGGCACTACCCACTACACCAACGGGCCAGTCATTTTTTAACAGCTTATTTTTTTTACATGTATACTTTTTATGTTTTTTTTACATGTATATTTTAATATGTTTACTTTTCCCCCCTTTTTGTGATATTTACCTTGTCCTTTAATCTTTGGTTGCGTGGAAGAAATCGCTTTTTAGCGACAAAGCCAATTGTATATCTTAATCATGTATATAAAAATATATTATGTTCAAACAATTTTTCTTTTGTATAATAGGATTATGTTGTACTATAAAGTATATTTCTATTCTATGCTATTCCTTTCTGTTTTTATTATTTATTACAGATATTCCACAATTTAGTAAAACGTAATATTCTTTGGTAACAACATAAGAATAGCGCTAAATATATAAATGACGATATGAACCCTGATTCGCACTGTATGTATAATATGTTATGTCCACAGTGAGACCCACACTAGAATTGAATAGAAATGTTTCTATGTGTTCATAAGCTTTAAAAAAGCTTTTTCTTCTAATATCCTAATACCTTAGTATGTGATAATTCTCTTAGAGCATAGAGAAGGCATACAAAACTATTCTTAAAAGATAGATATATCACATTGTTGACTTTTCCTTACACCTTTAAATTGAGGATTTCAACATCATCTTGCCCTTATCCAACTCAAGGGAGGGTTGGTACAACATGTTACAAACATGTGGTCTGATGATTCGGCTAGGTATTTTACGACCAGCCCGACGTCAACTTATTTTAATTGCCTTTTGCGACATCTCAGTAAAAAAGAGGGTGGTCTATTCCACTCAGCCACGTTGGAGTCAACTTACTTTAGTCGTCTTTTACAACACCTATGTAAGAAAGAGAGTGGTATTGTATATTTAGACGGATACGACACAGCATTTTTAATGACGAATTTATTTATTTATTTATTTTGTTATATCTCAAAAAGACTAAGTTACGTTTTCATAAATAATGTACATCCTACCACTAAAGCGAGAATATTCGCTCGTACGAGCGGCAAATCTTAAATTATTTTCCGACACACATGTACGTTAAAAACGAAATGAACATTAACGAAAACGACACTCCTATAATGTAGCTTATCGTAACTCGGTACGATCGGATCTCGGTCGGCGGCGGAGTTAATAACGAAAAGATTGCCGAAGTTTCTCTCCCACTTGACGCGGCCGCGCTCAAATATATATTGTCGGTGCCTCGTCAAACAAAGACGTATCTCTTTTGTAATAATCTTTTGGAGAATCCAGATTTGTTAAGACGAGTTATTGATTTTCTCTTTTTTATCTTTATATCTGGTGTGTACTGCGAAACAACTTTATTTAGGACTAGTGTAAGAACGGCCGCACCAAGTAAAACACATTTATAGCTTCAAACTACAATATATTTATTTTTCTCAATATTCTCACTTTAATTTACAATTCACTTCCGTCCTCACTCTCTGACATCACAAAACGTCATGGCCCCCCTCGGCCTACTATCCTCCGTTTTTATTTTCCCACCTTCAATTTGCAATAATCGTAAAATGCTTTTAGATTTCTTTTTTTTTGTTTTTTAATATTTAACTCAAGAATTACCAATAAAACTAAAAATGTTTTTCTAAAAATCTTCTTAAATTAATGAACCTTACACTCGACCATCCTGACATCGTGTATGACCCCATACACGCATCTGGTGAAACCTTACACTCGGCCGGTTAAGTTGCTTATTATTTATACTTCATAATATATATTTTAAATATCATAGTTACTGATACGATTATTACAAATTGGCATCATATACTGGAAACATATACAAAAAATAGATCATACAAATCTAATTACACAAGATTCATAGCACTTTCTTCAATTTATATAAATCCGAAACAAAAAAAAAATTTAGTAGTAAAAGTTTAGTGCCTCTCCCGAAACTTAAAACTACCTCGAACCAATCAATTCTCGAGGGAAACTTTTCATCACTCTCTACCTCTAAACCAATCAATTCTTAGGGTAGAGCAGTGTCTTTAGCGAACCAATCAATTCTCGCTAAGTCTTATTTCAAGAAACGAACCAATCAATTCTCGTAACTTGAAAATCTCTACTCAGAAGAGCACTAGTCTCTCTCTATCTCTAAACCAATCAATTCTTAGGGTAGAGCAGTGTCTTTAGCGAACCAATCAATTCTCGCTCTTGACCTTAAATTTAGCCTGTAGCCCCCTTTTTCTAATATTACTACTTAAACATAAAAACTAGTGTCATGATTTCAAAACTATTCTATTCAACCATTCCTTCATCAATTACATCATCCTCGGCATCTGAAATATTAATGTTATCGTCTACTTCTAACGCTTTTATATGAATCCATGGCTGCATACGGTCAGCAGCCACAGTAGTCTTGCGCTTGTTCTTCATTCCCTGGAATCCAGGAATAGGGGCAACCCTATAGCGATCACTACCCAAAACGCTTACAACCCGAAATGGACCTTCATATGAGGGCAATAGTTTTGAGCTTTTACCATAATTCTGAAAATTTACTTTAGTTATTTTCACTAATTCTCCTTTGTTATACGTTCGTGCCGTTTTACGCGTCTTATCATAGTATTGTTTTTGATATTCTTGTTGCACCCCAATTTTGCGCTTGACCTCGGCACGGATAGTTGTCACGTCCTCGGGGTCGTGTGTCTCTTTAATAATTTCATTTAAAATCGGGCTTATCTCTCCAGCCATTGACATGCCGAACATAACTTCCGAAGGAGCTCTGCCTGTGGTTTTTTGTACAGTGTTGTTCAGACCCCATTGTATTCTGCCTAAGTTATTATCCCAATCCTTTTCATCTTCCTTAAGGTTCTGAGCTGTCAAAGCGCTTAATATGGTGCGATTATATCGCTCAACCTGTCCATTGGAACGGGGACTAGCCACAGCATTTAAGATATGCTTCACTCCCCTATTTAGACAAAATCTTTTAAACGCGTGTGACGTGAAACAGCTGCCGCGATCACTAACTATTCGTTCCGGGGCCCTAAAGGTGTCGAAAATATCATTTAGAACTCTAAGGACATTTTGTGTATTTGTGTTTCTAACCGCTTTTATAAATACAAATTTCGTAAAAGAATCGATTACCACTAAAATGTGCGTTTGACCCCTTTTTGATTTTACGAATGGCCCCAAATGGTCGACGTGCAGGGTGTGGAATGGCACTTCGATTTTCGGGATAGGATGCAATAAGCCCTCTCGAGAAGAAGTTTTCTTAGAATATGCACACTCGATGCACGCTTCGACATATTTCTTAACAAAGCGCGCCATCTTGGAAAACCAGTAGCTTTTCTTCATCCGTTCCAAAGTCTTTTCCAAGCCTACGTGCCCGATGTCATCGTGATTCAACTTACACAATTGCCATCGGGCACCCTTTGGTACTACCCATCGGATATTGTTTTTGTCGCCTGCCAGACATCGGAACAACTTGTTATCGCGGACAACGTAATTATCCGTAATGTATGTCAGTTCTTTAGAACTTATATCGCTCTCAAGGACATCCTTAATGCGTGTCAACTCAGTATCTCCTAGCTGTAAGGTAAGTAACCAGTCTTCGTCACTTATGATCATAACAGCCGGGTACGGTTCACAAACTAGATCTGTTTTGGCGACTGGGTTTCGAGAGAGTGCATCGACATGGGACATTTTTACACCTGCCCGATACTCCACAGAGCAATCAAATTCTTGCAACGCTAGCCACCAACGTGCTATACGGGGAATGAGATCCCGTTTTTGAAACGTTGACCGAAGAGCACTACAGTCAGTGACTATCTTAAACTTGACACCCAGTAAATAAACACGAAACTTTTTCAGCGAACATACAACTGCCAATGTTTCAAGCTCGTAAGCGTGAAAGTTTTTCTCTTCTGGGGTTGTCTGCCGACTGTAAAATGCCACTGGTCGAAATGATTCGTTTCCATCTTGTCGCTGTAGAAGGATACCCCCGATGCCTATTCGGCTTGCATCCGTATGAAGCTCTAATTCGGCTGATGGATCGTAAATTGCTAACACGGGTCTGTCAATCAATTTCCCCTTTAAAATATTAAAAGCATTTTCTTGGCTTTCTGTCCATTGCCATGCGGTATTATTCTTGAGTAACTTCGTAAGTGGAAAAGCAATTTGAGCGAAGCCTTGGATAAATTTCCTAAAGTAGCTTACTAGGCCCAGAAATTGTCGTACTCCGTGTACATTTACCGGGAGAGGAAATTTAGTAACGCAATCAATTTTAGCCTTACCGGGACGCATACCGGCTAGCGATATTTCGTAACCTAAATATTCAATTTCATTTTGCAGAAAACTGCACTTAGCTAAATTTAGCTTCAGGCTGGCTTTATCAAGTAGCTTTAGAATGGATTCTAACGAGTCTAGGCATTCTACTGCAGTGGCACCAAATATTAACAAGTCATCTATATATACAGTAGCTTTATTAAACCGTGCTGTGCCTAGGACATGGTTCATCATCCTCTGGAACACTGCGGGTGCATTTGCCAACCCGAACGGCACACGATTAAACTCGTATTGGCCGTCCGGCGTGACAAATGCGGTCAAATGTTTAGACTGTTCCGCAATAGGAACTTGGTAGTACCCGGACATTAAATCGAGAGTGATGAACCATCCTTGACCCGATAACCGCGAAATTTCGTCTTCGATAATAGGCATGGGATACCTTTCTTTAACAGTAATGGAATTAAGCATCCTATAATCTATACATAGACGACTATTTCCATCCTTCTTGCGGATTAAAATGATAGGGCTAGCGTAATTCGAAACAGACTCTCTAATTACTCCGGCATCTAACATTTCATCAACCATCTCCCGCACTTTGCCACGTTCATGGTGTGATAACCTATAGGGTCTGTAAATAACCGGGCATTGACTCTTTAATTCAATATTCATCTCGGTAATATTTGTACCCGGTAATTCGCTGAGTTTACGCGCAAAGCAATGGCTATAACGTTGAAGAATTTTTATTAGTCTATGCCTATCGTTATCGGACGTCGATTCACCTATAATCACTTCGTTTTCATCTATAATTTTTGCCGAAATTGTTTCGTAATGACGGGATGTTTCGTTAAGTTTATAAACAGAATTTATTTTATCACCCCTTGAAAATATGTTATTGTATTGAATGACACATGGAATCGAACATGGAGACAAAGTAACCCATAGAAGTCCGTCATTTACTTTATAGATACCCCCATTGACGATGTATCTGTCGGTTGGTCTACCTACGATCTTTGTCTGCAGCAAAACGCTTCCAGAATAAGGAATTTCCGTAGTAGCTTTTACACTAGCTGTGCCATAGACTACTATCTCCAGCGTGGCTAATTTTAATGACATTATCGACAGTATCATTTATTCTAAGACTCGGCATCTCCGAGGTTATATCCAAAAATTGTAATTTATCCGAATCCTTATATACTATAACATGAGATTGTTCGGTATAAGTTTGCCCCACGAGAATTGGCTTATCGAGTAAATGATCACTTACAATTCTACAAGCAACTGTGGCGGCTACGTCATCTATCTCCAAATTTAGCTCAACAGAACCTACTGACTGAACTAAGCTATTACCAAACCCCCTCATAGTAGTCACCGAGCCATCGTGTGGTAAACCTAGTTCTTTAAAAGAGGACTCCCGTATCATAGTAACTTCGCTACCGAAATCTATAAAACCCTCCAAACTTATTCCATTAACGTTTATTGACTTTACGAATTTGTCATTCGGTGTAGAATCCGTAATACACATAGTTTTGTGTATCGCACCAGTCTTTGTGACTGTGTCTTCTGTTCTTACTGAACAACTTTCAGTCTTATGCCCTATCTTATGGCATCGTTCGCACTTCATAAGTGGTTTTGGGCATTGGAGGTACGGGTGCCCCTTCTCTTTACAATTAAAACAATGCACTCCGGAATTATTATGTGATCTTGTAATTAATTTAGATTGCTGCCCAATGTCTCCGGTACCCTGACTTCTGTTTTTGAGGAATGAAAATTGCGTGGTTTCTTTATTACTTAATAAGAATTGTAATAATTGATCAGGCATATTACATCGCAAAGCTAACGCGCTCGATTTCGTTGTCCTATCACTGATACCGTGAATGATGCAATCGACCGCTCTTTTCCCGGTTATATCACATTGATTCAACAACGCCAGTTTTTCATAATAATAAACCTCAATTGGTTCATTAATCCTACTTTTTCGTCTTAACATATCCTCCAGAGACTGGCCATAATTCTGTTCGCATGGAAATGCACTCAAAAGCTTTTGCTGCCACTCTCTCCAAGTAAAAAGTATGGAACTTAAACTTTCGTACCACGTTTTGGCCAGTCCCTGCAGTTTTTGCAAAGCGAAATGAACAGTGGTTTTATCGTCCCAGCCATAGACCGAAGCGCATTCATTAACCTTGTTCAACCAAACATCCATGCGCTGATTTTTAGTAGACGGATTAAATTCAGGTAGTAGGTTTTTACAATCGAAATTATTACTGGACTTTGCACTTTGATCTATTGGCTGTAACGACATTGGCCTATTATCCTTAAGGGAGTTTATAAGATTAAAAACATCTTTAGTAGAAAAAACGGGGCTACGTGACCTTCGAGATTGGTGTCCGTTGTCGTCCTCCCGGTTGCGCCTCTCTGATGTCAGTCGGTTGACGCCAGTGGCTTGTGACGGCCTGCGTTCGGCGCCCGTCGATGTTCGGGGACCCCGATGCTCGCTGCGGCTCGGTGAACGGTGGTCCTCACTACGCCTCCTTCGCAGGTTTTCGCGTTCCTCCCTAAGATCCCGCTCCAATCTTTTGATTCGGTCACGCTCGCGATCCAGGTCTCGCTCTTGCTGCTGCAAGCGCCGACTGCGGCTGCGACTCCTACTGCGGCTGCGACTCGCACCGCTGCACCGGTGCGAGGAGCCTCGGAGAGGCGTTTCCCGCCTACGTTGTCCCCGATCGCCATCATCATCGCACCGTTCTTGTTCCAACATGTTGAACTCAAAACAAACGAGAAGTAGAGGGTTACTATATGCACATTTAAAAACAAGTAGGTAAAGGGAAACTTCGAAACAATTGCATTGATAAAACAAACTGAGGGTAGATTTCAACTTTACAACATATCAGATTTTTATTTAGTAATATATAATTTCTTGAATGTACCAAACGGTATTGACATAATTATTTGTGAAACCTCGAGCTTAAAGTAATAATTTAGATAATTAAAATAAATAAATATAAGCAGATCTTTATCTTCTCACACGAACTCTCGACATTCAAACAATTTTTATAGTACTTACGTGGAATTCGTTTTTGTTATCCCGCTTGCTGAACTGTAAGAACGGCCGCACCAAGTAAAACACATTTATAGCTTCAAACTACAATATATTTATTTTTCTCAATATTCTCACTTTAATTTACAATTCACTTCCGTCCTCACTCTCTGACATCACAAAACGTCATGGCCCCCCTCGGCCTACTATCCTCCGTTTTTATTTTCCCACCTTCAATTTGCAATAATCGTAAAATGCTTTTAGATTTCTTTTTTTTTGTTTTTTAATATTTAACTCAAGAATTACCAATAAAACTAAAAATGTTTTTCTAAAAATCTTCTTAAATTAATGAACCTTACACTAGCAATCGTAATTTAGTCTTTTGATAACCATAATTTATTAAAGATGGTTAACCTTAAAAGCTAGACATATGCTATCGAGGGCTTTTATTTAGAACTTTGAGAGGGGAATAATTTTGTAATACTATCACCGTATACTCAGCGCAAGGAACGTTTTAAATTTTGCCACTTTCGTGATATTTTTTATTGCTGCTCCTCTCCTATTCATCTTAGCGTGATGTTATATATCCTATAGCCGTTCTCGATACATTTATCGATGTAAATTTTTAAAAATTCTTTAAATGTAAAATGGTCCATTGACCATCTTACATTTAAAGAATTTTTAAAATTGGTCTAGTAGTTCCTGAGGTTAGCGCGTGAAACAATCAAACAAACAAACTCCTAAGTTTTATATATTAGTATAGATTCAAGATTCAATTTAATTGAATGACAATTTAATCATGAACCGAAATATTTTAGTCCTATAATTAACGTTATATTAGCGTCAATTGGACCTACTTTATTTATTTATAGTTCTCTTATTAATCATACAAACTGTCAATCATAAATTTAAAATTAATTTATTTTCATTTGTATAGTGTAGGATGTAAAAACCGTTCTCATAAATTATATATGCAGGATTAGTTACCGCACTTATGATGTTTTAGTTGCGTGGCGAAACGATCGTTGTCGTATTGAATATGTGTAGTGTGCAAACTTATCCTGCATATATAAGGTAGTAGAACAGTTTTTTCTTACTACACTTAGATTTTCTTATCAAACGCGGATTATAGCAAAATAATTCTATAAAATATTAAAGTTATTGTAAGCAAACAGCGTTGTTTAAACGAACAACAAAAACAAAGTGGCAGAGAAAGTTATTACACGGGCGAGCGTTCAAGTAAGCTTTATGTAACATTAATTAATCCTGAAAAGGTCAAGGGGAAAAGTTTTAACGTCAAAGCGGATATCTTCTGGGGCTCATCTGCGAACAATGGCTGACTTACATCCGGGGAATTCTTTATTCAACGAACGCCTAACCCGGATTCGCTTGGCGCTTGGAAATACTCGTGAGAGCTTATATCGACACGTCTTTGTGATATTTTTTTAGTTACAATTTACTAGATTAAGACATTTTTTGGGTAGTTTTCAGTTACTGTGTGTTGAAATTTAGTTCTATGAACTAAAGCTTTAAATTAAACTCTTTATTAATTTCAAATTTCAATTTAAGTCAAATATTTTTTGTGTGAAATAATTTTAAATGGACAAGTTAAAGGAATACAGTTCAACGTGTTTCAATAATTTACAAATTTGTCTTTAACTTATATCGATACACATATATTCGTCTAAATTTAATTTTTACTTTCACTAAGTATTCTTATGCATATATAAGCTGTACTTGTAACTTTGGTTACGTCAATTTAAGTGTTCAAATACCCTCATTTATTTACTTTATTTTTTTCATCATCATTTTTTATCTTGTATTTTATCCCAGTATATACTCCGTAATCATTGTGAATTACGCGTTAGGGAATTAGACGATGAAGCGTAACAGACAGATAGATAGATAGGGACTAAAGGTGTATCTAAATCTTATACCAATTTGGCTTTACATTAGAAATATTTTATTGTTTAAAAATGAATTTAATCGGTTATCATAACGGCTTTCATTGTTCAGTCGACACCGCAGTAGTGCCACCATATAAATATTATGTCAGAATAACTGTTGTAACTATCAAACACACTGTAACAATCTAAAAATTATTGCTTACATAATTTATTATTTAAAACACACTAGCCGCTAAAAATGATTGACTGTTTCAATCAAGATAAAATTTCGAACAGCAACTTAAAACAGATTTAAGTCTGAAAGCGAAATTTGTCTTGCAAAAATTCATATACCGAACAATGGGAAGCAATTTGGAATTTTCTAACACTAAAAAGTGTCTGGGGAACAAGTTGGTAGGAACTTTTACACAACGTAGGTGAGATTTACCACAGAACAGTGCATCGGAAGGTATTGTGAGACGCGGCTGATAAATCGCAGGGAGGCAGAGATGAATGTGGCCACTTGCTGTGTTTTGTTGTAATGTGCGAGATGTAAGCTTAACACGTCTTTGTTACATGTGATGTAACAAGACGACAGATCATCATCTTCCTGCCCTTATCCCACTCTAAGTGGGGTCGGCATAACATGTTATAACTTGCTGTCACATGATTTTGCTACGTTTTTACGACCGGCCGCCTGCTTGACGTCAACTTACCTCTGTCGTATTTTACAACACCTCGATAAGAAAGAGGGTGGTCTATTCTACTCAGCCGGAATTCTCAGTTGAAAATGCGGCAGTTCTTCTTCTTATTAATAATATTAACTTTTTTAAATCACATCTAGCTAGGTTTTATGTATAATCGATTTATCCCTGTCTTTTTGGAATTAAAAAATACTAAAATGTATATTGAATATAAAACACTATTTTTGCCATAAACTGTCAAGTCAGAGTAGCTTATTCGGACCTAGGATCAATCCCCAAGTACCTAATTATTTATTTCTTTTTTTTTAAAGTTTCTTTCTTTATTTACTTCCAAGTACTTTAATATGATGTCACTTATAAACACTGTAAGCGGTTGTCAAATGTAATATATTAACTTATTAATAATATATTAACACTGGAACTACATTGTTGATGCAGACGAAATCGCGGGTCCATCTAAGTTCTTATAATTACCCATGCTGTACCTCAATTACGCTATCAGTGGCCGTGTTCAGCCAATTTTAAAAGAAAATAACCCGTGTTGATCTTTAGTAGATTACTTTGTTATAAAATTTAAATGAGGCGAGTTCATTTTTATGCTTTGCTCATTTTATACGATGTTACGCTTTTCGCTGAAAATTTTCCAACATCTCTCGTGTATTACAATTTCTTTGTTCATTTTCGTTAGATAATTGAGTACAAAATAATAATTTAATCAGAAGGTTCACCACTTATTTATGATTTGAAGAAAGTTTTACACCAACATCATCGTGAGTATTAAAATAACATGTTTACTTTACATAACACCATACATGCAAATATACGTTTATGTCAAGACTTTGTTTAAAGTTTTTGACAAAGGAAAACGGGAGTTTTTAGTCTATACTAGCTGTGCTAAAAGCTTCACCTGCCTGGAAATGAGTTTTTAACACATTTTTTTACGAATTGAAATTTTTAACGTAAAAGTAGTTATTGTAAGTTAACCATAACAGATAGAGATATGTTGTCTTGGACTTTTTTGTAGTATTTTTGTAGATCTACAATTCTTTAATATCTTACTTTAGTGTATCTCTGTTAATTTACGCGGCACACTCGTGTGAAGCTCTCAGCAGACGAGTTTTTTTTAAACCGCGCGACCTCTAAAAAAATACGTAAAACCGTAATGTATGCTATTAACCTAACCATTGCGGAAGAAGTGCATTATCTTTTAATAAAAACCGTACAATAATCTGTTCGTTAGATTTTGAGAAAATCGATTACATACAGACAGACAGCTTTTGGGACATTGTTTTTTAATAAGTGTAGATATACTCGTAGATAGATGATAGCCCGGTTAATAACAGACTCAGATACAGTGTTTAAAATAAATAAATAAGATCCAGTATATATAATGCTGAATGTAGAGTGGACAAACCACATTTAGCATTAGATATATTTTCTATATTACTTCATCGCGCATTACAGCAAAATAATTTTATTATTACTTTTGTATTATGTCTCAGGTTAAAACATAATAAAGAGAAATAAAGATTGAAACAAATAATTTGTCGAACCGCGTTTAGATTGATTATGATTGCTGATTAAAATTGTAACAGCATCAGCGAACGGAAACAATCTGTGCAGCGTTGAAGGTGGCCCGAGTCACTTTCACACAGGGACGCCGCGGTGAAATATTATAAAGTTTTTGGAAGCGGAACCTTTTTATTAGCTAAGTGGAGTAACAAATAGACAAAATGTTTTTCGCAAGCTGATTAATAAACAAGAAAATAATATAACATCAGCCACAACCTCGCTCGCGATGATTTCAGCGTTTAAATATCCCCAATTTTATCCTATGCTAATTTGTCGGTCATGAAATGGGATTTTTTATCTTATATGCATTATATCTTATATTTGTTAGTTCAGTATATTAACTTCAAATGCACCAAATTCAATCAATATTGCACCATCAGATTAACCGTGACAGCGTAAGAGACAGATCGACAGACTTTTAAAATAAGTAAGGATTTTTATATTCAAAAAGTACATTGCTATAAATGTACTGGGAAGCTGATGTTAGAACTCATAGTTCGACAAAATTGTCTCAAAGAGATTTACTCAAATCGCACTACCTCTTTCGCAATACAAAACTTATTTCTAAATCAGCACATAACGGTATTCCATAAGACATAATATTATGACAGTAAGCAAATAAACGAGTTTGGCTGTACATTGTTTAATCTTTTGAACAGCGTTGGTCTCTGAACTTATTGTCATCTTTATATTATATTTGCTTTATATTATATTTTATCATTATTATTTGCTGACTTAAATAATAAGTTTTATCTGAATTATCTGTAATTAAAAATTATCAATAAAAAATTTATATTTATATAATTATCTTTGTTGAATTTAATATAAGTATTACATTTTAATTTTAACTCTTTGACATTTAATTGATATATAAATGTATTTTAGTTATTTTAAGCAAAATTTTAATTCTGTATTACAATTATTTTTATTTCTATACCATAAATCACTTTTGTAATTAATTTTAATCACAAATATTGAATGCTGTACATACCTTTAAGTGACGTGTTCAGGCAGAACCAAGACTTTATATATAATATCTAACTGTACAATTGCAACTTGTTCATGTCGTTGGTGTGTCTTGTATAAATAAATAAATAAATAAATATGGTGATTTACATTGATATCGCGACTTTACATTATAAGGTGAGCGATGATGAAAACATGAAGTGGATAAAAGAGACGAGAGAAGATTGCGACATAAAGTTCGTATGGTCATATAATAAAAAGGCATGCCCACGAGACTTTATTTAGAGTGGGATACATGCTGGAATATGATCAAACTAAGAGGCGTCTGAATGTGAGGGGGCAGCACAAGGCGAGAGCATTACGGCGGCGCACCTGAGACATCGCACTGACAAATTAAAATGTTGCGCGCTGGGACTTGCAACGAACAATGAATTGACGGAAGAAATGCGAATGTATTGCAATATACTAAATTATTATGATTGATCATTAATATAATCTTTAAGGTAGCCACAATGCTATCAATGATATGCATTTATTTGTTAATAACTGTAAGATGAGAAACTAAATGCTATCTAAGTACCTGTTGATAAAAATGAAATTTCTTACGAATTCACAGCTAAATCCCTAAATTTTGTTTTGATCAACCAATCCTTGGTTCTTTTCTTTTAATGTATAGTTAAATATTTAATGTTCCTATTTCTGAGTCTATTTCAACAATATGATGTATAAGAGTGTATTTTTTTAGATTGCATATAAAATCTAATCAAATCAAATCAAAATATCTTTATTCAAATAAGCCTCTACAAGCACTTTTGAATCGTCAAGGATCAATATGATTAATGAAGCTACAACTGGTTCGGAATGTTGCTCTTACCGAGAACAACCAGAAAGAAACTCGGCGGTCAATCTTTTAAACATTTTCAATTTTACATTATTAAGCCGCAGTCCTGTATGAAGCTGAAGGGATTTTCAAATCCAGGCTTTTTTATCATCCAAATAATCTTCAATTTTGTAATATGCTTTACGTATAAGCATATCTCTTATACTTAATTTAAACCTTTCTGTAGACTGATCTAGTATGGATTACGGAATTTTTTTTTTTTTTTTTTTTTTATTTTTTTTTTTTATTTTTTTATTTTTTTTTTTTTTTTTTTATGTACCATAAAAAATGTTGGAAAAAAAAACATAATTGGTAAAAAAAGTGTACAAAGGTCAACTTATCCCTATGACAGAGATCTCTGCCAGCTAACCTACGAGGTTAATTTTATTGTAGAAGCGAATACCGAGACCATCGAATGAGTTGCCTACTCTGCTGAGTCGCGACACAAGTAACACAAGCTTTTTTCTATGTACGAGGATTATCGTAAATCGATAACTTTATTTATTTAACCTCCTAAACCTTAAAATCTCTGTCCGATCTCTAAATAACCGTGTCCCCCTATTACTTTATCAACTCCGTAAACTTCCTTCGATAGGATCCCCATTTTCCGTAAATCCTACTTAAGTCGAGCATTCTTTCTATCTAAATAAAGGTACGTATCTGTTTCAAATCCTTCAAAAAACAATTCGTAAAGTTTAGTGCGAGGAGTGTAGGGGTCGCGTTGAAAGTTCACGTTTCGATTTACCTCTAACACAGTTCACGAAAGCCACTTGAGTATTCTCGTCCAGAATAGCAGTGGCACGAAATTCGGTCTCGTTGCGAAGTTACACTGTTGTTGTATTCGTTCACGGACAAGAATAATTCCGATATGTTCGAGGTGGGCTTTAAGACAGTTTGATTAGTTTAAAAGTTCACCCCTGTACAAGAATGTGGGGCCGGAGGGGAGCAATCGGTAAATCTCGGCCGGCTTTGATGCGATAAGGTAAGATTGTGCTGTGCAGCGGGATGGCAAAGAATTTCTTTTATATTACATCAAATTGCCCTTTTGAATTTTCTTAGTTGTAAAAAATCTTCGTGATGTATTTGTTTTTGCCGCCGTGTGGTATCCGGCTGAGTAGAATAGACCACCTCAATTCTAACCGAGGTGCCGTAAAAGGCGACTAAGGTAAGTTGACGTCAGGCAGGCGGCCGGTCGTAAAAACGCAGCCAAATCATGTGACTGCATATTTATGGCATGTTGTGCCGACCCCACTAACAGTGGGATAAGGGCATAAATAATTGGGCATATTGGAATCGGGTATATTCACATTGTTTTTAATTGAAATTTTTAAAATTCGTAAAATACGAGATTAATTATGATGTTGTATCCGACTGAGTAGAATAGACCACCCTAATTTCTTACTGAGGTGTCGTAAAAGGCGACTAAGGTGAGTTGACTCACCTTGTGGTATCCGGATTAGTAGAATAGACCAACCTCTTTCTATCGAGGTGTTGTAAAATACGACTAAGTTAAGTTGACTTTAGGCAGACGGCCGGTCGTCAAGACGTAGCCAAATCATATGACAACATGTTTATAACATGTTGTGCCGACACCACTTAGAGCGGCATAAGGGCAGGACTAATTATGGCAATGTAAAAAATACTTTCAAAGTCTACAAAATCTATAAATCTATAAAAAACAGACAATAGCAAACTATTAAGGATATTTTGTTATAACACCCTACTATCAAGCTTATTTACTGTGAAATGAGAGTCATACATTAAAACTATATTTTGAAACCAATATAAGCAGAATCAAGAGAATATTTGATATGAGATAAACTTGCCATTTCTATGACAGGTTATCGATAAATATTTTCCGTTTGAGTTGTCTTTATATCGCACTCAAAGTGGATCATTACTCGGCTAATTTGTGCGGCCCTCGTCACGGGCGGCCACTGATCCTGGCTAAGATTTAATTGGCCCATTAGCTGTACATATTTGATGTAATGTTTGGGACTTTTAAAAATGCGATTTAATCTGTGACATCGTGAGTTGCTTTAATTTTTAGGAATTATATATTTTCGCAAAATATTTTAGTGCGAAATCACGTAATTTACTGCATATGTTCGGCATATATTTTACTGATACGGTAAGAATATTTCCAACAGCGATTTACTCTGGTAACCGTTCTATATTATGTGAGAATTGCATTATTTGCAGCACAGCCTGCAGCTCAGGAGTTCATCGTATATTGCTAACACGGTTCTTGTAGCATGGCATTTCTTACCGGGGTGTCGTAAAAGGCAACTAAGGTCAGTTGACCTACCGTGTGTTGCCCGGTTGAGTAGAATAGAGCACTCTCTTTCTTACCGAAGTGTCGTAAAATACGACTAAGGCAAGTTAACGTCAGGCAAACGGCCGGTCGTAAAATACGTAGCCAAATCACGTGACAACATGTTTGTAACATGTTGTGCCAATCCGACTTAGAGTGGGATAAGGGCAGGATGCTGGCTACACCGCTCTTACATTGTAAATATTGCGATTTTTCAGTTTTAAGGAATTGATTGTTAGAGATTAAAGAATTAAAGAAAATGGAAATGTAGAGACACATTGCTATCAATTTACTTTGATATTAATAAAATTAATTTAGCATACATAATTTTACGTTAATATTTTGATGTTTTAACGTTTATGGAGTCAGTGATTTTAATGATTGTGTATCGGGACAACTTTGATAAATTCCTGCGTTCGATCCCACGTGAACAATGGCGGCTATGATTCATGCGGTCAGCGTTGCGGGAACCTTCGGGAACATCACAATGGCTGCTATGATCCGGAAGTGGCCAAAATTGGATGTGTCAACCGTTACAAAGCGAGCCATCGATCGCACTCGCAGTTTTGTTACTACTGCCACTATAGACTGCTGCGGGGTTTCGTGCAACCTGTAATACATCTGACATGTGAGGGAATGATCGTTTTATTTTGGCTACTTTATTTCTGACAACTCAGTTCACCAAACACATTAACTAGGCTTAGAGGCGTTAGTGCTTAGCTGCGACTTTGTTGGCCTTAATGCAAATGATTTTGCTGATTGGTAAAAGAAAAATGGTTTTTTATTTTCATTGAATATTACGGGTCTATTCACTTTAATTATTTTAGCAAGAATAGCAGATCCTCCCCTACCTTTATCCCATTAAGTGGGATCGGCAGAACTTATATTAACATGTTGTTACATGTTTTGCTAGGTATTTTACAAATAACCTGCCTGGCGCCATCTTACCTTAGTAAATGCCTTTTACGACACTTCGATAAGAAATGAGGGCGAACTATTCTACTCAGCCGGATACCACACGGCGGGTCAACTTACCTCACTAGTCTTTTACGACACCTCTAAGAAAAGAGGGTGGTTTATTCTACTCATAAACACCACACGACGGATTAACTTACTTTATTCGCCTTTTACGATACCTCGGTAATAATTGGGTGGTCTATTCTTCTCAACCGGATACCATATGACGAGTCGACTTATTTTAGTCACCTTTTACGACACCTCAGTAAAAAATGAGGGTGGTCTATTCTACGAGCGCCTATTAGTCATGCCTCAATAATTAAATGTTGAATTGTCTTTTTATTGATATAAGTCTCACATTCTTAGTTTAATAATATCCTGCTAACCCTAATGGTTAATTGAATCAGTGAGCGCACATTAGCCGAACCAAAAGCCGTTTAATTTCGCTCCATAGTTTGGGATCACGGTAATCCATTGTTCCCAATTAACATTACTGCTATGTAATAACGATCCGGGTTTATACTCATTTGATCCGAATCACTGAGCCATGGGTTAAACTTCCATGGGATAGAATAAGATCTCCTATGTGGGGAACCAGCATATTACTAAAACTCTGCTGGGCAAAACTTCTCTCTGACGAGAATTATTTAAGCTTAGTCCCACCAATAATGCAAATCAGAAGATACATCATATCTCAAGATATGCTATTATATGTTTTCCTTCACCAGTAAGTGCATGATGAATTTTAAATATCAATTAAATATTTGTATGCTTATTCAATTTTACTTTTATCTCTTTCAAAAGAAGATTAAAGCCTTAACCCACTACGATTCTATACGTTCTGCATGTATCAGGTATGAGAACGAATAGTACACTCTACATTTAGCATTATACATATTTTCTTTTATCGCGGATTATAGCAAAATAATATTCTCATTACTTTTGTATTATAGACCTCCGCAAACTAACGCCTAATTCTATAAATTATGGTTTTATTTATTATAAGATAACTGTTCTGCGTCGTACGTAAATTGTTCGTAAGTTTTAGTTTATGATTCTATAATAAAATTAAAACGCAACTGTAGCAAAACATCAAGCTGCGGACAAAGCGAGCTTTGAAACTAAAATAGCAATTAACCCGCTCGTTGGAGCTAACAATAGTTGGCGAATAGTTTCCGGGCCTTTGTTGGCGGTAATAATTTTTTGACGTTTACTCACTTAACTTCCGTTGCTCTTACGGGCCCATTATAGACAAAACGTTTTATATTAAAATTCAAATTCAAAATATTCTTTATTCAAATAAACTTGTAAACAAGTGCTTTTGAATCGTCAACTCTACTGCTGGTTCGGAAAGCTGTTCCTACCGAGAAGAGCCAGCAAGAAACTCAGTGGTTGCTCTTTTAAAAATATAATTCTTAATACTATTTACATTAAGTCGTTACTGTCTTGTACAGGTTCAAAGAGAGCTATATCCACACATTCTTATCTTCTTAATAATCTTCAAGAGTATAGAAGATATAGAAGATAGTAGGCTTTCTGTATCAGCCTCTTCTTAACAGTGTTTTTAAACTGCTGTAATGGCAGTGCTGAAATTGATTGCGGTTGAAATTGATTGATTGATTGATATAATCCAAACTAATATTATGAATTGGAAAGTCCGTCTGTTTGATACAATTAAAGCGAATATATCGAGCTAATTTGTAACATTGAAAAATAACGTTTTACCTACAGAAAGAAGAGAAAGACAATAAGGTAAGTGCACTAGTAATTGACCATTTATTAGAAGTTGACCGTTTTGAATGAAATTTTAAATAATAAGCGATTTGTTTGTTGTATATAAAACATATTAAATAATAATATAAAATTTTAAATATCAAACGGTTTGGGCGGTTATATATACATGGCAACAGGTAATTACAAATTTATTTTTTATTAGCTACAACAAACCAAAATCTTATTATTTACAATTTAAATATAGTACATAATTGAGGTAATTTTAACACTGAAGTGGATACGAAAGAAGTACCACTCATTACTAACAGATTTTACCACACTACACACTTTTTAGACTGCAGGCAAGATCGTGGTCAACCGCGCCTTTTTTTTGGACAAAAAATAAGTTACTGTAAGCCAAAACTACCACTTGGCAGCTATTGTGAACAACTCTGAGCAAATAACGACTAAATAAAAACTAGGTGTAATGTTTTTTGGTGGATATCAGACACAGATTGACTTGTATTAATTATATCTTTATTGTTGTAAATTATAATAGCACAAGACGCCGACATGACGTAGATGGGAAAGACAATAGACAATGATCATAGATAATAATTATACATGACAATTATGCCACAGACTACATGCTCATAACACTAGGTAAAAGCGATAAAAACATCACAAGTCACGGTATAAAAGTTGTTGTGTAATAAAACCGCTGATTGCTGGCCTGTTACTGTAGTAATGGCGACGTCCCGCACGCACTGTCCACAGACACGGTACGTTTAAAAAAACGAGCAGTTTTATTATTTCACTATAGCTAAGCTGTTATAGCCCAGCGGACAGTGCGACTCTTTCAAAAGAGTCCCGAGTTTAAACCCCAGCAGGCACCAATGAGTTTTTCTATTAAAACTTATGTGTCTAATTGATAATTGCAATTTATCACGCGCTTTTCGGTGAAGGAAAACATCGTGAGGAAACCTGCATATCTCTAGAGAATTCTGTTGATACGTGTAACCTACCAATCCGCACTAGAGCAGCGTGGTAGGTCTTAGCTCCAATTCTCTCTCTAAAACCGGAGAGAAGAGGCCTATTTCCAGCAGTGGGAGAGTAACAGGCCGCTACTTTACTATAGCTACGACTTTTTTCGCGTCTTAACACTAAATTTCGTTTGCGTGATCTAGTCCAAAGTCTGTCTGTCTCTTGCGTGTTAATACTTAATCTGATGGAACAATATTGATAATATTTCTTACAATTTAAAATTGTGCATCTGGTTAACAGATAAATAAATCTCCGTTGTTCCTTTGGAAACTGGAATAACTCAGAACGTATTAGAGGGCATTTTAACAGTTAAGTTGACGAGAATAAATTTGCGGTTTCAACTACTTTGTAATGAGTTGATAAACAAATCAATAAGCACATGAGTTTTAACAGAAAAAGTCATTATTGTCTGCCTGGGGTTTGAATTTGTGACCCTTGGTAGTAATGCAATGTCACCGTTAGGTTATAGCTTATGATATTAAATATAAATAAATTACGCCGTGTGGTATCCGGCTGAATAGAATAGTACCACCCTCTTTTCTTACCGAGGTGTCGTAAAATGCGACTAAGGTAAGTCGAACCGCCGTGTGGTATACACCTGAGTAGAGTAGACCACCCTCATTTCTTACTGAGGTGTCGTAAAAGGCGACTAAGGTAAGTTGACTCACCGTGTGGTATCCGGTTATGTAGAATAGACCACCCTCATTCTTATCGAGGTGTCGTAAAATACGAGTAAAATAAGTTGACGTCAGGCAGGCGGCCGGTCGTAAAATCCGTAGCCAAATCATGTGACAACATGTTTATAACATGTTGTGCCGACCCCACTTAGAGTGGGATAAGGGCAGGAAGAATGATTACATATAAGTAAATTAAGTCAATATTGGAAATGTTGTAAATCTTTAAAATTCGTTTATCTCGTTATATAAACGCGGCGTTCAGTCGGTCCGTGCGTCCTCGTCGGTGGAGCGCGAAACAAGCGTGTACCGCGGCGCCGCCTGCAAAAACACGATTGGCATTCCACAAAGCGGACATTTGCATACCGGATTGCGCCGCGTGCTTCAATAGCATAATATTTTTGTTACCAAATGAAACTATTCGGTTTGACGAACTAATTGACATGAAATACAATTTATATATGTATGTGAGTACATTATTGATAGCGGAACCGGTTATTATTTTGTAGATATTCCTAACATATTATTTATTTGGAAATCCAGTAGTTGCTACATATAAAACTTAAGTATAATAAAAACACACAAAAAAATAATTTAACATGTACAACTTATGACAGTGTCACGGCATGCACCAACAAATTATAAAACAATTTACATAAAATTATAAGCAAATGACGTTAATAGGTATAAAAACAATAATAATAACTGTAAACGAGATAAATAAAAAAAATTTCTAAGATGATATCGATTGCATCAAATTCTCCTCTTAACAATCTTCCTGTCTTTTTTTGAATTTTCGTAAAGTGTCATTAAAAATATCCACTTCTCTGCAGATGGAATTAAATAATTTAGGCAAACTAGACATGGGCAAAAACTGTTTATAAAGCCGAGACCACGATCTTTCTGTTCGTTTCAAACTCCAAAACTACTGAACGAAATTTTTAACGGAAAACAGAAAATTTTCAACACAGGTTACGATAAGTATAATTTGTTAAGGTTTTTCATACGATTATCATCATATAATATATTTGTTGTATAAATTGTTGGAGAAGTGTTCCCCAAACACCAGCGATGTCAAACCATAAAGTTTTGTGGAGTGGGTACTTGGTAGATACTCTCTCAGATTCTCCTAAATTACAATAAAATTAAATGATTTCTGATACAGGTAGAGTTAGTCTAATTGACCTCCCCCCCCGTCCCCCTTGCTCTAAAATTCTCTCTTCAACTAATCATCTACCACATATTCCCCTAACTTAGAAAAAAATTATAAATGATTTCTGAGACAGGTAGAGTTAGAGTTAGTCTAAGAGAGAGATATAGAGCAAGGGGGGGGGCCCCTTGCTCTATATCTCTCTCTTCAACTAGACGTTCACTGTTAGATAGAGGTTTCTTAAGATTTTTCTTATTTTGTTGACATTATATAATTATGTATAAAAAAAACAAAAAATCAAATGATTTCTGATACAGGTAGAGCTAGTCTAATTCTATGACCCCCCCCCCCCATTGCTCTATTTCTCTATCTTCAACCAATAGACGTCCACTGTTGGAGGAAGAATCTTCTTATTTTGTTGACAATATATAATAATTGTTTCCTCATAAAGCTATGTGTAATATCAAATAAGGCATTGAGAAATTCATAAGCAAAAGTTCCATATTTCTTTATTAAAACTTAACGATCAAATAGCGAGGGGGGACATCCAAAAAAATACTTAGCTAAGTAATCTGCGAGATAATGAGTGGGAGGGGCTGGTAGGGGGACAAGTTGCAATTAAATCATTGCGGAGAGCTCGCTCATAATTTCGTTTTGATGGAGCGAGTCCGGCAGGTATTTCGGAGTGAGCTCGTTTGTTTTAATTAGATTTCTCGCGAAACGTTTATCTCTTTGAAAGTAGGTATTTTTACAACTTTGAAGACATGACTGGCTCGTTAGCGCAGTGGGTAGTGACCCTGCCTTCAGCTCCGAGGGTCGTGTGTTCAATTCCCACAGAGAGCCAACATTTTCTAACAAAAATTTGACAGTTCTTCGAGCCTGAATGTATATTTGTATTTAAAATTATATAAGTATATATTCACAAGTTGTCTGTCTATCACAACACAAGTATTAAGTTACTTACTTTGGGGTCGGATAACCGTGTGTGTAAGTGTCCCATATTTATTATTTATTTAAATATCGTACTGTAGACTATATAAGTCTGTCTGTTTGTCTGTTACGCTTTCAAGACTAATCCGTTACAACAATATTGATGAATTCTTTTTATAATTGAAGTTAATGGGCGAATATATAGGTTAAATAAATTCCCACTCAGACAAAAATCACTTGACAGCGAATCTGGAAGGATTTTTAAGATAAGAAAGGTTAACCTTTGAAGCAAGATATAATGCTTTTGAGTTCCAACATAAAAAAAACATTAAAGCTCAAACAATAAAAGACGATTATCATGAAGTTCTCATTTCAGAGAGATTAATCTCGCCCCACGCATACTAATTCATGCATCGTAGTCATAACCCCGTTATTTACGAGCTCTTCCACCACTCCCCCTTTCCCTACCCAAATTTATAAGATGTTTGTCACGGACGGACTAAGTGTAATATTATTACTTGCAATAAATATATTTCGTAGCGCGTGGCGCCGCGCCAAACTTTTTCGCAACTTCCTTATCGCATAAATAGTTCGTGGCTGAGTACGAATTGTACTCTGAAAGTTATATCCCTACTCATATTAATACGGAAGTCTGTCTGTCTATATGTCTGTCTTTAATGTTTTAAAGGCCAATCCGGTGGCCCAATATGTTACATTGAAAATTACAATAAAGTTGAAATACCAAAGTATTAATAGATAGAAAAGAAATAGATATAATATGAGGAAAATTTTAATTTGAAACCAAATTTTTTAATTTGTAAACCAGTTATGTAAGCCGCTGTGAATATATCATCTAAAGCGTTGCCTAATTCTTATATTATAACAAAACAATGAAATACAACCTCTTGCCCTTATCCCACTCTAAGTGCACAACATGTTATAAACATGATTGTCACATGATTTGGCTACGTATTTTACGACCGGCCGCCTGCCTGACATCAACTTACCTAAGTCGTATTTTACGACACCTTGGTAACAAAGAGGGCCTATTCTATTCAACCGGATACCATACGGCGGGTCAACTTACCATAGTAGCCTTTTACGATACCTCGGTAAGAAATGAGGGTAATCTATTCTATTCAGCCGGATACCACACGGAATATAAATTAAAACAATGTATGATAAGATTATCACTCTTTCCTATACCTAAAGAAAACTAGTTGATGATAATAATAAATCTATATTTTAAGGACAGCACGCCAAAAAGTTCATACAAATTATTAGTTGGAAATTCAAATTCAAATTCAGAATATACTTTATTCAAATAAACTTGTAAACACACTTGTTTACTTGTTTTGAATCGTCAACTCTACTGCTGGTTCGGAAAGCTGTTCCTACCGAGAAGAGCCAGCAACTTTGCGGTGGCTCTTTGAAAAAAACAATTTTTAATACTAGTTACATTTAATCGTTTCTATCTTGTACAGGGCCGGACAGTAGCTATATCCACGCATTCTTATTATCTAAATAATCCTCAACAGTATAGTAGGCTTTCTGTATCAGCATCTCTTTAATAGTGTTTTTAAACTGCTGTAAACTATTTATACAGCATGAGTCTTTTTCAACTTAAATGTTAAACATTTTCTGCCAAATATTTTAGTTCTCAAAATTAAAACTAATAAAGGAGAGTTGATATCGCAACTCGGAATCGGATCTGTTAGTACATACAATCATAAATGGGGTTCTCTAAAAGTCATTTCTTGTAAGTTATTGTAAGCACTTTGCATATTGCTTGAAAAACGTTAAAATCTTACTGTGTAGTTCCAAATGCGCCAGTCGGTGCAGCGTCTCACGTGCTGTGACAAATAGCCATACACAAGAATTAAATGAAATATTGCGCTCTCACAAAACATTCCGCTTTGTTCCGACTGAATTTGTATGCATCATTTCCACGTTTCTCGCTCCGATATTATGAATTTTCATAAGTTCATTTAGACAACTCTAAAATATTAATGGCCGCTTTTAGCGAGACTACTCGCTATTGCGAAATTTGTCTTGAAATGATTTATATAAGCAAGCGTTACTTTACGGAATTCCATAGTACAGAAGTTAGGATAAAATTATTTTCCTGGAATCCGCGTTTGAGAATCTATGTTTATTAATGCTAAATGTATGAAGCAGGCAACATTCACATATCTTATACATGCAAAACAAGTCAACACATAACAAACACACACACACACACACACAAACACACACACTAACAACCAATAAACATCATCAGGAGGATAGGTTCCACTACAAAATAGTAATAGCGATATAATCGTTTTATTGTAACTTTTGTCTTCAAATCTTCAAGTCATAAAATGTAAAATTTGCAAACAGATCTATCCGTTCTTCGTTTCCGTTAATTTAAATTACGATACCAGTTAAAACGAAGCGACCCGAAAACATGCAAAGTAGGGAATTTCTCAAAATTCAAACATGGCGGCCTGAGATATCCGATCTTGGCGTTTCCTTTGAGATCACATCTGTACAGAGTAAAATGTTAAAAAGAAAACATTATTTTAACGGAGACGATTTTTTGTTCTATATCAGTTCAGTTAAGAGCTAATACGTTAAACTGAATGAAAATTAATTAAAAAGCTTTTAAAGTCACCATAAAGAACATTTCCACCGCTTCCATTGAAACTTTTCCAACTAATAGAAAGTTACTGAAATTATTCCGACCATAAAAGCGATTGATTTCATATTTTTACGGATCGAGTTCGCTGAATAAGGAATAAAAACTCGATCGCTGCTCCGGCTGCCGACGAAAGCCGTTTTACGTAAATACTTGAACTGCACTTAACAATCACCTAAGCAATTATAACTATTGCGAAGTCTGCTACTCTCCGCTTCTTTTGACATCAACTTGTAATACCGCGGCTAAGAAGTTAACTAAATTATATTGAAAGAAATTTTCACATTTAAGAGCAATTTTCCTTTTATCCAGTTCTTTAAGAATAAACTGACACGTTTATGGGAACCGATAATGACTACAACGGTTTAATAATAGACTGATAAAGTTGTTATTAGCATACGTTTACGATAAAAGAGTATTTACACATCTGCATTGCTTGATAGAATAGATTTAGCTTTACCATTACAGCAATTTAAAAAAACTGTTTAGCCTGATACAGAAAACCTACTTTACTGTTAAAGATTATTTAGATGATAAGAATGCGTGGATATAGCTACTGTCCTGTCCAAGATAGTAATGACTTAATGTAACTAGTTACAAGTATTAGTTTAAAAGAACCGCCGAGTTTCTTGCTGGCTCTCCTCGGTAGGAACAGCTTTCCGAACCAGCAGTAGAGTTGACGATTCAACTGCACTTGATTACAAGTTTATTTGAATAAAGAATATTTTGAATTTGAATTTGAATTGATCTTATACTACTCAACAAATACAAAACAATACGTCCGGGCTTATTTAGGGTGTAACTGTAAAATTTAAAAAATCATCTATTTTACTGTTTCTATTACAAAATTTAAAGAAACTAGATGACAAAAATTTCGCAAGTAGATAAGAATCCTGTTGGGCCAAGAGTTACATAGAATTTATTTCAAAAATACAGCTTTTGAAAAATTCCGTAAAGCTCTGAAATGTACAAAATTCAAAGTTGTTCAAAGCTGGAGTTATCTGGCTCATTCCGGCGCACTGCTTGCTGCGGAGGGTTTAAATCTTTGAGTCTGTCATCTTTGCCGCTTTTAAACTGCACGAGTTTGTATACATGCTTAAAACCCGCGACTTCGTGTGAACAAAAGTGATCAAATATTTTAATGCGTTATCTCTGGTTCCCGATAGAAAAACACCGTGTGGTATGTGGCTGAGTAGATTAGACCAGACTCATTTCTTACCGAGATGTCGTAATAGGCGACTAAGGTAAGTTGACCTGCCATGTGATATTCGATTCGTAATTAATTTAACGTTGTTTAATTTTCAAAATGTTGTTCAATATTTTTACTTGTCCGATAAACTAACTAGCTTTTAATACATTGGTTATTTATGCAATTCACACTCTTCAGTAAAAAAAACTTCGTGAGAAGAATAGAAATTATAGATATAAATAATAAATAAATATATGGGACACTTACACACACGGTCGTCCGTCCCAAAGTAAGTAACTTAATACTTGTGTTATGGGTGACAGACAACTGGTGAATATATACTTTTACGATTTGAAATACATACTCAAATACAAATATACGCCCAGGCTCGAAGAACCAAAAAATGTTTATAGAAAATGTTGGCCCTCGGCGGGAATCGAACCCGCGACTCGCTGAAATGAAGGCAGGGTCATTGTCCACAAGACAACGGGTCATTCAATCAATTATAATTAGTGTAATCTACTCAGTCGCATTGTTTCTCTTTAAAAAAGAGATTCCCTTTGCCCAATAATGGGATACTTCAGGCCAATAAAAGACAAGCAGTTAAGTCCACAGAGCACTCCTATCCATGTTAGAAAGCTTTCAGCTTATTAACCTATTTAAAACGGCAAAACACTTCATCACAATCCCGCGTTTTGAACCTCGCAGCGAGCCCGCGCCACAAACAGACTCGCTGATGTATTATCATGAATATTTCATAAGTGTCCGCTCTACAATGTTTCAAACTAGCTCAGTATACAAGCTCTCATGTTATTGCCATATACTTACAAGTACTATTATTTTTACAATACACATTATTATTAGAAATATTATAGCTCGCTTAGACCCTGTACAAGACAGTTATGACTAAATGTAACTAGTCATAAGAATTATATTTTGAAAAGAGCAACCGCCGAGTTGCTGGCTTTTCTCGGTAGGAACGACTTTCCGAACCAGCGGTAGAGTTGACGATTCAAAAGCACTTGTTTACAAGTTTATTTGAATAAAGAATATTTTGAATTTTGAATTTTATACTTAAATCAGTAATTTCTAGCGCCTGAAGTAGTCAAATAATTTAGTGTTTAGTGGCATCGTAAATTGGGTATAAACTGTGTAAGATAGATGCTTTAAATTGCACGACTCGATTTTCTGTTCCCTTTCCTTTGATATGTTTATATTTAACGTTAAAAATTGTAAATATCAATAAAATATAATAAACAAAAGATCAACTGCACAAAAAATACGTATTGTTTTCTTTATTTAATATATTTATTTATAAAAATTTCTATTCAAGCTTATATACTGACTTAACATATAACATTTTCAAAAATCACAATTTTTCTTTAGAAACAGGAAAAATCAAATCATATCCTATCCTATTATAATCTACTACTATTATAAATGCGAAAGTTTCTGAGTATGGATGTATATTTGTTACTCTTTCACGACGAATACGCTGAACTAATATCGATGAAATTTGCTACAATTATTCCCTATACCTACAGCATAACATATAGGCTATATAAATCCTGTTAATTCTACAGGAATAGATTGACATTGAAAAGTGTCATCTATTATCAACCTATCACGCGACAACAGTCCATGCAAACGAAATTGCGGGTAAAAGCTTAACTAGTTTTTACATAACTAGTAATATCTCGCGGTTTCTTCTACCAATCTTACGGCAGTGGAAAGTCTACTATGTCGGACTATTGATTTATTTTTGTTAAATATATCATCAATATATTAAAGTTTCCACAGCGCACGAGATGATAGATTTTCATGACTAATTTTTTACATCTTATTACATTTTTATTACGGATCCCGATTTTTAATAATATATCCTTTGTTGCCCAGTAAAGATGCAGCTTTCCAATGGTGAAAGAATTTTTGAAATCGGTCTAGGAGTTTTTCTGTGAAAACATTACAAACAACATACAAATTTTTCCTCTTTATAATATTAGTATAAATGTATACTTATTATTTAGTTTGACGCCAACGAACTCTACTACATATTAAAACTAACATATTTTAAAACTTTTTAGCCAGGTCTGTCTGCGAACTTAATCCTTTAAAATGAATTAAAAGTAGCGAGCGAGTGCTGCGAGTGAACTGGGGCGATATTTTTTTAATTAAACATCAACGCATCTTGATGCCTCTCAGCCTCCGCGCAGCATCCGGCGGAATATACCCTTTTTTATTTTAAATCATATTGCGGATATCTTAAATTAATTCAAATGGAATTTTTGAAACGTACATTTCGAGTTTTTTTCGAATAATGGAAACGACAGACGCGTTCTGTAAAATATGGAAATTGTCGGGGGAAGCTATCTGAAGTGTTGGAAACAAAACAAATTATGTACAACATGTAATACAGGTAGTACAAGTAAAATTGTATATTGCTGTAACGTAAAGTAATAATGATCTATTGCTATCACACTTCTGGGCATAGATCTTCTCTCTCCTTTTAAACAAAAGAGTTGGTGTTTATATCACCCACGCTGTTTCAATATGGATTATTAGGTAACACACATCCCAGGATTTCGTCATAGATACGCATTTAACCTCACCATGTTCTCCTTCACTGAAGAGTGTAATAAATTGCAAATATTAATTAGAAAAATTAATTTTTCAAAGAAATATTAGAAATTAGAAATTATTTATTTTGCTCAACACAGTTTTGATATACATTATTTAATAAAAGCTTATGATGAATATCTTGATTATACTAAATGTCACTACAACCAAACTAAGCCTAGCTTGTATATTAATTGATCTCTGTGTTGGATTTGAACCCGTGACCATGCGTAAAGAATCACACAGTCTCACCGTTAACTATATTGCTTCTTCTATTATCAGAATACGTTAACGTTAGGTAAAATCTAAACGCAACTCCACTGAGTAATCCCGGTCTGTCGTTAGGCGAAGGTCATCGGTCATAGCGGGAGGCTGGAGCCGGCAGTCTCCTCAATCGGTCCATCACAAAAACTGTATGGCCCGGCCATAAATCCCTGCAGTGCGTAGGTAACCGCCATAAATTCCGTAAGTACCGCCCGCCTCACTCAGGGAGCACCATGGTACAAGTCATAAGAGGCTTTGATACAATAGGAGGCAGCGACCTCAAGTGTGAAAGGAAATGATACCTATCTATATGACTCTATTTTTTATGAGTCTGAGGCAAAAATTAGTATTGGTCTATGATCTTCCCTCTCTCACTCATAGACCTGTCTATGGCATCCCTACTCTCTGTACAATTACTCTATAGTGACGTGAGGCGAAAATATAAAAACTATTTTTATTTCCGAATTGATGACCTCAAAAATATCGCAGGGAACCTCTGGATACAAGATCGTATGCGTGGAGATCCTCTAAAGAGATCTTTGGCCAACAGTAGACATCCATCGGTTGACAAAGAAGTAGAAGAGATATTTAATAGAATGAAACTTTTGCGTCCTTCCTCTTCGAGACACGGTGGACAAAAAATTTCATTTTATATTCAAAACACTTTTGACCTCTACTTCATCTGCTCCTTTTCAAACCGATGGACGTCTACTGCTGGACATAGGTCTCTTTAATTGATCTCCACAATTGTGTGCCGCTTGAACTCAGTACATCCCCCAGACTTTTTGAGGTCTTCAATCCACTATTTGAGGGTTTACGAGACCCTAAAGCCCGTCGGTTCTACGTACTACCTGCCCCGCCCAATGCCACTTCAGCTTCGCGGTACACAATGAGCTATGTCGGTTGCTCTGGTTCTTCTACGGATCTCTTCATTCCTGATCTGATGGCGTAGAGATACACTAAGCACAGCGCTCCATCACCCGCTGAGTGACTAGTGCTGATTTGCATTACTGTTAACGAAGAGATCCAGGAAGAACAATATTTCTCAATCTCGTATATTTCGCTAAACGCTTCCAACTTAACAACCACTTAGAAAACTCAGGCGAGAATAAAGATAACGGTTGAAAGATTTGGAGGCTGTTCAGCAGACATGTGTTCCTGATGGTCCTCGGGGTGGCTGATGGCAGTGATATCATATGCAGGACTCCACGGCCTGCTGTCGTTTAGCGCGTTAGGACCGTACTTGGCAACACCGGAAATATATTCTCCGTAAATCCTTATTATATGTACATATATTTGAGGCATTTATCCTTTATGTTAAATCATCTAACGTAAGTCTATCTAAGTACGTAAATCATTTGATTTTGGGTATAATATTCTATAATAAAATTCCGCAATCAATTTAAGCTTTGCCATTACAGCAGTTTAAAAACACTGTTAAGAAAGGCTAATACAGAAAGCCTACTATACTGTTAAGGATTACTTAGAAGATAAGAATGTGTGATATAGCTTGGTTAGACCCTGTACAAGATGGTAATGACTAAATGTAACTAGTTATAAGTATTATGTTGAAAAGGGCAACCGCCGAGTTTCTTGCTGGCTCTTTTCGGTAGGAACAGCTTTCCGAACCAGCAGTAGAGTTGACGATTCAAAAGCACTTGTTTACAAGTTTACTTGCTAGGAGATATTTATCGAAATTCAATAATGCCGGCAAAAGTGAAAACTTGAATATAACCGAATATATATTACGACATTATCATGTGTTTTTTTATATTTTGGAATGATCAGGGAATAATTTTGTACGAATTGCTTTAATTGTCACTATGAAAGTTCTATCACTTATGTCGTAAAATATTCACTTTTTGCGCTATTACACACAAACATGAAAATTTATAATTATTAAAAATTTCACGCTTCAGAACCATTACTTCATATTTTACATTTAAAAGTTGTTAGTAAAGTTAACTTCTATCCATAATTAAACGAAACAGCAATCGCAGGCATGCATTTTCACCGCGCGGTGGCTACACTTCCTCTTTTATGCCACGCCGATGGTCTACTCTCCCTCCGTCCTACAAAATTTCCATCTGGTTGCGTGTCCTGACGCGAGTTTAATATTTTATATCATTTTATTAGTTTACTATGTTTTACCCAACACAAAACCTGCTCAAAGCCGCGTAAGAAGTTTTCACTTAAACATCATCCTTCCCTTATCCCACTCTAAGTGGGGTCGGCTCAACATATTATAAACATGCTGTCACATGATTTGGCTGCATTTTTACGACCGGCCGCCTGCCTGACGTCAACTTACCTTAGTCCTATTTTACGACACCTCGGTAAGAAAGAGGGTGGTCTATTCTACTAAACCGGATACCACACGGTGGGCCAATTTACCTTAGTCGCCTTTTACGACACCTCGGTAAGAAATGAGGTTGGTCTATTCTACTCAGCTAGATACCACACGGCGGGTCGACTTACCTTAGTCGCCTTTTACGACACTTCGGTAAAAAATTAAGTTGGTCTATTCTACTTAGCCGGATACCACACGGCGGGTCGACTTACCTTAGTCGCCTTTTACGACACCTCGGTAAGACATGAGGTTGGTCTATTCTACTCAGCGGGATAGCACACGGCGGGTTGACTTACCTTAGTCGCCTTTTACGACACCTCGGTAAGACATGAGGTTGGTCTATTCTACTCAGCCGGATACCACACGGCGGGTCGACTTACCTTAGTCGCCTTTTACGGCACCTCGGTAAGACATGAGGTTGGTCTATTCTACTTAGCGGGATAGCACACGGCGGGTTGACTTACCTTAGTAGCCTTTTACGACACCTCGGTAAGAAATGAGGTTGGTACTATTCTATTCAGCCGGATACCACACGGCTTAAGTTTTCACTTAAACATTCTCGTAAAATAAAACATTATGTTCCTATCTTTGACCAGCTCTTCTAAGAAAATTCAAAACGAGTAAAAAATAAATCTCTATTGATACATTCGGTCCCACGTACAGCGTTTATCCAGAAAATGAAATCGGTGCCTTTTCCCGCCGCACCCAATACACACATACTTGTGTCAATCGGCCTACGTCAAGTTGTTACGAGCTTAAATAAGCTCCTCAACCTGAAATCAACATTACCGCTTTGGTATAAGGTTGTAAGTGGATTGTATTGGATATTTGTCGAGGTTAGGCGAGGTGCACACCTGCGACCGGCTATTTGTCAACAAATAAATCGAGTCCCTAAACCAAGGGAAATAAATCGCCATGAAGATGTGCAAAAAATGTTTTTTGTTCTCCATACTTGTACGTGTGGATCGTAACGACTGGTAAAAGCCAAATGCATGGGATATTTCTTTTTATCAAGATGTTATATATAAATATATTTTCCGGTCGAATATTGTATTGCCAAAGGAGTTATTTATTATAGAACTAGTGGCCCGCTCCGACTTTGCACGGGTATAAAATATATATCATATATCACTCAGTGAAAAAATGATTGAAATCTATCCAGTAGTTTTGTTTTATTCATTACTGCCCGTGGCCCGCACGCGTTAAATTTGGAGTAAAACAATTCCCCTTACCCTATACCATGAAGATCCCCAGCTATTTTTGAAATATTTAAAGTCATGTTCTACATTTTTACTTATTTACTTTTACATTTTCCCTATGTATTTAATTTTTACAATTAATTACAGAATGTTTTTATGTACAACATTCACTGCTTTCTTGTTATTACACAATACATACATGTTTTCTTTACAGGTTACTCTTGAAAGAGCGACATATAATTGGCCATGTGTTTTTAAATTACAAATGGCTCTATTTTAATACAAAGATTTTTAAACCTTTTCCTAGAGTTTTTTCCCATTTTTTTTAATTTAAAATGCATTTTGTTTAATTTAAAATAACCGAGCCGTTAATGTAAAACGGTATTGCGTCAGCTGCGATATTTGTAAAACGTTTCAACATCTTCATTAAGGCCGTTTATTTAACTCCGCACCGCCGTGTAATGGCCGCTGACCTGTAAAAATAAATGTTCGAATTAAACGTTCCAGCCCCCGATGTGATTTAAGCCCCAAGTGGGCCGCGGCCCCGAACTGTTGCTGCAGCTCTTGGCACATATTTAACCCATAATTATCCGGCTAGGAACTGGGCTAGCCCGCGACAAGCATTACTGCGCACAGTTCGTAATTGGATAAACTGTTTGGTTTAACTTAGTGAATTAACGGCAAGCCAAAATCGGTTTGATTACATCAATAACGTCGATTGAAACCTGCTATATTTTACGTATATAATCACTACATATCCTGAACAAAGTGTACCGCAGAGTCTCTCGGTCGTAATAAATTCAACCATTAATTTAATAAGACTCATAATAAGCTAAGCTAAGACATAGGAATAAGCTAAACGTGATAGATGGAGCTAATTAAATAATATAGTGTTATAATAACACTATATTATTTAATACCGTTTCACTTTTAGGTTCTCATTTCTAAAGACATTGATACTCCATGGTAAATGTTATTATTTCTCTGTGATTTTTTCCCATTAGTGTTTCCGTTCTGTCAAGCTTTGGTATTTCAAACGCTCTGTACATTATAAGAAATATAAATATACCAGTATTATTATCTTAATATTAAATTGTTAATATTTATTAACAACTTAATATTTATTTGTCCACAAAACAGAAATAACTGTAAAAAGGAATGAACCTTATGCTTAGCTTGTCATATAACGAAACGGAAGAGATACTATAGATATATATAATAAAATATTGTTTACATTAAAAAAATAATGTTCATTTTACAATAATACAATATCACATTTTACGGGAAGGGCTGTATACAGAGATACAAGGAAACCTAGTTCAGTTACAGAAGTCTTAATAATGTAAAGATAAATTTGTATAGATAATATTGTCCATTAATATTTATGTAAAAATGTTCTTTGTATAACAAAGATAATAAATAATGACTAGTGGTAATCCATTGCATACAACGTTCAAGCCCGCACGGAAGGCCGTCAGCCAATCACAGACAAACAAGAGGAACAAATAGCGGCCGAACAAACAGCAGCTCACACCTCGCTACGGCTATATCGTACACCAGTACAAATTGTCGCAGAGTTTATCGGGAAACTGTTATTAATTATTTAGTTAATTAATAGCAATTGTAGTTGATAGTTTAATCAGATCGTGACTGTTTTGTTTGTTAATATTAGTTTGCGTTTGACATTTAATAAATGCGTTTATGATTGCATAGGTTATATAACTCATGAGATTAGTTGTTAGTAATTTTTGTAGTATGAAACTATCAAACCTCGGGTTGACACAATAGGTTTTTTTTTTAAACTTATGTACGTTATTAATAGATATAATTTACCACACGTAATACGGTTTTTTTATCTCATATTTAATGAGTGAATCTCAGAAATGGCTCAAACGAATTTCCTGAAATTCAGTATATAGGGGGTTGTGGGGGAGAAAACTTGGTCTAGCTAGGTTTTATTTCAAAATAAACTTTATCCCTTATTATTTAACTTTTATCCTTGTTTTCAAAAGATAATTTTTATTATCAAATGTCAAGTCATGACAGCTCATTTGAGGAACGTTCAGCCTAGAGGGGTGAAAATACCTAGGTTCGAACCCCACCTCCTCAACTATTTTTATTTTTTTTTCAATATTTCTTTTTATATCTTTAAAAAAAAATTACCGAGCAAGGCTCCCCAGGTACTAACTTAACCTACCAATCATTTTGGTGTGACATAGTGAGTCCAAGCCTCAAACTTGAGGCTGAAGAGGTGAAGAGGCCTTTGCCCAACTGTAAACAAGAAGGTAAACAGGTTGAATGTGACCACGGCCTTGAAGCGTGTGCATGGACTGGGATTTTAACTGGAGAGTTTCCGATTTTTTTTCAGATTATAATATATAAAAGGCGAGTCGTTTCAAGTTTGTGTATTTAATTCTGAACTGGAAATCAAAGAAATAACAGATTACGATAAGAAATTGAAATGAGTATAGGTAAATGTATTTATTGACTATTTGTTGTTTACATTTCTTAAAATTATCGTTTTTGACTGCATTTCAATCGGACCCTAACTTATAAAAATTACCAAGATAATTACTACAGTAAAATTACTAGCTGTATTTGTTTGTATCCTCAATAACACTAAATATAGCTTAAAGATAATAATTTCAATCGAAACTACCTGCCAGGTTAACTATTTTAGAAGTACATTAACTGTAAAATGTTCGTCACGAATGTTAAGCGAGATTTTATTTCTGTGAAAGTCAAAAGGGGATAGTTTCCAGTATTTTTAGTCCCATCTTGCTCGCGTCGCATTTGCGAAGTGTAAATGAATTTTAATGCGCCGTACGCATTCAGGGCTAATGGCCTCTGGAGTGGACAGACAGACGGCGCTCGCGGCTCTGAGCTAAGATTATATGCAATTTGCCTCGAGTGTCGCAATGTCTTTATATCATTAACTAGCAGATCCGACCCTACTTCACGCGGTTGGCAGAATTTTTATGGCAATTATTATTTTTCGTGCGCGTTTATTTGATTTTTCCTAAAACTCCTGTTATAGCAAATAATGCTGATGAGTGATGATAATGATGAGCAGATGATGGTTTTAGAAAAATCATCATCCGGTAACGGCCAGTTATCCCACTGCCTCGCTCCTCCCGTATAAGCCTTCCCTCTCCGTTTTTGGAGGGAAGGATTGGAGATGACCTACTACGGTACTCCAAATCGGGATGGTAGGTTATACATATTATCCCTAGAATTCTCTAGAGTTATGCAGGTTCCTTCAAGATGTTTCCTTTCACTGAAAAGCGTGTAATAAATTAATAAATTGCAATTATCAATTAGACACATAAGTTTTACAAGAAAAACTCATTGGTGCCTGCCCGGGTTTGAACCCATGATTGTCTCTAGAGAGTCGGTAGTCTATTAGTGTTTTATTGATTGTGAACGCGTTAATCTCACGAACTACTGGACCGACTTAATTTTTTTTTTAAGTGTAGTCCATTTAACGATAGCTATAGACTATATTACATCCATTTAAGATGAATATGAGAGGAGTAGCAATAAAAAATATTGCAAAAACGGCAAAATTTAAAACTTTCATTGCGTGCGCTAAGTAAACGGTGAAAGTTATTCAAAAATCTTTTATAATTAACTCACGATAACTACTTTTATGTTCAAAATTTGTGAAAAATCAAAATTTGGTGAAGCTACAACTAGTCTTTTGATAATCAAGATAAAATCAAGTCAAGCACAAACATTGATACTTCAATTATAAAAATTTCCTATCATAATAGCGTGGTGGGAAGACGCCGTGTGGTATCCGGCTGAATAGAATAGTACAACCCTCATTTCTTACCGAGGTGTCGTAAAAGGCGAGTAAGGTAAGTTGATCCACCGTGTGGTATCCGGTTTAGTAGAATAGACCACCCTCTTTCTTACCGAGGTATCGTAAAATACGACTTAGGTAAATTGACGTCAGGCAGGCGGTCGGTCGTAAAAACTCAGCCAAATCATGTGACAGCATGTTTATAACACGTTGTGCCAACCCCACTTAGAGTGGGATAAGGGCAGGAATTTGATGACTAGCGTAGTGGGAAGGGGAGAAATATCCTTAGTAAGATAATAGCAGGCTGATGTAACAAATTATATATAGCTAATTTGGAGCTAAGCACATTCAGTGAAGACAACTTACCGTCCTGTCTGTCTGAAGCGGCCATTAGCGCTGAATGCGTGCCATTAAAATTCATAGCGCTGAGTGGGGGGAAGGGGGGAGCAAAGACACGGGGTAAGCCGGTCATTAAAACATTTGGAATAAAGACTTTGATATCTGATATTAAAGTTATTTTAGTTGAATACACCAAAAGCCGTGTGGTATCCGGCTAAGTAGAATAGACCACCCTCATTTCTTACCGAGGTTTCTTGAAGGTGAATAAGATTAGTCGACCCACATTGTTGTTGCCGGTTGAATAGAATAGACCAGCCTCTTTTTTACCGACGTGTAAAATAAATAAGTTAAATTAAATACGTTATACATAAGTTAACGTTAGGCAAGCGGCCGGTCCTAAATACGTGGCCAAATCATGTAACAACATGTTTTTAACATGTTATCTCCCCCCCACCACCAAAGCCCAAAGCCCCACCCGCTCTATTATTTTTTTAATTTTTCTTTTAAATTTTTTTTATTTTATTTATTTTTACTTTTTATTTTTTTTTCATAAATAAGGCTGCCAGGTACTTTTAGTTCATCGCGGATTTTTTAGTACTTCCTTTTGAATAATTTTATTATTACCTTTGTATATGTTACCTGCAGATCCCATCTGTGAGGACTGGACTGACTGGAAGGTCTTGGTTTCAAGTCTTTCTTTCCAAGTATAAAGTAGACCTTTGGCCAGAAGTGGAAAATTTAGACTGCTAGTTTATTGTACTTACATTTATTACATACATACATTTATTACATGAACAGAGAAAAAGAGTATGAGCAAGGTTGTTTTACGTCATACATACTATGTATATACCCCCGTTTTGCACATTGTTCCCATTAACGTCTGGTTAAAGCGATTATTTCGCTCTAATTGTGTTAGTGTTGCTCTCAGTACGGGAATTACAAACATGTTCCCCGATTCAAATGGTTTACATGCTTTGTGTATAATTAAGTGGAAACTTAACGCATTTAATTACGATATTGTTTACTTTGTACGAATAAACGGGGCTATTTTATCATCCTACTGCCCTTATCCTACTCTAAGTGGGGTCGGCACAACATGTTATAAACTTGTTGTCACACGAACGGCCGCCTGCCTGACGTCAACTTTCCTTAGTCGTATTTTACAACACCTAGGTAAGAATGAGAGTGGTTTATTTTATTCAACCGGATACCACACGGTGGGTTAACTTACTTTAGTCGCCTTTTACGACACCTAGGTAAGAAATGAAGGTGATCTACTCTACTCAGCTGGATACGACCACGGACACGAATTAAACGATGCTCTTTTATATCTGTAGGAAAAAGTATACAAATACTTATTGTAGTACGAACCCCTCCCAACCAACATGTTATGATAATAAATAAACTGTTTTAATGGATATTTCGTAGTAAATAATTTCGATGATAATGAAATAAATATTTGTAACTAGTGGGCCGCTCCGGCTTCGCACGGGTATAAAATATATACCCTATGTCACTCATTGAAAAAAATGATTGAAATCGATCCAGCAGTTTTGTTTTATTCATTACAGCCCGTGGCCCGCGAGCGTTTAATTTGCAGTAAAACAATGTCCCCTTCCCTATACCATGAAGATTTTCTGCTATCTTTGGAATATCTAAATTCATATACTTCATTTTTACTTATTTACTTTTTACATTGTTCCCCTGTGTATTTTATTTTTACAATTAAGTACAGAATGTCTTTATATACACCATTCATAGCTTTCTTGTCATTAGACAATACAAACATGTTTTCTTTAGAGGTTACTTTTGAAAGAGCGACATATAGTTGGCCAAGGAAAACAAACGTGTCCGATATCTTACACATGACTGAAGACACTACTCGTGGTTTTTGAACAAAATTAAAGTTAGCACTAACCTAAATTTAGAGTATAGGATGTCTAATAGTCGTATTAGTTTTTGGAAAAACATTAATAATTCAATAAAGCAATATTTATGAAAATAAGTACAATAGTTTTATACTCCAGGCTAGTTACAGGATAAAAAATACTCTTCTCCCTTCGAGAACAGGAAAAAACACATTAGCTTAACGCTGTTACAACTATTACAATATAAAAGAGAAAATATTTTAGCAGAAAGCTTTTATTGTAGAAATTCATTCATGTTTATTCATCCAGGAATTAAATTCCAGGAATATTGCAAAGTAATTAAGTTCGAAGCAGTGATTAATTGTGATAGCCCAGCGGTGTACTCACGCGACTCTTTCGAGAGGGTCACGAGTTCAAACCCCGGCAGGCACCAATGAGTTTTACTACTAAAACTTATGTATCTAATTGATAATTGCAATTTATCACACGCTTTTCATTGAAGGAAAACATCTTGAGGAAAGGTGCGTATCTCTAGAGAAATCTGGGAATATATGTGACCTACCAATTTGCATTTGAGCAGCATGGTAGGTCTTAGCTCCAACCCTTCTCTCTAGGAACGGAGAGAGGAGGCCTATGCCCAGTAGTGGGATTGTAACAGACCGTTACTTTACTTTACAGTGATTAATAATTTTAAAACATTATTTATATAGAAAAGTACTTGTCAAAGAGCGGTGTCTTTGCATCTTACTTTACTTTTTAAACACTACATGTACTCATAATATCTTGTACCGGACGATTTTTTAGTAATGGAACCGTCATTTTGTTCACGCCAACTAACGCATTTAAGTACTGTCAATACTGGCAAATGTGTTTTTTTTTCAGCTATTTTACGAGATTTTTACTAACCTAAATCTTTTAATGTATAATGTTGTCGCAATGACTTCCGCTTTGTATTTTATAGCAACACAGTCATGAAATAGGAGTATCGCGCCATTTTTTATGGTGGCAACACTGTGCCGATTTGTTTCCGGTGGAGTCTTCCTATTGGTAAAACGTTTCAGTGACAGTCAGTCTTTGTTCGTCATTCAAGAGAAGTGCATCTCGGAACGGGAATTGTGGTATTTCTATTACATCGTGTTATGGTTGAAAGTGTGCGCTAACAATAACATCTATACAAGCTTTGATTGTATCAAATTTCATCAATATTGGCTAATGGAATAGTAGTGAAAATCTAACAGTACTATCTTTTCCTGCATATGAACTTTACCATCTCTCTATCCAAGTTCACCGTAAATATCGCACAAGCAATTCCCAGTAGGTGGGCGTCGTACACAACTTTTCATTAGTTTCACTTCCCGCCGGCGGAATATTTAATTAAAGCCATTAATTAGAACGGATCAAAGATAACCGCGCAATTAATGTTTGCCGCCGCTGTTTGGCTAACGGCGGCTCCTCTAAACAATATAGATGTAAAATTAGGATAGCTGGGGGTAAGCTATCATCATAATCACATGGTAAGAATCTTCATATGGAACATCTGTTCCATTGGTGTCCATGGATCTTGAAGAGGCGACAGCGTTATCGGAACCTTTGATTGAAAGACAGAGATCCTCAAGAAAAGGTTGTAAGGAGCAAATAGTTAAGCGATAGATGTCGTTAGTTGTATAATGTGTCGCGATATTAAGTTGCCTTTAAATATAGGTCAAGCTTAGTACAATGGTTTCATTCTCACGACCCAGGTTTGAGATAAGTTTGTTTATGAGTTGGTCGGAGCGTGGACTTCACCAGTCTAGATCTTTCCAGCTGTACGCATATATTCAATGTGCCTCTGACCATACGGTAATCACTCCCCATCTTCACGGTGTTGATCACAGAGACATCATTGAATAAATGACGCCTTTTTGACATGATGAAGCCGATCTCGTTTCTCGTGGAACCGTCGGAACTTATCCAGGTCCATTTTCGATGTGGCTGTTTTTTGAAGAAAGAATTCATCATGTAGAGGTCCTCTCTCTCCAAGAAATCGGCCAACATCTGGCCTCTGTGGTTCCATTGCCCATATCCAAATTGCCCTACGCTTACTTCTGTGCCACTTCGCTTGCCCAGCTTTGCGTTGAATTCCCCCATCACAACAGTGTAGAAGGTTTTAGAGACATGTATGGCTCTAGAAAAATCCTCATACAAGGCCTCTACCTCCTCGTCCGGATGTGCCGATGTCGATGCGTAAACCTGTATGACCTTCAGCGAATACTGTTTGGTGATTCTGAGTATAAGGAAAGCGACCCTGCTCGACACACTCTCGACTTGAACAATGTTGTTGACAAGTTTTTGTTTCTAATTCCAAATAATAATTGATGAATACAAAAGTAATAATAAAATTATTTTGCTATAATCCAAAATAATTTTATTATTACTTTTGTATTATGGATCTCCGCAAAATAACGCCTAATTCTATAAATTAATTATATGAAATAATATTGAATAGAATTGCTTAAAAACCGCGGATTGTAGCAGAATAATTCTATCATTACTTTGTACAGCGTACACAAAGTTCTTGTGAAATCTGAAATTGCTCATTTTCACCGAAATATGATCTCACAATTTATTCAGCGAGATGTGTGTCTCGCGACACAAAGACGCTAATGTTCGCGAGCCGCGCCCTCTGACGGATGTCTTAGAGGTCCCTGAGTGTCGCGACACACACTATTTGCGCTTATACGCGGCGTATACGGATGACATCCCCACCCTGCGCCACCATCTGCGGGAAGAGGAGGAGGACGTGCTGTTGTGCTGTTCGCCGACGACAACGCGTATTTCGCGTCGTCCTACCATCAGATCGTCGCCACCAACCGCATGCAGCGTATGCTGGACTTGTTGCCGGAATGGCTGGACAAGTGGAGGATGGCCGTCAACGTCGGGAAGACGGCCGCTCTGCTCACCAGCCGCTCCAAGCCGCTACGTCAGCTGACTCTACGAGGCCAGGACGTAGAGTGGAAGACCACAGTAAGGTTTTTGGGGTGTGAGTTGGACCGCAGCCTGTGCATGATCCCCACGGTGAATCACGTCGTGGGTCGAGCTGCCGCTGCTAGGTCCAAGCTTCACGCGCTATTCACATCCCATCTACCTATGAACACCAAACTGCGGGTCTACGGTGCCTACGTCCGCTCGCGCTTGACGTATGCGGCACCCGCCTGGTACGCGTTATGTTCGGCGTACCAGAAGCGAAGACTGCAAGTCCAGCAGAACCGCTGCCTGCGACTGATCGTAGGAGCCCCGAGGTATGTGCGGAACGACGTCGTGCATCGGGATACCAAAATGCCGACCGTGGAGGAGTATGTCCGTCGCCTTGCGCGCCGGATGTTCGCGCGTGCGGACCACAGCGCGCACGTACACCTCCACGGCATCGCGCCACTCCATGCGCGACCACCCGATGGACGTTCCCTGCCTCGCGAGCTCCTGCGATCACCGTCTCCGCGGCCCGATGCGGATGACGACGGCGACGACGAGGACGACGCGACGGGCGAGAGGGCGACACCACGGATTATGACACCACCGGATATGACACCACCTGACGACGACTTTGAGGTCTGGGAGCTAATATTCCCAGATCTCCCCACCGAACCAGACATCCCTTAGGTCACCTAGGTGACCTGGGCTCACGGCCCAAATACCGACACCCTTAGGTCACCTAGGTGACCTCGGCCTACGGCCGAAACACAGACCGGGCTTAAGTGCCCGCGAGGAACTGCCCGGGCAAAGAGGTACGCCTCGAGGCCCGTACCCCGCTTACCCCCCACCCGGGGAGTCAGCGATATGACCCTGCTCTCTCACACTATTTGTCACGAAATATAAAAAACGTTTCTTTGTTACGCGATATTTTGTTGAAGGATGTCGTTGTTACGCCATTTACTTGGTCCTGACAGACACTTTTTTTGATATCTGAATATTAATACTAGGGTGAGTAAATGTGTCGTTGAATATACAAGTTGTATCTGCGACTTTGATCGCATTAACTTAAATGTTAAAATACCCTCAGTTATGTACTATAAGTTTTGCCTATATCATTTTTAAAAAATGCTATATTACCTCGATTAGCCGTGTGGTATCCGGCTGAATAGAATAGTACCACCCTCATTTCTTACCGAGGTGTCGTAAAAGGGGACTAAAGTAAGTCGACCCGCCGTGTGGTATCCGTGTGGTATCCGTGTGGTATCCGTCTGGAAAGCTGATGCCAGTAAATGAGACCGATGATGTCAATGCTGCTTGGAGATCCTTGGCTTGTCATATCCTAGAAACCGCTTCAGCTACTTTAGGTACGAAATACCGGCATAGTGAAGACTGGTTCGATGATAATAGTGAGGATCTCAAGGTGGCATTCGACAAACACCGAAAGCTCTTGCGACAGCATAATCGTAGAGGTGGAAGTGTCGAGGTGGTCAAAGTAAGTGACCAGGAATTGCGAAAGCTGTCTCGACAATTAAAAGACAAGTGGTGGCAGGACAAAGCTCGTCAGATGCAGCTGCTTGCTGACACTAACCAGCTTGGGGAGTTTTACTGCGAGGTACGTAAACTGATAGGTACTTCCTACCGAGCTAAAGTACCTTTAAGGTCTTTGGACGGTATGGATCTCCTGACCAGCAAGGAGGCTGTATTAAAACGTTGGGCCGAACATTTCGATACTTTGCTTAACGTAGATCGATCAGCCGATCTAAATAATATCAGCATGATGCCTCAACTTCCCTTAGTCACTGAAATGGACGTACCCCTGTCGTATGACGAGGTTGTCACTGCCATCAGACAGCAGAAAAATAAGCGGGCGGTTGGCCTTGACCTTATACCAGGTGAACTACTGAAATACGGTGGTGAGGAGTTACACAGTTTGGTGTGGAAGCTCTTTGTTCGAATGTGGGAGGAGGAGCGAATTCCAGACGATTTTAAGTTGTCTTGCATCAGAGCCCTCTATAAGAACAAGGGTGACCGCAATGACTGTGACTCATACCGCGGTATTTCACTACTATCAGCCGCTGGAAAGGCCTTTGCAAGAGTTCTTTTAAACCGCCTAAAAGATTTGTCAGAAAAGATCCTGCCCGAAACACAGTTTGGCTTCCGACCCGACCGAGGCACTTGTGAAGCTATCTTCTCGGTGCGTCAACTACAGGAAAAGAGTAGAGAACAAGGTCGTCAGTTGTACCTCTGCTTTGTTGACTTGGAGAAAGCATTCGACAGTGTGCCTCGTGAAGCTCTCTGGATGGTGCTCGGAAAGCTAGGATGCACGGAAAAGTTTGTGAGACTCCTGCGACTCCTACATGACGATATGCAGTGCTGCGTCTCCGTAGACGGCGAACAGTCAGAGTTTTTCCCCGTTACCTGTGGGGTGAAACAAGGGTGTGTTTTAGCACCCACACTTTTCGCCTTATACTTTACCGTAGTAATCAAGGAGGTCCTGCACACTATTTCCGAAGGAGTCCGCATCCGCTTTCGCACAGATGGCAGTCTTTTCAACTTGGCTAGGCTTAAGGCACGCACTAAGGTCTCACATGCATTGATTACGGAAATCATGTATGCTGATGATCTGTGTTTTTTGGCAGAATCCCCAGATGGCCTGCAACAGCTTATGTCCGTTTTTCACCAAGCATGTTGCAAGTTCGGCTTGAAGATCAGTGTCAAAAAGACGGAGGTGATGTCCCTAGACACTCATGGTCGTGAGACACTGACCATTAGCCTCGGTGAGGATGTGCTGAAACAGGTCGATAAGTTCCGTTATCTGGGGAACACCATAACATCTAAGTGTGATCTTGATGCTGAGATCAACAGCAGGATCGGTGCTGCAGTTGCAGCATTTGGGAAACTGTGTTCCAAGGTCTTCTGTTCGCACGACCTTAAGCTGGCCACTAAGATCTCGATATACATGGCGGTTGTGCTTCCAAACCTTCTTTACTCCTCCGAAACCTGGTGTGTGTATCGCCACCACATACGCACTCTGGATCGTTTCCACCTAAAATGCCTACGTACCATCATGAAAATCCGATGGTCCGACCGAGTGCGCAATACTGAAGTATTGAGGCGAGCCAATGTCGGTGGCATTGAGAGCTACTTAATGCGTAGGCAGCTTCGGTGGTGCGGTCACGTATCAAGGATGGCGGAGGAGAGAGTGGCGAAGCGCATCTTTTATTGTGAGCTAGAGGAGGGCAAGCGTAAGTATGGCGGCCAACTCCTCAGATATAAAGATGTCCAGAAGCGTCACATGAAAAGATGCAATATTGAGCCCTCTCAATGGGAGGGTTTGGCAGCACAGCGGTCTGAATGGCGCGGGCTCGTGAAGAGGCAAATCCGCGACTTCGAGGAACAGCGTAAAGCTGAGCTCGACGCCAAGCGTGATGAGTTAAAGGCTCGCCCACCCGCTGCCATTCACTATAATTATGTCAGCGGCAAGCTCACGTGCCCACATTGCGCACGGGAGTTTGCTGCAAAGATTGGCTACGTAAGCCATATCCGGGCGCATCAGCGCCACTCCGACTAGGAGTCAAAGTGGTCGCCATGACCGAAATCGGTCGGAATATTCATTCATTCATTCATTCATTCATTCATTCATTCATTCATCCGGTTTAGTAGACCACCCTGTTTCTTACCGAGGTGTCGTAAAATACGACTGAGGTGAGTTGACGTCAGGCAGGCGGCTGGTCGTAAAAATGCAGCCAAATCATGTGACAACATGTTTGTAACATGTTGTGCCAACCCCACTGAGAGTGGGATAAGGGCAGGAGGATGATGATATCTGTGATTTTGTTAGCATTCACTTGTTAAATGTTAATTAAATGTTAAAATAGCTCTTTATTATATCCTTTTTTTTATTATACTAGGAGTCCCGCCCCAGCTTCGCACGGGTATAAAGCAGATAGCCTATGTCACTCAGTGACAATCACAGTATTTCTCTACTCCATATTGAATTTTATTATACATATAAACCTTCCTCTTCAATCACTCTATATATTTAAAAAAAAAACCGCATCAAAATCTGTTGCGTAGTTTTAAAGATTTAAGTAAACATAGAGATATAAGGACAGACAGAGAAAGCGACTTTGTTTTATACTATGTGGTAACGTTTATAGCTACTACTATTTGGATAATTGTCAAATTTTTACCATACTTACCCAAAGACTAAATTACGTTTAGCTGTCATTTATGTTTTGTTTTTCTATGTCATAGTCGTTTTTGTTGTACCACGTTTTATAGTTACTTGACGGGATAAAATAAATGCGGTCGAACGAGATAAAAAGTATCTTATGTCCGTCTCCTGGTTCTAAGCAACCTCTCCACCAATTTTCAGCCGAATTGGTTCATCCGTTCTTGAGTTATAAATAGTGTAACTTAGACCAACTTTCTTTTATATATATAGATTATTATATATCCTATATACTTCGATATAAATAAATATGAATATGGACTGAGAAAGGCCGAAAAAAAGGCGTTTGGATTGTGTGAAGTATGACATATAAAAAGAGGGTCAGAGTTAACGAATGATAGAAGAGAATAGAAGTTAAAAACATGTGCCGACTTACAGTGGGATAACTTGAGAATGATGATATAAACTAGATATATAATCTTCAATGTCATAAACATTGTAATAGCAGATAAGTTGTGCAACAAACAGACACATTTATTATACAAATTATGGATCTCGTATTCAGGCGTAATACAAACACATCCAGATGTCCAGGTTTTCTCTGTGACATATTAATATTTAGGACGAGTTATTAGTTACTCTAATATCAAAGAAGCCTCTAATGGACCGTTATAATACCTCGATTGGAATGATTTATTATTATCTAACAAAAGATACATCTTAATTTCCTCATATTACATTACATTCTCTTATTCCACTCTAAGTGGGATCTCACAATATGTCTTCTTCCATTCTCCTCTATCATTCGTCAACTCTGGTGCCACTCCTTTAACATGCATATTATTTTTCACACAATCCATCCATCTTTTTTTCGGCCTCCAACTAGTCATACATCCACATTTATATTCAAAACTCTTTTGGTCACATGATTTTTATCCCTCCTCATTACATGACCATATTACATGTGTAGAATTAGACATAACTTTTCACAGTTCAATGATACAAGAAAATAATGACGATATTCACAAAATTGGCAGCTTTATTTGAGGCGTCTATCTTCTGATGATGCTTTGGTTACAAGGCGAAATGATTATTTAGGCGGGTACTGTTAAATATTCATGATAACGCTCATTAATAAGGGTCGTAGGGTTTGAATATAGTCAGGCTCACCCGATGGACTGAGACGTAGAGTATAGCCAGTTTCTATACATACATTTACCATGAACAAATTTGACGATAGTTAAAATTTAAAACTATTTTTCGTGGTTTTACATGTCATTCTTATAAAAAATCTGTTCGAACTAAATCTTGCTCTACTCTATTCACCCACCAAATTCTTTTCACAAATTTATTTCATTTAATTATTACTTAGATGATACGAATGCGTGGATATAGCTACTGTGCGACCCTGTACAAGATAGTAATGACTAAATGTAACTAGTTATAAGACTTATTTTTAAAAGAGCAACTGCCGAGTGTTTTGCTGGCTCTCTCAGTAGGAACAGCTTTCTGAAGCAGCAGTAGAGTTAAAGAGTCAAAAGCACTTAATTACTATTTTACTTGAATAAAGGATATTTTGAATTTGAATTTTAAAAATCCCATTTATACGCCTTTCTCACGATATCGTCCTTATTTTTCTATTTATCTTATATTTTAAAAATTTATATCAATGCTTGACATTAATTTACGTCTTTTTTGTATCAATACATCAACAAAAATGACATAGACACGGTCCTTCTTTGACATGGTATGTGGTTTGATATGTAAAGATCTCTGTAACTACATTACAGTTCGAGTAACATCAAATTTGCATACGGCTCTGTGACGAAATTTCAAATTACCTCGTAGTCGGGGCGGGAGCAGCCCTTAATTACACCGCACACTGCCAAATTAAAGAGCTCCTACGATAAATAACAGGCTACAGACGCCGAAGATATACGGTGTCCGGACACACCTGAGACATGGTTTTATATGTATATATGTTGTCGCCAACGACTTTTGCTTTATATTTTATAGAAACACTGGCATGAAACAAGAGTTGCGCGCTTTTTGACTGAAATGTTGGCAACATTGTGCCGTGTTGTTTCCGGTGGAGTCTTGCTATTGATTAAACGTTTCATTGGCTTCCAGTCTTTGTTCGTCATTCAAGAGAAGTGCATCTCGGAACGGGAATTGTGGTATTCCTATTATATCGTGTCCTTGTATATAGTGTGCGTTAACATATAGTTATTCGCAACGTCGTTCACGCCAACTTTAGAGTTTAACCAAATTAAAAGAATAAGTGTTTTTTCCGTGTTTAAGATAGAAAACGAGATTTTTGTAGTATATGTTTTATCCTAGTCTAAACTGTAATAGTGGCAAATTTCGTCAATATTGGACGAGCGGATTTGCCATGAAAGCCTAACAGTCAGACAGACCAACCGATAGATTTCCGGATTTGTAATATTAGTTTTGACAGCTATATAAGTCATTACGTCAATAGATGTAATGCGGATTTAAACTCCCGTCAGGGTATTCGACAGGCAACTAAAGTTAATAGGAAGGTATAGAAAGATATCTATAAGTACTTTGTTAAACAAGCATGTTACTATCCTAAATTCCATTATAAATAACATATAATAACTATAATAGAAAACGACGTAAGTTTTTGGCTCCTGCTTTACGTCTTATAAAAGAACGTTAATTGTTTGTGGGTTTTGGTACGAGTATGTAATATAACGATACATGCCACGCACAATCAAGCCATCTTTTCTTATCCAAGCCACGCCAGTTAAGTGATACGTGGCTCAGAAACGCGTTTACCTTATTTGTCCTAATTTTGCTTTGCGATTAACAGGTTTCAGCATCCAACACTATGTCCATTTTCATGGCCATATCCAATAAAACGAAAAGCAATATTTCATTCTTAATTAGAAACATGGGATCAAAAATAAATCTATCCGGCAACAGTTCGGCAGGCGATGGGGTCCCACAAGACCGCCCTGTCACCGCCCTTGACGTGGGTCCCGTCAAGGTGTCGAATTTGTCATCCTTCATATCGGCTCCCAGGCCCCACTGCATCCTTTGTCACCGAACAATGGGACTTTACTCCTTAACGATAGATTTTCAGACCCGTAGCATGAAAATTTTATGAGAAATGAAATAATTACACTCGTTTTCTCAAAAGCTTTGTCTTAACTTTGTAAACACACATTTAAAAAGAGAAGTAGCTAAGATAAACATCAAAATGTTTTTTTAATTTCAAATTATTATTTAAAAAGCATTATTTAATTGTGTAACAAAATGTTAAAGCCGTTAGAAAAAGAAATAATGCAATTTTTTAAATTTGAAATGATTATATAAAAAGTAAGTAAGTACTACTGCCTGTTACTATCCCACTGCTGGGCATAGGGCTCTTCTCTCCGTTTTTACAGAGAAGGATTGGAGCTAAGACCTACCACGCTGCTCCAATGCGGATTGGTAGGTTACACATATCTCCATAATTCTCTAGAGATTTTCAGGTTTCCTCACGATGTTTTCCTTCACCGAAAAGCGTGTGATAAATTGCAATTATCAATTTGACACATAAGTTTTACTAGAAAACTCATTGGTTTGAACCCTAGACCTCCTCGAAAGAGGCGCACGGTGTTACCGGTGGGCTACCACAGCTTAATGATTATATAATAAGCTTTATTTAAGTGCAACAAAATAAAGCAATTTGCTTTGCGATTTTATCGTGGAGCATATATTGTAATGATATTAAAGTTACGGAGTGAAACGATCGTTTGAAATTGTCGCAGCGAATGTGTGAAGTGCTTGTGTGCTAAAATAACATAATAAGAATATAGAAATTTATTAACTTCACTTCGATTTAGACTACTTCATGAGATATTGACATCAAGTTTATCTTATCTGGAAAAGTATATAAAATCGATATTTTATTTTTTTATTTTAACATATTTTATAGTTCAAATATCCTGTTGCTATCCATATATAAATAAAGGAACACAAAAAGTAAAACTATTCATGAGTATATTAAACAAAATGACACCCACAAAGCATTTATTAAGGCAAGGACGACCGCTGTGCGTTGGACCCCTACTCGCCTGCAGTTGTACATCAGGGGTAGCCCAGGCCTCTAGACCAGGCCTCGAAATGAATTTTAATAGTCACTCAGGCCCGGATAATGAAGACAGCCCGGCTTACCGCCGCGGGCCTCCGCCGCCACTGTTCCTGGTTATTTTCTCTTTGGCTGTAGGGTTTTCGGGGTATGTTCAAAGCCACTCTTTCATTTAGATAAACGCTGTCCGTAATAACAGCTCGCCGGGGACGAGTAATTAGTAATTTACTTTGTTTACATACGGTACTCTTTGGGCGGTGTTCGTTACAAAAAAACCGAGTTTCATTCGACGCTTTTGTCGAGTAACTATAAGGTAAAAAATAATCATGTTAAAAAAAGCACAAACCGCCGTATGGTATCCGACTGAATAGAATAGTACCACCCTAATTTCTTACCAAGGTGTCGTAAAAGGCGACAAGGTAAGTTGACGTCAGGCAGGCGGCCGGTCGTAAAATATGTAGTCAAATCATGTGACAACATGTTTTTAACATGCTGTGCCGACCTCACTTAGAGCAGGATAAGGACAGGAAGATGATGATGAATACATTCTACTTTTAGCATTATATAAAATCAAATAAAAATCAAAAAACCTTTTATTGATAACGTCACAGTAAATTAACAAACAGTAAAGTAAATAACAGTAAATTAATAGAAAGAAGAAGTAAAATTAAATGAAATTAAGACAAATATACATATATATATATCTAATATGGATTATCTCTAATCACACGTAAATTAATATTAGATACTAACTAAAAAGTCCTTTTAAATTATTTCTCTTACTACATCGCGAGCCTCAAATGAAACGCCATAAACATCATGACTAGTTTAAACTCAAATGTATTTCAAAGCTGTGATAAAAAACTTTATTTATATTTGCGCGTTGAAAAAGTTTTCCGCTTTAATACGTCCGCCGGCCGCTGCATTCACCGGATGCAAGTCTGGACCGGCGCTCGCCGCACGCATCAGGAGAAAAGTGCGCTCAGTGAAAATAGAGAAAATTAACCGCAGTTAGGTGCTTCAGAAATAGTTTTTAATATTACGTTTGTTAGCCTCACACAATACTTTACTTTTGGGACGTATTAATTCCTCGATTTGAATGCCTAAAACTGTTGAATGTCGTTAGAGAACAAGACTCTTGTCTTAATATTTTACATTCATTATATATTATAGTACAACATATTATGGTAGACAAAATACTTCCTCATTATCATTCTATTCGTTTTATCCTTAAATTTATAGAATTATGCGTTACTTTGCGGAGATCCATAATACAAAAGTAATAATAAAATTATTTTGCTATAATCCGCGATGAAGTAAAATAGAAAATATATATAATGCTAAATGTAGAGTGGACAGTCGGTTATCATACCTGATACATGCAGGATTCGTAAAAACACATGCACAAACCTCCACCACCGCCACCACAATACACAAGCACTATATACGTTCACTATCACAAACTCAACAATCTTTTCGCCCCGCAAACGTAGTGCTTGTGTATTGTGGTGGCGGTGGTGGAGGTTTGGTCATGTGTTTTTACGAATCCTGCATGTATCAGGTATGATAACCGACTGTCCACTCTACATTTAGCATTATATATATTTTCTATTTTACTTCATCGCGGATTATAGCAAAATAATTTTATTATTACTTTTGCCTTATATCCTTATTTATATTTTAAAATTTATATCTAATTATTATAAGTATGTCTAACAGTTATAAAATATATATCGAGTATTAGTACGCATATCTAACAGAAGCTAACACGTTATCCTTTTATTATGGTAGATTTTAAACTTTCGCGTTTCATACTGATTATATAAATATACGGGTCACATCGCGTTATACATCACGCGTGACCTTATACAAAGGTAATTCGATTATAATACGATGTGACCCGTATGTTTAAATGATCATTACGTTCATCATCATCATCCTCCTGTCCTTATCCCACTCTAAGTGGGGTCGGCACAACATGTTATAAACATGCTGTCACATGATTTGGTTACCTTTTTACGACCTGCCGCCTGCCTGACGTCAACTTATCTTATTCGTATTTTACGACACCTCAGTAAGAAAGAGGGTGGTCTATTCTACTTAACCGGATACCACACGGTGGGTCAACTTACCTTAGTCGCCTTTTACGACACCTCGGTAAGAAATGAGGTTTGTCTATTCTACTCAGCCGGATACCACACGGCTGCATTTCTTGTTTTATTATATGTTCCCTTATATAATTTAAGTGAATACAATAATATAGGAAGTATCACAAAATTAAAATAATGCGCGTGAAAATTAATCAATGGCGAGTCTCATTCAGATTATAAATACATTCTACTTCTCGAGCTTAGCCAAGGAAGGTTTACTAGTTAGTTATAATTTAACTAGTAATGATAACGACGGTTCAAATTTGTTTATCGGAACGTGCTACCAGAAATACATTCAGTAATTAATAACCGCGGTTCGGGCTGTTTAGTTCGTATATTAATTAAAAAGGAATTATTAACGCGTCGTTTTGTTTAGAAATAGAAATAGAAATAGAAAAAACTTTATTTGTTCTCACACCACAATACAAATACAAATTACACAACAAAAAAAAAAGTAAAGATCACTAAACAAAATAATCTTAAATCTAACAATTAACCTTACCTAGTTAATTAAGAATATATTGAAGATTTGTACAGTGGTGTGACACCAAAAAGGATGACCACTCAGCTGTAATTGGAGCTAAGCCCCAAAACTGATTTTCAGTGGCCGCCGAGTACTGGACTCGCAGACGGCACAACAACAAGCACAGCCGCGGTAAAATAAAAAATATAAAAAAATAAATATATGTATAATGTAGTAGTAAATATATAATAAATAAATATCACAACTGTAAAAAATAAATAAATAAATAAATAAAAAACTCTATTAAAAATAAGACGTATAATAATACAAGGATATTAATGTAGCAACTTGTGTTGTAGCAACTTGTGTTGTATCCCCAAAAACTACTCGCTGGTTTACGCCTAAGTATAAGCAACTAATAAATTTTGTTTTTGTAAACTAAGTAAAAAAGCTTTATATTTTGTACGGAAATAGCCTACCGATTTAATGGAACGTAGAGGGGGTGGTATGTTATTCCAACAAAATGTTGCTCTATACTTAAAGCTGCCACGAAAACAGGCCGTGCTATGTGAATGCATTTTTAGCACATGTGTATTAGTCCTGCGTTCGTATAAAGATTCATCACACGCCCAACGTAGTTTGGAGTACAGATATGGAGGAATTTTATATTTTATAATACCAAATAACAAAGTAGCGAAATGTAACTGCCTGCGATATTCCATTTTCAGACTATTGGAAATATTTATAAATGGTGTAACGTGAGCGCGAAAAGGTATGTTGTAACAATAGCGCGCACAAGCATTTTGAACTTTTTGTATCATGTGCTTTGTTCGCGCTAGTAATCTAGGACCTATCACAATATCCGCATAGTTCAACTTCGATAGTACCAGGGTTTCACAAACAATTACTCTCAATTCGGTACTCAGTGAGTTTCTTATCTGGTACAAGACTTTCAGTCTGTAAAAGCAGTTACGAATATTGTTTATAACATGCTTTTCAAAACGGAGACTTTCGTCCATCAATACCCCTAAATTACGTGTTTCTGAAACCCGCTCTATACTCTCACCCCCGATTAAAATGTTTGGTCTTCTTTTAGATATTTTATCTATTTGTACTTTTGTACCTAAGATAATAAACTTAGTTTTGCTGGGGTTCAAAACTAAGGTGTGCTTATTCGACCATGTAAATATACGGCTCAAGTCCTGGTTAAGCCTAGTTATAGCAATATCGGTGTCTTCAGGCCTGAACGATATATATAACTGCAGATCGTCTGCATACACATGAAAATTGCAGTTTTTGATACCCTCGACTACGTCAGCACTATAAAGTACAAAGAGTATTGGCCCAAGTATCGAACCCTGCGGTACACCCCTTGTTACTGAGGAATTTTCCGAAAAGCTACTAGTTCCATCTTCACAGCTCAACTCAACTTTTTGCATCCTATCATACAGATAACTCGAAAACCATCTCAAAGTAACTTGACCAAAACCGTAAAAGGATAGCTTCGATATTAACAGAGGAATATTAATAGAGTCGAATGCCCGAGAATAGTCCAGTAAAACTAGTATAGTTCCTTTGCCCTCATCTTGACTTGTCAGCACGTTATCCACGATGTCAGCTAATGCAGTGGAAGTACTATGGTGTTTCCGAAATCCTGACTGGACACAAGGCAAGATATTGTTGCTCTCCAAATATTCGGTTAATTGATTGCAGACTACCCTTTCTAAAACTTTTGATATACAAGGAAGTATACTAACAGGGCGTAAGTCTCCTAAGCAGTGAGTAATATCCCTTTTCGGTATTGGTTTGATAACCGAGTGCTTCCACAGATCTGGGAAAGCACCAGTAAGAATAGATTTATTAACAATACTAGTTATTGCCGTCAAACTATTGGGGAGGGTTGCCAAAATCATATCCAACGATATTCCATCCGCTCCTATAGCGTTTGATTTTAAAGTCCCTAGTATTTTTGCAACAGTGGTTTCATCAACTGGTTTCAAATTAAATGTCAAAGATGGTCTGTATTTATTTGTGGAATAGTAAGTAAGATCCTGGAAAGAAACTTGGTCGACACCAGGAATTGTTAAAAAATGACGATTAATTAAATGGGGATTATTAAATTGTTTTGGCAAACTGTATTCCTTCTTTTTATTAAATGTTATATGTTGTTTTAAATGTTTCCACATAACAGAAGGTTTCTTCACGTTATTATTGATGTACCTGTTACAATATGCGGTCTTTTCTGCTAAAACAGCCTTTTTAACTAAATTCTTAAGGGTTTTATAATACTCTTTATCGTTGTCGCAATTACTTGACCGGAATTTTCTTTGGGCTTCATCACGTATTCGCATCATTAATTTTAAATTATAGGTTATCCAAGGATAATAATTGTCATTTATACTTATATTTTTTATTGGAGCGAGGCAGTCGAATAGACCTAAAATAGTTTTAGAAAACTCAGACACCATTTCATTTAAGTCTTGTATTTTTATTATATCGTCCCAGTTAATCAAGTTAAGACAATAATTTAAATCGTCACCTCCAATATCTTTAATTCGCCTTATAAGTATTTTTCTTCGTTTTTGCTTTTCTTTATGTATTTTAAATTCACAAGAAACGACAGCGTGCTTACTGAGGCTTTCAATATGATCTACTTCTATTCGAGAAACGTCAGCATCACTACACACAAGGTCGAGTAATGTTTCACTATGGGTAGTGAAATGAGTAGGTTCAGTTACGTGTTGCGTCAAATTGTTACAGCTAAGAAAGTTAGAAAGAGATATTGTACTCGTATCGGTTTTATTTAAAAAGTTTATATTAAAGTCTCCTACTAAAATAATATTTTCATGATGAGGTAACGATGTTATAGTGTCAGTCAAGCCATCTAAAAAATCTTGAACGTTGTACCACGGAGGTCTATAAGCGGTACCGATTATAGTAGTTTTTTTATTCAGCCTGATACTTAACCACATTTGCTCCAGCATCGGTGTTACTGGGTGAGCGAGGACTCGCGCATTAATACCTTGTCTAATGTAAAAACCAACTCCTCCACCTCTCTTACGCACTCCCTCCGCACGTGGTGAGTGTAGGAGACGATACCCAGGTATCAACGGAGCGCGACCCTCCTCACCTTCCCGCAACCAAGTTTCATTCAAGGCCATGATGTCAACGTTGTGACGATCTAGTGCAACGACAAATTCTTCATGGCCATTGCCTAAGGAACACGGATTTAGGAAACCAATTTTAAAATACCGTATCTCAATCATTTTTGTGATTTTTTATGAATTCAATACAAATGGCAATTGTATATATTATGTGGAACAATGGTGGTATACATTTATTAAATATCGGGTTTAATGGCAAGGTACTGAAATATAAATATAATAATAAATATGTCATGAAGTGGTAGTTTAAGGAATTAAAGTAATATATTATAAAATATTTATTCCATATATGTAACGGATTTTTTTTCATTGGTATTTGAAACATTACAACTTTACAGCATGTATCAACTCTTCCCTGTGTCACCCAACTGTACAAAATAACATACTCGTATATCAGACTTAAACTATTTACATACAAGTAAAAGATCACGTAAGAAACATTTATAATAGAGTACCTATCAAACAATAATTTAACTGCAATACGGAGAACAAATTCTATATATAAATCTGAGTAAAATAAAATAGTAAAAAACATAAGTACATATACATTCAAAAGGAATTGGTGCCAAAAAACGTATCTATATCTTTATCAACTCTAATCCGATGTACTGATGTATTATTATTTTGACGGACATATATGCGACCCCCCTTAGTCCAAATAAATTTCCATCCCTTCTGCCGGCCTGCTTCGCGCGGTTTATAAAACAGTTGCCTGTTAAAGCGACTGAGCCTTTCATTTATATAAAATCGACGCGGCGGTGCGTCAACAATGTTAGAAGAATCAACTCCGCGTCGCACTCGCGCCGCGCGCAGTAGCTCGTCCCGCAAACTCCGGCGCGCCAGACGTATAACGATGGGCCGTGGACGTGGTTGCTCGCTGCTTTCATTGCTGGTGACAACTCGTGGCGGTCCAGACCGCTCTGCACTAACCACATCGTTCTCATTGAGAGTGACGTCCAATTTTTTCGCTACAAGATAAATTATTTGAGAAACATTTTCGCCATTCTTTTCCGAGAGACCAGCAACCTCAACATCGTTCGAAAGATACTCCTGCTCTCGCTCATTTAGGTCGATACGGAGTTGTGATATAGCATCCATCGCAGCGGTGCTCTCCGGAACATTAGAGTACAATGGCATTTGCTCCTCCAGCTTGGTCAGGCGCTCCTCAACAATGTCCATCCGCTTAGTAATATCCGTTAGATAAGTTTTTATTCCCACCATTTCCCGCCTAAATGAAGCGAGTTCACGGGTGTTTTCAACGAGTTTCGTAGTAACTTCAGATCGCAAAAGACGAATTTGTTCACTTAGTGAAATGTCCGCATCACATCCCGAAGCTTCAACCAAATTATCCCCGGCCTCCTTATTAGCTGAGCTACTAGTACCTGTGCCGCTATTCCCTTGGTTTTTCACTTTGCACCCACGGCACTGCCAATTCGGTGAGATGGCTGCATTAGAGTTAATATTTACACAAGCCCTATGAAAAGTCAACGCACACTTCATACATTTCGCGCCATCTGTCATGGCGAGGAACTTGCCGCAATGATTGCACTTGCATGCCATTGTTGACCGAAACAATTAATGATATTCTTATGTAAGCTAATGACCCTAGATGGCGCTGTTGTAAACAACAACAAAAAATTATAAATAAAGAAAAAATAATAATTGTATATCTTTAGATGTGCTCTTCGTTATAATTTACTTATAGTCAGATAATAATCAATCACTTGTATTTATAAGCCCAAATCATTCCATAAAAAACATCAGTACATACATATTGTCCACATATTGTTTGTCACCATCAGTAGGTAGGTAGTTGTATTAATCAGCTGATCACAATATTTTACGTAAATTCACTTTATCACTAGATATTTTTTGCCACAAACACTATTATTATACTAGTTCAATTAGGGTGTCAACTTCAAATTATTTTTACTTGTGATTAATTACTTTTACTAATTAAAACATATAAACAAAAGTTACTGCAGTTCACTGTTACCGCCGTCCGCGAGTCCCCGCGAGCATACCGCATATTTCGTTATTAGTTTGGTTTCAGGATTATTCACTAAATTTATGGGAAATTAGTTTTACGTGTAATACTCCTTCAACGCCGTGTAGTATCCGGCTGAATAGAATAGTACCAACCTCATTTCTTACCGAGGTGTCGTAAAATACGACAGAGGTAAGTTGACGTCAGGCAGGCGGCCGGTTGTAAAAACGCAGCCAAATCATGTGACAGCATGTTTATAACATGTTTTGCCGACCCCACTTAGAGTGGGATAAGGGCAGGAAGAAGAAGTGCAATACTTCCTCAAAAAAAAAAAAAAAAACTAAAATGTATCTTCATATTTTCGAAGTAACAAAAGGGATTTTTTTATTCATATCTTAGCCCCCGTATTTTATTATATATTAATGCCGTGTGGTATCCAGCTGAGTAGAATAGACCACACATATTTCTTATCGAGGTGTCATAAATGGCGACTAAGGTACGTTGACTCTGGCAAACGGCCGGTCGTAAAATACGTAGCCAAATCATGAGACAACATGTTTATAACATGTTGCGCCAACCTCAATTAGAGTGGGATTAATATAAGTAATTTACAGAATTAGGTGTTACTTTGCAGGGATTCATAAAAAAAAAGTAATAATGAAATTATTTTGCTATAATCTGCGATAATCTAACTAACAACAACTTTACTATTTCCGGTGTATAAGATTGTAGGGTAGGTACCCTATAATTATGTCAACATTGCTTCACAGTTTAAGCCTAGAAAGCGTAAACTGTTACGCTTTCATATAGTATACAGATCGAATCAAATCAAATCAAAATAATCTTTATTTAAATAAGCTCTTTCAAGCACTTTTGAATCGTCAAGTATCAATATGACTAATGAAGCTACATCTGGTCTGGTCATGTTGCTCTTACCGAGAAGAACCACAAAGAAACTTGGCGGTCAGTCTTTTAAACGTTTTGAATTTTACATTTTTATACCGCAGTCCTGTATGAAGCTGAAAGGATTTTCAAATCCAGGCTTTTTTATCATCCAAATAATCTTCAATTATGTAATATGCTTTACGTATAAGTATATCTCTTATACTTAACTTAAACCTTTCTGTAGACTGGTCTAGTATGGATTGTGGAATTTTATTGTAAGCGAATACTGAGAACATCGAATGAGTTGCTAACTCTGCTAGATATACAGACTTTCGCATTTATAATATTTGTATTAGACCAATCAAAAATGGCATTTAACATTTAGTAGAGTGTTCTGCGAAGATGATACTAGCAGTGTACTGTGACGGGATTCGCCCTTGAAGGATCTTCAAGGAGCGTCCTTCATCTCAATTATTCGCCCAACAGCCGACTGAAACGCAATATTAAACGAACGTGGCCGCAACGCCGCGCTGCAATATAATAGGCGCCTTAACACAACCGCTTGATTATCCTTTTCTCCCACTGTCATCTTAAATTCAACTCTAAAAATCTTTACTTAGAATATAAGTTTCCTTGCCAGTGTTTATCTTAAATAATTTACCCAAAATCCTACTCTATATATACCTAGATATGGTTGAGTTCAATTTGAGGTTGCGTCGCCAATAAAAGGAACTGTTCTGGCAGGAACGAGGAATTTCACTAAATGTTATTATAATAGGAACGTGTAATTAGTGCAATCGTGGGTTGGAGCGATCACGGGAGCTTTACATGTGAACATGTTTAAAGTTACACCGAATTGTGTACCAAAATACATTATTTATTGACTAGTAGACCCGGCTACGGTTTGCTGTGTCTGTTTTAGACTCCCTCTTTCAAAAAGTAGCGGCCTATTACTCTCCCACTGCTAAGAATAGGCCTCTTCTCTCCGTTTTTGGAGAAGGATTGGAGCTAAGACCTACCACGCTGCTCCAATGCGGATTGGTAGGTTACACATATCTTCAGAATTCTCTAGAGATATGTAGGTTTTATTGCGATGTTTTCCTTCACCGAAAAGCGTGTGATAAATTGCAATTATCAAGACACATAAGTTTCTACAGAAAAACTCATTTGTGTCTGCTCGGGTTCAAACCCGTGACCTCCTCGAAAGATTCGCACGGTGTTATCGCTGAGCTATCACAACTTATTCCCTCTCTAAATAGTTTTAATTTTGAGATAGATTTTGAGATATCAATTAAACTGACATGTCGTAAAGGAACATAATATAGAGCATGGGATTTTAAGAGTAATTAACTTATTTAAATTTATAAGGATTAATCTTTTACCTATATGTAATAAAGGAGATATATATGAAGGTATTCTGAAAAGATATTTAATTGTATATAGGTCGTCTTGGATGTCTCCCAACAATTTATATTGGTTTGTTATATCTGAAACGAATTAGACAGCGTTTTCGATGAAGCTAGAAATATAGGGTATAATCACATTTTAAATAATTTCCATAAATCCCAAAAATTTTATAGACTTAAAGCTTTTTATCAGGAACTACTCTGTCTATTGTTAAAAATCGCATGACAATCCATTTAATAATTTTTGAGGTTATCGTCAACAGACAAACAGACTAAATTTCGAATGCAAAATAAATTATTCAAGGAAAATTATAAACGATTGCTTTTAAATCGTCAATTCTGCTGCTAATTTGGAAAGCTGTTCCTACCAAGAAAAAGCAACAAGAAACTCGGCGGTTGCGTTTTTCAAAATATAATTCTTATTACTGGTTACATATAGTAATTACTGTCTTGTACAGGGTCGATGAGTATCTATATTCACACATTCATATCATTTAAGTAATCCCCAACAGTATTAGTAGGCTTTCTGTATCAACCTCTTTTTAACAGTGATTTTAAATTGAGGTAATGTTAATATACATTATAATGTTATTTCTGGTTAAAAAAAATTGGGACTTTTATATCTTATATGTTATCCCTGTATATCCGGCCTTAGCTGTACCCAATTTGATAAATATTGTTCCATCGGATTAGCTGAAAACGATTCAGAGATTTATAATAATAAAGATTAAGCCCACAGAGAGCTTTCATTCCAGAAATGTCGCGAAACACAATCAATCGGTATCCCGAGCTTTGAATTTTTAAACAGCCACCATGTTTTTCCTATTACGGAATCCGAACCCGGGACACGTCGCTAAATACTTGAAAGTCTAATTGAATAAACGTGTTTCGAATCCGGGATAATCGAGTGGCGTCGATCGAGCGGACTTAGGCTTCAACTATACCGGGGAGTTTTAAATTTATTCACCCAGGGCCTCCACGAATGGCCAACGTGATAAAAAAGTAATTTTTATTTAGCTATAATCCGTGATTAGAGGAAATCTCCCTCTTTTTCGAGCCGTCTCCTCAATGCTGAGGGTCGTGACCCCACCACGAATTACCTCGGTGCGAACTATGTTACGCTAATAAGGTTTGTAGAGGAAATCACGTTACTAAATATGGATTATGCTATCCATTGATTTATCTCGGGAATCGTAAAAGTCATGCAATACATACCATCACCACAACACTACACTTGCACTACACACATACACTCTAATAAGCAATGAAGCATCATCAAATAGACTCCACTACAAATCACTAAGAGATGTACACTCCAAGAAAGCAGAGTTATATAGTAATTAGTTAAAACACCACTATTTATTTACGCCACTATTACGCCACCGAACCTTTGAAGCTGTGATGGCCTAGCGGTGCGACCGTGTGAATCTATAGAGACGATCATGGGTTCAAACCCGGGCAGACACCAATAAGTTTTTCTAATAAAACTTATGTGTCTAATTGATAATCGCAATTTATCACACACTTTTCGGTGAAGGAAAACATCGTGAGGAAACCTGCATATCTCTAGAGAATCCTAGGGATATGTGTAACCTACCAATCCGCAGTTGAGCAGCGTGGTAGGTCTTAGCTCCAACTCTTCTCTCCAAAAATGGAGAGAGGAGGCCTATGCCCAGCAGTGGGATAGTAACAGGCCGTTACTTACTTTACTTACTTACCTTTGAATTAGACTGAAAATAGAAACGGTAGATTTTAAACTTTCGCGATTCATACTAATTAATATATAAACAAACGGATTATAATTAATTGAAACTAGAAACGTTTATATGTTCGTTAATTAATCCGCCATTGTTGTTTAAATACTGCGAGACTATAAGTATAGTCTGTATCTAATTGAAAAAGCTATACGAGATATCTATTGTACTGCATCTTCTAATATCGGATGTCGGTAACAGAAGCAATTTGTAATTTGTTAGTCAATAGTCAGTCGCTAATAAATACTCTATCGTGTAACACGTTTTAATAAATATATCTTCATTACTTTGATTTCGCTCCACAATAGAGATATCAATAAACCAACAGCACAGCACATCTATAATAGTAAGTAGCGGCCTGTTACTATGCCACTGCTGGGCATAGGCCTCTTCTCTCCGTTATTGGAGAGAAGGATTGGAGCTAATACCTACCACGCTGCTCCAATGCGGATTGGTAGGTTACACATATCTCCAGAATTCTCTAGAGATATGCAGGTTTCCTCACGATGTTTTCCTTCACCGAAAAGCGTGTGATCAATTGCAATTATCAATTAGACACATAAGTTTTAATAGAAAAACTCATTGGTGTTTGCTCGGGTTTGAACCCATGATCGTCTCTAGAGATTCACACGGTCGCACCGCTAGGCCATCACAGCTATCTATAATGATAATAAACAATGTGCGCCCTTTTGTAAAAAGTTATAGGAAATAGCCACATTACTACATAATACTAATACACTAACGTAACGCACTTTTCATTAGAAAATGTTATATATCAAACAAAGTTTGATATACATTATAGGTGTACGAAAAGTTGATATAAACTTGAACTGTGTTTCAGTACATTAAGCGAATCATTTATGGGCCTCGGTTTTAATTTCCATTATAAAATTCCGCAATCAATTTTAATATAAGACTTGCCAATAGAAAGGTATGGATTGTTGAAAATAATATTGTCATTACTTTTGTAACATGTTACTCCAAAAAGTAACGCCAAATTCTATTAATTTTATGAAATAAATATAAAGAAAGCAGTAATAAGTTATGGCCCAAGATCCCGTGAACGCCAGAACTTCGTCATTTTATAAAAGCTTGCAAAATTCTGAATTAATTTCGTCATAGTATAAAGCTTGATCTTTTGATATTACCTTTAGAATAATATTAAAAATTACGTCAGTCAGTGCCAGACACTTAGCATAGTGGAAACCCCCTGCCAGACACCCTTAAAGTTCATGAAATTTGACTTCTATTTACGTCATAGTATAAAAGCTGATTTTAATATATATTACTGGGATAAGGGTTAGGTCGTTACGTACTCGGCAGTTTTTTTTATACGCTATTTTCAAGTATTGCTAATTTAATATTTTAACAACACCATTCCATAAAAAAACTGCCGAGTACGTAACGACCTAACTCGCCATCTCGTTTGCACCTACCCGTATATATACTTCCCGCTCTTTCCAACCGCAACCTTTTATGCTTGTCTGGCTGGGGTAGGAACTATGGAAAATGTCTGGCTAAAGGGGAAACATCATCTTATTCTTATAGCGGTATTGTCGAATAAGCCAGTCAGCTCTTATTTTATCTCCTAATACAGAAATGGCTTTTTACTGATACCCTATCACAGCTCTGGTAAAGCAGTTCGCAGTGACGATATGGCAATTTGAAAGATCCTTAACCCTTGAGATTTAACAAGCGCACAAGTAATGGCAGTTTAATTTAATCTTTAATGCTATTAAAAGCATTAGAGGCCATAGACGACAGCGGAAGCCGGGTCGGGCTTTAACGTTAGGAGGATTGTCTGGAGATAGGATAAAAGTGTTTATTTATTCTAATCACTATGTAAATTACTCATGAGATCTACATCAGTTTTTAATTCTAATATTTGCTCAAGCAATACCGCATAATACGAAATGGAACATCTTTGTGGTCCGTTTTCGAATTCAAAATTTGACATAAACGTATTTTTTCGAATACTCAGACATAAGTCTCTTACTGTTTTTGTTAAAATTTGCAATATAAGTATTTAAACGAATTCAAGCACGCATTGTACTTGAAGTTTGGTCAACATTGAGCCGAAAGGTACTAAGCAAGTTGATGATATTTAGATTTATATAAGCGGCGTTTTGACGTGACAACGTTTTAAATTAGGTTGCGGCTTGGAGTCACTCATGAAAAAGTGTAACGCCCGCTCACGTCTGTTACGATGAGTCACCGAACGAAAGAGAGGCCCGCCGGACTGGCGAATGCCTTGCGTCTCTCTCCCACTCCAATCCATCACATTTAAAAAGACGTTGTCACGAAAAATCTTTGCCCGTAAAACCGACTTTACAGGCAACCGTTTTTTAACTGCTCACGCCATCTTTAGATTTAAAATTCCCTCAATTATGTATTATATTGTAATTTCATGTTTTCCCACGAAAAAGGGATTCTTTAATTCTATATATAATTAATTATACAATAATTATAACCATATTTATAATAAATATGGTTAACTGTAAGAAAAAACATCAATAACATTTAATCAATATACTTTCGAATTTAATATCATAATCTGTGACGTAAGTTAAGAGTCTTTTGCAGTAAAAGTGTACGGGATTAGCACTTTTCTAGCTTTTTCTGAAAACCACGTATGTTGTTAAATCCTTGTCAATCTTATAAATACGACTGTCATTGTAACAGACTTTTACTGCTAATCCGCTAAAACAATAGTAATGAAATTGAATATAATTAAAGCTCTATTAATTATGGTGAGTATAAATATGATACACACATATTTCTCAGGAAAAAAACAAAGCGATACCAGTACCACATATGATGTAGAAAAGCAAAATAGTCACAACAAAATTCTACTTTTAAAATATTTGTATACAAAAGTTTTTCATAAAATAACAATCACCAAAATAGAAACCGTGGATATAAATAATGCCGATTCGACACAAACATACAAATCCAGATTCGCGGAAATTCACACCGACGTGGCGCAGGAAATGAAATTAACTCCCGATATAATACCATTTGCTTAGCGGGAAACAAATAGCACGGGGAAAGAAATCCATCGGAGGGCGCGGCCGGCCGCGTGGCCCGAGCCACGGCGGGGAGCGGGTGGCGAGTGCAAAATAAACCATTGTTTTCGTTCCTGAAACTTACTATATCATCATTATCTTCTTGCTCTTATCCCACTCTAAGTGGAGTCGGCACAACATGTTACAAACATGTTGTCATATGATTTGGCTACGTATTTTACGACCGGCCGCCTGCCTGACGTCAACTTTAGTTGTATTTTACGACTCCTCGGTAAGAAAAAGGGTGGTCTATTTTACTCAACCGGATACCACGCGGTGCGTCAACTTACCTTAGTCGCCTTTTACAACACCTCGGTAAGAAATGAGGGTGGGACTATTCTATTCAGCTGGATACCACACGGCGTGGTCACCAAACTTACCATAATGAAATAAATTAAAATCAAAATAATTTTTAGAATTAGGCGTTACTTCGCGGATATCCATAATACAAAAGTAATAGTAAAATTATTTTGCTATAATCCGCGATGAAGTAAAATAGAATATATATATAATGCTAAATGTAGAGTGCACGTTCCATTTTCATACCTGATACATGCAGGATTCGTAAAAAAACATGCACAAACCTCCACCACCGCCACCACAATACACAAGCAGTACACACGTTCACAAAATAGAATAAAATGATTCTTATTTACATAATCTTTTGGATTCACAAATATCAATAAGTTAATGAAGCTACTAAGGTTACGGAATGTTGCTGTTACCCTGTCGAACCAGCAAATAGCTCGGCGGTCAAGCTTTTAAACGTTTTTAATATACATAAATAAACAAGCTAACAAGCATAGCTATGAAATAACAAAAATACACACTTAAATATGATAAAGTTTTGTCTTATTTCATTACGTATTATTATATATAATATTCTTTTTAAATTTATACTATTATATCTACACTTGAAATCTTGAAATCTTTACACTTTACTTTTGAAATCCAAGCTTTCTTATCAAATTCAAAATCTTCCTTATTTAAATAAACTTGTAAACAAGTCCTTTTGAATCGGCAGCTCTACTGCTGGTTCGGAAAGCTGTTCCTACCGAGAAGAGCCAGCAAGAAACTCGGCGGTTGCTCTTTTAAAAATGTTATTCTTAATACTATTTACATTTAGTCGTTACTGTCTTGTACAAGATCAAAGAGAGCTATATCCACACATTCTTCTCTTCTAAGTAATCTTTACCAGTATAATAGGCTTTCTGTATCAGCCTCTTTTAACGTGTTTTTAAACTGCTGTTTTAAAATGTTATTATAGAATCTTATACCCAAACCCACAAACGATTTACGTACTTTTGCAAGGTGTAAAGCAGGAGCCGCAAAATCAACATAGTCCTCAACATTGATACCTAATGTCGCTATAGCCAAATTTTGATGTCAATATCGCTTCGCGTCAATGACTTGAACCGATCGCCATTAGGAAATACAAAAAAATAAAACAAATGCAAGGGTAAAATAACGAGGTTGAAACTAAGGTAGAGGTATTTTATTTTTTGTACCTACAAATAATATTTTTTTCTACTTCAATATTATCTTAAATTTGCAATACATTACGCGACACTAATATTAAAGATATTAAATATCAAAGTTTTTGTGACTTCTAAATTTTTACTTTTGCTAACTCAGCAAGCTGCAGTTTGAAAGTATTTTTTTTAATCTTGTTTTTTTGGGGGTTATTTCTCAAAGAAAATGCCACCCTCATATTAACTACAAACAAGCCTTATTTTTAACGAATTTTGTCTACTTTAACCAGATTGTAAAGCAATTTCGCTTCTCCCGAATCTAGAGAAGCCATAATGCTATTATAAGTGGCAAAATCAAAGATTAATCCTAATTTAAGTCTAAAATCGCTCCTAAGGTCCTCGTTCCGCATACATTGAAAAATTTTTACTAAAAAAAGCCTTTTTTTTTACCACGTCAATTTAAACGTTAAAATACCTTCAAAATTTGAACGAAAACACGAGTTATTTTTGTTACTGTGTATTAGATAATAGGATACTATACAATATAAGTCGCTAGTATAATATTGATGAAATTTCATATCATCGAAGCTTTAATACCGGGCTAGCATTAATATAAAGTTTTTCAAATAGACGTGAAATTTCCCAAACACAAACCCGACAAGCGTTTAATGAAATTTACTAAAGAAAGGAGCTGAACTAATCAAGTTTGAACAAGTCCGAACTACACGAACTTGTCGAAACTTGTTTTATTCGTAATGCAATAGTTGATAGTTAATGAACTCTCGGGTACCGCGAAAATTGGGATTGCTGTTTCTGAATTGGAATCGCAATGAATTTAATACTAGACTAACCATAAAAGATAGAAAATATCATTTTTTCTTTTAGTAACTTACATGTTGAAGATTTTTCTTAAAAATTTTCTTGATATGTGGATACAAAGATGTAATATAACAACCATTTACTATCGAGCTTTAATTTATTTAAACAAATCTAGGCTTTTCCGGTTAGCATGACAGAACAAAAAGCGACAAAATAGTAGATTCCTTTCCTTTGATATATTTGTATTTATGTCAAGTCAGGACTATATTTTCTAAAACAATTTAAGTTAAAACAACTACCGTTTTCTATACAAATCTTAAAAACTATCCGCGTGTTCGTTTGCGTTGAATTTAATATTAAAATACCCTCCATGAGATACTGTATTATCCTTTTTCTCCTTTATATTAGCTACACAAGCTTCAGCTGTATCAAATTTCATCAATACCGCTCCATCGCGGCTAAGCCGACGAAACGTTATAGGCAAAAAAACGGTCAAACATACAGACATAATTTTGTATTTTTTTTTAATATATGGGACAGTTACACACACGGTCGTCCGTCCCCAAGGTAACTTAATACTTGTGTTATGGGTGACAGACAACTGGTGAATTTATACATATATAATTTTTAAATAAATACTTAAATACAAATATACACCCAGGCTCGAACAAATTCTTTTTATAGAAAATGTTGGCCCTCGACGGAATCGAAACCGCGACTCGCGGAGCTGAACGCAGGATCACTACCCACTGCACCAACGGGCTAGTCATTTATTTAATTAGTATCTTAAAATTAGTAACAAGTGTTCAAAATTCAGTCAATCATCAATTGCGAATTTGATCCCGATCGCCAATTTACAATTGCTCGTTTGTGTTACCAAAGTTTGAACTCCGTGCCTATTGCCTGCGGCTGCGAAATACAAACAAAGACAACAATACCGTATAGCTGAAACTGTGTTCACAATTCGACAAACTTTAAGAAACCTCAATATCACAAAGGTAAAATTATTTTGCTATCATCAACATTTCTAAAAAACCTCCTAAATTTAATTTCTTTTCAAGCTTTATTAGTGATAATTTAAATTCCAATGTTAAAATACCTTTAGTTACGAACTATGTTTTCAATCTTTCTCTATAAAGATAAACTCTCTTTAAATTAAGCACCTGGGCGACCGAGCTCAGTTTTATTAATTGTAAAAAAATTAATAAATATAAAAGCAAGAAAAGGTTTATAACATGGGATTAATCCGAGGTATTTGTATGTCTTCATTCCGCCCGTTACCCCCTTAACTATCACAACATTACAAATGACAGCTAAAGTATCATTTACATTCTATTCAACATTTTTAACATATCTTCAGTGCCCGAAAATAGGGATAAAAAGATTTTTTTTTAGCTAGATCGATTACAAAACGGCTGCCGTGAACAGATCCACCAACAGAGATTTCGCACGCGTAAAAGATGCCTCTGTTCTTGAACTGACCACTTTTATACTCCTGGATGAGAGGGAATTATGAAATGTTGCTAGCAACAATAAATTAAAACACTGATTAAAAATGTTGTCTACCATAAATATAAAATTAAGTCATTTAAATATTAGAGATGTTAAAATAATATGCTTATAAATTTTTATTAATCTAACACATTTGTATTTAGCAATCTTCTCAGATGAAATGGTATCTTAAAGTGTTGTTGAATCAACGTTCAGATCTAGATTTACTACAACATCCGGTAAATCATCCAACATCATGGTAAATCCGTTATTTAAAACAACAATATTACTCAATTGTTAGATCCCATTGTTGCCGATATTAAACAACTTAAAAACAACATATGACATCTATTTCCGATTCCCATTTATATAATATTTTTAAATGGCGTCTGTTTACTGCAATAATCCGTTTATATATACGGAACAGGAAACAGTACAATTGAATTAGGGTTCGTTAGTATCATCGCGATGTCGAAATCTCGCGGTCGCCATTTTGTACGGAAAAAGATTCTGGACTTTGTTTTCTTTGTATTGAAACAGTAAATACACTCTTGAAATTGTATGGAATGTATTTTTATTAGGTACATCTTAGGTAGCACTTTAACATAAGTAATCATTATTAGTAACTCATGGTTTAGTAAAAGGTAATGGGACGATATTAGACCTTATAAAACTCTATTTAATAAAAAAATTAGGCTGAATGATAGCCTTCAAACTAAATTGTTTACAAGGACAACATGTTGTCACATGATTTGGCTGCGTCCTTTACGACCGATCGGTTACCTGACGTCAACTTATCTTAGTCGTATTGTACGACACCTCAGTAAGTAAGAGGAAAGTCTATTCTACCCAGCCGGATTTAAATAATAATAAACATCAAACAATAAAAAAATATTTGGTATTTGATAGATTATTCCTTAACTCCTGCTGTTGCTCCCCTAGGCATGCGAAGTAGGGTCATGTCACTAGTGTCAGTAGTATTTAAGGTACTTAATTGGATAAGGATCAATGCTGTATTGTATAAAAATTGCTTTGAACATAAGGCATTAGTTTTCGTAAAAAGTAAATGACAAAAAATGCTATTGTGGGTTATCCATAAGAGATAGACATATACCATCGCGGATTTTTCTGTAGACCTTTTCAAGGTGTACAAATACTTAGTACATCATTTTGATAAATCTCGTAGGGTTTAGCCTGCGTTTGCAATGTAAGCGGAAAAAAATGTAATTATTTACGACATCACATTAGAAACCTCAGAAATTACAGTATTTCTCTACTCGGTATTGAATGTTATTATACATATAAACCTTCCTCTTGAATCATTCTATCCATTAAAAAAAACTGCATCAAAATCTGTTGCGTAGTTTTAAAGATTTAAGCATATATAGGGATATATGGACAAACAAAGAATGTGACTTTGTTTTATACTATGTAGTGATAATATAATTATATTCTCTCTAATCCCTTTCCGTGCACTCTCACGACATGTCTCCAATCTCGCCCCAACCCGACAAAGCAATCTAAGATGCCCCACTAAATCTGGCCCTGTTTAATTTCCACACAGCATGCGCCCCACTAACGAGCGTGCTCATTGAAATATACCCCATATCTATAAATTAAATAATACCACCCCCGATGTAAATTCCGTACGAGCATATCAACCCTTGTTTTTTGCTTTCCCCATTGCTTTAGGGTTCCGTTTATATAATGAGATAGTTTCCAAAACTTTAAAAAGTTACTTATTCGGATAAGTAGAATAGAAAACCCTCAAATCTTACCGAGGTGTCGTAAAGGCTAAGGTAAGTTGACTCGCTGTGTTGTATCTCGTTGAGTAGAATATACCACCCTCTTCTTACCGAGATGTCGTAAAAGGCGACTAAGGTAAGTTGACTCGCCGTGTGGTATTTTGTTGAGTTGAATATACCACCCTCTTTCTCATCGAGGTATCGTAAAGTTGACTTAGGTAAGTTGACTTTGCCGTGTGGTATTTTGTTGAGTAGAATATGCCACCCTCTGTCTTATCGAGGTGTCGTTAAATACGACTAAGGTAGTCGACGTCAGGCAGGCGGCTACAAATACGTAGCTAAATCATGTGACAACATGTTTATAACATGTGATGCCGATCCCATATGGAAATCAGTGTGTCACAAATTGAAATCTATACCAAAAAAAATTGTTACCTCTCTTACACTCTTACATTTTAATCACACAAAAACACTCGAAAAACTTTTCAAATCGGTCCTAATTCAATTAGTTCCTAAGATTAGCGTGGAGAAAATTCAAATTTAAATTCAAATTATTCTTTATTCAAGTGGACTGTTTACAGTACTTTTAAATCGTCAAATGTTTTAAAGAAGCTATCACTGATTCGGAAGTTTGCTCCTACCGAGAAGAATCAGCAAGAAACTCGGCGGCTAATCTTTTAAAAAATTATTACAATTTGATGGTTACAAGATAATCGTCGCAGCTGGATGCGTAGCTGACTGCAGTTAAGATATGCTATCACTCAAATAATTCTCAATAGTATAGTAAGCTTTATGTAGCAACATCGTTTTGAGATAATTTCTAAACTTATGTAAAGGCAAGTCTAGTAATGTTGAGGAATTTTGTTATAAAAACGTGTACCGAGACCGACAACTGATTTTCGGACCTTTAGCTTACCTAAACCTAAACAAACAAACACTTTAGCTTTATATATTAGCATAGATATGGCGGCACGGCCGACGTCACATCCGTTATATTCTGGTAGTACGGAAGCAATAATGTGGTTGTAAAGCTCTATGGCACTTCACTGTCATGGCTTGGCTTTGGCTATAGCTTCGCTGGCGAGGCATTAAATAGATTTATCTGGTAACGAGTAACGAATAATATTGGACACGAGCTAAATTTGAAAACAAGTAACGAATAATATTGGACGCAAGCTAAATTTGGAAACAAGTAATGAATAATATTGGACACAAGTTAAATTTGGAAACAAGTAACGAATAATATTGAACGCAAGCTAAATTTGGAAACAAGTAACGAATAATATTGGACGCAAGCTAAATTTGGAAACAAGTAACGAATAATATTGAACGCAAGCTAAATTTGGAAACAAGTAACGAATAATATTGAACACAAGCTAAATTTGAAACAAGTAACGAATAATATTGGACGCAAGCTAAATTCGAAAACAAGTTATTAATAATATTGGAAACAAGCTAAATTTAAAAACAAGTAACGAATAAAATTGAACACAAGCTAAATTTGGAAACAAGTAACGAATAATATTGGACACAAGCTAAATTTGGAAACAAGTAACGAATAATATTGGACGCAAGCTAAATCTGGAAACAAGTAACGAATAATATTGGACACAAGCTAAATTTGGAAACAAGTAATTAATAATATTGGACACAAGCTAAATTCGAAAACAAGTAATTAATAATATTGGTCACAAGCTAAATTTAAAAACAAGTAACGAATAAAATTGGACACAAGCTGAATTTAGAAACAAGTGAATACGGAACCTTAATGTATAAGACAATTTTTTTAGGCTCTAAATGCTAAACGTTACTTATCTACCCCTCATAAGGAAATCGCTAGTTAGGACAGCGATTGATAACAAGCAAAGGGGGTGGAGCACTTGTGTGAAAGTTTGGTCTTTGATAAGGAAATGCGTTTACACGTGATTTGTTTATCGGGGTACCACTCGAGCTGCGTGTTTACAGAGTTATCTTAACTTTCTTTTGTTTATGACCATCATCTTCCTGCCCTTATCCCACTCCAAGTGGGGTCGGCACAACATGTTATAAACATGCTGTCACATGATTTGGCTGCGTTTTTACGACCGACCATCTGCCTGACGTCAACTTACCTTAGTCGTATTTTACGACACCTCGGTAAGATAGAGGGTGGTCTATTTTACTCAACCGGATAACACACGGTGGGTCAACTTAACTTACCTTAGTCGCCTCTTACAAAACCTCGATAAGAAATGAGGGTGGTACTATTCTATACAGCCGAATACCACACAGCGGGTCGACTTACCTTAGTCGCCTCTTACGACACCATAGTAAGAGTTGAGGGTGGTACTATTCTATTCAGCCAGATACCACACGGCGTTGTCTTTTATTTTTTACCATAATTTTATTATCATACGAGTTTAAGAAATATATTGACAAGTATTAAGCTTTGTAATATTTTAAATTATTGTGCATAAGAATGTAGATAATTATAAAAAGATTGCCGATGTATTAAATAGACAAAGTAGGAACCGACATAAGCTTGCGGCTCCTGCTTTGCGCCTTGCAAAAGTACGTAAGTCGTTTGTGGGTTTGGGTATTAGATTATATAATAAAATTCCGCAATTCCGCTTTGCCATTACATCAGTTTAAAAGCTCTATTAATAAAAGGCTAATACAGAAAGTCTACTATACTACTGAGGAATACTTGGATGATAAAAATGTGTGGATTTAGCTACTCTGTTAACGACCCTGCACAAAACAATAATAACTAATGTAAGTAGTAACTAGTATTTTCAGTGTACTGAAATAATTTTTCAAATCGGTCTAGTAGTTCCTGAGATTAGCACGTTCAAACAAACAAACTCTTCGGCTTTACATACTTGTATAAATTCAAATTCAAAATATTCTTTATTCAAATAAACTTGTAAACAAGTGCTTTTGAATCGTCAACTCTACCGCTGGTTCGGAAAGCTGTTCCTACCGAGAAGAGCCAGCAAGAAACTCGGCGGTTACTCTTTTAAAAATATAATTCTTAATACAATTTACATTAAGTCGTTACTGTCTTGTACAGGTTCAAAGAGAGCTATATCCACACATTCTTATCTTCCAAATAATCTTCAAGAGTATAGTAGGCTTTCTGTATCAGCCTCTTTTTAACAGTGTTATTAAACTGATGTAATGGCAAAGCTGAAATAAGATATAGATAAGAATATCTTTACAATACAGTCTGCAAAGAAATAAATGATTGGTAACATTAAAGAAAAAGGTGGGAAAGGCTAGAGTAAAACACGAAAAGCTTTTATTCGTCTCGTAGGCGGCACAAATAAGACGCCGCACAGCATCCAATAATACAAAAAAAATGTTTTTATTTCTTGGCTCACAGCTTCCCTTTGGACGACATCCCCGATTTTCAATTACGAGAAAACGCTGCCAAATTCTTTCATTGCAAACCGCCGAGTCAACTTTATTTGTACAAAAGAGTTAAATCGGGTAACGACGTGGTTAAATTGTCCTAATTGAGTGTTGTAACCTAACATTGGATTGCAATATAGGTAACAATGAAAATCTTAATTTATATTAACACTACATTTTACCCGCAGCTTCGTTCGCGTGGACTGTAGTCTTGGAATAAACCAGTAGCTTCTGTCACTCTCCAACCCTGGAAATATCTATATAATCATCACAAAAATCAACATTGACAGATCGTGAATAAAAAAACTTCGATAGGTTGATAATAGGACGCGCTTTTAAATTTTATTCTATTCCTGTAGAATTAACAGATTTTCTATAGCTTATATGTTACCTCAGTTTATAAGGAATAAATGTGCCAAACATCATCGATATTGGTTCAGCGGAACACCGTAAAAGAGTAACAATAATAGTTGGATAGGATAGTATTGGATAGGCTCAACCATCAACTACTTACGAATAACTTAAATGTTAAAATACCCTAATATATTTACTATTTGTTTTATAGCTTAACGGAATTATTTTATACTATAGGTTAGCTCGGTACATAAGCATTAATTGAACCAAATTCCATCACTGTTGGTTTATCGGTTAAGTCATTGATAAGCTTAACAGGTTGACTGACAGCAAGAATTTCGCATTTATTATTTTAGTACGGATTTCCTAAATTTAAAATGTTTTGCTAAATTATTTATAAAATTAAGTAATACATTGCAGAAATTCATAATATAAAAGTAATACTTTGATAATATTAATATTTATAATAGTAATATTTTTATAAGCCGCCAAAAACATCGAATCATCGCAGATTAAAGCAAAATATTTTTTTATTACTTTTGTATTGCAAAATCTAGCCGTGTGGTATCCGGCTAAGTAGAATAGTACCACCCTTATTTCTTACCGAGGTGTCGTAAAAGGCGACTAAGGTGAGTTGACCCACCGTGTGGTATCCGGTTTAGTAGAATAGACCACCCTCCTTCTTACCGAGGTGTCGTAAAGTACGACTAAGGTAAGTTGACGTCAGGCAGACGGTCGGTCGTAAAAACGAAGCCAAATTATGTTACAACATGTTTATAACATGTTGTGTCGACCCCACTTAGAGTGGGATAAGGGCAGGAAGATGATTGGCAGAATTTCATAATATAAAAGTGAAGAATTTTTTTTTTATAATCGACCAAAATTATCGAGTCATCGCAGATTAAAGCAAAATAATATTTTCATTACTTTTGTATTACAACATCATTATACAGTAAAAGTTTAAATCTAATTTTGTATAGTACAGAATATGAAATATAACGTTTGACAAGTCATCACAAGTTATAGAAACTAACTGATCAGTTGGTATATGGGTTCACATCCCGTTAACATATCACGTGTTTGGGGGACGCTGTTCGTGTTCAGCATAGGTAATGTTCAGCTGTATTGATTTGTCTGCATAAACACTCAATTCAAATTCAAAATATATATGTATAACTAGTTGGTTGTCTGTCACCCGTACAAATATTAAGGAACTTTGAGGACGGACCGAGTGTGTAAATGTCCTATATATTTTTTGTACTATTCTAATCAAATCACACCAAACTAGTGTTAAATATGAATGTGGATGGATATGTGCCTAGAGGGAGGCCTAAAAAGAGATGGTTGTATTGGAGTATTGTGTGAAGTAGACATGCATATAAAAGGAGTAGAGCCAGAGTTGACGAATGATATGACAGAATGGAAGAGGAAACGAGGTTGTGCCGACCCCACTTAAAGTGGGACAATGACTATTTGTTATGCTTTCTCGGCTAAGCCGCTAAACTAATATTGATGAATTTTGATACGATTGAAGCTTATATACAGAGCATAATATATAAGATAAAAAAAACATTATCTTTGGGAATAGTATTCGTTTTTCAGTTAACGTTTACATTATTCCACCGTGTGGTATCCGGCTGAGTAGATTATACCACCCTTATTTCTTACCGATTATCGATTATCGGCGAAATACGACTAACGTAAGTTGACGTCAGGCAGGCGCTGGTCGTAAAATTCCTAATCAAAACATGATACAACATACCGTACCGTCCCCACTTAGAGTGAAACATCGGCAGGAGAATGATGACTTTTACATTATTCAGAATATAAGAAAACTTAAGGTAAAGTTAACGAGCTCGTGAATACAATTACAATGCTACAGAATTGATATTAAAGTTAAACTATTTTTTATTACATCTCAATTACACTGTATCCTTTGATGTCTGAACACAATTATTTCAAACCTGTCTATCTCGGTTCACATCAAACAGGCCCCTTTGTTCCGCGTCCAGCCAATTAGAGGGCCCCGCGATGATTAAAGTGCCCTTAAAATATTGTTGTTCCTCCATTTTATGTTAATTTGTTTCTTCTTGTCCCTTTGATCCTCATCCGTGCTGATATAAATGCAAAAGGCTGTATGATACAATATAGAGTAAAGTAATCATGATTCTTTTGCCCTTATCCTTCTTAAAGTGGGGTTGGCACAATATGTATTTTACGACCGGCCGCCTGCCTTCAACTTATCTAAGTCGCCTTTTACAACACCTCGGTAAGAAAAGAGGGTGGGCTATTCTACTCAGTCGAATACTACACGGCGAGTCAACTTACCTTAGTCGCCTTTTACGACACCTCGGTATGAAAGAGGGTCGTCTATTCTACTCAGCCGTATATTACACGGCATTTCAACTTACCTGTCACCTTTTACGACACCTTGGTAAGAGATGAAGGTGATCAATTCTGGATACCCTCTTCGACGGATCTCGGAATTTTTAATTTGATGGCGCAGATATACGTAATACATAGAAATAAAAAGTTAGGCGTCGAAAAAAAGGTTTAGACGTGGAAAAAACGGGAAAAAGCGAAACAGCAAACCAGAATTCATTATTACCCAACAAAACCCAGGAGGGTTCTGATTGCTCGGCAGTCAGCGATATAGCTTCATTGTAATCAGCCGGGGGAGTCCCCGGGGAACAGTAATCGACTCACTTAGTGGAAATGCATCTAAAATAGGCGCCATTTGCAAATTGCAAACCGGGAGAGATTGGTGTACATTTTTTAAAATATTATTTATTGCAAGCTGTACCGATTACTTACTTTAGCATCAAAAAGTAGCGGCCTGTTACTATCCCACTGTTGGGCATAGGCCTCTTCTCTCCGTTTTTGGAGAGAAGGATTGGAGCTACGACCTACCACGCTGCTCCAATGCGGTTTGGTAGGTTACACATATCTCCAGAATTCTCTAGAGATATGCAGGTTTCCTCACAATGTTTTTCTTTACCGAAAAACGTGTAATAAATTGCAATTATCAATTAGATATAAATGTTTTAATAGACAAGCTTATTGGTGCCTGCCAAGGTTTGAACCTGTAACCTCCTCGAAAAAGTCTCACGGTGTCACCGCTTCACGAAAAAAAAATGAAAAAGTATTTACTTTCATCAACATCCGCAGTCAACTTAGCTTAGTTGCCTTATACGAAATCTCGGTAAGAAATGGGGGTGGGCTATCCTACTCAGCCGAATACAAAATGACATCAACTTACCTTAGTAACCGTTTACGATACTTCAGTAATAAATGAGGGTGGTCTATTCTACTCAGCCGGATACCACCCGGCGGGTCAACTTACTTTAGTCGTCTTTTACGACATCATATACACATAAGTAACATATAAGTTTTTATAACAGAAAAATTCATTGGTCTGCCCGGGTTGGAACCCGAGACCTCCTCGATAGAGTCGCACGGTGTTACCGCTACCACAGCTTTTGACGTGACAACATCTTAAATTAGGTTGCGGCTTGGAGTCACTCATGAAAAAGTGTAAAGTGTAGTGTAAAAAGTGTAAAAAAGTGCCCGCTCACGTCTGTTACGATGAGTCACCGAACGAAAGAGAGGCCCGCCGGACTGGCGAATGCCTTGCGTCTCTCTCCCACTCCAATCCATCACATTTAAAAAGACGTTGTCACGTAAAATATTTGCCCGTAAAACCGACTTTACAGGCAACCGTATTTTTTATGAAATATAACAGTAAGATATCTAATAAATATCCCTTAATATGTAATTGTAGGTGCACACCGCAGTGCAGCGTTTCACTACCATTTAATTATATATGAAATCACATTCCCAAATCGATATTGAAATGGGATTGCTTTTACGGATTGCATTCCACGTTATTATGGCGTTCCCGAGCGATTGAATTAATTATAGTGCATAATGCTCATACTGAGACAATTAATGCAATTTAGATGGTATTCCTGCACCTTGGGTTTGGTTAAATTAAATATTTATATTGTACATATAGAATTATTATATAAATTTATGAATGTTTAAACGCGAATGTTTAACGCGCTAATCTCAGGAACTACTGAACCGATTTGCAAAATTATATATTTGATAAATTTATTTAGTGTAAGATAGTCCATTTACTGGGGAAGACTATAAGCTATATAACATCACGCTAAAATGAATAGGAGAGGAACAGCAATAAAAAATAGTACGAAAACGGAAAAATTTGAACCCTTCCCTTGCGTGCGCTAAGTAAATGGTGAAAGTTATTCAAAATTAGTGTATTTTAAAATTGGTCTCTCTAAAAGAGTTCTAAATCTAAGTTCGCAACAGCATATGTTTAGCTTTTAAGGATAATAATAGACAACTGGTAAATTAATATGTACTTGTGGTACCTACAATTTCGTTCGCATTAACTTTTGTATTAAAATAACTTCAAATTCAAATTCAAAATTTTCTTTATTTAAATAAACTTATCAACTCTACTGCTGGATCGCAACTCTATTTTTATCAAGAATAGCCACCAAGAAACTCGGCGGTTGCTCCTTTCAAAATGTTATTGTTATAACTAACTAACTAATAACTAGTTTGATTTAATCGATACTGTTTTGTACAGGGTCGAAGAGTAGCTTTATCCACGCATTCTTATCATCTAAGTATTCCTCATCAATATAGTATGCTTTCTGTATCAGCCTCTTTATACAGTATTTTTGCATTCTATAGTGATTGCGGGATTTTATTATAGAATCTTATACCCAAACCCACAAACGAATTTCGTACCTTTGCAAGGCGCAAAGCAGGAACCGCAAGGTTATATCGGTTCCTACTTTGTCTATTATATACATTTGCATTTATTTATAATTATGTATATTTTTATGCACAAAGATTAAAATGCAATTATTTACTAATATAGTATTAAGTATAGTTTTTTATTCCTAAAGAAAAAACGGGAATCTTTGTTTAATAAGAGCGATATATGAGCTTAAGTTGTTGCATACCCCATCAATATTACTTAAGCGAATTAGCTATGAAAGACTTAAGTATTTATAACAGTATTTACGTATGCAAATATTCCACAACAGTACAAATAGAAACGAACAGCGCGATTGATTTATTTGGAAAGGAGAGTTATCCTTTGTAATGCACAGGCCCCAAACTTGGGTCCCTGGGGAAAAGGGGGGCTCGTTCGACATTAGCATAATACGCCGAGCCCGCGCGGGGAGGAAACTTTTCGCCGGTGAAAAGTGAATTTTAACCTGGATAAGTTGAAAATAGATTTTCAATATTAACACTATTATATACTGATATAGTATTTGCTTGGTGGTATCCGGTCGAGTAGAATGGAACAACGTCTATTCTTACCGAGGCGTCGTAAAAGGCGACTAAAGTAAGTCGACCCACTGTATTCGGCTGAGTAGAATGGACCAACCTCATTTCTTACTTCATTAAATATATAAAGCTAAATGTACAGTGGACTATCCGTTTTCATACCTGATTTATGCAGGATTCGTAAAAACACATGTATAAACCTCCACCACCACACAAAACACAAGCACTACACACGTTCACTATCACAAACTCAACAATCGTTTCAACCCGCAACCGAAGCATCATTAGATAGACTCCACGACAAAATCGCAAAGCGAAGCATTACCCAAATAAGCTTAGTTATATACTAATCGGTTCAACCCCACCATTTATTATATTTTGCCAGCGAACACTAGTAACAAACTTGAACTAGAAATATTTATCTGATCATTAATAAGGGTGCCATTGTTATGCTTAATAATCTCAAGCTGCTCCCAGATGTTCAATTTAAGCCCTTTGTTACAGTTGTGCAAGACTTCGAAACTATGTATAAATTTGAAACTATTCTATAAATTATTCATAAATTTTTTAACTAGAATAGGGGAGGCATAGGTAGGTTCAACCCCACCATTTATTTTATTTTGCCTGCGAATTCATGTAACAAGCTTATTGTGATATATTTTGTGAAGCTAATGTAATACAACACATATTTCTTTAACTTTCCTCTAAGGAGATCACGTGGTCTTAAATTATAAATAACATAGGTATATGGCTCCCTACAGACGTCAACTCAAGTTCCCAGGGGAACGGGAAATTTCAGACTGAAACACTGTGAAGTGAAGTGAACTTTGGTCAGGTTTAGATGGTAGAATACAAAATTATTTGACAACACTCCAAACAAAATTCTTCAATGAATGCCGCGATAAGATTTGTTTTAATTTTAACGATTAACAATTAAATATATAGGCAATTACGATACATTTTTATTTATTCTAGACACATTAAATAGAAGTAGACGAAGAATACCTTATACAATATTTGAAAATATTTTTATATATTTATGTATAAAGCTTACTAATCGAAGATTATTTAAGTGATAATAACAGATTTGAAATGGAGAAAGCTATGTACTAGACTCCAACGGCTAACATGTAATCATTGACTTGTGACTAGCCCGTTGGCGCAGTGCCAACTCTGCCTTCAGCTCCACGGGTCGCGGGTTCGATTCCCGCCGAGGGCCAACATTTGCTATAAATGAATTTGTTGGTCTTTGAGCCTGGGTGTATATGTAATTAAGTATGTATTTAGATAATATATAAGTATATATTCACCAGTTTTCTGTCTACCATAAGGCAAGTATTAAGTTACTTATTTTGGGGACGGACGACCGTGTGTGTAAGTGTCCTTTACTTATATATTTATTTATATTTATTATTATATCATTAATGATATCATTGCTTTAAACAGTGTCCGCCGAGTTTCTAACTAGTTTTAATCAACCTGTGGTAAGTTCTTTAATAATATAACAATTCTAAAGTACTTGAAATATTTCTTTAAGTACTTTAAGTACTTTTTATTATATTTATAGTCCGCGAGTACCTCACAAACGTTTCCCTGCACCAAAGACATTCCTCCGGGCGGCGCACACAAAGGCTGCTGCAATATCCGTTAATCCGCCTGATGCCGGTATAATGGGACATGAGCTGTCTATGTGCTATTCGTGTGTAGCGAGAGTCAGGGTTTACACTTCCTGAAAGCCTTATGGAACACTAAAAAGTGTTTCAAAAAGTCAACGCATTTTGATAATTGATACTGGTATCGACAACAATTGCGTGACATATAAATTAATTTTGATACTCAGAAACGCCGTGAAAAAGAAGCTGTGATAGTCCAGCGGTGCGACCGTGCGAATCTCTAGAGACGATCATGGGTTCAAACCCCGGACTTTATCCGATCGTCATGCTTTACTGGCGTTAAAGGATATTTTGAGTTACATTAATGCTTTAATTCTCAGTTGTAATTTACAATATTATTAAAAGCTGTGATAGCCCAGCAGTGAGACTGTGCGATTCTATTGAGGAGTCACAGGTTCAAACCCCATGCACCAATGAGTTGATCAGTCTAACTTACGATCTAATTGATAATTGCAATTTATCACACGCTTTTCGGTGAAGGAAAACATCATGAGGAAACCTGCATATCTCTAGAGAATTCTGGAGATATGCAGGTTTCCTCACGATGTTTTCCTTCACCGAAAAGCGTGTGATAAATTGCAATCAATTAGACACATAAGTTTTTACAGAAAACTCATTGGTGTCTTCCCGGGTTTGAACTCTTCTCGAAAGAGTCACGCGGTGTTACCGCTGGGCTACCACAGCTTACTTGATGATTCAAAAGTGCTTTAAAGAGCTTATTTGAATTAAGATTATTTTGATTTGATTTTTATAACCGTAACTTGTCGCGACAGCCCTAGCCAATCAAGACGTGGCGGTACTTGGCTAAACTAGCCAACTAAACCGAGCCAACTCTAAGCTAACATTGTCTGATAACTACAACATTTGCCTAAAACCATTACCTTTATTTATATCCACCGTACGAACCCTTGTTCTTGTTTTGTCTGTTGCTATTTAGGTTTAAGAAAATAGTTTTTCATTAGCTACAAAGTAAATAATTTATAGAATTAGACGTAACTTTGCGGAGATCCATAATACAAAAGTAATAATAAAATTATTTTGCTATAATCCGCGATGAAGTAAAATAGAAAATATATATAATGCTAAATGTAGTGTGGACAATCGGTTATCATACCTGATACATGCAGGATTCGTAAAAACACATGCACAAACCTCCACCACCGCCACCACAATACAAAGCACTATATACGTTCACTATCACAAACTCGATATCGTCTATTCTACTCAACCAGATACCACGCGGCGGATATATATATTCGGAATCTCGGAAACGGCTCCAACGATTTTCATGAAATTCAGCAAGGAGAAAAATCGATCTAGCTCTAAAAAAAAAATCATTGGTCTTCAGAGTATATGTTCTACTAACTTTGCAAATCTCGGGTAGTTTGGCTACATAGTATTATAATATAGTATTCAATAAAATAAGTAAGCAATACGAAATCCCCCTAATTGCGCCACGGAACGGCAATTAGCATAGTAAGTGAGCGGCGATTTGGAGCAGTGCGTTATCCAGAGGGCGCTTAACGTGTGATTTATCGACGCCCTCCGCCGACCTCGCACTTAGCACTCACTGTGTAGCCAGTAGCGACAGCAGAAACAACGGACAGAAATTACGTGGCGTAGAATTCAAATTCCAAAAAAATTAAAGTAATATTAAACCTACTTAGTATTAAACCTAATTCAAAAAAGTTATTTGGTGGCGAACTGCAATAAAACCTAGCGCCTACAATCTAGTAAGTATTAAAGAGAGAAATAACTTGGAAGTGCAAGAAAACATTAGCTTATAGTTAATAACTTACAGTATACAGACAATTTATATTGGACTAATGCAGTGTTTGAAATCTTCTAGAATACTGGAGTAATGAATAAAACCTATCGTGGCCGTAAAGTCATCAACATTGGCAGGACATTTGACCACGGCCTTGAAACTCGGACGTGTGTTTTGACTTACTTCGTACTACTAATTCTTTCAGGTTTTGTGTAAAATACGAGCGGTTCCTAGTGTGTTTGTTTATTTCTTAAGTCAAAGCTTCTTCTAATTTAATTATTCCAAAACGATTACTGATATTAATATGGTTTAACGCTATGTTATAAAGTGAATTAAAATTTTTGAATTCATTTTTATGCTAACTGTACCATTTACAAGTTTTTGTACAAAATATATCGCATTGAGTATAATCGTTCGTCTTTTTTTGACAAATGCGCCATCACTTCTGCTGAGATGGAAAGTCTAAAGTTCCCTTTTCGTTCGCAAAAAATGGCTTCTCAACTTGTTACATTTACGTAAAAACTATCTATATAAATGTTAAATGCGAGTCTGTCTGTCTCTCAGTCAGACTGTTTCGTTTTCAGGTTTTACACCATTAATGATGACTGAGTTAACATCAACCGTGCCGCCATTTTGTCACCCATTTATAGCTGAGTGAAATGATCAATTAATATAATCTGTAATCAATAGTTTTTGTATGCCTATTATTCTTTTAAAATAGTCATCGTCCTCTTGCCTTTATCCCATTTTAAGTGGGGTCGGCACAACATATTTAAACATGCTACGTATTTTACGACCGGCCAACTGCCTGACGTCAATTTACTTATTCGTATTTTACGACACCTCCGTAAGAAAGAAGATGGTCTATTCTACTCAGCCGGATACAACACGAGAGGATGACTAGTTTTAGACGCCTTTTACGACACCTAAGTAAGAAGTAAGCGTGGTCTATTCCACTCAGTCGGATACCACACGGCATTTACTTTTAAAATGGTATGGGAATTGATCGATTTTATTTTCATTACCTAAAATATAGAAAAAGTAAAAAAGGCGCCAAGATCTTTCAGTAATTGGGCAACTCAAGCGCGTCTGTAAGCCTAAATAAACACGAAACGTAATTAATTCATGATAACCTCTAGAATAAACAACAATGGAGGTCGTATAAAAGTTTAAGCATTGATGAGGTTCTTAGATCAAAGTCGACGAAAGAATAATGAATTCAAAAAGCTCGACGGGAAATTAAAAACTTTTAATTATCCTTTATTAAAATGGAAAGCCTATTTTGAGAGTTTTTGGGAGTTTGGTTCGTATATTGATTCATTTGTAAATTGATGTTTACGAATAACACAAAATTTGCAAAACAATAACTTGGAATAAAGATTATGAATTCGGAGATTGAATTAATTAATGGTATTTTTGTACACCAGGTATAATAATATTGTGCTACGACAGACGGCCTTACCTCTAAAAGAGCAATTTCCAACGAAATATCGTAAAAAAAGTAAAGTAACGGCCTGTTTCTGTCCCACAGCTGGACATAGGCCTCTAATTTTTTTTTCTCCTTTGGAGTTTAGGTAGTTTATCAATACGCATGCTATGCAAATATTAATATTACAAATGCGTTAAACTGTCTTTCTGTTTGTCACGCCTTCATGGCTTAGTTTCTGGGCCAATTTTAATGAAATTTTGTACTATTGAAGCTTTTCTAAGTAAACTAAAAATAAAGTAAAGTCGGCCTATTACTATCCTAATGCTGGGCAAAAGCCTCCTCTCTCTGTTTTTGGAGAGAAGGATTGAAGCAAAGACCTACCACGCTGCTCCAGTGTGGATTTGTAGGTTACACATATCTCTAGAATTCTCTAGAGATATGCTGGTTTTCTCACTATGTTTTCCATCACCGAAAAGCGTGTGATAAATTGCAATTATTAATTAGACAAGTTTTTAACAGAATAACTAATTTCTGCCCGGGGTTTGAACCCATGACCCTTCGAAACAGTCACACGGTCTCACCGCTGGGCTATCACAGCTTTCGTAAGAAAAGTATAAAATAAATAAAGACGGACAAAGTGTAAATAAAATATCATAGTTAAGTATTCGTATTAACGGTGTTCGGTCGAGTAGAATAGACCACCCCCATTTTTACCGCGGTGTCGTAAAAGGCGCCTAAGGCAGGCAGGTCGTAAAATACCTAGCCAAATCATGTGGCAAAATGTTTGTAACATATTCAAATTCAAATTCAAATTCAAAATATTCTTTATTCAAATAAACTTGTAAACAAGTGCTTTTGAATCGTCAACTCTACTGCTGGTTCGGAAAGCTGTTCCTACCGAGAAGAGCCAGCAAGAAACTCGGCGGTTGCTCTTTTAAAAATATAATTCTTAATACTATTTACATTAAGTCGTTACTGTCTTGTACAGGTTCAAAGAGAGCTATATCCACACAGTCTTATCTTCCAAATAATCCTCAAGAGTATAGTAGGCTTTCTGTATCAGCCTCTTTTTAACAGTGTTTTTAAACTGATGTAATGGCAAAGCTGAAATTGATTGCGGAATTTTATTATAGAATCTTATACCAAAACCCACAAACGAATTACGTACTTTTGCAAGGCGCAAAGCAGGAGCCGCAAGCTTATGTCGGTTCCTGCTTTGTCTATTGTATACATCACCTATCGTTTTATAATTCTTTATATTTTTATGTACATAAATTAGATTGCTTAAAATATACTGTGAAGCAAATGTAAGAATACCTGTTTCCTTAAACTTCTCTCGCAGGGAATCACGCGGTCTTAAATTATAAATGCCACGTATAGCTCTTTTTTGTAAAACAAAAATTTTTTCACTATTCGCGCATTTACCCCACAGCAATATTCCATAAGACATAATGCTATGGAAGTAGGCAAAATAAACGAGTTTTGCTGTTTCGACGTCTATTGTGCCGACCCCACCTAGAGTGGAATAAGGGCAAGAGAATGATGTAAAATAAAAGTAAACTAAATAAATAAATTCAGTTCTATTCTAATAACAAAACCACGTTTAAATTATGTCCGCTTGTGTTATTATAAAAATTAAAGCGAAAGTGAAACAATGCATGATGTAGTCCCACATAATACAACCGAGAATCCCTTTTTAAATATTGTGGTAGATTATCCTCCGTATCTCGCGGCCCCTAGCAGTGGGCTGGTTGGGCAAAAGGTGGGCCTCCCTCAGGACTTCTGAAATAATGTTACATTTGGTAAAAATGAATTTTAATGTGTAGCCGCCGAAAGGGACGGACGTACGGCCCAGAGGTGTTTTTATCCGATCGTCATGCTTTACTGGCGTTAAGGATATTTTGAGTTACATTAATGCTTTAATTCTCAATTATAACTACTATGCGATTCTTTTTAGGAGTCACGGGTTCAAACTGTGGGCACCAATGAGCTTTTCTGTCATACTTATGTGTCTAATTGATAATTGCAATTTATCACACGCCTTTCGGTAAAGAAAAATATCGCGAGGAAACCTGAATATCTCTAGAGAATTCTGGCAATGTGTGTAACCTACCAATCCGCATTAGCACAGCGTGGTAGGTCTAAACTCCAAACCTCTTCAAAAACGTAGAGAAGAGGCCTATGCCCAATTTTAAATTAAGAATACACCTAATATTTTTGCAACAAAATATACACCTTTTCAATTATAATAATAGTAAAACCAGGAAGTGAAATTATAAATCATCAAAGCATCATTCAGAAAGTGCGTTTATGGGCTTCGGTATACATTTTTATAGTGAAATTCCACAATATGTTTTGACTCGCCTTTACACAAGTTCAAAAAAAAAAAATACTTTTATTGACAGCAATGCAGTGAAATACAGAATCAAAATACTGACCGGCTTAACACTAAATATTTGATTAAATAACCAACTCGATAAAGTACTCAAATTCAAATTCAAATAATTCTCTATTCAAATATGGCTTTTACAAGCACTTTCGAATCGTCAAATTACAATGAAGCTACGACTGGTTCGGAAAGTGAATATACATTTGTTATTCATCACGTCGGGGTCACCACTATTGCGTTTGTGGGAGGTACGGTACGCAATGGAACCGAAGGTGTTCAATGATATGACGTGATGAATAACAAATGTATATTTAATTGACTACATGATAATAACAGCTTAAAGTAAGTGAGAGTGAATACAAAGAAAAATACCTTAGCTTATATATTACGAATTTTAACGGGGGGAGCGAAATACAGGAAATATATTGTCACGTACGTTATACTTCTTATATGCCTATTTCGCATAACATTTTTATTTATCCATAGCTCACGTACTAGTTGTTTAAAACTATACAACATGTGAGCTATGGTTTTGCTTGTGAATTATTTGTGGCTGTACGCCACAGTGCTCTTACTGAGAAGAACCAGCAAGAAACTTGGCGGTCACTCTTTCAAAATTAAGTATTACAATAATGTCTTAATTAAGAACAAATTAAAAATTTTACAATATAATCTAGTGCGTAGCTGGTCGCAATTTAAACCCAAGCTTTCTTATCATCAACATAGTCCTCAGCTCGTAGCAGCAATGTACTGTATCCAACTCGTATTGTCCGCTGACTTCTCTCACCAATTCCTATAATAAAAGTGATAGGGTGGCCAACGTCCGTTCGGGTCCGTTTTGAATTGCTGATTGCCTTCAAATATAAGGTGCCCGAGTGCCTACTTGTTGCTGAGGGAGTGAAATCACTCGCTTTTTAATGGGAAACGTTGACTTTAAGCCTCCCAATGAATAATCACGCCCTTATTTAACATCTCGCTTCAGTTCTGTAATTATTCACACTTAATATGTGCAGTGCTTTGACAGGGACGCTCTCTGTCTAGGATGAAGGTTTTAAGTATATTTGTATATGTACAAACACAATAGTAATAATAAAATTATTTTGCTATAATCCACGATGAAGTTAAATAGAAAATATATATAATGCTAAATGTAGAGTGGGCAATCAGTTTTCATACCTGATACATGCAGGATTCGTAAAAGCACAGTTCTCCTACCCTTTTCGCACTCTAAGTGGGGTTAAACATGTTGTTAAATGATTATGAACGCCTGCAACAACTTACCTTAATCGCCTTTACGATACTTTGGTAAGAAAGAAAGGGGGTGATCTGTTGTAAAGAGCCGGATATCACACGGCAGAAGCATATTGTTAACAAAATAGATTTCCGAATATGAAAATTAGCTTACGATCGTATTAAACTCAAAGAGAAAATAATTGTATAGGTTTCATAGGTACATCCTGACATCAGATCCTTAACACGTCGGATCGCTAGGTAAGAGGATCAGAATCCGATACTAGCTATTCCCGAAGCCATATGACGATAAAGCTCAGATGTTAATTTGTATCTACGACACATCCTTTTCTAAGTATTTTTTAATGCCCCCAGTGAGTTTCAAATGATATTAAATCAAATATTTTATTTGTTACATAGTAAAATAGATCTTGAAGCCATGTGGTATCCGGCTGAGCAGAAAAGACCACCCTAATTTCTTGAAGAAGTGTAGTAAATGGCGACTAAGGTACGTCGACTCGCCGTGTGGTATCCGGCTGAGTATAATTGACCACCGTCATTTTTTATAGAGGTGCCGTAAAAGGAAACTGAGGTACGTCGACTCCCCGTACGGTATCCGGCTGAGTATTATTGACCACCGTCATTTTTTATAGAGGTGCCGTAAAAGGCGATTAAGGAACGTCGACTCGCCGTGTGGTATCCGGCTGAGTAGAATAGACCACCCACATTTCTTATAGAGGTATTGTAAAAGGCGACTAAGGTACTTAGACTCGCCATGTGTTACCCGGCTGATTAGAAAAGACCACCCTCATTTATTACCGAGGTGTCGTAAAATTCGACTATGGTACGTTGATTCGCCGTCTGGTATCCGGCTGAGTAGAATAGACCACCCTCATTTCTTATAGAGATGTCGTAAAAGGCGATTAAAGTATGTCAACTCGCCGTGTGCTATCCGGTTGAGTATAATAGACCACCGTCATTTCTTATAGAGGTGCCGTAAAAGGTGACTGAGGTACGTCGACTCCCCGTGTGGTACCCGGCTGAGTAGAATAGACCACCCTCATTTCTTATAGAGGTATCGTAAAAGGCGACTAAGGTACTTCGACTCGCCATGTGTTACCCGACTGATTAGAAAAGATCACCCTCATTTATTACCGAGGTGTCGTAAAAGGCGACTAAATAAGTTCACCCGCCGTGTGGTATCCGATTTAGTAGAATAGACTACCCTCTTTCTTACCTAGGTGTCGTAAAATACGACTAAGGTAAGTTGATTGGCAGGCGGCTGGTCGTAAAATATGTAGCCAAAATCATGTGACAACGTGTTTATAACATGTGCCGACGCCACTTAGAGTGGGATAAGGGCGAGAGGATGATGAACAACTTATAAAAAGGTAAACAATACTGTAAGCTACCACATAAGGATGTTCAAAATTTATTCCATCAATTGCGATAATGACAATTTTTCTTAGACCAATGATATCAGATAGGAAGAAAGCCACTCATAATGATGAATATTCTGTGTAAATGCACTCAAAGTCGACTCCGTTAAACTGACTAATTGATTCACTTCAGCTCCAGACCATTTCAACTTAGTCGATTAATGTTTGATGGAAATATGCTAACTGTGGAGTTGAACCGTTCCTATCGCTGCAGAACTATTTAATAGCTATCTTTACGAGTTGCGAATAACTTCTTGATACTGTTACGATGCAGTATTTAGGTTTTTATTCAAACAAACAGTACAAATTAAATATAAATACAGTAAATTATTACTAACTAGCGGCCTGCCCCTGCTTCGCACGGGTATAAAATATATGTCAGTCAGTGTAAAAAAATGATTAAAATCGATCCAGTAGTTTTGATTTATTCATTAATGCCGGTGGCCCGCAAGCGTTAAATTTGGAGAAAAACAATTTCCTTTTCCTATACCAAGAAGATTTCCTGCTATCTTTGAAATATCTAAATTCATATAGTACATTTTTACTTATTTACTTTTACATTTTCCCTATGTATTTTATTTTTACAATTAATTACATACTGTCTTTACACAAACTCTTGAAAAAGCGACATAGCTGCTAAAGTCGAAGTGTTATAGGGCGAAACGCGGCGTCCTCACGGCATTATAAATCTGTAATATCTCCGAAAATGTTCACTTAAATTACATGCTGTAAACGGCCATATTGAACTCTATATTAAATCAACTATTTATTTAAGGTACCTAATTGGATAAGGATTAATGCTGTACAGTATAAAAATATGGCATTTTTTTTTCGTAAAAAGTAAATGACAAAAAGTGCTATTGTGGGTTATCCATAAGAGATAGACATATACCATCGCGGACTTTTCTGTAGACCTTTTCAAGGTGTACAAATACTTAGTTCATTATTTTGATAAATCTCGTAGGGTTTAGCCTGCGTTTGCAATGTAAGCGGAAAAAAATGTAATTATTTACAGAAACCTCAAAAATTACAGTATTTCTCTACTCTGTATTGAATGTTATTATACGTACAAACCTTCCTCTGGAATCACTCTATCTATTAAAAAAAACCGCATCAAAATCTGTTGCGTAGTTTTAAAGTTTTATGCATACATAGGGATATATGGACAAACAAAGAATGCGACTTTGTTTTATAATATGTAGTGATTTACATACTAAAATTAGTTTCCAGTTATTACTAAATAGCAATCGCCATTGGCTCCGCCCGCGTGGAAAGATTAAAACCGTAATATAGTGTTTTGATAACCATAAAAATGGACGCCGTGTGGTATCCGGCTGAGTAGAATAGACCAACCTCATTTCTTACCGACGTCAGGCAGGCGGCCGGTCGTATAGACGCAGCCAAATCATGTGACAGCATGTTTATAACATGTTGTGCCGACCCCGCTTAGAGTGGGATAAGGGCAGTAAGATGATGATAACCATAAAAATGGTTAAAGTGGGTTAACCATAAAAGTAGTCATATGCTGTCGCGGACTTTTATTTAGAACTTTTACAGAGGAACAATTTTGTAATACACGATTTTTGAATAACTTTTACCGTCTACTTAGCGCACGCAACAAAAACTTTAAATTTTGCCGTTTTCGTATTTTTTTTTATCGCTGCTCCTCTCCTATTCATCTAAACGTGATGTTATATGACTATATAACATCACGTTTAGATGATAGTCCATTTATCGAGGAAGGGTGACTACCCTTCCTCGATAAATGGACTATCTTACATTCAAATAATTTTTCAAATCTGTCCAGTAGTTCCTTTGATTAGCTTACTTTGTTGTCTTCGGTTTTAAGATGGTTTTCTGTTTAAGTCTTTAAATAATTTATAGAATTAGGCGTTTCTTTGCAGAGATCCATAGTACAAAAGGTATAATTAATTTTGCTATAATCTGTGATAAAAAATTTGAATTGCTTTGTTACAATAGTGATACCTATAACCTAAAGCATGCATGAAATAGCGGTTGTTTAAAATGCATACCAATATTGCATTGTATGCCTGTCTGTTACACTGTCACAGTTAATCCGCTTGAGCGATGATGAAATTTTGTAACAAACAAGTTTATTGGATTTACATATATGATAATAAATTAAACGTTATTCAATAACAGTACTATACAGTTTACTATCCTATCCGACTAATATTATAAATGCGAAAGTTTTGTGAGTATGGGTGTATATTTGTTACTCTTTCACAGCGAATTTCCTGAACCAATATCGATGAAATTTGGCTCAATTATTCCTTATACATTGGGGTAATACAGCTACAGCAATTCTGTTAATTCTACAATAATAGGATGACATTGAAAAGCGTGACAACAGTCCACGCGAACTAAGTAGCGGGTAAAAGTTAGTTAGTAGATAATAGGGAGTAGTTTATTTATTTAATACTAGTAATATCCCACGGTTTCGCGGTAATTTTTGTTTTTTTACACCTTATTACATTTTTGTAACGGATCCCTATTTTTTTGAAATGTAATATAGTCTATGTTGCTCAGTAAAAATGCAGCTTTCCAATGGTGAAAGAATTTTTGAAATTGGTCCAATAGTTTTTGTGTGAAAACATTACAAACATACGGACAAATTTTTCCTCTTTATAATAATACTTTAGAAGAAAGCTTTGATTTTGGATGCAGCTCGAATAAGACTAAGTAACGGCCTGTTACTATCCCACTGCTGGGCATAGGCCTCCTCTCTCCATTTTTGGAGAGAAGGGTTGGAGCTAAGACCTACCACGCTGCTCCAATGCGGATTGATAGGTTTGGATCCCTATCCCTAGGATATAGAATAAGACTAAGAGATGTCTAAATATTTGACTTTTCAGTTGTACCGCGAGCCCATTTTGCATGCGTGTTAAATACGGTACTATTATATTTCACAGTGGATTTGCAACATTCAACATTTATCGCCCAAAAAACAATAGCGGTCCTGCCGTTAATCAAAAGAGTTTTAAACTAGAACAATTATTGTCCCGTCGGCTCCGGACCGTGTCCCGGAACAAAGCGGTATGAATTGAAATGGTAATGTCATGCAAATAAAACGCGCTATTAAAAACATTAAAGGATGTATTTGTGGCGACATCAATATCGCGATGAAATCTAAAGTCCTTAATATTTATAGAATTAGGCGTTACTTTGCGGAGGTCCGTAATAAAATACTAATAAGAATATTTTGATGTGACAACGTCTTAAATTAGGTTGCGGCTTGGAATCACTCATGAAAAAGTGTAACGCCCGCTCACGTCTGTTACGATGAGTCACCGAACTAAAGAGAGGCCCGCCGGACTGGCGAATGCCTTGCGTCTCTCTCCCACTCCAATCCATCACATTTAAAAAGACGTTGTCACGTAAAATCTTTGCCCGTAAAACCGACTTTACAGGCAACCGTTTTTTTTCTATAATAAACGACTACCTAAAGAAAATGTGAAAAATAAGTAAGTATTAGCGGCCTGTTACTATCCCACTGCTGAGAATAGGCCTCTTCTCCCGTGTTTGGAGAGAAGGACCACGCTGCTCCAATGCGGATTGGTAGGTTATACATATCTGCAGATTTCTCTAGAGATATGCAGGTTTCCTCATTATGTTTTCCTTTACCGAAAAGCGTGTGATAAATTGCAATTATCAATTAGATACAAGTTTTAACAGAAAAACTCATTGGTGTCTGCCCGGGTTTGAACTTGTGACCTGCGTGAAAGAGTCGCACGGTATTACCGCTGGGCTACCACAGCTTAAAGAAAATATACGCAATGCTAAATGGTGAGTGTACTATTCGTTCTCATGCCTGATACATGCAGAATTTGTAAACACTACCCACCACCGATAACACAATAATACACAAACACTGCACACATTCGCACACATGGTGGTAAATGTGTGTAGTGCATGATTTTATACAAATTCTGTATGTATCAGGTATGAGAACGAAGTACACTCTACATATTTTAGAATTGCATATATTTTCTTTTGTCGCGGATTATAGCGAAATAATATTTTCATTAGTTTTGTCCCTAATATAAAATGCAAAGTCTGTTTGTCTGTTAGGCTTCCGTGACTGATCAATATTAATAAAATTTGGCGGATTAAAAACTAAAAGGATGAAATATGTAGTTCATATTTAGGAGTATCCTTAATACCTTCACTTGTGATATCCGGCTGAGTAGAATAGACCACCCTCATTTCTTACCGACGTGTCTTAAAAGGCGGCTAAGGTAAGTTGAATCACCGTGTGGAAGCCCGTTGAGTAGAATAGCCACCCTCTTTCTTACCGAGGTGTCGTAAAATACGACTAAGGTAAGCTAACGTCAGGCAGGTGACCGGTCGTAAAATACTTAGCCAAATCATGTGATTCTCTAAGAAGAGGGTGGTCTTTTTTGCTCAACCGGATACCACACTGCGGGTCGACTTACCGCACTCGCCTTTTACGTCACCTCGGTAAGAAATGAGAGTGGTCTATTCTATTCAACCGGATACCACACGCCGTTGATATTCACTATAACATAAGCCTTTATTATTGAAATTGTACCAATATCCAACATAAAAGTCTCATTACGTGAAACTTCTGCGTTTTAAATCCTTATTAGGAAGCAGCGGCCTGTTAGTATCCCACTGCTGAGAATAGGCCTCTTCTCTCCGTTTGTGGAGAGAAGGATTGGAGTTAAGACCTACTGCTGCAATGCGGTTTGGTAGGTTACACATATCTCCAGAATTATCTAGAGATATGCAGGTTTCGTCACGATGTTTTCCTTCACCGAAAGCGTGTGATAAATTGCAATTATCAATTAGAAACATAAGTTTTAACAGAAAAACTCATTGGTGTCCGCCCGGGTTTGAACCCATAACCTCTTCGAAAGAGTCGCACGATGTTACCGCTGGGCTACCACAGCTTATTAAAGCTTATTAAATCCTTATTAGTCTCATATATTGCTTCTTTTATGAAATAAAACAACAAATATCAATTAACTATAATGTTTATTTATATGCAGGTATAAGGTAACTTAGAGGAGGTACACATGCGAAGTGTGTACAGACAGACAGGTAAACCAAACACCTCTGACATACATAAGGACGAATTTAGCTGACGTAAACAAATCAATTAGGGTCTATTCCACGAGAGCTCATAGAAGTATTTTCAAACACCGTTGACGCAGTGGGTAGTGACCCTGCCTTCAGCTCCACGGGTCGCGGGTTAGATTCCCGCCGAGGGCCGACAGTTTCTATAAATGAATTTGTTGGTCTTCGAGTCTGGGTGTATATTTGTATTTCAGTATGTATTTAAAAATTATATAAGTACATATTCACCACTTGTGTGTCACCCATAATACAAGTATTAAGTTACTAATTTTGGACGGACGACCGTGTGTGTAAGTGTCCCATATATTGATTTATTATTAATATATACGAAATTGTAGTATTTCTATTTTTGATAAATTTTCAATAAATAAACAAGACACTTAAATTTTCTTGGAGATCGCAGAAAACCATTTAACTAAAATTACCAAGACAATTTCGTAACTAAGGCGTTTTTCGGCTTATAATAATAAAAAGATCTAAAGCTTTTACATCTCAATGAACTCTCGTGAAACAACTAAAACATATAGCCGTTAACATACACGTTAAATACAAAATGTTCAGTACAATTAATATACGTGGTAATGTAGAACTAACCAGACGTCGCACAAATATCCAAATATTAATAATATTTAATTCGGAAATTGCCGAATACGGCAAACGTTGAAAGAATGCATGTTTTGCAGTTGATACCCTAGGGCCATTGAGTCAAAGTGCAAAAAAAATTATATCCGTTTTAACACCTCGGCTAATCGGCTCTTCAGGTGACAAGAGGGCTGGCTCCTTTTTCGCACAAAGAATCAGCTTAGCGATTCAGCGCAGAAACGCTGCCAGCATTCTTGGGACCATTCCACGTAGGCATGATTTGTAAAGTCCTAGCGTGTAAGTAGTTTAAGATAACTTGTACATTTTTATTGTAAATAAAAGATCTTTAACACAATTTTTTATACGTTTTAATAATTTCCGAATATACCCGAGCGCAGACCCTTCTGTAGTATTTCTGTGTTCGTTAAAAATAAAGTAAACCAAGGTCGAATTTGATAGTTACAGATAAATTGTAAGTTCATGCGCATAATACGTTATTTCTAAAGAAGAAAAATAATTCTACTTGTAATCTACACATTGTATTGTTTGTACATCGAATAATCTTCCACAGTATACAAAACTCAACAGGATTTCTCTATAATTTATAATACATATCAGATATTGTCACCAAATTCATCATCATCATCATTCTTCTACCCTTATCCCACTCTAAGTGGGGTGGGCACAATATGTCTTCTTTTTCCATTCTCCTGTATCATTCGTCAACTCTGGTGCCACTCCTTTAACATGCATATCATATTTCACAATCCATCCATCTTTTTTTCGGCCTTCTCTTAGCCATACATCCATCCACATTCATATTTAAAACTCTTTTGGTCACATGATTTACATCCCTCCTCATTACATGACCGTACCAACTTAGTCTCGCACTTCTCACCTTTTCTGTACTGGGCGCAACTTTCAGACTTCCCCTAATATACTCATTGCGAATTCTATCAAGTTTTGTCACACCACACATCCACCTTAACATTCTCATCTCATATTGTCACCAAATTAAAATATGTATAAACATCTATAATTAACTCAGAATTGTTAGTAAATTTTCGCCATATTATTTCTTCCTTCACCATTTTGTAATTGTTTACTTACTTAATACACACCCTCTCCTTATTTTCTTTAATTATGCCTCCTTTTTTAATTTTATGGACGGTCCAAAAGACGTCTGGTTCGTTCTGGTTTCCTATTTTAACATCATAGTGTCATTTAAATGATAGAATATTATAAATAGTTACTGTGTACTTAAAGGAATATTCAATTTCATAAACAACATTTATCGCAATATCACAATCAAATACCCTTTTAATCGAAACAAGTATGGTTTTTCAGAAATTTTGATGGTTCCTTTAGAATCTTAACATACGTAGTTATCTATCAAAGCACACGTAACTTACTCGTGATATTAGATTTAAACTAAAACTTAACTAGGTAGGAATAATTTATATTTACACGCCACTTTTACAAACCTTGTTAATATATTAATTTTATATATAGAAAATGTATGATGCCTACATCATAAAAATTATACTAACATGTATAATTATACATGTTAGTATAATATATTATACTAACTTATACCAAATTAAATCTACTTACTTATACATTATATTTTTCTGAAATCGATTAAAATGGTGTTTGATCATAAATTACGACAGCTTTATTGTGAATAGTGCGAAATTAAACTGAAATAGCAACACTAAAAATTATAAAAAACCGCCGAAATTCTTGCTGGCTCTTCTCGGTAGAAATAGTTTTCTGAACCAGCAGTATAGTGGACGATCCAAAAGTACTTGTTTACAAGTTTATTTGAATAAAAAATATTTTGAATTTGAATATAATAGTTTTGTGAGAATTGAAATTTGTGAGAAACTAGACAAATTAGAACTTGAAAAATTTGCAGGACATTATATCGTGGAGGATTTCATTGAGTCAAATTAATGTTAAGTTACTTTTGGTTATTGGATAGCTGAATATAATTTATGTACCAAAGACAATAATGCCTTCTATTATATTTATATTTCCGAATATGACGCTTTTGGCTGTTATGTAACCATAAACAGTCGAATCTTGTTATATTTATTGACAAATGCCTATAAAACGACAAGTATTTAAGTTTTGACAGTAAATAATAAGTAGTAAGTAACAGTAACTAGTAACAATATAAATATTGTTTAATTGTAAAAAATAGTCTATGATACTGAGTATATATAGGATGGCCTAAATCTGAAAGCCAAAATGACAAAGACAAGAATAATTTGTGTAATGGGTAAAATGATACTGAAATGAGACAATTATAAATAGCTCCTAGTATATACTGGATAGTTGAATTATACAAAGGACCTCTAAGGAAAAAATACAGTTATATAAAAGAAAATAATGTATAAATGTACCTCGCATGTTTAACCTATTGTCGGTAAGTTTTAGGGTTATACAATATTTTACAGAAACATTAAATATAGATTAATATATATCGTATAAAAACGTTTTTTATATTCTAACTCTAACTGTGATATCGTTGTTTTGTTTACCCAAAATCTTTTTACAACTTTATATAATAAGTACAATTTGATCTTTCACGTAAATATGACAAAGGACGAAATGTAAAATTAAGTATATCCTGTATAAAATAAATAACTTAACATGTAATAAACTTTGTTTTTGACTAGAATATTGTAATAATAGCGAAAGATAAATTAATACAAAATAAACGCAATGTCAGTCTTATTTATTAGTAAATAAGTTCTAAAAGGACATTTACCATTCATCCGATAGGTTATGCATTTAACGTTTGTTAAATTTAAAAAATAACGGCTGATATGGATGAGAATTTAAAAAAAAATTGGTAAAGAAATATTCAACTCGACAACCTATTCATTGATTGCCGTAAAAACATTAAGGAAAGTTAAACGACGTTACAAAAGCTTTGAAATTGATTTTGGAATATCTGAATGTTAAATCACGGAGAAAAATATTGGATCGATGTAATTTTTTCGATAACGAAATTCTAAAATGAAAATTAAATGTGCTATTTGTATATTTAAATGTATTTATACGTATATTTTACAATCATATCTCGTTAAGGCGTGATCCTAACGGATGAATGTCAGGTGATAAAATCCCAGAGCTTATAGCATAGTATAAGTCTTAATCACACAACTTCCGACACCTTTTAATAATAATGAGGTTAATATGCTATTAAAGATGAAATGCCCAAGAAACGCCCAAGTAAAAGAACATATTTGCTGTTTTTTTTAAATTTCATTTTTGCAATTTTATATATAACTATTTTGTCATTACAGTTTCCACAAACTGTCTAAATATAAAACATGAAAATAATGAGAAGCATACTAATTTTTAAAATTACAACCTTTGTTTCTTTTCACTTATATTTAACTTTACACTTGATTGTTTCTCAAAATACCGACAAGCATGGTGAACTAATTTTCGTTTGTTTTATGTTACTCATGATTTTCGCAATTATTGTTTTGTTATGCTTATACCATAGCTATTTATTCCTGTTTATCATTTTTCTTAACTCCCTGAATAAGTCGTCAAGTCAGTGTAATTTTGAGTTTGATAATTTAATACTGGTTGGCGTAGTTTGTTGGATCCTTTCCGTTTTTATACTTAGAGGTGATCTTCGGATCTAAATTCTGGTACTCCTTGCCTGAACGTGGTCGCAGTGTACTCGTAGGTTGGTGGGTAGGTCTAAAAATAAATAGAAACATTAGTTTTATAAAATACTTATATATAAATAGCTATGCCTATATATTATGTTACTCTTTCACGGAAATTTGGTTCAATTGAAGCTAACATATAGTATACAAAATTAACGTTATTTTCTTTGGCAAAAAACTCATAGCACATAATATTTTATCATGCGCTTTTCAGCGAAGGAAAAAATAGTAAAAAAAATTGTATTTCTTTGCAACCAAATTTTTGGGATATGTGTAACCTAACAATCCGCATTATACCTGAAAGATGGGTAACTAAGCTCCAAATTTTCTTTCCAACACGAGAGAGGAGGTACATACCCAACAGTGGGATAGTAAAAGGCCGTTTTCACTATTATCGGGTTTTTAATGCAGTATGTAGCATAATATTATCAATAGGAGAAAATAATCTGTAAAATACCTTGATCCACTCGGAGTCTCCGATGACGAGTGTGAAGACGTTAAAGATAGAGTTTCTATGTAGTCCGACATATCAGAGGTTCCACTTGAAGTACTGTGCGTATCTAAAACACCTGCAAGATATCAGAGAAATATTAAACAGAAATATACAATTTATGACATTTTTGAGCTGTAATTTGAGGCATTACCTTTAAATTGTTTTATAGATAGCACGGGTACTTCAGCTTCTGCAGAGGACGATTTTGCTGGAATACTAATTTTGTGCACCTGCAGTGGCTGGTCTCTCAGGGGATCCGAAGACTTGGATTTCCTCGGTAGTGAACATAAAACAGAACCTGAATCGTTCTCCGGAATTCTCTTGTGAATCATATATTGATATCTGGATTGACGTGAAGTTAGCGGCATCTCAAAATCTTGAAAATCACCACCACCTTGCTTCAAGGAACAACTCGATACGCCTGAATCATTTGAACTTGAAGAATCTCGATTGCCGCTTTTGCAAGGAACGCTGCAAGATTTTTTAATTGTAGCGTTATCTATATGTTTATTTCGTAAATGAGGAATGCCTTTTTCTGAAGTTGTTTTAGTTGTGTCGTTTTCAGGTGGAGAAGACTCACAACAATTATAAAACCCTCGATCGTTATTGCCTGGCAATGATAATCTATTGTCTGATGCCAAGTATCTTAAAGTTTCCATTGAGGATGTTGTTGCGCGACTGCTAATACTGCTATCGAACTCTTTTGAATCTTCTAAAAGTTGTGCTGAATCTACTGAATTCGATCGTTTCTGCATCATTTCTTTATTATCATTCGGAGAACCGTCGTAGTCATGACAAATACTTCCATTTAATGTTGGTATACTTAATGACTTCTCTATGTCTGATTTATGAATTCTGGAGACTGGATGCCTCAAAGTCTGTGACCAAATGGGATTAGGAGACATAGGTGTATAGCCAGGATTGATACCCATTGTTCTCACGAGATTTCTTTTTACATTATTAGATGGTTCCATTAGTAAATATTCATCGCATTTATTTTGCGTTTCATTACCAGTTGAAGTTTTACAACTACCAAATTTTAAGCATGACTTTTGCTTTGATGGTAAACCCGCTACAGCTAAATCTATATTAGCACTGAGAGCATCTAGTTCGCTCTGTGTCACTCCCGCTTTCTTTAATAAATCTTTGGCATTTTCGTAGTATTCTAACGATAATGCAAATTCAAGGTTTTCATAATTAGCATATGGATTTTCACATTGTTGGTCGTCTTTGATGTCTAAATTTTGATAATTATTGAATGGCGCAATCGGATCTTCTTGTGTTTTATCTTTATCAGCGACAGCACTTTGTCTATTTGTTTTTTGTGATATGTCCACGGTAGCATAAATAGGATTTTCATCAGTTTTAGTACCACTTGAGATATTTGTGTTTAGGACTTCAGTACTCGAGCTTCTTTTACAGTAAGGAAGACTTATCAAAGTACTCGCCCAATTTGTTACTTTCTGGCAAGGGCAGTCAACTGGTTGTAAATTTTCATCGCTCTCTACTATAACCGTTTTCTTTTTTGAACCAAATTTTAGTATACAACCACATTTTTTCTTTAACACTAATGAACCAGGTGAAGAAGTCTTAGTAACTTGAAATAAATCATCTGCTAATGATTTGTTAATCCTTTTTGGTGTGTCATAATATTCGGAATTATCCACCTGAAAATATAGTAAACATTAATTATTCATGTTTTGCAAGATATTATCTTAATACAAATTTAATTGTTACTTTTTTAACTGACCTCACTGTGTGTTGGTTTAGGGACGTCATAATTTTCATAAGGGCCTACTTTTGGATTACTATTCGGAATGTAGTTGTCCTTCAAAGCCAAGTCACATCTTTGTAAAGGTAAAGCTGGTTTTTTTTTGTCATATTGTATTGGCTTAGGAGGTCTTTGTGGGGGCTGATCTTTACATTTCATACATGGATCTTCAAACTTTCTGACAGTATGAGGTGTGGAAAATTCCGTAGCATTTGATGAATTATTCGAACTGCTTTCAGGAACAGCTTCCATAGTCCAAGCTGGGTTGAAATGACTTTCATTATTAAGTGCTACTGTTGAAGAATGAGCCATGCCACCAAGTTTCCTTAAACAATTATTACATCTCTCCAACGTGACGTGATCTGCGTCACGCCAAGGAGGGTTTACATTTATTTCTGGATTTGGTTTATATTCCGTCACGTCAAATTCTCGTCTCTCTGCTGATGGCCAAAACGGTGAAATTCTCCCACAATCTTCACCGAAGTAATTCTGTTCGTAAAGGGCACTAGCAGTATCTTGTAGATTTTGATCATCGTTATTAAAATCTGAAAGTCTTGTATTTGGTCGAGATTTTGTTTCGCGTTTGATCTCTGTAAGTGAAAATAATAAGATGTTCATATACAATAGTACTCGGACATTTAAAGATATAAGATAAGTAGACTTTATAATAATCAGTAATTGAGCAATGTTAAACTTTTTACCGCTCCTCTGTACTCCTGTTCGTTGTTTATGGTTTCCCTGAGCAGTCTGATCGAGAGCATCGGAAATTTCTTGAGCTTGATCGGTGATGAGCATATGGAGACCTTCGCCTTTCCCGCACTGAGAGCCGCCCTCAAAGCAGAACCGTCCTTCTACCACACCGTAACGCCTTAATGGAAAATATAGGCAATGTTAATGAAAAATCCATATATAATACTTTTTCATTATATAAAGAAGAATGTAAATGCGAAAATCTTGTCTTTTTGAGTACCTGTTACGTTAACACGGACAATTCCCTAGAACAACAGTTATGAATTTGGTGTAAGTGAAATTAATATATCTTAATAATTTTTCGGCAGCAGGATAAAAAAATAGTTTATAATTTAGGGTATTAAGTTGACGCGAATGATGCACTTTCTTTTTTCGCTGTTTCATTGTACTGTAATTATAGAATGTTGTTATTACAATGCCTACCTTTATTTCATACGCGGAAGAAATAAACTGTTCTCAAATAAGTACGTTATTTTCGGATTTGGTGATAATGACCAGGACCCGAAGTGTTCTACGAGACATGGAGATAAGGATAATGTCCAATCAGTGAAAAAGAACCACCAAATGTTAGTCACCAGTCCAGATAATTTGCGTGATGACGCTATCACATTACAAAAGCTGGATATCACCACAATTAGTCTCAGCTTGGTTACAAGTAAAAATGCGTACGTTCTTGCAAGTATTGCAATTGAGATCTCCTTTTGGGAATTAATTATATGGTGCATCCCTCTTAGAATGTAATATATTTTGCAATAGCACACAACTTTATTGCAAAACGTGTCGCCTTACCGCAGCTTAAAGCAAACTGCACAGTTGCGAAATAAAGCAGCGCTGCGAACTTGTGGTTGAATAACTCACACGTTCCCATATTAGACGACCATAAATGGAAAAGCGGATATTAAAATGCATTTTGTAAAATATGTTAAGTTCAGTATAGTTATGGTTTCTGCAGTTGTTCTATAGGCATATCGATTTATATTCATTTGTTTAAAAGTAATAATAAAATTATTTTGCTATAATCCACGATGAAGTAAAATAGTAAATATAATGCTAAATGTAGAATGGACAATCCGTTTTCATACCTGATACAAGCAGTATTCGTAAAAACACATGCATAAAGCTCCACCACCGCCGCAACAATACACAAGCACTACATACGTTCACTATCACAAACTCAACAATCGTTTCGCACCGCAACCGAAGCATCTTCAGGAGATAGACTCCACGACCAAAATCGCAAAACAAAGCAATACCCAAATAATCTTAATTATATGCAAATGGTTGAACCCCACCATTTATTTTATTTTACTTGATAGTATTGAGTCCGATTTACATGAAGTATAAAAAAACCCGTTTCGTATTCGGGAACAAGCAAATGCGTAGTACATCATCATTGTCCTGCCCTTCCCCTTATCCTACTCTAGGTGGGGTCGACACAACATGTTATCGCATGATTTAGCTAGGTATTTACGGCCGCATGCCTGACGTAAATTTAGCTTATATAACAGTACATATTTCCGGGTTTTTTGAATCTTCGAAGCCTCGAACATAGTCGCGGGTAGCGGCTTGTTCTTGATAAAACGGAAACTCGCATTAGGGGATCATTCCTCACTCGCTTAACAAACCGTGACTGTCACAATTTTTAAAAGCCGTGCATCAACCGATTGTTGGCCGACATCACGAGTCGCGGCGGCAAGATGGCGTCGCTCGCAAAATGGCCGCGCCGGAAGTCGACGCCATTAACCGCCGGCAGCCAGACGGACCGCATAAACCAACAGATGCCACGTTTATGGACCGCTCGTGAATGATCTAGTTTTATTGTGCCTTGTACATGTCGCCAGTCGAGCCAAACTCAGTTTTATAGACCGTTTCGGTTTTATTCGGCCCCGACCGGCGCGAGGCGTCTGATGGCTTTATTGAGTGTTGCATCCGCAGTTATGAACTGCTGCCGACAGTTCGACGCAGCGTTAACAATTTATTGGAGTTTTCATGTCTTGGAGCTTTAAAAATAATACGAATATTTCTATTTGGACGTCGTGTGGTATCCGGCTGAATGGAATAGTGTCACCCTCATTTCTTACTTTTTTTTCCTAGAGGAGTGGAAATCCTTTATGGACTTCCTGCGGAATTTTGCACAGGGGAGTGTCCGACTCCCACGGACTAAAACCCGCCCTTATTTCCACCTCCTTCTACGGCGGGACCACCTTTGGCGTTGCTTCATCGTAGCCGGTGTCTATTTCTTGGCCTTTCTTGCCCGTTCCTCCCTTTCTTGAGGTTCTTACTGAGGTGTCGTATAAGGCGACTAAGGTAAGTCAACCCGCATTGTGGTATCCGGTTAAGTAAATATACCTGGGGTGCCAAAGTGGTCGGCCTCCTCGTGGCGCACCCTGGGCAAGCTTAGTCTTGGCGAACGGACCACTGAGGGGTGGCCAATCCAGTTGTCCTTCTGATTAGCAGAGGGCAATCTGGACGGGCCGGGGACTCCGGGGGGGTTGGGGTGGAGTCCCTAATGAGCGACGGGTCCAGTTGGGCTTACTCTAAGTCTGGCTGGACATGGTTACGGCCACCGTCAGCGAAACCCGGAAGCCCAGCAATGGGAACGGGGACCTTCGGGTTGCGAGGAAGAAAACCTCTATAAAAAATTACCCGGTGGGGGCGGAAACGCCCACCAAGGCGTTGGGGCCCCTACTTGGGGCTCGATCTCTCCCTGTCGACCGTGACATAGCAAACACGGTGGGCAGGGAGCGATCGTGGGCAGCGATGGCCTCCCTTAGCTCTGCAGAGGGGGGCGGAGGGAGGCGGCGGAGCGGTTCCCCGAACTGTTGTTCTGGATCCAATCTGCTGCTGGTGAGTCCAGGTGTTAGTGACTCGCCCAAGCCCATCGTCTGCCGCCCTAACTGGGGACCTTCGGGTGTTCCGAACGGGGTACATCGGACGCCTGGCTCACAGGTCCCCGAGGCGGTCGGTGCATCTGGTGCTCCCGATGCACTGGTTAGCGGAGGGGGGCTTCTCTTTCGAGGGGCCCCTACCTGGAGGTGTTTATTCTCTGGGATCAGAGCTGTCGGCGGGATGGGGGCAATATGTACAATGATACCCTGTCCTTGCCATCGGCAGCGTGGTGGAGCACACAGGTCGTTTTAGTCGGTGCGAGTCCGACATAACCGCCGCCTGTCCCCGTTGGGCGGCGGTACCCATAAGGGGTTTTTTCCTGTATATAAAAAAAAAAATTAAAATATACCTCTTTCTTACCGAAGTTTCGTAAAATACGATTAAAGTAAGTTGACATCAGGCAGGCGGTCGGTCGTAAATACGTAGCCAAATTATGTGACAACATGTTTGTAACATGTTATGCCGACCCCACTTAGAGAGCAGGAGGATGATGACGAATATTTCTATAATAAGTAATTATTATTATATTCCTTTTATTTTTCTTAAACCTAACTTTATACATTTTTAAATATTTCTAATTAAAAAAACATTTAAAAATATAGAAAATTGTCGTCCGCCGGGAACGGGGTAATATCCCGAGTTGCCGGTGGTTAGGGGTCCAGAGAGAGGAACTTCCTCACAATGCGCGCCGTTTCAAGCAATACTGCCTTCTGCATCCGACACTTGATCCAACTGTTAAGCGAAAGCCTCTGAAGATGTTGGTCGAGGCTCTTCGCAATCAGACCGTTAACCGACACAACAATAGGAACAATTATTGTTGATTATATTATTATATTTATTATTATTATTAATAAAGTAATGAAAATGTTATTTTGTTATGCTAATGTGGAGTTTATATGTATCTATTCGTTCTCATACCCTATACATGCAATAACAAAATCGCAAACCGTAGTCGTGGATTTCCTGCTTCGTTTACGGAGCGAAACGATTGTTGATATTATGGTGGTGAATGTGTGCCGTGCTTGTATAATGTTGTATTGTGTTATTGGTGGCGTTTGTGGTGTTATAGGTAATCAGGTATGAGAGCGGATTGCAAATAGCTAATTGCAAATGCTAGCAAAATAATATTTTCCTTACTTTTATGATATGGACCTCCGCAAAGTAGCGCCTAATTCTACAAATTATTATCCATATTATCTTAATTTAGCACTACTCGTTTTACCTTAAATGCGCTAACTCCCATAATCCAAGCAGACGCGGCGGCACCCCACTGGTCAAAGCGAACCTCCTTGGTTGGATGTGCATCCTCGCCGGACCTGGTGGAAGCTTCTTCGAGCCCCCACTCCCAATCATCACCAAGTATCCTTTAGAAGACCCGAGCTGCCCCCCTACTTTCACCCCCCATGCAATGAGTCTCTCCCTGGTCTCGAAAGCCAGCACCACCGTCACGTCCTGGCATATTATCGCGATCGTGTTGGACTCTTTGTCAAGATTGAAACCCGATTCGAAGCCTAAGAAGTGTTGAAGCGAAAGGGACGCCTTTGTCTGGCCCTTTTTATAGCGGTCTTTTGGGTCGCGATACAATTGTAGATGGAGACAATCTGAAACAAAGCGAAACGGTACGATTTATAAATCTAAAAGATTTATTGTTTGGCGGCAACTGTGAATTGTTATCAAAGTTTCATCTCAAAATTCATCTCGGATCTTATCTCGTAATAAAACTTAAAAATCTTACAATACAATATTTTGATTAAAAAAGTAAGGTATAGATAAATCAAAGTTTAAGCTTTACGTTTGTATCTCTGTCACTCATAAAAAAAGACAGAATACGAGTATAGTCATCCTTCTGCCCTTACCCCACTTTAAGTGGAGTCGGCAACAACATGTTATAAACATGTTGTCACATTATTTGGCTACGTATTTTACGACCAGCCGCCTCCTTGCCGTCAAGTTACCTTAGTGATATTCTACGACACCTCGGAAAGAGGGTCGTCTATCTTTTTCCATTTAATTTCTTACATTAAAAATTTTTCTTACATATTTTTTAATTTTTCCTTACATATTTCTTTATTATTAAAAGAACAAAAAATAGATTTAATATACAAAAAATAGGTTTAAAATTTCAATTTTTTATATTATAATAACAAAAACGCCCACAATATTTGTTTCTTTCCATCCAAGATTTCTTTTAATGGTTTGTTAGATATCGAAAAACAAAATCCCAGATTGACTCTTTCATATCTTCGGGTCAATACATATATTTAGGAGGAAACCTTTGGTAGGACAGCGTTTGCCCCAGAACTAATAGTTATACAATAAAATGACTTCATATAATTAAATGTATGTGCGGTGCTAGATTCTTTTCTAGTGCCGTTAATTGGTGTTGGAGTAAAGGGCTCAGTCCCAATTACATCCGACCGATCTGTTCAATTAGTAAGGGTCGCTTTCAATTCCAGCGAATTAAGACTTAATGAGCCAGGATATTGCCAGTGGCCACGGTCGTGGCATATTTCTATTCTACACTGGTATCTGTTTTTACTTATAACTAGTGCTACACGATACTTCATTCGTTCATTTCACTGGACGTGAAAGCATAACGGAAAGGAAGACATAGACACGTAAAGGGATTTAGTTTTATTATGGTATGCGATAATGAAAACGACGCTCTTATTTTGTTTCCCAAAATAATTTGTTTCCTCTCAATTCTACACTATTAGATTATTTAAAAAATTTGAACTTAATTATAGGGCATATTATTTGTCATCACTCGACGTTGGTATCTGAGTAGAATAGCCCACCTTCATTTCTTACCGAAGTGTTGTAGAAGCCGACTAAGGTAAGTAGACCCGCCGTGTGGTATCTGGCTAAGTAGAATAATTTCATTCATTTTCATTTTTTTTCATTTCATTTAATTTTTTTTATAAATGAAATGAAATGAAAAAAACATTATGCACCGTCTCTTTTACCGAAGTATAGTTAAAAGGGAATAAAGTAAGTTGACGTCAGGCAGGCGGCCGGTCGGTAAATACCTAGTCAAATAATGTTACAACATGTTGTGCCGACCCCACTTAGAGTAGGATAAGAGCACGAGAATGTTAAATAATGAAAAAAATATAGGTTATCTGTTGGATTTATTTATTTATTTGTTTATTAGGTTATTATTTAGTTTAGTTATTAGAATATTTAATATTTAATGCTATCGGAGATCCGAATAAATAAATTTCATCAAACGAAATGTCATCAATATTGTTCCGGCGGACCCGTGAAAACGTAACAAGCAGACAAACTTCGCATTTTTAATTTAAGTATGAATATATCTTTTATGATTCCGTCGCTAATCATGTTTGTTTGTTTTGCGATCAGTCAGAATCTCAGTTAAACTTAGGCGGTTGTCGCTACGAAGTTTTTAACGAGTTACAAGATGTCGCAAGTAGATAACTCCACTCTGCCGAACCCTAATTTGCATAGCAATAGTTAGTGTTGAATAGGGAGTTTGGCAATCTTGATTTGCAATTTGCTGACAGCGCTTAATTTAGGTATATCCACTTTAAAGAGAACCGAAGCGTTTTCTTTAAGATGTACTTAATTACAATCTACCTATAAAAGCTAAGGTAAACTGTCTGATGGCCAACTAATTTCTCAAGAGTGATGATATGGGCAATATATACCGTGCTTAACAAGTTATAGAAGTCTTCACCTTCGTTATCTTAGCAATTATCAGTAGAAAAAACTAGAAAGAAAGATATTTTCGTCTCAAAAAACCTCAGTACATAAGGCCAGTCTTCAAACAGAGTAAATCGCCAGTGATGACATATAGATTCAAAATCTATGGCTATGGGACTCGTAAGAAAACTAAAATTTACTCAGCAGTCAATGGAGAGAGTAATGTAACATGGTTAGAGTAGATCTAGAAACTACTAGAGATCTCTATGATTGATTCAGAAAGGAAGATATCTGTCAACAGACCATAATTACAGATATAGCGTGCAATGAAGTGGCAATGGGCATTTGGCAGGTCAAGTAGTGCTAATAATCTAAGGACCTCGCATAGATCATGGGGCAGATGTTGGGACTAAGCTGTGTTGTGTAGAAAACATATGAAGCGCATCCGTCCGTCCGTCCAGCAATGGAAATCTTTCGGTCAAATAAAGATAAAAGTAGAAGGTAAAGATATAGATCTATGTAAGGCAATGATAGCTGAATGGTTACATTATGTGACCCATACCGGACCCGTTGCGGACTTTAACCAAGTAAACTCTTCTTCTTGGAGTGCCTTTCCGACTAGCGAAGGTTGGCAGTCAGCTTCGTAAATTTATCTCTATCCTTTAGCTGGAACTCATACGTTGCGATTGCCAGGATTTTTTCAGCGTCCCACCTCTTTTTCCGGAAGCATTTCCCTTTAAGAAGAGTTGCAGAAGTCCATAACTGTAATGCCTGAGCGCATGCCCTAAATATGCGACTTTTCTCATCGTAACGGTCTGCAAAAGTTTCCGCTTTTAATGGATGCGTCGTAGAACTTCCACATTTCAGATTTTCTGGGTCCAGCCTATAGCCAACATGCGCCTGTATGGCCATCATGAATGCTTCTAATCGCGACCTGAAATCTTCTTTGATAGTTGCGGCTTCGCATCCGTATAAAACACAGGTGCTCATGAGTGTTATATTAGAGTACGAGTTGGTGGTAATAAAGTTTTAAAGTGCATGCATTTTTATGAATCCTGCATTTATCAGCGTATAGTCCACTCCACATTCAACATTATTTATATTTCCTTGTATCGCAGAGTATAACAAAATAATATCATATCGCTACTTTTGTGTTATGGACCGCCGCAAAGTTGCGCCTAACTATATTAAATTCCCGATTTAAGCAATTCGCACTCGCCTCTATTGGCGATAGTTGATGTGAAACGGGAATCAGTGTTTACTGAACCGGGATATTGGCTGTAACTCAACTCATTTATCTTACTTGCCTAGTTTATTCAATTTACCTCGTAGACTTAAAGCGGAGGTGGGTTTTTCTTTTTTTGCTTAATTTTTATCTTTTTTAAGGACTGCGGGATTCACTGCGATAAGAGTATAATGAAATAGGTATTATAAAGTTTCCTTCACATTATTTATTTAGCATAAGAAAGTTCAAATTCATACTTTTTAGTAAAAACCGTACAAAAATCTGTTTAGTAGATTTTGAGAAAACCACTGGGCCTTTTTTTATAATAAGTCGTGCCTGGGTGACCAAATGTTGCTCGGTAGTTTTTAAAATATATAAAAAATGTGATTAAAAATTTTAAAAAAAGTAGATTTTACTTGGAACCGAACCTGATATCCAGAATTCGAGACCGCACGTTACCCAATGAGCGATCATGACTTTGACAACGTAATTATCTTTTGCTTTCTAATAAAATTATAGTAGTTTTTTGGTGCTTGAAAACAGGGATAAAAGTTAGATCGATTTTTCCATCCCTAAACCCACTACTGCTACTACAACTGCCCCTACCGTTTTCAAAATCATACCGAAATATAACTCATTTAAATATTAATGATAGAAGTAAATCCTATTAATTATTGCCATTTTACACAATTAAGCTGTATTACTGGTGACCATAACTGGTAACCACCATACTTGCATGAAGGAAATTTCAGATTCAACGATACCATTTAGTCAGTTTAAATTATCAACACACAACAATCAACTATTTCTAAGACAAATAAATACTTCTATGTATATATCTGCCAATACGGTCCGTATAAATGAAATGGTTAAGAAAACCCAGAAATAAGGATTATGTAAAGTGGGCAAGAATGTGCAAAAAACTGTTCTACCGGGTCGGGCGCAGGGTTCGTCGTAAACCGGGCAAAAACACGGGACCGCTTTTATCCGCTTTTTGGCAATATCCGTAAATCTAACCGGTTTATTGATGGCCGCCGGTGGGACTTTTTGTCAAGTCACTGTTATGAAATGCGATATTTAACTCTCGTTTGGGACGGGTATGAAGACCGTATCGTTTCTCTTCATTACCGTTTAGTGTGCTATTGAATATAGGAATTATTCGGAATAACAGAAAGCCTACTTACTATACTGTTGAGGATTATATAAACGACTAGCATTGGTGTGTGACAAATTGAAATTTTGAGCATAAAAGTTATTATCGTGAGTTAATTATAAGAGATTTTTTAATAATTTTCACCGTTTACTTAGCGCATGCAAGGAAAGCTTTAAATTTTGCCGTTTTCGCAATACTGCTCGTCTCCTAATCATCTTAGCGTGATGTTACATAGTCTATAAACTTCCTCGACAAATGGACTATCTTACACTGACAGAATGTGTCAAATCGGTCCAGTAGTTCCTGAGATTAGCACTTTGAAACAATAAAACAAACAAACCAAGAAACTTTTCAGCTTTATATATTAGTATAGATATAAATAAGAACTACTCTTAGACCTTGTATAATATATTGAATATGCCTAATTACAATAATTATATTTTGAAAAGAGCAACCGCCGAGTTTCTTGCTGGCTCTTCTCGGTAGAAACAGCTTTCCGAACCAGCAGAAGAGTTGACGATTCAAAAGCACTTGTTTACAAGTTTTACTTAAATAAGCAATATTTTGTATTTGAGTTTTAATTTAAATATTCCTGTTTCCTAGTTTACTATAGAGCATCCTCATCATATATTAAAATAAAGTCTGATTTGTCTAAAATAGCGGTCAGAGGTCTTTTTTTTTAGAGTTAAATCATTTGTATTTTTACCTTTAAAATTTTTTGTTTGTTGACTGGATTCTTATCATAAATAATAATCGATCTCGGACATTTAATTAATATTCATACATGAGTTTATTTCAAGAGTTTGGAGTCGTGGGTTGACCAATTAGTTTTTCTATTATAAAACTAATACCTACGAGTAGGTCTTCATATCTTAACAGAATTCTTGGGATATATGTAACTTACTGATACGCATAGGGACAGCATGGTGGGTTAGCTAACCCTTCCTTCAAAGGGGAGGACGCTTCTGTCCAACAGTGGGCTGACACATAAAAATTTGAGTTAAAACAGACAACAAATAACATATATTTTGTCGTTTGCAGTTGCTATTTCAATTCCAAACATTGTAAGTCCCAGATAATTGCTAGTACATAACAAGATCTAAAAGCACTAACGCTGCACTTATCCCGTTAGAGGGCGCTCTCGCAGCGACTTATTAATTTAACTTCGCTCCGCTATAATTGCCAGGAAACTCTCCTAATTACTTTTAAAAATGAGACGGTAATTCTATCTACATTTTTAAAGATCCTCCAATTTCGTTCGCTTTAACTTATTACGCCGGGATTTTCTGGATGCTTCAAGTTTCAATTTTTAAATGCAAATTTAAAATGCTCTTTATTCAAACAAACTTGTAAACAAGTGCTTTTACATCATCATTTTTAAATTTTTTTTCGAAAAATTACTCCTATCCAGACGAACCAACAAGAAAGTAAAATGTTGTGGTTTTTACATTATAATTCTTATAAATGTTTATATTTCGTCATTGCTATCGTGTGCGGGATTCATAAAAGTTAAATTCTGGGATTCTAATCATGTGATCCGCACTCATCCTCGTTAACCATTAGGATATCACAACATTTACAGCTAAAATTTCATTTACTATCTATTCGACATTTAAGAATTTCAGTGCCTGAAAAGAGGGATAAATCAGCATTCTTTTTATAATATTTTTATTATAAAACCTAGCTAGATCGATTTTTCTACTCCCCCTACGTGAAAATCATTGGAGCCGTTTCTGAGATTAGAGTTAGTGTGAATTGAAATTGGTACACGCCAAATCCTATAGAATCCAGAGCAAGTAGCTATTCCACACTGGTAAGTAAAAACTTTAACAAATTCCTCATACACTTCAGTTATGTTAGTGAAACAAGTCCAATATTGATTGAATTAATAACGCACAGTGACCTCTTGTGTATCGACCTCGTCGAGGGCCCTTCAATCATCTCGTTCCATATATTTCCTTTTCAATCTGAATTATTTGCTTTCGCCTCGCTCGGGAAATACAATGCTGCATTAAAAACTGTTATTTACGATACATGATAATCGTTTTTATTCAACTCGTAAAGTTGATATCTGATATACGCTGCCAAATGATATGAAAATGAGTTCTGGAGATGAAAATGAGTTGGGAATACATCTATACTAATATATAAAGCTGAAGAGTTTGTTTGAACGCGCAAAACTCAGGAACTACTGGACCGATTTGAATGCCGTGTGTTATCCGGTTGTTTAGAATAGACCACCCTCATTTCTTACAGAGGTGTTTTCAAAGGTGACTAACATAAGTCCGACTGGCCCGTTGGCGCAGTGGGTAGTGACCCTGCCTTTAGCTTCGCGGGTCGCGGGTTCGAATCCCGCCGAGGGCCAACCTTTTCCATAAATGAATTTGTTGGTCTTTGAGCCTGGGTGTATATTTGTATTTAAGTATGAATTTAAAAAATATATAAGTATATATTCACCAGTTGTCTGTCACCCATAACACACGTATTAAGTTACTTTCTTTGGGGACGGACGACAGTGTGTAAGTGTCCAAAAAAAAATTTGTTGATCCACCATGTTGTATCCGGCTAAGTGGAATAGACCATCCTCTTTCTTATCGAGGTGTCTTAAAATATGACTAAGGTAAGTTGACGTCAGGCAGGCGGCCTAACCAAATAATGCCTAACCAAATCATGTGACAACATGTTTATAACATGTTGTGTCGAAAACACTTAGATAAGAGCAGGGGAATGATGACACCATTTAAATTATATATTGCGGTTTCTTTATCCTCTACTTAAGCTTTTTGCACGTTTTTTACACAGCTACTCTGTATAAAGTCGCTTGTAAGTGAAGATAAACACATCTTAATGCAGGACGAGTGCCGTAAAATCAAGATTCAATCTAATATATTCAGAAAGACTCCGCTTTGGAACATGTAGCTTGCAAATAAGAAATGCATTAGTATTCACAAACAGCCTCGACAAGCTCAACACTTTATTCGGGCCACGTTCGCGGAATCTAATTGCCGATCCGTCGAAATAATCACAGCATCGATTCGGCAAACCCTTTCACCTTGGCCAGAACCGTTTATACCGTTTTTCCTAGAGTACGCGATAAGTCGGCTTAGCTAAACTTTCGAGAATACATTAACTTCGGAAAGCGGCTAAAGCGACAAATTTGGGACAACGCGACCCTAGTTTACATTCCATCCTTCTCCGTCCGTTTCCTCTAAACAATAATATCAATGCTCTTTTAACTTACTATTAATATGCAATGTTTAAAAATTCTATCCAAAAATTGTACAAACAATATCATTTTTGAGTAACGATCGTTCACATTATAACAGTCGTGTAGTCAATCCCAAAAATATCCATAACCCAAATTTTATGAATGCAAAAGTGTCTCTCAGTTTTTCTATTTGTCTCTCTTTTACGCTTTCACGGCTCATCCGCTGAAGCAAAATTGAGGATATTTTATACCATTGAAGCATATAGCGTTTGACCCCGAAAACTCTGGTAAGTCAATCTATCTAACCGTATATCATGAACTTTTTTCTATTACAACTTATTTACCGTCAGAATTTCTATTTAATTGATATTTACAATTTATTGCATGCTTTTCGGTGAAGTAAATCATCGTAAGGAAACGATTCTTATATGGTGCTTATCTTAAGAAATATCATGGGATATGTGTAATCTACTAATTTGCATTTGAGCAGTAAACACTCTCTCAAAAAAAGGGGATGAGAGGCTTAGAATTTATTATATTTTGAATATAGCAATACTTGTGATTTTTTCAAGTAATCTCAGTAAGAGCAATTTCGAAAACATTCGTAACTAGACAATTCAAAATTCTGAAAAGTTTGAATAAAACAGTACCTCCAGTTATATAGGACGCTTAATTACTCTGTTCCTACACCAATAAATGGAAACTTTCCTTCGCAATATTGCGACTAATCGCCTCCAAGAAATAATAATAAATGGCAAATGTTTTATCTTTTGCAAATTCCTTTCTAATTTATTCCTGTCTCATGTCCGCGGACAAAAGGTCGTCTCAATCCAGAGCGGGGAAGTAAGCGAGGAAATGAAAAAGACACATTGTCTCGCGCCGCTGCCGATGGAAATGTTAACAATGGCCCGAATTATTGGAGACATTCGGCGGCGCGATTTGTCTTACATCTGTGGGCGGGTTGAAGCCTTTACACGCCACGGAGACGACATCATTTCAACACGATTAATCGTAACGCATTTTATCGTTCCTAATACCAAAAATTACACACTTTACTGTAGAGATGCAATAGTTAACCGCCGTGTGGTTTCTGGCTAAGTAATATAGACTACCCTTATTTTTTACCGAGATATCGTAAAAGGCGACTAAGGTCAGGGCCGTGTGGTATCCGGTGAGTAGAATAGACCACCATCATTTTTACTAAGGTGTCGTAAAAGGCGACTAAGGTACCTCAGTCCATTATTATAGATCTACAATTTTCTAGTATATTACTTTTCATATCTCTGCTTTTTTACGCGATAAAAGCTCACCAGGCGAGTTTTTCTCAATCACGTGGCGGCAAACAATTTACATCAAACAGTTATTTAATAATGATTGAAATCTTTCGGAAGAATTATAGTACCTTTCAATAAGATAGTTTCATTTTTTTTTATCATAATTTTTTACCGAGGTCTCGCAAAAGCCAACTAAGGTAAGTTGACGTCAGGGAGGCGGCCGTATATAATAATAGGCAAATCATGTGACAACATGTTATGCCGACTCCATTTAGAATGGGATAAGGGCAGGAGGATGAAGATAGATGAAATAAAACCATAAATGTTCATATTAGTCGTCGCCGCACAGTGTAAGGGGCCTCCATAGCTGTAGCGACAATTTGTTGAAGTCGGTCCTGTCGTTATTAAGGCCTTTGACAAACAAACGCCGTCGCGTCATTATATTGGAGTTACAAATATTTCGTTCACGTTTCGAGTTACAAAGCATTATCTAACGTTACAGTTAATGATATAAGTTTCTTTTGTAGCAATCTTGACGACTTGAATATTTCGATGAATATATTTGTAGAAAAAAGATATACACTTTTGTAATAAAGACTTGCTTTACGATTTTGTCTTTGAGTCCTGATGATCCTTCAATTCCTGGCGAAATCTATCTATATATAGCGAGTATCTTAGTGAATGTGTGCAGTGTTTGTGTAGCATGGAGTCGGTGGTTCACTAGTGCATGCAATGCTTAAATATAACTAAAAACTATTATCATCTCCGATTAAAAGTCACTGAATTACTGTCGTGAAATAATTTATATACTAGACTCCTAAACATATATATACAAAAATATACTTAAACATAATATATAAAATGAAACTTACGCTATAAAATGACGCTGTGTCAAGCGCACCACGTCAGTAACACCAGAGCCGCGGGGGTGTTGACGTGTGCTGACATACTGTTCGTGCGTCTATGAGCTTGTGCAATAATATTAATGGACCCTGCATATTCAACGTTTAAATATGACTCTAGAGGGCTTAGTTTTTATCTTCTTGTAAACCTGTGATGTATGGATGCAACTACAAAATTAAATCCCACTTATATTATAATTGCAAAAGCTTGTGAGTATGGATATATTTTTGTTTCTCTTTCACGGCGAATCCGCTGAACCAATATCGATTAAATTTGGCACAGTTATTCCTTATACACCGGGGTACATATAGGCACGAATAGGCTTTAGAAATCCTGTTTATTCAACAGGAATAGGATGACATTGGAGAGCGCCATATATTATCAACCGCTACTGGTTTATTCTAAGACGATAGCCAACGTGAACGAAGTTGCGTGTAAAAGCTAGTCGTGCATAATTAAAAGCCCTCATATTTCCATAGATCGCAACAATTAGCAATTGAGTAATGAACAGAGCAAACAGATCGCAATGATTAGCTAATGTTTGTATTGACATCATAGAGCATTATTGATTTATAGAGGCGTTCGCTTTGGGCTTGTTTGAACTATTTTGTCAATAGCTTGTTGATATGTTTCTTGTCTAGATACTTGAAAATAATCATCATCCTGCCCTTCTACTCTAAATAGGGTCGGCACAACATGTTATAAACATGTTGTCACATGATTTGGCCACGACTTTTAAATCCAGCCTGCATGACGTCAACTTAGCTTTGTCGTAGTTTACGATAACTTGGTAAGAAAAAGGGTGGTCTATGCTACTCAACCGGATACGACACGGCGGGTCTACTTACCTTAGTCGCTTTTTATGCCATCTCGATAAGATATAACGATGGTCTATTTTACTCAGCGGGATACCACACGATGGGTCGACTTATCTTAATCGCCTTTTACGATTCCTCGGTAAGAAATGAGGCCGGTCTGTTTTACTCAGCCGGATACCACACGGTATTTAATTCAAAATCAAAACAAAATTCAACAAACGTGCTTTTAATCGTCATTTCTTCTTCTGAAGAATCTTTTACGTAATTTATAGAAGTAGGCGTTACATTGCGGAGATCCATAATACTAAAGCAATAATAAAATTATTTTGCTATAATCCGTGGACGATCCGTTTTCATACATGATTCATGCAGGATTCGTGATAACACATGCACAAACCTCCACCACCGCCACCACAATACACAAGCACTACACACGTTCACTATCGCAAACTCAACAATCGTTTCGCCCCGGAACCGAAGCATCATCAGGAGACCCTCTCGAAGGAGTCGCACGCTCTTATCGCTGGGCGAACAGAGCACTTTTGGATGTAAGAGGTTATGTTTTTAATAACGTAACCTACGAGTATATACAATTGTTAGATCGGCTTCTATTACTTGTAATATATTACGATATCAAAGAACTTCAAACAGAAGAATAGATGAGTGTTGCAACATAAAGGATTGGAAGCTGTGGGAACGTGCGCCGAACTAAGATAAATGATTCGACCCGCCGCGCGCACGGGGTTATAATGAACAAAACTTTCGGATGTGGCAATCATGGTACATGGAGACTTAGAATATCTATGTAATGAATTAAGACTTTATATGGTTGGTGTTTCCTGCTAATGTGATATTTAAATTTAAAATTGAAAGTATTGTTGGCTTAGATTAGTGGTTTGTTATTAGTAATATTTAAATCAAATTATATTCCTACCAACAAGCTGAGCTGAAGCTGTAAATTACATGCACAAAATGCTAATAAGATAAAACATACTCCGTCATCATCCTCCTGCCCTTATCCCACTCTAAGTGGGCCCGACCCCACTTAGAATAAAATAGTACCACCCTCAATTCTTATCGAGTTGTCGTAAGTTAAGTTGACCCACCGTGTGGTATTCGGTTTAGTAGAATAGACCACCTTCTTTCTTACCGAGGAGACGTAAAATAGGACTGAGGTAAGTTGACGTCAGGCAGGCGGCCGGTCGTAAAAACGCAGCCAAATCATGTTACAGCATTTTTATAACATGTTGTGCCGATCCCACTTAGAGTGTGATAAGTGCAGGAAGATGGTGATTTCTTTCACTTTATATTTCATATTTCTTACACTTTCTTTATTTATTAATAATATTTCCTACACTTAATGTAAACCTTTCTTTAGTCTTGTATGGATTGCGGAATTTTATTTAAGCGACTATCGCCACCTAAGAATTAGTTGCAAGCTCAATACCGCATCCATTATCGTTCCTAGATCACGTGAGGCCATAAGCGATACGCGACCCCTCCTTACATAATCGGATCCAAATATACGATATCATTTTCCAAAGCCGAGCCAGATAGCGCCAAATATGCCGCTATCAGATCCGCTAGAGGGCTGCCCGTTGCGAATTAATCCGATCAACGTAATAGAGTTATGCGACACTGATGGCTTTAATGGAAATCGCATTAGTTGGAGCTCAGACAGACAAGCCAATGATCGGTCAAATGATATAAACAGCACGGTAACAATGCGGCTCACACTTGACTTCTTCAACTCTGTTAACGCCGGAATCCAAATTCAACCGCCATTTCGTATTATCCGTCAATCGTAACGTCAAACTTAAATCAATCGATTGTCGTTACAAATTCGTATATACGTCAAATAACCATTGTACGCGCGTAACTCGTTTTCGTTTATATAAAATCGTCTAAATTCGCAAATATACGTATACGCAAACCAGACACCTGAATTTTATTCGAAGAACACAAAAAAAAACAATCATCAACAAACCCCATTTAATATCAAAAACATTAAAAATTAACTACTGAAATAAAAGAGCACGATTACAATTCTTTTAATACTTCAAGCTCTTTATAATATCAAAAATATGTTTCAAAAATTTACTACATATGTATATTTTCAACTGAAATAAGGTGAATTAAAAATTTTTTATGCCATGTTGTAACGCTGCTCATAGTTTTTGATCTTATCAACCTTTTTACATTTAAGTAACGGCCCTTTACTATCCCACTGCTGGGCATAGGCCTCCTCTCTCCATTTTTGGAGATAAAGGTTGTAGCGGTGACCACGCTACTCCAATACGGATTGGTAGGTTACAAATATCTCCAGAATTTTCTAGAGATATGCAGGTTTCCTATGTTTTCCTTCACCGAAAAGCGTGCGATAAATTGCAAATATCAAATAGACACATAAGTTTTAACAGAAAAACTTGCATCGTAGTAGGTCTAAGCGCCAACCCTTTTTTCTAGAAACGGAGAGAGAAGACCTAGGCCCAGCAGTGGGATTGTAACAGGCCTTTCCATTAGAAACTCAATTATCTTCTTAGTCAGGAAATGCAAAACTTGTAATCCCTATTTTCCTGACATATGTAACGATAAGCCAAATCGTATGAATAGGATAAATAGGTATCATAACGATGGTGGGAATAATGATGGCATTGTATTTATTATGGCGTCCATTAATCAGTAGATAAATGGTACTAAACAATACATCACGCGTTACGTGGAACCAGAAATTGACTGTGCCTGTTGTTTGCGACGGCATTTGTGTGATTTAGAGTTTATGCTTTATTAAGTATGCGATTAAATTAATTTACTTTGTTTTCATAATTTACAATACATTCAGGAATAATTATGAAATATAAAAGCTTCTCTCAAACTGCTTCAACTACATTTACGTCCTAGCAAAGAATCAAAAATCAAAAATATTTATTTCAAAATTCTTGCATAATCATCAACAGAATCTGGGACCATCCTAGTAAGTTACTAATATTTCTACTAGTACTTAAAGAAGTAGCATTATTGTCTGAAATCTCGCTGTCTCCATGATTTATTATTGGACATCTTGCCAAGTTATAATACCTTATTGTCTACAGCCAAAGTCATGAAAGTATTATGTTAATATAATCCGCGATAAAAAAAAAATGTATATAATGCTAAATGTATTGTGTACTATCCGTTCTCATAACTGTTTCATGCAGGATTCGAAAAACGCATACACTGCAAGCCAACAATAACTCGCACTGCTCACATTCACAACCACAATCTCAACAATTGTTTCGTCAAATAATTTTTTGTACATATATTTTCTTTTATCGCCGATTATAGCAAAGATCATCTTATCATTAGTATTTTATATTATGGACCTGTAACCTATACTATAGTGTTACAAACATCCTAAACGCGCTTGCCCTAATCCCACTCTAAGTGGGGTCCGCACAACATGTTATAAACATGTTGTTACATGATTAGACTACATATTTTACGATAGGCCGCCTGCCCATAGCCAACTTACCTTAGTCGCCTTTTACGATACCTCGGCAAGAAATAAGGGTGGTCTATTCTATTTAGCCGAATACCACACGGCGGGTCAACTTACCTTCGTCGCCTCTAGTCTACTGAACTGAATACCACACGGCTTTATTATTTGTTATTTATTTATTTATCACTTATAGTCAAATATATGCCATGATTGACCTCATTTTGGAGCTTTAATAGTTCAGTATTTCATTGTGCCCACGAGCCTTAGACACCATTGGTTGTTACACTAATCTAATTTAGTTCTGAACCCAAACACAACTTAGTCCAAAGTACAAGTTGATTACATCCCTGGATTACCAAAATTGCGTGTATTAATCTGTTATAAACCACCGTTAATATGTAATTATACGTGATCGGCTCGCGTTATTTGATGAAATGATAGAGCGGCCTAGTTACGGAAATAAATCAATATTAAGTATTATATTAGACCCGGTTTATGTGGACCATAGAGAAAAACCTACTGATCTTGAAAAAGAAAGCGTAAAGGTCGGCCAGGGCTTTCAACAACTTACAGTACATGGTTATTGGATTGCTTTATACTTAAAAAGTAAAGTAAAATAAAGTAACAGCCTATGCTATCTCACTGAGCGAAGGCCTCCTCTCTCCAAAAATTCTAGCCGAGACCTACCACGCTGCTCCAGTCGGATTGGTAGGTTACACAGATCCCTAGATGTCTTTAGAGATATGCAGATTTCACGATGTTTTCCTTCACCAAATGCGATAAATTGCAATCCTTTAATTAGGACTTTGATACAGAGTACGGTACGTCACTCGTTACACAATTAATTAAAGATGAAAACATACCATGGAACGTCGGAACACAAATATGAGCAAATAACACTTCCGCCATTGAAAAACCCCGATCAAATTAAAAGCAGGGAATTTATAAAATTACTCAACCCGTGAGAGGCTGCTCGTTAAATAATGAAATAAAGTCGACAAGAAAAATGTAAATTTGCTTTAACGAAGCTGGATCTGTTTTTATTTGGTACGCCCCCGTTCTATTTGACCGCGGGCGTGCGACCGGCAAATGTATCTCTGGACCTCACGGGAACAAAAATCGATCCTACCCTCCCGTAATAAGAGGGTGTCTTGAGCCCCAATCGTCCAGTTTGTTGGATCGTGATAGGATTTTCTTAGGCGCTTTTTTGTGCTCTCGAAGTCGACAGCGTCTGAGCACTTCTAAATAGATAGCTTTCGTGTTTGGATTCTGTTGAGCGTTGTGTTTGTGTTGTTTTGTGTTCGAGGGACGTAGTTGCGAGGATGAGGATATTACGTCTTTGTACGACTGAGCTTGCACAAACACTTTTTACTTGTGACTTGTATTTACATGTTTAAAGAAAAACAGTTTTATCGTTCTGACAAAATTAAATATATTTATTATTTCAAGATGCTTAGTAAAGCTTAGATTCGATCACCGGGCGATGCTTGAAGTAGACTCTACAAAAAAGGACATGTGGGAGTGAATGTGTGTGCAGTGCTGGTGTAGCGGTGGAGGTTTATATTGCAAGCATTTTAACAAATCCTGAATTCTTATCAGATATGAAAGGATTCAGGATTCAGGAGGATCAAGCAAAATAATGTTATCAATACTTTTGTATTATTTATATTCGCTATTTATAATATTCTATAAATAATCTCGTCATTCCTTTTACAGAGAAGAGGGTTAGACTTTTACTCGCAAATTGGTCAATAATATATCCCAGAAATTGTCCTGAAATACGCAAGATTCCTTACTATATTTTCCTTCGCGCGAAAACCGGGTGAAAAGATAGTAACATAAGTTTAAAGAGAAAAACTTACTATCATGCGGTCTATCAGCTAGCTCAGCATTAAAAATATATGCCATTAATCATGGCGTTGTAAAATACACGCCTCCGTTGCCAGAAACATATGTAACGTAAACAGCGAGTCTCAAATTTAATGATACGCCGTTCAACCAAACTACCCAGTTAAAATACCGTTGCCATAACTAAATTCGCAGTTTGAAACTGTGAACACGCGTTAAGTTTAACTGGAGAACGTTTCACCTGTTGTCTCATTACCATTTGACGTGGATGTTGGCTCGCAGTAATTGCAGTGACGGTGTAGGGCCGCCGACAAGGATCCTGAGGTGTAAGGCACGAGCGGAGAGGGTAGCTGCGCGTTAAACTTTTAATTATTAGAAATAACTTCTGTTACCTCATCTTTATTCAATATCTCACTATAATTATGTGAATCTTTACTCTATACTTAACTGTGCCACCTGCCCTTCACAGCAGCACATAATGCTCTTACTGAGACTAAACATTGACTTATTTTCGCGGCCACTAGGTTTTTTTGTGCTATAAAAGCCGTGTGGTATCCGGCTGAGTAGAATAGACCACCCTCATTTCTTTCCGAAGTGACGAAAAGGCGATTAAGGGAAGTCGACCCGCCGAGTGGTATTCGGCTGAATAGAATAGATCAACCTCATTACTTACCGAGGTGTAGTCTAAGGTAAGTTGACGTCAGATAGGCGGCCGGTTGTAAAATATGAAGCCAAATTATGTGAAAATATGTTTATAACTTGTTGTGCTCATTGCACTTAGAGCGGGATAAGGGCAGTAGAATGACTAGTATTTTTGCTATAACCCCTAAGATATATATTTTAAATGGTATGAGGAATCATAATTTTAAGCACTACATATTAAAAGTGACACAATTAATGAAGTTAATAAAGATTAATACTGTATCCATCTAAAAGGCTTTTGAATAAACGCTTCGTACTATTTTTATAGAAGTAAGAATAGGCATAAAAAGCTATAGATAAACGAGTAATATTTATCTCTGATTATTTTGCCGACATCATACATAGTTTTTTTAATAGATTTTCGTCATATGTAAACCAATTTACACAACACCTTTACAAATTGTATAATTCAAAATTTTAAATTGTATATCTTAAACCTCACCTCGTCAATTAATCATGATATTCATGAAATTTTTTTTCAAAATTTTGATCTGTAGATTTTCGTATGAATCGCGAAACAAACAGACGCGGCGAGGCCTTTTCTATTTGGATAATACAAAAAAGGTCTTATGATAATTTCGAAATTTAGTATAATCCCCATACGGTTGTTTCTTGGACCACTCCCTCAAAGGCACGGCTTCGCACGGATGTAGGACAGACATTAATTTGGGAGAACGACTGCGACCGCGACCTCTCGTTTAGCCGCCGGTAATTAAATGAAAATAACCATTGCCATAAAAATAACAGCCGGTTGACGTCGACAACGCCGTTACATTTGTCGCGCCATTTGATGTTCTCACAAAATGCACCCAAACCGTATTTGGTTTATCGATATTTTTATTAAAAGTTAAAAAAAATCTATTTGAAACTTGATTGTACCAAAGTAATTGTGTTATTTCTGTATCACACGCTATCGATCTGGGAATAAACTCTTTTGTAGCACATAATAATGGGGCTTATATCAAATTCTTTCAATAATTCAAAGTTGAGACTCATTATAGTAAAAGATTTCAATTTTAATTGTTGTATATTTTTATATTTAATTAACTGTGTCCTATCCTTGGAGTATCCGACTAAGTAGAATTCACCCACATTTCTTACCGAGGTGTCGTAAAAAGCGACTTATATAAATTGACCCACCATGAGGTGTCCAGCTTAGTAAAATAGACCACTCTTATTTCTTACCGAGGTGTCAGGCGACATCCGCTAGGCTGGTCGTAAAATACCCACCCAAATCATGTGACATATTTATAACATGTTGTGCCGACCCCACTTAGAGTGGGATAAGGGGAGGGGAATGATGATGATTTTAATATTTAATGCTTAAATCTTTTATCATGTGGCAAGCTACTTCGTTTTTAAGTTGACTTTCAACATAAGTTTTTTCAAGGGATCATTTATTTGCATTATGTGCCCAGCTCATTGTTTAACTTTCGCGACACGCTGAACTATTTCAGTTACTTAAGCTTTAGCAATGATATTTTGGACGACAGAATCTAGTAAAATTTGGTATTAAGTAAACTCAGTATTAATTCCAGCCTCCTCCAGAGATTCTGTCCCGCTGTGTGACATTCCATCAACAGTTTATGATACCTAGCGGAATTCACACACCGTTTTATCACACAGTAACCCGGACTATCTGGTCGCCTCTGGGGCCCCGACCCTCTCTATTGGATTACCTTGTTTACAAGATATTTATGTTTTGTCCACAACCTTAATGCCGCCCTTTGAAGGGCCTCGGAGGTTAATTCGAGTGGTAAATGATAATTTTATTTATTCCGAGGGCCCTATTTTTCCTTTGAAATTGAATTTTTCCCGGCCGTGCCAGTGAAACGCTGTGTATGATATTTTGAGTGGAGAAAAAATATTATTTCTTTTTACATGTAAATTAATTTGTTTCTTTTCAACATTATTTTATTTAATGTAAGCCAGATGTCAACTTATAACGACTAAATAATCATAAGTGACAATTTACACTATAAGTACTATTTTTATTATTATCATCATCTTCCGGCCCTTATCCCACTCTAAGTGGGGTCGGAGATGTTATAAACACGTTGTTACAAGTTTCAGCTAGATATTTACGACCGGCTGCCTGCCTGACGTCAACTTACTTTAGTCGCCTTTTGCGACACCTCGGTAAGAAATGAGAGTGGTCTATTCTACTTAGCCGGATACCACACGGCGAGTCGTATTACCTTAGTTCTCTTTTACGACATCTCGGTAAAACATGAGGGTGGTCTATTCTACTCAGTAGGATACAAAATGGCATTAACATTTCTATCATTACTTACATATATAACTAGTTTTAACTTTGTTTAAGTCATCATTAGTTTAAAAATACCCAAAATACTTAACGCATTGTTTTTTCTAGTTCCCAAAGAAAAAACGAGATTTTTCTCATATAAATTAACCTTTTAAAGATTTTAAAGATTAAATTTCACTTAATTTTATCAATATTACTCAGTGAATTAGCGTTGAAAGCGATAGATAATAGAATAGAAATAAAGAGATAGACAGCCTGACATAATATCGCATGTATAGCAATATTTCAATCAAATTACAGAAAGTGCTTGGGTAGGTTCAGTTATCAAAAGGTTTATATATGAAAATCTTAAAAATCCTTATTAAAACCTCCACCAGGTGAGGCCATAGACCGTGGCGCCACAACGCTCGGCTCTGGTGGGAAATTATGTCGAGTGCACTCCGAATGGCCATTCACCAGTCTCCATTCACACGGACCTGAATTTGTCATCTTCATTAGGATGTACGCTCGCGCTCGAAACCGATATACGATTCAATTTATTTGTTTTATCAACAGTAATAAATAAATAACAACATGGTATTTCATGATGTAAAAGATTGTAAAAAAGTGAAAATGGATATAATTAGTAATCCTCAAACAATATGCTATCGCGTTTTTTTGCAACCCTATAAAAGAGGGTATATATATACGTCAGGCAGGCGGCCGGTCGTAAAAACGCAGCCAAATCACAGCGACAGGATGTTTATAACATGTTGTGCCGACCCCATTTAAAGTGGGATAACGGCAGGAGGGCGATGATAAAAGAGAAATATTCCCTCTATTCTGTATTTATTGTATTTTAAACGGATAAGGCAGCATTTTCTACAAAAGCCCTTAGGTGGCCTGAAGTTAGTTTGATAGTTAACTAACACCGTAGAATGAGTCATATTCAAATTCAAATTCAAAATATTCTTTATTCAAATAAACTTGTAAACAAGTGCTTTTGAATCGTCAACTCTACTGCTGGTTCGGAAAGCTGTTCCTACCGAGAAGAGCCAGCAAGAAACTCGGCGGTTGCTCTTTTAAAAATATAATTCTTAATACTATTTACATTATGTCGTTACTATCTTGTACAGGTTCAAAGAGAGCTATATCCACACATTCTTATCTTCTAAATATGATCCTCAATAGTAAAGTTATTCTGTAATTCAATAGTATAGTTATTGTATTTCTGTATCTTCTGTATTTCTTCTTTTAATAGTTACATTAGGCTAACAAAGTTAATTTTTTTAATTGTATGCCTTTCGTAAGGCGCAAAACGAAGCGCGCAAGTTTATTTCATTTTCTGCTTTGTTTACTATAAATATAGTAGTAAATTATAGATTCTTAATTTCTTATTAAGATTTTGTAAAATTAAGTATAAGCGATTCTGAAATAAGTTCTTTGTATATAGTTGTAACAAATTTGTATGCGAGCGTACACAGAATAGGTTTAACGTATAACTCGACCTCCTTTTTATTTAAATTCCCTGCTCCAGAGGAGCCGGATAAGCAACAGGAAGCGAAAACTGTGTCAAATGGAAAGGACGAACAGATGCATGAGTGTGTTTTTTGTGAATAAATGAAAAATGACTGTGTATAGAGTTGGATGCGGATTTTACCTCGTAATTTTAATTAATTTTATCTTAAGTACAAAACTTAAGTAAATATTTGTAATTAAATTTATTTTATTGCATTGACGAAGTATTTGCATATTTCAGTTTTACAAAGGGAAAGGGGAAAGTCTCTTGGTCTTAGGTATATAGTCTTTTTCTTTATTTCTAGTACTACAGTACATATAACTAGGAAGGCTGGGTGTCATTGGAATGATATTCGACAATTTTATTAGGCTTTTAATTATACAGGACGCATTCTTTAAAAAATAAAGCCAAAACGCAAAAATAAAACAAATATGGTAGTCAAATTTCACATCTATCTAAAATAGTTACGGTGAAACGCTATATTGTATCGGCAGACCAAATTTAGTTACCAACCAACAAACCAATTACTACTACAACCAACAAATCTATCTGTATTTTTTATTAAAAAAACCTGTATCGGATAGATTGTTTATTTTCAAAACGATTCAATTCAAATGATTTCAATGATACTAATGATTCGAAACAAATATACGATAACTCTAATAGTTTTAGTTCTCTAGTTTTATAAATCTAATACAATTAATTGTAGTTAATATAATCTACCGACATATTGACAATACATAGTCATTACATAATATTAAACAAGAAAATAATATAAGACATTATATTAATGCAAGAAATTATTAAACAGCTGGATAAAAGAATTAAGTTATGAGGAAACAGAAGCTGTACCTGAGACCAATTGTATAGTTGATAAAAAATATAACAATTTAAAAACTGTTATAAAATATGAAATGAAACGAATTCATCCTCCTGCCCTTATCCCACTCTAACTGGGGTCGGCACAACATGTTATAAACACGCTGTCACATGATTTGGCTGCGTTTTTACGACCGGCCGCCTGCCTGACGTAACTTACCTTAGTCGTCTTTTACGACACCTCGATAAGAAAGAGGGTGGTCTATTCTACCAAAACAGATTACCACACGGTCAACTTAACTTAGACGCCTTTTACGACACCTCAGTAGGAAAGTTGGTGGTCTATTCTACTAAACTTGTTACCACACGGCAGGTCAACTTACCTGAGTCGCCTTTTACGATACCCCGTTAAGAAATGAGAGTGGTCGATTCTACTATAGCAGGATACCAACGGCTTATGTAACTCAAACTAATTATAAATTCAACTTACGTAAATTAATTTGAAGCATAGGTTGAATTAAAATAAATAAACAATGTCACGCATCTCTGTTCACGATAATTTCAAACACTACTAAACATTTTTAATGCGGCTTTCTCCAAAAAGAGGATTCAAAATAAACACATTTCAACAAAAACCCTTGAAATGTGTTTAATTTGAATCCGCTTGTAAAGGGCCGCTCTTTGGGAAGGTGACCCTGTAATGACAGTCGGCGATCCTCCTCAAACACACCCCGGGGAGCGATACTCGTTTCTTTGTGCTGTGATTACTTAAATGCCTCCACTCAAATCTAAAATACTCTGACTTTATCTACAAACGGAATTACTTTTACTATTTCCTTGACTTATGTCAGAGATACATAGAAATGAGAGACAGCCGAGCTAGTGTCCTATAGAATCACATGCCAATACTAAATGTATAAAGACACACAAATGCTAATAAGGGTAGATATAAAAGTAAAATAAAGTATCGAACCTGTTACTTTCCCTGCCGGGCATAGGCCTGTTCTCTTCGTTTCTGGAGAGAAGGGTTAAAGCTAAGACCTACCACGCTGCTCCAATGCGGATTGGTAGGTTACACATATCCCCAGAATTCTCTAGAGGTATGAAAGTTTATTCACGATGCCTTCCTTCACCAAAAGCGTGTGTTAAATTACAATTATCAATAATAATGAAATATTTGCCGCTGTTTAATGTATTCAATATACAATTACACAATATATAAGTAGACACATTGTATAAATTATAAATAACACCAATAATGATGATAAAATTTTTAATATTTATGGTTCGCTAGTTGAAAGAAATAAGTCACCCCTTTACCAGAACAGAACGCAAATAGATAATAATAACAAATTCAATAAAGCAAAGCCAAATTAGAATTGGTAATTGCCTATTGAATAATAAAAACCTTTCCAAATTCCATTTACCGACCAACTCAAAGCCCATTTCCTCAGTTTCAATTCAGTCGCAAATCCAAACGCAACTCTACGCAGACCTCGGGGCCGGAGAAGCAATTATTTCTCTTTATTTGAGAACCGTCAAAAGAATAAGGACACGGGTGATATCAAGGGTTCGCGGCGAGCGGGGACCATTAATACCGTTCAGAAACATTGTGGGGGCCCGCGATTTATCGCCCCACCCCTTCGGCCGTCAAAAAAGATCCGTCTCGAATACCTTAGTGAGGGGCGTTAAGGTAGATTCACATTATCACAAAATATCATTGACATTGACAACAACACCTAATTCTATTTTTTAAGCCTAAACTTATTTATTTAGCGATAATGCTTATGTAATTTTGTTTCTTTTGTTATCTTGGCAATTGTGTTGAAATGAATCATTTCTTTCTTTCTTTCTTTCTTAAGCGTTACTTTACGGAGTTTAACGTTCTTCTGTTTTATGATACGCCGTCCTGGAGCAGTCTTGGTCATCACGTAGTGGAGGCGATTATCGCTCGGCGCATTCATGAAGACGGCCACCAATAATAGATTTTATTTGGTCGATCCACTGCACACGAGTTTTATAATATCGAATATAAAAAAATCATGCACAAACCTCCACAATCGCCATCACAATACACACGTTAACTATTACAAAATCAAACAATCATTTCTCCCCGTAACCGAAGCATCATCAGGAGATAGACTTCATGACAAAATTGAAAAGTTTTTTACGAATCCTGCGTGTGTCGCATATGAAAACAGATAGTTTACTCTACATTTAGCATTATATATATTTTCTATTTATTATAGCAAAATAATTTTATTTATACTTTTGTATTATGGATCACCGCAAAGTAACACTTCATTCTATAAATGAATTATTTTGTTTTAATTCGTGATAAGTACTCCGCGATCCGCGATCTAAGCGCTGATTGGATAATACTATTATTATCCATAATTACTTTGTTACAATTATATTACCTCTCTATAAGTAATTCACTAGTAATATATCTCAAAGATACGACATAAAATACGATATATGATACCACTAGTCAGCTTTCGAAAAACAATTCACTACACTATCAAAACACTTAATAAAACAAAATACTAAAATAATGAAGGTTAAAAAATATCTACCATGATGATCATCGTGAAACTTTTATTAAGGATATAAATTTATCATATCTGTCAATGAATATATATCATTATTTTTTAATATATACATTTTATTTGTAAAATTGTTTATATTCAATGATTAACGTTAAATCAATGTTACAAAATGTAATCAGCCCAAACCATAGAATCTGTTTCTACCTTTAATGAAAGCTCTAAATTGTTTCCGCTGCGCCTTCATTTACGTCCATTCATTAATTTGAATTATTCTAATGTCAATACTTAATTAGGTCTAGGAGACTGTGATTGAAATATTTCATCTACTATTTCAGTAGCTAACAGTAGTACGTCTGTATACAGTATATTAAATCAAATCAAAATAATGTTTATTCTAATAAGATTTATTAAGCACTTTCGAAGCATAAAATTTATGTTATAATTATTTTACTATGCTATTTGTTTATATAGTTGATAGAATTATTTTGTAAAGCAAACAAAATAATTCTATCATACCACTTTAGAAGTGCAGTGAAGTTTTTAAGGATAAATATGATAAGCTACAACTGGATCGGAATGTCGCTATTACCGAGAAAAGCCAGCAAGTAACTCGGCGGTCAATCTTTCAAATATTTTTTAATTGACACAATTCAACTATAGTCTTGTACGAAGCTGGAAGTTTTTCAAGTAAAAGCATTTTTATTGTCTTCAATTGTATAATATGTTTTGCGGAAAACATATTCCTTACACTTAATTTAAACTGTGTAGACGATTCTAGTATGTTTTGAGAAGGTTACATTTGTATAGACTGCCAGATTTATACAGACCAAATTAATTCTTGACGATTAAAAAAGCTTATTTGTAAAAAGTTTATTTGAATAGAGACTATTTTGATTTGATAAACTAAATTTTAAAACATGTACTTTTGAATCGTCAACTCTACTGCTGGTTCGGAAAGCTGTTCCTACCGCGAAGAGCCAGCAAGAAACTCGGCGATTGATCTTTTCAGCATAATACTCATAACTAGTTACATTAAGTCATTATTATCTTGTACGTTCGGACAGTAGCTATATCTACGCTATATCGTCTAAATAATCGTCAAAAAAAATCATCTTCCTGCCCCTATCCTCTAAGTGGGGTCGGCACAACATGTTATAAACATGCTGTCACATGATTTGGTTGCGTTTTTACGACCGGCCGCCTACCTGGCGTCAACTTACTTCAGTCGTATTTTACGACACCTCGGTAAGAAAAAGGGTGGTTTATTCTACTAAACCGGATACCAATCGGTGGATCAACTTACCTTAGTCGCCTTTTACGACACCTCGGTAAGAAATGTGGGTGGTATTAATATATTCAGCCGGATACCACACGGCGTTAAATAATCCTCAAAAGTATAGTAGGTTTTTTGTATCAGCCTCTCTACTCAATCAAAATTTGGAGTGCTGAGTACTCAATGATTAAGGTCGACATCTAAGTAGTTTTTCATCCCTTTCGTATTTTCCCACGGCCGTAATCGACAATCTATAAATCATACGAAAGGCCACAAAACTACCCCCAATAAGACGGCCGGCCGCTGTAAGTCGGCTTACTGTCAATCACCGGTGGAGACGGAGAAAGGAGGAGAGGGGAGTTTTTGTGACGTAACGAGCCCCGTGTCCTAACGAGCTCTCACAGGGCTGGCTTCTTGATCGCTCCGAGTTCATTGAACTATTGATTTGCGTATAGACTGATAGTTTTTATTTAGCGACTCTAAAATATTTCCTTGTCTTTTTTCCAATACAATTTGTATGACATATATTAAAACAGCTGAATAGAATAGTACCACACTCTTTCTTACCGAGGTGTCGTAAAATACAACTGAGGTAAGTTGATGTCAGACAGGCGGCCGGTCGTAGAACGCAGCCAAATCATGTGACAGCATGTTTATAACATGTTGTGCTGACCCCACTTGGAGTGGGATGAGGACAGGAAGATGATGATGATAAATTAAACACCATAACACATCTTTTAAAAACTATGCGGGGTTTCTATGACAGTGTGGAATTCGCACTAATTCAGACTGGAATTACGAAAACGGCTTCAACGATTTTCATGAAACTTAGTATGTATTTGGGGGCGATAAATTGATTTAGCTAGGTTTTATTTAAAAAAAATGACGTTTTATCTCAGTTTTCAGGCATTGAAAAACTGCTTAAATAAAAATGGAATACAAAGCTTAATGTGCAGTTATTTGTAAAGTTGTCATATCTCAGTATCTGGCGGACCATAGAAACGAAAATACCCGAGAATGAGCCTTAACTATGTCCTGTGTCCAAATATAATGAAGTATGGGTAATAGTGATGAGCTGTGGTAGCCCAGCGGTAACACCGTGCGACTCTTTCGAGGAGTTCATGGGTCCAAACCCGGGCAAACACCAATGAGTTTTTCTGTTAAAACTTATGTGTCTAATTGATAATTGCAATTTATCACACGCTTTTCGGTGAAGGAATCGTGAGGAAACCTGCACATCTGTAGAGAATTCTGGAGATATGTGAAACCTACCAATCCGCGTTGGAGCAGCGTGATAGGTCTTAGCTCCAATCCTTCTCTCCAAAAACGGAGAGAAGGGGCCTATTCCCAGCAGTGGGATAGTAACAGGCCGCTACTTACTTTTTTACTTACTTTTGGGTAATAGTGTAAACAAGGCATCGTAAGTCACATTTTGTTTAACCCACTTATTATGTTTTTTTTTTTTAATGAAAAAATGTTGTTAGTAAAAGTTTATTCGATAATATAATTTCACACCTCCAAAATGAGTTGCGTGGCTGTCTACTAGTTTTTAATATGTGTGTAATTTGATTTCTTTAGAATACGAGTATCGTGCAATAAAGCTCTATCTCACTATATCTATCTCAATCGTTAAGTACGGAGATGCGAGTGTCAGTAGTGACGGCTCCATTGGGCCGCGAACGAGATCTAACGATCTCGTTCCGGCAGAATCTCACAAAGGAGCGGCCACAAAGCTCTGCAGTGAGCACTTTATCATCCACCTGTCAATGGCGTGCCAAATAATGAATGGGCCCTTACTAAGGGTTTTATAGTGGCCATTCAAGATTCGGAAACGCAATGGGAAAGAACCTTGTTTTATAGGGAACTAGTTTGGCTTTAAATATATACTTTAAATATAACTGTTTTAATTAAATAATACTAACAAAGCGGATAGCCTAGGAATGTTAGCTAAATAAACTATTCTGAAATGATTACATTAAATAAATAAATAAATATATGGGACACTTACACATACAGCCGTTCGTCCCCAAAGTAAGTAACTTAATATTTGTGTTATGGGTGACAGACAACTGGTGAATATATACTTGTATATTTTTAAATACATACTTAAATACATATATACACCTAGGCTCAAAGACAAACAAATTCACTTATAGAAAATGTTGGCCCACGGCAGGAATCGAACCCGCGACCCACGGAGCTGAAGACAGGGTCACTACCCACTGCTACAACGGGCCAGTAAAAGGTAAATAGTACCTTAAGTGTAACAAGTAACTTCAACTATGCTTAAATGGTTTAAATTAAGAATATATTAAGCGATTCAACATTAACTGAAAATATACTGAACTGTTGTTAATAAGTAATATAATAATAAATATATAAGCTAAAATAAATAATATATAATCAGATAAGTTTTAGCCTAAAATACTATACTCAAGATGATTTCATTCAAAAATACATTAAATATAAAAGTACATTAAAACAACTAACTAAAGCAATGCTTACCTAACTGGTTTCATTAAAAATATACTAAGCTGAACAACTTTAACTGAAAATTTAAGATGAATTAAATAATACGTTAAGACAAATTTTAACATCAAATATACGTTACTGGTTTACTGAAATAATGTATTAACCGTTTTTATTTTAACTTAAAATATGCTTCACTAGTTTTATTAAATTATACATACAAAAGAAACAAAAAAAAACACAGGTACAGTAAATTTTGCAAAGCGCTTTGCACATTATCTCAAATATAATATATATTTTCTAGACAACTCGTTGTGTTAAATTCCAGAAGAGTTAGCGTATTACAAGTACATAAGAACGGAATCGAAGAAAAAATTAAGTAGAAAGATAGTGAGAAGTCAATTCTACAGTTAACGACCTCTCAATATCGCACATCTAACAATGGGATAGCTTTCATCTCGTAAAGCTCTTAGCACTTCATCATCTTGGTGTCGTTAAGCTTCCTGCTGAATAACGAGCTGACTATGTGACTGGTTTGACAATGAATCAATAAATATTGTGAATATGAAATATATAGGTATAGTGATGAACAAAGTCTTAAAATCTCGACGTACGGCTTTTATCATACTCTTGCCATTAACCCACTCTAGGTGGGGTCGGCACAACATGTTCTAAACATGTTGTCACATGATTTGGCTGCGTATTTTACAACCAGCCGCCTGCCTGGCGTCAACTAAGTCGTTTTTACGACGCCTCGGTAAGAGAGAGGGTGGTTTATTCTACTCAACCGGACACCACACAGCGGGTCAACTTACCTTAGTCGCCTTTTACGACACTTCTGTAATAAATGAGGGTGGTCGATAATATAAAGCGAAGGTCTCACTAAAGGCATAATCAACGCTAATATTAAAGTCTGTTTGTCTGATGCGCTTTCAATACTATTCCGCTGGTTCAATGAAATTTGGTAAAATTCAAGCTTATAAATCGGATAAATAAATTTTATAAAAGTTTTCGGTTGTGCCCCCGGAATAGGAACAAATAAAATAGTAAGTAATTGAGAGTATTTTAAATTTGAAATCGATGTGCATGCCCTTGCGAGTAACAATACAGTAATTTTTTTTTTTTTGGTACATCAAACGGCATCCAAAAGTTCTAACATTAAATTTATGCTTTTCATACTTACGTTTCTTTAACTTTAACTTACCAATTGGCACAAGTAGAATAAAATAAAACATAAACCCCGTTTTCTCACATCAAACCCAAAACAATGCTTGTGTTATCTCAAAAGAAATAGTAAAAAGATTTGTAATATGAGGTGGGATGATCGAATCGTTCTCAGTATCTGTGAGACGAGCGCGACCCACAATACACCCATATTGTGGGTCGCTGTAATCTAGAGGAAATCTCATTCCGCGAGATGGCGTTTGTGGAATTTGGTTTCCTATTTATTGCCCGTAGGAAAAATGTGAGCCTTTGAAGGTTTACCCTCGATGTTTGGACGGTTTTGCCATATCAGATTCACCTATAAAATCTCTTTTATTTTTAAACCAAACTATTTGAAACTTAAACCAATGACAAAGTAATTTAGATGGATCCTGGTTAGATGGTACCTGGGGTGACTGAACCTTGCCCGGTAATTTTTGAAAAGATATTAAAAAAAAACTTCAAAAAAAAATTGGTACGTAGCGCTCGATCCTAGATTTTTCATCTTTAGAGACCGCCCGTTCCCCGAATAAGCTACGCTGACTTGACAGTTTATGTTAAAAATACTGTTTTAGTATTCAATGTACATAAATTTTAGTAGTTTTATTTCATGCCAAATAACAGGACTGAAACGATTTTTTTTAAATAAAGCCTAGCTAGATCGCATTTTCTCCCCTAAAAACCCCTACATACTGAATTTCAGGAAAATCAGAGCCGTTTCCGACATTCCGAATATATATATACATACATACATACATACATACATACATACATACAAGATTAACTCATTTAAATATTAAAGATATGGCGCTGCACTGATATACTCTATGAAAAGGACACGTGTGTTGTCTTGAGCTATGCTAGGTTTGGTTATTTGACCAAGAAATCTGACAATAAGTTACATTAAAGATAGATATTATGAGTACTAATTGCACAAAAAATTTGACTACTACATGGACAATCTTTCGCCAAGATGTGACACTCATTAAAACATTAATTTTAGGAGCGCTATATTATGGCGGTTCATCTATACCGCAAAATAATATATAATATTACTAATATATAGGACACTTACACACACGGTCGTCCGTCCCCAAAGTAAGTAACTTAATACTTGTGTTATGGTAGATAGACAACTGGTGAATATATACTTATATATTTTTAAATACATACTTAAATACAAATATACACCCAGGCTCAAAGACCAACAAATTCATTTATAGAAAATGTTGGCCCTCGGCGGGAATCGAGCCCGCGAATAATATAAATGTAACCGCGTCTCTCACGCCGTGACACAAAATAATAGGTCACGGCTTAATGCAATGTAAATATTTTCCCAACTGATCCATCTAACGCCATACGTTAAGCTTAGGCGAGTTATTCTCATGCAAATTTTTCCAATATTTAAATGGAATCGGATTTGCGAAATCCGTATTCGCGCCGCTCTGATCCGCCCGCCCACGTGCACACGTGGACTGAATATAACTTTACTCTATTTCATGTTGAACTGGCAGGTAACTGTTCCCTTTTACTGACTTTTACTGATACCGGTGGGACGCTGTTATCAGTCCAATAAAACCATTAATAATATGACTAGTACGTTTATTACAGAAACAAATTCAAATTCAAAATATTCTTTATTCAAATAAACTTGTAAACAAGTGCTTTTGAATAGTCAACTCTACTGCTGGTTCGGAAAGCTGTTCCTACCGAGAAGAGCCAGCAAGAAACTCGGCGGTTGCTCTTTTTAAAAAATACAATTCTTAATACTATTTACATTTAATCGTTTCTATCTTGTACAGGGTCAAACAATATCTATATCCACGCATTCTTATCGTCTAAATAATCCTCAACAGTATAGTAGGCTTTCTGTATCAGCCTCTTTGAAGGATAAATTACATTGAATAAAGGTACAACTGATTAAGCCGTGTGATATCCGGCTGAGAATAAACTACCCTCATTGCTTACCGAGGTGTCGTAAAATACGACGAAGATAAGTTAACGTCAGGCAGGCGGCCGATCGTAATATATGTAGCCAAATCATGTGACAACGTGTTTATAACGTGTTGTGCCGACCTCACTTAGAGTGAAATAAGGGCAGGATATAAAAGGTACAACTGGTTCGGAATGTTGCTCTTACCGAGAAGAACCACATTATATCACTGAGGATATACTTAAACGCTTAAGTTAACGCTAACAAAGTTGCCGTAAGTTAAATGTACATCATCAATAGAAACTAATAATAAAACTCAAAATGAAAAAAATTCTGATCCCCTTATTCCTTAATACGATTTCCAACATATCTCTTGTAGCCAGTTATAAGAAACTTTTCCAACTAACTTAAAGCTCTGGTTACCCTACATGTAAGCAGAGTTAGCCGGGTAAAGCCAGAGACCGCAGCATAGTTATCGGGACCTCAGTGTTGCAATTATAGAGGACAATGAACTCCACATAGTTTCAGTACATGGATTGGCCATTAGGTTTCGTGGTTAACTCAATTTCGTGTCAAATTAGATAAGAACTTAAGATTATAATTCAAACTATACAATGATATAGAAACGGCAAGACCGTGTGATTCTAACTGGGTCGCAAGTTCAAATCGACGGGTTATCAGTAAAATTTTAAGTGCTTAATTGATATTTACAATTTATTTTGCGCTTTTTGTAATTAATAGAAATAAGCGTTGCTTTACGGACTTGCGTTGTACAAAAATTACGATAGACTTATTTTGCTATAATTCGTGTAATAGGGAAAATCTGTGTAATGCGAAATTTACGAAGAAAAAACTATTTTCATAACTTATACATTCAGGGTTAGCTACCGCATGTATCACAAAGCATTACCACCAACAACACACGCAACACTCCCATTCACTACGACAATCTCGACGATAGTTGCGCCACGTAATTGAAGCATCATCAGGAGATAGCCTCCATAAGAAAATCGCAAATCGCTTTGCACTTTAGTCCACGACAAAATCGCAAATCTCTTTGCAATTTTGCGATTATATAGTTCCAACACTATTTGCGCTTTTTGATAAAAAAAAACAATGTGACAAAAACTTGCATTTGTCTGATAAATTTCTGGGATAATTACCTGCAATGAAATATCAGGTCTAAATTGTAATCTCTTTTCTGAGAAAAGAAGAACTTTGCCTAACAATAAAATAATTCCAGACCGGTAAATTCAACATCTGAGGCAATTTAACAATTTTTGCTTAATAAAAACGTTTATATTCCATGTTTGAAAAATACGATGCGGCATGACGAGATACAACAAACTTCAACGCTCAAATATCCTCATCTTCATAATGAGGGTAATAATGAATGAGGGAAAAAATAAAAAAAATATATAAAAAATGTATAATCCGCTAATGCAATGCGAGTATTGCGTGCGCGGCGCTAAATTGTAGCGGAGGACGTACTTGGTACATATTAACGGGCGGGTGGTCCCACTGACAGCGTGTGTCTTAAATTGACATTTCAGTGTAATGGTTTTGTGAATTAATCTCATTAGAGTCATATACTTAGAGTAGGGAAGTAAGCCTTAAATGATTTATATTAATATAAAACATAATTAACAATATAATGTTGTCGCCAATGACTTCCACTTTGTATTTTATAGCAACACAGTCGTGAATCAAGAGTATCGCGCCCTTTTCGATTAAAATTGGTGGCTACATTGTGCCGTTGTTGTTTCCAGTGGAGTCTTCCTATCAAACGTTTCAGTGATATTCATTCTTTGTTCGTTATTCAAGAGAAGTGTATCTCGGAGCAGTAATTGTGGTATTCCTATTATATCGTGTTATTGTAGAAAGTGTGCGCTAACAATAATAATTATAAAACAAAGTCTGTGTATGTGATCAATTTTCTCAAAATGGACGGATTTTAGTGCAGTTTTTACTAAAAAGTGCAATTCTTCCAAAAGGTTTATATAAATAAAACATTACCGTTTTAAGTAAATTGTGTTGAGGAGGTAGCGCGGAGGAAACTCGCCTGCTGGGAGCTTTACTCGAGTGCATCGTGTGAACCAGCAGAGATACACTAAAGTACTAACTTACTACTCCCCTACTTCAATATAATAAATCAGCTTAATCTTCACAGGATGCTTCGTTACTGTAGTAATGTATGTATGCGAAAAATAAACCCAAAACGACAGTAACTGCGTTTGTCGCTTATTAAAAGGTTTGTCGTGACGAAGCTTTGTATTATTTCTCATAAATTACAGGACCTCAAAATTAGTAGAGTGAAAAGAAAGATTAGGTGTATCTAAGTAAATTGAATGTGAATCAAAACACTCATGAACAAAGTCCCTTCATCGCGTTGCTATTGTGACTAACTCCACCTCCGTCAAGTATAAAAATTATTTTATAATATTTATCCACCGCTAGAGTGCTCGCACTCCAACAGCGTAAAGAATAAAAACGCGCCGAAGGCGCTAGCACTCTTAATATATATTGGCTCATGATTCGTCTAAGTGGCTAGGATCCGTAATACGTTGTGTTTTGTAATAACTCAAATTCTTTTAGAGCGTCAGAGGCTATGTGTCCGTCAATCTAAAGGAGTCAATTAAAACCTTAAATAGAATAAAATAATGTGATAATAATCACATTATAGTTTTATAATAATATTTCAATATATCATATTCTTTAATATAGAACGAGCCGTCAGGCCCTACATTCGTAGTTTGTATCGCTTTGCTCAATAGAGAGGTTCATTATCAAATATCATTTGTTATAATATAAAACAGTTGTTTGTCATCAGTTTAGAGGCGTAAAGCAGGCATAAATTAATATAAATTATTGAATATAAATGTACGATTCACGAACAGTTTTTATATTTATCTAATACAAGAACAGATTTTACATGTACTCTACATGAACAGTCTTTATATGTCCAACAGATATATATTCGTTACACGAACAGATTCTTATATGGTCAATACATGAACGGGTTACTATAAAATTTGATAAAAAAATGCGAGACATTCAGATAGTTGAATGTCTCGCGAATGTCTTATGTTACTCATAGGATATGTTATAGCCAACAGAAAGATCTCTCTCTCGATCTAAATACCTAGCCCTTAAACAACTCCGTAGAGAAGTTTAATCAAAGTGGTATCTCTCTCCTATCTATTATATTCTTCCGATTTGGAAAAATATAAAAAGAGAGTGATAGTCAGTAGCTCCGCACCCGCTACCAACGGTGAGCTCCGTCCATAGGATATGAGCCCCCCCCCAAGGGGTACCTGTTTATAGTGCGCCTGCGGCGTATGATCATGGGATAAACCCATTATTGTCGGGAGTCAACAAAACCACAGTTGACGTATTAGGCATGAGTGCCTGGGTGTATAATAGAGGACCGAAGCCCATATAATAAATAGCCGGAGCTATAAAATATGGCATTAGCCAAAGGCACAAGGCCTGGTAAACTTTGATAATAAATTACCAATTCTTATATTCAGTAAGGCGCATGTCGCCTGCACACGTCGTAACGGTGCGTTCTATGGTAAAAACCACATACAGTATAATACGTATAATACGTATAAAGTCCACAAAGTGGAAACCCATCGAGATGGCAAACATGTTGCAAAGCAACTTGATTAGTTATAATATATACACCATATAGGTGTGTGTCCACCGAAGTGGATAGTGTGTGTCCACCGAAGTGGAAGATGTGTATGCAGAGCATTACATGAATGCCAATCACCCCCTATTCACCCAATACCATATAATGGAGTCACACATAGTGCACTCGCTTACGGTATGCGCCAAGCTCAACACGCCACCTCATACAACAAAAGGTAATTTATGTTTAACGCGGCAAGCCACGTAAGATGTATATGTATATGTGAAGATAAGGGAAATGCAGGCCACACTGTCTAAAGCTAGTCCGCAGTCTTATTAACAAAGACCCGACCAGCGGCTCTTATGCAATAATGCCATGCTATAATGGTCATTCGTGGTATCATTAACTAAGCTAAGGGGACGTCCTGAAAAGGACGAAACACCACACCCATCCGTTACTATGAACAGAGTCCATAGCGATCCATCACTGCTGCGGCGTATCACTTCAGCAACATAAAGTTAACTTCCGCAACGCCCAGCAACATTCAGCTGTGGTACCGTCACTATTGAGAGACTACGAACAACGTTTAGATGTCCGTTCGTCAAACAATAACATTTCAGCCACCACTGTACCGGCACTACTTCAAGCGGCCTATGCGTCCAAAGGTCGAGCAAGGCACACGGCAACGACCGAAATCACCACCGGCCTAACTAAACCCGTATCACAAAGGCACACGCCTAAAGTAACTCTGGTTGCGTCAAACCAAAGCCGAATAAAGGCACGCCGCAGCAACCGAAGTTAACTACGGGCCTAGACCCAGCCCTAATAAGATGCAGCCTAGTGTAGCCTTTTGGGCCAGGCACACAGCAATGACCGAAATCACTGCCGGCCTAAACCTCAAGTCTCCCACCAGTACCCGCCAGAGCATGTTCGGTAGAGTGCCAACCACTACTCAGCAAAGTTACCTTTACCAAGTAACATTCAGACACTTTAATCGTTCGAGGTGAGCTAAGCGATGTAACCATCGCTACACTCTTAATGGTCAAGTCACAATCACAGCCTTTCCAAAGATCGACACGATCTTGCATCTTGAACCATTATACGAGAGCGGGCCTAGATGTGTATTTATTAATTCTTGAAAATAGTCGAGTTAAAACTCTACTAATATCATGTATCGCCCCAGTACACATCTACAATATCATTATAACAACATTTCATAAGCGACCTAACAGATCACTTCTGCGCTCTACGCTCCGCCCGCTCTCTCATACTGTAGTACGGCGGATAACGTGACATTCGGTCAATATGACGAAAATTATACTTTTCTGAATTTGATAATTTATGAATAGAGCATCAATTATAGATGCGAAAAAACATTACTGCGTGACAAACAAACATTTATTTTTATACTTATAGATTTTTCTAAAATATTGAAATTTTAATAATTATTTATTTTTAAAACTCGAATGTAGGGATGAGACTGTTACACTATGCCTCGGTATATTTTTAAATTTCTCTTCTAATATTTTTGCGGAAGTTAGTTTTTACCTTACGTTAACTTTTATTCATTTAAATTAGGTATATAGTAAAAAGGATAATAATTTTTATCATATAAAGTAACATAGTTAGTTGAACATATTTCTGACTCGATAAGGGCTAATACGAATCCATTTAACTACACGAATTTATAATTTTTTTTTTATTTCATTAGATTGTTCATGGAATATAAATAAATAAATAAATAAATATATGGGACACTTATAGACGATAACAATGAAATTGTAACGGACATTGTATGTATGTCCGTTACAATTCCGTAACATACAATGTCCGTTATAATTTCATTCGCATTTATGTTATTTGTGTTGATACGATTAAATATATTTGTTTCCCGCTGGTAGTGCGCCCTTACAACAACCAGCAGTATGTCATAATTCAAGTGTAGGCGACGCGCTGTCTGCAGCCACATCGTCACATCGCGGGCTGTTTGCACACCTGCCGCCCGCCGCGGCTCGTGAGCCATATTTACGGAACGGCATATTACAGCTTGGCAGGTCTGTTTGACTAGGTCATTGAACTGCTAGACTGAGTCGATATATAGATATTTAGTACCTGCTTGACCGAACCTTCTTGATAATTTTTTACAAAAAAAAATCATTAGGTAGTCGGGGGTCGATCCTAGGTATTCAGATTTCTAGAGACTGCCCGTTTCCCGAATAAGCTACTCTGACTTGACATTTTATGGCAAAAATAGGATTTTATATTCAATATAAACTTTAGTATTTTTGATTGCCAAAAAACAGGTATAAAACATATTTTTATTACATAAAACCTAGCTAGATCGATTTTTCTCCCCCAAAACCCTCTACGTGCTGAATTTCAAGGTAAAAGAGTAAAAGGTAGACAGAATTTCACATAAATATAATTAGTAGATACATTAATGTTATGCTTAATATTTGTAGATATTTACAATCATTTAGACGCTTTTCTATAAAGAATAACATGGAAGAGATGCCTGTATGTGTTTATAGAATTACTGGAGGGTGTGTTATGTACTGATTAACGTTGGATAAGTCATTGTTACTAATCTTCGTATCACAATAACAGTCAAATCTGGATTCGACTGCTCCATTACTCAACATAAATGTTCTCGCCCACCAAAGATGTTTAAGACAAGATTCTTGTTTCTTAAGGCTTGTCATTATTGTCTTGTCGTTGGCATCAATTTAAGTGTTAAAATACTTTAAATTATATACTTTATAAAATATTTCATATTCCTAAAGCTAAAGCAGTTTTTTTTGTTTTATTTATAAAAGTTTCAATTGTACAAAATATAGCAAATAATATAGCAAAATAATATTTTCAATAGTTTTGTATTATGATGGACATCCGCAAAGTAACGCGTTATTCTATAAATTAACCATGAAAGCGTTACAAAAAGGCTTTCGCAATGACAATACTAGTGTAAATACAGATAATAAAAAGCGACTAAGGTAAGTCAACCCACCGTGTGGTATTCGGTTGAGTAGAATAGACTACTTTATTTTGTTATCGAGTTGTCGTAAAATACAACTAAAATAAGTTGACGTCAGGCAAGCGGCCATTCGTAAAATACGTAGTCAAATCATGTGACAACATGTTGTGCCAACCCCACTTAGAGTGGGATAAGGGCAGGAGGATGATCATGAAATACGGATAGGACTTCTTCTAGCTTTGAGTTTAAGTTGTCTTAAAGATCGCGAACTTCGAAATAAGATAGCAACCTGAGAATAGAAAATTTAAAGTGTTTTGTGTGTTAACGATGCTGTTAAGTGTGCGCTAATCTTTACTAGCAATCATCGCGTCTTGAGCTACTGTCGTAACAGATGGTATTTAGTCAAATTATGTGTAGCTGAGAATGCGGCAACAAGATCTTAATTGAGATAAACAGGTGTTGCTTGTGGGAATGGGAGGAAATTACTGTTCTATTCATGAATGCGCTGCATCCAGACATTTAGACTTGTATTATGTATTACAAAACATTATATTTGAAGGTAATAAAACAAAATAACACAGCATTGATCAACTGAACGAAATTCAAATTCAAAAATTTCTTTATTCAAGTAGACTCGTAAACTCGTCAACTCTATTGCTTGTTTGGAATGCTATACCGAGAAGAGCCAGCAAGAAAACCGCGGTTGCTCCTTTCAAAATACCTAATAGAAAAAGATATTTTTCCTCTTAGCTTAATCAATAAAAAAAACAAATTCCTCAAAAGTCAATCCACTTACAACAACTCAATAACACATATTGGCCGCCACAATGTTTTTTTTTATATTATCGACCCAATGAAGGAGGTTATATTTAAAACATGTTGTAACATAATACTTATAACTAGACATAAGTCATGACTATCTTGTATAGGGTCAAACAGTAACAATATCCAAGCATTTTTACGCGAAATTTTCTTCTTTCCTACACGACAGAGAACTTCAAAACGGTTGCCGGGAGCCGTGAATGGAAGAAGATATATTTCCAATTGGGAACTTCTATCGGTTGAGACCAAGAATCTTTCTCAAATATTAAAAATTAGGTAAAAATTCTTAAAGGCCACAATATATACCCATCTAAAATAGTCCAAAAGATAATCTAGATGGTGCAGTAATAACGAACAAAATGGACAACGTTGCCCCGACGTCGCTCCAACAAGAGGTGGTAATGCAGTTAACTTGCAATTACATTACCACGTCAAAGGCTAGATCCACTTTTTCAGTATGTAATGAATGGACATAATTCATGTCCAATTTGTTCGTACGCTGTGGGAACCGCAGGGAGGTCACAAGTCAATGGAAACAGCGGACTAATATTGGTTTCTGGTATTCTGATACCAAAAAGAAGAGATGGAATTTTCGCCCCAGTCATTTGGAAAAATCCGACTGAAACGCTCTGAAACTTAAAATATTTTATTAGACACCTCTAAAATATCACCAATAATGAAATCACAGCACGATATATTTGGATACACAGTGATTCTAAGATTAAAGGTAAATCTGTAATTTTTACCCAAAAGTTACAACGATTTCTAAACATTGGTTCAAGTAGGTGTAATAAAATAAGATTTTGTAAATCTTGAAATTATTAAAGCAAGCACTGATTCGAAAGATTATTACCAAGAATAATCAGTTAAAATTTGGCTCTCACATTTACAAAACAAATAGTCACATACTTTAAGTCTAGAACAAACTTACTTACCTAAAAACTCCTTACTTAAGTGATACAGAAGTAACAATAAAATTATTTTGCTGTAGTCTGCGTTTGTCAATAGAATATATATAATCCTAAATGTATGAATCAGGCAAACATCACATACCTTATACATGCAGGACAAGCCGCCACACGTATCACAGACCGCCGTCAACACCAACACTCCACACAAGCACTACACACACTCACCACCACAACCTTTACGACCGTTTCACCCTGAAACCGTAGCATCATCAGGAGAATAGGCTCCACGAACAAAATCGTAATAAAGTCGTGCTGCTTGCACGTATAAGGTATGTGATTGTTGCCTGGTTCATACACCTAGCATTACATATATTCTCTTGACAAATGCAGATTACTGCAAAATAATTTTATTGTAACTTCTGCAATCAGAATATGATTTGATCGTCTTAGGCTTTTCTCTTTGGACGATACAATCCCCAACTCTAAAGTTACCAAATCCAAATTCTGTTCAGTAAAAGCACCTCCACCACTTGTCCCGTGAACCATCAGGCTAACGAGTCGAACTGGTAACGAATTACGTCCAGCTAACGATATAGAAGGGCGGAATGAATCGCCATTTCCATGCGAGCGCTGCCGATATTAAAATTGATTTCCAAAGCCTTTTATTGTGCTGAACTTTAAATCCTTGATTGTTCGCTTTGTGTGAAGTGGAATTGACGAGCGGTTATACATTTCTAATAACTTCAACCTTAATATATATTTGTTTCTTACTGTTTGTTGGCAACCGCGTTAGCTCCAGCTTTATAATATGTGTTTACCTGTTACTGAATATGTGTTTTTACCTTATTTACTTATGTTTTTTTTATTACTTTGTAATATTGTTTTTGCCTTATTTACTTTTGTTTTTATTACTTGGTAATATCTGTTTTTACCTTATTTACTTTTGTTTTTTTATTACTTTGTAATATGTGTTTTTACCTGTGACTGAAAGAAAAACGGCTATTTTTTTTTCTAATACTATATGCTGTCCCGATGTATAAACTGGAATCGTGCAAAATTGCATCAATATTAATCAAGCCGTGAAAGAGTAAAAGACAGATAGTCGTATTTATAATTTTAGTATGGATAGGTCTCCTCACGAAATTTCTGCATCATTTGTTAAGAGAATTTATATTCTCACGGTGATAATATTCTAAGATTTGTTTGGTCCTGGCATAAACATAGTATTAAAGTCCCTAAATAAAATAAAGAAAAAAAAAGAACGTAGTAGATCCGTAAAAACCTCAGGAGACAAAAATAGTTACCATAGATTTTAGTATAAAGCCCACAGAATCCATCATATAGGGAATAGACGCAACTCGCTTTAAAATACAAAACGTTGAAGTGTAAAGTTTTATTACAAACCAAGTTTTTAGACATTCTGGTTGGTTCTTCTAGGAAGTAACCATCCAAACCTATGTTACATTCATTAAAATAAGTGCTTGCAATAGTTTGTTTGAGAAAGAATTGTAATTTTACATCAATACTAAACTTTCATGAGATCTAGATTCCAGGATAAATAACAGAGATGTACAACAATTTTTTCATAAAACCACCGTATTTTTAACAATCGAACATGGATTCCTAAAAGCAATTCGAACTTATACAAGCAGTAATCATAAAACAATAGGCTTATTTTCTCGTTGGGTCGGATAATATTATTGAACGTAACCCTCCGGCGAAAACATGGGCCCGTAGAAATGGAACAAATACGCATAAATACGAATAACATTAAAAGTATCGCGAGAAAAAATATTTCAAAGATATGATTTATGAGAACAAAGATAAAGTTTCGCAACGAAATGTTCCGCATTATGGGTCATCATTTATCCAGATCCAAAACTAGATTGGGCTATATCGAATTTCTTGTCTCCCGAGAGCCGACTTTTTTGGCGAAACACTATAAATCAACTATGGAAGAAAAGCTATGAAGGAAAATCATTCTGGTTTTATGAAGATTATCTCTCCATTGTCTTTTAAGGATGAAAAATTATTTGTGAGTTTCGTATGTTGGGTGGATAAAGGATAGATTTATTAGAGTTAAGAATATTTCTTGTTCTTGACACATTTTTATTTAGTAATATATCATCACCGCTGTGATAGCCTAGCGGAGTAACCATACCCATTCAAGGGAGTCACAGGTTTGAACCCCGGCCAGGCAACAATGATTTTTTCTGTTAAAAGTCATGTGTTTAATATTTGCGATTTATCACACACTTTTTGAATTAAAACTATCGTGAGTGGTATTCATAATTAATGTATAGAAACCGGCTCCCGGCTCAGTTCCCGCCGCGATAACGCCGCGTAAAGAGCTCATGAATAAGAGTCCCATATGGGCTTGAAACTAATCGGGCTCATCCGATAAAATAACACGTGAGTGTAGCCGGTTTCTATACATTAATTATCACACACTATTCGGTGAAAATTCGATTCGTGAAACCTGCATAGCTCTAAATAATTTTGGGGATATGTGTAACCTACCAATCCGCTGACCCACGACGCTTTTCCAAACTTTCATTCCTTAAAGGTAGAGCAGAGGCCCAACAGTAAATATGGAAGTCAGTTTGTCTGATTCGCTTTCTCGTATAATTTGCTTAAACAATAAAAATGATATTTCGTACACGTGTTTCGTCGAAAAGGACAAAAATTCTTGTTTTTTTATACTTTCCTATACCCTCAATTGTTTTATGTATTTTTCTGTTTCCAAAGGGAAAACGGGATTTTTATCTCATATGTTATCCCGGTGTATGAGATTTAAATATACCAAATTTCATCAAATTTATTCAAGCGGATTTGCTGTAAAAGCGTAACAGACAGACAAACAGACTTTTGCATTTATAATATTAGCATGCATTACTTACCTACCTACTACCTCTACACAATTCCTTTTTTAAAAGCTTTTATTTAACTTGGCTTGTATGTATGTGACGGTGGAATCTTTTAATAATTTTTTTTAATTTGACCTACTTCACGTTAATTTATAGAAGTAGGCGTTACTTTGCGGAGATCCATAATACAAAATTAATAATAAAATTATTTTGCTATAATCCTTTCTAATTCCTTCATTCATGATTTTATAATTCATCGCGGATTATAGAAAAATCATTTTATCATTACTTCTTCTTCAAGATGTCCGAATAAGCTGAAATTTTACGTAATGGTCCAGCCCCGATGACAATGTATGTTTATGATAAGCATGACCTGATGCCAGGATTGGCTACAGGCTAGGAAACTCGTTAACAGTTAACCCTAGTGACATTAAACTTTGTCAAAAGATTTTTTCAATTTGTTATTACTTGACGCGTTCTTTAATTCTTATGAAATGAAATAAAGTTTCCCAAACAGTAATATCATTCTACGAAACTTTGATATTCTCTTTACCTCATACGAACTAACTTTCAAAGAAAAAATCACATAATGGAACTTTAACTGGGACAAGTGTCAAAGCGAGGCGACGACGGGCGGCGAAGTTGAGAATAAATAGCTCCCAGATCCAAGATATTGTCAGGCGACAGTTACAAATTAAATTTAAGCTCAGAAGTCGTTGCTCTCTGAATAATGTATGACTCTGCTGGCTTGTAGAGATTTTTAACGTAATATTCATCTCGTCGAACACGAGCTCTAACAGTTTTTTGACAGTTGTGCAAAATTTTACATTCATATTATCCTTAATTATATAACAGTCCAGCTGTGCCAGCAGCTTTACCCCCATGGGAATCAGTGTCACAATATTTTTTCCAAATTGAAATTTTGAACATATACTTATATGTTATGATAACTACTTAGTTATTGTGAGCTAATTATAAGAGATTTTTGAATAACTTTCAACGTTTACTTAGCGTACGCAAGGAAAGCTTTAAATTCTGCCGTTTTCGCAATATTGTTTATTGCTGCTCCTCTCCTATTCATCTTAGCGTTATATTATATATACCTATGGCCTTTCTCAATAAATGGACTATCTTACACTCAAAGAATTTTTTAAATCGGTCCAGTAGTTCCTGAGATAAGCGCGTTCAAACAAACAAACAATCTCTTCAGCTTTATATATTAGTATAGATTTAAATACATGTGATTTTGATAAAATATAATTTTAATGTTTTATTGAATCTATCAAATATCAAATATGAAATATTCTTTATTGTACAACAACAAAAAAAAGTTAATGATAATACATTATGTACTAAAGAGACACAATTTAAAAAAAAAAAACCTATATATTGTTAGTTGCACAACTGGCGGCCTTATCGCTAAAGCAGCGATCTCTCTACCTATGTAAATGAATATACAGGCTAAATAAAATTAAATGGACGAGTTATGCAAAGAATATAAAAACTTTAAAATACGGATGCCTTCGTCGCTTTGACAAAGAAATTAACATAAATAAAACTGAAGTGTTTGTTGTGCCAACTTCAAAGACAAATTCAAACAGTGATACTTCAATTGTAAGATTCAGAACTTTTAAGATCATTATTTAGATGTTGGAGTTGTATGAAGATTCTCATATAACATTTAAGAAGCAAAAAAGTAAACAAACTGTATGTATAACGAATTTAAAAATTAAGAAAAAATAAATTTAGTAAAGGACGCACTATAAAAAACTAGCTTTTATTCGCAACTTCGTTCGGGTGGACTGTTGTCGCGTGCTAGATTGATAATAGATGGCGCTTTTCAATGTCATCCTTTTCCTGTAAAATTAAATGATTTCTATAATCTATATGTTACCCCATAATATAAGGAATAATTGCGCTAAATTTCATCGACATTGGTTCAACAGATTCGCTATGAAAGAGTAACAAACAAAAATCCATACACGCAAACTTTCGCATTTATAAAAAATCAAAATCAAAACTATTTATTAAGTTATATAACTATAGCGTATGTGCGTGCGTGTGTGTGTGTGTGGGGGTGTGGGTGTGGGTGTGGGTGTGGGTGTGGGTGTGGGTGTGGGTGTGGGTGTGGGTGTGGGTGTGGGTGGGTTTATATGGGTGTGGGTGGTTGAGTGTGTGTATAGATGTGACTGTTGTTATGCGTGTGTGTGCATTTAGATATGTGTATTTAAGATGTATTTTCTAATAGAGCTTCCGTATCTTCATAATATTAGTAGGATAATGGGAAGTTATTAGCGTGAATTATATATTAAAATATCAATTAATTTCGATCAGTTACAGATAAGTGACCGTGGTATCAAGTTCCTTTAAATTGATACATTTTAGCGTTCAATAAAATATTTTAAATTTCCTTAGTCTATGAATTCTTTCACCGAAGTTAATATATTTCATCAATATATTTTATCATTCAAATATATTTCATCTGTCTTATATTTATAAATACTTCAACTTTTCAGAATTCCAAAGAAAATCAATTTTGGAATGTTCCGTTTGAAAGTTGGATCGGAGCAATAAAATTGTTCAATATTCCAACTTTAATAGCATTCCAGCAAATAGTACTGTGGCCTAGATATTGCAGAACCTGAAGACGAACTGAAGTCAAACAGCAAAGGTGCAGAATATAGTTATATATAATTAATAAACTGCAGAATATTCACTGTTCCAATATTATGGTCTGTGAACATCGTGTTAGCAGTGACATATGGATGTGAAACATGGTAGCTATGGACGTCACAAGAAACAAGAGAAGAAACCCAGTTCACTTTGAAAATTTATTTAGAATTTGTGCTAAACAATAAAACGTATATATATATATATATATATATATATATATATATATATATATATATATATATATATATATATATAAAGTAATTTTCTTGGAGCGGCAAAATAAAAACGTGTGTTGCTCTGGAAAATCAAAGATTTATTTTTATTCGTCTTAATCACTATATTTACACTATACACTATAAACTAAAACTAATATAAGTACCTGGAAAATCAAAGAAACGACAATAAAGTTTATATTTTGCCTTTAAATATTTACATTACATCGATCCTGTTATATTGCTTTAAAGATTTTTCTTTTGACGACGTCAATTCGTTTCCTTTTCCAAATTTAAAATCATATCAAAATTAAAAAGAATTTATATTCTTTACATATATATATAGAAAATTTAAAGAAAATCTATGTCACAGCTCCCATAGGTCTGTACTCAGCACCTCTCAACAACTTCAAAGCGAATCCCAATAGAATAAGACATGAGTATAGCCGATTTCTATACATTAACTTCAATGTATTTTGACGAAATGAGTTTGCGGAGTCATTAAAGATATCAAAAGACTTATAATATATGTTGTAAATCCGCGTAATACGGGGGATAGGTGAATTGCTACCTTCCGTGTTGCTTCGGTTGCGGGGCGAAACGATTGTTGAGGTTGTGATAGTGAACGTATGTAATGCACGTACCTAATTTTTAAGCATTAAAGGATTTTGGGTAAAAATGACTCGTGATCTCACCTTTGACGCTCCTACAACAGTAGAAGTTACTATTAACTTCTATCTATATAGAAAAAGAAGAAATTCCTTTTTCGTTTTTGCTTGATAAAAATTTTGTTCAAAAATTTAATATAATTTTGCGAATTTAATTTAAGCTACTTTTATAATTCGCGAATAGAATTTTTAATCCATTTTCAAGATTTTCACCTAATTACCTGATTTTGCTCGAGTCTATCTTTAATAAAAGATGAATGTCTCTTCAAGTTAAAGTATCAAACTAATTAGTTTAACAGAAATTAAGATGGACTATCCATTTTAATTAGTGAAAGAGATGAAGTTAATTTGCTATAACTTTTAAGGATATTGATTTTATAAAGTTAAAGCTTAATTATGATTAATGTAAGTATTATCTAAGATTTCACGATTATAATCCTTCGAAGAGGAAATTTGTCGCAATATTTCTAACTGATAACGAGTAATGGTCGAAGAGGGTTATACCCTGGGTATGACAGCAAGTTAAATAATGATTGCAACAAATCCGTAGGTGGATGATCAATATTTGGAGGTTCTATTTTGTAGCTATGCGGATGATCTACTAAAATCTCCTTACGTTATTTATTGTATCCCTGAACATTTAGTTTATGCCTACAGAGTTGGTTGACTAAAATCGTTTGTTTTTTTTTTCTCTTTATTGCACACACTGAAATAAAACAATAATTCATCATTTATTAATATCGTTCGTCTATACATATTATCAAAGAAAGTTAAGAAAATCAATGATTGATTTATCTAAATCTACCAAACGGAATTTTATAGGGTTTTTACTATAAGATAGTTCAATTCTCGAGGAAGGTTTAAGTTGATAGTAAATTAGGGTTAAATGAAAGTTGGGCGTTGGCATTTACGTGGATAAAATTTAGTGAGACACTGGTTTCCAAGATACTGGTTCCAAGAATACATGAACTTTAGAGTCCTTAGGTGTTAGAGTGGTCTTTGAAACGGTTTATTTGTGATTTACTAAACCAAGTGTACGAACTCCAAAGAGGTTGCTACAATTTTGTGTCTTGGCAAAGGGCAATGGAAATAGCAGTAACAGAATCTGGGCTCTATGAATAGAAAACAGTCTAGTTGTATGTAATCGGAAAAATTCCTATCGCTTTTTCGTATAAGGTATCCGAAGCTACAACAAAAACGTATTTAGCGTAGGCAAAAATAAAATCTAACCCTCGTGGGCCGACTAGGGCCGATTAATCAAGGGGCCTACCAACGTATTTTTTATCCCATTTTACCCGTATATTTTGTAATTTGACGATTGGTACAATTTACAAGAGTCGACTTTTTTTACTAAGATAAGATTGACGGCGTATCACATTTTTGCACTTATAACAGTAATATATAGAAGCAGGCGTTACTTTGCGGAATTCCATAGTACAGAAGTTATGATAGAATTATTTTGCTATAATCTGCGTTCGTAGAGAAAATCTATGTAATGCTGAGTGTAGGACGCAGACAACGCTCACATACTTCATACATGCAGGACTATAAGTATCATAAAACGCTGCCGCCAAACAACACCCCGAAAAAAATTTAATACGCTTTTAATGTGGAGCCAATCCTTCTGATGATGTTTCGATTACGGTACCGTTGTCGTAGTGAATGTGTGTAGTGCGGCGTTTTGTGATACGTATGGATACTGGTCCTGAATGTACAAGGTATGTGAAGGTTGTGTGACTCCTATACTTAGCATTACATCGATTCTAGCAAACGAGTATTATAGCAACATAATTCTATCATGACTTCTATACTATGGAATTCCGCAAAGTAACACCTGCTTCTATAAATTACTACATTCATGCACTATACCATCACACTACAATAAACATTGAATAATTCTCTACTTTTAGCATAACATAGATTTTCTCTAATCGCTGATTATAAAAATATATATATTTTTAAAACTTTATGTATTATGGACCTCAGCAAAGTATTTGTTATTTACGTTTTTTGTAAATCGCTTACTGCCCCGCTGTCACTCACTCCTTAGACTATACAACTCACGCGAGGCCCACATGCACAATTAGTGAGAGGAGCCACGCGCCAGTCGCCGTACCTTTTAAAACGCATTACATGTAATTAATCTAACATATTTCGAATTCTGGTGAAGGTAACAGACGAGTTTATTAATTGTGAGAGAGAAGACTGAAATATATTTACGAATTTCAACTCTAGTTTGAATTTTCACGTACAATTTCGTGACCTGTCTGGTTGCCTTTTGTTTTCCCTTTAACAATGACGATTAGTTTCAAGCACTAAATGTGATTGCAATCCATTTCTAGTTCTTATGTGATATATTTTAAAGTTAATATGTAAGCTTTTTAAATTATACTAGCAGACCTGGCTCAGTCTGATTTTATTCTATTACTCAATGTTTTAGGACATTGAAATTGCGATAAGTTCTAAGATATTAATTTCTATTACATGGTGTTAACGAACGCCGTGTGGTCTCCGGCTGAATAGGATTATCATTCTCCTGCCGTTATCCCACTCTAAGTGGGGTCGGCACAACATGTTATAAACATTTTGTAAATGCTTTGGCTAAGTATTTTACGACTGGCCGCCTGCGTGACATCAACTTACTTAAGTCGTCTTTTGTAAGAACCTCGACACCTTGGTAAGAAATAAATAATTAAATAAATATATGGGACAATTACTCGTTGGGAGTCTTCCAACGCTGCGTTGCGATGAAGGGTAGTCATTCCACCATCTTAAATCTCCCATCGTTTATCCACGCCATATGGGCATATGGCACGAATTGGCGAACACTTCAGGTTCACGACACGCTGAGCTATATCGATGATTTGGGTTCTGCTACTGATCTCCTTATTTCTGATTTGATCACGTAGAAATACTCCGAACATAGCACTCTGCGCTTTGAATTATTACCTACACTGCTGGATAGAAAACTACCAAACAGAGCTTTTAATAGTTTGTCCAGTATTACAAGGACCGAATGTTGTTCTTACCTCGATTGGATCGAGATAAAAGTCCACATTAATCCCGCCTCGTACACGGGAGGTCCCATAATCCTGTTGATAGTGCGTATTATAGGATTAGCCGAGTAGTTCGACTGGCCCGCGCCGACTGATAATGCTCCTTATCAATATTCCAGCGTTGATCCACTAATAATGTACGTGGGCGAGATGTTAACATCTATATTACGAGAGCTTAGCGGCAGCCGCTGGCTTATCTTTGAGATTAATTATGGATAAACATCAAAAGATTATTATTAATATCTTAAGATATAATATACTTTACTTGGTTTTTCTCTTACTTATACTTCAAGCTGAATTGATTATTTATTGCTATCTTTATTGATATCTTTGGCATCGATTGTTTTAAGTCATCCTCCTGCCCTAAGTGATGTCGGCACAACATGTTACAAACATGTCACATAATTTGGCTACGTATTTCACGACCGGCCGCCTGCCTGACGTCAACTCACCGTAGTCAACAGTAGTAGGGAATAGCCGGTTCTAACTCACTCCCAGCACCTTGAAATCCTTGAAATAGGCTAACTTAGCGGATTCTAAAAAAAGCTCGCCAAAGCAGATTCCAATCAGACTAAATTCCAATTGACCGTCGGAGGTCTCTTCGGATTTTCCAATTGGATCCTGGGTTGCAAAAGGAATTTCCTTACTTACCCTCGTAACGAATCGTTTTTTCTCGTATTTTATTAGATTAACTTAGCGGACTCCTTGACCAATTGGATTTTCCATTTGATCCACGACTTTCCTTTCCTTGATTAATTAATCAAATTAACTGAATTCTCATTACAGTATGAATGTCTGATATTTAATGGCCGATTCTGGCACATTGGCTTGGTTTTATCAAACTTGATTAGGTTTCCAATCTAAGATTTTTCTTAATAAATAACATTAATCGTTCAATTTTGTTTTTATCATTAATTTGATATCAAACTGATAATAATTGAATTGGATGTGTGTCAAATATAAATTCAATATGAAAATGTAAATAAAAAAAAAGTCTCGTACAAATAACTCAAAAGTTTTATTTTTTCGAAGAAACGCTTTGACTTTTTGCTGCTATTTCAAAGAAAGTGTCTCATAAAATAATATTTTAAATTAGACAGGGTCGTAGTAATTTATTATAATAGACCCTAATAAATCAATGGAAATAATGGGCATCGACCATTCGCCCTCTTCCTTATAATATTCTTTTATCCAGCCTAAACGTTGTATTCTGTGGCGACAAGTTTAGACACGATCTCGCAAAAAGCAGATGTAAAAGGATCACATGGCATCATGTATATCATAATTTATTATAATAGACCTTAATAAATCAATGGAAATAATGGGCATCGAACATCCGCTCCTTTTTTATAATATCCTTTTATCCAACCTAAACGTTGTATTTTGTGGCGACACGTTCAGACACGATCTCAAAAAGCAGATATAAAAGGATCACATGCATCATGTATATCACAAGATATTTTAATACCACGCGGCTAGTATCCAGGCTGACGTAGTGTTCAAGTGAAGGCAGTAACTAGGCAATTATTAATCATGGAGGTAAGATTACGTACTTATATAGTATAATTTCATGATATATATGAATATTCGTATTAAATTTTAATCCCTGTTGACCAAGTGACAAGAATACGTGTTACAACGATATCTTTGTTACTAGTAAAGTTAAATTAATAAGACCAAGATTAATATTTTTTATAATTAAAATCTTATGTTTCTAACCTAACCTAACCTATAACGGTCACAAAAATCTATAGATTCATTCTGCAATAAAAATAATATTAATGTATTAGATTTTAATAATAATAAAGGTTCTTACTGTATATGAATAATTTTGATGACACTAGTGATTATATTTACTTATTTCTATTTTTTTTTCAGATCTCACCGAATCTCGATGAATTCAATGTAAAAAACTATTATTATCCTATTAACTTAAGCGATGACGAAAATGCAAGCAATTCTTGCATATTGAAAAATAAAAAAATCGCAACGAAAAGAGCTGGTAACAATATCGACATATTCTTTGAAAAGCCTAAGAAAAAGAAAAAAACCATTCCGTCTTCATGTGTGGCTCAAGCGTGTGATGGAGGTGTATCATTTATTTCTTCCAATGATAATGACGGAGCGAATGCTTCATACCTCATGAAAATAGAAATTTATGACATGAAGAATCTGAAAGAGGTTTCGCCTGTAGACTATTGGAAACATGCAGACTTGCGATTAAAGTACTACATACAATCCAATACTGATAAACATTATCAGAACACACGAGATATAATATACAACATTACAAAGCAGATCGCCTGCAAGGAAGACTGTAAAAAATATTTCATTGATAGAGACAGTAAGAAACAATAGAACTTTCTCTAACTCATCACAAATCAAACCCATAATATAACTTTACTTACAAAAACCTTTTAAAAAAATACAACCCCCACTGCCGCTCTCGCCTCGCAAACAAATTATAAAGAGATCAGTCATTCGCTACAAGCGTTCATACTAAGCACAACGAAACACAATGGCTGAGCTTGACAACTCTGTATACGACGAAGAAATGGTCGCGATATGTGAAGAAATTGAATTAGAAAATGATATGTGTCGTGTCCTGGATAAGAACGAAGAGAGTGATATTGAAGAACAATTAGTGTTAATATGTGAGGACGTGGAGGACCAAATTAAAAGGGGTTATTCCAATCCAATAGCTCCATTAAACTTCGAGTACATGGTTGAGTACCAACCAATGTCTCAACCATTATTTGAAGAAGACGAAACGGATGAACTAGTGATCCTGTCTCCAAGTCCAAGTTTATATAGCCCTGATTCATTCCATGTGTCTGACTACAGAGATTACGAAGTCCCAATTCCATTCGTGATTCTTCAGGAGAATCTATCGAATACTCTGGAGATAGATTGGGAATCGATGGGAGATTAAATAATAATTGTGTTATAATTTTAAGTCAAATATGTTCTTTTACTTTAATTTTTTGTAATAAATTTCTTTAAATTTATATTAAGTTTTTATTTATTACGCTTAGAATTTAATAGATAATTGAAATAAATAAAACAACCTCATTTCACATAGTTATTGTTTATTCAAGTTTTAAATAAAGAAATAAACATTTGTTGTACAAGTTTATCGTTTGTTACTGTGTCATTAGAAAAAAAATCAATAAAGTTAGACATTGAAACATGATTATACTTAAAATAAATATAAACTAAACAATAGAGTCCACATTGCGCACTGAAATAATTTTGAAGTATTTTATTATTAGAAATCCACTTTTTACAGTTGGTTTTTAAAAACATTTCATGATATCCTTCTGGTTTACGGCCAAACGAATCAAAATATTCTCCAAATCCGTAAATATCTACATATATAGCAACCCAATGTGATCCCGGTCTTGTATCAGGATCTAAATTTGAAATGAGATATACTGGCTTAGTAAAATACACAGGCATTTGATTCGCCGCAAACACATTGAACTCAATATTTTTATCTATTTGTTTTAAATAATTTTCTATCTCTTTTGTATCCATATCTTTGTAATAGCATGACCTAACTAAGAATGACTTAAACATTAGAAATCTCCACTTATATTTATCTTAACTATTATAATCTAAGCTGACTTCTCGATTTTTATTGACTTCAATTACATTATCAAACTCTGCATACACAATGCAATTAAGTGTTGTAGTTAGAGCTTTATCGAATCGAACTTCAAACCTTACACTACCCCGCTTTATAAGATTCCAATGAGAGTTTGAGTTAGCGGATAGATCTGGAGTTAAATCAAATGCATACAAGCAATAACCATGACTGTACTCTGCCTTGGAAATATCGTTTCCTTCGTTCAGGAAATGAATTCCCGTTCCCGAAAACAAGGTATGATATGCACTTATATATGTATTATCATGAAAAGATGGAACCAACGTTTTCGATGGTATAGATTGACCGTCGACATACAAACCAAATAAGTTGAGACCATAGTTACCAAAATTAAACGGATTCACATTAAGAGCACCATTAAATGCAGCATTACTAACGAACCCAACAATACATCTTTTAGGTATTTGACCTAAAAATACATTGTCGAGCATTTTACCCTGGATTCCTGATGGGATAGTCAAAACCTTAACCTCGGCACGCGTAACTGGATATTTTGCAGGAGTGGTTGCTAATACTTTTTCATGAGCAATTAATACTGAAGGATTGATACGAACTTTACGCATAATGAGACTAGCACTTGAAATATGGACTTTGAATTTTTTATCTACAGATGAACACATTAAATTAAAAGTATCTTTTGAACGAACTAGTTTTAAGCGCATTTCAACACCATTGATTAAAAACTTATCTTGATTGAAAATATCAGCATGTATGTGACCTATCATTTCAATAGTGTGACTTTCCTTTGCCAGTTCTTCTCTTTGAACGTATCCTCGATTTGAAACATCACATGAATCCATGCTCGAAGCAGTGTCTTTGTACCAAAGTCCACAAGTAAGATGGCTTTCCTTAGCAGCTTTTCCATAATTGAGTAACGTTTCAATGTATGCGCGATATCCATAGGTATTATTTGGAGGAGACACTAACTTTTGATTAAGATAAATATCACACTGACTAAAAAGAGAATGCAACCAATTATTAACTGGAGCGACATGAATTCCTGCTAAAAGTTTGCTTGAATCACCATTCTGTATTTTAGCTTTTATATGAAGTAAAGTGTGGGACAAGTCAATGTAATCGTCTCCATTGCCCGGTACTAAAAACTCAATCGGTCCATCGTCAGTCAATGATGAAATGGGATTGTAATGTATCCATTGACCACTCTCAATACTCGTTTGCGTAGATGGTAGAGCAAATAAATCCAACTCTGATTTTACGCATTCACAGGAATGATGATGTAAAAACGCCATTTTTGAATTACGAGAAGTAATTTAAGAAAATATATCTTGAATATTTTGTCGTTTATTTCTTTTAGTACCGTTCCGTTTGGAAGGTTTTTTAGAAGTGATGATCTTCCTTTTTAGCTTTCTTATTTTATATCCGGATCCAGACATTACTGAATCTATTTTTTCATCAGCTTTCCTTTTCAAATTTGAAGTTGCCGTTTTCAAGCGTGATTTGACAGATTCACCCATTGGTTGAACATTTAACATGTCAGATAGAAGACCTACACCTGCATTTAAAGCTTCTTTGCCTACAAATCTCGCACCATTTTTTAAAAGTGGAAGAACCGATCGGAACAAACCCCCCAAAAAGCTCCCTATACCATGACCTCGCTGATGTGGTGCACCTTTGTAAATTACCCCCATACCAGAACCAGCTTGATGAGTATAATAATGTAAATATGGACAAGACATGATTGATATTTTCACTTGACTTTTTTAAAATGTACCTTTATACACGTAGTTCCAAACTGGAATGGTACTCTTTGACCTGTACTTGTTCTTATATCTATTTCTATAACGTCAAATTCCCTGCGCATAACAGGTACATAATGAGGGGACGAAAAGATATTTATTTTAGAAGCGCCATATACATATTTGGTGGGATCCAACGAAACAATTCTCAATAAAGGTGTCATGACATCACCCACTACTTGTGGTTCTACTATATCACAATATATTAAAAGTTGTGAAGGTAGACCCAAGTTTAGATTCGCGGGATATTTTCCGAAGTTATGTTTTATTAAATTAGTAAATGGTGCAAAGCCTAACTGCACACTCAGTCTAGGACTACATACCACAGATGTAACGTCGATTGCCCAACTACTCACTGTAACGAGTTTCGATAATGTATCATATCTAAGCTTAACTTTATCCTTTAATTTTTCATTAAAATCGATAACGAATTGATCCACACTAATATAGTTGGTTGGTGTCATGTATTCCAGATGCGTGAATAACTGCGATTTATCGCCTTTAGACGTGATGTAAATAATATTTTCATTTTCTTCCAGATTAAACATACTACATGGGTAATGAAATTCCACAATAGCGACTTCCCATTCGCCTTCTAATTTCATAGTCTTTGGTAACTTGGTAAAAAAATTTGCTGTAGTGTTTTCAGCAAAGTATGTCATGGAACTGTTACTTAGCAAAGTGAGATAAAAGCTGTCTTCTCTCATATTTTTTCAAGTTCTGATACAGAGATCCAACTATTAAACTTGTTGGGATAACCTCTCCACTTAACAAGAACCTCTTTTCTGTTTCCTGAGTTACGAGAACGCAGTATTTTATCTATTTTATAATGAGTAGTGGGGTTATAAATTACTTTTTGTAATTCATTCTCGTAAAATGTTCCTATAATGGGCTCATGCTGAAGATCTTTGAGTGTATAGACTACTTTAGGCATGTTATTTTTTATAGCTGTTATGATAAAAATTTCATCACTCCAATTAGTTTCATAGCCTTTTTGAAAAATATGCTTATGTCTAGTTATTCTTACGTGATCACCAACTTCAAACTTATTTTTTTGTATAACATCCAATCTATATTTTTTATTCTCATATAAATTATTCCAAACGTTCATGATGTTACTAGAACTAACTTCAAATGGACACATCTTAATGCTTGAATGAAAACTATGGTTATAAGAATAAAGCAAATCATCCAAAATATCAATATAAGTGTATGTATTTTTATGTGTAAAATAACGCCACATTTTAGTTTTTAGAGTTCGTTGAAATCTCTCGACAATACTAGCTTTAATATCTGGGTTATTTGTAGTATAGTAGTTTACATTTTTAGTTTTAAAATATTGTGCAACATCCTTTGATACGAACTCTGTTCCTTTATCCGATTGTATGTGTGTGGGGGTCGCGTTAGCTTCAGTAAATATACTTTCAAACGCTTCCTTTATACTTTCTGAATTTTTCTTTTTTAACGGTCTAGCGAAAGCGTATTTACTAAAAACATCAATAACACAAAGTATATATTTAAAACCATCATTATATTGAGAATAAGTCCGCATATCACTCAAATCAGCTTGCCACAGTTCATTAAAATTTGACAATATGTATCTATTTCGTTGAAATTTTCTATGTACCGGTTTATGTAGTGTATAAGTTTCCTGGGATTGCAACCAGTCCTTTACTTGTTTTTTGTTCATTTTACCTTTTAACGCTCGAGTTAACTTGTCAACACTGCTGTATCCCGCTGGATTCGATACGTCGTAATATATATCTTTAATGTCTAGTACGGATTCCATCTTTCCCAAATGTCTTTTCTCTTTCTCAGTTTATATGATGTTTTGATTTTTGGATTACTATCATCACTTGGTGTTAGATGTTGTTGTCCTTTCAGAGAAAGATTATTAATATACTCAAGAGTTTGCGGATTACCAATACAAGTGAGAGGAACCCTTATATCTTTAATAGTTTCTGTAAACTTTTTCCATCCATTAGGTTTCGGGCGCTTTAAAGGCCTAAGAGTATAATTCACGAGATCAACAATGTTGCTGTCGTCTACAACTTCATTATCGATGAACACCAACCCCTCCTCGTTCCAACTAATTTTGTCTTTATGATTGAGAATAGTGTCCAATAATAATTCACTTCTTCTCCGATACGTCTTTGGAATGAATTTATTTATGTAAATAGGTGTATACAATGTTTCATTTGATACATCTCGTGCGTCCTTATCATGTACGGAGTTTTCGTTAACTGGTGCGTCCTCGTCTTTAATTGTCTTTTTATGAGGAGTCAAATCTTCTGAATATTTATGCTCACCTTCAACGGTCACGGGTAGTTTTATTGGTTTTCGATTTTCATTAGCGAAATGGAGATATCTTTGTAAGATTTGCATGTACAGTGACCATTTTTCGCGATCGTCCATTTTACTACTTAATATATTTTGCATTTCTTTATCTAATCTAGATAAATTACTTTCAGGCGTTGTGTCTCTTGATTTAAGTCTATCAATAACATCTTGTTCAATGAGAATCATTTTCTTAGTATTATCCATTTTTTTTAATTAAAATAATTGATCATAAAAATTTTTTTAATAATCCGCTCAACACAGCTCCTAGAATGATAGGCAGAAATGCTCCTCCTTTTTGAATGATAATTCTTTTTCTTATTTTATTTTTACCTTTACCTATTAGTTTTCTGAGAATATTTTTATGTTTTCTTAATTTTGATTTCTCGTTTTCTTTTAAAACCACTTTACCATTTAAGGTGTTATAAATGCATTCGCAAATACAATTTATTTCTTCCTCGTTACAAGCTTTTAATAAAGCTGTGCGGTATTTAGGTTTGAGAGTGTGTAACGATTTTAATAAATCCTTATGAGTTGTCACTCGTCCAGGCATTATATCCGACTGATAGCGATTTTTAAAATAACTTAATATTTATATAATATTAGTTGAAAGAAAACAGTTCAATTTAACAATAGACGATCGTTTAACTCTTTCTGTTGGGGTTTTATCTTTGAAAATTTCTTGAATATATTTACAAACCAGATCTATCTCTTTTTTACTAAGCGACTTTAGCAATATTTTACGATATTTTGGTTTGAAAGTTTGTAATGCACACCTTAACGATTTTTCATCTAACGTTGTGCTATCTTCGACCATTATTTATCACTAACTATAATTGGTTGATGTATATTGTATTTAAGTCCCTTCTTTGGTACATAGACAACACATAGATTTTTTATTGGATCGATTTTGGTTTTAAAGCGACAGAGATCATGTGTATTCTGCTTTAAGTCGATCATTAGATAACCGTGTGGTTCGACAGTAGCATCTTTATAAGCTTCTTCAACAAATTTACAATTATCTGGAAACACTTGACGTGCTAAGTAACGTATTTGTGTTCGATCTCGAGGATTTTTGAAGTAAATAATATAGCTTGTATTGAGAGATATATCTCGTTGTCCTCTACCTTGGTGAAACAAGTTCTGCGTAATATAAAACACACTTAAATTTCTGTGGTGACTACCTTTAGTAAAAATGTCAACAATACGACCATCGGACTCTCTCATAAGATCATCAATTATAACTAATCGTGGCTGTATGCCGTCGAACATACTCATATCTGGTAACCCTTGAACATAAGATACATTTTCTAGGTTGTAGAGTGGCTGCATTTCGTCATAGCACCATAAAATTTGTGCAAAACTTGTATTACATATATCATTACAATATTTTAGAAAATTAGTAACAAAGTTTGATTTACCACAACCACTCGGACCTGCCACGATTGCAGTAAATGGATGAAGAAAGTGATACATTTTTTGAATACGTGTGTTTTTGGAAGAGGTAGGAATCCAATTAAAAAAAACTCAACAAGTTCGTATTTTATATTAAAATTACATATTTACATTCTTAGGTACTATTGACGAAATAATAATAATACTTAGCAATTCTTAAACATAAAGTCATTTTAATAGTGTATGTTAGTTTATTCATCACTTTTATATGATTTTATTTTATAATGACCCCAAGCCAGAGTATCAGTACAGTTACTAATTAAAAATCGTTTAGTATCAGAATGCGATAAAGAAATTTTGTTAGCCTTTTGAGTAAAAATAACATGCTTTATCGATCTAAATCTGTACATTTCACATATTTGATTATTTTTCTTAAATAAGACGTTTTTGTAATTTCGCATATTAAACTTTTTTGTAGCGGACTTATTAACTCCCTTTGCTTTAGCTATAAATTTATTCTGTACGTTCATCGCATACATTTTTGACCTTAAACCGACAAATTCTGTAAAGATCTTACCGTTATTTTCATCTTTGAAAAAACCAATCTTTTTTTTGTTTATCTGAGGGTAACCAAAAAGATTATCAAAAGGATAGTCAGAGGTATCAAAGTATTTGTTCAAGTCCGGTTTAATATCTTCATAGAAATCATCAGTAAAAATCTGATATATGAAGCTGTCAGTGTCGGTATACATCATTTTACAGCGTGAACCGTATTTATTTTTCATATAATTATAGTGAAAATCGTACATGAGCGTTTTGGATATGTCTAATATGCAAAGTCCTAGATAGATGGGTTTATTATAGAGTATTTTTGTTTTTTTAAGTTGAACGGCCACTAAGTTTTCTGAAAATATAGACAGACTATGAAATTCAGGTCGTGCTACTAGATTTTGAGCACCTTGACATTTACCCCTATTTTCCCAATGAGTACAAAGTTTGACATCCACACGTTTTTCTACATTTTCCATAGTCTTCCCAAATATTGAATTATTCATTAATTTATAAAAATCCTTTTCAAAATCAGATGTTGCAGACATACGTAATTGTGTATTTAAATCTATATAGTTTTGTAACCATGGACTTTGACGAAATTTTAAAATCCTATGAACTTTTTTCAACTTTAATCCCATTTCTATGCACTGTATGAGGTTTCTGTAGTGAATAACGTATTTAGTTTTATCATATAAATTTGGAACTAATTTTGTTTCTCTGCTACCACCAATACATATATTTTCTGGGCATAGTGGAAAGTCTGAATGTGATTCATGCAAAGTTTGTGGATATTCTAAATCCACTTCAAGAATATAACCTATTTCTGAGTCAATTGGAACCATAAAATTTGTGTCACAATTTACCCATTGAAATTCACCCGTAGGAAGATATTGAGACATAGCCCAGCCATACAAATTATTCGCGTCTAAGTAAGTAAGGTAAGATGTAGGAGTTTTCTCACTAAAATTGAACATATATTTATTATTAGCATGAGCATAACGGTTACTGCATTGAGAAATACCACCACGTATACCAGACTTTATGAAAGCAATTTTATCAAAATCTGTCAATAGATCTAATGTTATTTTTGTGTGCTTCAACATTGCATCCCAACTTAGGCCAGGTGCAGTGTAATATTGTGCAGGATCTAAATCGTAAGTTTTGATACAAACGTTTCTAAAATTTTCAAAGATATCAGTTAGAAGTAACACGTCAGTTTTCAGGTATAAATCAGAATAATCAGCCATATTGCGACACTTAAAATGATGCCACACATCTTTAGCGTGGTTATAATTTTCATTTGTAACATCGCTATTAGTTAGTATATTGTAAAACTGATCTTGTGTGGGAAGTGAAGTTAACTTTAATGACTCAAATGAGGTCATGTAATCATATGGATAAATGCCTTTGCGTTTTAAAAAATAAAAATCGTCAGGGTGCTGAAAATTTTTACGCAGCTCGATAAAATCCTCATCATTCAAATTATTTGATAAAGATTCCAAGCTGCATGATAAAAATTTAAAAGAGTCAATAAATCTTAACTCAAAATTTTGATTCTCGATTTTTAATATCTTTGAGAAGGAAATGTAACGTTCTTTATTCTGTGGTATAACTTTAATGTCACCTTCAGCAAAATTTAATGCGCGCACTATGAAATGAGCATCATAATTACTAAGATTATGCAAAATAATCGGTATAAATCGAGGGGTTTCTAACTTTTTACAACAAGCTTTATGACTAACACCTGTAAAGATTCCAGTATATTTATCAAAATTTAAGCTACTATCTAATTTCAGAGTGTCTTTGCATATGCAACAAGTAGTTGTCAAAGATATTCTTCTCCTAGCTTCATCTGTAAGCGGATGAGGATCAACTTTGACATAATACTCTTTAGATATATATTTTAAATCTTCATTCAAACTTTCCATAAACACTTTTGCACAATCACTACCTGTATAAGTTATATATTTGGAGAGGCTATCGTTATACGCACATTTGATATAATATCCAAAACTATACACATCATGTTTTTGAAAATTACTGGTATACGATAGAGATGGATTATTATCACACCCTTGTATTGGCTTTAAAAATGCTTCAAAATCTGCGTATATCACAAAAGGTACTCTTAGTTCACGTTCAAATTTGTTAAATGAAATTTTTGCCTTACTGATATCAGGCAAATCTGTTCTAACGTGATTACAATCAAATTGTCTATGAGAAATCAATTTATCATATGTTTGAAAATAAAGCAAGCAGCCATCACAGATATAGACTGCATGTTCATGTGAAGTTAATTGACGACTGACTAGTCTAGAAAGGTTTTTAATATAACAATAATGACCGTTAGAACCATTATCTAAATATAATAAATTTACATGAACTAATTTACGACATTTGGTAAAATGGAGAGGCCCAATTATCTTCGTAGATTTATTATTAGATTTTTCTATTCCAAAAACGTTAATACTAATATTATTTAAGCGTTCAAATTTTATAATATCTTTTAGTCTTACTGGAAAAGCAATACCCTTGAAATTTAGCAAGTTTTGTTTAGATAAATATGAGGAAACTCTGTCTGCATTTCTATTCACAGGATATAAAGCGGATAGAACAGCCCATAGAAAACATTGATAATCATTGTTTTTAACATTAACTACTGCTCGTTTACGTTTGATATCTATCGGTAGGTCTATGTATGAAGATCCTTTTAATGGGTTGAATTTGTTAATGTTTAGATCGACATATCTCATTTCTTTAAGACTCCAACCACTATCTTTCTTTTCAAAATTACTTATTTTGTTTGAAATTTCAGAACTTATATTTGAGTAAATATCATCAAATTCATCACCTAAACAGAACATGTAATTAAAAGTTTGAAAGTCAAAGGAGTTTTCTAAATTTTTCGTTGCCTGAACAAAATCCCCATTTAAAATAAAATTAACTTTAACTCTGGTATTTTCTTTCAAGACTTTTTCCAGTAATGTTTGAACAGTGCTTCGAATTGAACCAAGAAATGATTCAGGAGTTTTAAAGTCGGTATCAGTTGTAGCAGAGTTAGAGAATACTCTGTATGTTACTAATCTCTGACCGAACGCTTTTTCTATTAACTGAACATTATTTAAGTTCGGTATCAACGTGAAAACATTATTTTTATGCCTATTACTTTTAAGATGATTGGTAAAGTACCTTTTGTTAACAAATATTTCACAAGTTGGGCATTTAATGCTATTTAAGTTTGCAGAACTTACAGATGGCTCTGTTTCTGTGTTCGGTGGTGAAGCTGTTGCCTTCCCAGGTGATGTAGACTTTTGTGCGTATAAACGCTTCCTTGAATATTGAGGAGTTCCATGTTCTGTGACATTTCTTTTGACTGCTTCTCCAACTTGTCTCACTCCTGCTCCAAACTGATCCGTACTGGAATGAAGTAAACCAATAAATATATAAAATTCAAATAATATTCCGTGTTACGTTTTAAGTTGATGTTAATAAATATTCAACTTACATAAACTATTTATTTTTCAGACTTTTTGCATAAAGTACAATAAGCTTCCATCGGGAATACTCCATCAATTTCATCATATATATCATCAAATACAGAACACGTTTGAAAATGTCCACTACAAGGAGTAAAATAGGGTTTTATATCAGGATCCTGTAACATCCACCCTGGAAGTCTATCACTGATATACCACAAACGTATGAATTTATGCATCTTATCGATCAAAAACTGTTTTGTAAATGAACTAATATCATCACTGGTTAAGAATTCCATAGTAACTTTTATATATTCACTGCGTACTCGTGACTGAATAAAACGTTCTAGATGTCCGTATATTTATATACAAAATCAACCCCTCCATAAAAGTCAAGTTTAAACAAGATTGATCACTCACATCTCTGCATGGTCCTTTTCAATTTTTTTACATAGGTGCAAAAAGTTGTCTTCAATTTCTTCACATATCGCGACCATTTCTTCGTCGTATACAGAGTTGTCAAGCTCAGCCATTGTGTTTCGTTGTGCTTAGTATGAACGCTTGTAGCGAATGACTGATCTCTTTATAATTTGTTTGCGAGGCGAGAGCGGCAGTGGGGGTTGTATTTTTTTAAAAGGTTTTTGTAAGTAAAGTTATATTATGGGTTTGATTTGTGATGAGTTAGAGAAAGTTCTATTGTTTCTTACTGTCTCTATCAATGAAATATTTTTTACAGTCTTCCTTGCAGGCGATCTGCTTTGTAATGTTGTATATTATATCTCGTGTGTTCTGATAATGTTTATCAGTATTGGATTGTATGTAGTACTTTAATCGCAAGTCTGCATGTTTCCAATAGTCTACAGGCGAAACCTCTTTCAGATTCTTCATGTCATAAATTTCTATTTTCATGAGGTATGAAGCATTCGCTCCGTCATTATCATTGGAAGAAATAAATGATACACCTCCATCACACGCTTGAGCCACACATGAAGACGGAATGGTTTTTTTCTTTTTCTTAGGCTTTTCAAAGAATATGTCGATATTGTTACCAGCTCTTTTCGTTGCGATTTTTTTATTTTTCAATATGCAAGAATTGCTTGCATTTTCGTCATCGCTTAAGTTAATAGGATAATAATAGTTTTTTACATTGAATTCATCGAGATTCGGTGAGATCTGAAAAAAAAATAGAAATAAGTAAATATAATCACTAGTGTCATCAAAATTATTCATATACAGTAAGAACCTTTATTATTATTAAAATCTAATACATTAATATTATTTTTATTGCAGAATGAATCTATAGATTTTTGTGACCGTTATAGGTTAGGTTAGGTTAGAAACATAAGATTTTAATTATAAAAAATATTAATCTTGGTCTTATTAATTTAACTTTACTAGTAACAAAGATATCGTTGTAACACGTATTCTTGTCACTTGGTCAACAGGGATTAAAATTTAATACGAATATTCATATATATCATGAAATTATACTATATAAGTACGTAATCTTACCTCCATGATTAATAATTGCCTAGTTACTGCCTTCACTTGAACACTACGTCAGCCTGGATACTAGCCGCGTGGTATTAAAATATCTTGTGATATACATGATGCATGTGATCCTTTTATATCTGCTTTTTGAGATCGTGTCTGAACGTGTCGCCACAAAATACAACGTTTAGGTTGGATAAAAGGATATTATAAAAAAGGAGCGGATGTTCGATGCCCATTATTTCCATTGATTTATTAAGGTCTATTATAATAAATTATGATATACATGATGCCATGTGATCCTTTTACATCTGCTTTTTGCGAGATCGTGTCTAAACTTGTCGCCACAGAATACAACGTTTAGGCTGGATAAAAGAATATTATAAGGAAGAGGGCGAATGGTCGATGCCCATTATTTCCATTGATTTATTAGGGTCTATTATAATAAATTACTACGACCCTGTCTAATTTAAAATATTATTTTATGAGACACTTTCTTTGAAATAGCAGCAAAAAGTCAAAGCGTTTCTTCGAAAAAATAAAACTTTTGAGTTATTTGTACGAGACTTTTTTTTTATTTACATTTTCATATTGAATTTATATTTGACACACATCCAATTCAATTATTATCAGTTTGATATCAAATTAATGATAAAAACAAAATTGAACGATTAATGTTATTTATTAAGAAAAATCTTAGATTGGAAACCTAATCAAGTTTGATAAAACCAAGCCAATGTGCCAGAATCGGCCATTAAATATCAGACATTCATACTGTAATGAGAATTCAGTTAATTTGATTAATTAATCAAGGAAAGGAAAGTCGTGGATCAAATGGAAAATCCAATTGGTCAAGGAGTCCGCTAAGTTAATCTAATAAAATACGAGAAAAAACGATTCGTTACGAGGGTAAGTAAGGAAATTCCTTTTGCAACCCAGGATCCAATTGGAAAATCCGAAGAGACCTCCGACGGTCAATTGGAATTTAGTCTGATTGGAATCTGCTTTGGCGAGCTTTTTTTAGAATCCGCTAAGTTAGCCTATTTCAAGGATTTCAAGGTGCTGGGAGTGAGTTAGAACCGGCTATTCCCTACTACTGTCAACTTACCTTAGTCGCCTTTTACGACACCTCGGTAAGAAATGAGGGTGATACTATTCTATTCAGCCGGATACCACACGGCGTTATTGATTTTTTTAAGTATTTATATTTATACTAGCAAATCCCTTTAATCGTTGCTGTAGCTTAATCTGTTACCGATCTTTTCCCTATCCGAATATTTTGACGAACGTTAGTTTAACTTTTGCTCGCCGTGTGGTATCCAGCTGAATATAACAGAAAACCCTCATTTCTTACCGAGGTATTGTAAAAAGCGACTAAGGTAAGTTGACCCTCCCTATGGTATCCGGCTGAGTAGAATAGACCACCCTCATTTCTTACCGAGTTGACGTAAAAGGTGACTAAGATAAGTTAACTCGCCATGTGGTATCCGCCTGAGTAGAGTAAACTTTCACATTTCTTACCGAGAAGTCATAAAAGGCGACTAAGTTAAGTTATAATGTAACCTAAGATTTTATATGTAGGTGTGCTCACGCATCATAAAAATTCAATCTCATAATTTTACCCAATCGCGCTAAAAGAGGTATATTATCAAAATAATTTACAGTAAATCAAAACCCCTATACCGCGGTAAATCTCTTCAAACACTGGCCGCTTTACCTTTTTCTTTCCGCAAACTTATTGATTGGGGAACTGGGGATCGACGTGAACTCGGTAAGCCTCGTTGAAAGTTTAAGTACGACCATTAAAGCTCAAGTAGGAAATATTAAAAAGATAATTAAAATAGGCCTTAGAGGAAGAATCAGCCAGTTAGATTGTGCGAGTCGTGTTTGGAGTATCTCTATATGATCAAATCACTACGACATCCGCAGAAGAACTAAAATGATATAGTACTGATAGAGTTAATGGTTAAGTTCCCCATATTTTTGTACGCCGCAGAAACGTGGACGCTGCGAGATATTGAAAAAAAGAAGATAGATGCTCTAGAGATGTGGTGTTGGAGAAGGATGCTCCGAGTGTCATGGACAGAGTTTAGGACTAATACCTCCATATTGCAAGAACTCGGCATAAAGCAGCGTCTATCGACTTTAGTACAAACTCGCATTTTAAAGCTATTTGGACACATCTCGAGGCGAAACAACGACTCCTTGGAACGTCTTGTTGTCCAAGGCAGAGTGGAAGGTACAAAGCCGCGTGGACGGTCTCCGATACGATGGACCGATCAAGTTAAGGCAATGGTAGGCGGCCCTGTACACAAGTGCACCAGAATGAGCAGGAACAGGGAGAAATGGCGATACATCGTGAGGCGAGCAACATCTGCCACCCATAAAAATACTTAGTGTTAACCACGACCACTCTGTCAAGAGTGTTGCGACTGAGAAGAAGAGTTAATGGTGCGTTTAGAACGGCTATGGGCATAGTGAGAGTAGCTGATGGGAGCCAAGTTCCTAAAAAACTAGAATAGCAAACCCCAGTTAAACCCTTTACTAAAGAAGTAAACGACGAACAGCGGTCCAAACTATATAGGTTCCTGTAGTGTGAAAAACCCTTAAAATGCTAATTCAGCCTTTATTTAATTTATAGAATTAGGCGTTACTTTGCGGAGGTCCATAATACAAAAGTAATGAGAATATTATTTTGCTATAATCCGCGATAAAAGAAAATATATGTAATGCTAAATGTTGACTGTACTATTCGTTCTCATACCTGATACATGCATAATTTGTAAAAACTCATGCACTAACCGACACCGATAACACAACAATACACAAGCACTGCACACATTCACCACCACAATCTCAACAATTGTTTCGCCCCGTAACCGAAGCATCGTCAGGAGATAGACTCCACGACAAAATCGTAAAGCGAAGCATTACCCAAGCAAGCTGAGTTATATATATAACATATAAACGTTACAAGTTCCAGTTTGCTACACGTGTTTAAAGATAAAGTCAAATAAATGGTGGGGGATTTTAACTTGTGACTATATAACTCAGCTTGCTTGGGTAATGCTTCGCTTTACGTTTTTTCGTGGAGCCTATCTCCTGACGATGCTTCGGTTACGGGGCGAATCAATTGTTGAGATTGTGGTGGTGAATGTGTGCAGTGCTTGTGTATTGTTGTGTTATCGGTGTCGGGTAGTGCATGAGTTTTTACAAATTCTGCATGTATCAGGTATGAGAACGAATAGTACACTCAACATTTAGCATTACATGTATTTTCTTTTATCGCGGATTATAGCAAAATAATATTTACTTTTGTGTGCAGCCTTTATTAAAAAGGAAAACGAAGAAACAATATATCGCCGTTATAAAAATAATCTGCTATTCAGTTTTTATACAAACTATACGCCGTCTTGAGTTGATGTTTGAAATATAATATTAGAAGTTAATGCTTTAAGATACAAACAGTGATAGACGGCCAGAATTCTCTAGAGACATGCAGGTTTCCTCACGCTGTTTTCTTTCAGCGAAGAGCGTGTGATAACTTGCAATTATCAATTAGACATATAAGTTTTAACCCGTGGCATCCTTGAAAAAGTCGCACAGTGTTACCGCTGGACTATCACAGCTCATAGTTACTTTAATTACTTTACAGTTATAGTGACTTTAATTTGCTATAGTTATAAAATGATTTTCCTATTATAAGCAAAGTCCGCCTGCAAGTATTAATTAATTACTTTGCTTCAAGTGCAAATTATTCCAATTACGCGCATTCAAACAAATTATAAAGCTCAGCGCAAATTGTACACAGCATTGAGAATAACCTAAAAATGTTTTATTCTCCCCACTGGGTCGGACTAGAAAGTTTGTAGGACAGTTTTACAGGGCAACAGTTTCATAGCTGTTAAATTACCTTTACAATGACTCTCGAGTGCGTCCCAGTTTCACCCAAAGTGAGGGCTTTGGTGTATACACAAATCTAACCTTTATTGTTTACGTGTTAAAAGTTAAAATTGTCGATAACAAATTGTTCGCTGTTTTACAATATTGCAATTTTAGAACTGGAGTGGAAATTTGAATAGAATGAATAATAAAGGGTTTAATGTTGGTTTATAAAGTGAAACGGTTTATTGATGCCGTACTTTTCGGTAAGCGTATCTAGGTATAGTAGTATATTACGCGAGCCACTCTGGTTTCGGGGTACTAGAATATATTATGTCCTGAGTTGTGATTCGGCCATTAATTAAATTTTGATCTTGAATCACTATTTCGTTATATTTTTTTATAAATTTTAATAATTTCGATTCGATTCGATTATTGATATGGTTATTATTATAAAAAAAATCATTACTTCTTTATAACAACTTCCATTTGAATCTTGCCATAATTTTTCAAGGTTGTGTATTTTTTTTAAATCGGTAAGTTATTGATATTAATACAACCTTAAGATTTGACTTGAAAACCAACTTAAGTGTCATTAACCATAGAAAAATAGTAGTACCTTTAGTACTTCTTAACCTGGTCAAATACAATTTAAGCAGTGATAACCAAAGAAAATTTGTTATAAAAAAAGAAAGCCTCTTGCGAGGAGGTCACGAGTTCAAATCCCGGGCAGACACCAATGAGTTTTGAGATTTGTTTTAATTGATGATATTAAATTGTTTTGTTTTTATTTCCGAAGTCTATCAAATGCAAAAACAATCAGTAAAAAAGTGCGATTTTGAAATAATATATCATAACAGAATAATGTTTTTTGTAATCATGTTAATATAAAGTGTAAACGTATTCATTTTTGTTTTCATTTTGCACTACTCCAGTTTACTAAACGTGTTTGGAGGTAAAATAAATGGTGGTGGTTGAACTATTTGTGTGTAATACTGCTTGTTTGGGTGATGCGTCACTTTTCGATTTTGTAGTGGTGCCTATCTTCTGACGTCTCGGTTACAGGGTGAAACGATCATTGAGATTGTCGTAGTGAATGTGTGTAATGCTTGTGTAGTGTGTCTTGTAATACGTACGACAACTAATCCTTCATGTATAAGGTATATGAACGGTTTTGTTTTCTACACAGCATTGCATAGATTTTCTTAACAAACGCGGATTATAGCAGAACTTAATGTAACTTTTGTTCTAAGATGTTTGTTTAAATAATAGTATAAGTGATACAACTGTGCACTTTTTCTGTCCATAGCAAATTGAGTTTATGAAAATAAAAACATCGGAATAAAAATTCTACGTTTTAATACAAAAAACGCTAGCATTGTTTATAATAGACTAGGAGTCCCGCCCCAGCTTAGCACGGATATAAAGCATATAGCCTATGTCACTCAGTGAAAATCACAGTATTTCTCTACTCCATATTGAATGTTATTATACATATAAACCTTACTCTTCAATCACTCTATCTATTAAAAAAACCCATCAAAATTTGTTGCGTAGTTTTAAAGATTAAAGCATACATAGGGATATAGGGACGCAGACAGAGAAAGCGACTCATTTTATACTATGAAGTGAAGTTTAGCTGTTATTTTGATAATTGTCAAATTTTTTTCCATACTTAACCAAAGACAAAATTACGTATAGCTGTCATTTATGTTTTGTCATTCAATGTCATAGTCGTTTATGTTATACTACGTTTTATAGTGACTTGACGGGATAAAATAAATGCGGTCGAACGGGATAAAAAGTATCCTATGTCCGTCTCCTGGTTCTAAGCAACCTCTACACCAATTTTCAGCCGAATTGGTTCATCCGTTCTTAAGCTATAAATAGTGTAACTTAGACCAACTTTCTTTTATATATATAGATATAACAATCGATCAATGCGGTAAGAATATAACTTTTATTTTATTTTCAAACAATTACCTTCCAAATACCAAGTTATTTTTTCGCGATATCCAAAATGATGAACGTAATACAAAATATGGGTACATATTCTCAATCTCTCCAAAAGAAAGCCGCCCCAGAGATCCCAAATTAGTTCCCAAATTTCGTCGAGCCCAAGAAACATTGTATAATATGGAGTATTAACAAAATACTTAAGCGTATTACGTGGGAGGGCAAATTTAATAACTCCGCAAGGGTCCGTAATCCTGGCGGGCCTAATGCCGCCACTCAAGGGTTGCGATATTGAAACTAGAATATACTTTCGCAATTTTTGATAATATTTTTATATTAGATCTTCTATGATGAATATTATGTCCAATAGAAAAACTACAGATTTAAAGGGTACGAGTAACTCAAATCAAAATAATTTATCAAATAAGCTCTTACAAGCACTTTTGAATCGTCAAGGATCAATATAATGAAGCTACGACTGGTTCGGAATGTTGCTCTTACCGAGAAGAACTAGAAAGTAATATAAATAAATATAATATAAATATATAGGACACTTACACACACGGTCGTCCGTGACCAAAGTAAGTAACTTAATACCTGTGTTATAGGTAACAGACAACTGGTGAATATATACTCATATATTTTTAAATACATACTTAAATACAAATATACACCCAGGCTCGAAGACTACCAAATTAATTTATAGATAATGTTGGCCCTCGGCGGGAATCGAACCCGCGACCCGCGGAGCTGAAGGCAGGGTCACCACCCACTGCGCCAACGGGCCAATCAGAACTAGAAAGAAACTCGGCGGTAAATCTTATAAACATTTTCAAATTTACATAATTAAACCGCAGTCCTGTATGACTCTGAAGGGATTTTTAAATCTAGGCGTTCTTATCATCTAAATAATCTTCAATTTTGTAAATTTGCTTTACGTATAAGCATATCTCTTACACTTTAAATCTGTAGATTAGTCTAGTATATAACTTTTATTAAACTTGCAATGTATGTATGTGAAGGTGGAATCTTTAAAGTTCAATTTAACCCATTTCTCGTTGTCTGGTTGAGCTGAAATTTTACAAACTGGTCCAGTCCCAATGACAATGTTTTATGATAAGCATAACCTGATGCTGCTATCAAGATTGGCTGTATAAGAGGGAACCCTTCAACAGTTAACAGTAGGGACAGATTTTATGTATTAAAAGCTTTTAATTAACTTATTTAAACTACTTTTAAATCAACATCGATTTAATTAATACGAAAGCCGGTCTGTCTCTTACATTTTTGATATAATCCGCTTTGAAAAAGATATATTATATCATTACTTTTGTATTATGGAATACCGCAAAGTAACATCTACTTCTATACAATAAAAAGGGGAAAAGGTAAGCCTTAAAGGTAAGTAGTACATGGCTTCTATACCTTTTCTAGTTTTCATTTCCAGTATTTTCGATGTTCGCTCACAACGTATTTCAACTCGTCGCTACTGTGAAATAGCTTTTAGAGAAATTTTCTAGCTTTAGAATAGTTGGAGCGCACTTTAGCCGGTATTGTTATAAAAATTTTCAGTTATTGCATGTATCGTTAGAATATTTTTGTATCTATTTTTAGCGCGGCGTGTTCGCCCTCCGGCGTTGATTGTTGCTGATAAAATTCCGCGAGGTTATTGTGACTCTGGTTGACCATGTTAGATAGCGTTATTTAAATTAAAAGAACCTGGGTGACCGAGCCTTGCAGGGTAATTTAAGATATAAAAAAATTTGAATTTTTTTTTTAATTTAAGTAAACATGAAAAAATTGTTGGACAGGTGTTCGAACCTAGGTAGGTATTTTCACCTCTCTAGACCGCCCGTTCCTGCTGCCATGACTTTACGTTTGACTGAGAAAATTGTCTTTTGAATTTACTAAATTGAATTTTTGCCCCCAAAACCCAACCCCTACATGGCAGATTTCATGAAAATCGCTGGAAATTGATCTGTTATTTTGTACAAAAGTTATTAAATAAACGTGCTTTTTCTCCTAGATCTTAAAAAACATTATTTTTCCAATATGTATGTAGTCCAGGTATGTCAAATTTAATTGTATCTAATTTAGCAATATTGCTGAAACAGATTAGCCGTAGTAAAGTTGTGCAAAAATCGCAAAGCTTTGGATTTTGGTCGTGGAGTCTATCTCCTGATGATGCTTCGGTTGCGGGGCAAAACGATTGTTGAGTTTGTGATAGTGAACGTATGTAGTGCTTGTGTATTGTGGTGGCGGTGGTGGAGGTTTGTGCATGTGTTTTTACGAATCCTGCATGGATCAGGTATGATAACCGATTGTCCACTCTACATTTAGCATTATATATATTTTCTATTTTACTTCTTCGCGGATTATAGCAAAATAATGTTAGTATTACTTTTGCATTATGGATCTCCCCAAAGTAACGCCTAATTCTATAAATTATTTAAAGTTGTGCAACAAAATACACCAAACACATCTAAATTTTACAGAGATTTCATGGATCTGTTCAGAAATTGTATTGTACGTTTTATTCGTCCCATGGTCTGCTATAGTGACAATAACCAGACTGACTAGATATATTTATCTATATAGGGAAATACTGTCGTATGTTAAAAAATAGGGATCCTAAATCCAGTGTCACTTTAACTGCCGACCGGACCGTGTCACAATTTTGTACAAATCCTAAAAAATAAATTGACATGTGCAGATTTGTATTCTACACGTATTTGAAAAAACGACGTATTTTTACTGATTATTGTGTTGCGATATCCATTCTTCTATACTTATAAAATAAAGTCACCAAAAGCTGTCTGTATGACATCGATTTCCTCAAAATCTACTCAATGGATTTTTGTACGGTTTTTACTAAAATGTAGCGTAATTATTCCGGAAGGTTTATTTTAATAGCACATTACTGTTTTTGTAAATTGTTTTAAAGAGGTCGCGCGGTTCTAAGAAAGTTCCTTTCTGGGAGCTTTATTCGCGTCTGCCGTGTAAACCAGCAAAGATACGCTTAAGTAATGTATCAGAGGATTGTAGATCTACAAAAATAGTATAAAAAAGTCCGTGACAGCATATCTCTATCTCTTATGATTCACTCACTATAACTACTTATATGTTAAAAATTTTAATGGAGAAGAAAATTAACTGATTAGATTTAGAATTGACCCAGTTTTCCATGCAAACGAATCTGCTGGTTGAGCTAGTATTAATATAATAATAAAAAACTCATCATATTACGTATAACAATGGCTAAAACAACATCAGGTATACCTCGCCTATACAGCTGGCTTTTAAAGTAATAACTATACTCTGTTGACAATAAATTCCCAGCATCTTGCTGATACAATGTGGGAAATAGGTCAGCGAGTTGCAACAAGGCTTGGGAAATGCCCGTGGAAAAATAAATGGGAAAATTTAAATGATGGCGCGACGCAGCGTTAGACGGTACAGTGCAAATTGTGATTGCGGATTACTTAGGGAAATTGCATTCCCGTTAATACACTTTGGTAGTAAAAACTTCTTAAAAAAAGATCCTTTTATAGAAGACTAGTAATATTCCGCGGTTGCACACGGTATATAGATTTATTTTTATTAAATAAATCAATAGTTTCCGCTGCGCACGCGATGACAGATTTTTATGACCAATTTTTTACTGGACCTGTACTGGACTCGACCGCGAAGTAACGCCTATTAGTAGTAATTCAATAAGCTGTGGTAGCCCAGCGGTAACACCGTGCGCCTCTTTCGAGAAGGTCTAGGGTTCAAACCCCGGGCAGGCACCAATGAGTTTTCTAGTAAAAACTTATGTGTCTAATTGATAATTGCAAATTATCACATGCTTTTCGGTGAAGGAAAACATGGTGAGGAAACCTGCATATCTCTAGAGAATTCTGGGGATATGTGTAACCTACCAATCCGCATTGGAGCACCGTGGTAGGTCTTAGCTCCAATCATTCTCTCCAAAAAAAAAAAACGGAGAGAAGAGGCCTATGCCCAGCAGTGGGATAGTAACAGGCCGTTACTTACTTACTTACTTACTACTTACAATAAACGGTTACCTAAGTAAAGTGCGCTATTTGTATACGAAAATATATTAAAAGTTCTTAATTAATGAAATGCAAACTTGCTGTTATTCGACGTTTTTATAACTTAGTATGAGGAATTTTGAAAGCTTTTTATAACTATAAAATATTTAAAAGTTAGGCGCAACTAATAAAAGCAGTCATTAAAACTGTTAAAGAATTTCATTTGAGATACGAAAACTTAGTCCGCGAACACGCGGCAACTGAGTCGCTGAAACTCGTTCTCTGGTTCTCATAACAAATTATTAAACATTTAATAAATTTTCCAGCGAAAAGTGTTGAGGTATTCTTGGAAGAATGAGCTCATGAAAGTTTTGGAAACTACAAAAACTCGCTCTACAAAGATTTGCAACTTTTCCTGAATATAAATATTTTGTACAATAAATAAATTCTTATATCTTCATCTAAATATCATCATTCTCCTGCCCTTATCTCACTTTAAGTGGGGTCGGCACAACATGTTATAAACATGTTGTAACATGATTTGGCTACGACCGGCCGCCTGCCTGACGTCAACTTACCTTGGTCAGTCATATTTAACGACATCTCGGTAAGAAAGAGGGTGGTCTATTCTATTCAACCGGATACCAAATGGCGGGTCAACTTACCTTAGTCGCCTTTTACGACATGTCGGTAAGAAAGAAGGTGGTCTATTCTATTCAACTGGATATTTCACGGCGGGTCGACTTACCTTAGTCGCCTTTTACGACACCTCGGTAAGAAATGAGGGTGGTCTATTCTACTAAACCGGATACCACACGGTTTGTCAACTTACCTTAGTCGCCTTTTACGACACCTCGGTAAGAAATGAGGGTGGTACTATTCTACTTAGCCGGATACCACACGGCTACAATAAATAAATTCTATATAATGTAAATATCATGATCCTCCTGCTCTTATCCCACTTTAAGTGGGGTTGGCACAACATGTTATTAACATGTCATATCATGTGGCTACGTATTTTACGAATGGAGGCCCGACGTTAACTTAACTAAGTCGCCTTATACGACACCTCGGTAAAAAATGAGGGTGGTATGAAGCAGGCAACATTCATACAAATGCAAAAAACGTAATGGACTACTTATGATTCTTCACTCTTCTTTCGGGGCGAAACGATTGTAGAGATTGTGGTAGTGAATGTGTGTAGTGCTAGTGCAGAGTGTTGGTGGTGGCGTTTTGTGAAACATGTGGTTACTTGTCCTGCATGTATAAGGTATGCGAATACCTGCTACATACACTAAGCATTACATAGATTCTAAAAAAATAATTGGTGGGGTTGAACTGATTTGTATATAAATAAGCTTGTTTTGACGTGGAGTCCATCTCCTGATGCTTCGGTTGCGGGGTGAAATGATTGTTGAGTTTGTGATAGTGAACGTGTGTACTGCTAATGTATTGTGGTAGCGGTGGTGGAGGTTTGTGCATGTGTTTTTACGAATCCTGCATGTATCAGGTATGATAACCGATTGTCCACTCTACATTTAGCGTTGTTTATATTTTCTATTTTACTTCATCGCGGATTATACCTAAATAATTTTAGTACATAGATTCTCTTAACAAATGATTACAGCAAAATAATTCTATTGTAACGTCTTTATACAGTTTTATTAATTAATAACCTCTGCTATTGTTTCACGTGTTTTATTCGCATTGCAGATAGAAATGGTTTTTGAAGCCATTCGCGGATGACCGAGCGACGGGTGCTTTCGCTTCAAAAAACAAAATACAATGGCAATAATTTTTCACATTTGCTGCTCTATTGTCTGTTCTGTAGAGTTTAAGGCAATTGTACAACTATATTTGTCATAGCTACAGCTGTCACAGGTGACTGAGATTGGTGCAAGTCAAAAACTTACGAGTTTATCATATTTATATTTATTTGAAATCACATAATTGTTACTTCAATATTAACACAATTCATTTTCTTTTTAAATTTACCTTCACTATACACATAAAAAAGAAGACAAGTACAATTATGGTTTGTTTGTTCAATTTCTTTATTGTACAAAAGAATAAAAAAACATACACGACACAGAAATATATATAAAATAAAAATTGTAAAAAGGCGGACTTATAAGGGATCTCTTCCAGCCAACCTTTAAGCTCTGAAAGGACAAAATAACAATGCGATAGGCGGGGAATGCTACGAAAATACAACAAAATATAAATAAAATAAAAAAATTACTTAAGACATATATGTTAGCGCACACTATATACAATTACACGATATATTCGGAATACCACTATTCCCGTTCCAAGATGCACTTCTCTTGAATGACGAACAAAGACTGAATGTCACTGAAACGTTTTATCAATAGGAAGACTCAACCGGAAACAACACGTCACAGTGTTGCCACCACTTTTAATCAAAAAGGGCGCGATTCTCTTGTTTCATGACTGTGTTGCTATAAAATACAAAGCGAAAGTTAATGGCGACAACATATACTCGATTAGTCAGCATTTTCAGTGATAAGTATCCTGCTCATAGTATTTTATAACTCCAGCTTAAAAAGAGTTAAGTGTAGGTGATTTCCAAACAGAAATGGTAACTGTAAAGTAAATTTCATCTCCTGATGACATGTCGGTTACGAATCAATTGTTGAGTTGGTAGTAGTGAATATTTGCAGTGGTAGTTAACAAAATTTACAACCGCGTTTTGCATGGAAACCGATACACGCACCTGTATTTTATGTTGCAAAAGAAAGTACGCCTTATATGTTAGAGTTTTTAATTTGATTGTCAATTCTTCACTCTATTATTTCGGAATAAAAAAGTATCAACATGACATAATGAAAATAACTCTATTAATGTTAGGAACTAATCAACAATAGGTTTGCCTGCCTGCTTTCGTGGGTCGCGGGTTGAATTCCCGCCGAAGGCCAACATTTTCTATTAACGAATATATTGGTTCTTCTAGTCTGGGTATATATTTGTATTTGAGTATGTATTTAAAAAATATATGAATATATATTCACCAGTTGTCTGTCTACCATAACACAAGTATTAAGCTATTAACATAATTCTATAGTACAGAAGATACAATAAAATTATTTTGCTGTAATCCGCGTTTGTCAATAGAATCTATGTAATGCTAAGTGTATGAAGCAGGCAACAATCACATACCCCATACATGCAAGACAAGTTTATTGTAACTTCTGTACTAACAACTTAACAAAACCCTATAAAACTTAAAATTATTTCGATATAGTCGTGAGAGACATATTTTTTTGACATGAAAAAAGGCAAACAATAGCGCTTAGCGATCGACATATTTCTGCCATCTATTATGACTTGATAATAACTTTGACGATTGACTTGCAATAACATTGAAAAAGACGCTCCAATATGTTTAATAAATATTTATATAATGAGCTAAATTGTAACGGAAGCAATTATGGGGATAAAATGGATGTGGTGTGGAGAGGTGAGACGAAGTGTGGTGAGGTGAGCTGCGGAGAGGCACTATTACATTAAAAAAAAATGTATAATAGCGCGGAGGTTTTATGTTGTCAAAAAAGAGAAAGAAATTAAATTGATTTTGACTTATGAAAAAACGCTTCTTATTTCTATCGTAAAATAATAAATAAAATATCGTTATTTAATAAAATATTTTGTTTCCCTATCATTTGATTTTGGACACATGATCCTCGCCAGTATTTTCAAATCACCACAGTTCTTATACGGCATATGGGTGTTTCGTTGCTATCACATAAACCGCTGCCGCTTATGACTTAAGGCAGTTTGGTATTAAACCTAGCGCTAAATTGTCAGGAACAGCATCTCTAGCGGCTACATACTGCGGGATTATTCTGACGCGCGTCTTTACCTTAAAGCAGATTTATGCGATGTTACTTTAATATATTAGCAGACTGTATTTTAGAATACATAAGGTGAAAATGAAAGCCCCTTATAGTATATATTGTGAAAGTAAAATATGAAGCCTTGATCGTGCAAAGAGAAAAGAGGAGGTAGCCATATTGGGGGGAAACTTATATTTGCTTGTTTGACGGCCTGGAATCGAGCCCTTTAAAGTGTATTTTCTACACAGACTAAATATCACCCGGTGAATGTCGTTAGTCTGAACTCAGACCCAATGAGGCGTTGCTCGATCTATTTTCTAATTCCCCCTCCTAACATTTTTAAAATATATAAAAAAATGTGTTAAAAAATTAAAAAAAGAAAGAAGGCGCCGATAACATGTGGGCTTCGAACCCGGGTTTTGAATATTTTCGGTCCGCCCGTTACCCATCGGCTATCGCAACGTTACGTTTGACAGCTAAAAAATTATTTGCTTTCAATTCTACATTATATCATATTTTTAATGCCCAAACACAGGAATAAAACAATTTTTTTGTAAAACAAAACCTAGCTAGATCGATTTTTCTCCCCCAAAACCCTCTACATGCTGAATTTCTGGAAAATCGTTGAAGCCGTTTCCGAGATTCAGAAAATATTTTTATATATACAAATACAAGATTAACTCATTTAAATATTGAAGATCTTCATTGCAATTTAATGATAAGTAACGTATTTAAGTCATCATCCTCGTGCCCTTATCCCACTCTAAGTGGGGTCGGTACAACATGCTATAAACATGTTGTTTGGCTACGTATTACGACCGGCCGCCTGCCTGGCGTTAACTTACCTTAGTCGTGCTTTATAAAGTCAAGTTGTTTAAGTTGTTTTATTTTTTGTTTTTTAAAGTCTTGTCTTAAATATATTGTCGTGTCAAGATCCTACAGGCAGTATATGAACTACAATACGGATCGTGCGTCGGTGCTCTGTTCACGCAGAAACGCACTAACTAAAAGCGTAATTATCTTCACGCGCCATTTGTTCCGATTTACAATTTGGCTCATTGTCCCTTTGTCCCCGGTGATGTATGGCTCGGAGGGAAAGAATCCCCCTCGATTGTTCCATCGAGAGGGAGAATTTTTAATTTATCTTGACGACTTGTAAAATGAACTTCACAGTGATTATTTTGGGTAAATTTGTATACAATTTTTATGTATAACGCTTTTACGACTAAACTGTTGTAACAATATAGCACAATTGGAGCTTATATACCGGGCTAACATATAGATTGAAAAAATTATATTTTCTTTTGAAATCAGCTTGAGAGTATTTTAGAGAGTAATTATAATTATATAATAACATCTGGGTGACCGTACCTTGTTTGGAAATTTTTAACAAACTAAAAAAATAAACTTAAAAAATAAGATTAAAAAATATTTAGTTGGGAATCGATCCTTGATATTTACATTTCTCAAGACTACCCATTCTCCGAATAAACTACGCTGACTTAACAGTTTATGGCAAAAATTCATTTTAATATAAATTTTAGTACTTTTAAATTCTCAAAAACGGGGATAAAACGATTTTTTTTACATAAAACCTAGCTAGATCGACTTTTCTCCCTCAAAACCCCCTACAAGCTGAATTTCAGGAAAATCATTTTCAATTCAGGAAAAAATGAATTTAGAGCCGTTTCCGACATTTCAAAAATATACATTATTAGCATGATGATTAGAATGACTGGTTAAATATGATTAGAATGACTGTTAAAGAGTAAAACACTGGCCTGGGCGACAACAGCTGGTCGCTTATTATATTAGGTTATTTTCTCTTCGAAAAATAATGAGGTAATTAAGGTCCACCCATATAACGATTTTTTCCCTAACACATCAAGCGACCCATCTCAATGACATCCTGTTCCAGGCCCAAATGAAATGGGAACGTGCGCACATTCGGCTTGAGGAAATCGGGGCTCGCATGACGAGAGGGCAAATGGGGCATAAAAATTATGTAAGGTTGACTCTACACGACCCGATTTGACGAACGATATGATTGAAAGCCGAAGTTATTATATCATAAACCAACTTAAATGTTCATCGATACCAGCTTTCTGTACTTTAGAAAACAAGTAAAGCTAAAAAAAGATTTTGACAAAATTTAATGTGCCTATTGGTATCCGTTGGAGAGTTCCCTCGTCTTAAGCCAAGCCTGGCAGCAGAACCACGTCAGACTTATTATAAAAATACATTGTCATCGGGATTGCACCAGTATATAAAATTTTTTTTCAATCGGACACAGGGAAGTGGGTCAAATTTAACTTGCAAGATTCCATCTTCACATACATACATTGCAAGTTAAATAAAAGCTAAAAATGCTTTATTTCATTGTAATTAAATAACCTACTAGTATGCCACTGCTGGGAAAACTTATCTCGACGACAGCAATCGGAACTATGACCCTATTTTGCTGCAATATGGATCGGGTTCCTTATTTCCTTAGGGATAAAAATAATTGCAATTCTGCAATTCAGAAACTTCAGTTATGTGGCAAAAAGATGGTTGATATTATCTTAGTGAATATGTGAATCTAGATTGTACTATGGTGATTGTGGTGTTGGTGAGTGGTATATAACTTATGGGTTTTGACCCTTATGGGTCCCACCGAATATGTAATATCTTATTGTTGTATAAACATACGCATCACATCGCGATTAAATCGAGTTGCCTTTGGAAAGAATTCGCGGTAGAGTCAGATCATGACCACGGTGGATGCAACTCTGCCGAAACTTCGAACCATGTACAAAAGTAACTCGATTTTATCACAAAACCCGTATGTTTATATAATAAGTATGAATCGTGAAAGTTTAAAATCTACTATCTAACATCTATGAAACATTTGTAATACCGTGTGACTAATCACACTTTGCCATCAATACCTATCTGATATACTGTGATTTTATATCACAAAGTACGCTTTTACACCAGGTATAGGGTAAAAATATAAATCGGGTCGTGTAACATGCGCTTAATGGACCCGATTTGTTGGGAAGAGGGCAGGCGAGGAGGACGTCGATAGAATTTTTGTTGGACGCTTTACGGCTTCTCGGCTGATTGGATTAATCTATTAGCAATCTCTCTCGCTACTTCCTTCTGGATTTATTGAATTGTTTCAATATTATTACGATGGTAAGTACACTTAGACTGGCTATTGTCTCATGTATCTTCCGACTACTTCCTTTATATCGAAAGTTTTCTTTTATAGTTTTATTATGTTCCCTTTCCACGAACTCTGAGCCACATTGATTTAATTGTTTACACTATAAACAAGATATGTACGTATATAGAAAAATCGCGTATGTACATAAAATATTGTAGTTAATATTGACCTAGAACCCCAACGTCCTTCGCCGCTTGTCTTTTGCGACACGCTAAAGACATGAAGATAATTCTTCTTCTATGGATATTCTCATTCGTGATTCGACTAATCCGTTAATCGTACTTTAAGCTTTTTTGTGAGGACTATTTGAACACTTTGATCTACTTTGGTCCCAAATGCTGCCTAACTAATGTTAAGTCAAAGTATCCGATCTCGGTACCAAGGGACAGATTTGATTGGTTAATGACAACCACCGGCCATTATCCCTTCTAACCCCTCCTTGACCTACACCGCTTGTAGCTCGAGAAGCGTAGCAGAAACAGAAATTTTCCATAAACCTGTGTTGTGTGTGTGTTTTGTATAAAGTATCCAGAATGTCCAGAATCAAATCCCGATCCAATAAAGGTAAGTGGGTATTGTAGTATTCCATTATATCGTATTATTGTTAAGTGTGGGTTTACACATTGAAATTAAGCTATGCTGGATTTTAATGGAGTACTTCGAATTATTTTAAATTTACGACGCAACATTGTTAAAAATTGTTGCGTTAAAGTAACATGAATCTGTGGGTAGTGATGAATAAGCTGACTAGTATCTGACGTGTACCAGATAGGAACGAGCTTAGTGAGAGGCTGCGAGATTTATCAGTCTGGCTGCGGACAGTGACGGACGCAGGTGAGCGCCGCCCTGACAGCCAGATTACTGGCAGGCGGCCAGTTGACACACCGGATATACTCGTAACTACTGCTTGTTATTGGGAACACTTTTGTAGTGATGAAAAAAAGACAAATTTTACTGAAATAAAAAAATTCTAACTTATCTGATTGTGTATCAGAATCGCCCATTTATTTTTAGCTTTTACCCGCAACTTCAGCAGGGGGGTCTTCTCGCATACCCTTGAGGGGTAGGCGGGGTACGGGCCTCGAGGCGAACCTCTTTGCCCGGGCTGGTCCTCGCAGGCTGTGGCCTGGACTGTGTTTGGGCCGTAGGCCCAGGTCACCTAGGTGACCTACGGGATTTGATGTTCGGTAGGGAGGTCTGGGAATGGTAGTTCCCGTAACTACTGCTTGTTATTGTGAACACTTTTGTAGTGATGAAAAAAAGACAAATTTTACTGAAATTTAAAAAATTCCAACTTATCTGTTTGTGTATCAGATATCGCCCATTTATTTTTAGCTTTTACCGCAACTTCGTTTTCGTGGACTATTGTCGCGTGATAGGTTGATATAGATGGTGCTTTTTATTATCCTAATCCTGTAGAATTAACAGGATTTCTATAGCATTAATGTTATTCCAGTGTATAAGGAATAATTATGCCAAATTCTATCGATATTAGTTCAGCGGATTCGCCTTGAAAGAGTAACAAACATACATCCATACTATTAAGTTTTCATTTATTATATTAGTAGAATAGGCGTAGGCTGTGCCTACGGCTTCGCCTGCATAGAAGTTAGTGTGTTTAGTTGAAATTTTGAATGATAATAACCACAAGAGATAAACTAAACAAGTTTAAACTAATTTGCTAAATAAACTAATATAAAAGTACGATTTACTATTGTATTGGTTGGTTTTATTGGTATTTAGTACTTCTGTTGGATTCTTAACAGAAAAAAACAACGTTTAATAAGTAATCAGTACCTAAGTGATCAAGCCTTTGTCAGTAATTTTTTAAAAGATAAAAAAATTATAAAAAAAAGAAAGAAGGCGCCGATGATACGTGGGTATTTAAACCCGGGTTTTGAACATTTTCGTGCGTTACCCATCGGCAACATTACGTTTGACAGCAAAAAAACCCTTGGCTTTCAATTCTACATTTGAATTTTTTTTAATGCCCAAAAACAGGGATTAAACAATTTTTTTTTAATCAAACCTATCTATATGTATAGTATATATATAAATATATATTTATTTACATAATAAATATAAATTGGTGTCACCAACAATCTCGAAAGAACCAAAAATATCGGTACAAGCGAATAAAACGCCCCACCAATTTCCCAAATCCTCGCCCAAAGTAAAACAATAACTGGCATTATTTCTATTATTCCGACCATTTTCACCGGCGCGTTTCTCGGGATTTATTTAGTTTCTCGGACAAATCAAATTTCCTCGGGCGCGGCGGGAATTTAGAGCTCGCCTCATATTTGTTCTGTCACTCTCAGCGTTGACAATTGACTTTGAGATATTCCTATTGCGTTGTTATGATTCAATTTTGTCTTTATAATGTGGGCATAGAAAATATTTCACCATTTTTGCAAACGTCCACTCTATTAGTATTACAAGTTTCTTAGAGGAATTTCTACACCACGATATTTTGTCTAAACCATATTTTTTACTTAGGTGCCGTGTGGTATGCGGCTGACTAGAATAGACCACACTCATCTTACCGGGCCGTCCAAAAAAGTGACAAAGGTAAGTTGACCCGCCGTGTGGTTGCAGGCCGAATAAAATAGACCATCTTCATTTCTAACCGGGTTGTCGTAAAAGGCGACTAAGGTAAATTGACACGCCGTGTTGTATCCGGCTGAGTAGAATAGACCACCCTCATTTCTTACCTAGTTGTCGTACAAGGTAACTAACGTAATTTGACTCGTCGTGCGGTATCCGGTTGAGTAGAATAGACCACACTCTTTCTTACCGAGGTGTCGTTAAATATGACTAAGGTAAATTGACGTCAGGCAGGCGGCTGGTAGTTAAATACGTAGCCAAATCATGTGACAACATGTTTATTGCATATTTTACCGACCCCACTTAAAGTGGGATAAGGGTAAAATGATGATAATAATGCGTATACGACTAATATATATTACAGGGTTATTAAAAACTAGTTATAAAAACTGAAGTTGATTAATTTGACTTGATTCATGAACCCACTCATGTAATGCGCCTGTGATATACATGTCCTTAGTTCAATTATCTCCCTGCCCTTATCCCACTCTAAGTGGGGTCGCCACAACATGTTATAAACATGCTGTCACATGATTTGGCTGTATTTTTACGACCGGTCGCCTGCCTGACGTCAACTTAGCTTAGTCGTATTTTACGACACCTCGGTAAGAAAGAGGGTGGTCTATTTTACTCAACCGGATACCACACGGCGGGTCGACTTACATTAGTCGCCTTTTACGACACCTCGGTAAGAAATGAGGGTGGTACTATTCTATTCAGCCGAATACCACACGGTGGGTCAACTTACCTTAGTCGCCTTTTACGACACCTCGGTAAGAAATGAGGGTGGTCTATTCTACTCAGCCGAATACCACACGGTGGGTCAACTTACCTTAGTCGCCTTTTACGACACCTCGGTAAGAAATTCTCAGAAAGATATTTGAAATTAAGATCAGACTGTAAGAGAGTAAGACTTAATGGATACTCACGCTTTCTATCGTCTTACATTTATCGGATCGCATTTAATCGTATTCCTGTTAAGGTGGCCTCACACTCACGTACCAATATTTAAAAATGGCATTAAAGATTTCATTAATAGTATTCGAATATACGAGTTAATGTTTTTTTTACAGCAATAAATGTACAAGTTATCTTAATTTACTTACACGCTAGGACTATACAAAACATTCCCACGTGGAATGGTCCCAAGAATGCTGGCAGCGTTTCCGCGCTGCATCGCTAAGCTGATTCTTTGTGCGAAAAAGGAGCAAGCTCTCTTGTCACCTGAAGAGGCAATTAACCGTGGTATTTTATGTTATTCATTTTATCAATATGAATTTAGGATCTAAATTAGGATTTATAAAATAGAACAAAAATAATATAGTACCCAAACAAACAAAAGCAAAATGGCTGATATGTACAGATCAACTAAAAGAGCTTTCGCACGCGAAAACCGATCATAAAATAGGCCTCTGTTCTTGACCTGACTTTTATACTCCTGGATGAGAGGGAATTATTAAGTATTGCTAGCAACAATAAATTCAAACAATGATTGAACAGTGTTGCTGTCTACAATATCATTTCATGAAATAAATACTATGGTCTGGACAAATTTAATGTGATTGCACCTTTACACTGTATTGAAACTAAAAAAACCTTAAGTACCTTCTATCAGAGGAGAAAATGGATCCTTGAAACGATATTCTGAATGCTGAATGGTTGAAACGTTTCATATTCAACTCATCCTATTAGTAACGATTCTATTACGGATATCTTTTAAAATTTCTTCCATTTACTTAAGATTTTATTTCCGGTTTGAAAGATCGCTATGTAAAAGCGACTCCTAGTCATATTAGAAACGCTATAGTTTGTTTTTGTGTGTATGTGTGTGTGTGTGTGTGCGTGTGTGTGTATACTTGATTGTAACCAACTGATAATTTACAGCATTTAATCTTCGAGTCGAACAAACTTGTAAAGTTTGTATTACGCTACGCTTTATTTTTTATACATATATTTCGAAAAGAGAAAGAAAAAGTAAAAAAGTATACGTGTATAAAGGCGGACTTATCCCTAAAAGGGATCTCTCCCAGTCAACCTTTGAGTAACAGAAAGAAAAGGCCAAGAATTGAAGAAGAAAGAGAATACGGGTAATATAGAGAGAAAGAAAAAGTTTATATAAATTTAACTATTTAATATATTAATTAATTTTGGTAAAATAAAAAGATGAAAAGATGCTATTAATATATAATTACTTAAGACAAATATTTTTATGACTGTAACTTAAATACCGAAAAGAGATTTGCGGATTGATCCTGGTAAATCATTCCACAGCTTAACACCTTGATAGCTAAATGATCTCGAAGCAAGCCAGTGAGGAGCATTTAGGCATTTAGCTTTCATATTGTTGGGAATTCTAGTACATCGAGGCGGCAACACCGGGGGGCCGAGTTACTATGGTAACAAAATAATAGCGAAAAAAAAAAAAGAAGGAACAATGGTGTAATTTTCCTAACTTAGATAATCTTGGAATAAATAATACTAATACTATGAAACACTATTCTTGGAATTATCCCCAACACATATGTATATTATTTAATTGTATTCTATAAGCTATGATAACCCAGTGAAACCGTGTGACTCTCTTGAGAGGGTCACGAGTTCAAACCCCGGATAGACACCGATGAGTTTTTCTATTAAAAAATTGTGTCTAAGTTATAGTTACAATTTATCAATACGCTTTTCGGTTATTGACAACATCGCAATAAAACCTGCATATCTCTAGAGAATTCTGGAGATATGTATAACCTACCAATCCGCATTGGAGCAGCGTGGTAGGTCTTAGCCCTAATCCTTCTCTCCAAAAGCGGTGAGAGGAGGCCTATGCCCAGCAGTGGGATAGTAACAGGCCTTTACTTTTATGTCACATTCAAGTATTCATATTGAATTCAACTAAAATAAAAGACTTCTTTTGTACTATTTTTCTAAAGACGTGATGTTTGTTTTATACATTTTGTTCTCGCAGAAGCGCATTAGTTGATGAAAAAAAAATAGACCAGTATACCGTCCATGCTTTGTTATTCCTTTAACAATAGATATTATATTTGGTAAATCTCATAACACAAATGAAGCGAGGTAAGCAAACATAAAATTATGTTTCAATAGGAAATGGTCAAATGTTATTGTGATAACTGAAATGGGGCTCTCAATGTTTAGGATGTTTCCTAAATATGGATTGTTGAAATACAGCAACATCCGCTAGTAAGTAACGGCCTGTTACTATCCCACTGCTGGGCATAGGCCTCTTCTCTACGTTTTTTTTTGGAGAGAAAGATTGGAGCTAAGACCTACCACGCTGCTCCAATGCGGATTGGTAGGTTACACATATCCCCAGAATTCTCTAGAGATATGCAGGTTTCCTCACGATGTTTTCCTTCACCGAAAAGCGTGTGATAATTTGGAATTATCAATTAGACACATAAGTTTTACTAGAAAACTAATTGGTGCCTGCCCGGGGTTTGAACCCTAGACCTCCTCGAAAGAGGCGCACGGTGATACCGCTGGGCTACCACAGCTTTTTAACATCCGCTAATAAAAGGAAATTAATAAGAAATGATAGTCGTTTTGAACGTAGACTTATACAGCCGTTAGATCATCATCCTTCTGCCCTTATCCCACTTTAAGTGGGTTCAGCACAACATGTTATAAACATGTTGTCATATGATTTGGCTACGTATTTTACGACCGGATGCTTACCTCACGTCAACTTAACTTATCTAGTATCTGTATCAACTCTGTCAAAACAAAAACAGCTTTCAAAATGAACATGACCTTTATTTATCAAATTGAGTAGATTTGAAATAAGTACGTAGCAATATTATTCAATATCAAAAAATAACCCAAAAATCATTGTTCGTAATATTTAGCTACAAGTCATCACAATACCGGCGTTTCGAGCGATGAGATCGTCATTGGATGGCACTCGATCTTACGGTCGAGGACGCAATTATACCGCGCACAATGCTGCTGCACCCGCCGAGTGCGGGCCTTTGTTGAGAGTTCACCTGTTGGGGCGGGCCTTCATTATATGCAGGGTTGACACAACGCAAGAGATTATCATTTATCTATACCAATATATAAAGCTGAAGAGTTTGTTTGTTTCATTGTTTGAACGCGCTAATCTGAGGAACTACTGGACCGATTTGAAAAATCATTTCAGTGTAACATAAGGCTATAGGCACATATCATATCACGCTAAGATGAATAGGAGAGGAGCAATAAAACATATTACGAAAACAGCAAAATTTAAAGCTTTCCTAGCGTACGCTGAGTAAACGGTGATAGTTATTCATAAAACATGTATTACATAATTGTTCCCCTCTAAAAGTTCTAAATAGTCCGCACTCCGCGACAGCATATAACTAGCTTTTAATGTTTACCCATTTTACTCATTTTTATGGTTATCAAAATAATAATATAGATAATAGAAATCTGCCCCCCCCCCCCCCTTCTTCCAGATATTACAGTAAATGAGATGCGGGTGAACAGACGAATATAGAAAAAATAAAATAAGGAAAAAAATAATAAGCGGTAAGGTAATTTTACAATATTTGTGAGATAGTGTTTGTGTGATTTGTAGCAGCACACAAAATACCAGCCAGCGACAGCCCTGAATGTAGATGTCAAACGCAGCTTCCAGTAAAGGTCCGCTGTTTTGCTCCAGATAACATTAGTTTAGATGAGATTTTACTAGGAATTGCATCGGATTGTTCATTCGGTTTTACTTAAGACACGTCAATAAGCAATTCATTTTAACTGCTGTTTGTTGTAATAAAATGTAAAAGTAATAATAAAAATATTTTGCTATAATCCACGATGTAGTAAAATAGAAAATATATATAATGCTAAATGTAGAGTAGACAATCCGTTTTCGTACCTGATACATGCAGAATTCGTAAAAACACGTGCACAAACCTCCACCACCGCCACCACAATACACAAGCGCCGCAACCGAAGCATCATCAGGAGATAGACTCTACGATCAAAATCGCAAAGCGAAGCAATACCCAAATAAGCTTAGTTATATACTAATCGATTCAACCCCTCTATTTATTTTATTTGGCCTGCGAACACGTGTAACATGCTAAAATTAGAAACATTTATCTGATCGTTACTGAGGGTGCGATTGTTATGTTTGACAATCTCAAGCTTCCTTTAGATGTTTAGTTTAAGGCCTTTGTTACAGGTGTGCAAGATTTACAAACTATGGTCTGATTTCTGCATGTATCAGGTATGAAAACGGATTGTCCACTCTACATTTAGCATTACATATATTTTCTATTTTACCTCATCGCGGATTATAACAAAATAATTTTATTGATAATTTTGTACTAATATTTGATGATTTCATCGTCACATCATATTTGTTAATATCTACAACCCTTCATGTCTTCATAATGGAGAGTAATTAATTAATATTTTAATTAAAGACTCACGATATATTGTAATTAATTACACATTTTCGATACGTAGAATCCGTTGACGCAAGCTGTCACCGCTGTATATAACGAACAATTTGAAATCGTTTAATTAATATCAAGGAGTCCACAATTTCCGCTTTCGACAAACACAAATATGTATTTGGGAACACATCAGACCCCCGGGCTGTTGGAGGGGGGAGGTTCATTTCCCGCGGGATAGCGTGTCGACGTCAGTTATTTTTCGCGTCGGTTTAGAACAAGTTCGAACAGATAAATCTGCGCTGTTAAATTGGAGGCCATTTTTCGTTACCTGTTTGTTTTAGGCCCATTTATTCGGTATCCGGAATTGCCCGTGTATTTTACATTTATCAACATAATTCATGATACCTTCACAGTGTAGAGTCTATCTTCCGTTAATGTTTTATTATTAGAAGATGGTGATTTATTTTACCAAAATTAATTAATAGATTAATAGTTAAATTGATATAAACTTTTTCTCTTTCTTCTTCACTTCTTGTCCTATTCCTTCTGTTACTTTTAATGTTGACTGGTCGTAAAATACCTAGCCAAATAATGTGACAACATGCTGATAACATGTTGTGCCGACCTCATGATGAAGATGATCGATGGAGGAAACGCGACCACTTTTGCAATTTGATAAATCCATACCCGACTTTTCAGCATATTTGACTAACTTTACGCCAAATAATTTGGCAGTTTTAAGTCGTCAAGACAGTACCAATTTTTTTTTTAAATCAGGTAAGTCCCTAAAAGCTGTGGTAGCCCAGCGGTAACACCGTGCGACTCTTTCGAGGTCACGGGTTCGAACCCGGGCAGACACCAATGAGTGTTTCTGTTAAAACTTGTGTCTAATTGCTAATTGCAATTTATCACTCGCTTTTCGGTGAAGGAAAACATCGTAAGGAAACCTACATATCTTTAGTGAATTCTGGAGATATGTGTAACCTACCAATCCGCACTGGAGCAGCGTGGTAGGTCTTAGCTCCAATCCTTCTCTCCAAAAACGGAGAGAAGAGGACTATTCTTAGCAGTTGGATAGTAACAGGCCGCTTAGTCCCTTATCGCCTTCCAACATGGACGTGCTGCGAGTATGTCAGAACCGCATTGCCTTAAAAACCTAACAGTGTTCCACCATTACTGGTGATGAGGACAATGTTATGGACATAGCATCATTCCTTGCTAGAAGCAGCTCTGTGTCTCAGAGAGCGACACCTAAGTGTCAGGGTTTTCCTAGACAGTGGCACTTCCCTACGCTATTCCATAAATCGACATTGACAATTTCACTACTTTTTGTCTTTACAATAAAAATGTACAATTTATATCTTTCTTAGATTACTTATACGCCAGGACTATACAGATCGTTTACAAGCGTTTCCGCGCTAAAACGCTAAACTAATTCTTTGTGCGAACACCTTCTTGCCCTCTTGTCTCTTGGGATTCAATAGTTTAAACTCAAAAAATCATGGCACAACATGTTATAAACATTTTGTCACATGATTTGGGTTGGTATTTTATGACCAGCCGCCTGCTTGACGTCAACTAACCTTAGTCGCCTTTTGTGACACCTCAGTACGAAAGAATTTACCACCCAGTCTATTCTACGCAGCCGGATACTACACGGCGAGTCAATTTACCTTAGTCGCCTTTTACGACATCTTGGTAAGAAATGAGGATGGTCTCATCACTCAGCCCTCTTGTCACCTGAAGAGGCAATTAACCAAGATGACAAAACGGATAACAACAACCTGCATTGTTGCTACAATTAATTCATCACTTAACACTTCCCAACGGTTTAACTGTGAAACAACAAAGCAGTTAACATTCCAAATCAAATAAACGAGCGTTTAATTCATGCACGTGATAAAATCATTGAGTTAATTTATTTCGTATCAGGTGCGTCGAATCAAACAGAACACGTCGCATAATTCACTGGTGGAAAAAAATGTGTCGAACATTTTACATATCCCCATTGAATAAACATGCCCGCCGATGCGTGAAGCTGGCGCGTCGCGGGCACTATTGTCAAATACTACTGAAAAATCTGTAATATCAAAAACATGTATGTAACGAACATCATCCTCCTGTCCTCATCTCACTTTAAGTGCGATGATGATTATCTACCTATCTTACTCTATATTTATTCATTTATGTACCATAAAAAAGGTTGGGTAAAACATTGGTAAGAAAAGTGTACAAAGGTCTATTATCCCTATGACAGAGATCTCTGCCAGCTAACCTACGAAGTGAGACAATTTATATTTTAGAAAAAGTTGGTACGCAAATATCAAACATTATGAATTAGAATTGCCTTACTAATAATTTCCTTATTTAACAATAAAAAAAGATATATATAATATATAGTTAAATATATATACATACACACACTATAGATATAGTAGGTTTTGGCTTCTTCTTCTCTTTAATATTTAAATGAGTTAATCTTGTATGAAATAATCGATCTACCTAGGTTTTATTATAAAAAATCTTTTTTGGGCATAAAAAATACTAAAATTTACATTGCATATATAAAACACTATTTTTGCTGAAAACTGTCTAGTCAGCGTATCTTATTCGGGGAACGTGTGGTCTCTAGAAATGATAATACCTAGAATCGCTCCCCACCTAACTAATTATTGTTATCGCACAGTATATAATAAAACGAAATAATAGAAATACCACAATACCCCTTCCGAGATGCTCTTCTCTTGAAAGACGAACGCAATATATAGGAACTCCACCGGAAACAACACGACACAGTGTTGCCACCGTTTCAGTCAAAAGGGCGCGATACTCGTTTCATGACGGTGTTGCTATAAAATACAAAACGAAAGTCATTGGCGACAACATTATTTTTTCATGTTTTTAATTTTATAATAAAATGACCAAACAAAGCTCGGTTAAACAGGCACTAGAAATAATGTATATTCAATTTGAAATTTCATATTAACAAAATCTGTCAGCAAGATAAGCCGCTGTCAGCCCGCCATGTAAATAAGTATTAAAATCGATTTAATAATACCCTCAAAGTGCTTTGTAGGTGGGTTTTCTGCAAAACCCGTTGGTTATTAAATCATAAGAGACCGGACTTAACTCTGGAAATGTAGGACTGAGCGGTTTATACTCCACGACTACGACACTGAAATTAAAAATTTACTGGTATTATTAAAAACATTTTAATAAAACACAAAAACAATTTGTAAAAACTAGCTGTGCCCGCATGTCAATCAGTGAGTCATTAATTTTATCCCGCATGTTAGCGCACATTTTCAACAATAGCACGATATAATAGAAATACAACTACAAAAGTAATAATAATTTTGCTATAATCCGCGATGAAGTAAAATAGAAAATATATATAATGCTAAATGTAGAGTGGACAATCGGTTATCATACCTGATACATGCAGGAGTCGTAAAAAACACATGCACAAACCTCCACCACCGCCACCACGATACACAAGCACTATATACGTTCACTATCACAAACTCAACAATCGTTTCGCCCCGCAACCGAAGCATCTTCAGGAGATAGACTCCACGACCAAAATCGCAAAGCAATTGGTCGTGGAGTCTATCTCCTGAAGATGCTTCGGTATTTTCTATTTTACTTCATCGCGGATTATAGCAAAATAATTTTATTATTACTTTTGTATTATGGATCTCCGTAAAGTAACGCCTAATTCTATAAATTTTATCTGCATACTTAAATAAAGAATATAATTTGAATTTAACATTAGTTATTACGTAAAAAAACCAAGACTGATTCAGTAATATAAAATTATTTAGTTTTTGTCGTATCCGATTAAAAAAATGTAACATAAAAAAACATTATCGTATCGTTGTCGTCGATTCAAAAACTCTCATAAAGCATTAATCCATAACGAGGTCCGAGTCGTGATATTTCCGTTTGAGAATTAAATTAATTCTCTACAATCTGGGAATTTGCAAGATTTGAAATTACTTGGTCATGCTTAAGTTTTATGATGCGAGACCATGTTATCCTTACCAGGGTGTTACAGGATCAAATTCTAGGTAAACACTAATGAGTTTCTTAAATTAAAAAAAAAAACAGTTAACTGTCTCTTAACTAAGTTAGTTAAATTATAAACTAAAATCTTAAGTAAGTTAAATGAATCTATAGACCACCGACTTCTAGGCAAAATGAATGATAGCATCATCAAGAAGAGCTTGGCTATTGTATACTGGATTGCCCACTTTGTGGTATCAACAAAGCAAAATAGAGCCTTGTCAAGAAGAAAAATCAAGATTGGCAAATTAAAAACATTATAATCATTACAGTTATCAATATTTTGTAATGTTTTGGATTACATAAATGTCTTCAGAGAATCGAAGGAGACTTTAACGAAGGAGAACCTTTGTTAGAGTTTTATTGATAAAATAAACTTGCCTTCGCTCATATAGAGCGTACGTGAATTATTTTTCAATCATACAAACTCCACACTCCGTAAAGTACACAAAGAACCGTCGCGGATTGCGCTGACAACTTTAAAACCTCAATATGTGCCAAATAAATTCCATCCGAGAATTTTCTATAACACAAACGCAGTGAATAAGTCGCTTATTCGCGGAGACAGCTCTGTTGACGGTCTTAGAATGTTGCAGATTTGGGGCGAGAATTGAAATATTTTATTCATATTCAAATAACGTTATCGAATCAGCTTTTAGGACTTGATTCGTTTGTAAGTAATTTTATTAATCTGTCAAAACATATTGAAACTTCGTGAAGGGTTAAAGTAACCAGATGTTGCTGCAACAAATATAAAATGGCATTGCAACAATGACCCAAATCTGTAAAATGATGGGTAACAGATATTAAGATGTTCAATTCTATAATAATTTCGTATTATGTAGAAGCTAAGCTGTAGAAGTTAAGCTTTGGTAGCCCAGCAGTAATTCCGTGCTAGTCTTTCGAGGAGGTCACGGGTTTATACCCGGGCAGACACCAATGAGTTTTTCTGTTAAAACTTATGTGTCTAATTGATGATTGCAAATTATCACACGCTTTTCGGTGAAGGAAAACATCGTGAGGAAACCTACATATCTCTAGAGAATTCTGGAGATATGTGTAACCTACCAATCCGCACTGGAGCCTCGTGGTAGGTCTTAGCTCCAATCCTTGTCTCCAAAAACGGAGAGAAGAGGCCTATTCTCAGCAGTGGGATAGTAACAGGCCGCTACTTACTACAAAATTTAGAAACATATTTTTGTGACATGTTTTGTTTTATTTAGGGGGTATAAAACGGAGTACATCTTATTAGAGAGCCAAACTTATGCCGAGATGCCCTAATTTTGTACTCTCATATAAAATTACTTGGGTAGCCGCAACATGATGTGTTTCTCTTTCAACATTCGTCAACTGTGCACTTTTCCTATTATTAATCCATCTCTATTGAGATATCTCTATGGATATTCTATCCATCTCTTGTTTTATTGTCCCTCTAGTTACACATATGTTGAACTAGTTATAGTAATAAATAGTACACTATTAAATCCGATATGCATTCTTCATGAATTCCAACGTAGTATTGGAAACGATATGCGGTAGGCGCGGAACGTGGCGACTGACCGCATCGTTTGAATCGTTATTTTAAACGAAATATAGTCAAACAAGCCGTACCCGCTACTTTGCCCGCGTCAACTTGTGTGTTCAAATAACCATTATTATAATTTTATTAAATATGAGTTGTGACAAAAAAATAAAATTGTTTGAATTTAATTACATCAATATCCATACTAATTACAAAAGTTACAATATATTTTGCTATAATCCGCGTTTGTTAAGATATATATCAGTTTTTCAATACCTGAAAACAGGGGTAAAACGATCAAATGTTATCCTATTCCTGTAGAATTAACAGTATTTCTATAGCCTATATGTACGCCGTGTGGTATCCGGCTGAATAGAATAGTACCACCCTCATTTCTTACCGAGGTGTCGTAAAAGACGACTAAGGTAAGACGACCCGCCGTGTGGTATCCGGCTGAGTAGAATAGACCACCCTCATTTCTTACCGAGGTGTCGTAAAAGGCGACTAATGTAAGTTGACCCACCGTGTGGTATCCGGTTTAGTAGAATAGACCACCCTCTTTCTTACCGAGGTGTCGTAAAAAACGACTAAGGTAAGTTGACTTCAGGCAGGCGGCCGGTCGTAAAAACGGAGCCAAATCATGTAACAACATGTTTATAACATGTGCCGACCCCACTTAGAGTGGGATAAGGGCAGGAGGAGGTAGGTCTATAGCCTATATGTTACCTTGGTGTATAAGGAATAAGTGTGCCAAATTTCATAGATATTGGTTCAGCGGATTCGCCGTGAAAGAGTAACAAACAACATTCATACTCATAAACTTTCGCATTTATTGTATTAGTAGGATAAACTACGGCTTCGCCTGCATGGAAATCAATGTATTTAGTTGAAATTTTGAATAATAAAAAACCACAAGAGATAAACTTAACAATTTAAAACTAATTTGCTAACTTAACTAATACAAAAGTACAATTTACTATTGTATTAGTTAGTTTGATTGGTATTCACTACTTCTGTTGCATAATTATTCATATAATTAGGATACCTAACTAGAATAGGATAAGATATTAGATAACATTTATAAAGCTAAATGTTTGCTAAACTTTTATTTAAAAAAATATATGACGAAGCGCATATCTCGACCTGAACATAAAACACCACGTTTTTGTACATTCGGACTTGAGTAGAGTATAAACACAGCCGGCACGAGAGTTCTTTATACAAGATATAAAAGTTCGAGCTGAGCTAACATGAAAAATACATATAACCTTTAGTAAGCCTCCAAGTTTGCAGTGTGTACATAAAAGTTTCCACATTAAGTTACTATATCAGTAAAAAGCTTTAACAGATAGAAAGTGACCCTTTACATTAGTATTATTTTCGAAAAAAACAAAGCCTTTATCGTGGAGTCTATATATAAATAAATATTGTTAGAAATTAAGTCTAAATTCAATTTGACTGGCCCGTTGGAGCAGTGGGTAGTGACCCTGCCTTCAGTTCCGCGGGTCGCGGGTTCGATTCCCGCCGAGGGCTAACATTGTCTATAAATGAATTTGTTGGCCTTTGAGCCTGGGTGTATATTTGTATTTAAGTATGTAATTAAAAATATATAAGTATATATTCACCAGTTGTCTGTCACCCATAATACAAGTATTAAGTTACTTACTTTGGGGACAGACAACCGTGTGTGTTAGTGTCCCATATATTTATTTATTATTTATTTATTTAATTTTAAACGAATAATAAAAAATGAAGGAATGCGTTTAGGGAATCACGCCGGGAACCAACACTTTTCACTACAACATCCAACGACAGAACGATTCTACCACCAGTTCGTAACACTAATCCACTTCAGAAAAACTGGCAAGAAACTCAGTGGTCGCTAACATCACGAATAGCAATTATTTGAGGTTAAATTCTAATAACACGAAATAAAAAAGAAGTCTCCCAAACACGTCTACCTCCTACGAATGCCGCCAAAAGGTACCAAATGACGTCAGCCGTTCTCTTATATAGGCTGTCACAGCTTAGAGATCTGGATTCCTATCAGTATATTATAAACGAGTGAACATTTACACGTTCGTTGGTCCCTAAATGTAACTTGTTTAATGCTTGTTTTATGGGTGACAAAGAACTAGTAAATATATACATATCTTATATATAAAATTCTTAAATCACAATGTTTATTACCATACTCCTCGAAAACGTGGTTGTATTTGTATTATAAATAAATACAACCACGCTCGTAGGAACGACAATTTTTTAGAAAATATTTTGTTAATACCTCGGCAAGAGTCGAACCCATGAACCATGAAGCTTATTGCCACTGGCGGCAGTGTGTCAAACTTAAAGGCATTACATTGGCAAACGCTAGATTACATCTTCGCTTTCTAACAAACGAAATAGACCCTAGCCTTATAGTACTAAAAAAGGTCATTATCTATGGTAAAATGGGTAAAAACTATAAAAGTAACTATCACTATTTAAATTTAAAATAGTCTTTATTCAATAAAAGTTGTACACAAGTACTTTTGAATCGTCAACTCTACTGCTGGTTCGGAAAGCTGTTCCTACCGAGAAGAGCCAACAAGCAAGGGATGTTAACATATACCATAAAAACTATATAATATTTAAAGAGTATGTTAGACGAATCCTTTATCCTTTATATCAACACAGTTACCTACAGAAAGCCATTATCGGAAATTCAAGTTAATAACAGACTCGTGTAAAGCTTAAAACATCAATTTAACGCTTAGTTAAAACTTACCAAGGTCCGGAGGGTGTTAGTGGATGTCAGAATGATGTCGCTTAGACATAATGACATACTGCGAGCTTGCAGAGCTTGTCGAGATTAATATTTTGTTGGCGGTAGTGCTTCCAAATTATATTACACTTGGAAAAGCTTGTCAGATTTCAAGTATCAAGAACAATGATCATATTTAAAATAAAAACTTAGAATATTCATTTCTATCAGACAAAAATCAAAATTTGCGTGATGTTATATAGCCTATAGCCTTCCTCGATAAATGGACTATCTAACACTGAAAGAATTTTTCAAATCGGTAAAGCAGTTCCTGAGATTAGCGCGTTCAAACAATCAATCAATGAAATAAACATATAAACAAACAAACTTTTCTGCTTTATAAATTAGTATAGATATAAATATATTTTCTGATTCTCGGAAACGGCTCCAACGATATTTCTGAAATTTAGCATGTAGGTATTTTGGGGAAGAAAAATCGATTTAGATAAGTTTTATTTAAAAAAAATCTCGTATTATCTCTATTTTTGGGTACTAAAAAAGCTTCGAAAATAGGAATAGATAGCAACTCATAATTTGAGCTATCAAATGTAAATCTGTGATAGCGTAATAGTAACGCCCGAACCAAAACAGTTCTAAATATATATAAAGTCCTAAAAAAAAAAAAATATAAAGTCCTGGGATCGATTCCCACATGCCATCCGGCGGTTTTTTATTTTTTTTAAAATGCACTTTTTTATATAAAAAAATTACCGAGCAAGACTCAGTCACGCAGGTACTCATAATAATATGAATAAGAGAGCTATTCTCAATAGCTACAGATTTTGAGACAAAGAAATTTAAGCTTTTCTTACGTCATTTCTAGAAATTTCCACAAAATAATTCCCTCTTTACCTTAATTCTGTGAACAAACCGTTCCAATATGAAACCGGGTTCTGGAAGCGAGTCCTATTATTACATCTCCATAATCCTGACAGATAGGAGCTGCTCGCAAAACTCTAAGTACGTAACTACTGAACCTCGGCATAATATTCCATTCCCAGCGAAGTTTCCTCAGTTTCCTCAGTTTTTCACGCATCAAAACTTTAATTTCACGTCGGGAAAGTCGGATTTTAATAATTATGTTATTATAGTTGTTTCCACGACTTAGCTATTTAAAAATAATTTTAGTTTTATATTAGCGCCGTCAATTGATATATCGAAATACACTGTATGTTCTATGTCCTTTTTTTTAATTTCCTAAAAGAAAAACGATAATTTTTGTATTGTTTACGCTAGCTTGGATTATAAGGTAACTAAGTGTTCAATTTTAACAAAGTTTTATTCATATTGGTGTAGCGGTTTAGCCGTGACAGCGTAATAGTAAAGTACCTGGTTGAACGGGCCTTGCCCGGTAATTTTGTACAAAATAAAAAAAGAAACTTAAAAAAGAAGGAAATAAAATATTGGGTGGGTATTTACATTTCTCAAAACCGCCCGTTCCCCGAATACGCTAGGCTAACTTGACAGTTTACAACAAAAATTGTGTTTTATATTAAATTTAAAAGTTAAAAATTTTATTATGCCCAAAAACAGGGATAAAACTTTTTTGTTTTTAATAAAACTTAGCTAGATCGATTTGTCTCCCCCAAAACGCCCTACATGCTGAATTTCAGGAAAATCGTTAGAGCCTTTTCTGAGATTCCGAAAATATTACATACAAGATTAACTCATTTAAATATTAATGATATTAATCATCATTATTACCACGACAAAAGACAACACAACAACTTGGCTAAACGTGGAGATTGTTCTAGTGAATATATGAGGTGCTATAGAACTGTGGTTATGGTATATAGCACGTGCAGTTACTGATCATATGCACAAGTAACAAAAATAGATCGCTCATTCTAATCTTAGCATAATATTCTAATTATAGAAAAGGAACACTATCACTACTTTTATGTGAATTATTTCTCCAATGAAACACAACACAAACCAAAGTTGAATGTAAACAACGAAATAAACAGACCCCAGTAGAACTATTGAAGTACTTGTAGACTCATCGGAAACAAACAACAAAATAGGTACGGGCTTTAGTGAAAATCTTCCAAAACGCGGCGCTTAGCTGCAAATCTCATCCGAGACAATGAGGCTGCGCCGGCCCAATATGTTCATTGCTTGTAAAATAGACTTTATAAAACGACTTACATTCCCACAATTACTATCAAACAACAATAACCTTTACTACAATTGTGTTACAAACTAAAATGAAGTGCGCTTTGCAAATTCGGTTGCAAAACTCGCGGCGTTAGCTGCACATGACCAATTTAATTTAACATGTAGTGAAATCTGTATAGCCTTTGTTACAACGGTATAAGCTTTATTATCGCTTGCCGTTTGTTTGGTGTGTATGTTGATATGTTTGTTTAGCCATAGTATTGTGATCCGCTGCATATTGGGCTTGCGAGAAAGCGGCTAGGCTTAGGGCTGATACGTTCTGTGGTTTAGCTCATATTTATGAACGCTTTAATACTTTAATAGCGGCTAAATTAACTATTTAATCGTTTAAGCATAAACGCTGTGTCGTATCCGAGTAGAACTAACCTCATTTCTTACCGAGGTGTCGTGAAAGGCGACTAAGGTAAGTTGACCCACCGTGTGATATACTGTTTAGTAGAATAGACCTCTTTCTTACCGAGGTGTCGTAAAATACGACTGAGGTAAGTTGACGTCAGGCAGGCGCCCGGTCGTAAACACGCAGCCAAATTATGTGACAGCATGTTTATAATATGTTCTGCCGACCCCACTTAGAGTGGGATAAGGGCAGGAATATGATGAATCGTTTAAGTATAAAAAAAGTGCCTACAAAACTAAAAATACCCATAACGTGGAAGAAAAACTCATTGTTTAAAAATACCCATAACGTGGAAGAGCAAGAAAACAGTAATTTTTTAATAGTTCGTACCGCAATGTCACAGTATTCAAATAATAATTACGATGTATCTAACTCAATTAAGCCCAATTTTGAATTAGATAACATTAATGTTAAGCAGTATGTCAAAAAGAAAATTCGATCACGCATACTACAATAATATATACTCGTTCAAAAAGGAGAGAGACAGAGAATAGATGCATTCAAAATGTGGAGGCGAATGCTCCGAATACCCTGGACGGCTAAACGCACAAATGTATCTATTCTCTCTCAACTCAACTCGGCTTAAAAACCCGTCTGTCCACTCTCTGTCCACTGTCTCCAACGCATACTTTCGTATTTCGGCCACATAATGCGAAGCAATGGCAATCTGGAAAAGCTGGTCATTGTTGGCAACACAGAAGGCAAAAGGCCACGAGGTCGGTCGCCAACGCGATGGTCTGACCAAGTGAAAGAAGCCTCCTCGTCTAGATTCCATCAGACGGTGAGGTATGGATCGGAACAGGTGGAGACAGATTATACGAAAAAAGGCTTCAAATTACCACGATCCTCAGTAATGAGGGACCGATTGAAGAAGATAACTGTTATATCTAGTGACAGGTAGTCATTATTATCCTATATAGCTATATCCACGCATTCTTATCATCTAAGTAATCCTTAACAGTATAGTAGGCTTCCTGTATCAGCCTCCCTTTAACAGTGTTTCAAATCTCTAATGGCAAAGATAAAATTGATTGCGGAATGTTATTATAGAATCTTATACCCAAACCCACAAACGACTTACGTACCTTTGCACGGCGCAAAGCAGGAGCCGCAAGCTTATGTAGTTTCCTACTTTGTATAATTTATAGAATTAGGCGTTACTTTGCGGAGATCCATAATACAAAAGTAATAATAAAATTATTTTGCTATAATCCGCGATGAAGTAAAATAGAAAATATATATAATGCTAAATGTAGAGTGGACAATCGGTTATCATACCTGATACATGCAGGAGTCGTAAAAAACACATGCACAAACCTCCACCACCGCCACCACGATAAGCACTATATACGTTCACTATCACAAACTCAACAATCGTTTCGCACCGCAACCGAAACGTCATCAGGAGATAGACTCCAGAGTTGGTTTGGTTGTGATAGTGAACGTATATAGTGCTTGTGTATCGTGGTGGCGGTGGTGGAGGTTTGTGCATGTGTTTTTTACGACTCCTGCATGTATCAGGTATGATAACCGATTGTCCACTCTACATTTAGCATTATAGGTATATATTTTCTATTTTACTTCATCGCGGATTATAGCAAAATAATTTTATTATTACTTTTGTTTTCCTACTTTGTCTGTAATGCCAACCCTAGCCAGCTCGCCAGTTGATCCAGTGAAGCGGTGAATATTTGAAAATCCTACTCCAGTACATCTCACGGCAGAGAGTCCACGGTATATCGAGGGAAGGGGTGAAATTTTCCCGTGAAAATGTTGACATGCAACACAACTTGAGGGGTTCATTAATTGGGACTGGGGATTTTTTATCTTAATTTCTTTTACCAGGTATTTTATACAGAACACTACGTGATAGATTTGTGACTAGTATTTTATGTACGAGTGATAAAATACTATCAATTAAGTATTATATTGTTTTGTTTTATACTCCTGAAGGAAAAACAGGAATTTAGGCGTTACTTTGCGAAGATCCTAATACAGTAAGAAGTCATTATCATTCTCCTGCCCTTATCCCACTCTAAGTTGGGTCAGCACAACATGTTATAAACACGTTGTCATATGACTTGGCTACGTATGTTACGACGTGCCGCCTGCCTGACGTAAACTTACCTTAGTCGGCTTTTACGACACCGCAATAAGAAATGAGGGTGGTCTATTCTACTCAGCAGGATACCACACGGCATTAAAAATGATACATTTTATCATTACTTACATATATAACTAGTGATACCCGCGACTTTGTTTGAGTCATCTTTAGTGCCAAAATCCTACATGCTTAAAACATTATTTTTTCTAGTTCCCAAAGAAAAAAGGTTTTTCTCCTATATATTAACCCGATATGTAAGATTTAATTTTACTTAATTTATCAATATTGCTCAGTTGATTAGCATTGAAAGCGATAGAAATAAACAAATAGACACTCCGACATAATCTCGCATGTATAGCAATATTTCAATCAAATTACAAAAACTGCTTGGGAAGGTTATTTCTTAACAAAAGCTTACATCTTACAAATGGATACAAGTTAAATTCAGTTCAATCTGTTAATTAAAACGCAATTAAGTAAACGCGCCGTCAAACCACTCTGTCATATTAAACATTTGCAAATCAGAAACCCACCGAAGAAAGCTTGCGATAAGTAAACAGGGAACCGAGTTTTCCGGAGGGTCTTAGAGCCTAATCGCTCCTTCTGACGACAAATAGGGAGTTTATTCAAATCAGCACGCATTTGTTTCCTGCGAAATGACAGTTGGAATTAATTTTTGTTTCGGACGTGCTCTTTTCGAGCGGTTTTTTCTTACCAGGTCAAAATGAAGACGTCAAAAAACCTTATATCAATAATATAAGGAATGGAAAAACGCCAAAAAGCGTTTTATTAATCCAATATTACATAATTTAAACAACGATATTTTTTAACACGATCCCATATTCAGACTTTCTATACTAATATATTTTAAATGCGATAGACTATCTGCTTATTACGCAACACAATTAAAACTTATCTGCAAAATTAACATATAACATAAATATGTAATACCTATATAAATTCCTGATTTCCTTGAAATACTAACAAAATAAATACTTTTTACTTACTTTCACATAATTAAGGGAATTTAACACTTATGTTGACACCAAGGAATCGTAGAAATAAAATAAAGGAAAGATTTAAGATATACCGATCTTCTAGTAACAGCTACAAAGTTTCATAGAAAATAATTTATAGAAAATGCAAGTCAATGTCAAAGTTGGAAAATAGAAGGAAAAAGTGACTTGTTACGCCATCTGTTTGCTCATTTAAGCAACCTGTGCCTAATAACAACATGTAGCGCCACCTACTGTATATTTATAGAACTACTTAGCTTACGACTTTTTTCATGTCATGCTAGATGGCGTTGTAGATGCCGTAAAAGTTCAGTGTATTTTGTATAGGTGTCGCAGTAATTTATCAAGTTAAAAAATAATTGTCTGTAAAATTAATATTCTTGAATACACGATGGCTTGATAATTCTAAATTGAAAGAAATTTTAAACATATATACGCAAACTTTTTCTGCTGAGGAATAAAAGAGGTTTGTTTAATCAATATTTTTCAATATCTTTCTGCCCTATCCAACTCTAAGTGGGGGTGGCACAACATGTTATAAACATGTTGTTACATGATTTGGGTGCGTTTTTACGACCGGCCGCCTGCCTGACGTCAACTTACCTTAGTACGTATTTTACGACACCTCGGTAAGAAGGAGGGTGGTCTATTCTACTTAACCGGGTACTACACGGTGGGTCAACTAACCTTAGTCGTATTTTACGACACCTCGGTAAGAGATGTGGGTGGCACTATTCTACTTAGCCGGATACCACACGGCTAAAATTATGGAACTAATTATGATGAAATTAGAAATTCATCGTGTGTAATTTGTGTGTGATACCTTTGGGTGCAATATTTTTTGTTTTACCTACTTTGCGCTTTTTAGCCTTTACCCTATTTGACAAGAAAAAAATCATTCCAGTGAATTTTTTATTGTAGTAAAACAATTTGAGTAAAATGTTCAAATATTAAAAAGTAGTTAAACTTTAAAGTAATAATTGGAGCTTCACTCAAAAACTGCGAGAAGATGAACTTTCCAATTGCTTTCAAGAATAACTTGCCGTAAAAGGCAGATCATTTTAATTAAATTCATTTGAAAGTCCATTTGCTACGAGAAAGTAATTGAGTGTGCACTTTAAGCAGTTTTCTGGGTAGTTTTCCGCTTTTCCATCAGTTGCCGTAGATTGGAAACTTTATTGCATTTCACTGTCTACTTGAAACGTATTTTTATCATTAATTAATCAGAGATAATGTGAGCTTTACCAAAATTATGTAAAAAAAAGATTTATAACAAAGATTAGATTCATAACAAAGAATTGCTAAATAAAATGTATTTGATTTTACAGTATTAATAATGCCAAATTTAGTGTTTATTCTCCACTAGTTAAATTTAAAAAAATTATACATAACCATAAACAAAGTCCCGCGACGCATCTGTCTATCAGTTGATTACATATTTACAGACTATAAATATTTTAGTGTGAAATTTGTTAAGGTTTTGTAAATTAGTTAAAATATATGAAATTATTTTATATGAATTTTTTTTTAAATTTATGTTATATGAAAGAAAACGATAAAATAGTTACAGATAAAATAATGTATTATGGGCATGATCCTTATATGCATTATATTTTTTAAAATATTATAAAGTATGATGTATTATTTGGAAACAATATAGTAGGTAAATATAATAAGTTCAAGTATTTTTACACTAAAGTCAACCAAAGTCAAGGGTACTGTTAGTGCATATTAATAATATAAATATTTATTATTAGTAGGCAATATAGGCACGGGGGTCTTCCGCCGTGTGGTATCCGGCTGAATGGAATAGTACCACCCTCATTTCTTACCGAGCTGTCGTAAAAGGCGACTAAGGTAAGTTGACCCGCGTGTGGTATCCGGCTTAGTAGAAAAGACCACTCTCATTTCTTACCGAGGTGTCGTAAAAGGTGACTAAGGTAAGTTGACCCGCGTGTGGTATCCTGCTTAGTAGAATAGACCACTCTCATTTCTTACCGAGGTGTCGTAAAAGGCGACTAAGGTAAGTTGACCCGCGTGTGGTATCCTGCTTAGTAGAATAGACCACTCTCATTTCTTACCGAGGTGTCGTAAAAGGCGACTAAGGTAAGTTGACCCGCGTGTGGTATCCGGCTTAGTAGAATAGACCACCCTCATTTTTCACCGAGGTGTCGTAAAAGGCGACTAAGGTAAGTTGACCCACCGTGTCCGTATCCGGTTGAGTAAAATAGACCACCCTCATTTTTTAGCGAGGTCGTAAAAGGCGACTAAGGTAAGTTGAGAACATGTTTGTAACATGTTGTGCCGACCCCACTTAGAGTGGGATAAGGGCAGAAGGATGATGATATTATTAGTAAGCAATATTTTGTCTGTCAATCTGTCACGCTTTTACAAGCTAATATACTTGACCGATATTGATGTAGTTTCGCAACATTGAAGCTTAAAAATCGGGATAACAAACACCGATGTCGTATTACTAGTAAAATAAATTACATTATAACATAATAAACAAATATAACATAATATTGATATATAATTATTTCGTAACTAGTGCTGACATCTTGTGCATAAGCATTGAAGCTTATACCAAACTGTCACTTACTTATGCGGTATGCTAATAGATGGCGCTGTATTATATAAAATAAAAATTGTAATATTTCATATTTTTTTCCCTTTTGTATTTTTCTTTTTAGTATATTTTTTTATTTAGAATCTTAAGATATATGATAATATTAAACATTAGATAAAATGTATTTTGTTTGCTACAATACTACATATTGTTATTATAATACAAATAAGATTAGTTCATACCAATGAAATATATCAAAATACTTAGCAAATATTCCGTAAAAAGGTAGGATGTAACCTGTAGTAGCCTCATACCTGAAACAAAAAGAAAATTTAAATAGGAATAAAGCGGACTGTACCTATGTTTTTACTTAAGAAATCGAATCTCTTACAACTAGGTTTTTAATAATATATTAACGTCATAGTTATGTAATTTTAAGGTTTAATTTAATTTTTAGTTTTAATTTTAATTTTAAGTAACTCGTTTTTTGTGTCTGCTTGTTCAGTACGTACCAATTTTGAAAATTATTTCAAACTGATTTCACACCGAATTAGAGATTTGAAAGTGATTCTTCAAGTGCTACAATTTCCGTAGCACTTCGAAAATCCGTTTTCCGAATAATCTACGCTGACTTGACAATTTATGGCAAAAATAGTATTTTATATTCAATGTAAACTTTAGTATTTTTTAATGCCCACAAAAACAGGGATAAAACGAATGTTTTTTAAAGTAAAAACCAAGCTAGATCTGTCCATTTTAATATTAAAGATATATTTAACAGATATAAATAAGTTTAGAGCTAACTTTTAATAACCATTTGAAGGTAAATTATAGAAAGTAAGTAATAAAGTTAAGATAACTTACTCAAACGTATTTACATTTAATAAAAAAAACATTGAAGGAGAAAAAATTGAAATGTTTTGACATAATGGACGACCATGAAGAAATTCAGATATTCAAATAGTCTAAGAGGTAGTGTACATATCTAATGAATTAGAAATTAATGAGCTTCAAAATTTGAAATTAAATATTTTATATATTTTGAAAATTCAACACGCTACTTCCCTTCGAACCCGATTGCTCCAGGTCGAGTGTCCAGAGCAGAGATTAAGAGCAAAATGTTTTGGATATTTGCTACGTACCTACGAATATTATTCCTTTCTAGATAGTTATAGCCTAGTTCCATAATGACTAAAAATTAGTAAATATTACAATAGTTATTGATAAAATGACTATAAATAGAACAAACCTAAAATATTTAGAAGAATTACAGTTCGATAAAAGTGAAGTTAATGAACTTATAGTTCTTCCGTACTGTATATTACTATCCCATAATGCTTTTTTACTTTTTATTCAATCCAGGCTACACTATCTATGTAGGTATATACAAATTTCATTACGATATTTTTCTCTTAAAGTATATAGAGCTTCAAGATGATAATAAACAATTATTTTTACACAGTCACTTCTAAAATTTCAACAATCGTTTCACCCCATAACCAAAACATTATCAAGAGAGCGTAGTGTGGTTGTTGTTTTTAGTAAATACATTTTTCAAATATTGCACTCCTCTTGCCCTTATCCCACTCTAAATGGGGTCGCCACAATAAACATATAGTCACATGACTTAGTTAGGTATTTTACAACCAGCTGCTTGCCTGATGTCCTCTTACGTTAGTCGTATTTTGCGACACCTCGGTAAGAAAGAGGGTGGTCTATTTTACTCAGCCGGATACTATACGGCGGGTCGACTTACCTTAGTCACCTTTTACGACAACTCGGTAAGAAAGAGGGTGGTCTATTTTACTCAACCGGATACCACACGGTGGGTCAACTTATCTCATATGACTTTTACGACACCTCAGTAAGAAATGAGGGTTGTACTATTCTATTCAGTCGGATACACGGCGTAATAGTATCCTCTAATCTCTTATCAAATGTGATTACAAAATAATATAAATATTTTAAAAACTAAATTAAACTTGTTCCACGAGTTAGTAATAAAAATAGTTTAGAGACATGTTCTAGACTTGCGTATATCACGTTATTCAATCTTAAGAATTCTTCCCGCTGTCTCCGCGACTATTCCAAATGAAACTTTTCGCTCGGGAATTGGTTCTAAAAGTTTTATTTACGAGACGCGTCTCCGGCTGCGAATTGAAAATGCCCTTCGATTGGTTCCTTTTATACTCCCAGCGTTGGTTTTACTCGCAGACGGTTTCATTAAGGCCGCATTGTCTGATTTCTAAAGGATGCCGACACGTCATTTGATTATTTCACCGGTTATGGATGTTTACGTGTTTGCAAATAGCGGTCGAACGTTTCGGGTAAAAGGTTTTCGTGTAAAAGACGTGAAAGCTCGACTGCAGTTAATGTGGTTTATAACTGGTGATTTTTGACTTTCGGATTTTAATGGATTTTAACTTCGTTTCTGTGGTTTTATATATATTTTTTATTAGAAGAGAACGGAGTTAATAATGATACTACACTGACATGTGATAACTTTAATATTCGGGCGTAAATAGACAATTACTAGTAAAAAACTAATTTTGTTTATTAATACGTTAGTTTTTGTTGGTTCAATACGTAATTTATTGCTAATTTTACCAGATCGTTGTCAGTACAAATATAACTTTCTTTATACAATTTTATGAAATCTAACACTTTATAGATGGTTTAGGAGCGCAAAAGTAAATGCCTGTTACTGTCCCACAGCTGGGCATAGATCTCTTTTTAGAATGTTAGAACCATCAAGAGGTTGCAATGATGATTTGTAGGTTACACATATTCCCAGATTTGTCTACATATGCACATTTCCCTACGATGTTTTTTTCCCCTTTTGGCAGGGGAATAACAAATAATTTAGTATATAGGAGTATAGAAAACTAAACAGTAAAAAAGACGAATATCCCCACTATATGTTGTTTTATTATGTCTTAAACTGATTAGGTTCAATTAAGCACTACTTTATTTCCGATGTAAGCTCGCAGGCGGCTTGACATTGCCAAACATTTTTGCAATTACTGTACCCAATTAAACAGAAAAGTTAACCTAACGCTGATACATTTATGCTTAAGAATATCTTGGAAGTTATCGCAAAATTTAAACTAACGCGCGCTACAATACTAGAAGGGACGCTTGCTTGTATCAAAATGAGAAGTTATTTAGAAACAGTCCCAGTAATCGGCAAATACACATGATCGTGACGATCGGCACATGATGTAAAGCTATCGGAGACGGTATGTGACACCGCAGGGACGCGCGGTAACTCGGGACCGCGTTAACTGGAGCGTGGAGTTTCCATAATTTATAACTTCGTACGAGCTACGAGCTGACGGTTCGATGGCTGCGACTTGTTTATTGCCGTTGAGATAGCTCGGATCGAATTACCCAACCTCTGGGGTTAACTGCGACTTCTTTTGCAACAGTTTTAACACGCTTAACCGAATATTTTGAACTCAATCTTGACCTAGTTTGATTTAATTCAAACTTTATAATTTTAGCAAGAATTATAATATAATATAGGTGATAATATAATAGTTCGATAAAATTGTCTGATTTAAAAAAAAATAGCAATCAAAAATGATTATTTAAAAAAACTGTTTTACAACACAAACTATAAAGAACTAAAAAGAGGAAAATGTAAATGTAAAAAAACGGATAGTACGCTCTGTATTTAGCACTAGCTGTGCCAGCAGCTTATTTAAATTTTGATCATGAAAGTAGATATCGTGAGTTAATTATAAGAGATTTTTGAATAATTTTCACCGTTTACTCACGCAAGGAAAGCTTTAAATTTTGATGTTTTCGCAATATTTTTCATTGCTGCTCCTCTCCTATTCATCTAAGTGTGATAAATGGCTTCCTCGATAAATGGACTACACTTAGACGTAATTTTTTTTTTTTTAAATTGGTTCAGTAGTTCCTGAGACTAGCGTGTTCCGTCTACTCAGCGTTTACCCGCTTTCCCAGACTCCATACGACACCGGAGGTGTAGTGTTCCAGCCTGGGAAAGAAACTTCGTTGAACGTGGCCTTTACCCAACCTAACATCGGTGGGATCGGACGCTAGCATTTAAGAATAGTATTGATTACATATATATAATTTAGATATTAAATGCAGTTTAAGATAATTATTGTACAAATATAAATAACTCAATAAAGAAGTTACTGAAATAAGCGGAGTTTGTATCCAACAGTCGCCCCCCCCCCCCCCAATATATAATTAGCGCCTTCAAACAATCAAACTCTTCAGCTTTATATATTAGTATAGATTTTTACATAAATTTTCTCTAAATTGGGATTGTAACGAAAAAAATAGCAAATATTTTTTTATTTACAATATTGAACACAATTTTTTTTTTGATTTAAATTCAAATAACTTTCAATTAAATTAACAACGCTAAAAGGGGTTTTGATTGATTGACCCAGTACCGAACGAAGAAAGGGTTGATATGACCCCTGGGGGTAGGAAAGTTTGCTGAAGCATTAATTCGTAACTTTTGTTTGTAACATTTAAGACAAAAACTTTGTTTAACATGTTTTGAAAAAATATATGTTACAATTCCTTTCTTTTCCTTTTTGTCACTTCACATTTTTCTAGACATGAGCAAGTCAACGTTTACCGCCGTGTGGTGGTGCCGTGTATCCGTCTGTGTAGAATAAACCACCCTCATTTCTTACCGAGTCGTCGTAAAAGATGACTAAGGTAAGTTGACTTGCTATATGGTAATTTCAGGAATTAGGCGTTACTTTGTGGAGATCCAACATATAAAATAATTAATAAAATTAGTTTACTGGAATCCACGATAAAGGAAATAGAAAATATACTGCTAAATGTGGAGTAGAATATCCGTTTTCATACCCGATCAAAAAATTTGTCGTGGAGTCTATCTCCTGATGATGCTTCGGTTGCGGGGCGAAACGATTGTTGAGTTTGCAATAGTGAACGTGTGTAGTGCTTCTGTATTGTGGTGGCGGTGGTGGACACGCACAAACCGTGCGTGTGTTTTTACGAATGTATCGGGTATGAAAACGGATAGTCCACTCTACATTTAGCATTATATATATTTTCTATTTTACTTTATCGTGGATTGAACAAAATAATGTTATTATTACTTTAGTTATTAAATTAGTTTTCTCGTAAGAAGGGAACCGTGAAATTGGCGAAGACTGCGGAGTTATGTGCCCGATCTTAAAGCGTTATTAAATTTTAAAAGTATGCAAATTTAATGTAAAGCATTCCGTTTTAATGGTTCGATGAGTTTATAAATAATGTATAGAGCTGGTAGACTCTACGGGATGTTTTTTGATTTTGTTCTTTCCTATTTTCTGCGGAAAAACAATACATAACGACTGTAAGATATGGAAATATTAAAGTTATATATTACAAAAATTCCCAGAAATTTAAATTTTTATAAATAAATAAATATATGGGACACTTACACACACGGTCGTCCGTCCCCAAAGTAAGTAACTCAATACTTGTGTTATGGTAGACAGAAAACTGGTGAATATATACTTATATATTTTTTAAATACATACTTAAATACAAATATACACCCAGGCTCGAAGGCCAACAAATTCATTTATAGAAAATGTTGGCCCTCGGCGGGAATCGAACCCGCGACCCGCGGAGCTCTGAAGGCAGGATCACTACCCACTGCGCCAACGGGCCAGCCTTTCCTTCCCCATTTTGAATTTTGCAACAACTTCTAATAAATTAATTTTATTTTATATTTTTAAGTTTATCAGTTTCGAAAAATTGACAAATAAAAACAACATGTTTACATAAGTTTACTGGAGAAAAGAATATTTTGAGTCAAAACTTTGTGCACTTTTTGTGACGACTAAAAAATGTTACACTCGCGTCACGTTGCGTGAACTGATCGAAATTCCGTAAGAAGGAGGGAGAGTAGACCGCCGTTGCAGCGTAGGAGAGGCAGTATCTCCTTTCTTTTTCTCTCTTTCTTCCTATCTTTTACAATAGTACGGCGAAAAAGTATGTCTGCACCTGCTGTTTGGTTAAAGCGATGCAGGGCGCTTGTGCGATTTATTATTCTATTATAACCTTTTTAATGAAAAATAGTTCCGAAGTGTAAAATTTTTAGTGTAATATAAATTGTAATGGTTGCGAACGACAGTGCAATAAATGAATATTGTATTTTACCACACAAATGATATCACTTTTATTATTCCCCGACCATTCCAAAATATCAAATGCACGACGTTAATATTCAAGTTTTCACTTTTGCTCTCCCGGAGTGTAACCCGTAGATTTTTTAATTTGAATTTGTTGTTGTACACTTCGTTATTCAAATAAATACTTAGTGCTGATGTAGTATGTTCCGGAAAACGAAATAAACCCTGCGCTCACGAGCGTGAAAATGTCTGATCACAAATCCGTCAACAGGAAACTGGGGCGGGCGGAATCAATTCCAATTTCCCCACTTTACACACTTTCCGGCGGGAAAAGTTTTTTTTTTTATTCACCCGGGACTGACTTTGACGAAGGAAACAACTTTAGAGAACTTTAATCGGTGAACACAGGGACAAATGCTGTGACCCAGTTTCTATATTTCGGTTTAAATCTTCGTATCTACAACATGCCGATATCTTCCTGTCCTTATCCCACTCTAAGTGGGGTCGGCACAACATTTCTCTTCCATTCTGTCCTATCATTCAACTCTGGCGCTATTCCTTTTATATGCATGTTCTTCACACAACGAAAGGCTGATACAAAAAGCCTACTATACTGTTAAGGATTATTTAGACGATATAGCGTGGATATAGCTACTGTCCGATCCTGTACAATATAGTAATGACTTAATCATCATCCTCCTGCCCTTATCCCACTCTAAGTGGGGTCGGCACAACATGTTATAAACATGCTGTCACATGATTTGGCTGCGTTTTTACGACCGGCCGCCTGCCTGACGTCAACTTACCTCAGTCGTATTTTAAGACATCTCGGTAAGAAAGAGGGTGGTCTATTCTACTAAACCGGATACCACACGGTGGGTTAACTTACCTTAGCCGCCTTTTACGACACCTCGGTAAGAAAAGAGGTTGGTCTATTCTACTCAGCCGGATACCACACGGCGGGTCGACTTACCTTAGTCGCCTTTTACGACACCTCGGTAAGAAATGAGGGTGGTACTATTCTATTCCGGATACCACACGGCGTATAGTAATGACTTAATGTAACTATTTATAAGTATTATGTTGAAAAGAGCAACCGCCGAGTTTCTTGTTGACTCTTCTCAGTAGGAACAGCTTTCGAACCAGCAGTAGAATAGTCGATTCAAAAGCACTTTTTTACAAGTTTATTTGAATTTGAACCATCTTTTTAGGTCTCCCTCTAGTCACATATCCATCCACATTCAAATTTAACACTCGTTTGGTCATGATTTTCATCCCTCCTCATTACATGTCCATACCATCTCAATCTTGCACTTCTCGTTTTTTCTATAACGCAACTTTCAGACTTCCCTTTATATACTCGTTTCGTTTTTTATCCAGTTTTGTCACACCACACACCCACCTTAACATTCTTATCTCATTTGCAATGCACTCTTCTTTCATCCGTCTTTTTCATTGCCGAACATTTTGATCCATAGAATACAACAGGTCTTATCACCGCTTTATAACATGCCGACATCATCATCATCATCATCGTCCCACCCTTATCCCACTCTAAGTGGGGTCGACACAACATTTTATAAACATGTTGTCATGATTTGGCAGTGTTTTTACGACCAGCCGCCTTCCTGGCGTCAGCTTACCTTTGTCGTATTTTACGTCACCTCGGTCAGAAAGAGGGTGGTCTATTTTACTCAACCGAACTACACGGTGGGTCAACTTACCTTAGTCGCCTTTTACGACACCTCGGTAAGAAATGAGGGTGGTCTCTTCTACTTAGCCGGATACCACACGGCTATTATAACATACCGACATATAATGCGTAAATCTGTCTGTTACGCTTTCGTGGTTAATCTGCTCTTTATTAATGTAATTTGGTACAATTTAACCTTAACATATAGGATACATAATTCCTCTTTTTCCTTCGGGAACGTTAAAAAATACTGTATTATTGCGGGTATTCATTAATGTGACGTTAATAAAGTAGCTTGTATAATAATATTCCACAGGCCTATAACTAACGTGCGCGAAAATTTATGTATGACTGGTTTCTTTATGGCTTAATATTTGCAAAAATTCTTACTACTGCGAAACCGTAGCGAGCTCACTGACTTAGCCTAGTAGACTATTATAATATTATTATAGACTTCATTTAAGTCTTAATTAGTTAACTATTAATCTATTATGTCAAATGTCATTAATATTGTTTCAGCGTGACACAGAGCCAGTTTGACATTGATTATATAAATATGGATGAATATCATAATCATAAAACGAAATTTATCATAAAAGGACACTCTCCTTTTGCAGAAAGTTTTATAAAATTCAATTAAGGTGTATTTAATTTGTTGTAAAAATTTAAACGTAAAAATAACTTAAGAGACGGATAACTTTGTGTATAATATTTCGTCAAATGACAAAGTTATAAGTTATATTTTTGACAAAATGTCAGTGACTTTATATGGCATTTTGTTGATTGCATTGTTTAGTACAACAATACACTATAATAGGGAGAGGTTAATGAAGGCAATAACCTTTGCAGTGAGTCGAAATGAATCTAGCATAGGGCTATCACAAAATCTTGTATAATTATTTTCAAAATGAAACGTTACTACTACAGTAAAAAAAATAATTGGAAAGAAGCTGTGGTAGCCCAGCGGTAACACCGTGCGACTCTTTCGAAGAGGTCATGGGTTCAAACCCGGGCTGTTAAAACTTATGTGTCTAATTGATAATTGCAATTTATCACACGCTTTTCGGTGAAGGAAAACATCTTGAAGAAACCTGCATATCTCTAGAGAATTCTGGAGATATGTGTAACCTACCAATCCGCATTGGAGCAGCGTGGTAGGTCTTAGCTCCAACCCTTCTCTTCAAAAGTGGAGAGAAGAGGTCTATTCTCAGCAGTGAGATAATAAGAGGCCGCTACTTAAGCACTTATGAATCGTCAAGGATCAATATTATTATTAAAGCTACAACTAGTTCGGAATTCTTCTTGATAAGAGCAACTCTTATCAAGAAGAATTAGCAAGAAACTTGTCTGACAATCTTTTCATTTTTTTTAACATAATTAATTCAGTCTTGTACGAAGTTCCAAGCATTTTTATCATGTATATAATTTTAAATTATGTAATATACTTTACGTGATATAATTTAAGTCATTAAGTAAGCAAGTGTTATATGCTTTGCGGCATTTGTAAACAAGTTCTGATAGACTTCGGACGTGACTACTGCATTACGGCAATACCAGGTTGCCAAGTGGTCTGTCATCTTTAAGCTTGAGACCTGATTTTACCACCATCATAAAATTATTACCCGAAGGTGTCGTAAAAGGCGACTAAGGTAAGTCGACCCGCCGTGTGGTATTCGGCTGAGTAGAATAGACCAACCTCATATCTTACCGAGGTGTCGTAAAAGGCGACTAAGGTAAGTTGACCCACCGTGTGACATCCGGTTAAATATAATAGACCAACCTCATTTCTTACCGAGGTGTCGTAAAATACGACAAAGGTAAGTTGATGTCAGGCAGGCGGCCGGTCGTAAAATACGTAGCCAAGTCATATGACAACATGTTTACGACAACTTGTGCCGACCCCATTAAGAATGGGAGAAGTGCAGGAAGAAGAAGATGTGATTTTTTTTCACTCACTTTTGTAACAATATTTATGTACAATAAATAAATAAATAAAGTGAAGTAATTTTATGAGTGGACAACCCTTAGTTAGTGATTTTGCATTAGGGGAGAGTACAGTTGGAAATTAGGTTAAGTGAACAACATTTTTGCATTATAAACAAAAAGATTATATTCGTTAAACTGTAAACTAATGTAAATAACTAAAAATATTATTTTGGTATAATCTGAGATAAGAGTAAATCTACAAAATGCTAAATCCAAAGTTAATCGCAGAGCTTCGCGACTTTGTCGTGGAGTACCTAGTAGTTCAAGTTAAAAAAATACACATTATTCAAGTAAACATGTAAACAAGTGCTTTGAATCGTCAACTCTACTGCAGGTTCAAATTCAAATTCAAATTCAAAATATTCTTTATTCAAGTGGACTGTTTACAGTACTTTTGAATCGTCATATGTTTTAAAGAAGCTACCACTGATTCGGAAGTTTGCTCCTACCGAGAAGAATCAGCAAGAAACTCGGCGGCTAATCTTTTAAAAAATTATTACAATTTGATGGTTACAAGATAATCGTTGCAGCTGGATGCGTAGCTGACTGCAGTTAAGATAAGCTATCACTCAAATAATCCTCAATAGTATAGTAAGAAATTTCGGTAAGAAAGTTCGGAAAGCTGTTCCTACCGAGAAGAACCAGCAAGAAAATTTATTTCTTCAAAATATATTTCTTATCATTTACATTTATTCATTACTATCTTGTACACGGTCGGAGAGTAGCTATGTATATCCATGCATTCTGTCATCTGTATTAGCCTCCTTTTAACAGTTTTTAAAACTGCTGAAATGGCAAAGCTAAAACTGATTGCGGAATTTTTTGGGGCAAAACGATTATTGAGATTGTGATAGTATGATATGTAATATAATAATGTAATACATATGATGTAATACATATAAATTATTATATTAAATCATCATATGTATGTAATACATACATATGATGATGTAATATAATAATTTTTTAGTTGTGATGTGATTTGGCTAGGTATTCAACGACCAGCCGCCTGCCTGACTCAACTTACCTTAGTCGCCTTTTACGACAGCTTGGTACGAAATGAGGGTGGTCTATACCACACGGCCCTTTACTTTAAATCAAATGAAACTTTATTAATTACCTATTAAGTCTCTATCTCCATGACTTTATCAAACTCTGCATTATCCAAACATTATTTGAAAACGGCTCATGATTTTTATCTCATCTCGGCTTACATTTTACGATAATAACCGTTAACGTTATAACGTAATAACGTTAAAAATAACGTTATACTACACCCAGAGCGACGTTATTAGAAACTCTCCGAGGTTTTTATGAGCTAATGAATAAATTATCAATAAACCGATATTGTTGTCGGGAGGAATTATTATTTAAAAGTTGATAATGTTCTTTTTATTACCAGCTTTTACACGCAGCTTCGTTCGCGTTGAGTGTTGTCGCGTGAAACACAGCGCTTTTTTATGTCATCCTATTCCTGTAGAGGTAACAGGACTTCTATAGAAGCCCGGTGTATCTAAACTAATATATAAAGCTGCAGAGTTTGTTTGTTTGAACGTACTAATCTCAGGAACAACTGGACGAATTTAAAAAGTAAGATAGTCAGTGTAAGATAGTCCATTTATTCAGGAAGGCTATAAACTATATAACATCACGCTAAGATGGCTAGAAGAGGAGCAGCAATAAAAAATAGGACGAAAATGGCAAAATTTAAAGCTTTCCTTGCGTGCGTAAACGGTATAGTTATTCAAAAATCATGTATTACAAAATTATTCCCCTCTAAAAGTTCTAAATAAAAGTCTGCGACAGTATTTGTCTAGCTTTTCAGGTTAACCCACTTTAACCATTTTTATGGTTATCGAAAGACTATATTACGGTTTCAGTCTATATCCGCGGGCGGAGCCGCTGGCGATTGTTAGTAAAAGATAATTGTTGCAAATTTCATCGACATTGATTCAGCCGATTCGCTGTGAAAGAGTAACAAACATACATCCTCATAAACTTTCGCATTTATAATATTAGTAGGATCTCAAGTTGCTCTAAATTTTAAATCGGAGAGACTTGAGGATCTTTAGATTTTACAAATTACCAGCTGAACCAGCAAACTTTTTGCCATATAAATTATTGCTGCTCCTCTCTCCTATTCATCTTAGGGTGATGTTATATATCCTATAGCCTTCCTCGATAAATGAATCGATATCTTACACGGAAAGAATTTTTGAAATCGGTCCAGTAGTTCCTGAGATTAGCGCGTTCAAACAATTTAGTAATACATGATTTTTTAATAACTATTACCGTTTACTTAGCGCATGCAAGGAAAGTTATAAATTTTGCCGTTTTCGTAATATTTTTTATTGCTGCTCCTCTCCAATTTACCTGAGCGTGATGTTATATAGCCTATAGCCTTCCTCGGTAAATGGACTATTTTACACTGAAAGAATTTTTCAAATCGGTCTAAGTTCCTGAGATAAGCACGTTCAATCAAGCATACTCTTCAGCTTTATATATTAGTATAGATATACTGAAACTTACTCAACCTTCCCATCCCACCATAGTTCGTGTAATAATTCACACAAGCAACTAGGAGTATTTCCCGACTCCCCCCAAGTGTCAGGTCGCGTCAGACGTTCCCGCTGTCCAACTTCAGCAATCTTGTTACGTCGTTTCACACCGCAACGTTTGTTATCTGTTTGACAGACCGCAATCTCATAAATAGTTAGACAAATGCAAACACGCGTTTTGCAATTATCATTGGTTACAGTTAAGCTATTAACAACAAACTAGATATAATTATTATCGCTTAGAGACGCTTATAAAGAAGAACTACTACTATACTATGTATATACTATACTGTACTGTATACTTTACTGTATCTGTACTGTACTGTATACTGTAGGTGGGCTGATGACATAACAGAAGTTGCAGTGAAAGATTGGCTAAACATAGGCAAGAAGAGAGGCAATTGGAAAGAGCTGGAGGAGGCTTTTACCCATAACGGGATCCATATTTAAAACGACTAACCATACTAACATATAAAAACAAAATTTACTAATTACTTACTAACAACATTTGAAATGTACGAGTAACTTAGAAATATGGAATAAATGGCTTTATTATTATTTATACTGTACTGTATACTATACTATACTGTATTGTTATTTAGATTTAATTATAGTTCATTTTTTATCTAGTCATTAACTATACGCGGGTTCTCGTCAACTGTAGTTTTAAAATAACCTCAGTAATGCTCTATGGGTTTATTCTTCCTAAAAGAAAAATTAGTTTTTTGTCCTATATGTTATCATGATATGTAAACTTTTATTGTACCAATTCTACGCCTGGACCATTATTGATAAAATTTGGTACAACTGCAGCTTATATATGGAACGAATAGTTCGCAAAAATGCATCATCATCATAAATTAACATCATCATCCTCCTGCCCTTATCCAACTCTAAGTCGGATCGCACATGTCATAAACATGCTGTCACATGATTTGGCTACATATATTACGAACGGCCGCCTGCCTGACGTCAACTTACCTTAGTCGCCTTTTACGACACCTCGGTAAGAAATGGTCTATTCTACTCAGCGGGATACCAAAAAAAGCATAGGTAACAAACAATTGAAGATACTTAAGTTGACGCGAACAAATTTGCGGTTACAGTTTCCAAAGAATATTATAAATTTGAATACAATTTAACATACATTGTTTAGTAGTGTTTAACCTTTCCCTATCGTTTTAAAGAGTCATTGATTCCTGTCTATAGCCATGGGGAGAGTCAGAAAGATCATAACAATTGAGTTACGGCCGGGATTCGGTGCTTATGAATTGGGATTTTTCACAAACGATTGAAGAGCCAATGGGCCGCGAGGAAGTTATATAGAGATGTTTCGATGATAGAAATAGTTCGTTTGGGATATAACATAAATATTGCAATATGTTTAGTTAGACGTGTGGTATCCGACTAAGTAGAATAGATCACCCTCATTTCTTACCAAGGTGTCGTAAAAGGGGACTAAGGTAAGTTGACCCGCCATGTAGTATCCGGCTGAGTAGAATAGAACATCCTCATTTCTTACCGAGGTGTAGTAAAATGCGACAAAGGTAAGTTGACGTCAGGCAGGCGGCCGGTCGTCAAAACGCAGCCAAATCATGTTACATCCGATTATAACATGCTGTCCCGACTCCACTTACAGTGGGATAAGGGCAGGAAGATATATAGCAATATGTTTGGTCTGTACCCAGTTTATTTAGGTAAACTTAAATAAAAAAACATCAATTTTTAAAAGTAATAATATAATTACTGCACATCATCAGGATCCTGATGATTCTTCGGTTGCGGGGCGAAACGATTGTTGAGTTTGTGATAGTGAACGTATGTAGTGCTTGTGTATCGTGGTGGCGGTGGTGGAGGTTTGTGCATGTGTTTTTTACGAATCCTGCATGTATCAGGTATGATAACCGATTGTCCACTCTACATTTAGCATTATATATATTTTCTATTTTACTTCATCGCGGATTATAGCAAAACAATTTTATTATTACTTTTGTATTATGGATCTCCGCAAAGTAACGCCTAATTCTATAAATTATTTCATCAATATTTTGTTTATTTACCTACTTCATATGGTACAGCGGTATTTTTATAATTAAAAGCTTTTATTTAGCTTGTATGTAAAGGTGGAATCTTGCAAGTTGAATTTAACCCACTTCCTGGTGTCTGGTTGAGCTGAAATTTTACATACTAGTCCAGTCCCGGTGATAATGTATGTTTATGATAAGCATGACCTGATGCTGCCAGGATTGGCCCCAGGCGAGAGAACTCCTCAACGATTAACAATAAGGACATTAAATTTAAAAAATAATATTTTCGGAAAACGACAGAAATTATTTTATATTACTATATATTACAAGTGGCCCGCTCTTGCTTCGCACGGGTATAAAATATATAGCCTATGTCACTCAGTGAAAAAAAATGATTAAAATATATCTAGTAGTTTTGTTTTATTCATTACTGCCCGTGGCCCGCACGCGTTAAATTTGGAGTAAAACAATTCCCCTTACTCTATACCATGAGGATTTATTAGATAAAATAAATGCGGTCGAACGGGATAAAAAGTATCCTATGTCCGTCTCCTGGTTCTAAGCAACCTCTCCACCAATTTTCAGCCGAATTGGTTCATCCGTTCTTGAGTTATAAATAGTGTAACTAAGACCAACTTTCTTTTATATATATAGATTTACCTAGGCTATAAAAATTTATAGAATTAGACGTTACTTTGCTGAGATCTATAATACAAAAGTAATGAGAATATTATTTTGCCGTGATAAAAATTTTAATTAAAATAATTATCGCGGATTTTAGCAAAATAATATTCTCATTACTTTTCTAGGCTATAATCTTTGATTCAAATCAAAATCAAAATAATCTTTATTCAAATAAGCTCTTTCAAGCTCTATTCTAATTACCTGTCTAATAGCACGTATCGTCATATTACAAGCAAATTACCTAAAATTTGCAAAAGTAATAATACAATTATTTTGCTATAATCCATGATGAAGTAAAATAGAAAATATATATAATGCTAAATGTAGAGTGGACAATCGGTTATCATACCTGATACATGCAGGAGTCGTAAAAAACACATGCACAAACCTCCACCACCGCCACCACGATACACAAGCACTATATACGTTCACTATCACAAACTCAACAATCGTTTCGCCCCGCAACCGAAGCATTATCAGACTCCACGACCAAAATCGCAAAGACTTGCTCTTTGTCTATCTCCTGATGATGCTTCAGCGAAATAATTATATTATTACTTTTGTTTTATGGATCTCCGCAAAGTAACGCCTAATTCTATAAATTACCTAAAATTTGAACAAATTATACACTTAAAGTTAATATTTAAATTCATAAAAACTCGGTAACTCAGTCTGTTAGTAACAATTACATTAAAATCAATCCGATTGTTGTTGTGTTTATAATAGACAGACAGACATAGAGTCCCCTCTATATGTGTTTTATAACACGCAGTAAGCTTCGATGTATAAAATCTTAGTGCCTCTAACTATAAGCATACCAGCCGGCGCCGTTCGGGCCAGACACCGTCGTCTCAGCGGGAAGCTCTATTACTAGTGCTGGTTCGATGACCTGTAGCACGCGACTATAAGGTTCAAGCCAACGGTTTTAGTTTGATTCCTGGTTGGTGAACTGGAATTTTCGCAGTTTTGGTAACACTGGTTTTGTTCTAGTCAAAACAATCACGTTCAATCACTATTTTTTTCAAGATTAAGACTAACACCGTATTCTATAATTTAAGTGATTCTCATTTTTTGTCATGGGTTCAAATCCGGGGCAAGTACGAACAAGTTATAAGCAAAAACTAATATGCCTAATTGGTATTTGCGATTTATTACGCTTTTCGGTGAAAGAAAACATCGCGTGGGAACCTGTGAATAGAGAAAAATTTTCAGATAAGTATAATCTACTAATCCGCATTGGAACGGCGTGGTGGGTTCCCACAAAAAGGAGAAAAGAGGCCTATATCCTATGGGATATTTTTTATCATCGTTTGCGTTTTGTAGAATGCCAAATCGTTTCCAAATGACGTGTATTGAATAACTATGATTAGTCATTTAGCAACTTGTCTCTGGTACAGCTATCTATGGCAACTGTAATAGATTTTTTTTAACAAAACAATCAACAAAATACACTGACTCCTCCTGCCCTTATCCCACTCTAAGTGGGGTCGGCACTACATGTTACAAACATGTTGTCCTATGATTTGGCTATATATTTTACGACCGGCCGCCTGCCTGACGTCATCTTATCTTAGTCCTAATTTACGACTCCTCGGTAAGATAGAGGGTGGTCTATTTTACTTAACTGAATACCACACGGTGGGTCAACTTACCTTAGTCGCTTTTTACGACACATCGGTAAGAAATGAGGTTGGTCTATTCTGCTCAGTCGGATACCACACGGCGTAAAACAATCAACAAAATATATAAACAAATTTGTAAGCTTAAATAAACTAAATAACAAAAACAAACATGATGAAAAAATTAATAAACAGAGAGTGTCCCTTAAAACAAATTGCGTTTATAAAACATCCTGTACTGTAGACACGGCAAAAAGAAAGCGGCCGACATAATTCTAAGAAAACAAGGGAATTGCTGTAATATTTTCAGACTTTATCTTAAGGTCAGCGAAACTTATTTATTCAGCAGACGCCCTCTTAAAATATTAAGCCCCCACTCTCAATTACAGATCAAGGACATGTCCTGAAGATTTGTGGATTAATTTAGTGGACTAGTAGTTTGGCCTAAAACCAATAATGTCTATCTAGTATACTTAATATTAAAATCAATTAAATCTATATTTTATGAATTTCGGTAACGGCTTTAACGATTTTCATGAAATTTAGCATGTAGAGAGGGGGAAATTGATCTAGCTATAATTCATTAAGAAAAATGTCTTTTTAACCCTGTTTTCGGACACTGAAAACGTGCTGAAATGTAGAATAGAATGCAAATGATATTTTCGCTGTCAATTATAAAATTGTCACAGCTCAGCAGATAACGGGCGGACTAAAGAAGTGATAATATCCGGAATCTAGTCCATCTGTAATTTTTTTCTTTAATTTTATTCTTTTATATCTTTGAAAAAAAATTACTAAGCAAGGCTCGGTCACCAAGATACTTAATTAAAATTTGCAATTTATCAAAAGCTTTTCGGCGAAGGAAAACATAGACACCTGCATATTTCTAAAAAGTTCTGGCGATATGTCTAACCCACCAATCCGCATTGGAGCAGCGTGGTAGGTCAAATCAAAATAATCTTTACTCAAATAAGCCCTTTCAGGCACTTTTAATTCGTCAAGGATCAATATAATAAAGCTACAACTGGTTCGGAGTGTTGCTCTTACCGAGAAGAACCAGAAAGAAACTCGGCGGTCAATCTTTTGAACATTTTCAATTTTACATTATTAAACTGCCAGGTTATAGCTTCAATTCTTCTCTCCCAAAATGAAGAAAAGAGACCTATGCCCAGCAGCGGGATAGTGAGGAAACCTAGATATCTCTAGTGATCTGTGTAACCTACCAATCCGCATTGGAGCAGCGTGGTAGGTCTTAGCTCCAAACTTTCTTTTCAAAAACGGAAAACGGCCTATGCCTAGTAGTGGCATAGAAAAAGGCCGTAACTTACCATACATAGAAGTTCATGTTGTACTATTTAATAAATAAATAATAAGATTTTCCTCTTTTTAAAAAGTCTTCCCCCATAAACAGTCTGGTAAGAAACCAATAATTTACCAGTTGAATAATATCGTCTTGGCTCGCGACCAAGTACGGATTTGTATTAAAATATTATCTGAATAAATCATGCATACAATGTTTAACACGATTTGTGCAAGTTGCATTTAATAATTTATTTTAAGCGAGAACATGTCTTCTTATGTATTTTTTTTGATGAATAATCGCTTTTATGAATAATCCCTGAAAGCTAAGTTGATGTCATCATCTTCCTGCCCTTATCCCACTCTAAGTGGGGTCGGCACAACATGTTATAAACATGCTGTCACATGATTTGGCTGCGTTTTTACAACCGGCCGCCTGCCTGACGTCAACTTACCTCAGTCGTATTTTACGACACCTCGGTAAGAAAGAGGGTGGTCTATTCTACACAGCCGGATACCACACGGCGGGAAAGCTCTAGTGATGTAATTCGATATAATAGCAGCTTATATACATGTCAACATATTGCTTATGGGCTGCGATAGTGGCACAACTGAAAAAAATCATATTTTGAAGTAAATGGGGTTAATAATTTTGGTAAGGAAAATGCAAATTCTTTACAAAAGTTGTGATAGAATTATTTTGCTATAATCTGCGTTTTGTTAAGAAAATATATATTGAATTAGGAATTGGTTTTTACTATTTACACCTATTCCAAGTCCAAAACACGTGCTTTTTGAGTTATGCCACTATTGCAGCCCGAGCATAATAGGATAGTATAATCCAGTACTTTTGTTCGGGAACAAGAAAGAAACAGTACATAATTAAGGATATTTTAACATTAAAGATCGTGCAAACGAAATCGCGGGTACCACTAGTTTTCTATCAAAAATATGCTTAATCCTTCTCTGTAATAGAGAGGAGAGGCTTTTGCCCAACCGTGGGACACTGAAACCAGCATTTGTACGCGTACGTAAGAAAAAAGATATAATGAAGTTCGTTTGTAGTTTGGATTGTTTTGATAAATTAACAAAAAGTATTTAAACGCCTTAGAAAGGTTTCTCGTGACTTATTTATACATTTTCACGATATTTCCTCGCAGAAAGAAATAATTGGCAATTCAGTAAAAGGTTCCGAAAGATGTCGAAGTTTTATAAAATACTTCATTACACTTAATGACGATAACGCGCTTTTAGGACAGAAGCGACCTAACTTAGGAAACAAATAATTTGGAAAAACGTTTTTTTATTAAACTGATTAAGATTGTTGATATTTATAAAGAGTATGAAGTGAATGTAAATAAAAAACCTTTTGCGTTTAAGAAAGCCATGTATTTAAAATTACTAATCTACAATATCGTGATTGGTGCTATGTTGGTAACTTAAGTATTTTAAACAAATCTTCGAATTTTCGATTTCATGGCATGAAGTCGAGAAAACAAATTAATTTCATCGTAACAGCCTTACGTCCCATCGCTATTATAATTAATTTTGAACATGTTTCAGTTTTTCTGAAGATGCTATAATTGCTGATTTGACGGAGCAGAGATTTTCTGTAGAATAATAAACCTAACGTGGCATTGTTGTCGTCCTTTTTACCGACTCCAAAGATAATAGTGGAATAAAAAGTAGAACTTTTTTCAAGCAGAAACCTTTAAATGCATCACATAAAGGGGCTTGATTAATTTTGATTTGAGATTCCTTAAAATCCCGATGATTGCATGGCCATTAGTTGCGATGAGGAATTAAAGTGACAAAAATTAAAATTTTTAAAATTGTTGGTTATGTCACTTTAGCTCCGAAGACGCGACATCTTTCCCTAATTTATAATCCAGCTTAGCCTTTCACTTAGCTAAATTAAATCGTTCATTCCTCTGGTGAAAGGGAGGTACAAAATGTTGAAAAGTTTCAACTACCCCCGCTCCAGGGGCCCGGAATCTCTTTGACGTTGTGAATAAGCGGAAAAATATCGACGTACCGTTTCTATAAATGGAAGCTTTAATTTTGAAAGTATTTGGTATAGGAGAGAATTTTGAAATTTAATTGAAGGAAATTTAATATTAAGGCGAGTGTGGTAGTATATATATATGTTTACGATAAAACAAATAAATATATGAAATTTAACAAATGCATTCGAAATCTTATCTAGAAGTGGGCAAAAACAGAATATATAATTTTTATAGGAAAGAAAAAAGTGGTCCGGTAGCTTATGTGTATTTTAATCAATATGGAAGATACCAGCTTACGCTGTGTGGTATCCGGCTGAATAGAATAGTACCACCCTCTTTTCTTACCGAGGTGTCGTAAAAGGCGACTAAGGTAAGTCGACCCGCCGTGTGGTATCCGGCTGAGTAGAATAGACCACCCTCATTTCTTTCCGAGGTGTCGTAAAAGGCGACTAAGGTAAGTTGACTCACCGTGTGGTATCCGGTTAAGTAGAATAGACCACCCTCTTTCTTATCGAGGTGTTGTAAAATATGACTAAGATAAGTTGACGTCAGGCAGGTCGTAAAATACATAGCCAAATCATGTGACAACATGTTTATAACATGTTGTGCCGACCCCACTTAGAGTGGGATAAGGGCAAGCAGATGATGATGATGATGGAAGATACCAGCTTATCCGGCTCAGTAGAAAAGACCACCCTCGCTTCTTACCGAGGTATCGTAAAATTGATTAAAGTAAGTCGACCCGCCGTGTGGCATCCGGCTGAGTAGAATAGACCATCCTCATTTCTTATCGAAAAAAAAAATCGTAAAAGGCGCCTAAGGTAATTTGATCCGCCTTGTGGTATCCGGCTAAGTAGAATAAACCACTTTTTTTCCCACCGAGGTGTCGTAAAGGCGGGTAAGTTAACATCCGGCTGGCGGCGTCGTAAAATACATACCAAACTCATGTGACATATTTATAACATATTGTACCGACACCCCTTAGAGTGGGTTAAAGGGAGAAGAATGATGATGATAAAAGATTACATTTATTACTTATCATTAATGATTACGGACTCAACTGTTACCTGCCATAGGATAGGTTGGCAATCAAAGGAACAGACTGGGACAAGTTGTCCTGTTACATAATTTATAGAATTAGGCGTTACTTTGCGGAGATCCATAATACAAAAGTAATAATAAAATTATTTTGCTATAATCCGCGATGAAGTAAAATAGAAAATATATATAATGCTAAATGTAGAGTGGACAATCGGTTATTTGCAAAGCTTTGCGATTTTGGTCGTGGAGTCTATCTCCTGAAGATGCCTCGGTTGCGGGGCGAAACGATTGTTGAGTTTGTGATAGTGAACGTATATAGTGCTTGTGTATCGTGGTGGCGGTGGTGGAGGTTTGTGCATGTGTTTTTTACGACTCCTGCATGTATCAGGTATGATAACCGATTGTCCACTCTACATTTAGCATTATATATATTTTCTATTTTACTTCATCGCGGATTATAGCAAAATAATTTTAGTATTACTTTTGTGTCCTGTTACACACAAACCACTTTTCCAAAATATTTGTCTTCTATTCAAATACTCCACAGCCCTTAGGGACACTGGCAGCACCATAAGGGTTGATTTCCCCTTCACCTGTCAAACTCGACACACGATACAAGGGAGTCTGCGTGAAAATATTAGTTATCTGTGGTATACAAGATGACGACTTGACATTTCCTACCTATTAACAAACATAAATTCTTAAAATGAACTCTGCCCTGTTAGAATTAAGGTACATTATTACATGATTTTAAAAATATCACTGACTGACAATAGAGATAAAATGGTGAAAGTGTACTAGCATGAAAACACCAGCAAAAATATTACAACTATGTTTGATTATTGGCATGAACTCCGTATAGGAATTATACATACTATCTTGTCTTTATCCTACTCTTATCCCACTTTAAGTGGGGGCACAACATGTTTTCTCTTCCATTCTCTTATCATTCGTCAACGTCAATTCGTCAAATCCTACCATCTCTTTTTAGGCCTCCCTCTAGGCACATATCAATCCACATTCACATTTAATACTCATTTGGACATAATTTTCATCCCTCCTCATTACATTTCCATACCATCCCAATCTTCTACTTCTTGTCTTTTCTATAATGGGTGCAAGTTTCAGACTTCCACTTATATACTCATTTCGTATTCAATCCATTTTGTTCATAAGTGTCAAGGATTACACATTGTTCTTCACATCTGTCGCCACTTAATCCATCCTGCATTCATTATATTACTAGATACTATGCAAATAATGTGACCAAACGAGTGTTAAATATGAATGTGGATAGACGTGAGACCAGAGAGAGACCGAAAAAGACATGGTTGGATTGTGTGAAGTATGACATGAATATAAACAGAATAGCGCCGGAGTTTACGAATGATAAGAGAATGGAAGAGTTGTGCCAGCCCCACTTAAAATGGGATAAGAGTAGGAGAAAAACAAGATAGTATGTATAATTCCTATATGGAGTTGATGCTAATAATCATACAAAGTTGAAACTTTTTCGCTGTTGTTTTCATGCTAGTAGTTACACCATTTTATCTCTATTGTCAGTGATATTTTAAATATCATGTAATATTGTACCTTAACTCTAACAAAGCAGAGTTCAAATCAAAAATGGAAAGATCAAAGAAAAAATGGAAGATAAAAACATATTGTGCCGTATCTACTCAGAGATATTCCGTAATACTCCGACATTTAGCTCTGACACTTTTAACGGGTCATTTCTTTGTCTCCTCTGAAGATGTGATTTGATATAGCTATGTGGTATTCGGCTGGGTAGAATAGACCAGCCTCATTTCTTACCGAGGTGTCGTAAAAGGCGACTTAGGTAAGTCGACCCATCGTGTAGTATCCGGTTGAGTAGAATAGACCACCCTCTTTCTTACCGAGGTGTTGTAAAATACGACTAAGTTAGTTTGACGGCAGGCGAGCGGCCAGTCGGAAAAAAGTAGCCTAATCATGTGTGAATATATTTATAACATGTTATGCCGTCCCCAATTTAGAGTGGGATAAGGGAAGGAGGACAATGAAGATGTCTGTGTGTTTGTAATGGATGCATGGTACCACATATTATAGATCGGTATTAAATGGCAAAGAAACGGTATCTACTCGTGTTTATCAAAAAACAATCGATGCAACATTCTTCTATCATTCTTCTGTTAAGGTTCGCTTCAATCTCATACATTACTCGCAAATATAAGTCAAAAGTTGAGCGAGTTAATCGAAATTTGAATACATGTAAAGTTAATTACTCACTAAGCTCGATGCGATTTTTACTAATATGTAACTTAAAAGTTTTATTTACAGAATATATCCTTTGCTGACAAAACGAACTCCAAAAATTAGGCTCAATGCCAATGCATGGCATTGCGGCAAAGTGCCAATAGAAAACTTTGTGTTTACGCTCATGAAGTTATAAAACTAACTAGAGCTAAAGCATTATAACACGACTTAAAAAGCCAATTTTTAGCTACTGCGTTTAAAATTTCTATTACTATTTTGATACAATCAATACAGAAAGTTGGAGATATAATTTTACCATCATAATACTGATTATTTTTTTACGAAAATAAATAAAGTATTTGCGAATTTTAACAAATGTGACACTTATCGACTCGGCGAAAAATATCTCTATCGGAAAAGCCCTCTCAGTACTTTATAGGGTTTACGGGCTATTTAAAGATTTTATTTTATCTGCCTGTTTGTTTGATTGTTTGAACGCGCTTATCTAAGGAACTACTGGACCGATATGAAAAATTATTTCAGTGTAAGATAGACCATTTATCGCCAAATATAGCCTATAGGCTATCATCGCGTTAAGATAAATAGGAGAGGAGCACCAATAAAAAAAGCTAAAGCTTTTCTTGCGTGCACTGAGTAAACGTTGATAGTTATTAAAAAATCATGTATTACAAAATTGTTCCCCTCTAAAACTTCCAATGAAAATCCGCGACAGCATATGTCTAGCTTTTAAAGTTTTTATGGTTATCAAAAGATTATATTAATCACTGTGTGGTTCTAATCATTTTTAAATTAAAGGTAATTTAAGGCTTCAGTTGAACTAACGTATTTCCGGAAGCTACCATAAGTCGGACAATAAAAATCAGTATCTTTCCTATTAATTCTACTGCGATATATCGTAGTGATATCGTGTCGGATCCAATGGTTACCAGTCCGCGAAAGTTCGACAGCGTCGTGCCGCAAGCGACGTATACCTCATTAATTTCATTAGGGCGCGTTGTTCGAAACTACATTAATTATCTGTCTGTGCGCCCCCTGACGTCTGTCATATGTAAACTTTATATTTATCGCCCTCGGTACTCACTATTTATTTGCAAAATTCATTCCCAAATAGTCGATTTTGCCAGTCAATTTTGTGTCTAATAAATGACAATACACGCAAACTAATTTTATTGGGAAAGTAAACAACAAAATACACATCATTCTGCCCTTATTCCACTCCAAGTAGGGTCGCAACATGTTGTCATATGATTTGGCTACGTATTTTATGACCGGCCACCTATCTGACGTCAATTAACTTTAGTCTCCTTTTACGACACCTCAGTAAAAAAGAGTGTGATCTATTCCACTCAACCGGCATTAAACAACAAAATACAGTTCATTTATAAACTTCAATCCTAGAATATTTTAACGATAAAATCCTTCGTCCATTATATTAAATCCACTAAATTTATAGAAACATCACAGCTGCTAAATACCATATATTCCCTAAAAATGTTCAAATGACTATACCATACCTGACTTTTGAACTTAGTCTGTTGTTTGTCCGTAGCTGTGTGCGTTGCGCTTTAGTAATTTCACAATTTACTTCGTCAAAAATTGCCCGGTTTTCATTGAATGGCGTTGAAAACATCACGTGTCGCTGATTCAGCGCGTAACAAACTGTATTGCGTTTTATTGAATCAAATTTTATCGACACTACAGTATCAGCACGAACAACGTAAACGGGATCAGGTTAAATTTTTTAAAGTTTTTGAATTTAGTAAACAATAAATCTGAACTTTACTAGTTTTGAAAACACTTCAAATTCAAAACTTCAAAAGTGTCTGCGACTGTTTAGAAAGTAAGGGCAGGGAGTTCCAAAGTAGAATTGCTCGGAGAGTAAAGGACTTGAAATATAAAAAAGAAGAGTGGGAGGGAATTTATAATCGTAGGTTGCTGCTGGAACGTAAAGTAAAGCTATGTGTGTTCTTTTAGATAAAAGTGATACGACGAAGAAAAAATTGTTGCAATTTAAATTACATGTTTACGCCGCGTGGAATCTGGCTGAATAGAATAGTACCACCCTCATTTCCTACCGAGGTGTCATAAAAGGCGAATAAGATAACTTGACCCACCGTGTGGTATTCGGTTTAGTAGAATAGACCGCCCGCTTTCTTACCGAGGTGACGTCAAATACGACTAAAGTAAGTTGACGTCAGGCTGGCGGCCGGTCGTAGAAACGCAGCCAAATCATGCGAGAACCTATTATAACATGTTCTACGACCCCACTTAAAGTGGGATAAGGGCAGGAAGATGTTGATGATAAATAGTTGTATTTATAATAAAATCTTTTGGTACACGCTAAGTTGCAGTTTGGATTCAGTGTTCGTAAAGAAAAAATGTTGCGAACGTGCGCAGATTGCGATTTGTTTATGGGCTCATATCGACCTAGTTTGGCCCAAAAAAATAGGTGGGTAAGATATACGAATCTATACTAATATATAAAGCTGAAGTGTTTGTTTGTTTGAATGAGCTAATCTTAGGAATTAATGAACCGATTTGAAAAATTCTTTAATTGTATGATAGTCCATTTATGGAGGATGGCTATAACATCACGCTTAGATGAATAGGAGAGGAGTAGCAATAAAAAAAATCACGAAAACGGCAAAATCAAAAGCTGTTCTTATGTGCGCTAAGTAAACGGTAAAAAGTTATTCAAAAAGCTCTAATAATTAACTGACATGTTCAAAGTTTAAAAGAAAAGCTATGTGTCACAGACAGGCAAATCGTTTTTTAAGATAAAAGTGATACGACGAAGAAAACATTGTCACAATTTAAATGACATGTTTCTATTGAATGGTTTACACACGTTTGAAGTATAAATGTGTAAAAAACAGCAATACATGACTTCCCATCTAAAGCTCGTCCGCTTGCGATGCTGGATCAATCAGCAGTAAAATATGCGGAGCGCGTACCCTCGGAAAAAACATCTCGGAAATTATGAGATCGCGGCGTGGCCTGCATGGCTCGCCTGGTATTATGGCTGGCATAAATACAAGCTACGTTACACTAAGCCTGGATCGTACGTGGACGAAAAATGCAAATGACAACGTTTACAGCTTCTTGTTATCCGAAAGTTAACTAAGTAGCATAAAGTTCAAAATGTATCGCATGCTTTGTATTAAAGTGATCATAATTTGTGGAATTAGGCGTTAGTTTGCGGAGATCCATACTACAAAAGTAATATAAAAATTATTTTGCTATAAATTAAATTAAATAAAATATAATTATTATAGCACAATAATTTTATAATTACTTTTGAATTAAAGTGATCGTTTGCCGTGTGGTATACGGCTGAATAGAATAGACCACCCACATTTCTTACTGAGGTGCCGTAAAAGGGGATTAGGGTGAGTTAGGTTGAGTAGAATAGACCACCCTCATTTCTTAGCGAGTAGTCGTAAAAGGCGACTAAGGTAAGTTGACCCACCGTATGTTATCCGGTTGAGCGGAATAGACCATCCTCTTTCTTACTGAGGTGTCGTAAAATACGACTTAGGTAAGTAGACCGATCGTTAAATACGTAGCCAAATCATGCGAGAACCTGTCTATAACATGTTCTGCCGACCCCACTTAGGGTAGGATAAGTGCAGGAGGATGGTGATAATAAATAGTTGTATTTATAATAAAATCTTTAAGTATACGTTAAGAAGCAGTTTGGATTCAGAGTTGGTAAAGAAAAATATATATTTTTTTATCATTCGCTTAAATCTGTTTGAAATAAAAAAAGACTTAAGTTTTAGAGCGTCATTTTTCAGAAATATCCAATCGTATATCTAATCGTTTTTATTGAAGGATGACATGTTTCTAGAATTTAACATTTCTGGTAAAGCTATTGTGGGTTGATTGTATAGAATAGACTCCAACTCAAAACTGAACTCGTGCTATGATTGGCGGCATTCAGATAACAAAGCACGGATAACGCGCGTCCAGTAATGAGCGGCTTTGAAAATGCGGTTTGGTGAAAGCCAAAGGAGTAAGGAGACTAGATAACTACACAAGTTGGGACGATTATCTTCAGCCTGTTATTATTCCACTACTGCTATCTTTATCTGTTTGTTGAAGGAAATTTCAGTCAACAGGAATGTTGCTTTGTCTAAAGAAAATATTTTCATCAGCCTGTTACTATCCCATTGTTGCGAAATATTATCTATAAGACTTACTGCTTTTGAAGGAAAATGTTGAAACCTAATCCATCACGCTGTCCCTACGACAATATTGCAAAGCGAAGCGTTTTATTAATTCTGAATATTAAATGAGTTGAGTATAGATATATATTTTTTCGGAATCTCAGAAACAGCTCGAACAATTTTCCTGAAATTCAGCACGTAGAGGGTTTTGGGGAAGAAAAATCGATGTAGATAAGTTTTGTTTAAAAAAAATTTCGTTTTATCCCTGTTTTCGTGCTCTAAAATTTTTTTGAAATTTACGTTGAATACAATCACAATTTTTCGCTGTCAAACGTAAAGACATGGTGGTTCATTTGGGAACCGGGTGGTCTAGAGTTGTGAAAATACCTCGAGGGATCGAGCCCCACCTGCCCTATTATTTTTTTAATTTTCTTGACAATTTTTTAAATTTTTTTTTACATTATTTTAAAAATTACCGAACAAGGCTCAACCCAGGTACTTAATTCTGAATGTTTAAAGTATGAACAGTCTTTTTGTAGCTTAGCATAGATTCTCTTTAGTCGTGGATTATATCATAATAATATTATGACTTTTGTATTCCCCTGCCTTTCATCTCTTATGACCCTACCCCGAGTCCTACGAGTGACTACACTCGTTCCTGTCACCACTACAATTGTTACGTCCGTCGGAGTCACCCCCTAACACACACTTTATTTGCTTTATGGATCAATGTTCAATAAATAAAATTTTGCCAAAATAAAATATTATGTTATGCGGTGTGGAAATCAGATATATCAGCGGTCTTTTATATTTTAAATATTTTTTATAAAGTTAATTACCAAAATCAGTGTCAAAAGTAAACATTTTTTTAAAGCTTTTATCCAAATTGCCATGTATGTGAAGGTGGAGTCTTGAAAGTTAAATTTGACCACTTCCCGGTGTCCGATTGAGCTGAAATCTTATATATTCTGTCCCTATGACAATGCATTGCTATGATAAGCATGACCAGGATTAACTCCAGACCAGGTAACTCTTCAACGGTTTTTTTTTAAATTTTATAACTTTTCAAATTTAATTATTTATACCAAACTTTACCATCGCAATTAGACTTCAGTTAAATTTAACATACTGGTCTAATCTTGATGACAATGCATGTTTATGATAAGCATGACCTAATGAAGCTACCAGGTTTGGCTCCAGACGAGGGAACAATAACTTAACAACTAAAAGCAGGCGAGCAAGTTTATTTTTATATTTCAATAGAGGGGGTCATGGAAGATGTCTATATCGTGGAAATCAAGTTACTTTACTTTCGATACCAATAAGAAAGTATTCCAGTCGTGAATGTATACAAAAGAGCTTTCTAAAAAGTATCAAAAGTCAATTTCCATTCCAGATCCAATCCAGACGGCTGTCGATCTCGTCCCGTTCCCGTGACGTCAGGGGCCCGTCTCGCCGTCCAATATCTCGCTGTACAGGCATATGGCGTTTTATTATTTCTCCCATATTTCAAACTTTTATTCGCCATAAAACTGAAGAGTAATCGGACGGTCTTTTAAAGTTTTTCGAATATTGAAATACTTTACTGAGCTTGGAAGAAACATTAACTTTAATAATACTTTCTGAACTATTACAAAAATGAAATAAGATTGCTACTATTAGAAATTCTAAAGTCTGTCTGTTTCACTTTTACGGCTCATACGTTGGACCGATATTGATGAAATTTAGCACGATTAAAGCTTATAAATCGGGCTAATATATTGGAAAAAATATTTCCGTTTCTCCACGGGGAATAGAGAAAAACACAATAGTTTGCTGTGATAGCTTAGCGGTGAGACCGTGAGACTCTTTCAAGGGTTCAAAATCCGGGCAGGCACGAATGAGTTTAAAAAAACTCAAAAAAAACTTGTGTCAATTGATATATGCAATTTATCACATGCTTTTCGGTAAAGGAAACATCGAGAGAAAACCGTAATATTTCTAGAGAATTCTGGGGATATGGGTTACCTACTATAATGTTTTAATCGTATATTATTTTAACATTTAGCTGAGTAGTAAAAACACAAGTGACAAAGTGACATATGGCACCTACCAATCCACATTGCAGCGTGGTAGATCTTAGCTCTAACCCTTCTCTCCAAAAACTGGGAAAGGAGGCCTATGCCTCCTTGGTGGGATAGTAACAAACCGTTACTTTACTTTATTATTTTCTACATATAAGCTTCATATTAGGTATTATACGTCATTTGTGACGTTATGACGTATAACATAGTTTCCACGTCCGTAAAACAGAGTCAGAGTTCAACTAAGCTACTTACAAGCCAAGCACGTCTCGGGTTAACGCGTGATCATTGGCTGAATATTTGCGATATTGCTACAGTCGTATTTTATGGTAATATTTTATATCCTGAATCAACAGTTTATTTTATGGTGATACAATATATTATATTAAATACGTGTGATATCCGGCTGAGTAGAATAGACCACACTCATTTACACCGGGGTCTCGTAATAGGCGACTAAGGTAGGTTGACCCTCAGTGTGGTATCTTGCCGAGTAGGTTAAACCACGCTCTTTCTTACCGAGGTGTCATAAAATACGACTAAAGTAAATTGAACCGACGTGTGATATCCGGCCGAGTAGAATAAACGCTCTTTCTTACCAAGGTGTCGTAAAATATGACGAAGGTTATAGTAAGACAGACGTCCGGTCGTTAAATACGTAGCCAAATCATGCGACAACATGTTTATAACATGTTGTCCCAATCTCACTCAGAGTGGGATAAGGGGAGAAGAATAATGATTATAGCAAACGATTTCTATCACAACTTTTATACTATGGAATTCCGCAAAGCAACGCCTACAAATTGTAATAAAGATTATTTTCATTTGATATGATTGGGTTTCAAATAGATATTGTAACAATATTTTATCAAAATTCCAAAACCACAAATTATTCCCGAGACCTCTCAGCGGTGTTTGCATCAACTGTACACCGAGCTAATATACACCAAAATCCCATTAGACACTTCGGGATAACAGTGCTATTGAAGACTGACATTAATGTATTCGCAACTTTGAAACTAAAGAGCTCTCCGTCTGTCTATGATTCTTGAGAATTAAGATTTACTACGGTAATATTAATGGGTTTAATACTTAATTAAATTACATTAAAATAACCATATTTTGGCTGTAAATATATACCTCTCAAGACTTTTATCCGATTCAAAATTTGAAATGATTAGATAAAATAAAATAATTATAACGATAAATCAAGAAAATAAGTGATTCCGTATTTTAATTATAAACCAAATTTAAAAAATACTTATATGTGGGTTCGGCACAACGTGTTACAAACATGTTGTCACATGATTTGGCTGCGTTTTTACGACCGGCCGCCTGGCTGACGTCAACTTACCTCAGTTGTATTTTACGACACCTCGGTAAGAAATGAGGATGGTCTATTCTACTCAGCCGAATACCACACGGCGGGTCGACTTACCTTAGTCGCCTTTTACTTCGCCTCGGTAAGAAATGAGGGTGGTACTATTCTATTCAGCCGGATACCACACGGCGTGTAAGTAGTACTAGGTAACATTATTAAAATGAAAGTCTGTTTTTCTGTTATATGCTTTCACGGCTATAGCAAAATATTGATGAGATTTAAGCTGAATACATAGAGGTTTATGATTTTGGGAACATTTTTATTAATTTTTTTAAACACACGACTGTCAGTCCATAAATTAAGTAACTTAATACTTGTGATATGGGTGAGAGAAAACTGGTAATATATAAAAAAAATAACGGTCTGTTACTATCTCACAGCTGGGCATAGGCCTCCACTCTCATTTTTTTGAGAGAATGCGGATTGGTAACTTACACATATTTCTAGAATTCTCTAGAGATATGCAGGTTTCCTCACGATCATTTCGTTCACCGAAAAGCGTGTGATAAATTTTAAATATCAATTAGACATATAAGTTTTAACAGAAAATACTCTTTAATAATTGGCTGGGGTTAGAACCCGCGACCACCTCGAAAGCGTCGCACGGTCTTACAACTGGGCTATCACAGTTTAATTTAACTTAGCTTAATTGATAAATATATACATATATAATTTTAAATACATATTTAAATACATAAATACACCCAGACCCGAAGAACCGACAAATAGCCCTCAACGGGAATCGAACCCACGACCCGCGGAGCTGAAGGCACGGTCTCTGCCAACACGTACCAGTCAACATTACTTTTAAGTGATTATTGGCAGAACCGGTTTTGAAAATCAATTAATATTCAATTCAATTCAAAATAATCTTTATTCAAGTAAACTTGTAAACAAGTGCTTTTGAATCGTCAACTCTACTGCTGGTTCGTAAAGTCGGTCCTACCGAGAAAGCCAGCAAAAACTCGGCGGTTATTCTTTTCATAATAATACTCATAACTATCTAGTTACATTAAGTCATTACTATCTTGTACGGGGTCGAAGAGGAGCTATATTCACGCTTTTTTATCATCTAAGTAATCCTCAACAGTATAGTAAGCTTTCCCTTTAACAGTGTTTTTAAACTTCTGTAAATTGATAGTGAAATTTTATTATAGAAACGTTAAATAAAATAAATAACAAGTAAACCATGATTTAAGTTTAGATGGAAGGCAATATTTACTTGCCAGATGTGCTTGCATAACTGAAACAAAAAAGCTGTAAAAGGTCTAACAAAACAGTGTTATCTTAAATTACACTCGCACGGATCGCCCTAAGTCCTCGCATCAGAAAACAAAACATTTTATCTAAAGGGTTACAAGTGTTATATATGGAAAGGCGCAGGTGGCGTTTCGTGAAGGGCCCGACTTATTTTTTGTCCCTCAGGCTATCTTTCAGTTGGGTTTTTATCGTGCTCGAATTTATAAGGTTTTACTTGCGATTTAAAACTCTTGGGAGAGTTTCTAACTGTAAAATAAAGACAAGAATACAATATTTTACCGTGAGCTCATTTTCGTTAATTTAATTGTTGAAATACCACGCAATTATATTCTTCCTGTCGTTATCTCACTCTAAGTGGGGTCGGCACAACATGTCTTTCTCTTCCATTCTGTTCTCTTTCTTACTGAGGTATCGTAAAAAGCGACTAAGGTTAGTTGACCCACAATGTGGTATCCGATTGAGTAGAATAGATTACCCTCTTTTTTACTGAGGTGTCGTAAAAGGCGACCAAGGTAAGTTGATCCACTCTGTGGTATCCAGTTGAGTAGAATAGATCAATCTCTTTCTTACCGAGGTGTCGTAAAAGGCGACTAAGTTAAATCGACGTCAAGCAAGCACCCGGTTGTTAAATAAGTAGCCGAATCTTGTGACAACATGTTTATAACACGTTATGCCGACCCCACTTAGTGTGGGATAAGGACAGAAGAATGATGATTAAAATTTATTAAATAAAAAAAAACCACACACTTCATTATAAACAAGAATAATTGAAGATAACGGAAACTGACAATATATACATAATATCAAATTTCAACCTTAACAGTGTAAATCAAAGCAATTTTATCGGCCCTTATTATCTAAGTGCTCCTTAAACTCAAATTATCGTTCACGAGGTCTCGTTGGTGCCAATAATCGTTACTTCCTCCTTCCGCCACTAACGACACTAAACAGGTGGCGAGCCGCCGACTTTTTATGTCACTTCTTGTTATTAATTATACTAAGAGACATAACGGTTACCGTAAAAAGTTACGTTTTCCCCAAAAGAAAGTTTGCTATGAAATCTTTTTATTATAGGTACATTTATAAAAGCTGTGGTAGCCCAGCGGTATCACCGTGCGCCTCTTTCGAGAAGGTCTAGGGTTCAAACCCCGGGCAGGCACCAATGAGTTTTCTAGTAAAACTTATGTGTCTAATTGATAATTGCAATTTATCACACGATTTTCGGTGAAGGAAAACATCGTGAGGAAACCTACATATCTCTAGAGAATTCTGGGGATATGTGTAACCTACCAATCCGCATTGGAGCAGCGTGGTAGGTCTTAGCTCCAATCCTTCTCTCCAAAAAAAACGGGGAGAAGAGGCCTATGCCCAGCAGTGGGATAGTAACAGGCCGTTACTTACTTTTACTTACTTACATTTATAAAAACGTTCTGACAGGAGTTCTAATGTTCAAACAAGTTTGTTTCTTCAGAAAGCTCAAAAATCGATTGTGTATATAAACATTTTTGTATGCAATACATTTTTCAAGCATTTTTAAACGCCTGAATTGAAAATCTTTAAAAGATTCACCGCCGAGTTTCTTTTAGGATCTTCTCGGTAAGAGCAACATTCCGAACTAGCTGTAGCTTCATTAATCATATTGATCCTTGACGATTCAAAAGTGCTTGAAAGAGCTTATTTGAATAGATTATTTTTAGTTGATTTGATTTAATTTGTCTTTACATGAGTTTAGAAAATAGGCATCGTACATTTAAAAACTTACTATTCAATTAATATCCTATCATGTCCTGGTAATATTATAAATGACGATTCAAAAGCACTTGTTTACAAGTTTATTTGAATAAAGAATATTTTGAATTTGAATTTGAATTTGAAAATGCGAAAGTTTGTGAGCATGAATATATTTTTGTTACTCTTTCACGGCGAATCCGCTGAACCAATATCGATAAAATTTGGCACAATTATTACTTATACACCGGAATAACACACTGCGGATTGACTTACTTTAATCACCTTATACAGCACCTCGGCAAGAAATGAGGGTGGTCTATTCTTCTCAGCCGAATACCACACGCCTAACTAATAATACATAATAATACTACATACACCTAATAAATAAAAGAAAATATATAAAAAACCCAGATGTATTTATCTCAGTCTCGATCTGAACGCATATTCGAAACGACTATAAGATGCTATTGGGCATTTCTTAAACACGTGAGTCTCTTAGCGTGTCTTAACTGAGCAGAGGAGTCTGTGTTAGTCATTTATAATATTACCTTATACTACATTTTTAGTTTTCTGAATTTTCCGCTGAACTATGATAATATAACTGAGGCCGTTTATTTCACAAAAGCAGCCTAAGGTGAATGAAGACCTTTTATTTCGTCAGCGGTTGTTTACAACAATGAAACTGATTCATGAGTTCACCATTCATCCCAAGTCACGCGTGTCGGCGGTGGTTTTAGGGGGATCCGGGGGAGGGGGGAAGTGTGGAGGAACATTTCACTTGTCGGACCTCTGTCTCTTGGACAATGGAGCGAGGTTTGAATTCATTACTTTTACAAACAGCCCAAATTACCTTGTTTAATAGAATGAATGACGTGGTTTTTGTATACGACCTGAAGGATAAATTAGTGTATGATTTTAATTATTTATGTATATTTCTAAACCTGCGCTCAACTGTGCGTATAACTGACAATCAAAGTAAGCTAAATCTAACTCATTCAGATCAAAATAATCTTTATTCAAATAAGCTTTTGAAGTTTTAAGGTCAAGGATCAACTAGATTTAATGTAGCTACACCTGATTCGGAATGTTGCTCTTAACGAGAAGAACCAGCAAGAAAGTCGGCGTAAAATTTGAAAATTCTTTCAGCTTCATACAGGCCTGCGGTTTAATAATGTAAAATTGGAAATGTTTAAAAGACCGCCAAGTTTCTTTCTGGATCTTCTCGTTAGGAGCAACATTCCGAACCAGTTGTAGCTTCATTTATCATATTGATCGTTGACGATTCAAGAGTGCTTGAAAGAGCTTATTTGAATAAAGATTATTTTGATTTGATATCTTTCTCACGATAAAATATTTCAGCAAATACTACAGCGGGTTTCCTTCAAATAAAAAAGGATTAGGATTGATCCTGTCCTAAAATATTCGAGAGTCAACGGGTCTGTGAGACCTCTATTTACATACTTTTATGTTATCGCCCGTTCAATGAAGTTGTAATAAAAACACGAGCAGTCATGTTATGTACTCTAGGGTCTTGTGGCTTTATTTGGGTCTCAATTGCGACAGAAGATTCAATTATAGCATGGAACTCATTTTTGAGTCACTTTTCTACACTATACGACTAGCCTCAACGGCTTTAACAGGGTTGAAAAGCATCGTCGAGTTTGCAGATTGTGCGCAAAGTGAGTTCCCTTTAAAATTTTCCATGGTGTCTATATTCTGATGATGCTTCGATTATGAGTCGAAAGGATTGTCGAGAATGTGTGCAGTGCCAGTGTAGTATGGTGTGTTGCGCTTAACATATACTTCATTCATTCTACAATGTTTATAATTTGTTTACAATTATGTTGACTCACAATAATTACTTTTATGTTCATAATCAATTTGGGAAGAATTTTATGATACATTGATTCTCACGAGGGCAAAGCCGGTGGCTCAGCTAGTCCTATTATATAATAGGAAGCATTGCAGTCAAACAGTCTGTAATGATCGTTAGTAATTAGGACTATAACTCAGTCACTGAATGGTACGCCATTAGTCCTCTATTCTCAGTCAATTCTAATCAAAGGTTTAATTACTCCAATAAGTTAAGCGTTTAGTTCTGCTGAATATGGCTAAAGTTTTGTTAACTCATCAGTGGTCGTCTTTATATCCTTAAACTTTAAAGTATTATTCATATAGCACTGCAAATCTATCTTAAATTTTACCACCGAAAATATAGGCGTCCAAAAAGCGTCCTATATGACCCTGATGATCAAATAACGATCGCAAACACAGAAACACGTAATACACACATACAGCGTCTTCGCCGGCGAAGACATGGTCCCAGATTTCTGACGTCGGTTGGTCGTGGCTTCTTGCCACCCTTCCATCGTCGTATTGACTAAAGTCATATCATCAGCCCTCCACTACATGTCGTCCTAAGCCGTGGTCCGGCCTCACAGGAGGCACCCTTAGGACGACGTTCCCCGACGCTAGTAGAGCTTCTGCGCTCTACTCTCCGCATTTTGCTATCTCAGCGATGCTTCTACGCTCGCCCGTCCCGCCCGGTGACGCTGTAAAAGCCGTTAGGGCTAACAGCATACAGTCAATTTGAAAAAAAATTATCTTAAATTACTTAACCGTTACTCGAATTTCTTTATCATTTAGCACATCAGTGCATTTTGACGATTCTAATTTTTTTTAATGAAAAATTTACATTATACCTTACTTTTGAAACTTGTTAAGTATTATTGAATTAAACAGTTAAAACCCCGAAAGACTAAGGGTTTTTTATTTTTAAGTTACCCCGGTTTATAAGATTTAATTGTTTAATTATGTCATTTTGTATAGATTTGTTTTTGTATAGTTTTAGTTTTAGTTTAGTTAGACAAATAGACAGGTGTCTATGTATTTGTCTATAACTAAAATATGCGAAAGACTGTACTTTCATATTATTTATTGTTTGGATAATAGTCAAGTTCAAAACTTAAAACTCAATTAATTATTTCATTATACACTACATAAAGGCAGATTAGATGCTAAAATATGAAATCCGCATGCATTCCTAGTGTTTAGCGATAATAAAAATGATTTTATTGTTTAAATCTTGGATATAAAAATGTACGAAACACGTTGACTTCACAATCCAAAAAATCCAACGCCCTATTTAACAGTTAAATGATTTTATGTCGCGGATGAATTTGCAGGTTACTGGTCTGGAAAAACGCCTTTGTGAAGTGATTTAGATTTCCCAGTTGATTGAAGTTTGTTTAAGTCAATACTTAATCGACAGATGGAGTGATTTAAATATAAAACCGTTGATGTGACAAGCTTACGCCGTGTGGTATCCGGCTAAGTTGAATAGACCACACTCATTTATAGCCGAGGTGTTGTAAAAGGCGACTAAGGTAAGTCAACCCACCGTATGGTATACGACTGAGTAGAATAGACCACTCTCATTTCTTACCAAGGTGTCGTAAAAAGGCGACTAAGATAAGTCGACCCGCCGTGTGATATCCGGCTGAGTAGAATAGACCACCCTCATTTCTTACCGACGACGTGTCATAAAAGGCGACTAAGGTAAGTCGACCCGCCGTGTGGTATCCGGCTGAGAAGAAAAGAACACCCTCTTTCTTACCAAGTTGTGTAAAATACGACTAAGGTAAGTAGACGTCAGGCAGGCGGCCGGTCGTAAAATGCGTAGCTGAATCATGCGTAACCAATTCTTTTTATTATATTTATATTTTTGATATATACAATGTTTTTTCGATATATTTATAGTTCTAAAACTTTTGACTTATTTATTTTCAGTAAGGCTTGATTTATGAAAACTTTAGATTTAATATAATTAAAATAGAATATTTAAGAACTAACAAAAAAACAATGGTGAATATGCCTGTATATGATAATTATAATGGAACTAGAATTAATATAAGGATTTATTGTTTTGTGTTGATTTATACATAAATATCTGGGTGACCGAGCTTCGCTCGGTAATTTTTTACAAAAAAAAAACTTAAAAAAAAAGAAACAACAATTATTTAGTTGGGGATCGATCCTTGGCATTCACATTTCTCGAGGCTGCCCGTTACTCGAATAAGCTACGTCGACTTGACAGCTGATGACGAAAATTCAATTCAATATAAATGTTAGTGTTTTTTAATGCCCAAAAACAGGGATAAAACAATATTTTTTTTACATAAAACCTAGCTAGATCAATTTTTCTCCCCCAAAACCTCCTACATGCTGAATTTTGGGAAAATCGTTGGAGCCGTTTCCGAGATTCAGAAAATATATATATATACAAGATTAACTCATTTAAATATAAAGATATATCGCTGGTGTATCAAATAAATAAACAGATATGAATGTTTATATAAAACGTCAACGCCACCATGACACCCTTAGAACCCTTTCCGGTTGCTTATTGTGACCCACTCATAAAAAGCTTAAGGCGAGCGACACAGAAATACACTCACTGCTGAGTGTTGTAGTCATTAATTTTTGTTTTACATCTCACGATATGATGCACACGACACGATCCACACGATACGATCTTGCATTCATCAAATCATCCATTATTAAAAAAAATTCACGAACAACAAATTCTCTTTATTGCGCAATGACAGAAAAATATATATTAAAAGGTACACTATTACTTCAATATTTAATAAAAAAGAAATTCAATAATAATAAAAATTAAAAAAACATTCAGAAACTTACGACTAATTAAATTAAATAAGGACGACAACAATTTTTCGCAAGTACAAATCAATGTCACATATAAAGTAAAGAAAAAGCTTTTAGTAAAGTATAATTTTGTAAGAAATGGGTTATATAAAAGGAAGATTACATTAATTAGGAGAGGAGCAGCAATGAAAAATATTGTTAAAACGGAAAAATTTTAAGCTTTCATTGCATGCGTAAGTCAAAAATCTCTTATAATTAATTCATGATAACTACTTTTACGTTCAAAATTTCAATTCGGGAAAAATTTGTGACACACTGATTACAATGCGGGCAAAACTGCTAGCAGAGCTAGTTAATTATTAATGTAACCATTAATATGGGTGGTAACTAGCTTTGTTTAACTTTGCTTTGTTAGGATTTGAAACAACAATATGGAATTCAAAACAAATTAAATCTAGTAGTAAGGCGATACGTGGGCTACTATAAGTACTAATCAGGCAGAGTAGGTTTATAGACAGTAATAACTTCAAATTCATATTCAAAAAATTCTTCATTCAAATAGACTGTTTTCAGTACTTTTGAATGGTCAAATGTTAAAAAAAACTATCATTGATTCGGAGATTTGCTTCTGCGGAGAAGAAGAAACGCCTTGGATAATCTTATCAAAATATTTTTTTTAGAATTTAATTGGTTACGAGTTAAATTAGTTCGTCAGCACACAGGGCTTCTGATAGATTAATTTGGTAGTTGGACAAAATAACTCCTACTCAAACTTAAAATAAATATACTTTTAAATGACACGAGAAATCGTATGTTATAAAGAGCACTAACCCTTGACTTGGCATGAGATCAGTCATTCTTAAGCCTTATTGTTATTGGATTACACACAAGATGACTTTATATGGTGGGTAGCCGTTGATTTTTAAATCTGATACTTATAAAATTAAGCGTATTGTGTTGGTGTACACATCTGAATGTAATATGAATCATTATCTTAAAAAAATAAATAAAATATAAATAAATCATCATCATCTTCCTGCCCTTATCCCACTTTAAGTGGGGTCGGCACAACATGTTATAAACATGTTGTCACAGGATTTGGCTACGTATTTTACGACCGGCTGCCTGCCTGACGTCAACTTATCTTAGTCGTATCTTACGACACCTCGATAAGAAAGAGGGTGGTCTATTCTACTTAACCGGATACCACACGGTGAGTCAACTTACCTTAGTCGCCTTTTACGACACCTCGGTAAGAAATGAGGTTGGTCTATTCTACTCAGCCGGATACCACACGGCGGGTCAACTTACCTTAGTCGCCTTTTACGACACCTCGGTAAGAAATGAGGGTGGTACTATTCTATTCAGCCGGATACCACACGGCGTAAATAAAATATAAATAAATAAATTTTAAAATTATTTAATTGATATATATAACAAATTAAAGAATGATATTTAATAATCTTATATATTCCTGACCACATTAACTCTCCAACCTATATCAAAATTTTTTATTAATTTTTGCAAAAGTTGAAAAAGTTGCAAAGGCCTTTTTTAAGGAAAGGAAGAAAATAGCGTCCGAGAAAAGTTTTATGCTAACATGTTCCTTTAACAAATTCAGCTATTTTTTAATATTTAAGATATCCTATGAATGTAATTCATCCAGTTATTTTTAAAATACTAATGTAGATGCATAATTTTAACCAAAAATAAGTTTAAATTACAGACAATATTTTAAAAAATAAGTTTTAATTATCAAGCTGTAAATATGATAACTTATAAGGACGAGCTTTTAAAATATTTAAAGCTCGAAATTATTATTAAAGAAAATCGTGGCTTCGTATAACATTTAAGCTTATATTTTATTTACCTTTTATATTATTTCGACCTTCTATTCTGTAAATCTATTTAAATTTTAACTTTATCTTCTATATGTATCAAATATAGCTTAAATAATAATGTAAAAATGTTAAAATATCCTTAATTTTCTCGTAGGAAAAACAGATTATTTTTAATCCTATATGGCAATCCTGGTATATGAAAAAAGTTCTATCAAATTTCTTTAATAATTTTTTTAATCTCTCCCACTTACATGTCAATTTATAAACTTGATTTAATACAATATAGTCATGGAAACAGTTATCTTGTATTATTATCATCTGTAATCTCTCACGTCATTTTAATCAATCTCTTATCACGATAGACCTCGTTATCAGTATACGTGATGAAACGTGCACAATGTATTATCAGGAGTTAAATTAGGAAGCGTTTATTGACATGATAACATTCAATTTCTTAATCTACAACTATAGAAAAGTATCATGTAAATGTGTAGACAGTTTTTTATGAGTGCCGTTGAACCTACTTATTCAAGAGTCACACTTTCTTTAATATTTAAGGTCCAAAAACATTATAATATTGTTAAATGGATTTTTTATTAAGAAATCTTTAACAGAAGAGGTATTTAGAATATTTAAAAAATAGACACAGAAATAAGAATATATATCGATTAGTATTAAAGTGACCGAAAAGTTGATTTGTGACAAACTGCAATGAAGCGTAGCCTTCTAAACTCGTAACTGTTAAAGACACCCATTACTTGGCCAAGAAACACTAGTTTTTTTAAAGTTCTTAGCGTGATGTCATAAATGACATTGAAATAAGGATTACAATGCATCTTACTCAATTTGGCCTTAATTTGAATTCGTTCAGTTTAATATTAAGCGTGTGATATAGATTATTTTTTCCAATCAAAAACTTCTATGCTCAATTCTTGAAGCTTAACAAACCCTTCAATGTACCTTGAAAATTCTGGAGATTTCTGTAAACCGCCTGAATACACTGAAACAGCTAAGTAGTCCCAAACTTCAAACTTTTCCTTCAAAGAAGAGTGATTATCTAAGTTGCCTAACCAGTTTTTTCCTGAATTTGGAATTTGTGTTACAATTACTTATTTCCCACAGCACAAGCACAATTTAAAATCGATGGCGAAGTTTCTACCAAATCTCTGTTTGCAAGAAATAACAAGAAAAATTTAGTTGTGTGACATTTTAAAATATTGACTAAGAAAATCCATAAAGTTAAGTATTTATTTAAAAAAAGTTATAGGTTCTAATATTTACTTTGATCAATAGGTAGCAGCACCGAATATGAAATTTCCAGGGTCCATAGGATTTTCCGAAATGAAATACTCCTTCCACAATTCTTGAAACTGCTCCCAAGTAATAGTTAACTTTCCTCTAGTCATGAACGTGAAAGCGGCTAAACTGTCTTCTTTGGGAAGTCCGAAACACTCGTGAACTGTGGAAAATTCTTCACCGTCAATAACACCATCGCCACTAGCGTCTTCCAGTTCAAATATAAATTTGCAATACAGTGTCTGCCATTCGAAAGGTGATGCAGGATTTTTAGCAAATTCTTCCCACATCGTGAGCCATTCTTCAATAGAAACCTGCCCATCTTTGTTTGAGTCCGCTGTTTTTTCCAACGCTTCCCAAATATTCATCAGAGCGGTTTCTGTATCTTTATACTTAGGATCATCAGAAGACCATCTTCTTAATTTAGCTATATTTTCTATCGCTAGCTCAAAATCACCCCTGTCTATATTGCCACTTGCGTTTGTGTCGAAAAATGCGTGAAACAAGTACAAGTACTTCATTTTTCTGAATTCGGAAATCATTTTTATGTGTACCGTTTAAATGAATGTTTTGTACTGCTGGTATTGTTTTGTTTATCGTCGATCGCGGTAATATATTGATAAATCTATTATCAGTGGATAATTAATAAATAGTAGCGTAAAACGTATCATTATTTTTAGTCTTTTGTCTGTGATTAAACTTTTTATATTTTGAGTATATTGTTTCTTCCTATACTTACATACTTCTAATCTTTGTTATTCTCAAAAGTTTTCATCTGCCTTATTTTTTAAGTATTTACTTAATCTGCTTCTAGTTTAGATTCCATCCTCCTGCCTTTATCCCACTCTAAGTGAGGTTAACACAATATGTTATAAACATGTTCTCACACGATTCAGCTACGTATTTAACGACCGGCCGCCTGCCTGACGTCAACTTACTTTGTCGTCTTTTACGACACTTTAGTAAGAAAGAGCGTGTTCTATTCTACTTAGCTGGATATCACACGGCAGGTCAAATTAACATAGTCACATTTTACGACACCTTGGTAAGGAATGAGGGTGGTCTACTCTACTCAGCCGGATACCACACGGCGGGTCAATTTACCATAGTCACTTTTTACAACACCTCGGTAAGAAAGAGGGTGGTCTATTCAATTCAGCCGGATACCGCACGGCGCCTGCTTGTTGTTGTTCATTTGTTTTAAATTTTTATACTTGCTATTATATTATTTGTACTCGCAAAGGTATCAAATGTTGAATAAAGCAGTAAGCAAAGCTTTGATATGGAAAATCATATGATTCTCAAATAGGAATTTAAAATCCAATTTAAATTTGCGAAAACGCGCATCCAGGCGTTCCCGGGGGAACGGGCCGTTACGAAGGATATTGTTCGACGCGGGAAATGACGACTTGTACCAGATTTACTGCCAGAAAACATAAGTAAACCTGAGTATAGTGCAAGAGATGACATGTACTTACTCAAGAGTTTTAAAACTTGACTGTTTTTAAACACACAATACATACATAATGTATTATGTATGATTAATAAAACCGCACACATTCTATTCCTATCCTCCCATCTATAATATATAGACCGTTTGGTTAAAATCACGGGGTCCGGGATAATTTTCATTTTCTCACCTAATAATATTGCGCCTCTTATGCTGACAATAAGTATTTATAATACCTCTTCGATTAAAATATCTTAAGCTACTCCTATATTCATAATGGAATTACCGTTATTGAATATATTGCTATCTATCTCTTCTTCTTTTTAGCTTTATACCATATTTATATTACATATGTTAGTTTTCGATGGTCCTCTTTCCAACTTCATTTCCTCCATTTTTACCAGATTTTGACTATACTCTTGATAAGACTATCGTCTCTAGAAAGAAGAAGTTGTTTCTCAACCGTTAGACATCCACTGCTGGACATAGTTCTCCTTAAGAGATCTCCACAACCCACGATTTTGTGCCGCTTAGCCAGCGGCTCCCTGCGACCTTTTTGAAGTCGTCGGTCCACCTCGTTAGGGGTCTACCAACCCTTCGCTTTCCAGTGCGACCTTAGGACCCCAACGCCCATCGGTTCTACGCACTACGTGCCCCGCACATTGCCACTTCAGCTTCGCGACAAGATGAGCTATGTCTCTGATCTCTGATCTCCCCATTCCTGATTTGATCGCGTAGAGATACACCAAGCATAGCTCGCTCCATCGCTCGCTGAGTGACTCTGACCTTTCTCATTAGGCCCATAGTCAGTGACCACGTTTCAGAGCAGTAAGTCATCACTGGCAACACGCACTGTTCGAAAACCTTGGTCTTCAGGCACTGAGGTATTTTGATAAGACTATATACAGCACATATTTTCATGTCGTCTCTTAGACTATTTTTTGAAACTACTTCGGGGAGTTTCGCACAATAAATTTTATATATCTTCCCGTTTTCCCTTTTTGTTTAGAAATAAATGTTAGATTACGAGTTATTTACTTTCAAACGGCGCCAATACTTGAAATGTGGTATTTGAGATGAATACAAGAAAACGCTCAGAATAAAAAAAGAAAATATTCTTGAGAATATTTTTGCTAGTAATTTAGTCTTCAAAGATTTATGATAAAATAAGGTGAAATTACTTATAGCCGAAAATTTTATAAAACAGCTCAAAAGCCTTTTTCTTAAGTAAGCTAATCAAGGGGGCAACGTGTTCATTAGCTAATTGAGTTGCGCCAAGATGCCCTCCGATGAAGCAATACACAGGGTTGTACCTGTTATAAGAATTATATTTTCAAAAAAGCAACTGCCGAGTTTCTTCCTGGCTCTTCTCGGTAGGAACAGCTTTCCGAACCAGCAGTAGAGTTGACGATTCAAAAGCACAAGTTAACAAGTTTATTTGAATTTTCCGCCGTGTGCTATCTGGCTGAGTAGAATAGACAACTTCATTTCTTACCGAGGTGTAGTAATAGGCGACTAAGTAAGTTCACCCGCCGTGTGGTATCCGATTTAGTAGAATAGACTACCTTCTTTCTTACCGAGGTGTCGTAAAATAAGACTAAGGTAAGTTAACAGTCAGGCAGGCGGCCGGTCGTAAAAATACAGCCAAATCATGTGACAGCATTGGTTGTTTCGACTCCACTTAGAGTGGGATAAGGGCAGGAGGATGAATTTTTTTAATTTTATAATATAGAGTATATTAACATAATACAATTACTTAATTTTAAAAAGAGTGACCGCCGAGTTTCTTGCTGGTTCTTCTCGGTAAGAGCACCTTTCCGAACCAGTCGTAGCTTCATCGTAATTTGACGATTCGAAAGTGCTTGTAAAAGCCAATTTTAATAAAGAATTATTTGAATTTACAGCACACGAAGTCACGGGTACACGTAAATGATAAACATGGGGTTATATTCTGTTGAATTACATCCGCGAATTTCAGAGCAAGCCCAACGCGAACTTCGCGAACTTAAAGAAGGTTATGCCAACAATGTTTTGATTAAAATTTCAAGATTCCGCAAGATAATATCTACGCTTGTGCCAGCCCTGCTGAGTATAGGGTGTTCGGTGCCCGGCGATACAGTTTAACTGTCGCTCGTTGGGTTTTATGTTAATTTAGACACATTTTCGGATGCGCTTTTAACGAGCAAACATGCAGAGCCGATGGTAATTTGTTTAATTTAATCTTGTTTACAGTTCGAAATGGTCACGGCGAACAGTGTTTAAAATGTATCCATTAAGAGTATTTAAATGATTGTAATAAAAAATGTATAATTTTATGAAACGAATATATAATTGTAACAGACAAAGTAGGAAACAATATAAGCTTACTCATGCTTTGCTCCTTGAAAAAGTACGTAAGTCGTTTGTGGATTTGGATATATAAGATTCTATAATAAATTTCCGCAATAAATTTGCAAAAGCTTTGCCATTACAGCAATTTAAAAACACTATTAAAAAAAGGCTAATATAGACAGCCTACTATATAACTGAGCATTACTTAGACGATAAAGAGCGTGCCTACTCTTCGACCATGTACAAGACAGTATTGACTAAATGTAACAAGTATTAAGAATTATATTTTTTTCTGGCTCTTCTCAGTAGGGACAGCTTTCCGTACCAACAGTAGAGTTGACGATTCAAAAGCACTTGTTTACAAGTTTATTACAGAATATTTTATTACAAAAATATTTCAAATTTGAATTTGAATTTGAACGACCTGTTATTATCTGATGTTATGCGGCTTGTTATTATGGATATAGGCCTCCTCTATCCGTTTTTCAAACAGAAGGGTTGGAGCTAAAACCCACCATTCTACAATGCGGATTCATAAGTTATACATACCCCAGACATCATTATATAATTCTTTATTTCATTTATATCGTTACCTATGGCAATACGATATAAAACAGTCCTACATATTCCTACTTCGTTCAAACTCTACCTAAAATAAACTACACTATCGGACGAACACTTAAAGCAAACAAAGGAGCATGGAGTCAAGTGTCGTCATATATCAGGGAATAGCACCAAGTTACAGCGACAATAAAACTTGCTGATAACTGAAGTGAAAAAGATATATCTCAGGTCAAGTAGGAATGTTAAAGAAAGAAATGCTCCTAAAAGAGAGTTTACTGTTCAAAATGGTGCTTAGCTTTTGAAATTTATACAGCAAAACTGTAATAAACTATTTAAACAAAATACATATATGACTGGCCCACGCCGTGTGGTATCCGGCTGTATAGAATAGTACCACCCTCATTTCTAACCGAGGTGTCGTAAAAGGCGACTCAAGTAAGTCGACCCGCCGTGTGGTATCCAGTTGCATAAAATAGACCAACCTCATTTACTTACCAAGGTGTCGTAAAAGGCGACTGAGGAAAGTCGACCCGCCGGCTGAGTAGAATAGAGTAGAATAAACCACCCTTATTCTTACCGATATGTCTTAAAAGTCGACTAAGGTAAGTCAACCCATCGTTTGGTATCCGGCTGAGTAGAAAAGAGTAGAATAGACCTCCCTCTTTCTTACCAAGGTGTCCTAAAAGCCGACTAAGGTGTCAGACAGGAGGCGATCGTAAAATATCAAGCCGAATAATGTGACAGCATGTTTATAACATGTTGTGCCGACCCCATTTAGAGTGGGATAAGGAAAGGAGAACGATGATGTTTTTCTCTTTAAATTTACCTATAGACAAATTTGTTAACTGTAACTTATGTCTCTTCAGTATTAAAAGGCTACGTAAACTGAATTAATACAATTTCCAAGTGGTGAATGGTACAAATCGGTTAAATCAGAGTTCAGTTCGCGAGCACTAACTCGAAACTCAATTTTGCTTACACACCGCTGCACTTTGCGCGTGCAGCGTGTGCGGCGCGCAGTTTGACATCGCATCCGTCGGAGTCCTGCGGGGCGCGGAAATTAGATGACGCGGCGAATAGGGCGGGGGAACGGAAGTTATCGATATGACATGTGCGATAGGGTAATAATATCTGGTAATCTCAGCAAATATATATTTTTTTTTATACAGGAAAAACCCCTTATGGATACCGCCGCCCGACGGGGACAGGCGTTATGTTGGACTCGCACCGACTAAAACGACCTGTGTGCTCCACCACGCTGCCGATGGCAAGGACAGGGTATCGTTGTACATATTGCCCCCATCCCTGCCGACAGCTCTGATCCCAGAGAACACCTCCCCCGGGTAGGGACCCCTCGAAAGAGAAGCCCCCCCCCCCCTCCGCTAACCGGTGAATCGGGAGCACCACATGCACCTTTTATGACACATCGGTAAGAAATGACGGTAGTCTATTCTACTCAGTCAGATACCACACGGCGGGTCATTTTAACTTAGTCGCCTTTTACGGCACTTCGGTAAGAAATGACGGTGGTCTTTTTTACTCAGTCAGATACCACACGGCGGGTCAACCTTTCTTTTTATACAGGAAAAAACCCCTTACGGGTACCGCCGCCCGACGAGGACAGGCGGCGGTTATGTCGGACTCGCACCGACTAAAACGTCATGTGTGCTCCACCACGCAGCCGATGGCAAGGACAGGGTATCGTTGTACATGTTAACGCACACACTATACAATAAGACGATATAATAGAAATACTACAATTCCACATTCCGAGATGCTCTTCTCTTGAAAGACGAACAAAGACTGACTGTTACTGAAACGTTTTATCAATAGGAAGACGCCATCGGAAACAACAACGCAACAGTGTTGCCAACATTTCAATAAAAAAGGGCGCGATTCTCTTGTTTCATGATTGTGTTGCTATAAAATACAAAGCGAAAGTCATAGGCGATATTGCCCCCATCCCCGCCGACAGCTCTGATCTCAGAGAAAACCTCATCCGGATAGGGACCCCTCGAAAGAGAAGCTCCTCTCCACTGACCGATGCATCGGGAGCACCAGGTGCACCGACCGCCTCGAGGACCTGTAAGCCAGACGTCCGATATACCCCGTTCGGAACGGTCATGACATCACATTATAAATAACGTAGTCTCTAGCCTGATGATACTTCGGTTGCGGGGTGCTTATAATGTTGAGTTTGCGATAATTAACGTGTGTAGTGCTTGTGTATTATGGTGGCGATGGTGGAGGTATGTGCATGTGTTTTTACCTATCCTCCATGTTTCTGGTATGCAAAAGGATAGTTCGCTCTACATTTAGCATTATGTATATTTCTATTTTTCTCTTTATTATATTCCATTATTATCTTTTGTATTATGGATCTCCGCAAAGTAACGCCTTATTCTATGAAGAATTTGAACGATGTACGACACAAGGAAGTGTCGATATACCGCAGCGACGTCCCTATACCGGCGCCGCCCGCAACTCAGCAATTTCCCGCAACGAGAGGTGATTTATTCCATAACTCCAGTATCGTCATTGTGCCGAGTCCGTGATCAACTTCACGCCTCCTCACCGCCGGCCCACTGGGGAAAGCTTCTATGTGCACTTTATCATTATTTTGTGTCTATCTTGTCCTTTTAATATATTAGTATAGACCGAGCCTAACTCGATAATTTTTTTTGAAGTTATAAAAAAATTCAAATTGAAAAAACAATGAAAAACAGTGGGACAGGTAGGGCTCGAATCTAGGTATTTTCACCTCTCTAGACAGCCCGTTCCTCAAATGAGCTACCATGACTTTACATTTTATAGGGAAAGTTGTCTTTTTAATTCAACATAAATTTTAGCATTTTCCCGAAAACAGGGATAGTAAGATAAGACTACGATAAAATACAAACCGAATATAAATGGGGATGTCTAAAAGCTGCACCCATTATAGAAAAGACGAGAAGTACAAGATTAAGATGGTATGGACATGTAATGAGAAGGGATGAAAATCATGTACAAATGAGAATTAAATATGAGTGTGGATGGATATGTGCCTAGAGAGTGCCGAAAAAGAGGTGGATTGTGTGAAGTATGACATGCTTATAAAAGGAGTAGTGCCAGAGTGGACGTATGACAAGAGAATGGAAGCGGAAACATGTTGTGCTGTTAATTACACAACGATATTTTTCATCTACACTTCAATAAATAAGAAGCAATATTCTCAAAAGTCAACCAAATTATTCTTTATTCAACAACTCGTCACATTGACGGTGACAAAGTTTTTTTTATATTATTGACCTATTTAAAGGAGGTTGTATTTGAAAGACGTTGTAACAATATAATGTCCAAATATCAACTAATAAAGGTTCCTCAAATTACTCCTGTATATAGAAAATAAACTGCCGTTTATTGAAAATAAACCTCTGTATATTGATAGCTATATTACGAAACGTCTCGTGTTGTTGAAAATACATCATTCGAGAGGTATTATACATCTGTTGGGCTCGCCTCAGACGAGCGGTTGGAATTGAAAATAATTTCGCAATTTCGCAGTATACTGTGCTGCAACTCGCCGATTGTAAAGAGCCAATGCTTCTTACCGACGAAATTGTGATTTCGCTTCAGAAATATCTACAGAAATCTTTATCGAGACTTCGGACAGTTCTGTATATAGGACTTAGGTTTCAAAACCACGCTTATCTATCTTTAATATTGAAATAAGTTAATCTTTTATGTATACATATAAATATATTTTCAGAATCTCGGAAACGGCTCCAACGATTTTCCTGAAATTCGGCATGTAGGGGTTTTGGGCGAGAAAAATCGATCTAGCTAGGTTTTATTTAAAAAAAAATAGTTTTATTCCTGTTTCTGGGCATTTAAAATAAAATTTAAATGTGGAATTGAAAGCGAACCATTTTTTTAGCTGTCAATAGTAATGTTGAGATAGCCGATTCGAACCCGAGTTCGAATCCCACGTATCATCGGCGCCTTCTTTCTTTTTTATATCTTTTAAAAAATTACCGAGGAAGACTCTTACTTATTATAAAAGAAAATCGATTTTCTCAAAATCTACTTTTTTTGTGCGGTCTTTATTAAAACATAGTGCAATTTTGAAACAGGTTTAGGTTAATAACATTACCATTTTATGTAAATCGTGTTGAAGTGGTCGTCGTGTGGTATCCGACTGAGTAGAACAGATCACCTTTTCTCATCGAGGTGTCGTAAAAGGCAAATAAGTTAAGTCGACTTGTGTGGTATAGGGTTAAGTCGAACATATCACCCTCTTTTTTATAGAGGTGTCGTAAAATACGACTTAAAAACTTACCTTAAGTTGACATACAACCAGTAACTACTTCGTAGATTAGCTGGCAGAGATCTCTGTCATAGGAATAAGTTGACCTTTGTACACTTTTTTTACCAATATTTTTTTTTCCAACATTTTCTATGGTACATAAATAAATAAATAAATAGGAAACCAATGTGTTATATTTTCTACGTTTTCAGAAAAATCTTTTCATATCACGCTTGTTGCAAACTTTTTTGAAAAGTTCCGACGTTTCCAAACAGATTTGCTACGAGATAAACTTGAGGTTCAATATTTTCAAAGCTCTTTTAATCTACCCTCAATTCTAAAGAACTTTTCAGATGATAGGGTTGCCATTTATGTTACTTGTATTATACGTTGTCATTGTTTTTTATCGTAAACTGCAATTAAAACACAGAAATAAATAAAACAGTTCGTACAGTATATTCATTAAAGTATTTTTCAAAAATTATAGTTCAGGGTTTAATTAATACTCACTTCTGGACCTTCTTTAAAAGATAATTGAAATAAATAAGCCAACTTACCATAGACCTGCCGGCGGAACTGTACTTGAAGTATTAAGAAACTTTCTAACCTTTTTGCGAATTAATTAAGTTACAACGGATACGTTTATTGGCGGAATCGCGATACCGCGCCAAATAAAAGTTTTTTAAACATCAAAGTGGGTAATTAAAATAAATTTTGAATATTCTGGAGACGAGCTTACTTCATTGCTTTATGGTGAAATTGATATTTTTTACCTAGAGCGATGAGCCGAGATAGCGTCGTATAAAGAGTTTAAATTATAAATTTAACTTCACTATTTTATAATTGTAAGGCGCTGACCCGATGCGCGTACTGTCGGGGGTAAGGATAAGTGCTATTCACGAATACGGAAAGCATCGCGGACAGACGATGGGTCCCTCACAGCATTCCAAGTATGGATGTGCCGTACGGAGGATGCACCGTCTCAGACGCGCTAAGGCGTAGTGTTCCAGCAGGATGCACATTAGAGCCCTAGGATCTGATAGCGATGTCGATCTAATAACATAATGTATGGGGACTTCTTATATTACTACGAAAGCACTTCGATACCGCGGAGCAAACGACGAGTGGCGCCATCTAGATTTGAGTGCGGAATCAGGTGTTCCTAGTACGTTGTGTTACATAATTTACTTTTAAATATAGATATAGATATTTATTTACAGCAAATATTTACAAGTTATATCTATCTTAAATTTGCTGTAAATAAATATCTATATCTATACTTATAAAAAAAAAACTTTCAAGCATTTATTAACTACAATATTGAACTTTTGAATCTGTAAGGGTTACCATCACGTTTACATTTAATTTTTGAAAAAGATTTAATTTTTGAAAAAGATTTTTATAGGTTTTAAAACGGCAACGATACCTGGAGAAGACTTATTTCGAGGAGCAAATGTCAATTATTCAATCAGAATAAGAAGAAAAAGGTTATATTTATTTAAAATTGAGAGTATAATAAGCACACCATTAAATACTTAATTTACTTGTGTAATCTTATCTAAAATAAGTCGAGAAGAAGAAAAGTTAAGAATATATTAATCACAAATAAAAACTTTGCGAGCGTCGCTTGAAAAAATGGTAATTTGCCTCTTACCGCAATCCAACTTTCCAATGATATAATACTTCTAACTTTAAGTTGCTTGGAGATAAGGGGTTGCTATTGACATATTTTTATATAGAAAGGTATAAATAAACAAACCACCCACTTTTCTTACCGAGGTGTCGTAAAAGGCGACTAAGGTAAGTCGATCCACCGAGTGGTAAGCGTAAGTGGTGGTTAGCGTAGCATGGTATATTACTTTAATAATTAGGAAGTGAAAAAAAAATTCTAAATTCCGTAACTCCGGAATACCTTACCTCTATTAATATTCCTATTATCCGGCACGCGCCGGTCATAATTTGTCGACCGGGTCACCTTTATTTACGCCGCGGACGTACCGGGTGCAAGTTATACGACGGACGTGAGATGCTAATGTCCAGCCGGACAAAGATGCTGTTTATATTAATAACTGTTTAATGCTTTTTTGAATTTGAAGTCCTAAGCCTTTTCTGAAAGGTAGGAAACTAGCAGTCTGATGCTATTAAATACAAATTCAAAATAACAAGTGCTTTTGAATCGTCAACTCTACTGCTTGTTCGGAAAGCTGTTCCTACCGAGAAGAGCCAAAAAACTCGCTGGTTGCTCTTTTAATAATATAATTCTTATTACTACGAGAAGTTACTTTTAGTCACTACTGTCTTGTACAGGGTCGAAGAGTAGCTATGTCCACGCATTCTTATCATCTAAGTAATACTCAATAGTATAGTAGACTTTCTGTATTAACCTTTTTTAAATAGTGTTTATAAAATTGGTTGCGGAATTTTATTACAGAATCTTATATCTAGACCCACAAACGACTTACGTACTTTTGCAAGGCGCAAAGCAGGAGCTCCAGGCTATTAACATTTCTCGAGGCTGCCCGTTTCCCGAATAAGCTACGCTGACTTGACAGTTTATGACAAAAATCCAATTCAATATGTGTTACTTTTTTTTTAATGCCCAAAAACAGGTGGCCAAAAAAATTGTGTTAAATTTTTTTTTTTACATTAAAACCTAGCTCTAGATCGATTTTTCTCCCCTGAAACCCCCTACATGCTGAATTTCAGGAAAATCGTTGGAGCCGTTTCCGAGATTCCGAATATATATATAAATACAAGATTAACTCATTTAAATATTAAAGATAAAAGCGAAATTTGCGAATATGGATTTACTTTTTCGCAAACCAATATCGATAAAATATGGCACAATTGCTTCTTATACACCTGGGTAACACATATAGAAATCCTGTTAACTGTACAGGAATAGGATGACATTAAAAAGTAATATGTTATCAATATATCACGCAACAATATCCCGCGCTAACGAAGTTGCGATTAAAAGCTATTCTTTTTATAATTACGTATGTTGTATTGGTTTTTCTTGAGTTGTATGTATGGGCCGCGCATATTTAAATTTCTATATTCAACATGCACATATCTGCATATTCTAAGACGGGATCTTATTCAAAAGGATCCCTTTGAAGAGTCCTTATGGACCCTCCGTAACGTTTGCTATTCATTTTATTTTGCATCGAATTAGCATATTGCATCTGCCTTCCCATTTGAAATTTGCATTTTATATTCAATAAGATATTTACGTGTGCAACGATTGCCGTGTGGTATCTTGCTGAGTAGAATAGACCACCCCTTTCTTACCGAGGTGTCGTAAAAGGCGACTAAGGTAAGTTGACTCACCGTTAGTTACACGGTTGAGTAGAATAGACCACCCTCTTTCTTACCGAGGTGTCGTAAAAGGCAACTAAGGTAAGTTGACCCACCGTGTGTTACCCAGTTGAGTAGAATAGATCGCCCTCTTTCTTACCGAGGTATCGAAAAGGCGACTAAGGTAAGTTGACCCGCCATGTGGTATCCGGTTGAGTAGAATAGACCACCCTCTTTCTTAACGAAATGTCGTAAAAGGTGATTAAGGTAAGTTCACCCGCCGTGTGGTACCCGGTTGAGTAGAATAGACCACCCTCTTTCTTAACGAGGTGTCGTAAAAGGTGACTAAGGTAAGTTCACCCGCCGTGTGGTACCCGGTTGAGTAGAATAGACTACCCTCTTTCTTAACGAAATGTCGTAAAAGGTGACTAAGGTAAGTTCACCCGCCGTGTGGTACCCGGTTGAGTAGAATAGACTACCCTCTTTCTTACCGAGGTGTCTTAAAAGGCGACTAAGGTAAGTTGACCCGCCGTGTGGTATCTAGTTGAGTAGAATAGACCACCCTCTTTCTTACAGAGATTTCTTATATTTATTTTCTATTAACTTTATCGCGGATTATAGCAAAATAATTTTATTATTACTTTTGTCTTACATTAAGAGCATTTTAAAAGTTAAATTAAGCGGGTACAGTTAGTTAAAAGGAGTACTATTTATTATCTCATTATTCAAAAAGTTAAGTATAGACCAGTACAGTCTTGTCTATGTATGCTTAAATTTGAATAAACACAAAAGACCTTAAAGTTTCCGGAGCAGACCGCAGTAATATCTCTACATTGTGTGAACAGTCCTTACACACCAGCAGTAGGGCTGGCGACGCTTTGAAAAATTAAATCTATACTAATACATAAAGCTGAAGAGTTTGTTTGATTGTTTGAACGCACTAATCTCAATTGAATTGAAAAATCCCTTCAGAGTAAGTTGGTCAATTTACTGAAGAAGGCTATAGACTATATATAACATCACGCTAACATGAATAGGAGAGGAGCAGCAATAAAAAATAGTACGAAAACGGCAATATTAAAACTTTCTTTGCGTGCGCTGAGTAAACGGTAATAGTTATTCAAAAATTGTGTATTACAAAATTGTTTCCCTCTAAAAGTTCTAAATAAAAGTCCGCGACAGCATATATCTAGCTTTTAAAACCCACTATAACCATTTTTATGTTTATCAAAATACTATATTAGGAATTAAATCTTTCCACGTGGGTAGAGCCGCTGGCGATTGCTAGTTAAATATATTTTATAAGGAACAATAAATAGAATACTTTGAGCATAAATTTGTTTTGTAGCCGATTGTAATAGTTTTTTAAAATATTTCTTTGAAAATATAGTCTAGTAGTTTTTTACAAAATAAAAAAGAAACAATAATAGATAAAATAATAGGGTAGGTGTCATGTATATGCCAATTATGTTACAGTATGTTATAAACATGCTGTAACATGATTCGGCTGGTTTTTACGACCGGCCGCCTGCCTGACGTCAACTTACCTAAGTCGCCTTTTACGACACCTCGGTAATAAATGAGGATGACCTATTCTACTCAGTTGGATATCGACTTACCTTAGTCACCTTTTACGACACCTCGGTAATAAAGAGGATGGTCTATTCTATTCAACCGCATAACCCATAATGGATCAACTTACCCCAGTCGCCTTTTACAACACCTCGGTTTTTTCCAATAATATATAATGAAATTCAACGCAAGTGGCAACCCTCGGGAATGCATGCAAATCTGTGCTGAACCGCATCTCCATGTGAATGGGAGACTTTTTTTGTATTTTCTAACCGCAGCGCGCATAACCCTGGAGCACTCACTATGTAAAGGTCTAGATTTATCTCCAGCTTCCGGCCACATCTCCCCGCACAGATCCGGTCCGGTGCTCGTGGACTCAATAGAAACTGTGAAGTACCATTATAAGATCTTATCGCGGATTATAGCAAAATAATATTCTCATTACTTTTGTATTATGGACTTCCGCAAAGTAACGCCTAATTCTATAAATTACCATGATAAGAAAATTTTATGATTACCTGTTGACAATTGACTGCGGTTTGGCGTCCGGCTGATTTGAATAGACCACCCTCTTTCACCCCTCTATTTTTTTATTTGTAATCTTTTTATTGCATAAATAAAAATAAAAGACAACATAATTTGCAATATCGGGCTTTTTCTGGAATCAGAATCTCCTCCACCCAACCAGTCTTAAATTAAAAAAGAGGTAAATATAAGTACAGTGAATTAAATTCATTTCTTACCGAGATGTATTTAAAGGCGACTTAGGTAAGTTGATCTGCCATATGGTATCCGACTGAGTAGAATAGACCATCCACATTTTTTACCGAGTAGTCGTTAACGGCGGCTAAGGTAAATCGACCCGCCGTGTGGTATTCGCCTGGATAGAATAAATAGATTACCCTCTTTCTTAGCGAGGTGTAAAATACGACTAAGGTAAGTTAACGTCAGGCAGGCGGCCGGTCGAAAAATACATAGCCAAATCATCTGACAACATGTTTATTATATTTTGTGCCGACCCCACTTAGAGTGGGATAATGGCAGGAGGATAACTATGATGACTATAATGAATTATATTACAAGAGTTGATGTTGCATACATTTATTAAAACAAACATCGTTTAAGTAACGTTTATTTTATATTTATTATCATTTTTTTATTTTTAATTGTTTTATTTTATTCAATTTCATTTTCTTTCTTTGTGTTATAGTTGACTGGCCCGTTGGCGCAGTGGGTAGTGATCCTGCCTTCAGCTCTGCGGGTCGCGGGTTCGATTCCCGCCGAGGGCCAACATTTTCTATAAAAAGAATTTGTCGGCCTTTGAGCCTGGGTGTATATTTGCATTTAAGTATGTATTTAAAAAATATATAAGTATATATTCACCAGTTTTCTGTCACCCATAACACAAGTATTAAGTTACTTACTTTGGGGACGGACGATCGTGTGTGTAAGTGTCCCATATATTTATTATTTATTTATTTATAAATTAGGTTATTTTTTTGTGATGTATTGTGTTTAATTAGTGTAAGTGGATCATGTCTGTTCTAATTAAATAATAAATAAACAAAGATTTAAATGAATGAATGAATGAATGAATGAATAAATAAATAAACGCGACGAGGAAAACCAATTAGTAACTCGTATGTTTACACCAGTCAATTCCTAAGCGGGGAATTACGATGCGTACAGAAGTTGCCAACTCAAAGACAACAAGTTGGCTCGTTACATGTCTGTTTGCCGAGCGTGTAGCATCCAAACCGCTGCGTGCGCGTCGCATATTTGCTAATGTGTTATTGCATAACTTTCGGGAACTCCGTGTATCCAAGCTTTACAGTCCGTACACGACCGCTGTTATATATTAACTGTTTTACAAAGTTCAGCTTTCCAACTCGACGGTTAAGTTACTTATTCTTAGCAATATAACAATTGGTATATTTGAAGTTTCTACACTGGGCTGAATTATATAATAACTAGTAATTGCTAGCGGCTCCGCTCTCGTGGAAAGATTAGAACCGTACAGTCTTTTAATAACCATAAAAATGGTTAAAGAGAGTTAACCTTAATAGTTAGACATATGCTGTCGCGAACTTTTATTTAGAACTTTTAGAGGGGAACAATTTTGTAATACATGATTTTTGAATAACTTAATGCGGTGTGGTACCCGGCGAAATAGAATAGTACCACCCTCATTTCCTAGCGAGGTGTCGTAAAAGGTGACTAAGGTAAGTTGACCCACCGTGTGGTATGCGGTTAAGTAGAATAGACCACCGTCTTTCTTACCGAGGTGTCGTAAAAGGCGGCTAAGGTAAGTCGACCCGCCGTGTGGTATCCGGCTGAGTAGAATAGACCACCCTCATTTTTTATCGAGGTGTCGTAAAAGGCGACTAAGGTAAGTTGACCCACCGTGTGGTATGCGGTTAAGTAGAATAGACCACCGTCTTTCTTACCGAGGTGTCGTAAAAGGCGGCTAAGGTAAGTCGACCCGCCGTGTGGTATCCGGCTGAGTAGAATAGACCACCCTCATGTCTTACCGAGGTGTCGTAAAAGGCGACTAAGGTAAGTTGACACACCGTGTGATATGGGAGGAGTGATGTATCTGATAAAAAAATTCCTGTTTTTTCTTCGGGAATATGAAAATATAATATGATACATAATTGTAGGCATTTTGACACTAAACTCGACGTACGCACAAAATCGTGGGCACCAAAGTAGATATATATTTATAAATCAGCCGCAGCAAATGATTAATATATTGATAAATACGCTATTGAATAGTCCAGCTGGAGAGTGTGCCGAGCTAATTTAGCATGAACCTTTCGAGTTGATTGCATTCAGCTAGTCCCACTGCGTGCAAATTAAAATGAACTTATTGCATCATTAATGAGTGGATTGCTGCGATTCAGTACGTTTCATTTATTTATGTTTTTAGCTACGCGACTTTACGCGGTGAAATTCATTGTATTTTAGTTCTATTCCTAATTTTGACTGGCCTGTTGGCGCAGTGGGTAGTGACCCTGCCTTCAGCTCCACAGGTCACGGGTTCGATTACCGCCGATGACCAACATTTTCTATAAGTGAATTTGTTGGTCTTTGAGCCTTGGTGTATATTTGTATTTAAGTATGTATTTAAAAAACTATTTAAGTATATATTTACAAGTTGTCTGTCTACCATAACACAAGTATTAAGTTACTTACTTTGGAGACGGACAACCGTGTGTTACTGTCTTATATTATTATATTTAAAAAAAAAGAATCACACTGATTTAAGAAATTTAACTAGAATTTGCAACACCACTTTTTTATGATGCATTTTTTTATAAGGCTTAGAAATCATATACGTTTGAAACTAATTGTAACATTCAATACATCATCGTTCCTGTTTGTTTCTAAATTACAGGTACGCAAAGCGTTTATTTTTCACTATATATATCATCCTGAAAGCTCCAAAAATATATAAACTATTAGAGTAAAATGTTCTTAAAAAAAAGTTAAACTTAAAGGTTTTCCAACACACTTTTTGAATCAGTGTAATTTATCGAAATAAATATCATTAATTTTTTTTATTATTTTTGGTTCCTAGTGAAACTTTACAAATAGAAAACCGTTCCACTAACTTTTGAACGCCATTACCAGCATTTCTTGAACGCATTTTTATAACGCGATTTTGAACAGCAATTTTGTAACGCAATTGCCAACGTCAGATTTAGAAAACTAGTTCGAACGGAAGTTTTTGATCGAAATTTGAACACCAATTTTAGAACGCAGTTTTCAACAGCAGTTTTTAAACGGAGATTTTTGCCATAAGAAGGACATTTTGAGTCACCTAATATATATTTGCTTAGTTTCGCAGGGCACACGGGAATATCCTTTATGTTAGTCCAGTGTTAGCTTTAATTATGCTAAGTTTCATCGTTGTTTCTCCAGCGGATTAGCAGTAAATGCTTAGACGACCGAGTTTGTTTTTTAGTTGCCAACTGCCGTCACGTAAGCCGGATTTTCGTCGACTTTGTTACATTGTACACTGAGCTAAAATATAGGATAGGAAGATTTTCATATTTGGTAACACATTATATAATTTAGGGTTAGGTAACAAGTTGCGAGAGAAGTTTAAAGAAATAGGTTTTCATACATTTGCTTCACAGTACATTTTAAGTAATTTGATTTTTGTATATAAAAATATAAAGAATCATAAAACAATAGGTGATATATATAATACACAAAGTAGGAACCGACATAAACTTGCGGCCCCTGCTTTGCGCCTTGAAAAAATACGTAAGTTGTTTGTGGGTTTGGGTATAAGATTCTATAATAAAATTCCGCAATTATTTCTAGCTTTGCCATTACAGCAGTTTAAAAACACTATTAAAGAGAGGTTGATATTAAAAGCCTACTATACTGTTGAGGATTATTTGGACGATAAGAATGCGTCCCACCATGTACAAGATAGTAATGACTTTATTGTGACTAGTTATAAGTATTATGTTGAAAAGAGCAACCGCCGAGTTTCTTGCTGACTCTTCTCGGTAGGAACAGCTTTCCGAACCAGCAGCAGAGTTGACAGAGTCAAAAGGACTTGTTTACAAGTATATTTGGATGGAATGGATATGCAAAACATGGATATGCATTTTGCTGGACGACTAATGGCAGGGTATATATTCGTAAGAAAGAAGGTGAGCGTTGTTATCGTATTGATGATGAATGTGATCTCGAAAAAATAAATAAAGATATGTGACTATATTATATTATTAATTGTAAACGGTCGATTTTCAAGTGTATTTTAAAATTAGCTATATTTTACTCATTCACATTTTATATTTTTCAAATATATAAACTGTCTAAATTGTTGTTAATAATTATAAAAAACTATTCTAAGTATATATATAATTATATGAATCAGGTAAATTTTATATACATGTTGAAAAATAAAATTAATAATTTGTTAAAGTTTAAACAAAATGCTATGCCGGTGTCAACAAAATTATTTGTTGATGTAAATAAGCTTAGGTTTTCTAAGAATTGTCATGATACGATAATATATAAAATAAGTATGTCCTTACAGAATGTTATATTAACTTTTAGTTTAGGATGCTTTGTTATGTCAGGTTTTTTGCATTGTACCTACTATTTAAAAAATATTCCTATATTATACCTACTATATAAAAAATACTACATAAAAAATAACTATATAAAAAAGTTTTCACGATGGGGTGCCGAGATAATAATATTATATCAATATGTATTTACCAACACTTACAAATACAAACACATATATAATTCGATCATATTTTACACTGTTAAAGTTGTGAATGAATGTTATCTGATATGTTATATCCTGACTAACTATCAAACATACAGAGTAGAACGTAATTATCGTATAGTACTGCGAAAATGTACCCATATTAATATTTATAAATTCAATTTTCTGCGTCATAACTTTACTTTATTTAAAGCTGGATAGTATATTAGGAATCACTAGTAACTTAGACAATGTCACGGTTTCAGAATCACATATATGTAATCCCTTTCAGTGTAGTACTTATTTAAAACAGAGTAATAAGTATTTAAATGTACTCCACATGAATATAAGAAGTTTAAATCATAACTTTAATGAGCTAAATGTATTACTACATTCAATTGATGTCCAATGTGACATTGTTGTATTAACCGAATGTTGGCTGAGCAAAGTTATTAATACTCCTGTTATTCCTGGATATATCTCATACAAATCTAGTTTTGCCAGCCAAAACGATGGTGTGGTTGCATATGTAAGATCTGAAACTAAATGCACACTTATCGATTCAATGATAATAGACGCTAACTGCCTCATTCTTAACATCAATCAAGAGATAGCTATAATTGGCATATATCGTTCACCCTCATTTCGCGATATAGACAACTTTATAACAAGTTTAAACACAACACTTTCTGCTTTGTCAAAATTTGAAACGATAGTAATAACAGGCGATATGAACATAAACATCGAGCCCAATAATAATAATTCCCAAGCCGATGACTATTTGAACACTATTTCCTTTCATGGTCTTCTACCAGCCCACTATTTTCCAACTCGTGAAAACAAATGCCTTGATCATGTAATTTTAAAAACAAATAAAAAGGCAATCACGTTAGTTTTTGATACTTTTATTACAGACCACGCACCCACCTTTCTTAGTCTTGAAGTGAATATACCAAGTATACCTAACAGTGATCATAAAAGGCTGCACATTAATTTTAAAGAAGTAGTAACCGCATTAATAAATACTAATTATTTACCAATACTATCAGAAAATGATCCTAATGTAGCTACTGAAATACTAGTAAACACAATAGCCTCTGTAATTAACACTCATTCCTCAACAGTTAGGATTCCAAGGAAATTGCATAACCTTAAGCCTTGGATAACACCAGGTCTTTTACGATGTATACGGAATCGCGATCGTTTGCATATAAAATCAAGAAAAGATCCTAATAATAGTATTAAAAGACTTACATATTCACGATATCGCAACTTTTGCAATAAAATATTAAAAAACCTAAAGATTAGCTATGAGAGGCACGAACTCCTACTTGCTAAGGGCAACACAAAAAACACGTGGAAAGTTGTGAAAGAAATAACTCATCTCCAATCGCGTGCAAACATCCCTCCTAAAGAGCTCTTATGTCTTTCTAATGATCCTCAAACATCAGTAGATAAAGTTAATGAGTACTTTGTAGGTATAGGAAAACAACTGGCACTACCCCTATTGGAGAAAAAGGCACTAACAGAGAGAGTTACTGTTACAAAACTCTCCCAAGGTTACAATAATGGTAGATCTCTCAACTCGATGGTATTACTTAATACATTTGAGGCAGAAATTGACACTATAATAGCAAGTCTTAGAAATGATAGTGCAGTTGGAGGGGATTATATTCCAGTTAAGATTTTAAAAGATGCTCGGTATGCCATTATCCCAGCTTTAAAGCATGTTATTAATTTATCTTTGAATCAGGGTGTGTTTCCGAATATTCTTAAAAGGGCTGTAGTTCATCCTGTTTACAAGAATGGAGATAGAGACATCGTATCTAATTATAGACCCATATCAGTACTACCCGCAATTTCAAAAGTTTTTGAAAAGATATTAAATGCCCGATTAGTTTCATATTTAGAAAAATATAATATTGTATCTCCAAATCAATTTGGTTTTCGACGTGGCAAATCCACAGAAGACGCAGTGTGTACTCTAGTAGATAACATTATTAAAAATGACGATTGCAAGAAAAAAACTATTGGTGTTTTTCTCGACTTGACAAAAGCTTTTGATACTGTCTCTATTCCAGTACTTGTAAACAGGTTAGAAGAAATAGGTATCAGGGGCAAACCACTTCAAATATTTTCTAGCTTTCTGATGAATCGGAAGCAATGCGTTAAAATAGGATCCTACGTTAGTTCTTATGAACAAACGAGCTATGGCGTGCCGCAGGGGAGTGTGCTTGGTCCAACGTTGTTCACAATTTATATAAATGAGTTATGTAGTATGCATATTCCTAATACTAAAATTTATTGCTATGCTGATGATACAGTACTACTAATAGAGGGGGCAGATTGGGAACAGGCACGTGAAAATGCGGAACATACAATAAAAATTATTATAGACTGGTTGACGCAGAATTTATTGACATTAAATCTTGATAAAACTAACTTTGTTACTTTCTCTTCAAATAATAATTCCCAACCTACAAACATCATTAACTTAAGAGCTCATGTTTGTCAACCAGTTAGTGATACCTGCTCATGCCCACAGATATCCATGAAATCCGAGATTAAATATTTAGGAGTTGTCATAGATTGTACCTTGTCGTGGCGTAATCATATTGACTTACTGGTCAAACGTGTCAGAAAGCTAACATTTATTTTTAGAAAATTAGCACCTGTTGCAGATTTTTCTACTCTGAAAACAGTATACCTCGGTCTTGTCCGATCTATATGTAGCTATTGTATTTCTGCGTGGGGTGGTACGTTTGTTACAACCATGCTTCGTTTGGAGAGAGCCCAGCGAGCCGTATTAAAGGCAATATCGAAAAAGCCTATGAGATATCCAACTCATCTTCTTTTTAAAGACTGCTCTGTTTTAACTATTAGACAATTATATATTTTAAAACTAATACTGAGGATTCACGCTGCTACACCCTTTCGTCACACATCTAAAAGAAGAAGATGGGTTGTTTGTCAAATTACAAGGCATAGATCAGCTCTCGCGGGGAGGCATTGCTGTGTCCTTGGCCCCAGGTTATATAATAAAATAAATCGTAAAATAGGTATTTATTCACTTCCTTTCACAAGAGCTAAGAAAGTTCTCACAAACTGGTTAAAAGAAAAAACTTATTCAGAAACTGAGGATCTACTTAAAATAAATATTTAAAAGCCCACATATCAACGTATCAAAACACGCACACACACACACACACACACACACACACACACGCACACACACACTCATACATAAACGTACGCACACAGTCACACACACACGCATGCTCACAAATACATATATATATTTTATTTTATTTTTTATGATTCCGATATAATAAATTATATCTGGTATACATATCATAATTAATTTTCGTTATTATTATTGCATGTTAATAATTAATTAGCACTGTAAAGAAATTTTTGGAAGGTTGATACTCGCGATACAGGGCGACCTAGTGCGAGTATCAATAGATCTCTGCCACAATATACCACAATGTATTAGTTTAATTTATTAAATTTAAGCAGAATGATTTGTACTTTATGGAATGAAATGAAATAAAATTATTTATTTTTATTTATTTTATTTGGATATAGAAAATTTAGAATTTAACTTTTAATTTGACACGCACAATGTTGCGGTTTATGCTACTATACCTATACTGAATTTTAAACCGACCAATTCAATTAGTAGCCAAATTACCTAACGTACAAGTAACAAGGCACTCTAACTAGATTCGTTTTGCCAATTTAAACTTTTGCATGTCGCAGTTTCGCGGAGATTTGTTTTCTTTTCCACTCAGCTCAATTCCTGATGTCTCGTTTGAATAAATTAAGTTCTATAATGACTTATAAGAGATTCATATTTGCATTTCATTTTTTTGATCCTATTTGGAATGCTCCTATAGGAATGGATCCCATTTCTAATGGTATAAGAAAATTGAAAACATACGTAACGTTTTTTAATTCAAACTATCGTGAGTAGTATTCATAGTTATTGTATAGAACCGGCTATACTCACGTGTTATTTTATCGGGTAAGCCCGACTAGTTTCGAACTTCTCTTCTTTTCGGCACTTATTCATGATACGTAACGTTTTTAAAAGCTTTTATTCAACTTACTATGTATGATTTGAAGGTGGAATCTTCTCTTGTCCGTAATCCGCTGTAAGTGAGGTCGGCACATGTTGTCACATTATTTGACTTCGTATATTACGACCGGTCGCCTGCCTGACATCAACTTACTTTAGCTGTGTTTTACGACATCTCGGCAAGAAAGTGGGTAGTCTATTCTACTTAACAGGATACCACATATAAGGTCAGCTTGCCTTAGTCGCCTCTTACAACACCTCGGTAAGAAATGAGGATAGTCTATTTTACTAAGCCGGATACTACACGGCTAGAAGTTGGAATCTAGCAAGATCAATTTGACCCACTTCCCGTTGTCCGATTAAGCTGAAATTTTATATACTGGTACTTTCCCGATGACAATGCATGTTTATGATAAGCATGACCTGATGTTGGATTGGCTCCAGACTAGGGAACTGCTCAACGGTTAATGGGGCATGTTAAAAGCTTTTTTAAAAGGATTATTAACTTGTTTTAAATTCTAATTCAAAAATTTTCTTTATTAAAATAAATTTGAACATGTACTTTTGAAGCATCAATTCTAGCACGAGTTCGAATTCAAGAGCACTAATTGAATGCTCATTTTGAAACAATTCTTAGAACATGTTACATTTCTTCATAGCAGGTCGTAGAGTAGTTATTCTATGTATTGTTATTATTTATATAATCCTCATTAGTTATACTTTAGCTTTCTGTATCAGCCATCTTTCAATATTTTGAATTGCTGTAATGGTCCAGCCAAAATTATTGTTGATTGTTTAATAGAATCGTATACAAATTTCAATTAGTATACCTTATTACTTAGTCAATAATTATGTACAACTAGCGGCCTGCCCCTGCTTCGCACGGGTATAAAATATATATCCCATGTCAGTTAGTGTTAAAAAAAATGATTAAAATCGATCCAGTAGTTTTCATTATTCATTACAGCCCGTGGCCCGCAAGCGTTAAATTTGGAGAAAAACAATTTCCTTTCCCTATACCAAGAAGATTTCTTGCTATGTCTAATATCTAAATTCATATAGGTACTACATATTTTCATTTTTCCCCTATGTATTTTATTTTTAAAATTAATTACAGAATGTCCTTATATACTACATTCACAGCTTTCTTGTCATTTAACAAACTCTTGAAACAACGACATATAGCTGTTAAATGCGAAGTGCTATAGGTCGAAGCGCGGCCTCCTCGCGGGATTTTAAATCTGTAATATCTCCGAAAATGTTCACTTAAATTACATACTGTAAACGGCAATATTGATCTATATTAAATCAACAATTTATTTAAGGTACCTAATTGGATAAGGATTAATGCGGTATTGTATAAAAATTGCTTTGAACATAAGGCATCATTTTTCGTAAAAGTAAATTAAAAAAAACTGCTATTGTGGGTTATCCATAAGAGATAGACATATACCATCGCGGACTTTTCTGTAGACCTTTTCATGGTTTACAAATACTTAGTACATCATTTTGATAAATCTCGTAGGGTTTAGCCTGCGTTTGCAATGTAAGCGGAAAAAAATGTAATTATTTACAGAAACCTCAAAAATTACAGTATTTCTCTACTCCGTATTGAATGTTATTATACATACAAACCTTCCTCTTGAATCACTCTGTCTATTAAAAAAACCGCATCAAAATCGGTTGCGTAGTTTTAAAGTTTTATGCATACATAGGGATATATGGACAAACAAAGAATGCGACTTTGTTTTATAAAATGTAGTGATAATAATGTAAATTTTGTAAATTGCATTGTTAATGTTATTGTAGAAGCCCACAACTATTTACATGATGTAATTATTGGAATATTCTTTCTTATTTTGATGTAATTATGTATTAGATGAAATTGTGTATTTAGTTGTTTTAAAGGACCCCTATGGTCCTTTGGTGGGCGGTATGTTGTGTTAAGTCAGTTCATATACTAAGTCAGTCGCAATTAAACATTGAATATAGAAACACGTCTGTTATTAAATTCCTTGTCGATCATTTTAAGTAGTGGAAAAAGTTAACCTTATTTACATCACCAGTCATATTGATCAATATTAAATAAACAATATATTTAAGGTTCTTAATTGGATAAGGATTAATGCGGTATTGTATAAAAATTGCTTTGAACGTAAGCCATCATTTTTCGTAAAAAGTAAATGACAAAAACTGCTATTGTGGGTTATCCATAAGAGATAGAAATATACCATCGCGGACTTTTCTGTAGACCTTTTCATGGTGTACAAATACTTAGTACATCATTTTGATAAATCTTGTAGGGTTTAGCCTGCGTTTGCAATGTAAGCGGAAAAAAATGTAACTATTTACAAAAACTTTAAAAATTACAGTATTTCTCTACTCCATATTGAATGTTATTAGACATGTAAACCTTCCTCTACAATCACTCTATCTATAAAAAAAACCGCATCAAAATCTGTTGCATAGTTTTAAAGATTGAAGCATACATAGGGATATACGGACATACGGACAGACAGAGAATGCAACTCTGTTTTATACTATGTAGTGATATTATTTATTTTTACAATTGATTAGACAATGTCTTTACATACAACATTCATAGCTTTCTTATCATTAGACAATATAAACTTGAAAGAAGGACATTTAGTTGCGCCTCCGGTCGCTGCTAAATTCGAAGTGCTTATAGGTCGAAGCGCGGCCTCCTCGCGGGATTTTAAATCTGTAATATCTCCGAAAATGTTCACTTAAATTACATGCTGTAAACGGCAATATTGATCTATATTAAATCAACAATTTATTTAAGGTACCTAATTGGATAAGGATTAATGCTGTATTGTATAAAAATTGATTTGAACATAAGGCATCATTTTTCGTAAAAAGTAAATGAAAAAACTGCTATTGTGGGTTATCCATAAGAGATAGACATATACCATCGCGGACTTTTCTGTAGACCTTTTCATGGTGTACAAATACTTAGTACATCATTTTGATAAATCTCGTAGGGTTTAGCCTGCGTTTGCAATGTAAGCGGAAAAAATGTAATTATTTACAGTAACCTCAAAAATTACAGTATTTCTCTACTTCGTATTAAATGTTATTATACGTACAAACCTTCCTTTTGAATTACTCTATCTATTAAAAAAAACCGCATCAAAATCGGTTGCGTAGTTTTAAAGTTTTATGCGTACATACGATATATGTGACTTTGTTTTATAATATGTAGTGATGATAAGTAATGATACGGGTTCGGTATTCCCACCGGGGGCCAACATTTTCTATAAACAATTTATTGGTTCTTCGAGCCTGGGTGTATATTTGTATTTAAGTATGTATTTAAAGTTGTGTATGTATATATTTACCAGTTGTTTATCACCCATAACTCAAGTACTAAATTACTTACTTTAAGGACGGACGAACGTGTTTGTAAGTATCCCCATATATTTATTTATACAATAAAAGTGTAAAAAAGATCGACCGCCAAGTTTTTTTTTCGGTTCTTTTCGGTAAGAGCAACATTCCGTAACAGTGGTTAATCTTTGAGAAACAAAAGCGATTTTAAAAACTTATTTGATTTAAAAATATTTTGATTTCATTATTATTAAATGATTTATGGTTAAGGTCCCTTATAATCTATTCTGTTTTTCCCGTGGGATTTTTTCCATTACGAGATTCGGTTTATAAGATAAGTAAAATGTCATAGGAGGTTGCTGTCTTCTCTAATTGATGGATTGAAACATTGCACTGTAGATGGAAATTATTCATGATTTCTATTAAATTTAGGTATATATTATTGTGGATTTGACCCCTAACAGTGGGACTCAGGTCTTTTAAAATCCTATTATAATTGTGCACATTTTTAATTTTTAATTTATTTTTAATACAATGATTACATTAAAAAAATAAAGCAACAAATGTGAATAATATGAGTCTTGATACTAAAATAATTCATATAATTTGCAAATTTAATTGAAACATCTCACACATCGCACACTTAGTATTAAAGCGACCTAATTAAAAAAGATGTTTTGTGGCAATTTGCAATAAATAGTGCCTACTCAACTCGTGAATGTTAAAGAGACCCATAACTGGCAGATTAAAAAAACACTTTTTTAATAGTTCAAAGCGTGATGTCACAAATAACATTGAAGTAAGAATTACAATGTATTTAGCTCAATTAAGTCTAATTTCGAATTAGGTCACTTTTATACTAAGCGTGCGATATTTTTAAAATACTTATATATTATGAAATCCTTACATTGTATGCTCATTTATGAACTCCAAATGAATATTATCTGCATATTGAATCAACTGTAGAAACACGAGTTTTCTTTGCTTCAAACACCAGATACCATAAAAATATTAAAGCTTGGGGGACAAAGATAAGAGTATCATAATAAAAGGTAAACATTTTAAAAACGCCTAAAAATAACATACAATTGGATTTATCTTTGAGGATACTTTTACAAAGAAATAAAAAGCACAAAACGAGGCCTATTATCGTAACACTCGTCAGTTGTCGCTGCGGACTTCGCTAGCGAAAATTATATACGCATTAGCTTATCGTTAAGTTGGCGATACACTGGGCCGAATAAATATAATATAATAATAATTTATTTGAAAGTACAAAGGCTCACAACTGTTAGCAACAAAACTTTATAAACTGTGTTAGTATTTTTACTTTCCTCCTATCCTACTAAAATTATAAATGTGAAATTTGTGTGTATGGATGTGAGTTTGTTACTCTTTCACGGCGAATTCGCTGAACCAATATCGATGAAATCTTCCACAATTATTCCTTATACATCGGAATATCATATAGGCTATGGAAATCCTGTTAATTCTGCAGGAATAGAATGACACTAAAAGCGCCGTCTATTATCAACGCGACAACAGTTCGCGGGAACGAAGTCGTGGGTTAAAAGCTAGTGGTTTTTTTTGTTGTTATATAATAATAATCAATAAATAAATAAATATATTAACTTGCTAATATATTATTACGAGTATATCATTGAAATAAGATTTCGCAATCTCTTTTCTACATGACTTTACACGGATCGTTCGGATTTAAATAATCTTTATTCAAGTAAAGTTGTTAACAAGTGCTTTTGAAACTTCAACTCTACTGCTGGTTCGGAAAATTGCTCCTACCGAGATGACCAAGAAATTCGGCTGTCACTCTTTTCAAAAATACTTTAAAAAAATTATACCATTATTTAAAATAATAACCTTACAATGGAAGCTAGTGCGTAGATGGTTGCAACTTAAATTAAAGCTTGTTATCATTTAAATCGTCTTTATAATTGCTTTTTTGAACCTGTTTGAAGGCAAATTCCAATCATATTGTTGAATTTTGTTATAAAAATCGAATAAAATATGATAAAATTAACTTCATACTTTATCTTTTATTTTCAATAAAATATTATTTTTGTAATTTGCAATGAACCAATTCATTTAAACTAGAGTATAGTGGGCGCTTGTTTCTACATTGTAACTCTCGTTATGTCACCGCGTTTACACCAAACACGCGAGCATTTCCTGAAGGCTCGAGCGGTTTCCGTTTCCGGTTGTAAAAAGCGAGCCGTGAAGGATATAGGGCATGCAAAGTTTTATTGATACTGAAAGTGGTCTTATAAAAAAATGTTATACGTCAGCACGAAATATGCTATTTTCTTTGCAACAAATTATATTTATTAGACAAGTAGAAGAATTGTTAAACAATTTTGTTATAATCTTAATCGAATACGCTGTGTGGTATCCGGCTGAGTAGAATAGTACCACCCTAATTCAAATTCAAAATATTCTTTATTCAAATAAACTTGTTAACAAGTGCTTTTGAATCGTCAACTGTACTGCTGGTTCGGAAAGCTGTTCCTACCGAGAAGAGCCAGCATTTCTTACCGAGGTGTCGTAAATGGCGACTAAGGTAAGTAGACCCGCCGTGTGGTATCCGGTTGAGTAAAATAGACCAACTCTATCGTACCGAGGTGTTGTAAAATACGACTAAGGTAAGTTGACGGTCGTAAAAGAAGTAGCCAAATCATGCAACAACATGTTTGTAACATGTTGTTCCGACCCCACTTGGAGTAGGATAAGGATAGCAGGATGGAGCGAGAAAGCGTAAATAAAGAATTTTCCTACATTAAACATCATGCATCAAACTTATATTTCTCTCTCTTCAATATGTCATAAAACATAGTTTGAGTGTCTTTATGAATTTGTGGGATGCTTGTTTAATATAGTGGTTGTTACATATATTATTAAACTTTACTTGAGAATTTGTTGTGCCTAAACGGAAAACTCAATCGTGCGTACCCGGGGTTTGAACCCGTGACACCTCTAAACAGTTAGACGGCCTTACCGTTGGGCTATTAAAGCTTATATTTCTTCTGATTGTTTAATCCCCATATATTATTTTAATGACATGGAGATTGGACATCTTGCAAAGTGCGCGTGAAAAGAGAACGTAACAAATCTTTTCCCAGCAGGGTATATAATTATATTATAATATTAGGTATATATATTATAATATTATAAGAATATAATGATTAAAAGTAAACGTGTTCAAACACGTTATTTTTAATAAGCATATCTTTAACTAACAGACAATAGCGAGAAAATTTGAATGAATTTATTTGTAAAATTCTTCGTTACCGAAATTCGGCAATTAACTTTAAACTTTCCTTAATTAAGTTAAAAGCTCTTAAGCCGTAAAAAGGCGTTGTATTCTCTGATAGAGCTTTACTGTTTGAAATTTTAAATTATATGTCGACATTAGCGCCTCCTACCGTATTAAACTATAGTTGCGAAAATTGAATAAATAAATCAAATCTTTTTAAAAAATAAAATTTTATTTCGACAAATTATTAGTCATAAATTATATCGTTTACATAATTTTGTGTTACTATTAATACTAACTTTAAGCCTAATCGTTAATTGTAGTTAGTTAACTGTTGTAATATTAATCTATTACCTAACCTACTCTTAATTTTAAGACAGGATCGATTTGCCAGCATATGCACCATTTCGCTAAACCATCCTCATTTCTTACCGAGGTGTCGTTAAATACGTCACTAAATCATGTGACAACATATTTATAACATGTTGTAACGACCCCACTTAAAGTGTGATTAGAGCAGGAAGTTGATGCAAATTTGCGCTTAAAAAATGAAAACGGTTCTGAAATTATATAAAACATGTTTGAACATAATAGGTAGGCAGAAAATTACGAAAACACTTTAAATTAAGATAGTTACAAAAAATTCTTAGGAAAGGATAAAAAAAAACATGGTTTTTCTCAAATGGACGCTGTAAAGAGTTTACGTTCGGAGTGTCTTTACGTGACAAAATCTGAAAGGAATATTCATACAAAAAGTTGTCACCAATGTCCAGCGAAGATATTCAGGGGTGTGTCGTAAATTAAAAAAAATAATCGTATCAAATATTTAACAATATTTCGCGAAAGAAATTGCGGCCCTAGTTTCATTTTCTAGTTTAGAAGTGCATAATATATAGGAAGCTACAAATATATAGCAACCGCCGAGTTTCTTGCTGGCTCTTCTCGGTAGGAACAGCTTTCCGAACCAGCAGTAGAGTTGACGATTCAAAAGCACTTGTTTACAAGTTTATTTGAATAAAGAATATTTTGAATTTGAATTTGAATATATCTATGTACGCTATTAATAAGGGGGATTGAATAAATTCCCTCTTTATCCCATCCAGTAGTTTTATACCCGCGGTCGTTTCCGAAGGTGGCCGTCAATTTATTTCCCATTAGAGCCTTTGTGCCGCCATTAGTGCTCCGATAGGGGACCGGAACTTCAGGTTTTTGTGTTAACTCTTATTTAACCGGCAGTTGAACCGAATGCATTTTACCGGCGAATAGGTCCTGTATATATCCTGAACACTTATTATTTCCTTATTACATAGAAGAAATAATTTCATTAAATAAAGCAATAGCAATCATACAAGCATATTTTCACAGCGTGAGTGTGACGAAGGTAAACGTAATATCTTCAGCATTTACATTGCTTTACTTGAAAAAAGCATTGATGAACTTTGCTACTAAATACGAAAGTCTGTCTGTTTATTATGCTTATAAAAGTATATTTTAATAAGTTAAAATTTAAAAGATAAAGTCATATAAAATGAAATAATTCCCGAAGAAATAGAAAATAAATAAATAAATATATTGTAATAAATAAAATATTAATTAATAAATAAATATTGTAGTAAATAAATACGTAATTGAGGTTATTTAACTTGCGAAGTTATAGGTATTCTTTAAGTTTCTTTGATACGACAACTAACTATATAACATTAACAACATCATCATCATCTTCATGCCATTATCCCACTCTAAGTGGGGTTGGCACAACATGTTACAAACATGCTGTGATATGATTTGGCTGCGTTTTTACGACCGGCCGCCTGCCTGACGTCAACTTACCCTAGTCGTATTTTAAAACACCTCGGTAAGAAAGAGGATGGTCTATTTTACTAAACCGGATCCCACACGATGGGTCAACTTACCTTAGTCGCCTTTCACGACACCTCGGCACGAAATGCGGTTGGTCTATTCTACTCAGTCGGTTACCACACGGCGGGTCGACTTACCTTAGTCGCCTTTCACGACACCCCGGTAAGAAATGAGGGTGGTCTATTCTACTCAGCTGGATACCACACGTTGGGTCAACTTACCTTAGTCGCCTTTTGCAACACCTCGGTAAGAAATGAGGTTGGTACTATTCTATTCAGCCGGATACCACACGGCGTACTTATGTTATTACTAAATACCACAAAATTTAACAGGATCAATGAAACAACACCTCGCATGGTGATAAATATCATCTAATAATACAGCAAATTGCTTACGTAGTTATTACGTTACCGTGTTAACGTGACAAAACATATTACGCGACATTTGTCGTGGAGGAAAACATGGGTATTTATATACCGTAATGAATTCCGACGGCGTATGATTTGCGACAAACCTATTACCGAGGTAATTTTTTACTTACTCGTATAAACGTGTTGCTCGGCAAGAAATAAAAGATGATAGAACAAACACACGAAGTTAGAAGCTAAAATAAAATAGCTTTAATCCACTATTTGATTTAAACTTATGTACTAAAATAATAATGAAATTATTTTGATATAATCCGCGATAAAGTAAAATAGAAAACATATATAATGCTAAATGTAGAGTGGAGTATTTGTTTTCATACCTGATACATGCAGGATTCGTAAAAACAGATCCATAAACCTCTACTACGCACGTTCACTATCACAAATTGAACAATCGTTTCGCCCCGAAACCGAAGCATCATTAGGACATAGCCAAGTTACCTTAGCTGTATTTTACGACACCTCGGTAAGATTGAGGGTGGTCTATTCTACTCAACCGCACACCACACGGTGGGTCAACTTACCTTAGTCACCTTTTACGACACCACGGTAAGAAATGAGGGTGGTCTATTCTACTCAAACGCACACCACACGGCGGGTCAACTTACCTTAGTCGCTTTTTACGACACCACCGTAAGAAATGAGGGCGGTCTATTCTACTCAGCCAAATGCCACATGACAGGTCGACGTACCTTAGTCATCTTTAAGGGCACCACCGTAAGAAATGAGGGTGGTCTAATCTACTTAACCGGATATCACAGAGTGGGTCAACTTACTTGAGTCATCTTTTGCGTCACCTCGTTTACCTTAGTCGCCTTTTACAACACATCGGTAAGAAATTAGGGTGGTCTATTCTTCTTAACCGGATGCCACGCGGTGGGTTAACTTACTTTATTCGCCCACTATGACACCTCGGTAAGAAAAGTCTATTCTACTCAGCCTGATACCACACGGCAAATCTTTTAGAATCCCATATGAGATTTAATAAGTGCATGTGCACTAAATAAAATAATTTTCAAATTAGCTTTGCTACAGTAACTGAAGTACAAAATTAAAAGCTCGAAGCATTAGTACGAGGCACATTTGTTTAATTCCGTTGTAATTTCGGGTCCATTGTGATAATGAAATAACTACCATGTGAGCGCAGTTAGCGGAGTGCCGCTGCACGGAATTAAAACTTGTTCAAACTTGTTCGGGAACGAGTTTGCGTCACGTCTACGACAGAATGAATCTTTATGCAAATGAAATGGCGTTTTTAAATTTTAAAGCCATTTAACTTTCGACATTAAAAATACGTGTTACTTTGACGACAGATATTATCTTAAATATTAACTGGATAATAATTGAGTAGGCTGTAACATTTAAATACCATCACAGAATGCAGTAAATAATAAATGAGTTAACATAAAATTAAAGGTTATATTGATTTGTTTTATGATTTTTTTCAAAGTAATCATAATTCTCTGAATTAAATTTATTCGGCATGCTGCTCTAATGCGCATTGGGGAGTTAAGCAAAGATATTTAGATTCTAATTCAAAATATTCTATATTCAAGTACGATTTAACAATAACCAGTTTTGAATCCTCAAATCCTCAAACTTGTAACAAACTCGACGGATATATCTACTTTCAAAAATTTTTTAATTTTTTAATTTACATTTCATTTCTCTAGTGCTTAGCTAGCTACAAATGAAAGGATTTTATCACTTAGATAATGTTTAATTTTATTTTAATACTTAAACAAGATGATCTTAATGATCTCAAGATGTCTGATTTTGTGTTAAAACATGTTATAAATGTTTTAGAAATTTACTTTTAAACGATTTTTTGACTTTCTACAGAAATATATTTATTAATTAAAATCCAATTCAATGATTAGTACATGGTCATACAATTTGTATCATAAAAAAATATATTTAGATAAAGATTTTCTGGGTTTTTAGTATTGGAAGAAGGATTGGAGCTAAGACCTACCGCGCTGCTCTAATGCGGATTGGTAGGTTACACATATCTCCAGAATTCTCTAGAGATATGCAGGTTTCCTAACGATGTTTTTCTTCACCGAACAGCGTGTGATAAATTGCAATTATAAATTGGACACATAAGTATTTACAGAAAAACTCATTGGTGTCCGCCCGGGCTCGAACCCGTGACCTCCTCGAAAGAGACGCACGGTGTTACTGCTGGGCTACCACAGGTTTAGTATTTATATTTTTGAACAAATATAGGTATTCTCTCACCCATAACACAAGTATTAAGTTACTTACTCTGGGGACAGACGACCGTGTGTATAAGTGTAAAAAAATCATAGTGTGAAGTGCTTGGGGCTACTCTATCGAGCAGATAACATAAGTACTAGACAACAAAACACACGAGCTTTATGTCTAGGACCAATAATTTGCCAAATTGGTTCAAATGGCGCTAACTGTGAGCCGCTGCCAAGTTCGCGATGCAAATGTGATTGCCCTGATTAACATAAACAGGGCTGCCGTTTGTCCACGACATTAGGGAACAATCATTGACTTAAAAAAGGATCGAGAAGTAAGAAAGAAAAGAAGAATATAAGAAGGGATTAAAAGTTCTAGTTGCTATGGTGATATTAGACAAAAATTCATCATAGTTAATGTATAGAACCGGCTATACTTATCGGGTTAGCCCGACTAGTTTCGAACCCATCCGGGGCACTTATTCATGAGCTCTTTACACGACGTTCATCACGAATAGTTCATCATCATTCTCCTGCCCTTATCCCACCCAAAGCGGGGTCAGCACAACATGTTGTTAATTGATTTGCGTAGTTATTTTACAACCAGCCGCCTGCCTGGTTTAGTCGCCTATTACGACACCTCGGTAAGAAATGAAGGTGGTCTATTCTACTCAGCTGGACACCACACGGCGGGTCAACTTACCTTAGTCAGCTTTTAGGACACCACGGTAGTAAATGATGCTGATTTATTCTAATCAGCTAGATAGCACACGGCGGATCAACTTACTTTAGTCGCCTTTTACGAAACCTCGGTAAAAAATGAGGGTTGTCTAACTAAGCCGGTATGTTCATGCTAAATTTATCATAAACAGTCCATGTATCCATGACATTATGGAAATTTACAGGGTCTATTCTACTCAGCCGGATACCACACGGCGGGTCGATTTACCTTAATCGCCTTTTACGACACCTCGGTAAAAAATGAGGGTGGTCTATTCTACTCAGCCGGATACGGCAATGTGGCTTACTTCTATAAAAACTTTAAATATCCTATTTAATCTAACTTTATTGGTAGCCCTAGACTAGTCTAAATGGCCTTAACTTACGTTTTGATTGCGACAGCGGCTGAATTAACCTAACTAATGGCTAAAACAGATATTTTACGATCCACGGACGTACACGACGTTTAAATAGTTCTGATTTTACAGCAGAGCTAGAGCTACGGAGATATTTTGTGTTATACGATTTCTCTTTAAATGTTTTAATGAGAATTATAGCAAACATCCATATGAGATTATACAATTTTTTTTATGTCAGGAAAACTATAATTAAGACTCGACGGGGACTAAATTCAAATTCAAATTCAAAATATTCTTTATTTAAATAAACTTCTAAACAAGTGCTTTTGAATCGTCAACTCTACTGCTGGTTCGAAAAGCTGTTCCTACCGAGAAGAGCCAGCAAGAAACTCGGCGGTTGCTCTTTTAAAAATATAATTCTTTTTACTAGTTACTTTTAGTTACGAGTATTACTTTATTGTAAAGGGTAGAAGAGTAGCTGCATCCAGGCATTTTTATCATCTAAGTATTCCTCAATAGTATAGTAGGCCTTCTGTACTAGACTTTTATCAATAGTGTTTTTAAACTGCTGTAATGGCAAAGCTAAAATTGATTGTGGAATTTTATTATACAATCTTATACCCAAACCCACAAATGACTTACGTACTTTTACGTACGGTACGTAAAGACCTGACAGTGCTCCACCACGTTGCTGGTGGCGGGGACAACGTACCGTTGCACACATTGCCCCCATCTCCGCCAGCAGCAACTCTGAACCCCAGAGTGCGCCACCTCTGGGTCAGGGCCTCTCTAAAAGTGACTTGATAACCAATTTATTTGAATAAAGAATATTTTGAATTTGAATATGAATTTTTGGAATTTGAATTTATCCATCCGTATAATTTTATTCCAATGGCTAATCTCCAAAATCTCCGGCCTATATGAAAATCATTTTTTGAACCTATAACTAAACAGCGCTATAAAAGCACAGTATAGTTTTCAATATACAAGCTGTATTTGGGCTCAATAAAGGCCATATTTACTCCGACCCTCCTTATTCTATTTAAATCTCATGTATCATCTTTCATTCACAGCTTCCTATTCAAAACGCAAGGTTAACTCCAAAGAAAACAGGAATTTTCATGGAAAATGTTATGAATCTGAGAGAGATACTGGACCTAACTCCGGCATCTTTAAAACTTTCGAGCTAATGACATTACGTTACGTTAACGCAAACGACTTTGGGCGACTGTCACACCGTATACATAGCAATATTTTTACATCCTATCCTGCTAATATTATAAATGCGAAAGTTTGTGAGTATGGATGTATGTTTGTTACTCTTTCACGGCGAATTCGCTGAACCAATATCGATGTAATTTGGTGCAATTATTCTTTAAATATCGAGGTAACATATAGGCTCTAGAAATCCTGTTAATTCTCCAGGAACTCTATTCAGGAATTCTATCACACGACAACAGTCCACGCGAACGAAGTTGCGGGTGAACTAGTAAAATATAATTTTAAAAAATACTATTTTTAACTAATTTGTTACATCGTCTGTAACAATTGTAAAGTATATGTAGAAATGTAATCATGTAAATGTAAGAAATATCTAATCGATCTTTTAGTGTAGTTTTTATTTATTTACGTATTTTACTTACGTTATTACTGCGTAGCCCCCTTTTGCAATATGGAGCTGACAAATAAGTAATAATTTGATTAGAGGAATGATTCTATCATTAGGTTTTCTATATATTTATTGTTTGGTTTACATGATTCAATGCGTTTTACGATACGTACATACATACGATATAAGTGGCACACTCAACATTTGTGTTTAAAAACTCGGGCGTACATAAGGAATGAAAGAAGTAGTAGACTAAATTTTTTTAAATCATAGTACCTGGTTGACCGAGCCTTGCTCGGTAATTTTGTTACAAAAAAAAAGTTAGTAAAGGTAGTTGGGGCTCGATCCTAGGTATTAACATTTTTCGAGACCGTCCGTTCCTCGGATAAGCCACGCTGACTTGACATTTTATGGAAAAAATAGTGTTTTATATTCTATGTAAATTTTAGTATTTTAATGCCTAAACACAGGGATAAAACGATTTTTTTTTAATAAAACCTAAGTAGATCGATTTTCCTCCCTCGAAACCCCCTACATGCCGAGTTTCAGGAATATCGTTGGAGCCGTTTCCGAGATTCAAACAAAAAATTATATATATATGTATATACAGATGCATTTGAATATCAAAGATTATCATAATTTTGTAATATGAAACTCCGTAAAGTTTCCATAATATAATAATATCCATTAACGAACAATGCGGTGTGATACGCGCCCCCCTGACCACTTCGGCCGTTAGCGGTTAGTTTCGTTTAGAGCACCTGCAGTTTGCAGCTATACAGCTCTGGAATTAAACACGGAGTGTACAAAGAAAACTATTTTACATTACAAAAGCGCAGAAAGGGATACTCTAATATTAATAAGGACGTCGCGGTATTAAAGTTTTACAGTACATAAATTAAAATTACGCAACTTTACTTATTTTAAATTCAAATTAAAAATACTCTTTATTCATGTAAACTTGTTAACAAGTGCTTTTCAATTGTCAACTCTACTGCTGGTTTTGAAGGCTGCTCCTACCGAGAAGAGCCAGAAAGAAACTCGATGGTTGCTCTTTGAAAAATATTGTAGTTTACGTTTCCTATTTACATATAGTTATTAGTGTATTGTACAGGGTCGAAGAGTAGCTATATCTACGCATTCTTATCATCTAAGTAATCCTCAACAGTATAGTAGACTTTACTATACTGTTCTTCTATTTTCTATATAAGCCTCCTTTTAACAGTTTTTTAACTACTATAATGGCGAAGCTAAAAAAGATTGCGGAATTTTATTACAGAATCTAATACGCAAACTAACAAATTACTTAAGTAGGTACTTTTTAGCAAGGCGCAACGCAGGAGCCGCAAGCTTATGCCGGTTCCTGCTTTGTATACATTGCCTATTTTTTTATAAAATGCACAAAAATTAAATTGTTAAAAATAAACTGTATAATTGCTAAAAAATATACTGTCTAATAAACTTATTTAATTAAGCAAAATAACAGCAAAATAAAAAATATAAAAAAACTCGCAAAATATAACGCGCATATAACTAAAATAAAAAAAATAATAATTAAGTTGAAATTATTTCGTATTTAATATATCTGTGATAAAAGACTATTCTATTTAATCCGAATCATCCTTATGTATTCAACACACGAAAATGAACAATGGGGTAACAAGATTAAAAACCCATACACCATTAATAAACACTTGTTTCCACACGATTACCCGCGACAGCAATCCACAAAATCATTAATGACTCAAAACGTCAGCGCGCTCAAAGCGTAACGCGCAGAAGTGGCGCGGCGAACAAAAGTCACGTGTCAACACCATAAATAAGATTAGGGTACGTCATTATTTCCCGTTAAAAACCATAGCGCGGTACGATCCTATTGTTAGTGAATGCAGCGCTTTCAATTTGTACGCACTAACCAAACAGGGTGAATTTACGAGTGCCAGCATTACGGTACGGCGCCGGGGGGCGGCCAGACAACGGCCGCATAAATTAAGAGCACCGGGGTGTTTGAATCAAAAGGGTAGTGGCAAACATTATTTAGCAGATGCGGCATTTTACGATTTCTAGCGTTATAGTGGTTTGCTACTATCTCGCAACTAGCTAATGACCTAATCCCGACAAATAATATGGAGCTTAGATCCCCCATGTTACTCCATTCTGTCTTTCATTCCAATATGTCTAATATTCAGATTTTGAAAAGCCGATTTCGAAATTATAAATATTAATTGTATATCACATAAGCTTTTATGCAAAACTCATACACGCTTTGATATATTTATGAAAATACTGTATTATTTTTTATTTGACTGTATTATTTTCTTTTTTTTAAAAGGTTACTAGTAATTTGGGCTACAAATTACTAATAAACTTGTTACCCCTCCAGCTAAGCTACATAAACATTTAGGAGTGAGTTAACGTCAGTAGTATTGCTAAATGCTTGTGTTAGGAGTGGGTTTATGTCGGTATTATAATGGGCGTGATTCGAACCTACGACCTTTCGACCGTAAGTCCATTACCCTAACCATTCTGTTACCATCGCTTCGTTTAATTATTTTCAAAATTTGTTTATTACGAAAAAATAGTATAGTCATAGTATAGAGAGTTATATCTTTACAAAATTTGCTTTCAAGCTAAACTGATTATTTGTGCGACAAAGAAGCCACCAATAATTAAGTAAATATGAAATATTCTAATATTAAAAAATTTTGCTAATAAATTAAATACTGGAATATAGAAGGACAATAATACGACTGTTATAAAAGCTAGTATAAAAAGAATTATTAATTATCGCATCTATGTCAATTATTATTCTATGCCATTTAGCCAAAATATCTACTTATTCGTATCCAACGCATCGGCATCAAGGAGGGCTAAAAATCGTGAATTATTGCGTTCACTACACGTCCCTGCTTATTATGATTTATGACTTAGCTCGGAACATTACTTAGGCTTTGTTAAGGGAACTGAGAGCATTTAATTAGGGGGTTCAGTTAGTTAACAATGTTAAACATAATATTAAGGAAAATCTCTTCTGAAATATGTAGAATTTAAAAAATGTCTATGTTACTAGTGATACCCTAAGATCAAAATGGGAGAAAGGAGCCTGAGAGAATGATAACTTGTGGCAGTATTATCCCTCCTCATCATCTAAATATGTTTTTAGGACCAAATATTGTTTTGTTTTTATTGCTCTTGTACTAAAACGTCTGTACATTCATTCTTTATTTTGTGTACACGTAGGTTTATCACAGGCTTTTTATTTCAGTATAATATATGGTCTCCAGAAAACCAAATTTGCATTGCAGGCACTGGCTAGTATATAGACATAAAGATGAAAAAAAGAAAGAGAAAGAAAGATGAAGAAAAGACTTAAGATCCTAATCGAGTTGTCCGTCATTGGGGAAATCGTGACTTTATGTTCTGGATAATTTTAGAATATGGCTAGCAAAATCTAAATGTCCAATTACAGAGCTGATCAAAACTATTAAATTTTGTGACACATAAATGACATTATGTCTAAAGTTATGATAGTTTTATTTTGCTGTAATCCGCGTTTCTTAAGAAATCTATGTAATGGCTAAGTGTAGGAAGCAAGTTATAACAAGACACCACTACCAACAACACACTACACACATTCATTACGACAATCTTAACTATCGCTTCGCCCTGTAATCGAAGCATTGTCGGGAGATAGTCCACGTCAACGCATCACCGAATCAAGCAGTATTATATACAAATATTTCCACCTCCACCAATGAATTTGCGCCTAAGGCATATTAATATTAATAATAATAAATCTTTATTTCAGACAACCAGGGTCCACTTTGTTAGTAATATAATTAATTTTGATAAAATTTCTAAAAGTAAAAATAATAATAATAAAAAATATAATTTAAATGAGATTTTAAAAATGTTACTAGTAGAAAAAAACAAATAAATAACTTCAGGACTGCCACACTAGCACCTTCGTAAAATGATGCATGATAGGCGAGTTCATCTTACATATTATGTCACTAAATCTTTAAGATTAAGCTTTTTTAATATTTAAGCTTTCTTTCGGTTTCCTAGCTGATTGTTCTCTGTAAGAGCAATTTCCCAGCATTACAATTGACGTATCAAAAGTACTTATAAAAGTCTATTTGGATTTTTTGAATCTGAACATAATTTTTTCTTTTATAGAATGAGGTGATAAACAAATTGAAATTATTAATTTTGGACATCTACCTAACCGTGTAGCTAATCGAATCTCGCCACGTGCCACCGACCCTGCCGTCCAGCGATGCCCTGCGCCCTATTAGCCAGCAGACTATATTATACGGAGGCTGGATGCAAATCGTGCTGGACCCGTTCTAATTTATCCGCGCGTAAATTCGTGTACCGATCCTAACTTGGAAATCATTCGCGGTAACGTGAGAAGATTCATTACTGACAGTTAGGTAAGTATGAACAAGTCCACAGAAAATATGTCAATAACGCTATAATATTATGTTATAGGATAGTACCTGAGTGACGGAGCCTTGTTCTGTAATTAAAAAAGATCTAAAAAATGCAATTAAAAAAAGAAAGAAAGCGCCAGTGACATATAGGATTCGTACATAATAATATAAAGAATTATAAAACGATAGGTGATGTGTATAATAGACAAAGTAGGAACCGACATAAGCTTGCGGCTCCTGCTTCGCGCCTTGCAAAACTAAATCGTTTGGTCTGGGTATAAGATTCTATAATAAAATTCCGCAATCAATTTTAGCTTTGCCATTACATCAGTTTAAAAACACTGTTAAATAGAGGCTGTTCAAAAAAGCCTACTATACTGTTGTCGATTACTTAGAAGATAAGAATGTGTAGATATAGCTCGCTTGGACCCTGTACAACACAGTAATCTAAATTTAACTAGTAATAAGAATTATATTTTTAAAATAGCAAACGCCGAGTTTCTTGCTGGCTCTTCTCGTTAGGAACAGCTTTCCGAACCAGCAGTAGAGTGGACGATTCAAAAGCACTTGTTTACAAGTTTATTTGAATAAAGAATAGTTTGAATTTGAATTTGAATTAACAATAAAAGGTATCAAATCTATCGTCCATAAAGCGAGTGTACCACGGTGGCCTAGCCTGGGGCGTTGCACGTTGTTAATGAAATTTTCATATGTAACGGATCGCACTTGACCGGTGTTTCCATTGTCACTTTTAACAGTTAGACAAAGGCTTAATAGGGCTTAATTTGCGCTTTATGAGTTCAAATGCCCGTGTGAATCATAATATGGAAATGCACAATGAAACCAACTGTTACTTAAAATGTTGTTGAAACTGATTGTTTATGCTACTCCAAATTAAAGAAATTAAACAAAAGTAATGAGAATATTATTCTGCTATAATCCGCGATAAAAGGAAATATATGTAATGCTAAATGTAGAGTGTATTATTCGTTCTCATACCTGATACATGCAGAATTTGTAAGAACTCATGCACTACCCGACACCGATGACACAACAATACACAAGCACTGCACACATTCACCACCACAATCTCAACAATTGTTACGCCCCGTAACCGAAGCATCGTCAGGAGATAGACTCTACGACAAAAACAGAATCGCAAAGCTTTACAATTATTGAGATTGTGGTGGTGAATGTGTGCAGTGACAAAATCGCAAAGCTTTGCGATTCTGTTTTTGTCGTGGAGTCTATCTCCTGACGATGCTTCGGTTACGGAGCGAAACAATTGTTGAGATTGTGGTGGTGAATGTGTGCAGTGACAAAATCGCAAAGCTTTGCGATTCTGTTTTTGTCGTGGAGTCTATCTCCTGACGATGCTTCGGTTACGGGGCGAAACAATTGTTGAGATTGTGGTGGTGAATGTGTGCAGTGACAAAATCGCAAAGCTTTGCGATTTTGTCGTGGAATCTATCTCCTGACAATGCTTCGGTTACGGAGCGAAACAATTGTTGAGATTGTGATGGTGAATGTGTGCAGTGCTTGTGTATTGTTGTGTCATCGGTATCAGGTAGTGCATAAGTTCTTACAAATTCTGCATGTATCAGATATGAGAACGAATAGTGCACTCTACTCTACATTTAGCATTACATATATTTCCTTTTATCGCGGATTATAGCAAAATAATTGTTCATTACTTTTGTATTATTGACCTCCGCAAAGTAACGCCTAATTCTATAAATTATTTAAAGAAATTAACTTAGTCGATGCTTAAGAAAATATAACTAATATACTTAATGTTAAATGAAGTTGATATAACTTAAGTAAGTGATATAACTTAACTATAAGTGCGTTGCCCTTGCGTTTTGACTGTCGTTTGTGGGTTTGGGTATAAGATTCTTTAATAATATTTCGCAATCAATTTTAGCTTTGCCATTACAGCAGTTTAAAAACACTGTTAAAGAGAGGCTGATACAAAAAGCCTACTATACTATTGAGGATTATTTAGATAATAAGAATGGGTGGATATAGCTACTGTCCGACCAGTACAAGATAGTAATAACTTAATGTAACTAGTAATAAGTACTATTTTAAAAAGACGCCGAGTTTCTTAATGGCTCTTTTAGGTTTAACAGCTTTCCAAACCAGCAGTAGAATTGACGATTCTAAAGCACTTGTTTACCAGTGTACTGTGTGTGAATAAAGACCGCCGTGTGGTATCCGGCTGAGTAGAATAGACCACTCTCAATTCTTACCGAGGTTTCGTAAAAGGCTTTTTAAATATAAATACTAAGAATTTCTAAGAAAACTCGAAGGTACCAACAAATTGTTTAAAGAAAATGTTTGTCTTCAGCCAGAATCGAACCCCCGTCCTCAGAGCTGATTGTAGAATGACTGCCACCTACTCCTACCATAATAAATATTCCAACTTATTTTGTATGCAAGTCGCAATTTCTTATTCCATGCGCTCCTAAAACCGCATCGCCCCTCCTAATTATCTAAGTATGCAAATATCATCAAAACGGACACATTAATTGTTACATTTTAATCCCAGCACAATGGAGGTATGCTAAATAGTTGGGATCTTTTGTTTTGAAAGTTCGTTGACCTGGTATTAACATACAAATTTAATAAATAAATAAATAAATAAATATATATTTTTTTCATTGTAAGGCACATTTATAAATCTTTAACCTAAAAACTAAGTACAAAAGCAATAATAAAATTATAATCCGCGATAAAGTAAAATAGTAAAAGGTAAGTAACGGCCTATTTCTATACCACTGCTGAATAGACCTGTTCTCTCCGTTTTTGGAGAAAAGGATTGGAGCTAGGACCTACCACGCTGCTTCAATGCGGATTGGTAGGTTAAACGTATCTCCAGAATTCTCTAGAGATATGCAGGTTTCCTCAAGATGTTTTCCTTCACCGAAAAGCGTGTGATAAATTGCAATTATCAATTAGACACATAAGTTTTAACAGAAAAACTCATTGGTGTCTCCCCGGTTTTGAACCCGTGACCTCCTCGAAGAGTTGTAGAGTATTAAGTAAGTAAAATAGAAAATTAAGTAATATAAGTACTTAAGTAAAATAGAGAATATGTATAATATAGAGTGGACAATCCGTTTTCATACCTGATACATGCAGAATTCGTAAAGACACATGAATAAACCTCTACCAACGCTACCACAATATACTAGCGCTTACTATCACAAACTCAACAATCGTTTCGCCAGCAACCGAAGCATCTTCAGATAGACTCAATGACAAAATTGCAAGTGAATAACATCTTGATTTGATCAAACATTGGTCCACATATACCAATGTACAAATCGATCCCCAATACTGGGCAATCTTTTTCACTTACCGGTCCAATCGTACCGGCCCATACGTTCATTGGGGACACTTTTGTTTGTTTTGATTTTTGCTAATTCCGCGCGGCGTCTACCTGAGGGTGCTCTGATGGGATGCTGGAAAGCCTTTGTTTGCGCGATAGGGGTTTTAATTTGATTATCTTCGCTTTTAACGATAAAAGTGCTAGCTGCAATTTATATTTGATTCTATAATAGCATTCTGCAAAACATATTACCATTGCCTACGTAAAGGTTTAAATTAAGTTGTAAGAAATACGCTTATACGAAGAGCATATTACAAATTTTAAAATTATCATTATCCTCCTAAACTCATCCCACTCTAAGTGGGGTAACCCAACATGTTATAAACACGTTGTCACATGATTTGGCTAGGTATTTTACGACCGGCCGCATGCTTGACGTCAACTTACCTTTGTTGTATTGTCGACACCTCGGTAACAAAGAGAGTGGTCTATTTTACTTTACCTAACAATTTAAAATTATATAAATGATAAAAAAGATTGGTTTGAAAATTCTTCGACCTTTGTGAAGAACTTTAACTTAAGTAAATTAAATGTTTAAGAGATTGACCGCCAAGTTAATTGCTGGTTTTTCTAAGTAATAGGAGTAGCGTGGTAAGTTTAAGTTGTAACTCTTCTTTCAAAAGTAGAGAGTAGTTGGCTAGCAGTGTGATATTAACACATTTTTACTTATTTCTATTATCCAACCTCCTCTTATCTTCATAAAGAAGTAGCTTTAACCCGTAACTTCGTTTGCGTGGACTGTTAAACATGATGTTACACTGTGGATGATATACATGACAGTAAATGGCGCTTTTCAATGTTATCCTATTCCTGTAGAATTAACAGGATTTCTATAACCTATATGTTATCCCGATATTTAAAGAATAAGTGTGCCAATATTCATCGATATTGATTCAGCGGATCCGCCGTGAAAAAGTAACAAACATACATCCATACTCACAAACTTTCGCATTTACAATATTAGTAAAATTAGTAGGACGTATGGTATCCGGCTGAATAGAATAGTACCACCTTCATCTCTTACCCAGGTGTCGTAAAAGGCAACTAAGGTAAGTTGACCCACCGTGTGGTCTCCGGTTAAGTAGAATAGACCACCCTTTGTCTTACCTAGGTGTTGTAAAATACAACTAAGGTAAGTTGATGTCAGGCAGGCGGCCGGTCGAAAAATACGTAGCCAAATCATGTGACTCCATCTTTATAACATATTGTGCCGACCCCACTTAGAGTGGGATAAGGGCAGGAAGAAGAAGAGTAGGACAATTCAAGTGATTAAATTAAATAAAAACCTTTAAAAATTTTCCACAGTTTCATTGAATTCCTTTCCGTCGGCGCCATTTCAAATTGCCAAAAGTCAAAACAAAACAAAACTGTCCCCTTGAAATGTGCATGAACGTATGGGCTCTACGTCGGCAAGTTAAATTACTGCCCAATATTGGTTATTGGATTTGCGATTGACTTGATATAGTTTGAACCAATGTTTGTTTTAACCAGAATGCTTTTCGCGTTCATACACACACTTCCAATGAGATAAATGCTTTTATTTAACTTGCCTTGTATGTATGTGAAGGTGAATTCTTGCAAGTTAATTTTGAACTACTTCCCGGTGTCCGATTGTGCTGAAATTTTACATACTGGTCCAGTCCCGATGACAATGCATGTTTATGATAAGCATGACCTGATGCTACCAGGATTGGCTCCCAGCGAGGACACTCCTCAAAGGTTTTCAGTAGAGACATGAAATTTTGTTGAAAGCTTTTTAAAAGCATTTTTGGCTTGACTTGGTTTATTTTACTTGTCTTGTATGGATGTAAAGGTGGATTCTTGCAAGTGTTGTCGCCATTGACTTCCGCTTTGTATTTTATAGCAACACAGTCATGAAACAAGAGTATCGCGCCCTTTTTGATTATAATAGTGGCAATACTGTGCCGTATTTATATTGTTTCCGGTGGAGTCTTCCTACTGATGATAAAAGGTTTCAGTTACATTCAGTCTTTTTTCGTCATTCGAGAGAAGTGAATCTCGGAACGGGGGTTTGGTATTCCCATTTTATCGTGTTATTGTATATAGTGTGCGTTAACACAAGTTAATTTTGAACCACTCCCGGTGTCCGATTGGGCTGAAATTTTACATACTAGTCCAGTCCCAATTATAATGTATGTTTACGTCAAACATGATCTGATGCTGCTGCTAAGATTTGCTCCAGACAGGGAAACTCCTCAAAGGTTTTCAGTTGGAACATGAAATTTTGTTAAACATTTTTTTAAAAGCTTGACTTGCTTTATTCTTTTACTTACAAGCTGTAAGCGCAATGTGTAAAGTGTTAGAATACCCACAATTACGCATTATGTATTGTTTCGCAATCCTTTAGTAAAAACAAGATTGTTTCATACTGTACTTTAGGTTGGTATGTAAGCTAAAATTTTGTCAAATACCGTGAAAGTTTCACAGATAGACGGACAGACATTGGATATTACAATAAAAAACTTCCCGCTTTTCCTTCGAGATTAGGAAAAACAATTGAGCCTTTTGAACACTAAAGTCGATGCGAAGCAAATCGTGGGTAACACTAGTAGCAGAATATATAGAAAGAAGTACCTACGTAATGAAATCGTAAAACGTAATCCATGCAATTTAGCATAAAGTTAATTACAGTTGCGGTTTTATTGGTCGTAAAGGGACAAATTTAATTTACTTCTACCCTCAGAGGTTTAGATGCAGAATAGGACTAACGTTTAATAACTTCCGGCTTGTCACTATCCCACTGCTGGGCAGCCTTTCATTTTGGGAGACACTTTGCCCAACTATGGTACTTAGACTTTTTGGTTGAGCTAATATTTTACACCACTCCAATGTAAATTGATACGATTTAGGTATTTCGTAATATATATCGCAAGCTTAGTTTTAAAGTAACCTATTTCAAAATTAATTTAATTGAATTACTTAGATAAATTTTAATGCCATCTATGAGATCACTAAATATTATTTACAAAAAATACTAATGTTTTCTTGCTTTTCCAAGTTAGGGGTCTCTACGAGTATAACACTAACGAGTTATGTAGGTGCAATTTGCGCTTTATTCCAATTTTCCACAAAACAGCTTTTTTGAATTAGGTCACTTTGATACTAAGCGTGCAGTTCTCAAGAGTGTCACTCAGGTGATAAAAGATAGATCTCTAAAAGATTTTTGAAAGAAGTGGAAGTTATTAACTTTTTAATCACCATTTTATTATGTACAAAATAGGAAATTGAGATATATTTAGCAGCTTTAAAAGCTATAATATGTTTACAATAGCATAAATTTGATACTGCTGTTTCCCAGCCATTATATCGCCGCGGCATGCCTTTATCGTGATTGTATCGGAAACGCGTTGCTTTACGACTCAATTTGTTTTAAACTTTACCGATTTAGACGTTTTATCTGCATTGGATAAATCTTGCAGCTTCCCATTTACCTTCTGAATCGCATTATTGGAAAATATTACCTTTGTAATGATTTATACGATTTCAGTGATTTTGTTTTAGCTAGTACTATCGAGAACACTTTTTTATTTCCCGACTTTTTCAGCTCAATTATCGGGAGTTTTTTTTAATTTTGACTGGTTATATGTGATATTTTTATGAAATTTTAATGGAGATATACGAGCATCCACTCAGAATATTCTCTCTTCTAGCTTTGGTGCAACCATTAACAGGTAAAGGGATATCTATTACACGTTCAATTTTGAAAATATGCCGTGTGGTATCCGGCTTAGTAGAACAGACCACACTCATTTCTTATCGAGGTGTCATAAAAGGCGACTAAGGTAAGTCGACCAGCCATGTGGTATCCGATCGAATAGAGTAGACCACTCTCTTTCTTACCGAGGTATATTACGACTAAGGTGAGTTGACGTCAGGCAGGCGGCACCATGACACCATGTTTATAACATGTTGTGCCGATCCCACTTAGAGTGGAATAAGGACAAGAGAATGATATGTCTATTACGTGCTGATTCACAAATGAAATGAAAAATCCAAATAAAACTTATTGAAACAATTGATTTGTTCTATTAAAACAACAATATCTAATTTCAGACAATGTCCATTTCGGAAACGACCATGAAACTTGTCCGGGATTAGGGTAACTAGTTTGGGGACAAATCACCCGGACAAGTTGGTTGAGGAAGTGATGGGGAGAAAGTTTGATATTGGGAAAAGTTTGTGCGATACAGACTAAGTTAGTAAATCAGCAGTTTTTTACTATGACAATAACTTTTAAGTCAAAAGACGCTAGTCGTCACATCACAAACATCATCTCGTTTTGGAGAGAAGTATTGGATTTAAATCCAATACTTAATAACGTGTTCTTAATAAAAAAATGTAAGTTATTCAATAACCCATTACACGCTAACCGTTTAACTTAGACCTCACCTGCGTTCTCGTACCTAGCCTATATAATAGGATACACAAATTTCCTTACTAAGATTTTCCTCTAAAGCGATGATAAATTATCAATTCGCCTTTTACGACACCTCGGTAAACAATGAGTGTGGTCTACTCCGCCGGATACCACACGGCATTAGAGATTTACTTTAAATACAATTTAATTTACACTTATACTTGACTAACGTCTCCCATAAACTGTGTGTACGCGCAAACTCCCGGCTATTCCCGCGCATCCCACGGGACGTTAAATTAGATAAAATTTAATTAGTCAAGCGTCCTTTATCTCGGTTGCCTTTTATTTATTGCACAGGGTGTTCCGATCTTTGAGCGAGGACCGCGTAAAAAAGGTTGGCCAATTTGAATAATTAATAAAATTTGCATATGCGGGATAGCTTTGGCGTGTTTAATGGCTTACATTTATGTGTTTCGCCCTTTTGTACTGCAGGTCTGCAATGGGAATTTACCTAACTGTCGTTTAGAGTCTGTTTATTTTACTACTAGCAATCGCCAGCGGCTCTGCTCGCGTGGTAAGTTTAAAACCGTAATATAACATTTTGATAACCATAAAAATGCCAAAAGCGGATTAAAAAGCTAAACATATGCTGTCGTGAACTTTTATTCAGAACTTTTAAAGGTCAATGTTAGCGCACACTATATACAATAACACGATATAGTAGGAATACCACAACTCCGGTTCCGAGATGCACTTCTCTTGAATGACGAACAAAGACTGAATGTAACTGAAACGTTTTATCAATAGAAAGACTCTACCGGAAACAATAACGCCACACTGTTGCCACTATTTCAGTCAAAAAGGGCGCGATACTCTTGTTTCATGACTGTGTTACTATAAAATGCAAAGCAGAAGTACATGGCGACAACAGCAACAATTTTGTTATACATGATTTTTGAATAACTTTCACCATTTACTTAGCGCACGCAAGGAAAGCTTAAATTATGCCGTTTTCATATTTTTTATTGTTGCTCCTCTCCTATTCATCTTAGCGTGATGTTATATAGCCAATAGCCTTTTTCAATAAATCTATCTTAACCTCAAAGAATTTTTGAAATCGTTTCAGTAGTTCCTGAGATTAGCGCGTTCAAACAATCAAACAAACTCTTCAGCTTTATATATTAGTATAGATATATTTAACGCAGCGACGGTCGCAATTTAAATGGTAAAAAAACACGGAATTATGCAGTGTGTTTGTTATCCTAAATGTAAGCCTATTATATAAGCTTCAATCGTATCAAATTTCATCGATATTGTTCTAGTGGGTTAGATGTTAAAACGTAACAGGCGAACGGACACCTGGTTTAACCTATTAATAATAAGCTATTGCAGCTTTTATAGAGTATTAATAAAAAATTGAACGCTAGAGTCGATGCGGCAACCAAAATGATTGGAAGTAAATATTCAATTAGCTGTATTTAAACACCATTACTTATATTAATTACCACAATTAAATTAATATTATATGTGCTTTTATAATTAAATGTATTGGGGATTGTTATTTGGGTAATAAGGGATAATTATTGTGATTAAGCATTTAGTAAATTAAAAGAGAGAGAGCTGCGGTAGCGCAGCAGTAACACCGTGGGAATCTTTCGAGGTGGTCACGGGTTCAAACCCGGGCATATTCATTTTATATAATTTTTTCATTTTATATAATTTTTTACGCGAGTGAAAATAAAGTTATATTTGTAAAGATAAATAAGCTTTAAGCTGTGATGGCCTAGCGGTGCGACCGTGTGAATCTCTAGAGACGATCATGGGTTCAAACCCGGGCAGACACCAATGAGTTTTTCTGTTAAAACTTATGTGTCTAATTAATAATTGCAATTTATCACACGCTTTTCGGTGAAGGAAAACATCGTGAGGAAACCTGCATATCTCTAGAGAATTCTGGAGATATGTGTAACCTACCAATTCGCTTTGGAGCAGCGTAGTAAGTCTCAGCGCTAACCCTTCTCTCCAGAAACGTAGAGAGGTGGCCTGTGCCAAGCAGTGGGAAAGTAACAGGCCTAACTATTTAAATCTCAATACGATCTTGTGAAATCTCCTGATGATGATGCTACTATTACAGGGCGAAACGATTATTGAATTTGTGAACGTGTGTAGTGCGGTATTGTGGTGGCAACGGTGAAGGTATGTGCATATGTTTTTACGAATTCTGCAGGTATCAGAAAATGATTAAAAGTTTGACCACCGAGTTTCTTTCTGGTCCATCTTGATAAGAGCAACATTCCGAACCAGTTGTAGCTTCATTAATCATATTGATTGACGATTCAAAAGTGCTTGAAAGAGCTTATTTGAATAAAGATTATTTTGATTTGATTTGATCGGGTATGAAAAGGATAGTCCACTCTACATTTAGCATTACATATATTTTCTATTTTACATTATCGAGGATAACAGCAAAATAATTGTATTATTACTTTTGTATTATGAATCTCCGCAAAGTAACGCCTAATTCTATAAATTATTTTTTAAGGAACTCAAACACGTTTTGAGGCGTGAGATATGTATGGAATGTTTTCTGCATTAAGCATTAAGTTTTCTTGAATCGCAGATCATTAAAAATAACTATTAACTTATGTCCTATAGAACTTTCTAAGATAACGCCTGCTTCTCGAAACTTTCTCTGTCACAATACACGTCTAGACCAGACAAATCGCACAATACCTTAGAGCTTTCTCAATGGACCCTCCGTTATCCGCGACGTTCGTTAAACAGATCCCACTCGCTGTAATTGGCAAATATTTAAACAAAATAATTAGTGACATCGACAATTCGGAATGCACTTTATTTAAACGCACCTACGGTCCGTTTTTAAACGGTTTAAACACCGGCTCGTTAACGTAAACTAATATTGAATCGGCCAGCTGGAATTATTGACGTGTTTGGACAAAAATCACCGAATTTCAGGCGCCTCGGAGTTTTTGTTAAACTCACAATCCTGTTACGTGTTGGGGAATTAAAACTGTCGTGTCCGGTAACAAGTGTAACGGGTTTAATTGGTTATTGATTCGATTGCTTTGGTATATGTTATGGCGTCTCCATTCTCAGCATATTGTAAGCTTATGTTTATTTATTTTTACAAGGATTATCAACAGGCTACATCTTAATCAGGATCCACTTAAAGATAACCACAACTTGTGCTTCGGCTGAGTCTTTAACCTTCACATAGTATTAAACAGATTTATATCTAGTACCTGATTGGCCGAGCCTGCTCTGCTGCTGGTAATTTTGTACAAAAAAAAAACAAAAATAATAATAATAATAGGGTAGGTGGGGCTCGATCCTAAGTATTTTGAATTCTCACTGACACTCGTTCCCCGAAAAAGCTACGCTGACCTGATATTTAACGGTAAAAATAGTGTTTAATATATAACAATGTAAATTTATTGATGCCTAAATACAGCGATAAAATGACTTTTTTTAAATAAAACCTAGCTAGATCGATTTTTCTTTCCCAAAACCGCCTACATACTGAATTTCAGGAAAATCGTTGGAGCCGTTTCCGAGATTCCTAAAAAATATATATATACATATAAGATTAACTCATTTAAATATTTCACTATAAATTTTATTATTTGTTTAATGCCCAAAAACAGAAATAAAACGATTTTCTTACCTAAGTGTCATAAAAGTTAATTAGAATAGACCACGCTCATTTCTTAGCGAGGTGTCGTAAAAGGCGACTAAGGTAAGTCGACCCGTCGTATGGTATCCGGTTAAGTAGAATACTCCACCTTTATTTCTTACTGAGTTAAATTAACGTCAGGCAAGCGGTTGTCGTAAAATACGAAGCCAAATCATGTGACAACATGTTCATAGTATTTGTCTATAGTACTTAAACTTGTAGAACTTGTTTTTTGTAGTAAAAGAAAGTAATGATAATAGCAAAAATTATTTAAGTACATACGGGAGAGTATTTAACACTAAAATATACAAAAAATGGAACAAATAACAAAATATTACAGAGAATTAGGCACGCGAGCTTAATTTGCCTTCTTATGAGTAAATATGAAACGGTTTAATCGCGTATACAGAAAGTAACAAACGAACGATCCAGTCATTACGAAGGACTCATTAAGGGCTCGTTACAGATTTACATCTCGATTGCTTTGAGGGTGGATTCATTAAAATTTACTACGTTTTTTTCGCCGGCCGAACCACAATGAATAATTTATATCGAAGAGAAACCGTACCTATCTTATCGGTTTTGTTTTTATATTTATATTCTTCTACTGTTTATATTTATATTCTTGTACTGTTCGTCGTGTAGTATCCGGCTGAATAGAATAGTACCACCATCATTTCTTACCAAGGTGTCGTAAAAGGCGACTAAGGTAAGCCGGCCCGCCGTGTGGTAACCGGCTGAGTAGAACAGACCAACCTCATTTCTTACCGAGGTGTTTAAAAAGACGACTAAGGTATGTTAACCCACCGTGTGGTATCCGGTTTAGTAGAATAGACCACCCTCTTTCTTATCGAGGTGTCATAACATACGACTGAGGTAGTTGACGTCAGGCGGCTGGTCGTAAAAAGGCAGCCAAATCATGTTACAACATGTTTATAACTTGTTGTGCCGACCCCACTTAGAGTGGCATAAGGGCAGGAAGATAATGATTCTTCTTCTGTTTATATTTATATTCTTGTACCGTCTAAGTATAAGCTGTAGTAGCCCAGCGGTAACACCGTGCGACTCTTTCGAGGAGGTCACAGGTTCAAACCCGGGCAGAAACCGATTAGTTTTTCTGTTAGAACTTGTGTCTAATTGATAATTGCTATTTATCACACGCTTTTCGGTGAAGGAAAACATCGTGAGGAAACCTGCATATCTCTAGAGAATTCAGGAGATATTTGTAACCTACCAAACCGCATTGGAGCAGCGTGGTAGGTCTTAGCTCCAATCTATTTCTCCAAAAACGGCGCTTTCCGCCGTTTTTGGTCTCTTCTATTAGAGAGTAAGAGAAGAATATTATCAGCAGTGGGATAGTAACAGGCCGCTACTCATTACTTGCTTACTGTCTTAGTAATATTAAAAATGTCTGACTGTCTACTTGCCTCTATAAACCCCTTGCTAAGCTACTTGCGCGATATTGATGAAATTTTGTATAATTGAATAATTTATAGAAGCAGGCGCTATTTGCAGAATTAGCAAAGAAGTTATGATATATTTTGCTATAGTCCGCGTTTGTTAAGAGAATCTATGTAATGTGAAGGAAACAGACAACGTTCACACACCTCATACATGCAGGACCAGTCAACACATCACACAAGTACATACCCTCATTACGACAATCTCTACGATCGTTTTGCCCCGGGATCCGCTCCACGACAAAATCGTAATTTTAACGTTGTTAGCGTTTAGTGATACGTGTGGTGACTGTTCCTGCATATATAAGATATGTGAACGTTGCCTGTAGTGTAGGAACACTTAGCATTACATAGATTCTTTTGACAAACGTGGATTAGAGCAAAATAATTATATTATAACTTAAGAACAAGCTTTTTTGTTTTGAAGATTATATTCGGAATAGGAGTTGTAAATTGAATGCCGTCTTTAAGAATCTTTTGTAAACAGTCCCTAAGCCTGAAATTGTTCTGGCATATATGTACAGAAGTTCGGTTTTTACTAGATTTTAATACACATCTATTAAAAGACGTTGTTTGGAAGGAAATGCGGGATTACTTTACAGCCTGTAATGAAAATAGATTATCTGGACATATACGGAAAGGGGTTTATAGAGGCATAAAAATAACTTGAATCAGATCGCAGAGTAACTACACAACAGAAGTTTAACTTACGTCAAGCATTTTAAGTTTAAACTTTTCATTACCTTAAGATATTATATATGTTTTTTGAATACGTGGTCTAACCGATTCTAATTCAAATTCAAAATATTTGAAAGAATTTTTGAATAGGCAACTCTACTGCTGGTCCTATACTATACTGTTCCTATCGAGAAGAGCCAGCAAAGAACTCGGTGGTTGCTCTTATAAAATTAATTCTTGTAACTAATTACATTTAGTCATGACTATCATATACAGGGTCGAAAGGTAAGCCTCCTTTTAATAGTATTTTAAACTGATGCAAAGATTTTTATCTTTGCATCAGTTTAAAATAAGATAAGTAGAGTTGACAAAAGCACTAGTGTACAAGTTTTCTCCACTCTAATAAAGAAGGAATCAATCATAACCTTGTCATTACAGCAGTTTAAAGTTACTTTCGAATGGAGTTTAAAACATAAAACCTACTATGCTATTAAAGATTACATAAATTATGAAAATACTTTAATGCAAATTACACTTACTGTATCTTCAAAAAACTGCCTAAGCGGTTGTATTAAGCTATTCTTTCAAATTTTATTCTTTTATTTTTATTTTTTTTGTTTTTTGTCTTATTCAATTTTATTATTTCGTTTTATTGTGTCTAGTTTTATTTACACTTACATTGTTTTAGATAGTGATTACTGTTATGTTACTCGGGCAGCAGCTGAAAACCATCGCCGTGTGTCATTAGTCCTAGTAATGACATGCAATGCTGAGCTGTGTGCCCATTCTGTCAATTATTAATTGCAGAATAAATGTTTTTTCATTTCATTTTCAAAATGCCTGTATTTAGCTACTCTACGACTTTGGACGAGATGCGTACATTGGTCGCCTTTTACGACGTCTCGAAAGGAAGAGGGTGATCTATTCAACTCAGCCGGATACCAGCGGTTAACTTGAATAAAGTTTACAATTTCAATTTCAAACTCCACTTATCGCGGGTACACTCTACATTGTAGCGAGCTGCTCTGTGCCCTGGCTTTCGGCCGTTAGCCGGGTTCATATACCCTGTTTTTATTATCCACATCTATAAGCCAATGATATCTTCCGCCGTAAGTGCCAATTCTATACGTTACTCGTAAAAGGCATAAATTATTTTAACATTTACGGTATATGGATATTCGATCGTATGTTTAATTTATATATTACTAAGTTTTTCCAGCGGCTTCGCCCGCGTGAAGATAAAAGCAGTTATTGTTATTTAACTATAAGAGATAGAGACATACTATTGCGGACTTTTTTGTACTATGTTTATAGATTTACAATTTTCTAGTATCTATATTTTATCACCGTAGGAATACGTCTATTTCAGCAAATTTTTAAAAAATTGATTACATACAGACACAGTTTTTAGAAACTTTGTTTTATAATAAACAAGCGGTATTTGCAACTTTATCCGCGTTGAAATCAGTATCACAAAGTTCATTTCACGTAAATCCGTAATTCTAGATCGAAATTTTGAACGTAAAAAAAGTTATTGTAAGTTAACTATGAGAGATAGAGACAAACTATCCCCGACTTTTCGGTAGTATTTTTATAGATCTATAATTCTCTAGTACATCACTTAAGTGTATCTCTGCTAGAAATGAAAATACCTAGCAACGAGCCCCACTAACCCAATTATTTTTTAAGTTTTTTTTTTATTTTGTAAAAAATTACTGAGCCTCGGTCAACCGGGCACTATTTATTTATGCATTACCATTATTTTTCTACAATAATTGAAAGTAAAAACAAACAACACACAAAAATAAAAACGACAAATAAACAGTCTAACGTTCACAACGTTCCAACGTTAAAACGTTAATGTAAAACAGCGCAGAGCATTTTCATAAAGCTCGTATGGAAGCTCTTTAACTCGGAACTCTACTGCGCTTCTATTTTTAGTCGTTAAATCGTTGGACGCGTGCCGTACGTGTCCTTTGACGGCTCCGACACGGCTACGAGACGGGAATCTTTGTTTTACACATTTTTTTCCTTCGTTTGGATGTGATTTCAGTTCAAAGTCAAATAGGAAGCGTACTATTTATATTCTATTCTTAATGTTCCTACGAGGAAGGTTACAAAAATATTAGCAAAATTTATTTATTTATACGGATCTCCAACAGCATAATATATATAACCCAAAAAATATGGAAACAGTCTTAAATTAATTATGTAATACCAATTACAGGAAATCACATTATTCTTCGTAACAATTTTACAATTATAAGCTTAAAAATAAACAGAAAAACAAAAAAAAAACAAAGAGAATACATGAAAACATTTTTTATGAAAACCTTAAGGATCAAACTCTACACTTAAAATTTTAGTACATTTTTTCGTAAATGATGAAAGCCCATTGAAGCCAATATCCGGTGATAATTCGTCCAAAATAACACATCTGAAAGTGGAGAAGAAGAATACTGGAAAGTAAGTGTGGTATCCGGCTGAGTAAAATAGACCGACCTCATTTCTTACCGAGGTGTCGTAAAAGGCGACTAAGGTAAGTTGACCCACCGTGTGTTATCTGGTTTAGTAGAATATACCACCCTCTTTCTTACCGAGGTGTCGTAAAATACGACTGAGGTAAGTTGACGTTAGGCAGGCAGGAATCTGAAGTGGCAATGGGCGGGGCACGTAGTACGTAGAACTGATGGGCGTTGGGGTCCTAAGTTGCTGGAATGGCGACCTCGCACTGGAAAGCGCAGCGTTGGTAGACCCCCAACGAGGTGGCCTGACGACCTTAAGAAGGTCGCGGGGATCCAAGCGGCACAAAATCGTGGATTGTGGCGATCCCTTAAGGAGACCTATGTTCTGCAGTGGACGTCCACCGGTTGAGAATAAAGAAGAAGAAGACACCTCGGTAAGAAAGCGGGTGGCTCTTTCTTAGCAAGCCCCACCTGCCCTATTGTTTTTAATTTTAAAAATTTGAAAAATAACCGAGTAAGTCTCGGTGACCCAGGTACTTACTACAATATCTATTAATAATATAATCAGTATGCACATTTGCTCGACCGGTGTGGTGTGGAGCCGAAGATGTGGTTTATCTCGGGCCACATCTGCAGACGACGAGCTGGGATTGTTAAACATTGTAACTATGTTCTATTGAATTAATTCTATACATAGTACTATTTATTTAAAGACACCGCTGTTGCGGCTCTTAAAATTGCCTCACCAAATGTAACTGAAATTTCAATAATAATAATCTATATATATAAAAGAAAGTTGGTCTTAGTTACACTATTTATAACTCAAGAACGGATGAACAAATTCGGCTGAAAATTGGTGGAGAGGTTGCTTAGAACCAGGAGACGGACATAGGATACTTTTTATCTCGTTCGACCGCATTTATTTTATCCCGTCAAGTCACTATAAAACGTGGTACAACAAAAACGACTATGACATGGAAAAACAAAACATAAATGACAGCTAAACGTAATTTAGTCTTTGGGTAAGTATGGTAAAAATTTGACAATTATCAAAATAGTAGTAGGTATAAACGTTACCACATATTATAAAACAAAGTCGCTTTCTCTGTCTGTCCTTATATCTCTATGTTTGCTTAAATCCTCAAAACTACGCAACAGATTTTGATGCGGTTTTTTTTAAATATATGGAGTGATTGAAGAGGAAGGTTTATATGTATAATAAAATTCAATATGGAGTAGAGAAATACTGTGATTATCACTGAGTGACATAGGTTATATGCTTTATACCCGTGCGAAGCTGGGGCGGGACTCCTAGTAAATAATAAATTCTTTATTGTATAACCATTTTAAATGATACAATTCAATGTAGCCCTGGCTTCTGAACTAGCGCTAGCCGTGTGTCAGAAGTCAGTTCCTTCCCCTACTTATAAATACTAAAAGAATTTACAATTAAACATAATTATAACGTGGCGCCGTTTTTGAGTTCAAACTCAAAAACGGCGCCAAAGTTCAAAATTTAAAAGTGACGTGAGTGTAGTGTGCCGAATGATCCGTGACGCGCCGATAAAAAGAACGAGACGGAGGGTAGTTAGATACTGCCCCTAACATCTCAGCTTGATGTACCGCCTACCTGCAGTTCCGTCGTGACCACGATCCATGCAACTGGGTCGAAATATCGGCAAATCAAAACAAATTACCGTGGTATGTACCCGTATCTAATAATTTATAATTATGTCTTCAAACCACGAATATTCAAGTATAAAATCATTAATTACAATTAAACAGTTTTAAAAGAAGTTTTTTTTTAAAGAATCATCATCCAAATCCAAAAGTATGTGTGTTGTATATGTGTGTTGTATATGTGTGTGTATGAGTGTGAAGATAATGTAAATCTGAAATTACGTGCATATGTATGGATGCTAGTAGGAGTTTGTAAGATCATGTCTGTGTTTACTTATTGTTATATCACCGTCACTAACATGTTTTCACGTCATCATAGTTAAGATTTTTGATTGTACTTTTAACTAGCAATTGCAAGGAAAGCTTTAAATTTCGCCTTTTCCATAATATTATTTATTGCTGTTCCTCTCCTTTGTGTAAATGTCATTTTGCCTTTCTCGATAAATGGACTATCTTCCAGTCAAAGAATTTTTAAATTCGGTCCAGTAAAAAATTACTGAGCAAGGCCCTTTCAAACAGTACTATAAATTATGTAAGAAATACGCTTATATTGAAATGTCTTAGAGTTGAATTCTTTCCACATTCATACACTACTTTAGATAAGTTATGTATATTAATAATAATAGTTCAAAAGATTGACAACCGAGTTTTTTACTGGTTCTTCTCGATAAGTGCAACATTCCGAAACAGTTGTAGATTCATTTAAACTAATGATTCTTGACAGTTGAAAAAGCTTTTTCGATTATCAAATCAAATATAATCTTGATTTATTTTGATTTGATTTCAAAATCTAGACGGAACGTTAGACGCGATTGTGAGAATATATTTCGAGCACAGGAATGGAAAGGGGAAATTCCCTAAAGCCGCTTTACAGAAGTTTGCGCGGCGGAGCGTTGTATGGTGTATCTGTTAAAGTTCGCATATTGAAAATATTTTCCGGATTATCCAGCTCGCGAAAAATGTTTGCGAGAGCGAAGTGTGGACGAGCGATGGAAACTTCTGGAGGATTTGCGTTTTAACAAGACAAATAGATACAATCATGTTTTGTAGAATTAGGCGTTACTTTGCGTGATCCATAATTCAAAAGTAATAATAAAATTATTTTGCTATAATCCGGGATGAAGTAACATAGGAAATATATTTAATGCTTAATGTAGAGTGGACTATATACTCCACTTCTAGTAGACTATAGGCTCCTGATGATGCTTCGGTTGCGGGGCGAAACGATTGTTGAGTTTGTGATAGTGAACGTGTGCAGTGCTTGTGTATTGTGGTGGCGGTGGTGGAGCTTTGTGCATGTGTTTACGAATCCTGCATGTATCAGGTATGAAAACAGATTGTCCACTCTACATTTAGCATTATATATATTTTCTATTTTACTTCATCGCCGATTATAGCAAAATAATTTTATTTTTACCTTTTATACAATCATGTTTTAGATAAGCTTTACCCGCGTGTTTTTTAAAATAGCTTTACTTATTAAAAACAATCAATACCATTCATTTATTCGTTTACAATAATTCTTCATACACTTACCATTACATAAATTCACTTTGCCTTTTTAATTATGTAAAAGTACATAAGTAAATAAGTTTTATTTATTTATATTTTGGAAACATACAGCACAGCACTTACTAGCACTTGTTTACGTATTGCACTCTCTGCCATAACCCTTTTGTATAATCATGATCAAAAATCAAAATTTTCCATTGATTTTTCTCATATTATCCCTTTAATTATCCCGCTTATTAGACATTCACAAGGCGGATGGACGTCAAGACGCCCACAAAAGGTTTCCTGCACAATGGAATTAATTGTGAAGGATGGAATAGTTCCGCACCGCGCCGGCCGAGAATATTTTAGTGTCCGGGCAACGCCGCCGGCCATTTGTATAGCGCAACTTGGTGGATTCCTGTTCCAAGTAATTGCTTGACTGTTTATATGAGATTACTTGGTTTGTCCCACCTATAAGTCAATTCGTGAAGAACTAAAAATAGAAGATAGTTGCCGTGATGACAAGAAAATCAAATTAAAATTACTACATACATTTCTACCGTATCAAAAGATATCCAGAAATGGCCAGCCATAAAGAGCCATGGCCATAAAGAGATGCTTCTCTTGGCGATAGCAGAGTGATAATTGTGGTATGTCTGACGTCACATCCGTTTTAATTTTGGCGTTACCGAAGCATCACTGGGACCGCAAGGTTTTTGCTGATAGTTATAGCGTGCGACTCGGCTGGCTGAGTTTAGACTATAGCTTGGCTGACGTAACATATGGCAGTGCAACTATACTTGTCTTCCTGCCCTTATCCCACTCTAAGTCGGCACAACATGTTACATACATGTTGTCACGTGATTTGGCTACGTATTTTACGACCGGCCGCCTGCCTTTCGTCAACTTACCTTAGTCGTATTTTACGACACCCCGGTAAGAAAGAGGGTGATCTATTTTACTCAACCGGATACCACACGGCTTACCTTAGTTGCCTTTTACGACACCTTAGTAAGTAATGGTGGTGGTACTATTCTTTTCAGCCGGATACCACACGGCGTACGCTTCTGTACTTATTATAAAACAAAATTCCCAGTTAATGTACATAACATTTAGGCCAGTTTAGGGGGCCAGTTAATTGGTCCAATTAATTAGGGATACCAGTCAGTGCCACAGCTCTTTACTACTGGGCGAAACCAACATAAATATTAAAACATCAATCAACATAAATATAAATGCGGATACCATCGCATTAGTATAAAGTGCCTACATATATGCCTGCCACGTAAAATTATGCGATCTTAAACTATTAATGGTAGATATAGATCTTTTGTGCAATAAAACACATAAACCAATAAAAACAAGTACCTCCCCCCTCCCCTCCAGCAGCTCCTGTGGCCCGTATCTCGATAATTAGCGGCACATGTCCACCGACAGACGGCGTCCATCCATTATTGCTAGCTCACTTTAGGCACAGGGCTGACACCAGCGGGAAATAAACATTTCTTTTATGAATAACGCATTTTCATATTATAATTAGAGGTAGTCGCCACTAACTTTACATTAACTTTAATGTTAAAATACCGGCAATTAGGTAGTATATAGTTTTTTTCATATTCGTAAAAGTAAAAACGGATATTTTTTCATTCTATATGTGAGAGTAGTATATTATACAGCAGCAATTCAATTGTTACACATTCCTTCAATATTGCTCAAGTGGATTGGCTATAAAAGACAGACAGTAAGACAGATGATAAACTTTCACATTTATAATATTAGAAAATATGAAAATAAATATGTATAATTTTATTTATATTTCATAACTGGTTGCCGAGGTGTCGTAAAATACGACTGAGGTAAGTTGATGTCAGGCAGGCGGCCGCTCGTAAAAACGCAGCCAAATCATGTGACAGCATGTTTATAACATGTTGTGCCGACCTACTTAGAGTGAGATAAGGGCAGGAAGATGATGATTCATAACTGGTTGCATTCCGCTTTCTTATCCGCGGTACGAAGGATATTTAAAAAGTGACAGGACACGCAAAAGTAAAATAGATACCGACAGATAGACGAAAATAGTTCAAAATCTGTTTTTTTTTTTTGGTTGGTTTCGTCTGGGACTGTGAATTTAACACGGCCTAAACAAATAACCTATGTAAATTGAAATCAAAATTTAAAATATATTGATATAAACTTGCTCTACTGGTTCGGAAAATTACTGAACTAGCAAAATATTTGATATGGTATTCCACATGACATAATAGTGAGGAATAAAATAAATAAAAAATTCGCTACTTTTCGATATAATTGTAGTGTACCTATAAACATTTATTGTCTTCACCTGGCGACAACCCTAGTTATGAGTTTATGACCCATATGCCAACAGCTCTATTACACCACAGATTATATTAACATTGGACTGTTATTGAGATAGCTCCAGGAAATTGATGGTCTACGTAGACTTGGAGTCATGGTGTGCTGATTACTAGAACTATTTAATGGCTGATGTGATGCCCATATATTGCGCAACGTTACACCCCATGATCAGATGTGATCTTTAAATAATGTACATAATACTGTACAAACTGTGATAGCCCAGCGGTGACACCGTGCGACTCTTTAGAGGAAGTCAGGAGTTCACACCTCGGGCAGGCACCAATAAGTTTTCCTAATAATTCCTCCTGTCCTCTGTCTATCTCCTGTCCTTATCCCACTCTTATAAAATATCCTGTCCTTATCCCACTCTAAGTGGGGTCGGCACAACATGTTTTTCTCTTCCATTCTGTCAACTTTGGCGCTACTCCTTTTATATGAAAGTCATACTTCACACAACCTAACCATCTCTTTTTAGGCTTCCGTCTAGACACATATCCATCCACATCCAAATTTAACACTCGTTTGGTTATGATTTTCATCCCTCCTCATTACATGTCCATACCATCCTAATCATTCTCGTCTATAATTGCAATTTATCACATGCTTTTCGGTGAAGAAAAACATAGTGAGGAAACCTACATATCTCTAGAGAATTCTGGAGATATGTGTAACCTACCAATCCGCATTGGAGAAGCGTGGTAGGTCTTAGCTCTTATCATATCTTTTTACCAAGACTGAGAGAGGAGGCTAATGTCCAGCAATAATGTACATACAATAATATAAATATAGTATTGCGTAACTATTTTTAATAGAATTCGCATACGAAAACTTATTGGTGCCTGCCCGGTATTTGAACCCCTGTACCTCACTGGTTTAGACCTAGACAGATAGGAAATAGCCGCTCAGCGAACAAATATCCTGCTTACCATAATTCCGTTATCATAATTAGATGGAATTTAATTTTCATCACGAAATAAATAATGGAACAGAATGGCCAGCGACTGCGGTCAGGACAAGTGTCGCGGAAGTCAAGGGTCATCGCCTACTTACCAACTTAAACCTGTGGCACGTTGGTGGAAGTACTTTAAGTATTGACGATATATTTGTACTTGTTCAAATGTAAATGGTATCCGGCCAAGTAGAATAGAACCACCCTCATTTCTTACCGAGCTGTCTTAAAAGGCGACTACGGTAAGTCGACCCACCGTTGTGGTATCCGGTTGGATAAAATAGGCCACCCTCATTTCTTACCGAGTTGCCGTAAAAGGCGACTCAGGTAAGTCGACCCACCGTGTGGTATCCGGTTGAGTAGAATAGACCACCTTCATTTCTTACCGAGGTGTCGTAAAAGGCTACTAATGTTAGTTGACCCACCGTGTGGTATCCGGTTTAGTAGAATAGACCACCCTCCTTCTTACCGATTAGTCGTAATATACGACTAAGGCAAGTTGACGTCAGGCAGGCGGCCGGTCGTAAAAACGCAGCCAAATCATGTTATCACATGTTTATAACATGTTGTGCCGACCCCACTTAGGGTGAGATAAGGGCAGGAGGATATATATTCAAATGTAAAAACACCTAAGGGTAAAAATAACCTCTATTATGTACTGTATTTTTACTGTTCCTTAGGGAAAATAAAGAATTTTTATCCTATATGTAAACCAGATACTGGTAATAAATTAATATTGCTGTGAAAGAGTAACAAACAGAAGGACTTTCGCATTTATATTACCACTATGGATTATGTTATTTCATATCTTTAATATTTAAATGAGTTAATCTTGTATGTATATAAATATATTTTCTGAATATGGAAACGGCTCCATTACGATTATCCTGAAATTCAGCATGTACGGAGTTTTGGGGGAGAATAATCGATCTAGCTAGGTTTAAAAAAATCGTTTTATTCCTGTTTTTGGGCATTAATAATATTGTAAAATGTACAATTGAAAGCAAAGGATTTTTGTTTTAGTTTTAAATTATTTTTATATCTTTAAAAAAATTACCGGGCAAGGCTCGGTTACCCAGGTATTTAACATACGAGGTGTGTTCAAAAAGTATCGCGAATTTTGAATTTTCTCGGGTTACGCATATTCGAATTTTGTTTTTTTTGTGGCATTATGTTGGTACATTTGTCCCTCACTTATGCTGACAAGTTTGGCCATTGAATTTTCAGTTAATTGTTGACAGCTGCTTTGCTTGCACGTGTTTTGGTTCGTCTTCGATTTAAACTTACTCAAAAAAATGGACCACGATAACGCCCCTGCTCACACATCGCTGCTTGTACGCGACTTCTTGGCCAAAAACAACACACTAATGATACCGCAGCCACCTTATTCCCCAGATATGGCCCCCTGTGACTTTTTCTTGTTCCCGAAACTGAAAAGGCCCATGAAAGGACGACGCTACGCCACGACTGACGAGATAAAGACGGCATCGAAGGTCAAGATCAAGATACAAAATAATGATTTTTTGAAGTGCTTCGAAGATTGGAAAAAACGTTGGCACAAGTGTATAATATCCCTGGGGGACTACTTTGAAGGGGACAAAATAAATATTCACGAATAAATAAATATTTTTTGAAAATACACAAAATTCGCGATACTTTTTGAACACACCTCGTACAGTGACATAAAATAAAATAAATAAACTAAAAAAAAGCACATTTATTTTTTATTTTATTTATTTATTTATGTACCATAAAAAATGTTGGAAAAAACATTATTGGTAAAAAAAAGTGTACAAAGGTCAACTTACCAAGGTCACCAAAGGTCAACCTACGAAATGAGACAATTTATATTTAAGAAAAAGATGGTTGTCGTTATTCGACAACTTTGTTTCTATATTGCTTCGTTCATTCTGTAATTTTCAATAAATAGGAATAATAACTTCCAAAACTGCATTGTTTTTAGTACTTCTAACACGAGCGTGAATAATTATATCTTCATTATCCTCCTAACCTTATCCCAATCTAAGTGAGGTCGGCACAAAATGTTAGACACTCCTCATTTTACGACATGCCGCTGCCTGACGTCATCTTACCTTAATCGCCTTTTACGACACCTCGGTAAGAAAGAGGCTGGTTTATTCTATACAGCCGGATACCAAACGTGAGTAATTACATAAAGTGTTAGAGTATATTTGGCCAAACGTTAACCCAAGCATACGTTATAGTGGGCGACAACCTTCACACGGATTTCAATTTTCATCATGAAATAAATAATGGCGACGTTGTCGAGGGCGGTTAGCAGTGTCGCGGAAATTAAATCGTAAATATTAGAAAAAATATATTTCATCCCCTCACTGTAGTAGAAAAATGCATATTATTTAACACAGATACAAGGTTTTGTTTAGTTTTATTTATTTAGTAACATCACATACAAAGTGATCAGCTTCTTTATTAATCGTTACTAAAATTATGATCGCTTACACAGCAATTTGGTATCCGGCTGAGTAGAATAGACGACCCTTATTTCTTAAAAAGCGACACCTTAAGAGGCTATTAAATTAAGTGCCATGTGGTATCCGGCTGAGTAGAATAGACCAAACACATTTCTTACAAAGGTGTCGTGAAAGGCGACTAATGTAAGTGCCGTGTGGTAACCGGCTGAGTAAAATAGGCCACCCTCATTTCTTACAAAGGTATCGTAAGAGGCGACTAAGTTAAGTGCCGTGTGGTAAGCGGCTGAGTAGGATAGACCACCTTCATTACTTACCGAGGTGTCGTAAGAGGCGACTAAGGTAAGTGCCGTGTCGCACTATGGTGCGACACGGCACTTACCTTAAAACTAAACTTGTTGTGTTGTTAAAACTTGTCGTAAAAGGTGACTAAGATAAGACGACCCATAGGTCGTCTTACATTAGTCGCCTTTTACGACAAGCCTCGGTAAGAAATGAGGGTGGTACTATTCTACTCAGTCGGATACCACCGGAAGCGTCGTATTCATAATTGAATGAATTATAATTATACACGTTTCTATTAGAAAGACCAAAAACACTTAATTTTATAATACTACCGGCCGCCTGCCTGATGTCAACTTACCTTAGTCGTATCTTAGCAAACCTCGGTAAGAAAGAGGGTGGTCTATTCTTCAGCTGGATACCACACGGCATAACCAACACTCATCATGCTTATAATATATGCCCTAAACCATACTTATTAAAAAGTCCATTCAATACAGCGAAATATGAAAAAGTTCTTTAAGAAGCCCTTTTATATGAATATTTAAGATTAAAAAACGTAGCCCTTTGAATACGAAGACCAACAAATGATATTGATGTATGAATTAATATACGTCGAAGGTACAATTTGTCCCCATATTTTCTCAGTACATACGTGTTAAAGTCAAAGGCTATGTGGAGAGCGATCGTGGCGTCCCTTAACAATAATGTTTATTCATAATTTATTTCAAGGCGCTTCGTGACTCATGTGGGGCTACGAATGTTGCGGTTTCAAGAAAGAATTCAGTAGGATAGTCAAAAATTAAGATGTATCACTGGACCTTATTTACATGTAAATTATGTTAGCGCACACTATATACAATAACACGATATAATAGGAATACCACAATTCCGTTCTGAGATGCACTTCTCTTGAATGACGAACAAAGACTGACTGTCACTGAAACGTTTTATCAAGATGAAGACTCAACCGGAAACAACACGTCACAGTGTTGGTACCATTTTAATCAAAAAGGGCGCGATACTCTTGTTTCATGACTGTGTTGCTATAAAATACAAAGCGGAAGTTAATGGCGACAACAATTATTTGAACAATAAGAAATAATATTAAGTTGCTTATGCTAGATTATTACTTTAATAAAGTAATTTCATTATGGATTTTTTTTATACAGGATAAAACCCCTTATGGGTACCGCCGCCCGACGGGGACAGGCGGCGGTTATGTCGGACTCGCACCGACTAAAACGACCTGTGTGCTCCACCACGCTGCCGATGGCAAGGACAGGGTATCGTTGTACATATTGCCCCCATCCCCGCTGCCAGCTCTGATCCCAGAGAACACCTCCTGCGGGTACGGACCCCTCGAAAGAGAAGCCCCCCTCCGCTAACCGGTGCATCGAGAGCACCAGATGCACCGATCGCCTCGGGGACCTGTAAGCCAGGCGTCCGATATAACCCATTCGGAACGTCCGGAGATCCCCTGATAGGGCGGCAAACGATGGGCTTAGGCAAGTCGCTACCACCTGGACTCGCCAGTAGCAGATTGAATCCAGAACAAAAGTTCCCGGAACACGTTCGCTCTAAAGATACTTCAGGTTCTGATTCTGTGCATATTATGTTCGATGCTGTGCCCAAATTATGGTGCTTGGTTCACCATTAGTGCTTGCTAGTGCATCTTTCCCCGCCGTTTCACTGGCCGCCGTAGTGCGCGCCCGCCCGGCGCCGCCCGCCCGACGTCGTGTTGACTCAACTCTTACGTCTCGCTTCTGAAGATGCTGACGGCATTTCACGGTTTACTTCACTAAATAATGGATACTCTATCACACTGCGCACTGAACGTACTGACATTTAATATATCGCAGACGATGGTTCTACTAAAAGTGCTCTCGATGATTAATTCATACTAATATTGTTAATGGAAATCGAGTTTCTTGCCGGCTCTTCTCGGTAGGAACGGCTTTCCGAACCAGCAGTAGAGTTGACGATTCAATAGCACTTGTTTACAAGTTTATTTTAATAAAAAATATTTTGAATTTGAATTTGAAAAAGTCTATCTTTTTTAATTATAAGCTTTCACATTTCAATATTTATGAAATTTAGTAAAATTTAAGCTTATACCGGAATCAAGAAAAACAATATACACTGCAAAATAAGGAAGGGTTACGGTAGTGGCCACCGCTATTTAATATTTCATTATGTCATATGCAATATTGTTATGAGGTAAATAAAACATTGGAAAACACATTCAAATCAAATCAAAATAATCTCTATTCAAATAAGCTCTTTCAAGCACTTAAATTGTTAAGGATCAATATGATTAATGAAAATACAGCTAGTATCTTCTTTTGAATATTTTCAATTTTACAATATTAAACCGCAGTCTTGCATGAAGCTGTAAGGATTATCGAATCCAAAATCATTTGGATTACAAAACAGAGACATACTTAGCATTTACAGCTTAAAGCTTAAAATGAAGGTTAGGAAAACAAAAGATCTCCGCAAAGTTACGCCTAATTCTGTAAGTTATTTAAAAGTTTAGGAAAATTGGTATTAATTGGGTTAAATATATTGGCTACTGCGAAGCCAATATATTAATTTAATTTTGTGTGCATAAGAACAAAAATAATTACAAAAAAATTACCGATGTAGATAATAGACAAAGTCGAAACCGACATAAGCTTGAGGCTCCTGCTTTGGGCCTTGCAAAAGTATGTAAGTCGTTTGTGTGTCTGTTAAGAAAAAATACAGAAAGTTTACTATATTGTTGAGGTGACTTATATGATAAGAATGCGTAGACATAGCTATTCTTCAACCCTGTACAAGACAGTAATAACTAAATTTAACATTTTATAAGAATTTTATATTGAAAAGAACAATCACTGTACTGCTGGCTTTTATGGGTAGGAACAGCTTTCCGAACCAGAAGGAAAGTTGTCGATTCAAAAGCCCTTGTATACACGTTTACTTAAATATTGAATGTTTTGAATTAATTTTGTCAAAGTTTAAATAGAAAACCTCTAAGTACGTGACCTAGTAAGGGTCCCACGTTACCTTAATCGACTATAAATGCTGATTAGCTCAGTAAATTGATAAACAAACTGCACCAAAACTATAAACTGACTATCGAATGCGTAAATGGACACTATACGCAGTGCGACGCAACTCAGACCCACAACGGGCGACACAATAATAAACACAAGTACGCAATATTGATCTGTATTAATTCGCAACTAAACAACAAAGTTGTGTGCACGTATAACGAGTTTCAAAGTTTTTTGCGACCGCCGTTACATGCTCTTTTATTTTCATTGGTTTAAGGTCGAAAGTATGCAACAGGCCTGGGGGTATTGTGGTGGGAAATGCGGAGATTTATACGCCAGTTTAAAAATTTCTGCAACTGTTCAGCACATATTCTTGGTGCGCGCATCGGGTATTCCTGAATTCAATCTTTCGCTCTTTTGAATAGTTTTCAAATAAATCCTTGTTTTAAACGCAATAAATTTTACACTTGTGTGTTTCCTTGCGAGTTCGGTGCAAGGCAAACTTTCCAATGTATGCAACGGTTCATGCATGTTTGTTGCATATATTACTTCAAAATGCAATACACTTAAGTCTTATGGCCTTGGCTGTTTTCTGTTATATATTGTTGTTAAAATTTACCTATATTTAACCGTTTTCTTATTATACATTGCTAAGTTAATAAATTGAATTATTTCAAAGTGGAGATGGCTCAATGATGAGACCTCGTGACCCTAAGAAATGGTCTATACTATATAGCTTCGAACCCAAAGCAATCAATATTCGATAAAAAAAATTATAACATACTCGTATATAGATATAAACTAACAAACTGACTACGTTTCCCATACATTATTTCTTGTCGCGTTAGAATTTATATTATAGGAAATCGGTGCTGGCAAGGGGTTTGAACCCACGACCTGTCAGCTTTAAATCTGGTTCATCGCGAGATCAAAAAAGCACACAATTAAAGCGTAAACTTAAAAAAGTAAATATTTATCGTAGATTATCTATAAATATTATAAAACAAAGTACAGACAGTCTGTCTGAATATTAAATACCTTTTGAATGTGAGAGATTTTCTCAAAAAGTACTGAATGGATTTTTGTACGGTTTTTAGTAAAAGATAGAGTGATTCTTGTGGATGGTATAGGAGAATAGTAGATTATGGTTAAATTTCCGTGGGGTCAGGCTTTACGCGGTTAAAACAATGGGACTCTAATTTACAGGTGGGCAACAAAAACAAAAGTAATAATAAAATTATTTTATTATTACTTTTGTTTTTTTTAAACAATTAGCGTTAACTAACAGCTATAAAATGATCTACATATAATAATCAAATATGTTATAATTAATTCAAAGTTTTTATCTAAATTCTTGCTCAATCATAACTTAATCCTCTTTAGTTATAAAACAATTCGCAGTTATCCACAGAGATGTAGATAAAAGAAAATCACATCACAAATATAAACACTGAGTTGCGCTATAAAATTTCTTAAAGTCAATAGAGAAAGCGCTACTAAGTGGATTTCTCTTCAATACCCGAGCAATCCGCTGAAACAAGTTCCTACGATTGGAAATATAATAAAGCGTTGGAAAACATTTAGCAGTTGGTTGGACGTGACAAATAAACTATCAACTGGTAATAGATTGCGGGAGTCGAGAAAGTTTGCAGTGAGTTGGCAACTGAGAAATGATTAGTTTTAAAACAAATATAATCACTTGGGGTTGTATTTTGCTTTTCATCCGGGTTATATAGATTTTATTTTATTATATTTTAGACACTAGCTGAACCAGCAAACATTTTGCCATATAAATTACTCTGGCTCCGCCCGCGTGGATGATTAAAACCGTAATATAGTATTTTGATACATAAAAATGGTTAAAGTGGGTTAACCTTTAAAGCTAGTATACTATCGCGGACTTTTATTTAGAACTTTTAAACGGGAACAATTTTGTAATACATGATTTTTGAATAACTATCGCCGTTTCAGTGCACGCAAGGAAAGTCTTAAACATTGCCGTTTTCGTAATATTTTTTATTGCTGCTCCGCTCCTATCCATCTTACCGTGATGTTATATAGTCTATAGTCTGCCTCAATAAATATACTATCTTACAGTTACAGATTTTTTTTAAACCGGTCCAGTAGTTCCTGAAATTAGCGGGTTCAAACAATTAATCAAACAAACTCTTTACTTTATATATTAGTATAGATTACTGCTATACTATAAAAATGATGATAGAATTATTTTGCTATAATATGTGTTTGTTAAGACAATCTATGTAATGCTAAGTGTAGGAAGCAGGTAACGTTCACATACTTTATACATACAGGACTATGCACTAAGACAATCTCTACGATCGCTTCGCTCCGTAACCGAAGCATCATCAGGAGGGTAGAGTCCATGACAGTTACGATTTTGTCGTAGAGCATATCATAATATTAAATAGATTTTCTTAACAAACGCCGATTATAGCAAAAAATTATATCATTACTTTTGTTCTGTTATATTATTAGGCTGAATAATTTTAGTTAATAAAAATCTATAATATAACTCAGATGAAATACAAAATACAACCTCAAATGATTGTATTTGTTACTATAACTAAAACTTTACTATGGAATTTCGAAAAGTAACGCCTGCTTTTATAAATTATTTTAATGATTCAAAAGCACTTACAAAACTAATGAGAATATTACTTTGCTATAATCTGCGATAAAAGAAAATATATGTAACGCTAAATGTAGAGTATACTATTCGTTCTCATACCTGATACATGCAGAATGAAAGAACTTATGCACTACCCGACATCAATAACACAACAATACACAATCACTGCACACATTTACCACCACAATCTCTATAATTGTTTCGCCCCGTAACCGAAGAATCGTCAGAAGATAGACTGCACGACAAAATAAATTAATAAGTATATGGAACACTTACACACACGGTCGTCCGTCCCCAAAGTAAGTAACTAAATACTTGTGATATGGTAGACAGGCAACTGGTGAATATATACCTATATATTTTTTAAATACATACTTAAATCCAAATATACACCCAGGCTCTAAGACCAACAAATCCATTTATAGAATAATCCGTGAAAAGAGTGACCCGCGGAGCTGAAGGCAGGGTCACTACCCACTGCGCCAACGGGCCAGCCAATCGCAAAGCATGGATTTGTATTGTATTATGGACCTCCGTTGGATGGCATTAGTTTTGTATTACGGACCTTCGCAAAGTAACGCCTAATTCTATAAATTATTTCAAAAACACTTGTTTACATGTTTACTCGAATAAAGAACATTTTGAGTTTCAGAGCGAAGTCGAGGCGAATACCTAACTATATTACCCTTTGACATACATTGACATCGTACCTAAACACTTGAATATAAACGACTCAACAAATCCTTTCTACTCCAGTACATATCACATTGCACGGAATACAAATTACTGTTTTGAGCATTCAGTACCGCGAACCGCAGCGGTACGCATGTATCGAAGTACCGTTGTATTATTCATCGCTTACAATCACGACTATATGTGGATTTGAATAATTTAATCGTCAATTTGGATAAGACACTCACCTGCTGGGTATAATTGCGTTAATAGAAACTCAAAGGCGGTCGTATTCTGGAAGATTTCCTACTAAATTAAATGGCTATATATTAATATTTGAAGTATAAATTTGGACTCCTTTTTACGAAAGCTGCGCGGTTGGAGAAGTATGAAATTTAATACACTTATAGTTTATGTGTAGGAGAAATGCAGTTATTTTTCAATAACAAAGCTTAACAGTACTACCTAGAGCCTTGCTCGATTATTTTTTAACAAATTAAAAAAGGGGAAACTTAAAAAAATAAGAAAATAATTATGTATTGGGGATCGATCCTAGGTAATTACATTTTTCGAGACTGCCCGTTTCCCGAATAAGCTACGCTGACTTGGCAGTTTATGGCAAAAATTCAATTTAATATATATTTTAGTTTTTTTTGTCCAAAAACATGGATAAAACTCTCCTCCCCCAAAATGCCTATATTCTGAATTTCAAAAAAATCGTTTGAGCCGTTTCCGAGACGCTGAAAAAAAAATAATATGTTTACTCTGGTGTTACTCAATGTCAAACAGAAAAGTGTTATTTGTCCCATTTATTATATAATACAAAATACTACGTGGAATACTTATAGGCTCGCTTATACAGATTTATGTAATATAAGTTTAATGTACATTAAAATGTGACGAAATATCATTTTTAACATTTGGTAGACAAATATTTTAGTCCAGGGGTTTAGCCGAAAAAGCTTTGCATACGGACAAGTTTCGGAATTACATGTACTACTTAAGTTCCTTCACGCTTGTTTCTAACAACATTATTACAAAATATATATAGTTAAAAAGTTAAGATAGTGTAGTATAGTATTAGTGCTACTGAAAAAGAACACAAGAACGAAGTGTCTCCTATAGTAAGAAAGACATTGGACCTGTTCTTAGATAAAAGTTATTTTATAAGTTTAGGTTAAAATTAAGTATCTCCATTATAAAAAGTACCTCCATTGTGATGTACTTTATAATAGGGGAAAAAAAAATATTAGAAAAGGAAACCCGAAAAGTAATTTTAATGTCATCACACGCGTCGCTCGAAAAACAGTAGACAGGGGAACGGTGTAATAATCGCACGAAATCCGATTTCCGACTTACAGCCGACGACCGACGAATAAAACGCATCAGAATAACACCGTCTAAGACATCTGCGGCTTCCCACGGTCGTATATTCAAATTAGACGTAATTATACCCCTGTCTACGTCGAAAATTCGTCTTTATACGACCAATTTCGGAACAGACAGTGTATTTCACGCCGCTCTTAAACGAAAAGTTTTCTGGCGGATTGAACCAATTAGGTTGCGCACTTTTTAATGAGTGCTTGAGCGATTGTTTCAGGATATGGTGCTTTAGAGACATCTGGTAATTTATAGAATAAGGGGTTATTTTCCAAAGTTCTATAACTTTTTTTTTAATTCTGCTATAAGTACATAATACGAGTACGTTGAGATATTACAGCATCTTAGAGAAGCTTTAGAAATTTGGAAGCTGTGATAGCCCAGCCCCAGCGGTGATACCGTGCGACTCTCTACTGATGATGTAGATCATAGGGTCAAGAAGGGTTCATGGGTTAGAAAAATTCAATTGCAAACTATATGTTCTTCATGTTTTTCCATATACGACAGTGTAAATAACTAAATAACCGAAAAAATTGTGCAAACCTAATATAAAACCGACCTCCCAAAATATAATATCATCACCATCTTCCTGCCCTTATCCCACTCTAAGTGGGGTCGGCACAACATGTTATAAACATGCTGTCACATGATTTGGCTGCGTTTTTACGACCGACCGCCTGCCTGACGACAACTTACCTCTGTCGTATTTTACGACACCTCAGTAAGAAAGAGGGTGGTCTATTGTACTAAACCGGATATCACACGGTGGGTCGATTTACCTTAGTCGCTTTTAACGACACCTCGGTAAGAAATGAGGTTGGTCTATTCTACTCAGCCGGATACCACACGGCGGGTCGACTTACCTTAGTCGCCTTCTACGACACCTCGGTAAGAAATGAGGGTGGTACTATTCTATTCAGCCGGATACCACACGGCCTATACCGGGGCTACGGTGAACAATCGTTTAACGTATACCTCGCAACTGAATGTTAAAAAGACAAAAAGCATTGTGTGCGGAGATAGAGGCAAACAGCATCCATCTGGCGAATCTCTAACAGTCTAAACAAACAGGGGAGGCAAATGAACGCAAATTACAATCACTGCGATTGAAGGGGACTCACCACACTTGGACGCTACAAATAAGATGATTTGGATATTCAAAAATCAAATTCAAAATATTCTTTATTCAAATAAACTTGTAAACAAGTGCTTTTGAATCGTCAACTCTACTGCTGGTTCGCAAAGCTGTCCCTACCGAGAAGAGCCAGCAAGAAACTCGGCGGTTGCTCTTTTAAAAATTTAATTCTTAATATTATTTACATTTAGGCGTTACAGTCTTGTACAGGTTCAAAGAGAGCTATATCCACACATTCTTATCTTCTAAATAATCTTCAAGAGTATAGTAGGCTTTCTGTATCAGCCTCTTTTTAACAGTGTTAATACTTTTAAACAGTGTTGATAATTTATATTTACAAACTCTCTCACTCTTTAACTCACTCGGAATCTGAAATCTTTACTATATAGTAGCACGTCAACACCATAGACTTCATAAGTTGTCTATTGTTAGATAAATTATTGTTAGTCTGTGCTGGATGTCACTTGGATAAACGGCTATCCGACCCACGTAACATCCGTCAGAGAATTGTAAGACGATAAAATATCAATTTGACGGTGACGGGAGCTAGCGCCATTTTTTGAATCGGGCAACGGGCTTGGTATTATATCATGTAACCGTGCTGTTATGTTTAAGAATATACGGTAAAAAACTATTTGGAGTTTTATATGTGGCACATCTTGAACAGTTATCCTTACACTATGTTAATTTCTACTTAAATCCATATATCAACCACTGCCGCGGCTTTGAATGTGGACTCTCGGTTACAATTCTTCTCTACAAAACATACAGCCTTACCCAGTTAAAGCAGCTTTATTTCAACTAAGACAGTATTACGACAACTTTAAGTTGCACTGTGCCCAAGTATCTCCAAGTATCTGAGGTATATCAGATACCTCTTGAAATTTTATGGCTCAGGAAACGAGAAGTTGTTGTTTACTGGGAAAAAATAACGGGCTGATTAGTCCGTTAACAAATTAACTTATTGTTTGAATATCCAGCTTATTTGATATGGGAATAAACTGTTCACTGTTTAGGGGAATTTCAGCCAGCAATTTAAGTCATAATAAAGCACTTTTCAGAGAATAATGTTCTTAAAGCTAACACTGATTTGGAATTATTTCAGAATCTACAGAAAAATGGACCGTTTTTTTAACTTACAATAAATAGCAGGAGCATAAATTATCAAAAGGATATTATTAGAAATATCTATACCTATATATATCTAGTCTAAATAAATTTAATTTTTAGTTAGAGTTTGAGATACTACAACAATTTCTTATTAAAACTCATAATATTCGACATTATAATGTAAGATCTAGTAAATCTAGTACGATTAAGTGTAGACAGTACCAGGTCTGTTGGCTCAACTCTTTGCTTATCAGTTAGAAGCATGTTTCGCTGTGACGTCATCTCCACAGAAATCTATTTGACGCGAGCTTTTGAGATGAAAGTAGAAGACAAATAAAGCCGTGACAATATCATAATTTTCTGACGCATTACCTAAATATAAACATTTGAAAAGTACCCCGAGTTAGAGTGACTCCAACCCTAGAAGTTTCATGTAAATATACATACTTATGAAATAGATATAGTCAAATGTAATTTATTTTTCCTTAATTTGTTTATTTAGGTATTTTAAATTCACAAGATAGCATTTTAGCAAGATTTTGTATTATTATTAGATGTCCTACATTGATTTGAACATCAACATTGTTTTATTATTATTATAAATTAAGTCCCTAAAAGCTGTTTGTATGTGATCGATTTTCATAAAATCTACTAAACAGATTTTTGTACGGTTTTCACTAAACGGTAGTGGAATTCTTCCGAAAGGTTTAATTTAATAGTACATTACGTTTTTATGTAAATTGTATTACAGAGGTCACGCGGTTGTAAATAAACTACTGGGAGATTTACTCGTGTGCGCTGCTGAAACCAGCAGACATACACTAAAGTGCCTAGAGAATTGTAGATCTAAAAAAATACTATCAATAAGTTTCAGGACAGCATGTCTCTATCTCTTATGGTTAACTCACAATAACTCTTTTTATGTTCAAAATTTTAATTCATGATTTTTTTTTGTGACCCTTTGATTTCCAAGCGGGCAAAGCTACATGCATAGACATGTTTATTGTCTTATATTTATTGCATTACATCCTTCAATCAAAACTACTGCTTAGTGGACTTAAAAAAATTTGACTTCCTTGCACAAAAAAGCGACTTTATATGTAAAAAGAGGAAAAGTAAAGTGGCGGCCTGTTACTATCCCACTGCTGAGAATATGCCTCTTCTCTCCGTTTTTGGAGTGAAAGTTTGGAGCTAAGATTGGACCTACCACGCTGCTCTAATGCGGATTGGTAAGTTACACATACCTCCAGAATTCTCTAGAGATATTCAGATTTCCTCACGATGTTTTCTTTCACTGAAAAGCGTGTGATAAATTGCAATTATTAGAAACAAAGTTTTTACAGAAAAACTCATTGGTGTCTGCCCAGGTTCGAGCCCGTGACCTCGAAAGAGTCGCACGGTGTTACCGCTGGGTTATCACAGCTCCTAACTTTTTATGTACTGACTTTATATTTATTTAATTTAAATTAAATTCATTACCTTATTAAAATACTATTTAGCTGATAGTGCTATCGATGAAATTACAAAATGGATACCTAAATCGAAGGTAAATAGAAATTTCTCTGCTGAGACAGTTGTTTGTGTTTAGAAGTTTGTCTTAATGCTTTGCGATAGTCTCTGAACACTTGTTTGTATATAGATAAGTTTAAATGTACATTTAGGCAAAGTAAAGGATTTTGTAATGATTCGTAATATTAAATTATGATACGACTCCATTATGATAAAATAAATTTATCATAATGATATTATGATAAATTTACTAAATGTTATTATTTTATTTAATAAGTATTATAAATGTGATATATGTCTGTATGTCCGTTGGACTTAAATATTTAATTCGCTGGAGCAATATAAATTAAATTTGGTACTGTTTTTGTAAATCTTAACGCATTTTAAGTTCTTTTTCAGTTCTGAGCTAGATTTTTTTAAGTGCCGTTGCAAAAATAATGTTGTGAGTTTGATGTGTCTGAATATTTGACTGTCTATTTGGGGTTTTATAGCTCTAAAACGAGAAGACTGATTTGTAATTAAGTGCGGTATTTTTCAATTAAAGGTGAAGAAAAAAACAATAGATAGTAGAAGGTATTCAAACATACAATTTGGCATGCCGGAAGTGGGTACAACTTATGCAGAAACACTACTACTCGCATAATGTTTTATAATAAATAAAAATCGTCTATGCAATGATAAGGAAAGACTTTTTTTAGAATATATCTTAATCATCTTGGAGAATATATGAGATGTAATGAGAAACGTTCCCGGGAAAGATGAATTTCGTGTCATACTGTTATTTATACGGGACAATTCACGCGGAAGGCGTGCGTAGACATTTTGACAGTATAGACGAAAACTGGAGATCATTTTTATATACATATGTAAATTTTTTTTAAAATAAAAATGATGGACAAAAAAAAGTTGAAAAAAATTAAAAAGTAGTTGGGGAGGTGAGACTCGAACCTAGGTGTTTTCACCGCTCTAGACTGCCCGTTCCCTAAATGAGCTACCATGACTTTACATCTGACAGCAAAATGGTCTTTTGAATTCGTAACGATACGTAACGTACATAAATTTTAACATTTTCCCGAAAACAGGGATAGAACGAGATTTTTTAAAATAAAACCTAGCTAGATCAATTTTTCTTCCCCAAAACCCCCTACATACTGAATTTCAGGAAAATCGTTGAAGCCGTTTCCGAGATTTCGAATATATATATACAAGGTTAACTCATTTAAATATTAAAGATAAAAGGATATTTAAAATTTTAATCAATTCTTGCCTCAGGCCAACATTTTCTTTGAAAAAATTGTTGGTTTTTCAAGCTTGGGTGTATATTTTTATTTAGGTGGTATTTAAAATTATCTATGTATGTATGTAACAGTTACTGTCACCCATACATACATACATGTCACACAAGTATTAAATTACTTACTGTGAGGACGGACGACCGTGTGTGTAAGTCTCCGTACAGTTATATTTATTCTATAAAAATAGGAAGTCTGTGGTAAATGTCATTGTCAAAGATAATAAATTTCTAGTTAAATAACTGTCACTTGCCATTCACTTATAAGTTCCCGCTATTGATTGTTGTCTTAGATTAATGACTTACTTTTCGTTAAGTCACGGTGAGAATAAGATTTGAGTAATAATCCAATACTTGGTAAGGAATGGTTCTATCTTAACTTACGAAACTCTTCATTATTAAAAACCCTTTGATTAACACGACTTAATTGTATCTTTATAGTATACTAAGCTTTTACCTGCGACTTCGTTTGCGTGGACTGTTGTAGGACTGTCGACCTACAACAGTCCACGCAATATCGACCAAAATTGCTTTGCGATTTTGGTCGTGGAGTCAATCTCGTGTAAAGCGACGAGATATTTTGTATCGGCAACACTGGGCGGACGGGGAGTTAAGATGGCGGCGAGCTACAAGAAGGATGTGATCGATGGAAATGTATAATAATATAATATAAAGAGGGATCTTTTGTAAAGTATATAAAGTTATAGATTACTGATTACAATGTACGGAATTATATTTAAGGAAAGTTAATACTATAGTTTTATTACATTTCAGAAGTGCCAAGAACTTTAAGGTATGTAATGTAAAATGGAGAAATGTTTCAATTTTAATTATTTCATATGTTATTATTTTGCGATAACCATTTTCATCATACTTGTTTTGATATACACGCCTACTGCCTTATTTTCATTAACTTCCTTTAAAAGAAAATAGATGACTGACAGTATTCGATGTAATTAACTTATTGTGTTATTTGTTTAATTTTATTTGTTAAAAAATAAATACTTGCGCTGTACAGGCCATAAACAAGATAATAATAATAATAAAAATAAATACAACAAAACAAAACAATAAATTTTATATAATATAAATAATAAAAGTATCTTTAATATAAGTTTAATGTAAAAAGTATTTGTCCTTGCTTTTATATGAAAATAGTAAGAAAAGCATTACGTAAATGATAATTATACCCAATTGGTGTTCAATATTTTGAATTCCTTTGAAATACTTGCAATTTTCAAACTAATGGTTTTAGATCTAACAAGTAAAATATTAATCAATATTTCATTTTCATTATAATATTTAGTAATATTGAGTTTAGGATATAAAATATATTATTATTGTGTGTAGTTTCAGCTTGATAAACAGGTTCGAGACTCATTTAGGCTGGTACTAATCCATATCAATACAAATATGCTAAATACTGTGTCTCAGACGCATGGAGATTGAACTGAAAGGGATTAATTTAAGGTGTATTACCCTTCATTGTGTAATTGTGGCTGTGGTGTATGCAGGTGGAGATGTAGAGTGTAATGTACTTTGTATATTTATATACAGGACACATATATGTGATACATGCATGAACATAGTCACTCTAACTCACACTGATACAAAAGGACATATACAGTTTCAGGATGCACCATGATAGTAACATGAGAGCCCTTGGTGAGAGTGGTTGTAAAGTGATATGTTGTTACTGTAGTGTGTGTTTGAGCCTGTGCTATATTCACACAACATTGGTTTGTAAACACTACTGTGGCCGTAGCAAGTGGTAATGCTATGGATTTTGTTATAAATGGTTATACAAAAATGATATTTGATTTAAAGCAATGAGTACTAATACATATATATTTTATTTATTGCACAAATTGTGTTTGCAGTTCTGGTCTGGTTCTGGGTCTAGATTTTTTAATAGACATCAATATTTGGAGTTTATTGATATAATTTACCTGAATCAGAATAAATATTTATTACTTTATTGTACATACATATTGTTAGAAAAGTTAAATAGTACATGCACCTACATTTGAGTACCAGAAGGAAAAGGTGAAGAAGGGAGATATGGGTAATATAGAAAGAAAGAAAAATAACAAAAACAAATGATATATAAAGAATAATAATTGCACACTTTACACAAAAGAAAAAAATGCAGTACAGATACAAGTAAATATTTAAATTTTTATAAATTTGACTGTTTAATTTTTGTAAAATAAGTAGATAAATAAAGATGTTAGTAATATATAATTACTTGAAACAAATATTTTCTAGTCTGTGACTTAAATGCCGAAAGGGAAACAGATTTGGTTTGTTATAGATAGCAGTTAGTAGTTCACTTATATGTTAATTAACTCATAAATTACAGATAGTTCAGTTTGTCTCTAATTCATGTCTTTAAATATTTGATGCCCTTTCCCTATAAGTTCAGTTATGATAGAATATGATTATGATTTATATAAAATAAAGAAATCATTTATTTATTGGAATAAATCCACAGCTATTATTATAACTAAACACTAAAATAAGTCAATTAGAATTTTATTGCTTGAAGCAAAACTGATATTAGTGATTGTTTATTAGGAGTCCATCTTCATTATCAATCATTAGGAATCTTATTATTTATTTATACACTTTATTGTACACCACAACAAATAAATTGGAAGCAAAAAAAAAAAAAAAACAAATTGTAACATACAAGAGCTTAGTAGCGATCTCTTCCAGGGGACCCTTGGGTTAAGTAGAACTGTAACAATGGTGTGGGTGGTGCACTATTCTATAGTTAAATACATACTAATAATACATATGAAGACAAAGACAAAAGATTTACACATCATAAAACATCTAAAAGTAATATATATGCAATCTTTAAACTAATACATATTATATAATGAATACATAACAATGATTTAAATACATACATTAATTATTATTTGACAAGTAGTATTGCTTTACAGATTTTTTTTGAAAATATAACTAATGATTTGGATTCTTGAATATTTAAAGGTAATACATTCCATAATTTAATCTTAACATTGTATTTATATATACAGAAGTTTTAGGATACTTTTGGATCTGTTTGTATATTTCCCACCTTCTGTAGAAAGTGAGATGTTTATTTCGTTGTTTAATTTCTGTTTTGTAAAGAAAGTAAGGAACATACTTGACACAGAAATACAAATAAAAATACTAATTTCAACAGTCCTACATTTTCCACAAAAAAATAGAATAAAATATTAGTGAATAAAAATAAAATATTAATAATTAAATTAGTATTCACTGGTTAAATAATTTTAAACAGGTCACAACATTTATTAAAGGTATATGAAATCTTTAAAGGATTAAATATGAGGTAAAGTGCCGCATAACTATTATAAGGAGTATTAAACAGTGTATAAATTTATATTTTGAACAACTTGGTTGCATATGGTTTATCCCAGGCACTTTTGTTAATTAGTTTGACAAATTTGTTAAATTAGTTGTTTATATATATGTGTTTTCATTTTTGTAAAATAATTTGTCTTAAAAGGTTTTCTGTATATAATTCTTTTTGTTATGAATAGATTCTAACCAAATACCTTTCTTTGCGAGTTATGTGGAGCATTATGGTGGATGATGGTGATCGCTATCAACATGCAAGCAACCTGAAGGCATTAAATACAAGATGATCGCTATCAACATCTACGGAACCTGAAGGTATTGAACATGAGTTGAAAAAAAAAGGTAATCGCTTTCAGATTATAAGCAACCTGAAGGGGTTAAGTATGTGTTAATCGAGCCAGATGTTTAAGACATAAAAGCCTATTGCCAGGTATTCGGGCATTTATGATGATATATTTTAAGATGATAATCTCGCTAAAATGTATGGGTTAGCGAATATTGTGTAACTGTGTAGTATTGATATGGACAAACTTGCTAGAATTGATGGGTTAGAAAGTACTATGTTACTGTTAGGATGTTTATATACAATCTTGCTGAAATTGAGGGGTTAGAAAGTATTATATTACTGTTAGGATATGAATAGACAAACTTGCTAGAATGGGGTGGTTTAGTAAGTATGGCCGAACTACAGTAACATATAATTAATGGAGTTGCTTTTTACCCCGACAATATAAAGTATGGTGTCATTCGAATCTAACCTCTAATATAAATAAATTCTTCTGCACAACTAGTACAGCTTAATATGGATGATATATTTGTATGGCATTGATTTTATATTTAGTACAGAAAGAGTTAAGTGTAAGAAATATGCTTATACATAAAGAATATAAAGAAAATATTTGAATATTATTTGAATGATTAAAATATCTGGATTGAGAATACTATCAGCTCTGCAGTCTTGAATGACAAGACTGAGGTTCAATAATGTGAAATTGAAAATGTATAAAGGATTGATCGCAGAGTTTCTTGCTGGTTCTTCTCGGTAAGAGCAATATTCCGCACAAATTGTAGATTCATTAAACATATTGAGCATTAACGATTCAAAAGTACTTAAAAGAGGTAATTTGAATAAAGATTATTTTAATTTGATGAGTTAATTTTGTTAATGCATCATCTACATCGCACTCCGTGACTGAAGGGTGCAGCGTTGCGATAGTCGGTGTCGCAAAATGAATGGTTTGCATACACTATACTCCGTGGACGTTGTACTGTCACGATAGTAAGCGATTTGATGAGTTGATTTTGTTGTTGTACCATCTACATCGCACTCCGTGACTGAAGGGTGCAGCGTTGCGATAGTCGGTGTCGCAAAATGAATGGTTTGCATACACTATACTCCGTGGACGTTGTACTGTCACGATAGTAAGCGATTTGATGAGTTGATTTTGTTGTTGTACCATCTACATCACACTCCGTGACTGAAGGGTGCAACGTTGCGATAGTCAGTGGCGAAATGAATGGTTCGCATATACTGTACTCCGTGGACGTTGTACTGTCACGATAGTAAGCAATTGATGAGTTGATTTTGTTGTTGTACCATCTACATCACACTCCGTGACTGAAGGGTGCAACGTTGCGATAGTCAGTGTGGCGAAATGAATGGTTCGCATATACTGTACTCCGTGGACGTTGTACTGTCACGATAGTAAGCGACTTGATGATGACATCGCACTCCGTGGTTTGGTGCCATGATGATCGACGATGAGCGATGGCTGCCGGGTGTGTTGACGGCTGCCGGGTGTGTTGACGGCTGCCGGGCGTGCTGACGGCTGCCGGGTGTGCTGACGGCTGCCGGGTGTGATGACGGCTGTCAGGTGTGTTGACGGCTGCCGGATGTGTTAACGGCTGCCGGGCGTGTTGACGGCTGCCGGGTGTGTTGACGGCTGCCGGGCGTGCTGACGGCTGCCGGGTGTGCTGACGGCTGCCGGGTGTGATGACGGCTGTCGGGTGTGTTGACGGCTGCCGGATGTATTGACGGCTGCCGGGCGTGTTGACGGCTGCCGGGCGTGATGACGGCTGCCGGGTGTGTTGACGGCTGCCGGGTGTGTTGACGGCTGCCGGGCGTGTTGACGGCTGCCGGGTGTGCTGACGGCTACCGGGTGTGCTGACGGCTGCCGGGTGTGCTAACGGCTGCCGGGTGTACTGTCGGTTGCTGGGTGTGTTGTTGGCTGCCGGCGACACTTAAGCGGACGCCTATCAGTGATAAGAATGAAGAAGGATTCGGCATGTCCAGGAGTGGAGAAGAGGAAGGCTTGTGGTTTATTCACCGGTAAGATGGAAGATATTGGGTAAGGATAAAACTGAAGTTGAGGCTTAAATAAATATCCCTTTCAGGGATAATATCAGATTTGTAAAAGCGACTGATAGCTTAAAGCAGGTGACACTGTCGGGACGGCAGTGAATCTGGTGGCACTACGTGGGGAAATTTGTCAAGTAGTCAATCACATGAGCTAACTACAAGTCTGGGCGTCTCCAGGACTCAGTAGATATGTCGTTTAAGTTATAGTGGTAACTAATTGGACTGATTAGACTTGGATAAAGCATAACAACAGGAGGGATAAACGGTGCCATTGTTATTGACTTTAAGTTTCTTTTAGTGTATTTATGATTTGGATTTGTGCTTTTAGGGCATGATATATTTCGCTGTAGGGGCTCCACAACAATAACCAGCAGAGTTCGGTCCTGCTGGGGCAGTCGACCGGTTCCGAGCGCTGCGAGCGCGCCGCCTGCAGTGCCGCATGCGACCCGGCCCCAGTTATCAGCGCGCCCTCATTGCGAAGCCACGTCACTGTGCAGTATTTCCCTACTTACGTTCTGAATGTCTTCTTTTGCCGAGTGTAAAGTGGTATCCCGTGCATGAGGACATACACGCGTTCAGGATGGACGAGTGTAAAGCGACGAGATATTTTGTATCGGCAACACTGGGCGGACGGGGAGTTAAGATGGCGGCGAGCTACAAGAAGGATGTGATCGATGGAAATGTATAATAATATAATATAAAGAGGGATCTTTTGTAAAGTATATAAAGTTATAGATTACTGATTACAATGTACGGAATTATATTTAAGGAAAGTTAATACTATAGTTTTATTACACTCGTGATGATGCTTCGGTTGCGGGGCGTTCTTACGAATCCTGCATGTATCAGGTATGATAACCGAATGTCTACATTTAGCATTATATATATTTTCTATTTTACTTCTTCGCGGATTATAGCAAAATAATTTTATTATTACTTTTGTATTCCTGTTGAATTAACAAGATTTTTATGGCTTATATGTTGCCCCGGTAAATAAGTAATAATTGCGCCAAATTTCATCGATATTGGTTCATCGGTTTCTCCGTGAAAAAGTAACAAACATATTAACATAAAAACTTTCGCATTTATAATATTAGTAGGATAGTTTAGGATAGGACTACTGGACACAATAAGATAGAAGAAGTACTGAACGTAATTCTATTGTAAACACATATAACAAGACAAAATTATAAATATAATACATTCCATATAGTATACAAACCACACTATTATAACCTAATAATATTACCAAAAATAGTACATATATAAAAAAAACTTATAACATTAAAAAAATATAAATAAAATAAAATACTTTCCATAATGTATACATAAACACAATATTATAACTTAAGAGTAATACCAACCGTATACATGGTTTATACAAAAAAAACATACAACAAGGCAAAACTACAAATATAATACTTTCTACATTGTATACAAACCACAATATCCCAACTTAATAATATTACCAAAAGGTACACAAGGTGTATATAAAAAATCTTATATCATGACAAAACTATAAATATAATACTTTCCATAAGCTTATCTTGTATATTTATATACAAGACATACATAAATATACTTACACTCGTCCTAATATTGATGTAAAATACACATTACACTGTCCCAAACGCACCACGTCAGTAATACGAAAACCCTTGGCATGTGTGGACGTATAGTGACATGTTGCTTGTTAGTGTTTGAGCCGAATACAATAACTTTATCTCTTTTTTTCCATATACCAAGCAGTTAACTCATAGATAATGATAACGGGAGTGTACATGTCTTGTAGAGACTAAGCGAAATTACACCGTCTCATCTCTGCCATATATATTTATAATAGTGTTAACTTCTGCCCGCGACTCTGCCTGCTACATTGAGTTGAATTCGAGATAAAAGAAGTGAATATCTTGGGACTTTTAAACATTTTCACAACAAATAAGTAATCTTAAATATTTCAACGTTTTAATTGCTCCCTTTTATAATAGCATACAGAGATAATAAGGAAATACATTAAATAAACTTCTTTTTAATTTGAATAATATAACGAACGAAGTCACAAGTAATAATTCCTATATTCTATAATAATTAAACGCCGTGTGGTATCCGGCTGAATATAATAGTACCACCCTCATTTCTTACCAAAATACATTTAATTATGAGACAAATGCATTTAATATTTATGTACTAAAATAGATACCAGCATTCATTATTTGTAGCAAATTTATGAAATGTGTTACAATTGAAACTTTCAAGCATAAAGGATAAAAAATTCACGTTTTTCTAGTTAGTCATTATAGTATCATCATTCGCCTGCCCCTATCCCACTCCAAGTGGGGTCGGAACACATGTTACAAACATGTTGTTACATGATTTGCCTACGTTTTTTAAGACCGGCCGCTTGCCTGACGTCAGCTTACCTTAGTCGTATTTTACACCTCGGTAAGAAAGAAGTTGGTCTTTTCTACTTAACCGGATACCACACGGCGGGTAGACTTACCTTAGTCGCCTTTTACGACACCTCGGTAACAAATGAGGGTGGTCTATTCTAGTCAACTGGATACCACACGGCGTTGGTGCCTGTGTATATGTGTTACGAGTACGATGTTACACCCGTCACTTTAAATTTTAAATTATAATAACCGACATGTATCTAAGTATAGATGAAGTTACACGTTTCTGTATTTATGCTTTTAAAGCTGCATTAAGTGCTAAAACAGCATCCCTGAGCGTGAACCGTGAAACTAGCTCTCAGCGAACTGGCCAAGACACACTGCCCGACATTAATGGCGCGCGGAAAATAGCAAAATAGAGCAACCCATTGGACATTCGAATAGCTAAAAACATTTTTATGACCAAGAAAAATCTATTTTATTTAACCTCTTATAACCTCATTATATAATAAGCAAATCAACTGTTTCGAACCTGATAGACACAACGGTGGTATATTTTTTGAATGTAAAAATATGGCAGTGTGTAAAAATATGACCTAATTTTTTACCGAGGTGTCGTAAAAAGTAACTAAGGTAATTGGACCAGCCGTGTGGTATCCGGTTGAATAGCATATATCACCCTCTTTTTTACTGAGGTCGTAAAAGGTGACTAAGGTGACCCACCGTGTGGTATTCGGTTGAATAGCTTAGACCATCCTCTTTCTTTCAAGGTGAGTTGATGTCAGGCAAGCGGCCTGTCGTAAAATACTTAGCCAAATCATGTGACAACATGTTTATTACATATTGTGCCGACCTCGATTCGCTCGTTGAACTTAATTTAAGTCAATCAATTGTTCTTTTTTAATCTTCTTTTTCTCATTTCATATCGCTTTTATCTTTCAATCGCGATTAATAAATACTTCTCAATGATACTATATATAAGACAATAGGATGTATTTTACTTAATTCCCAACTGAACCAGATATTTCAACATTCAATGTTTTTTTTATCGAGCGCGCTTCAAAAGTCCGAATAACGGACATTGTTAAAACTGTTTCATTTTCTTGTTAATTTTCGTTTGCGTCAAATTAAAAATACTAAATGAATATCATAGTAGAAAATAAGGTAGAAAATTAGCATATGTTTTTCCATATTAATATTGGAATGCGTGCCGTGTAGTATCCGGCTGAGTAGAAAACCAGCCTCATTTCTTACTGAGGTGTCGTAAAAGGCGACTAAGGTAAGTTGATCCGTCGTGTGGTATCCAGTTGAGTAGAATAAACGACCATCATTTCTAGCTGAGATGTCGTAACAGGCGATTAAGGTAAGTTAATCCGCCATGTGGTATTCAGTTGAGTAGAATAGACCACCATCATTTCTTGCCGAGGGGTTGTAAAAGGCGACTAAGGTAAGTTGACTTCAGGCAGGCAGGTCATAAAATAGCTAGACAAACCAACACATGTTAAAAACATGTGCCACCGCCCTTAGATTAGGAGCATGATGATGATGAGTTATATTTGAATTCAGAAATCTATGTATGTTTTGGTTTACGGCTAACCTGAACCAATATTGACGCAAACAATTAAATTCAAATTTTTTTATTCAAATAAACTTGTAAACAAGTGCTTTGAATCGTCAATTCTACTGCTGGTTCGAAAAACTGTTCCTACCGAGAAGTGTCAACAAGAAACTCGGCGGTTGCTCTTTTCAACATAATACTTATAACTAGTTATATTAAGTCATTACTATCTTGTACAGGGTCAGACAGTAGCTATATCCACGCATTCTTATCGTCAAAATAATCCTCAACAGTATAGTAGGCTTTTTGTATAAGCCTCTCTTTTATAGTGTTTTTAAAGCTTTTCTTCGGGAACAATATAAAAACACAGTATATTAGGTGTTAGTTAATTCTTAAGTTAACTGAATATAGATATAAATATATTCTCAGTAACGGTTTACCATATATACTTAGATAGTTAAATCACTACATATTATAAAACAAAATCGCATTCTTTGTTTGTCCATATATCCCTATGTACGCATAAACTTTAAAACTACGCAACAATTTTGATGCGGTTTTTTTTAATAGATAGAGTGATTCAAGAGGAAGGTTTGTACGTATAATAACATTCAACACGGAGTAGAGAAATACTGTAATTTTTGAGGTTTCTGTAAATAATTACATTTTTTTCCCGCTTACATTGTAATCAGGTTAAACCCTTCGAGATTTATCAAAATGATGTACTAAGTATTTGTACACCTTGAAAAGTTCTACAGAAATAATGAATAAATCAAAACTACTGGATCGATTTTAATCATTTTTTTACACTGACTGACATGGGATATATATTTTATACCCGTGCGAAGCAAGGGCAGGCCGCTAGTTATTTATATGAAATTTTCATCGCTTACATAGCCATCGTCAAAACATGAATTTAAAATTTGGGGATCCTAACTTCTCTCTGACAATATTTTATTATTTAATACTTTATCAGTTCAAAGTAAAAGTTCTTAAAGGGTAGAAAATAGCACTTTTGTACAGTTATCTCTCAATGACATCATTATCCGCTTCGTCGTGGTAATGGATTTTGTAACGCGAAAACTGAGTTTTCCGCATTTTTCCACACAATTGTATGCAATTGAAGGTTGATGGGTTGCAGCTTCGTCTCTTCTGAGGAAATTGCGTGTGAAATTAGCTTTATATTCTTACACTTCGATATGTAGGACAGTTCACGCTCGAATGGAAAATATATTTTCCGATGTCTAGAACACAAAATTGCACAAGTTTGTTATTAAATCAAAATTACTTTTATGTTTTGTTTAAATAGGTAATTTATATTTATGAAATTTGATAAGACTTTTGTGGTTTAAAGTAGTTTTAGAAATAGGCGTTGCTGTGCGGAGTTGCATTATACAAAAGTCTTGATGATAATTAATTTGCTATAATCCGCGATTAGAAAAAAATGATGTTTTGTTTAATGAGAATGTTTTTATACCTTGTATGTATAATATATATGTAATAATTAAGTATAAAAAATGATATTTGCACTCACAAGATATTAAGTGAAATAAAATATTATGAGGAAACCTGTATACGATTATGTTTGGAGGGTTCCGGAAATACGTGTAACCTACCAACCGGCATTTGAACAGCATGGTGTGTCAAGCTTCAACCTTACTGGGGATAAAAGGACAGATATATAAAAGGACAGTACTAATAAAATACTAAGTTCTTTTTATGCTTGTACATAAACTCGGTAAAGGAAATATCGCACGCTTAGTATTAATTGTTTTTTGGCAAATTGCAATGAAGCACATTGTAGCGCCTACAAAACTCATAAGTTAAAGAGACCCGTTACTTGAAAGACGTAAGTATGTAGCGTCATGTTATAGCATTGTAATAGGAATTACAATGTATCTAACTCAATACTAATTTTAAATTAGGTTACTTTAATATAAAGCTTATCATATATTCGCTTCTGTTTAAAAACATTGTTTATCGAGATGTTTTATTATCTGTAATCCGCAGTCTACGCTGCTCCACTAATGAACGTGTGCATTAAAATTACGTACGCCATTAAATAATCGTCTAAATCGCGTCAATTCATAATCACTCGATAAACACAAAATTGCGCTAAAACCGCAATCGCGCGGAATGATTTTATCACGCTGCGGCGCTAAGCGACACTAAACAGAATTATTATTATGAAATACATTACGACCACTAAACAGGATTTAACCGTGTCCGTATTTTTGATGATAGTTCAATATATAGTAACAAAATGGTGTGGGTTAGAGGAGAGATCTTTAGTATTTAAATGAGTTAATCTTGTATGTATATATATATTCGGAATCTTGGAGACGGCTCCAACGATTTTCCTGAAATTCAGCATGTATGGGGAGAAAAATCGAACTAGATAAATTTTATTTTAAAAAAATGTCGTTTTATTCCTGTTTTCGGGCTCTAAAATTTTTTTGAAATTTACGTTGAATACAATCACAATTTTTCGCTGTCAAACGTAAAGTCATGGTAGTTCATTTGGGGAACGGACGGTATAGAGAGGTGAAAATACCTAAGATCGAGCCCCACCTGCCCTATTATTTTTTTTAATTTTTTTTTACATTATTTTATAAATTACCCAGGTACTATATATAAAAAGCGGTGCGGCTTTTCAGATAACCACTCTCCTGTTGAGACTAGCGCCTATTTTCTTAATATCTAAGTCGGATGCCAAGCAATGTGCTTTATTTAGCACATCATTAATTATTATTAATAGTTACTGTAAATATTAGTGCAAATCACCGGCATCCTTACTAATAATATTATAAAAAAACGACGATATTTCTTCCTTTATACTTATTCAATTAATAAAAAGCAATTTTAACAAAGTCAACTCATTTACTCTCTTTCAACAACTCAATGACACATAATGACAGCCACAAAGTTTTTCATATTAATGACCAACTCTATGAAGGCTGTGTTAGAAACATGTTGTAACAATATATCTCCCAATATTCCCGGATCAATCTCATTTTTGTGATGGAGATATTTGTAGGGTTGGAGGGTGACAGAAGCTACTGTTTATTCCAATACTGTCTACTAGGTCAACGCGGATGAAGTTGTAGGTAAAAACTAGTTGTTAAAAAATATAGAAATGGACTGTTAATGCAAAACACGGCGAGGGACTTTGTTTTATAATATGTAATAATTATATTGATACGATGGCGTCACCCAAAATCTGTTGCGATTGGCGATAAATCAATCACCCGCACGTGGTGACAGCTCGCTAGGCCAGACGATGATTTAATGAGCAAATATCACTGACATTATGTGAGACAAGCTATACCCGAGACTTTGTTGCATCAACTCGTATAAAAGAAGCTCTTAATTATGTGCTAAGTGTTTTTTTCCGTGTCCGTAAAACAAAATCGCAAAGCAAAAGATTTTGCCGTGGAGTCTATTTCCTGATGATGCATCGGTTGCGGGGCGAAACGATTGATGATTTTGTGAAAGTCAATGTGTGTAGTGCTTGTGTATTGTGGTGGCGGTGGTGGAGGTTTGTGCATGTGTTTTTACGAATCCTGTATATATCAAGTATAAAAATGGATTGTCCAGTCTACATTTAGCACTATATATATTTTCTATTTTACTTTATCGCGGATTATAGATAAATAATTTTATTATTACTTTTGAATTAAAAGGTCATTTAATTTTAAACAAAGGAACTACTTATGAGACATTTTTAAATTTACATTAGTTTTATGGTAAACAAGAATATATAAAAAAACCTTCTATGTATTTGTAACATTTTCCGAATTTGAATTCCCTTTTGAAAATACGCCCGTGTCATTCACTTACACGAGCAGCCAATTCGATAAGTATGCAAATATTATCGCTGTGACGCGCTGTAAGTCTGTCTGTTGCTTGTTTGTTATTATATACACTTGGGGCGAGAGAGGGGTGCGATCTTAGGGAGGCGGTTAATGTATCTTCAAAATCTAAATAAACTTTATGCAACTGAACTTGGAAATATGTGCCTTTAAAATCAAATCTACTGCTGGTTGGGAAAGCGGTTCCTACAGAGGAGAGCTTGCAAGAATCTCGGCGGTTGCTCTTTTCAATTTTTTTTGCTAGTTACATTTAGTTATTACTGTCTTGTACATGGTCAAAGAGTCGGCACATTCTTATCATCTAAGTAAACAGTATAGTAAGTAGGCTTGCTATATTAGCTTCCTTTTAATGGTGTTTTAAAACTGCTGTAATGGCAAAGCTATAATTGATTGTGGAATTTTATTATAGAATCTTATACCCAAACCCACAAATGACTTACGTACTTTTGCAAGGCGCAAAGGCTAAGCAGGAGCCGCAAGCTTATGTCGGTTCCTACTTTGTCTATTATATACATCATTATTTTTTTATTATTGTGTATATTCGTATGGACACAAATTACTAAAAATATACTGTGTAGCAAATGTAAGAATACCTATTACCTTAAACTGAAACTGAACTGAACTTAAGTAAATAATTTTTTAAATGCATATTCCATGTTTGCAATAAAACTATAAAAAGTGTAGTTACCATTGTTTTTATCTTAAAATTATAAAAATAGGCAATAATCTATGTAATTCAATAGTAAAAAAGTAATGATCATATAATAAAGTAAATACTTTTTTAGAGATATTGAAGCTTACACGTTTTTTCTATTCATAAAACAGCTTAAATCGTCGTAAATTCCAGGATATTTGACAAGTAAGCAGGTCTCTATTTATGGTATAGCGGCGAGGAGGAATTTCCAAAGTATATTTTAAAAATGTACGACATTTATTACGTCACACACCAGTTGTTTCACAAAAGCGACATAATTTTTATAAATTCTCGCAAGAATAATATTATTTTAATATTTTTTTGTCGGATTCAAAAATAAAATATTTGAATTAAATTGTATTCAATTATAAAATATTCAATCGAATTCACAATAATTGTTTGTCCGTTTCCCAGAAAAGTCACGTAGCCGATGTCAATGATTTTAAAAGTGGACAAATTTTATATCGCGGGATTTTTGTGATGAAATTTTATAAACTATTTATAATCCAGAATAGAAGCGACGAAAATCTTCAATTTTATTTATCACCAGATCAAACCAGCCACGCTTCGTGATATCTCCTTTTTAAGGAAACTTCAGAATTATCATCAGCATCCTGCTGCCCTTATCACACTCTAACATGTTATAAACATGTCACATGATTTGGCTACCTTTTTTACTACCGACCGCCCGCCTGACTTCAATTAATCTTAGTCGTATTTTACGGTATGAAAGAGGGTGGTCTATTCTACTTAACCGTATATCACACGGTAGTCGGTACTCGGTAGTACCACACGGTCAACTTACCTTATTCGCCTTTACGAAACCTCGGTAAGAAATGAGGGAGGATTTTTCCTAATTTCCGAATAAAACTTATAAACGTTACATTTAAACTTATAGATTAAATAACGATAAGTCCGCCTTTGTACAAATTCTTTTTTTACTTTTTCTTTCTCTTTTCTAACTGTATGTTTAAAAGAAATAAATAAATAAGAAACACACGTAAGGTTGTTTTCTTTACAAGCAGTAACCTTTAAACTTACCAAGCTATGATCTGACTAATAGTTAGAACATAAGTACTGTGTTGGGATGCGTATTTGTATGATGTTCAAACATCATCATCTTTCTGCCCTTATCCCACTCTAAGTGAGGTCGGCACAACATGTTATAAACATGTTGTCACATGATTTGGCTGCGTATTTTATGGCCGCCTGCCTGACATCAACTTACCATAGTCGTATTTTACAACACCTCGGTAAGAAAGAGGGTGGTCTATTCTACTTAACTGGATACCACACGGCGGGTCGACTTACCTTAGTCGCCTTTTACGGCACCTCGGTAAGAAATGAGGGTGGTCTATTCTAATCAGCCGGACACTACACGGCAGGTCAACTTACCTTAGTCGCCTTTTACGACACCTCGGTAAGAAATGAGGGTGGTACTATTCTATTCCGCCGGATACCACACGGCATTTGTATGATGTTTAAAAATACAAATATACACACAGCTTAAAAAAAATATTTACTTTGTACAAAATGTAAGAAAGTGTAGTATTATTTTTTTGAAAAGAGCGGCTTCTTTTGTTTCATTTTAGCATGATACCTTTCCGAAGATGAATTTTCTAAAAAACACATAAATGAAATAAATTTTGCATTTAAACTTTGAACATTTGTTTGATTAAACTATCTGTCTGTGTATTCGTGGATTTTTGCTCGTCTAATCTTATTAAGCGGGTAGTCTGGTAGTCGATTGGACATAGATTGGATCATAATGTATTCAAAGCAGAAACTCAATCTCACCGCTCCATCGGTATGATCCTGCAATCGATTCTGCAAGCATTTCTCAAGTCGCATCCGGTTAAGTGTGATCTCGTAAAATTTTGAAAAAAAATTCATATAACCAAAAAAAGTTTGAGATGTATCATGTCCTCAATTTAAAATTAGTCTTTTCTTAGACTCCTAGAAGAAAAAGAATATCCTTTCAGCTTCATACAAGACTGCAGTTTAATAATGTAAAATTGAAAATGTTTAAAAGATTCTTCTCGGTAAGAGCAACATTCCGAACCAGTTGTAGCTTTATTAATCATGTTGATCCTTGACAATTCAAAAGTGCTTGAAAAAGTTTATTTGAATAAAGATATTTTGATTTGTTTTGATTTGACTCTGTTTAAAGCATTACTTTGCCAGTATTCCATAGTTGGGCGTATACCTCCTCTCTTCTTAAACGAAAGCGAAGCAATACCCAAAATTACGATTTGAAAAAAGAGAAAACCAATTTGCGATTTTGTCGTGGAGTCTATCTCCTGATGATGCTTCGGTTGCGAGGCAAAACGATTGTTGAGTTTGTGATAGTGAACGTATGTAGTGCTTGTGTATTGTGGTGGTGGTGGTGGAGGTTTGTGCATGTGTTTTTACGAATCCTGTATTTATCAGGTATGAAAACGGATTGTCCACTCTACATTTAGCATTATATATATTTTTTATTTTACTTCATCGCGGATAATAGCAAAATAAATTTATTATTACTTTTGCATCTGTTCCGCCGTGTGGTATCCGACTGAATAGTGCCACCCTCATTTCTTACCGAGGTGTCGTAAAAGGCGACTAAGGTAAGTCGACCCACCGTGTGGTATTCGGCTGAGTAGAATAGACCACCCTCATTTCTTGCCGAGGTGTCGTAAAATACGACTAAGGTAAGTTGATGACAGGCAGGCGGCCGGTCGTAAAAACGCAGCCAAATCATGTAGTAACTTGTTTATAACATGTTGTGCCGACCCCACTTAGAGTGGGATAAGGGCAGGAAGATGATGATTTTTATGGTTATTTCTTTTTAATCTACATTTTTTGGAAATCTATATTCCGCTTAGTGAAACCCCAACCAACCATGCTGACGTGTCACATTAATTCGGACATCCCACCATTTCAAGTTTCGCCGTAACGCGTGACTAACACGGGGGTGCAGTTATAACAAAATGCACCCTTTTCCTGCACGACTTGTTCTCACAAGCGGATACTGGAATTTGCATCACGTTACAGCCTTCAAGAACGTGAGCGGAATTTTATGGTCCCGTAGAGATTATGTTCATAACTGTGTGGTGCAATGGGTCTGATATATTTATTCCATCTTTAATTCTTTAATATTTAAATGAGTTAATCTTGTATGTATATATATATTCTCAGAAACGGCTCTAACGATTTTCCTGAAGTTCGGCATGTAGGGGGTTTTGGGGGAGAGAAATCGATCTAGCTAGTTTTTATGTAAAAAAAATCGTATTATCCCTGTTTTTAGGCAAATTTATATTGAATTGAATTTTTGCCATAAACTGTCAAGTCAGCGTAGTTTATTCTGGGAACGGGCAGGCTCGATGTAAATACCTAGGATCGATCCCCAACTACCTTCTTTTTTTTAAGTTTTTTTTTTGTTAAAAAATTACTGAGTAAGGGTCGGTCAATCAGGTACAACTTAATATATACCACAACAATACACAAGCACTACACACATGCACCACCAGAATTCAACAATTGTTTCACCCCGTAACCGAAGCATCGTCAGAAGATAGACTCCACGACAAAATCGCAAAGTTCTGCAATTTTGTTGCTTTGCATTTATCAGGTATGAGAACGAATAGTACACTCTACATTTAACATTACATATATTTTCTTGAATCGCGGATTACTTTAAAATAATATTTTTTCATTAGTTTTGTATTAAGGACCTCCGCAAAGTAACGCTTATTTTATAAATTAATTAAATCGCTTACTATAAATTCATCACTGTCTGTACACCGCCTAATTTTTGTAGCTTTCCCTTATTTCTTTGTGTTAAGATATTTATTTGGCATCTGTCGATAATACCATCTTCCCCAGACCTCAGACATTAAAATGTTTGTCCAAGGGGTCTGTGGGGTTTGTAAGAAATTGTTGCCGCCGGCTATCGTGTTGACTCGTCATTTATTCACTAAGGGTACCGTAACTATGTTGCAATACGCTGCCAGCCACCATAAATTGTTTGTGAATTCTTTGATACTTACGAACATGAAGGGAAATTTGTTTATATTTACATGAGGCGTATTTCGTTTGGTATTTTTATATTATACGTACGTTGACTTTTAATGTTAAAGTTTTAACATTGCAAAGTCTCTTTAAAGTTGAGAGGTAGATAACAAAACACTTTACATTGAAATTCGATGAAACTTTATTGTCCTTCCTATTTTCCTATTGAACAAACATGTTGTCACATGATTTAGCTGGGTATTTTGCCGCCGCTTGCTTGATTTTAACTTAACTTAGCAGCCCTTTACGACATTTCGGTAAGAAATGAGGATGATTCCACTTATCCAGGGACCACACGGCGAGTCAACTTACCTTAGTCACCTTTTACTTAACCCCGTGCGGCTACTGCTTTGCGCCTTGCAAAAGTGCGTAACTCGTTTGTGGGTTTTGGTATAAGATTCTATAATAAAATTCTGCAAGCAATTTCAGCTTTGCCATTACTGCAGTTTAAAAACACTGTAAGAAAGAGGCTGATACAGAAAACCTACTATACTCTTGAAGATTATTTAGAAGATAAGAATATGTGGATATAGCTCTCTTTGAACCTGTACAAGACAGTAACGACTTAATGTAAATAGAATTAAGAATTATATTTTGAAAAGAGCAACCGTCGAGTTTCTTGCTGGCTCTTCTCGGTAGGAACAGCTTTCCGAACCAGCAGTAGAGTTGAAGATTCAAAAGCACCTGTTAACAAGTTTATTTGAATAAAGAATATTTTGAATTTGAATTTGAATTTTACAACACTTCGGTAGCAAATGAGGGTGAATTATTCTTTTCAGCCGGATACCACACGGCGTATTACAATGATAACATTTAAAGAAAATATCGTTAGGTAACGTCAAAAACAAGCTAAATTTTTCTTATCCACATTCATTGAAATATAGTCTATCGATTGAATTGAATAATGCATGAATAATAAAAGCTACAGAACAAAAGTATAATCCGCGATGAATTCATCGCGGATTATAGCAAAATAATTTTATTATTACTTTTGTATTATGGATCTCCGCAAAGTAACGCCTAATTCTATAAATTATTTAAAAGCTACAGACGTATAATACGTGGGTAGTTCTACACATATGTACAGTAGAACCATTAGTTATAATTAAGTTTATAATTACCTTCAAAGGCTTGTATTCTACCATCAGCAACGTTTCAGCCCATTAATTTTCATATTATTAAGCGGGAAACTCCATAATTATGGCATCATGTGGTTTAATTTGTGTAACTGGTTACTATATTCACAGTTTACTATCACTATTTCATTTTTGAAAAGCTTTTATTTCGCTTGCCGTGTATATATGTGAAGTACCACCCTCTTTTCTTACCGAGCTGTCGTAAAAAGCAACTAAGGTAAGTCGACCCGCTGTGTGGTATCCGGCTGAGTAGAATAGTACCACCCTGATGTCTTACCGAGGTGTCGTTTAAGGCGACTAAGGTATGTTGACTGCCCGTGTGGTATCCGGTTAAGTATAATAAACTACCCTCTTTCGAGGTTTCTTTTCGAGGTGTAAAAATCGACTAAGATAAGTTGACGTCAAGCAGGTTGTTGTAAAATAAGTAGCCAAATCATGTCACAACATGTTTATGACATGTTGTGCCGACCCCACTTAGAGTGGGATAAGGGCAGGAAGATGATAATGTGTATGTATGTGAAGGTGGAATCTTGCAAGTTAAATTTGGCTAACATTCCGGTGTCCGATTGAAATTTTACATAGTGGTCCAGACCCGATGACAATGCTTTATGATAAGCTAACCTGATGCTGCCAGGATTGGCTCCAGACGAGAAAACTCCTCAACGGTTAACAGTAAGGACATTAAATTTTGTTAAAAGCCTTTTTAAAAGCTTTTTTAAACTTGATTTGTTTCTTATGATGCTTGATTTTACCTGATAAATAGTAAGGGACTGTTTCAGCCTCAATAAATTTCCTCGCAAAGATGTGAGGTTTACACGAAGGCTAAGGATCGCGTCAGGACAAATTAAGGCGGGAAAGCTATTTACATAGAATATTGGAACATAGGTTTTAAACCATTTTCTGATAGTGAAAGCGTGAAGAAGGTAAAATCTCTACAGTTGCCAACAATCCCTTAAAATTTATAAACTTTATAAATAATAATATAATTTCACGTTGGCTCAGTACAGTGGTTTTATTTTGTTATGCGACTTATCGTTCTTTAAATTTAGTCCGCTGAACCAATATCGATGAAATTTGACACAATTATTCCTTATACATCGGGGTGACATATAGGTTATAGAAATCATGTTAAATGTACAGGATTAGGATGACATAGAAAAGCGCCATATATCACCAACAGCGAACAAAGTTACGGGTAAAAGCTAGTACATTCAATTTGAACTTTCAGTGGTATCTCACGGAATATATTTGGCCGGAGATGAAGCAATAAGTCAGCAGGACGGCAAACGACGCCGAGCGAATTATCCCTCGCCGCCTGTTAATTACCTTATTTCGCTTAATCCATCTTCATTTGCAAACGAACGTATAATGTTCGGTTCTTCGCTTACTATTTCTGCTGACTACGGTTAACGGTATTTTTATTCGTGTAAAATATATAAAAAGGAGCTGGGAAATTTAGCATTCTAAGATACTTAGCCTGGTATACTGAAACGGTATTTAATTCACACAATGTAACATAGCATTTAGCAAATAAATCTTGAAGCGCTTGTTACGTCTGCTCAGCGTTTGCCGCTTTCCCAGACTCCATACGACACTGGAGGTGTAGTGTTCCAGCCTGGGAAAGACACTTCGTTGAACGTCGCCTTTACCCAACCTAACATCGGTGGGATCGGACGCTAGCATTTAAACATAGTATTAATTACATATATACATAATATAGATATTAAATAGAGTTTAAGATAATTATTGTATAATAACTCAATAAAGAAAGTTATTGAAACAAAACGGAGTTTGTACCCGACAGTCGACCCCCAATATATAATCACGTTTAAAAGTAACTACATTATCTTTTATCTTTGTATTCGTATGTATTATTAGTATGTATTTAACTATAGAATAGTGCACCACCCACACCGTTGTTACAGTTCTCCTTAACCCATGGGTCGCCTGGAAGAGATCGCTACTAAGCGATAAGGCCGCCTTTTGTACATTATAATTTATGTTTTCTTTGTTTTTATTACTGTTTTTCTCTTGTGGTGTACAATAAAGTGTATCAATAAATAAATACATTATTAAAATACTAAATTTTACCCGCGACTTCGTTCGCGTAGACTGTAGACATGAAAATAACTTGTATAAGTTAAGTGTTGTAGAACATTTTTTTTATATCCGTCATATTTTTTTCCATCCTTGTCTAGTGAGCAATATGAAATTAGTAAGCTTGTTCGACGAAACAGGTTTTCCAAGAACGTAGTCAACTAGTAAAATATTTTATCATCCTGCCCTTACCCCACTCTAAGTGGGGTCGGCACAACATGTTATATGTTGTCACATGATTTGGTTGGTTATTTTACGTCAACTTAACTTAGTCGTATTTTACGACACCTTTGTAAGAAATGAGGGTGGTCTATTCTACTCTACCGGATACCATACGGTGGGTCAACTTACCCTAGTCGCCTTTTACGACACCTTGGTAAGAAATGAGGGTGGTCTATTCCACTCTACCGGATACCATACGGTGGGTCAACTTACCCTAGTCGCCTTTTACGACACCTTGGTAAGAAATGAGGGTGGTCTATTCTACTCTACCGGACACCACACGGTGGGTCAACTTACCTTAGACGCCTTTTACGACACCTCGGTAAGAAATGAGGATGTCTATTCTATTCAGCCGGGTACCACACGGCGTAACTAGTAAAATACCTTTGATGCAATTTTTATTTTTCTATTTTAACTATTATTTTAGGGAAATAAGGCTTAGCTTTCCAAACAATAAAGATCAAATTGAAGATACAAAATTATGGATAAAAGAGTGATGCACTGTTGAGACACCGTAACTAAACTTTCTGCAAGAAAAAGTTGTTTAGCGATTCAGACCAAAATATTGATTTGGAGGGCTTAGCAGCACGTCCAGTGTTCCCCTCAGCCCCTCCAAACCCCCATAGTGAGCAGGCGATGCGTGATACGCGCTTAAATAACCAAGGCACTTGATTATTCCCTCTTTTGTTGTGAAATGCTGCCTCTCCCGGTTTTAAATGGGAATAATTTGCTGTAAAATTACACTTTTCCTTGACCCTTTTGTCTCTCTATTGTTTATCAATATATGCAGCAAAAAGTAAAGTAACGGTCCCTAATCCAGTATGTCTCCTTCTGTTAATTATTTAATATGAGTAAAAATACCTTTAGCACGGATTCAGACTACTGTCAGTTTAAAAACACTGTTAAAAGAGACTGATCTGGAAAGCCTACTATAATGTTGAGGATTACTTGGAAGATAAGAATGTGTGGATATAGCTCGCTTAGACCCTGTACAAGACAGGAATGACTAAAGTCATAGTCATAAGAATTATATTTATAAAAGAGCAACCGCCGAGTTTCTTGCTGGCTCTTCTCGGTAGGAACAGCTTTCCAAACCAGCAGTAGAGTTGACGATTCATAAGCACTTGTTTACAAGTTTATTTGATTTTGAATTTGAATTTGTTAATTATTTAAATCATCATCCCCCAGGCCTTGCTCTAAGTGGCGTCGGCACATGTTAAAAACATGTTATCGCATGATTTGCATCAACTCACTTTAGTGAAAGAGGATGGTTATTCTACTCAGCCGGATACCACACGGCGGGTCGACTTACCTTAGTCGCCTTTTACGACACCTCGGTAAGAAATGAGGGTGGTCTATTCTACACAGACGGATACCACACGGCTTTAACTGTTAAGTATTTAAAATACCTTTGGACTTCAAGTGTTTCAATTTTCGAATTTACAAGTAGGTTTTAGAATAGCCCAAAATACAAAACCCTGTAGGCTGTCAAACCCTTACCCGAGTATTGGGCGAACTTTTTTAATATAACTGGGCGCAAATGTAAAAAATCGATCAAACTTTCTTGAAGGTTTCCCGGGACGATTGCTTATCGCATTGACGTGTCGAATGTGAATATTTATTTCATTCCTCCGATAACTTAAGTGAAAATATAAAAATGTTTGAAGCGTAATTTAGCACGAAATTGAAATAAAACTTACATTTAATCCATATTTGCATCTGTTTAAAAACTTTATCTCCGACTAGCTTATACACGCAACTTACCTTAAGTGCGTAAACTTTGAATTATGAGTCCTACACATAGCGATTTTCTCTATTGTGTCGGGCACTAGCCTAACTTCTAGAAATCACTCGAACTCTCTTTCTATCATCCACTGGGCAAAGAGGATTTTCTTATGAAGTCATAGTCATAGCTCATAGTCAGTGAACAAGTTTTGGATTCATAACCATCATCACTGGTAAGCACTTAATAATTGATAAAAGCGAATCATCATCTTCCTTTATCCCAACTCTGAGTGGGGTCGGCACAACATGTCAAAAATATTTTGTCACATGATTTGGCTAAGTATTTTACGACTGGCCGCCTGTCTGACGTCAACTTATCTTAGTCGTATTTCGTGACTCCTTAGTAAGAAAGAGGGTGGTCTATTTTATTTAACCGGATACCACACGGCAGGTCAACTTACCGTAGTCGCCTTTTACGACGCCTCGGTGAGAAATGAGGGTGGTCCTATTCTACTCAGCCGGATACCACACAGCGGGCCGACTTACCTTAGTTGCTTTTTACTAAGTATTTTACGACCGGCCACCTGTATGACGTCAACTTATCTTAGTCGTATTTCGTGACTCCTTAGTAAGAAAGAGGGTGATCTATTCTATTTAACCAGACCCCACATGGCGGGTCAACTTACCGTAGTCGCCTTTTACGACACCTCGGTAAGAAATGAGGGTGGTCTTTTCTACTCAAACGGATACCACACGGCTTATTAAAATATTATACCTGTTCAACATACAATAAAACAACATATAGTATTGAGGGTATATTAACACTTAAGTTACCTTCAACAAAGTCGCGGATACCTATTGTATTCAATAAAGATTGCGAAATCAATTGCAAATCGTAAATTGTTCACGGTTACGTAAGATGGTAACTCCTAAAAGTTTTAATTGTCTATTTAAGGGGAAATGACTTAGTTAAAATTTAAACTGTACCCGCCTGTTACCCAGACTTGCTTAATTACTTTTTTTTTTTTTTTTTTTAATGTCAGGAAAACCCATTATGGGTCATCACCGCCCGACGGGGACGAGCGGCGGGTATGTCGGACTCGCACCGACTAAAAACCTGACAGTGCTCCATCACGCTGCTGGTGGCGGGGACAGGGTACCTATGAAGACATTGCCCCCATCCCCGCCAGCAGCAGCTCTGTACCCCGGAGAGCGCCACCTCCGGGTCGGGGCCTCTCTAAACAGTGGCCCCTCCCTCCGCTAATCAATGCATCGGGAGCACCAGATGCATCGACCGCCTCGGGGACCTAACTCCAGCGAGCGTCCGATACCCCGTTCGGACCGCTCGGAGGTCCCCGTTAGGGCGGCATGAATTTGAATTGGCCGATCGCTCTGACTAAGCAATCTATGGCTTAGAACAAATCGCAGTCTGGAATAAGTGCTTGCGTATTTTGGCTCTAGATTTGGGAACGAACATTTTTAGCTTTGCCATTATAGCAGTTACTATTCAGAAATAAGCTTATGGCAGCACATTTATACACTTTCTCACCTCCATGGGACTCTCTTCACATCTACACACAACGTATTCACACAACACACACACATAATACATACACAAAAACATAATATATACATGCGCACGGGAACGCACGCAATTCCATACATCCGTTGCAATACATGCAACGGATGTATGGAATTGCAAATGTAGGGTGTACTATTCGTTACATGCAGAATTTGTAAAAACTCATGCACTACCCAACACCGATAATACAACAATACACAAGCACTGCACACATTCACCACCACAATCTCAACAATTGATTTTGCGAGCATAGATTTTGCGATTTTGTTATGGAGTCTATATCCTGACGATGCTTCGGTTACGGGGCGAAACAATTGTTGAGATTGTGGTGGTGAATGTGTGCAGTGCTTGTGTATTGTTGTTATCGGTGTCAGTTAGTGGATGAGTTCTTACAAATTTTGCATGTATCAGGTATGAGAACGAATAGTACACTCTACATTTAGCATTACATATATTTTCTTTTATCGCGAACTATAGTAATATTATTATAGTACTTTTTCATTTTGTATATCTCTGTATTTGTATTTCTATAAACCAATAACTCAATACTAAAGGAAGGAAACTCGTAAATCTTTACCGTTAGCCAACGTCTCTATACGACCCACTTCTGACGCGTATTAATAGTGGCCGCCGGGATTCGGGCTCACCTGTCCCCGTTTTTTAATTTATCGCAACACTTTGGCCACTTGGGAAAACTTTCAAATTGTTGTTACGAATTATGCACATTACCTGATCCCCATGATTTATTCTAATATTATATATTCACGGAATACCTACTTATTTGAGTACACCGAATAAAAACATGAAAAAGGGGTGTGTAAGGCTTGCGGATACCAAATGCTGGAATGACTTACCACCGCCATTTAAATCGTCGCAGACTCTGGCAGTTTTAAAGCTAAATGAAGAGCTTTTTAATGGAACATAAAATTATTGTATTTTGTTATGCTATATTAAGTACACTAATATATAAAGCTGAAGAATTTGTTTGTTTGATTGATTGTTTGAACGCGCTAATCTCAGGAACTGCTAGACCGATTTGAAAAATTCTTTCATTGTAAGATAGTCCATTTATCGAGGAGGATTATAGGTTATGTAACATCACGCTAAAATGAATAAGAGAGAAGCAGCAAACAAAAATAGTACGAAAACGGCATAATTTAAAGTTTTCCTTGCGTGCGCTGGGTAAACGGTAATAGTTATTTAAAAATCATGTACCACAAAATTGTTCCCCTCTAAAAGTTCTAAATAAAAGTCCCGGACAGCATATGTCTAGCTTTTAAGGTTAACCCACTGTAACCATTTTTATGGTTATCAAAAGACTAAATTACGGTTTTAATCTTTCCATGCGGGCGGAGCCGCTTGCGACTGCTAGTATATTATACATTGCTAATAAGATAGTATATACCTGGGTACCCGACTCTTGCTAGGTAATTTGTTTAAAGATATAAAATAATGCAATTAAAAAAAATTAATAAGAAAGAAATTATATCAGTTTTTCAATGCCTGAATACAGTGATAGAGACATTTTTTTTAAATAAAACCTAGCTACATCGAAATCACTCCCGAAACCCCATACGTAATAAGTTTTATGAAAATAGTTGCCATTTCCAAAATTTATATTATATACGCACACACAAGTGGCAGAATTTTATCTAGCAGTGTAGCTAGTGTATTGAATTACTTAGTCTAAAGCACCCTCTATGATAGCAAAAGCTTTGCCCGCCTCGAGACGCCCTTGGCAAAGAATAACACTGTTATAATTTAAATTTGTTGTTACATTATACGTCTAGACGTGGCGACAAAATATTTGGAATTATATCGACGCAAGATGCTGACGGAACATATACTATATAATAATTATACCTACCTCCGCTTCGATTTTTAAATCCAGTAAAATGAGTGATGGCAAAGAGAGTAGTTTCTTAAATCGGTTAACATTCTGAAAATGTTTGCACTCATCAAAAATTATAGCATCATAAATTCACGAGGCTCGGCGGTTTCGAGGGCTGCAATCTGCATGTTTGCGATTTGAACAACGTAATAACTTAATGCCTGCACTTTGTTATACTTCAATATTACTGTAATAGGTTTGCAAAGTGACTGTCACTGTCTTCAACTCCATAAAAAGAAGAAATGAATAGCAAATCACATGATTGTTACTAAAGGAATTTGCTTATTATTACTTTAATCTATTTTTCTCCTAGAGTACTATTTTTATGAAAAACCAATCGGTGACAACATGTGCCTCTTACCAAGGGGCTACGGGTTCGAACCCCATGTGACCAATAAGTTTTTCTATAAAAACTTATGGAGGCAAACCTAACTGATATTTAACATTGATCACTTTTTGGTGAAGGAGATCTGTATATCTCAAAATAATTGCAATTAATTTATATTATTTTGTTGTATTTAAACTCTATTATGTCTTTTTACTGGCCCGTTGGCGCAGTGGGTAGTGACCCTGCCTTCAGCTCCGCAGGTCGCGGGTTCGATTCCCGCCGAGGGCCAACATTTCCTATAAATGAATTTGTTGGTCTTTGAGCCTGGGTGTATATTTGTATTTAAGTATGTATTTAAAATTATATAAGTATATATTCATCAGTTGTCTGTCTACCATAACACAAGTATTAAGTTACTTACTTTGGGGACGGACGACAGTGTGTGTAAGTGTCCCATATTATTTATTTATATATTATTAATTTTATTATATTGTGTCTAAAAATATGGATGATATCGCTAAATATATATAACTATACATGGAATTCTTTTGATGGAGGCCCAAGTTACTTTTTGCCGAGCTTGTAGCAAATGGTGAATATTTTGGTATCTACCAATTTTTATTAAAAATTGGTAAAAGCAGTACGGTGGATTTAAGTTTAAATCCTTATCTTTAAGGAAAGAGAATTACAGGTGTTGGGTGTAAGAGACTCTTTTGTATCACTCAGTTTTCTTTGTAATTGAAACCTTAATTTATTCCTTTGAATTTCATTTAAGTCACAAAAAAGCTAAAAAATGTAACTTAATAAAATATTTTCTCCAAAAGTAATGAAAATATTATTTTACTATAAATCGCGATAAAAGAAAATAAATGTAATGATTTATAAAATTAGGCGTTACTTTGCTGAGGTCCATAATACAAAAGTAATGAGAATATTATTTTGCAATAATCCGCGATAAAAGAAAATATATAATACAAAGTAATGCCTAATTCTACAAATATTAAAAAAATATATATATAGTTACACCATTAAAACATACGGGGTGCATTGCCATAGGATCTCGCTCAGATATTAATGAAGCCTGCCTTCCTCCCCTGAATATTTGATAGGCCACGTGGGCGCGCCTATCTGTACCCCCAGGACGCTGGTGAAATATTGGAATAATAAAGAAAGTGTAAATGATGTACGAACTGAGCTCGCAAGATAAAATTTAATACATATGGATAATGAAAAAGATGAGCCTGTCTGTGCATCATCGTAAGTGGCGGGTAGTTGTAAAAGCCTGCTACTATCTCATTGCTAGGCGTAAGCCTGATTTCTAGGTTTCTGGAGAGAAGAGTCGGAGCTACCACCAATGCGGATTGGTTACGACACCGTGTGGTATCCGTTTAGTAGAATATACCACTCTCATTTCTTACTAAGATGTCGTAAAAGGCGACTAAGGTAAGTTGACGTCTAGTAGGCGGCCGCTCGTAAAATACTTAGCAAAATCACGTTACAACATGTTTAAAACATGTTGTGTCGACAGAAGAATGATGTTAATGTTGAATAGCAAAAGGAAATTGTGTTAACTTTGTTTACTGTTTTTCAAACTTTAATCTTTCAAAACCGGGTTGGTATAATATACTTGGGTATAGTATAAAACTCTTCTGTGGTGTCTTAAATATGAAGTTACAAATAGGCAAAAAGAACTAAATTAATTTAATATTTGCTTTCATATTTTATTTTATTAATTTCGCTAAATCGCAGCTACCTTGTCCATAATAAATTTTTACAATTTTATTTCCAGCTTTCACGTGATTTAATTGAATATTTAAACGCATCCCAACATGAAGTACAAGGTGTGAAACTTAATTAATTTATTCATAGTAACGTTATAAATGGGTAAGTCTGTCAGTCTTTTAAGCTCACATGTGCTATAACAATTTTGATAAAATTGTTGAACACGCACGCAACATAATTGCAAAAAAAATACGTTTTATTTATGGAACCTATCTCCTAATGATGATTCGGTTACTTGGCGCAACGATCGTTGAGATTATCGTAGAGAATGTGTGAAGTTTGTTGCTCGTAGAGGCGTTCTGTAATTCGTTTGCTAAATAATCTTTCATGACTAAAGTAGGAGAACAGTTTCTGATTCCTACACTTAGCATTACATAGATTTTCTTAACATGGACTATAGCAAAATAATTCCATCATAATTTTTGTATAAGCTGTGATAGCCCAGCGGTGTGACCGTGGGACTCTTTAGAGAGGGTCACAATTCAAACCCTGGCAAGCACTAATGAGTTTTTTTATTAAAACTTATGTGTCTAATTGATAATTTTAATTTATCACACGCTTTTCGATGAAGGAAAACAAATGGCTGGATTCATACTATGATGCCGTTCTCGGTACGATCTCGCTTCGTTCTCGGTCCGGTCAAATCTCACTGTGTCTACACTACTCGATGCCGTTCTCGGTTCGATCTCGATTCATGGTCGACATACGATGTTTAAAAAAAGAATCATATTAATTTTATTCGCCAGAAAATGGAATTCAATTTTTCTATTGAAGATTTAGCAACAATAGCATTTTGGATAAACAAGATATAAATTAAAAAAAAAATTATAACAAAAAGAAAAGAAAAAAAGGGGACAAGAAAATATGGGTTTTAGTAAAAGTAAAAGTTTATTACCGAGAAAAGAGGAAGACGAATATTATACTTTATTTCGTCATTTGGTAAATAATGAAGAATAATGTTCATTATATTGATTTAGGATTGCATTCAGGAATATTTGAAATGATTTTAAAAATAATTGAGCGCAAATTTTAAAAAGAAACACCTCTTTTCGTCAGGTTACTAATGGTTTGGATAAGGTAAGTAATAAAATATCATATTCTATAAAATTTGTATATTTAAATTATAACAATCATTTACATGCATGAATTACATAATATGTATATAGCGGTGATGGTGTTGGTTGATAATGCATTTTCCTGTTGAGGTCCTGTTTTTTCTGTTTATATTTTTTTGTATATTCCAGTGGTACATTACTAGCGAACGTATTGACGGAATAAATTTCTAATTAAGCTCCTTCATTGACATCAATTTATCTTATCATAGTTGTTGGTTCATCTGTCTCTTCAATATCCATATCACGAATATTGTAATTGTTAACTTCATCATCGGCAAAAATGGATATTCGTAGTCTATTACAGTTATGTACTCATTAATAAATTACATTGGGTCGTGATATCGCCATTTGCAAACTTTGTAAGCTGCTTGGCCAATTTTGGCCACTATTTAATTTAGAGAGGTATTTTCGATATTGAGCTCTTAGTCGCTCCCATCGATTCCTTGCTCCTATAATAGAAATATAACGTTTATAAATAAGGATATGTAACAACATGCATTCTGCATAATATTATTAGAAATTCTGGAATTCGATGAATTTCGAGGGTAATTTGTATTACATTAATATTAATCACGTGCAAAATCTAAAAAGACAAAGAGGAAATGCATAGGCCTATAGGCATAAGTGAAATAAAAATCAACTCTCCTGAAGTATCAGTGCCATGGCAAGAAAAACTTGCGATATAATTACAATAAAGCAATTAAATGAATATCACTTTGTTACGTTTGTGTTTTACTCACCAGGTAATCCTATTGCGTCTTCAATCTCGTTCCATATTTTTATTTTGTAAATATTGTCACTGTAGTAGTGTGACTGCAAATCATACAGGCTGCGTCTACTTTTCACAAATTCAATATGTCTTTCATCTGCAAATAATAAATATTCAATTTATTTTTTATTTTTTGTAAAACAGTCGACCATTTATTTATTAATTTAACTCTATGCACTTTTCTCAAAAAAAAGGCACATAGAAAGACTGGTAAAATAATTATAGCAGAATTATTCTTTATCTATAACAAATGTTATAAACCACATAAGAAATAGTTAACTTTTTCTGAACTCTACGATTTATTACCAGACATATCATCATCTTCCTGCCCTCATCCCACTCTAAGTGGGGTTGGCACAACATGTTATAAACTTGTTGTCACATGATATGGCTACGTATTTTACGACCGGCCGCCTGCCTGACGTCAACTTATCTTAGTCGTATTTTACGACACCTCGATAAGAAAAAGGGTGGTCTATTCTACTTAACCGGATACCACACGGTGAGTCAACTTACCTTAGTCGCCTTTTACGACGTCTCGGTAAGAAATGAGGGTGGTCTATTCTACTCAGCCGGATACCACACGGCGGGTCGACTTACCTTAGTCGCCTTTTAAGACACCTCGGTAAGAAATGAGGGTGGTCTATTCTACTCAGCCGGATACCACACGGTGAGTCAACTTACCTTAGTCGCCTTTTACGACATCTCGGTAAGAAATGAGGGTGGTCTATTCTACTCAGCCGGATACCACACGGCGGGTTGACTTACCTTAGTCGCCTTTTACGACACCTCGGTAAGAAATGAGGGTGGTCTATTCTACTCAGCCGGATACCACACGGCGGATTTATTACAAGACATAATTATTTAATTAATTTTATTTAACATAAATGCTAAACACATGCGGCGCGACTGATGAAAGACTGCAGTTGAAACAAAAGAAGCGAGTTCAGGTCGAGACAGGTCCGATCTCACTTCAGTCAAATTTTCTTGTCGACGAACCGACGCTCGACCGATATCGGATCGGTACTGGCCCGATACTATAGTGTGAATACTCTGATTCTTTTTTATTCAAGAATATTTTACCGGACCGAGAACGGAGCGAGATCGAACCGAGAACGGCATCATAGTCTGAATCATGCCAAAAGTTCAATTCAGACTATGATGTCGTTCGCTGTTCGTTCTCGCTTTGTAGTTGACATAAGACGTTTTGGAAAATCACTACATATTATAAAACAAAGTCCATATTTCCGTATGTACGCATAAAACTTTAAAACTTTTTTTAATAGATAGAGTGATTCAAAAGGAAGGTTTGTACGTATAATAACATTCAATACGAAGTAGAGAAATACTGTAATTTTTGAGGTTTCTGTAAATAATTACATTTTTTTCCGCTTACATTGCAAACGCAGGCTAAACCCTACGAGATTCATCAAAATGATGTACTAAGTATTTGTACACCTTAAAAATTTCTACAGAAAAGTCCGCGATGGTATATGTCTATCTCTTATGGATAACCCACAATAGCAGTTTTTTTCATTTACTTTTTACGAAAAATGATGCCTTATGTTCAAAGCAATTTTTATACAATACAGCATAAATCCTTATCCAATTGAGTACCTTAAATAAATTGTTGATTTAATATAGATCAATATTGCCGTTTACAGCATGTAATTTAAGTAAACATTTTCGGAGATGTTACAGATTTAAAATCGCGCGAGGAGGGCGCGCTTCGACCTATAAGCACTTCGACTTTAGCAGCTATGTCCCTCTTTCAAGAGTTTGTTTGAAGACATTCTGTAATTAATTGTAAAAATAAAATACATAGGGAAAATGTAAAAGTAAATAATTAAAAATGTACTATATGAATTTAGATATTCAAAAAATAGCAGGAAATCTTCTTGGTATAGGGAAAGGAAATTGTTTTTCTCCAAATTTAACGCGTGCGGGTCACGGGTAGTAATGAATAAATCAAAACTACTCGATCGATTCTAATCATTTTTTTTACACTGACTGACATGGGATATATATTTTATACCCGTGCGAAGCAGGGGCAGGCCGCTAGTAACTATATAAATTTAATTCAACAGCATTTAGTATTTCAATATAAAAATCAGAAAAGAAAAGCAAGAAAAAATAAAAAGAAAGAATAACCGAATAATAAAAAAGGCTAAAAGAAAATTAAAAGAAAAGTCAAGAAAAATCAAAAGAATAGCACAAAAAGAAAAAGAATGACAGAAAAGAAGATTCAAAAGAATAGAAGAAAAGGAATAAGAAAGAAAGAAAAGCTGATAAAAAATTATAATAATACAATCACTTATAACAAATTTTATAAAGTACATGATAAATACTTACCTAATTCAGATTCCCACTATTTATTACCTTTAACTTAATTTGATTTAATTAAAACACACTAGCGGCACGACTGATGAAAGTCTGGAGTTAAAACAGAAGCGTGTTCATATTGTCGATGTCGGTACAACGTCGAGACCGGTTCGATCTCGCTCCAGTCAAAATAATATTCTTTTTGACGAACCGGTGCTGGAGCGATATCGGACCGGGACCGGAGCGATACGATAGTGTGAACACTCTGACTGTTTGTTGTTTAACAATATTTTACCGGACCGAGAACGGAGCGAGATCGTACCGAGAACGGCATCATAGTCTGAATCCAGCCTAAGGAAACCTGCATATCTCTAGAGATATCTAGGGATATGTGTAACCTACCAATCCACATTAGAGCCGCGTGGTAGGTTTTAGCTCCAACCCTTCTCTCCAGGAACGGAGTGAAGAGGCCTATGCCCAGCTGTGGGATTGTAGCAGGCCGTTATTTTTTTATTTTTACCTCCAAATACTATCGAAAGTGTAGCACGGTCTCACAGCAGTATTATACTAAATGATTACTTTTGTATCATGGATCTCCGCAAAGTAACGCCTAATTCTATAATTTACGCTAAATATGTGCCAATATAAACACGTTTAGCACCACTCCCTTGAATACGTAACATAAAATGTGTATTAGAATATATATCCTTCACCGCCTGTGTCGAGAATATGTTATAAGGCCAGCACGATTTGACTGAAGCAAATATTATCCTACATAATATATGTACGCATTATGAAAATAAATTACGCTAGACGTTGCGTATGCTAGACGTAAATATATTTACTTATAAACCACGACTTTTTGGTATATAAAACATGGGATATTGATTAAATGAATATTATAAATAAATTATAGGTATATTTATTACAACGGACTAAGGACGGATTAAGGACAACTTACTTTTACGCGCAAATTCGTTCGCGTTGACTTGGAATAAACAGTAGCTTCTGTCATTCTCCAACGTTGAAAATATCTCAAAAAAATCATATCACAAAAATCAGATCGATCCGGGAAGACATTTATCATTTTGTCAACAGTGTAATTTTTTCATAAAAAAAACCTTAACTTACACGTGATATATGTAGGCGACGGAATTAAAATGTAAAATTAATAATATTTAAATAAAATAATGGTATTAAGGAACGTCCTATTTAAAAAGCCTTACATCATCATCATCCATCAGCCTCCTGCCCTTATTCCACTCTAAGTGGGGTCGGCACAACATGTTATAAACATGCTGTCATATGATTTGGCTACGTATGCTACGTATTTAACGACCGGCCGCCTGCCTGACGTCAACTTACCTTAGTCGTTTTTTACGACTCCTCGGTAAGAAGGAGGGTGGTCTATTTTACTTAACCGGATACCACACGGTGGGTCAACTTACCTTAGTCGCCTTTGACGACACCTCGGTAAGAAATGAGGTTGGTCTATTCTACTCAGCCGGATACCATACGGCGTTTTAAAAAGCCTTATATCGTTATATCGTAAAATCTTGTACGACACATAATCCAAGCCTGAGAGATTGTTAAAGATTTATAGAAGCAAGCGACTTGTTTGTGAAAATCTTTTTATTTCTATCTCTTTCGGACAAAAATAATTCAACCTCAATATTATAAAAATTTAGTCAATCTTAATTGTTGGTAAAGCAATTAAATAGTGTTTAAAGAGATAGATAGACGCACCGGGGAATATTGTTTTATATGTAGTGATTACTAATTTAACGTATTCCCACTCCTGCAATAAATTTTTGAGACCCAGACAGTTGTACCAATTTCACGTTCCCGGTAACCCCTACTTCCCTTGTTCCGTCCCTTAGCGTTTAGTTTATGCAAATTTCCAAAGCGCTTGCATTTTATTACTACCTATTCGAAGCGGGAAATACCATTACATGCCATTTCGCAGGATTTCAGCAGATAAATCTAATGCAGGGATGCATTAGGACAGTTTTCCTTTTCTCTCCGGATGCGGATGCGCGCCTAATTTTTGTAGTTTGTTCCGTAATATTATCCGTTCCGTATTATTTATTGACCTATTTTATGATAAGAATTAGGGTGGTCTATTCTACTCACCCGAATATCACACGACAGGTCAACTCACCTTAGTTGTCTTTTACGACACCCTGGTAAGAAATGTGGGTAATGGTCTATTCTACTCAGCCGGGCGTACGGCATAATGCTTTACATAACGTTATTTAAAATATTTTTTTAAGATATATCATGAAATTAAACTCGCTAGAATTAACGAATAACGGTGTCACATTTTTGCAATAAATATGGCAACATTCGGTATTTTGAGCCAATTATCGTCTATTGAAAGTTATTACTCTATGATCGACTAACATTGAATATTGAAGTGTGCGTTCATATTGAAGAGCCCTAACGATGTCGTCAATAGTTATAAATTAACGTCAGCCAATATTCGGTCCTCTACAAAACCCGGAACCTTTTGCTCGTTTATAAATCCGACCAAAAAATTAAGCTCGTAACACCACAAAAGATTTTCTCCAAATTTCTCCCTTCCTCAGTCAATTACCCCAAAATCGAGAAAACAAGATAGGCATGAAAATAATTCCCATTGTCAGGGGATTGAACTTATTGAGGGAAGCAATTTTCTTTGAGAAACTTCAAATTTTTCCGTCTCCGAACGTGCGTTTGGTAAAAAGGAAAACTTATTCGCTTTCGGGATATCCAAATATCTAATACAAGCTTTCGTAATATATTAACAGCTTTCTAAACCAGCAATAATTAATGATTCAAAAGCACTTGTTTACAAGTTTACTTAAATAAAGAAAATTTTCAATTTGAAGTTTGAATTTATGATAACTTAGGGGTTCGCCAGCGTGTAATCCAGCGTCTCACATAGTTTTTCCAGCTTAAATCTCGATCCCGTAGAAATTGTAGGATTAAAAGTAGCCTTTACTCTACAACCTCCACCATCTACCAGTGAAATTTCCATTAAAATCGTTTTAGCCATTCCGAATCTACTATTAAACCAAACCTTCCTCAAAAACTGCACTTAACTGCACTTTGTATTAAAACCTGGTTTTGACAGAATCGATCACAGACAGTCAGCTTTTTGGGACTTTGTTATATAATAGGTACTAGCTTTTACCCGCAATTTCGTTGGGGTGGACTGCTGTCGCGTGTAAATAGATGCCATCCTATTCCTGTAGAATAACAGAATTTCTATAGCCTATATGATATTTTGGTGTATAAAGAATAATTGTGCCAAATTTAATCAATATTGGTTCAGCGGATTTGCTGTGAAAGAGTAACAAACATACATCCATACTTACAAATTTTCGCATTAATGTTAATAGGATAGACATACATTTGTATTGTTTAAATTAAATAATGTAACCTTTTAGAAGCATATTAGAAAACTAAAGAAATCTCTAAACTTTGATAAAGTTTAACTACATTTACTTTGACGTAACAAAGTTAACGCATCTAATGCGTTTTAAATTCAGAAATGAACGCGTCACCCTCCTGGAGGCTGCGTCGCATCTTATGACTAATAGTGTAGCCTCCCCATCTTAAGGAATTCAAATTACAGATTTTATGGCGTAGAAATCTGTTTAAAGTCGGCCCCCACGCGAGGGGTACTAAGTTATTACTCGGGTGCTAGTTTTTAGTGCGTTTTTGCATAATAATAATAAATTTTTGGTGAACACAAAAAAGTTAGGATTACAACAACATTTCTGTAAAAGAAAATGTGGAGACTCGAAAGCTTAAGTAATCATATAATTTACAAAAGCAGCTTATACCCAGACTCAAAGTACGAACAAATTGTATATAGAAAATGTTGGCCCTCGGCGGGAATTGAACCTGTGACCTGAAGAGTTGAAGGGAGGCCAACTGCGCTAACGAGCCAGTTAAAATATACCATGCAGAGAATAACAAAATTCTGAATATTATTAACTAAGGTAACGCAAACAAAGTAAAGCATTAACTAGTCTATAAGGCAAAAAATGTAAGTATTGTTAAATATATAATTCACTATGCACTAACCGCTATCCCATAGCACTCTCATGCCCAAGAATATATTTCCTTACGTGTTTTTAATCCTATGATTATGATATGATTTAGATTCTAGGATAAAATTACGCAAACAATTTTAGCTTTGCCATTACAGCAGTTTAAAAACACTATTAAAGAGAAGCTGATACAGCAAGCCTACTATACTGTTGAGGGTTACTTAGAAGATAAGAATGTGTGGACGTAGCTACACTTCAATCCTGTACAAGACAGTAATGACTAAATGTTACTGGTATTAAGAATTATATCTTTAAAAGAGCAACCGCCGATATTCTTGCTGGCTCTTCTCGGTAGGAACAGCTTTCACAACCAACAGTAGAGTAGACGATTCAAAAGCACTTGTTTATAAGTTTATTTGAAAAAAGAATATTTTGAATTTGAATTAAAATTATGTTATAGAACACATAAATCCCCAAAATCAAAATCAAAAAGGTAAGGTCAACGTATAAATTTTCGAATTTTTCCCGAACGAATTTAACTTTGTTAGAGTAATAAATTATCGAGATAAACTGGCTTTGGTAACTAGAAGTGAGAGGAATCGTGAGATCGTGTACATTTTATACAAGCTGATACCCGTGATTTTGTTTACGTCAATTTTAATCCTCAAATATTGTCAACTAGCTTTTGGCCGCCTTGGGCTAAACAGTAGCTTCTGTCACTCTCCAAGCCTGCAAATATCTGCATCACAAAAACAGATCGATCCGGGAAGACTGAAAGACATTAATACTTTTCTCGAGAGCATAGTTTTATTATTTTAGTAAACAACCACTATGAATTACTTGAATTATATATTAAAATAGCTCAGTTAAATTTATCGAATACACAAAAACTGTAATATATAAAATACCTTTTTTTGACGTAAGGCCAACAGCGTAATATAGAACCTAGTTCTTTAATTTAATTGATTATGAAACATTAGTGAATAAAATAACCTTGATATAATGATAATAGATGGCGATTTTTAATTTCAGGATATTCCTGGTGGATTTCTTTAGCCTATATATAACCCCAGTGTATTAGTATTAATTGTACCAAATTTTATCTATGATGGTCCAGTGGATTCGCCAGTAAAACGTAACAGACAGACAGACTTTCGCTTTTGCAATATTGGAAACGATTATGTACTGTACAGTTATAAGCATGTTTTACACGTTCCCTAAGTAATACCAAGATTTTAGGTAATCTATATCTTAACAATCTAAAGAAGAATGTAACTGCTATAGTTTAAAGTTATTCTTACATCTAAATCCCCTCAGTAAATCCAAAGTGACCTACCAACCTATTGTCTTCTAGTTATGCAACATTTCATATTAATGTATTTTAAAATTACGACGAACACAACCCAAAAGCGATTAACAGCCCGTAACATTTTGTTGTACACGATTATCAAAGGTTATCTGGCCCTTTAATGTTCAACAGGATTTTCACCCGAGGGAAAGTATTTTCTGGATGAACGATCGAAATAGCGGAGGAAGTTGAAAAGAACTATATTATTGGGGAACGCGTGAGTTACAAGCGGTAGCGGAAAATAATAAAAGATTAATTTCGATTGTTAAAGACCATACAACATCATACTAACAATTTCTTGCCAAACAGCAGTGACTTACACTAACAGTGAGAATTAATTACAAGTTTCGTCGTAAATAGTCACAAAAAAGGTAAATGATTACAACAAATACATAAACTTAATAATATAAAAACTAGGAGAAAAAATTAAGCATTCTATAAAATGAAAAGAATTATGAAGTATTAACGCACACACTATATAATAATAACACTTTATAATAGAAATACTACAATCCCACGTTTAGAGATGCACGTCATGAGAGACGAACAAAGACTGTCTGCAACTAAAACGTTTTAGCAATATATAGGATAACTCCACCGGAAACAACACGACACAGTGTTGCCACCATTTCAGTGAAAAGCGCGCGACACTCGTTTCATGACGGTGTTGCTAAAAAATACAAAGAGAAAGTCATTGACGACAACAGAAGAAATAATAAATTATAGATATGGGCGTTTCTTTTATGATTTCTATAATATAAAACTAATAATAAACGAGAATTGGTAGTAAATGTGTTCAGTGTTTAATGCATTTTACGAATCCTGCATGCTTAAAATGAAACATGATTCAATCAAGTTGAGCAGTTTAAAAAGACTTAAATATAGCCTACTATACTTTTAAGGATTATTTAGTTCTTAACTGTGACGATTCAAAAGCACTTGTTTACAAGTCAACTCGTATAAAGAATATTTTGAATTTTGAATTTTTTTATTAACCGTTGAGGAGTTCCAAATCAAATTGAATTGGATATGAATATAAAGAGCATATTCATTATTAAGTATGTTATAGATTTTCTCTAATCGGTGGTAGAAATATCATAATTTTTGAAAAATAATTAAAATAGCTCTCTCCGCTCTTATGCTTTGCACCAATCGATAAAACCATATCTACCCCCAATCTCGTCGATACAACACGGCACGCTTAATGTAACCGCTTAAACGTGGCCCTATTAACGACTTTTGTGTAGACTTTATCAGGAAAAATACAATTTATTACGTGTACAATTAAAATTACAGTGAATTAATGCTCGAACAATAGAGCCTGCGCGTTCCTGTACGAGGTCCGTGTACGGAAGTTTTAAACAATGGTTTGTGTAGATCACGTGATAGCGTTTAATTTTGGGATACATTAGGCCCAACGCGTACCTATTTAATACTTATATTATAAACTCAGCCGTGTGGTATCCGGCTGAATAAATAGTACCACCCTCTTTTCTTACCGAGGTGTCGTAAAAGGCGACTAAGGTAAGTGACTCACCGTGTGGAATCCGGTTAAGTAGAATAGACCCTTTTTCTTACCGAGGTGTCGTAAAATACGACTGAGGTAAGTTGACGACAGGCAGGCGGCCGGTCGTAAAAACGCAGCCAAATCATGTGACAGCATGTTTATAATATGCCGACCCCAATTAGAGTGGGATAAGGGCAGAAAGAAGAAGAATGATATGTGTAAGTAAAATCAAAAGAGAGAATGGAAGTGAAAAACAAGAAGTGAAACTTTGAGATGAATGTCTCGTGTTGTGATTTATTATTTTAATTTCTGTGTACATTAATTAACTGTAAAAAATGTACCGTTTTTTACAGACATAATCTCAAGAGTATAAGATTTAGCTTTATTTAGGTTTAGATAGAGAAGACGTGCACGAAAACATCAGTTAATACGGTCTTCCGATTGTCGCTGTCGACTGTTCCCGTCTGAATGTTTGCTAGAGGTAATTAATTTTACAATTTGACCGTTCTTAATTAAAGGATTAGTTTCAAAATAGTGTATACCAAAGAAAGTATATAAAAATGCTAATTAATTTGTAAATTAAATATTCATTGAAACTAGATAACTTAGTTTAAACTTAAATGCATAAACTTACCTGCAGCAGGAGACAGCTTTGTGACGACGCCCCAACGAGATTTCCACTGAAACAAACACACTATATGTTAAATTTATTAATTATCATACACGTAAATAAAATAAAATAAAATAACTGTCATAACACCACTACGCCGTGTGGTATCCGGCTGAATAGAATAGTACCACCCTCATTTCTTACCGAAGTGTCGTAAAAAGCGACTAAGGTAAGTCGACCCGTCGTGTGGTATCCGGCAGAGTAGAATAGATCAACCTCATTTCTTACCGAGGTATTGTAAAGTACGACTGAGGTAAGTTGACGTCAGGCAGGCCGGTCGTAAAAACGCAGCCAAATCATGTGACAGCATGTTTATGACGTGTTGTGCCGACCCCACTTAGAGTGGGATAAAGGGCAGGAAGATGATGAACTGTTATAATCCCACTGTTGGGCATAGGCGTCCTCTCTACTTTTTTGGACAGAATGGTAGAAGTTAAGAGCCTCCACGCCACTCCAATGCTGATTGATAGTTTACATATTCCCAGAATTCTCCAGAAATATACAGGTTCACTCACAATGTTTTCCTTTATCAAAATGCGTGTGATAATTTGCAATTATGTATTAGACACATAAGTTTTAACAGAAAAACTCAATGGTACCTGAATAGGATTTGAACTCATGACCTACTCGAGAAAGTCAAATGTTCTCACCGTGGGGCTATCACAGTTTTTATTATTATTTAGTAATAATATTTATTTATTTACTAATCTGACATCTTTAGCGGCAAAATAGACGTTTAAGTAACTTTAATAATGCAGTCGTTTTATAAACAGGATTTTCGTTCCTCTTTTTTTGTACACCTTATTTATAGCATAACATAGATATTCTCTAATCGCGGATTACAGCAAAAGTATTCTATCATTAATTTTGTATTATGGACCTCTGGAAAATAACGACTGATTTTTGAAATTATTCCAAGATAAGTTTTTCTCTTTTATCCACAGACAGCAGTAATATTTTCTTAGAAATCCAATACAAGTACATATATTCATAAAGAATAATGATAGCATAAATAATTCGCATCGACATCATAAATCTGCTTCTCTGTACCTTGATGCGAGAACAAAATGATAACTATTTTGAACTCTATCCCGAAGGAATAAAGCTCTAGTGGGAGCTTTGTGAGTTATCTCCCGGTAGAAAAGATTTTTCCCTCATTAATTCTTCAATACGGTTAGGTAAGTTGCTATATTTCGAAAACGAGGATTGGGCTATTTTATTTAAGAAAAAAGTAGTGTTGAAACCAGTGTTTCCCAACATAGGGCCCGCTCCCTACAGGAGGGCAGTGTTATTGTTGGGGAGGGGGATTCAAAAATGAACTCAACATAAGTTTAACTTTTTCGCTCCGAACCATTTAAATGTTATGTCAAAATTGCCAATGTAAGATTTGCAGTTGAGACCCTAGGGCCATGGAGTCAAAGTGAGGTTTTTTTATCCGTTTTAACACATCGGTTAATTGCCTCTTTAAATGACAAGAGGGCTGGCTCCTTTTCGCACAAAAAATCAGCTTAGCGATTCAGCGCGGAAAAGCTGCCAGCATTCTTGGGACCATTCCACGTGGGCATGATTTATATAGTCCTAGCGTGTAAGTAGTTTAAGATAGATATAACTTGTACAATTTTGTTGATAATAAAAAGGTAAAATGTAAGATTTCGGTTCCAAATTAAACACAAATTCTTCGTCCTAAAACTTATTAAACCTAAATGAAAATATTTGCGTGAAACTGATTTTCACGCGAACCAACACACTAGCCTATTTATCCAACACTAGCTGCTGGCACAGCTAGTGTTGGATAAATAGGCTCTTTTGAGCAATAAGAATACTTTCCTGTATCTATATTGACAACAATGTTTTATTTCACAATTCTGTAATCTTATGCAGACTAAATGTATTACTATAATTTAAAAAAGGAGCTAACCGTAAAACAAACTACCCGTCCAAAAGTTTGTTAATGAGAACATTTTGAACACGAGCTCGCGAGTTAACCTGTTTAAGTTTGTAACCGAGTTAAAGTACAATCTTATTTATCTAGTTTTAAATGAGACGGTAAGGTAGTTTTGTTTGTACTCGGATTAAGTTAGATTTAATATGTACAGAAGAAGAATCAGGAGTTCTCATGCAAAAATGCAAAAATTATAATAATATCTTGCTATAATCTGCGATTAGAGTACGCCGTGTGGTATCCGGCTGAATAGAATAGTACCACCCTCATTTCTTACCGAGGTGTCGTAAAAGGTGAGTTACGTAACCGTGTGGTTACCCACCGTGTGGTATCCGGTTTAGTAGAATAGACCACCCTCTTTCTTACCGAGGTGTCGTAAAATACTACTGAGGTAAGTTGACGTCAGGCAGGCGGCCGGTCGTAAAAATGCAGCCAAATCATGTGACAGCATGTTTATAACATGTTGTGCCGACCCCGCTCGGAGTGGGATTAGGGCAGGAAGATAATGAATCTGCGATTAGAGTCAAACTATCTGATGCTTAGTAAATGTGTAAAAAAATTATATGTGTAAAAAAGTATTCATTTTCAATACCTTTTTATACATTTACAATTTTATACATGCAGGATGCACTACACTAGCACTGCACATTTGCATTAATACAATATGAAATTTGAATAATAATCAAATCAAAATAATCTTTCAAATAAAAATAATCTTTATTCAAATAATATTCTTTAAAGCACTTTTGAATCGTCAAGGATCAATATGATTAATGAAGCTACAACTGATTCGGAATGTTGCTCTTACCGAGAAGAACCACAAAGAAACTTGGCGGTCAATCTTTTGAACATTTTAAATTTTACATTATTAAACAGCAGTTCTGTATGAAGCTGACAGGATTTTCAAACCAGGAATTTTTATCATTCAATTTCGTAATATGCTTTAGGTATAAGTATATTTGTTATACTTAACTTAAACCTTTCTGTAGACTGGTCTAGTATGGATTGCGGAATTTTATTGTAGAAGCGAATACCGAGACCATCGAAAGAGTTGCTAACTCTACTAAGTCGCGACACAGGTATCACAAGCTTTTTGTAACCTCTCGTATGTCTATGATATACATATAGTTTATTAAATGACTTTTTAAAATGATTAGAGATAGTCCGTATCGGACATCCATAGCAGTGCATTCCTCATTTAAAAATTAGTACCTGGGTGAACGATCCTTGCTCGGTTATTTTTAAAATTTAGAGCTCGAAACACACGTTCAAAGTGTTGGAATGGCGACCTCGCACCGGAAAGCGCAGTGTTGGAAGACCCCCTACTAGATGGACTGACGACCTCAAAAAGGGTCGCGGGGAGCCGCTGGATACAAGCGGCACAAAATCGTGTGTTCTGGAGATCCCGTGAAGAGGCCTATGTCCAGCAGTGGACGTCCATCGGTTGAAGAAGAAGAAGAAGAAGAGCTCGAAAACAGGGATAAAACGACATTTTTTTAAAATAAAACTTATCTAGATCGATTTTTCTCCCCCAAAACCCTTTGCATGCTGAATTTCAGGAAAATCGTTGGAGCCGTTTCCGAGATTCTGAAAATATATATACATATATAAACTATATGACTGACTGACTATATGGTATGACTGGTCCGTTGGCGCAGTGGGTAGTGGCCCTGCCTTCAGCTCCGTGGGTCGCGGGTTCGATTCCCGCTGAGGGCCAACAATTTCTATAAATGAATTTGTTGGTCTTCGAGTCCGGGTGTATATTATTATTTAAGTATGTATTTAAAAATTATATAAGTATATATTCACCAGTTGTCTGTATACCATAACACAAGTAGTAAGTTACTTACTTTGGGGACGGAGGGTCGTGTGTGTAAGTGTCCCATATATTTATTTATTCATTTATTTACATATACATACAAGATTAACTCATTTAAATATTAAAAATATAACGATTTTTACGTTTTCTTAACATATCAAAGTCTTATTTCAAAAAGGGGGTTTTTTATATAAATACTCCAAAATTTTATTCAGAAACAAAATACTTTTTTAGATTTGTCTGTCAAAAATATTTTCCCCTAAAGCGTGACCTTTCAGGGCAAAGTGTGGCGGTGACGGCACCCCACGGCGCCGGGTACAATAGACACCATGGATGTGACCGCTATTAGATCGTTATGGGGAACATTTTTATTGTTTGAAAAAGCTGGAGGTTGTATTAAAGCTCCATAATATAAACAGTAAGGAACCGCCGTGTGGTATCCGGCTGAACAGAATAGTACCACCCTCTTTTCTTACAGAGGTGTCGTTTATCGTTTTTGAGGTATCGTTAAAAGCGACTAAAGTGACTTAACGCGCAAAAGGTGACTAAGGTAAGTTGACTCGCTGTGTGGTATCCGGCTGAGTAAAATAGACCATCTCCTTTCTTGCCGAGGTGTCGTAAAAAGTGACTAAAGTAAATTGACCCATCGTGTAGTATCCGGCTGAATATAATAGACCAACCATCTTTCTCACCGAGGTGTTGCAAAAGGCGACTAAGGTAAGTTGACTCACCTTGTGGTAGGTATCTGGTTAAGTAGCATAGACCACCCTCGTTCTTATCGAGGTGTCGTAAAATACGACTAAAATAAGTTGACGTCAGGCAGGCGGCAAGTCGTAAAATACTTAGTCAAATCATGTGACAACATGTTTACAACGTGTTTTGCCGACCCCACTTAGAGTGGGATAAGGGCAGGAAGATTATAATATAAACAGTAAGGAAACGTAAGAGTCTGATACTGTACTGTTGGGTAGAGGCTTCTTTATTTAGTTTAGAGGTTATCGATCTTGCAACAAGCTAATCTAATAAGGACTAAAATATAGAGCTTCTAGCCAGCACGCTTTTCAAATGTATTTCTATACCACTTCCATGTTACCCACAAGTTTTGTACATAGAATATATTTTATCTTGCATTTAAACGCTTAAGGAAAGTAAAGTAACGGCCTGTTACTATCCCACTGCTGGGCACAGAATCTCCTTCTTGAAGGGTGGACCTTCTACTTTTGATAAAGATACAAAAATCCGTTTAGTTGAATTTCGGATTAATCACATACAGACAAACAGTTTTTGTGGACTTAGTATTATAATATGTTTATAAAATTATAGATTTACTAAAATAGTTATAGTAGATTACAATTACAAAAATTCTTATGCAGTTACGTAAACTAACGGCTTGTTATTATATCAATAATACTCGATTAGCCAGATTTTATTTATTAAATCCGTTTTATCCCCGTTTTTGGGGATTTAAAATTTTCATTGAATATATAAAACACTATTTTTGCCGGAAATTGTCAACTCATCGTAGCTTATTTGGGAAAAGGGTAGTCTCTAAACATTAAAATACCTAGCATCGAGTCCCACCTACCAAATTGTCTTTTTTTTTGAAGTTTTTATATTTCGTAAGAAATTACTGAGCAAGGCTCGGTCTACCATCTTTTAATAAAGAACCCTTATTAGCAATTAATAAAAAATTGTGCTAATTGTTCAATTCAATTGTACAGAACAAAGAGCAGTAAACAAAAATGTCCGAGAGCATCACATCTCAACCGAGATTCCATTAATAGCCAGCATCATTAGCAGTGGCAAAAACAGCGGAGATTAACACGATCCGAGCAAGATTTATTGCGAGCAGCAAACGGTAAATCGAGGCTTAATAATTGGCCGTTAAGAAAAATCTGAGAATTACGATGAAATAATCACAGAATTACTTGTTTTATGTACTCTATAAAATACTCGAGAAAGTATTAAAGATGGGATGCAATGGTATAACGCCGTGGTATCCCACTGAGTACCATAAACCACACTCATTTATTACCGAGGTGTCGTAAAAGGTGACTAAGGTAAGTTAACCCGCCGTGTGTATCCGGATTAGTAGAATAGACCAGCTTCTTTCTTACTGAGGTGTCATAAAGGCGACTAAGGTAAATTGACTTCAGGCAGGCGGCCGGTCGTAGAATACCTAGCCAAAATGTGACAACGTGTTTATAACATCTTGTGCCGACTTCACTTAGAGTGGGATAAGGGCAGGAGAATGATGCCGCCGAGTGATATTCGGCTAAGTAAAATAGACCACTCTCATTTCTTACCGAGTTGTTGTAAAAGGTGATTTAGTTGACCAGCCGTTTGGTATCCGGCTGAGTAGAATAGACCACCTTATTTCTTACCGAGGTATCGTTAAAAGCGACTAAGGTAAGTTGACCCGCTGTCTGGTATCCGGATGAGTAGAATAGACCTACCCTCTTTCTTGCCGAGGTGTTGTAAACGGTGACAAAGTAAGTTGACCGGCCGAGTGGTATCCGGTCGTAAAATAGGTGACAACATGTTTATAACAGTTCGTCCCGATCCCACTTATAGTGGGACAAGTGCCGGAAAAGGATGATTCACTAGTTTATATATATAGCTAACAGAAATGTAATTCAAAAAAGTCGTCAACCAAAATAATAAACGGTATATTTTCAAATTAGATTAGAAGGTATTAAATGTCTACCCCGCAAAGCTGTTCCTTCAATCGGATCTGGGAAATTTCAATACAATTTCTTTACTTCATCCCGTTATGCGTAGACGCTGACTATACATAAATAATACTCCATAATCCTCTTAGGGCTGATCCATACATTCAATTAAATCGTCTTAGGCCGCATTCCGGGGCCTCTTGCGAACCGACAGTAAGCAGGTTTTCAATAAAATATTAACGTTGCAGTACTAAGGGCTTTTTAGGATTTGCTTCCACTTAATGCGATTATATTGCAAAATACAAAAAACTGTTTAGGCCGACATAAATGTAAAAATACCCCTCAATAATGTATTGTTGTTTTTTCCTGTTCCCAAAGGAAAAACGTATTTTTTTTATCCTGTATGTTGGCTTAATTTATAAGGTTCGATTATACCGAATTTCATTACTATGGCTTTATTAGCTAAGAAATCGTAATAGGCAAACAGACATATTGCATTTACGACATTATTATGGATACATTGTTAAAATTTGTATACTTGTACAACATTTTTTTTTCTTTTTTAAACAGCTTTAATAACTACAAGTAACATTTTCAGCATAGGTACGACAAATCAAATATTAATCAAAATCTAGATATATTAAGTCTCCACTCCCGACCTAGATAAAAGAGCATTTTATAGTCGACTCGAGTCAACGTCCAAAATCAATTTCAATGCTGACATGGTGGCTATAGAAACCCTCGCTGCACCCATGAATGAAGGCAATTTGCACCTTCATTTACAATATAAATCTACTAAAGTATCGAAGTATACTTTTATTATTACATCAATGATGATTTTACGGCGATATATATATATATTTTTATTATAAATATTTTCTCTTCAGCAAGCCGTGTGGTATCCGGCTAAGTAATAGAGGAATAAACCATCCTCATTTCTTACCGAGATGCTGTAATAGGCAACTAAGGTAAGTTGATCCGCCGTGTGATATCCCGCTGTGAAAAATAGACCACCCTAAATTCTTATCGAGATGTCGTAAAAGGAAGTTGATTCGCCGTGTGGTACCCGGCTAAATGGAATAGACCACCCTTTTTAGTCTGCGGTAAGTAAAGTAAGACGTCAGGCTAGCGGCTGGTCGTAAAATACCTAGCCAAACATGATGTTTTCTCGTCAAAAAATTTATTCGAAAAATAGCATAGCATAGCTTATCGTCAGCAGTGGACAACGTGGCCTATAGAATAAGGGTCAGGGTGGGATTAGACGCCTTATCCAGGGTCTGGAGGAAACTGAGGCGACTTAATTGTAACAATTGCGAATAGGCGGGAAGTGCTCCGTGTAAGTCTGTGGAATCCGCACTTTTGTACCAGATTATACGAGTAAATAGCAACGTACATTTACCCAAATACTATATATAAGGGTTTTGTATTTGGAATCTTAGATCAACAAAAACTCTAACACTTTAACATCAATAATATCATTGTCATTATCCTGCCTTTTTTCCAATCTAAGTGGGTCGGCACAACATGTTTTAATGTTAATCTAAACGTATCTAATACATGTTTGTACTGTATGAGTATAGAATACTATATTTTAATCTATAATTCTATACTATCTTTATCTATACTATTATATAAAGCTGAAAAGTTTATTTATTTGAACGCGCTTATCTCAGGAACTACTGGACCGATTTGAAAAATTCTTACAGTGTAAGATAGTCCATTTATCGAGGAAGACCATCACGCTATGAGATAAATAGAAGCAGCAATTAATATTGCGAAAACGGCAAATTTTAAAGCTTTCCTTGCGTACGCTAAGTAAACGGTGAAAGTTATTCAAAAATCTCTTATAATTAACTCACGATAACTTCTATGCTCAAAAATACAATTTGCGAAAAAAATTGTGACTGATTTACATGCGGGTAAAGCTGCTGGCACAGCTAGTCTATAATATAATGCAGTAAAGATGTCATCTCCAAAGTTATCTTATCATGTCCACTTTGTTTCCCGCTCGTTAGTAGTAAATCTTTGAACTCAGCAGTAGGTGACAAGTTTTATATCTCAGAGTCGAGGGGACTCGACTATCTGAAGATCTTCTCATATATACGAGTCTATGTATAGATTTTGATGTTTTTATTTACTAGTGTTACCTGCGACTTCGGTCACGTAAATTTTGTTGTTACCTTTTATTATGTACTATATTCATAATCCTCCTGCCCTTATCCCACTCTAAGTGGGTTCGGCGCAACATGTTATAAACATGTGGTCACATGATTTGGACAATATTTTATGACTGGCCGCCTGCCTGACGTCAACTTACCTTACTCGCCTTTTGCGACACTTCGGTAAGAAAGAGGGTGGTCTATTCTACTAAACTGGATACCACACGGTGAGTCAACTTACCTTAGTCGCCTTTTACGACACCTCGGTAAGAAAGAGGGTGGTCTATTCTACTATACCGGATACCACACGGTGAGTCAACTTACCTTAGTCGCCTTTTACGACACCTCAGTAAGAAATGAGGTTGGTCTATTCTACTAAACCGGATACCACACGGTAAATCAACTTACGTTAGTCGCCTTTTACGACACCTCGTTAAGAAATGAGGTTAGTCTATTCTACTCAGCCGGATACCACACGGCGGGTAGACTTACCTTAGTCGCCTTTTACGACACCTCGGTAAGAAATGAGGTTGGTCTATTCTACTAAACCGGATACCACACGGTAAATCAACTTACGTTAGTCGCCTTTTACGACACCTCGTTAAGAAATGAGGTTAGTCTATTCTACTCAGCCGGATACCACACGGCGGGTAGACTTACCTTAGTCGCCTTTTACGACACCTCGGTAAGAAATGAGGGTGGTACTATTCTATTCAGCCGGATACCACACGGCGTATTAGAATATGAGTATATGTGAAAAAAACTGTAAATTTAATACGTTTAAGCGCAAGGAGTATAAACATTATTTATATATTTTCTTTCTGCTAGTTTTTACTTTCCACAAGTTTTCTTCTTTGTTCACGGCGTAGCGGTTAACACAAAGCAAGAAATTCAGGCCGTGATTGGACACATAAGTACCGTTGTAGCGCACTTATCTACTATATTAGAGTATAGAGCAATTTAGCGGACCCCACTGGAGTCACCCTCCAATTTATTGAACTCGTCCGTCTTCCCCGAAAAAGGGTCTTAAGATTCCGTCAGATCTGCCCGCGCAGGTCGACTTTATAAAGTTGATAATACCACCACAAACAAACATATATCTAAAACAAAAGTAATAATAAAATTATTTTGCTATAATCCACGATGAAGTAAAATAGAAAATATATATAATGCTAAATGTAGAGTGGACAATCCGTTTTCATACCTGATAAATGTAGGATTCGTAAAAACACATGCACAAACTTCCACCACCGCCACCACGATACACAAGCACTACATACGTTCACTATCAAACAAACTCAACAATCGTTTCGCCGCGCAACCGAAGCATCATCAGTTACTTTTGTATTATGGATCTCCGCAAACTACCGCCTAATTCTATAAATTATACCTATATTTTTTAACTTTTTTTTTTCTTTCGGAATCTCGGAAACTGCTCCAACGATTTTCCTGAAATTCAGCATGCAGTAGGTTTTGAGGGATAAAAGTCGATCTATCTAGGTTTCATTTAAAAAAAATTGTTTTAGGGCATTAAAAAAATACTAAAATTTACTTTAAATTTATTCAATATATAAAACACTTTATATTTTTTAACTGTCAAGTCAGCGTAGCTTATTCGGGGACCGGGTGGTCGCGAGAAATGAAAATACCTAGGATCGAGCCCCACCTACCCTATTATTTTCTTATTTTTTTTAAGTTCCTTTTTTTATTTCGTTAAAAACCAGGTACTTTATTATGATGAAACATAATATACACATAATGGAAATAAATAAATAAGAACTAATGTTCAGTTGGTGAGCATAGGTAGGATAGGCGGACAACCGGCAATTTCGCCACCCTAAATAATCAAGGATACTGACCTTTAACTTGGAGGCTTCGTAGGTTATGGCGTCCGCCGCTCCGGCCGGAGTATAACCAATAAATAACTTAATCCACTTTTATTCGTGGAATCACCCATTTCATTGTTCTTTAATATGCAGCAGCACCCAATTTAATATGCAGCACCACCCGGGCAGACACCAATGAGTTTTCTGTTAAAACTTATGTGTCTAATTGATAATTGCAATTTACCACACGCTTTTCGGTGAAGGAAAACATTGTGAGGAAACCTGCATATTTCTAGAGAATTCCTGAGTTATGTGTAACCTACCAATCCGCTTTGGAGTAGCGTGGTAGGTCTTAGCTCCAAACCTTCTCTCCAAAAACAGAGAGAAGAGCCTATTCTCAGCAGTGGGATAGTAACAGGCCGCTACTTACCGAGCAAGGGTCGGTCACCAAGGTACAACAGATAAATTTTCACGATTGGTAATACCATCTCTATACACGTCCCACATGTGAGGTCCTTCAAAAATCTTCCTGCAAATCGTGGTCGGGATTACCGCAGCCTCCAGTCGCACTTATCCGGCGACTCTGTTTATTGCTGTTATCTAACTGAAATCGCAGTGGAATTGAGAAATCTCCGCTAACAATGGTTAACTATTTGATACTAATGATATATTTTGGTTTATTTTATTGTTTATTTATGGCACCTGTAACAACGTTCTCAGCTTACCCTCAATTTTTTTAAAAGAATAATTAAAAAATAATTGGGCAAGTGGGGCTCCTAGGTATTTTCACCTCTCTAGACCACCCGTTACCCAAATGAACTAACATGACTTTACGTTTGACAGCGAAAAATTGTGATTGTATTCAACGTAAATTAAAAAAAAATTTAGAGCCCGAAAGAAACCTCAAAAATTATTGTATTTCTCTACTCCATATTGAATGTTAGTATATATTTAAACCTTCTTCTTTAATCACTCTATCTATTAAAAAAACGCATTAAAATCTGTTGCGTAGTTTTAAAGATTTAAGCGTACATAGGAATATAGGGATATAGGGACATGGGGCAGACACAGAAAGCGACTTTGTTTTATACTATGTAGTGAAGATCAAGGGCCGTTAACTTTTAGCGAGAAAAACCGGGTCCCATTCTGTATCCTCATTCTCACGGACATGTAATGGGAGGTTCGGAGTCACATTTGTCATGGGGCTTTCGTGACATCAGACCGTTTCGTTTTGATTGTTCTGTATGTCTTTTTATGGGCTATTCCATACATTGTCTGAGTACTTAGTTTTTGTTCAAGATCAAGAAATAAACAGAGATTAAAAATCAAATTTTGTGTTTTGTATTTTTACATATTACCCGTATAGGCGGTATGTGAATAAAATTTATTAATAATTAACTTAAAAGCAATTAGAGAAAAACTATGTTATTCTAAAGGTATATAATATGGTGTAGAGTTATTATAGATATAGGTCTTGTAAACCACAACCATCGCCAGCACACTATGCTAGCACTGCACACATTCACTATCACAATCTCAACGATAGTTTCATCCTATAACTGAATCACCATCAGAGTTTATACCTATTCCAGCCACAGATACGCTTTTTGTCTTGAATTATAGCAAAATAACTTCCACATTAGAAATAATTTTTCGAACTACCAATAGACAGTCGTGACGATGTTTAAACATGTGTTTACAAGTTTATTTGAATAAAATTTAAATTAATATATATGGGACACATAAATTCATTCATCCCATAAGTAAACTGGAAAATATATACATATACAATTTGAAATACAAACACACATATACACCAACTGATTGTCGGAAAGTTGTTGACCCTGGGTGGTAATCGAATCCGTGACCCTCGAATCTAAACTACGCCAACGGTACGGCAGTCAGTCAAAATAAGGATTTTGACCCATAAACTATTTTTTATTTCGACATCATCATCATCCTTATCCCACTCTAAGTGGGGTCGGCACAATATGTTACAAACATGTTGTCATATGATTTGGCTACGTATTTTACGACTGGCCGCTTGCCTGACGTCAACTTACCTTAGTTGTATTTTATGACACCTCGGTAAGAAGTGGGGTTGGTCTATTATACTCAGCCGGAGACCACTCGGCGTTATTTTTTTTATTTCGACAAAAATTACAAATTTCAAAAATCATGTCTAGGTATTTATTTATTTATTTAAATAAATAAATATATGGGACACTTAAATAAATAAATATATGGGACACTTACACACACGGTCGGCCGTGCCCAAAGTAAATAGCTTAATACTTGTGTTATGGTAGACTGACAACTGGTGAATATATACTTATATATTTTTTAAATACATACTTAAATACAAATATACACCCAGGCTCAAAGACCAACAAATTCATTTATAGAAAATGTTGGCCCTCGGCGGGAATCGAACCCGCGACCCGCGGAGTTGAAGGCAGGGTCGCTACCCACTGCTCCAACGGGCCAGTCAAGTATATAAGTATTTTTCATTTTATATAATTTTTTACGGGGGTGAAACTATAGTTATATTTGTAAAGATAAATAAGCTTTCTAAATATATTCCCAAGCTTTTGCATGTGACACTTACGAAAACGTTATGTAGGCTATACATTTAATTACGAGATTTGTCCGTACGAGGGCGTAATCAATCTTCCCGCCCCTGGAGGGTAGTTGAAGAAACGCAGCAAAAACGTCACCGTCACAGTGACATGGCGGGACATGTGCGAGCGACCCACTTACACGATTAATAAAAAATATTACGTATTATTTCAATGACCAAGTGATAGTTTTACAAGAAACTAACAGGTTTACGGTAAACGAGGCAAGTTGATCCGCCCTGCGATATCCGGCTGAGTAGAATAGACCACCCCATTTCTTACCGAGGTGTCGTAAAAGGCGATTAAGGTAAGTTGAGTCGCTGTATGGTATCCGACTTAGTAGAATAGACCACCCTCATTAATTACCAAGGTGTCGTAAAAGGCAATTAAGCTAAGTTGACTCGCCGTGTGGTATCCGGTTGAGTAGAAAAGACCGCCCTCTTCACCGAAGTGTTGTAAAAGGCGACTTAAGGTAAGTTGACTCGCCGCGTTGTATCCGGCTGAATAGAATAGACCACCCTCATTTCTTACTGAGGTGTCGTAAAAGGAGATTAAGGTAAGTTGACCCGCCGTGTGGTATCCGGCTGAGTAGAATAAACTACCCTCATTTCTTACCGAGGTGTCGGAAACGTCGGGTATGGTAAGTTTATCCACCGTGTGGTATTCAGCTGAGTAGAATAGACCACCCTCATTTCTTATCGAGGTGTCGTAAAAGGAGATTAAGGTAAGTTGACTCGCTGAGCCGGATACCACTATCCGGCTGAGTAGAATAGTCAACCCTCAGTTCTTACCGAGGTATTGGAAACGTCAAGTATGGTAAGTTAACTCACCGTGTGGTATACGGCTGAGTAGAATAGACCATCCTCCTCTTACCGAAGTATCGTATAATACGATTAAGGTAAGTTGACCGCAGGCAGGCAGCTGGTTGTAAAATACGTAGCCAAATCATTTAACAACGTTTAAAACATGTCGTGCCGACCCCACTTAGAGTGGGATAAGGGCAGGAGGATGACGACGAATATTTCTTTTGGCGTAATATAATAATATTTTCATAAATAACTCCCTATTACATAAATTAAGGATAACATTCCTAAATCTCCTATAACAATCATCCCCTTGTTCCCGATTCCAAGTAAACAAAAAGCTTATCAGCGTCTGCCAATACTCCGATTGTGGGTCGACCACCCGCATGCTCTGACGTTGGCTGATAAAATTACTAGTTGATGCCGACGGAATCGCTTGAGTTTTGTTTCAAACATTTACAAAAACTGTAAGTATTGGAAAGTGTACTTAACTTAATTTCTTTGGAGAAAGGGATTTGGTATAGAACACTGTTGTGTGAGCCACTAAAATTCTTCTTCCTTCTCAACCGATGGACGTCCACTGCTGGACATAGGTCTCTTAATGGGATCTCTACAACACACGATCTTGTGCCGCTTGGGCCCAGCGGCTTCCCACGACTTTTTTGAGATCGTCAGTCCATCTCGTAGGCGGTCTATAGACACTGCGTTTTCTGGCGCGGTGTCGCCATTCCAACACCTTGAGACCACTAACGCCCATCATTCCTACGTACTATGTGTCCCGTCCATCGCCACTTCAGCTTCGCGACACACTGAGCTATATCGGTACCTCTGGTTCTTCTACGGATCTCGTCATTTCTGATTTAATCACGTAGAGATACTCCGAGCATAGCTCGCTCCATCGCCTGCTGAGTGACTCTGATCCTTGTTATGAGGCCCATAGTCAGCGATCACGTTTCAGATCCGTAAGTCATCATTGGCAACACGCACTGTTTGCAGATTGTGGTCTTCAAACACTGAGGTATTTGGACGAAAAGAACCAGGTATTCTTTAGGTATATATTTGTATTTAAGTATGTATTTAAAAAACATATAAGTATATATTCACCAATTGTCTGTCTACCATAACACAAGTATTAAGTTACTTACTTTGGAGACGAACGACCGTGTGTGTAAGTGTCCCATATATTTATTTATTTTGAATTTAATAAGCAAAAATAGAAGTGAGACATTGACGAGTCGATAGGTAAATCGTCCAATATCTTGAATAGCACACAGGTGTATTAAATAATGGAAATATATATGAAATATAATAAAGTATTTCCAATATATGTCTGGCGCCACAACAAGCGTTCCCGTAAACAATGGCTATATCGGGCTTATTATTTCATTCAGCACAAAAATGGAGTCCAATTTCCGCACGCGCCTGTCAAAACCAAGATATTTCTTATTTCTCGGCGGTAATAATTTATTTCGCAGCTGTTATTACGATTTTCTTTTGGCATTTAAAAAAAGGAAATGACATGTTTGGCTTTAAACTGAAATCCATTTTTTGGGTTTATTTTTATATAAAAAGGCCTAATTCCTATTCAAATACAAATTCAAAATATACTTTACTAGGAGTCCCGCCCCAGCTTCGCACGGGTATAAAGCATATAGCCTATGTCACTCAGTGATAATCACAGTATTTCTCTACTCCATATTGAATTTTATTATACATATAAACCTTCCTCTTCAATCACTCTATATATTTAAAAAAAAACGCATTAAAATCTGTTGCGTAGTTTTAAAGATTTAAGCAAACATAGAGATATAAGGACAGACAGAGAAAGCGACTTTGTTTTATACTATGTGGTAACGTTTATAGCTACTACTATTTTGATAATTGTCAAATTTTTACCATACTTACCCAAAGACTAAATTACGTTTAGCTGTCATTTATGTTCTGTTTTTCCATGTCATAGTCGTTTTTGTTGTACCACGTTTTATAGTGACTTGACGGGATAAAATAAATGCTGTCAAACGGCATAAAAAGTCCTATGTTCGTCTCCTGGTTCTAAGCAACTTCTCCACCAATTTTCAGCCGAATTTGTTCATCCGTTCTTGAGTTATAAATAGTGTAACTAAGACCAACTTTCTTTTATATATATAGATTCAAGTAAACTTGTAAACAAATTTTACATCGCCAACTCTACTGCTGGTTCGGAAAGCTGTTCCTGCCGAGAAGAGCCAGCAAGAAACTAGGCTGTTGCTCTTTTCTAAATAACACTTATAACTAGTTACATTTAGTCATTTCTATCTTGTACAGAATCGAACAATATCTGTATCCACGTATTCTTATCATCTATGATAGAATTATTTTCCTATAGCCAAGTTTTTTTTAGCTTACGATAAATGTACGAACTACAATTCTCTTTTTCTTTCTTTCATGACTTGTGAAGATTAGTAACCGCACATACCATAAGTCATTTCCACATTACACATGCACTGCACATATTCGCTAGGACAATCTCAACAATTAATAAAAACAAGCCGTACCAGCAACTTCATCGTGTTAAGAGTTGAAATATAATTTTTGCATGTTTTTTTTCACAATTATTTTTTTCTAAAATATTATTCTAAAATAAAACAACATTTTCTAAAATACAATTTGTTGGTTCTATAAGTCTGCTTGAATATATTTAAAATTATATATGTATATATTTACCACTTGTCTGTCACCCATAACACAAGTATTAAGTAACTTACTTTTAGACGGACGGACAACCATGTAAAATGTTTCAATATATTTATTTATTTATTTATAAATATATAATTAAATCATATTAAATTAAATTAATATAATCAACAGATTATCTGCGAAAGCGTGACAGGCAGACATGCAGACTTTCATGTTTACAATATTGGTATGAATTAATGAATCTTATTTAATTTACATACTTCTTGTATGGCGTTTCAAAGAATGAAGAACTTAAAAAACCCACCCTTTAAAGGCGCAGATTTTCGGTGAACCAGCGCATATAAGGGGAGAGATGAATGTATTTGCAACGTAGAATTAAACATTTGAAAGCTTGCTTTTAGTAAATTGAAACGTACCATTTCAATTAGAGTACCTAATTTCGGGAGTGATATAAAAACTGAAAGCTTAATGCTGAAAGCTCAGAATAATCGAGACTGAAAGTATCGCTTAAGTGGATATGCGAAGGTTCACTTGGGCCGCGATTATCCCTTTGATCAAATATAAGGGTGAAAAGTTGTATATGAAATAAAATATGTAATACGCAAACTTGTATTTTGTCTCAACAAACAACTTGTCTTTAACAAACGTCTAGCTATCTTAAAGTACTCACGTAACCACAGAGTTTTAAATTTGGATGAGGATGAATATATGTAGATTTGGGTATAAGATTCTATAATAAAATTCCGCAATTAATTTCAGATTTGCCATTACAGCAGTTTTAAAACACTGTTAAGAAGAGGCTTATACAAAAAGTCTACTATACTGTTGAGGATTACATAAATAAGAATGTGTGGATATAGCTCTCTTCTTACCTTTACGATACAGTAATGACTAAATGTAACTATTATTAAGATTAAATTTTTAAAAGAGCAACTGTCGAGTTTCTTGCTGGCTCTTTTCGGTAGGGATAGCGTTCCGAACCAGCAGTAGAGTTAATGATTCAAAGATACTTGTTTACAAGTTTATTTAAATAAAGAAAATTTTGAATTTGAATTTGCAATAAAGCCTAGCGTAGTGTTACATGTTTCTAATACAACCTCCTTCATAGAGTTGAAAAAAGTTGAAAAAACATTGTGACCATCATTATGTGTCATTGAGTTGTTGAGAAAGATTAAATGGGTTGACTGACTTTGGGAAAATTGCTTTTTCGTTATTGCATAAGTATAAAGGAAAAATATCGTTGTTTGTTATAGTAGCTTACAAAACTCATGAGAGCTAAAGAGACCTATAACTTGGAAGAGCAAGAAAATACTATAATGAAAACTAGTGTTTTCTCGCTCATAGTGTTTTAGTGTTTTTTAGCACGTAATAAACGGGGATTATATTCAATTCATCATCATCATAATTCAATTATATTCAAAATATTCGTATTTTCTATTTCATGTAAGTGATTCTAACAATAAAACAATACTAATAGTTTCTTCAATTCTGATACGTTTCCAGTAATATTTTAACGGTATAAATCACGCGCTAGATTCAAATCTGCGTACATTGGTGTCACAGACAGTCTTGAAACTCCGACGTACGTCCAGATATTTCACATCTATTCGTAACCGCATGCCAAAGTCGAATTTCTGTTTGATATAACATTTTCCTTTAAAGTCCCATTTGAAATTTTAGTACAAGTAGAAGAAAGAAATCTAAATTTATCCTATTCATTTTCTTACAAAACCAGTTGTAAATAACCCTAAAAACCGCCTACTATCTTTTGCTCTCTCTTAAGAGTTAAAAATTCATGGAAATTTTTATCTAATCGTGAATTATACAATAAATATTCATTACATTTGTTTAACGAGTTTCCGTAACGAAACGCCTAATTTTATTATGTAACACAATCAACTATTCTGGCGATTTTATAAAATAAACAATAAATTATATAACAACGATATTTATCTTTTTTACTTTTTCAATAAATAAGCAAAAAAAGTGGAGTCTATCTCCTGATAATGCTACGGTTGCGAGGCGAAACGATTGTTGAGTATGTGATAGTGAACGTATGTAGTGCTTGTGTATTATGATGGCGGTGGTGGAGGTTTATGCATTAGTTTTTACGAATCATGTATCAGGTATGAAAACAGATTGTCCACTCTACATTCAGCATTATATATATTTTCTATTTTACTTCATCGCGGATTATAGCAAAATAAATTTATTATTACTTTTGTATTATGTCTGCAAAGTAACGCCTAATTCTATAAATTAAATAATTCAAATACAAAACATTATTTTTGAAAAGTAAATTCTACATTTATGTTTACACCAACGCATCGCCCCGTAACGGGGCTAACGGCATGCAGATATGCATATGCACATCACGACTATATCAGCAAGATCCTCGAAAGTGACAAATGTACACCTCCTTGAGCGTCGCATTTGATTAAATGCACTCCACCGCATATGCGGTATGATTTATGCTTCAACGTATATTATTATCTTGCGCTATATACTGGTTCTTTACACATTTTCACAGCATTGCGGGTTTTTATATCTGTAGCAAATGAACGTAAAAAAAGTGAAGTAACGGCCTTTTACAATCCCACTGCTGGGCATAGGCCTCCTCTCTCCATTCCTGAAGAGAACGGTTGGAGCTAAGACCTACCACGCTGCTCCAATGCCCACACATCCCCAGATCTCTCTAGAGATATGCAGGTTTCCTCATGATGTTTTCCTTCACCGAAAAGCGTGTGATAAATTGCAATTATCAATTAGACATAAGTTTTAATAGAAAAACTTATTGGTTCCTGCCGGGGTTTGAACTCGTGACCCTCTCGAAGGAGTCGCACGGTCACACCGCTGGGCTATCACAGCTTATCATTAAATGAACGTGATAATAACTTATTATATTAGAGATAGGTAATATAACTTGCCAAATAAAACAATTAATATAATAGCATAGTCATTTTGCCCTTATATGTTACACGCAAGTTGCCACATGATCTGGATAGGTATTTTAAGACCGGCCTAGCTGACTTCAACTTACCTTAGTCGCCTTTTACGACAAGTCGCTAAGAAATGAGGGTGGTCCATTCTACTCAGCCGGATACCACAAGGCGGGTCAACTGACCTTAGTCGCTTTTTATAACCTCGGTAAGAAATGAGTATGGTTATCCTGTTCAGCCGGATACCACACTGCGAGTCAACTTACCTAAGTCGCTTTTTATGACACCTCGGTAAGAAATGAGGGTGGTTTCTATTTAGCCGGATACCACACAACAGACGTGAGCTGTTCTAATAGCATACGTATTTTCGAGTCAAATATGTGGCAAAATTGAAACAAATTTTTCGTTTGTTACAAAGAAAGTCGTTTTGCGGCCATTTCTGACATTAAACCAACAGATTTCCGTACACAACGTGTTACATTAGATTAAATAGTTAAATTTAAATAAACTTTTTCTTTTTCCTCTATATGACACGTACTCTTTTTCTTCTTCAATTCATGTGCATTTCCCTCTATTACTCAAAGATTGACTGGAAGAGATCCCTTTTAGGGATAACTCCGCTCTTTATACATGTGCTTTTTTAATTTTTCTTTCTCTTTTCTAAATATATGTATAAAAATAAATAAATACATTTTAAGGTTCTATTAATCAAAATGCTTCATGATGGTAATTCAGGCAATCACGAAGTGCTACGAGGTCGTCAAAGTAAGCACTTGAACCGAATGTTTCGACTCCAAAACAATGTTGCAATCATAAAATTTACAATGTTAGTACAATAGAGTCCAAGTAAACCGAAAAAGGATTAATTAAATTTACGACCTTACCTTTAAAACGGTGCAGGATAGGAAATCATTAGCATTTTCTACAACGGCATGGGTTCTAAAAGTTAATAGGGATGTTGCGTTTCATATATCGATAATTTAAGTTATTTAATAACTTTTTATTATTCCACGGAATACAATGTGTGGTATCCGGCTTATTTGAAATGAAATGAAATTTATTCGGAAGTATAAAAATGCACTTATATAATGGCAACGAAGACACTGCAAAAGTAAAAACAACGCTGCAGATGTGAATGCCCGCCTCCTAAAAATTTAACAGCAAACAGTGTTCTAAATGATAACTAAACTAAATTATGTTAATGTTAAAGAATATTTAAATATTTAATAAAATTTATAAGTATGTTTATATTATAAGTTAGTTTATATGATCATATTTATTAAACTGTGTGTCAATGTGCCTATGTGTTTGAATAGAATAGACAACTCTCATTTATTACCGAGGTGTAAAAGGCGACTTAGGTAAGTCGACCCGCCGTGTGGTATCCGGCTGAGTAGAATAGCCTCCCTTATTTGTTATACCGAGGTGTCGTAAAATACGACTAAGGTAAGTTGAAATCAGGCAACGAATATCATGTTGTGCGGTCCCACTTAGAGTGGGATAAGGACAGGATGTTGATAATATGCTATAGAATTGTATTCGAATTTGTTACATAAAACTGCATGACTTTTTAAAATATTAACTTTATTCAGATTTATGGTTTTAGTGTGTAAAAATATGTCCTTTTAATAATGATTCACGTTTTCAGCCAAAGTGCACAGTGCCTATATAAAAACATGCGCTTAATTGATTCAAATTTATCACGCACTCTACAGTGGAGGGAGCAAAATCATGTGACAACATGCTTATAGCATGTTGTCACATGTCTATTCTACTCAACCGGATACCACACGGTTAGTCAACTTACCTTTGTCGACTTTTACGACACCTCTGTAAGAAATGAGGTTGGTCTATTATACTGAGCTGGATACCACACGGCGAGTCGACTTACCTTATTCGCCTTTTACAACACCTCGGTAAGAAATGAGGGTAGTCTATTGTACTCAGCCAGATACAACACGGCGAGTCAACTTACCTTATTCGCCTTTTACAACACCTCGGTAAGAAATAAGGGTGGTCTAATCTACTCAGCCGGATACTACACTGGTTCTGCAATAACCATAAACTATCGACACAATTATAAACATCAAATACGCGCGTCACTAGTTACATCCGTGCAGTAATTGCGCTGCCACATTTCGGGGGTTCGATCCCATAAATTACACCTTTTATTCATTCCCGATTGTGTTATTGCTATCATTAACCCACCCCCGACGCATATTGAAACATTCCAGAATTGAAATAGTAGATTACATTAAGCCAATTACCCTAGGGCAGTTGTAATTACGTGTATTACATTTGGTAAGCAAACAAAACCTAAGGTTAGATTTCAATCAATTTTAGTGTAGCAACGCCGCCTTGTCGTTACTGCAAGCAAGGAAGCCATGACGTCATCTTGCCACAGCCGTTCGCGCCATTTTGACGTGGGAGATGTGACAGCCGCTGTCATTAGCAGCTAGCCCGCGGATAGCGAATGAAAATTTGCTTTCATTTTAGCATTTTTTATGAACATAATAAAACTGAATTTAAACTATCATGAGTGTTATTCATAATTAATGTATAGATTCCGGCTATACTTATGTCTTATTTTATCGGATGAGCCCGACTAGTGGCGTTATCGCGGCGGGAACAATAACGCCGCGTAAAGAGCTCATGAATAAAAGCCCCGTATGGGCTTGAAACTAGTCGGGCTCATCCGACAAAATAAGACGTGAGTATAGCCGGAATCTATACATTAATTATAATAAAACTGATTTAGAATACTTCTTTTATTAATACAAGTAGTTTAGTAACATAAGCTTTGCCATTACAGCGGTTTAAAAACACTGTTAAACAGTGACTGATACAGAAAGCCTACTATACTGTTGAGGATTACACAAAAGAAAAGAATGTGTATGATAAAATATCATAGACATACGAGAGGTCACAAAAAGCTTCTGATACCTGTGTCGCGACTCAGCAGAGTCAGCAACTCATTCGATGGTCTCGGTATTCGCTTCTACTATAAAATTTCGCCTAGACCAGTCTACCGAAAGGTTTAATTAAGTTAAGTATAAGAGATGGATGATGACTTGGATGATAAAAAAGCCTGGATTTGAAAATCCTTTCAGCTTCATACAGGACTTCGGTTTAAAATGTAAAATTGAAAATGTTTAAAAGATTGACCGCCGAGTTTCTTTCTGGTTCTTCTCGGTAAGAGCAACATTCGAAACCAGTTGTAGCTTCATTAATCATATTGATCCTTGACGATTCAAACGTGCTTTAAAGAGCTTATTTGAATAAAGATTATTTTGGTTTTGATTTTGAAAAATCAAATTGAAAATATTCTTTATCAAGTACACTGGTAATCAAGTGTTTTTGAATCGTCAATTCTACTGCTGGTTCTGAAAGCGGTCAATCTTTTAAACATTTTCAATTTAACATTATAAAACCGCAGTCCTGTATGAAGATGAAAGGATTTTCAAATCCAAGGATCTTTATTAAGTAAATAATCTTCAATTGTGTAATGCTTTACGTATAAGCATTTTCCACTTAAACTTTCTGTATACAGGTCTAGTATAGATCCTTGTTTTTATAATATGCAGTAAAAGCACCTACTTTCTTCTTAAGTGCACTTTTCAAAGCTATTCATCTTTCATACATTAAATTTAATAAACTAATATGAGTTATATATTCTAGCGTTCTTAAAGCTTTGTACACTAGTCGACGCGGTTTAAGCGTACAGCTTTTATTACTATAGCGTTAAGAGCTGCGGGTGACAATCTGCTAGGGGTATACTGCTGGGGCGGGTGTACATCACGCTTCGTTACCCCACAATCGGCTCAGTGTACACAGGCACCCTTCCGTACGTATCGGCCCATTTATGTCTAGCGAGTCACCATTCCGTGTATCCTGGCTTTATTTATTTAGAAAAGTTTTGTATTGATACATTTTATCTATTACCAACAGACCGAGCTACGCCTGTTTAAGGTCGTATTAAATTTCGATCCGTATTAAATTTCCCCTCTCGTTATATTATGACGCGCGTAAGTTTCAATTTCTGTAGTAACTATGATATTAAGAAGAAAAGCGACTTGCCTAAGCCCATCGTCTGCCACCCTTTCAGGGGAACTTCGGACGTTCCGAACGGGGTATATCGGACGTCTGGCTTACAGGTAACCCCGAGGCGGTCGGTGCATCTGGTGCTCCCGATGCACCGGTTAGCGGAGGGGGATTAATTAACAGATCATCAAAACATGTATTACAAAATTGTTCCCCTCTAAATGTTCTAAATAAAAGTTCGCGAAAGCATATGACTAGCTTTTAAGGTTAACCCACTTTAACCATTTTTATGGTTATCTGACTATATTACGGTTTTAATCTTTCCACGCGGGCAGATTCGCTGGCGCTTACTAGTCGTTAATAAAAGTAACTTATTTGTTAAGCTACAAACCGGGTTGCCCACTAAATTTTCAATTCCCACATATTGCCCCAAAAAGTGTACACACTAATTCTACACCACACTATCCACAGCGCAGTCCTGAATTTTTAACATTTCGAATAGAATCCGGCTTTTTGGGAGCGACACGGAATTTGGACACGGACCAAATTAGAATCTCCTTTGCGGGAAACGTTTGGAATAGACAACCAGTAACCAGTATTGAAACAGTTGGGTAGCTCGCTAAACTTGTATTGTACCTTTAGTGCAGAAATAACTCGGCTATTTAATTAACTTTTTTTCAAAAGCAATAATAAAATTATTTTGCTATAACCCGCGATGAAGTAAATTAGAAAATATATATAATGCTAAATGTAGAGTGGAAAATCGGCTATCATGCCTGATACATGCAGGATTCGTAAAAAAACATGCACAAACCTCCACCACCGCCACCACAATACACAAGCACTATATACGTTCACTATCACTAACTCAACAATCGTTTCGCCCCGCAACCGAAGCATCATCAGCTCCACGACCAAAATCGCAAAGCCTTAACTTTTTTTCCTTTAAGAGTAGTCCTCACTGACTTACTCGAGATCATTAAGCTTTCATCATCATCATCATATAATAATATTGGCTACTGTATTTAATGTTAATTTAACCAATTTTTCAATGCCTGAAAACAGGGATAACACGAAATTTTCTGAAGTAAAACCAAGCTAAACCCTCTAGACCTCCGACATGCCGCATTTTATGAAAATCGTTGGAGCCGTTTCCGAGATTCCGAAAATATATATACAAGCTTAACTCATTTAAATATTAAAGACACTCCTATCTCTATCCCACCCTAAGTGGGGTCGGCACCACTTCCACACCCTAAGTTGGGATATCACACGGTGGGTCCACTTACCTTAGTCTCCTTTTACGACACCTCGGTAAGAAATGAGGGAGAGCTATTCTACTCAGCTGGATACCACACGGCATTACGACAAAGTAATATAACCATTATAATTTTTTTAAATTCCGAACTTATTACTTTATATAGTTTTAAATAAGTCAATTTAAAAAAAAACTTTGAATAAAACTTTTATCAAAATTTCATATCCCTACTGTTAACCGTTAAGGAGTTCCCTCTTCTGGAGCCAATCCTGGCAACAACATTGGTTCATGCATATCATAAACATGCATTGTTATTGAGACTGGACCAGTATGTAAAATTTCACCTCAATCAGATACCGGGAAAGTGGTCAAATTTAACTTACAAGATTCCACCTTCATATATACAGGGCAAGTTAAATAAAAGCTTTTAAACATGTATAAAACTCATTGTAAGCTGAAACCCCAGTAACCTCTTACTTGATTGATCGACTTTGATCGGAGAACTTACAACAATGAAAATAGCCAAGATGCTTTGAACTAATTTACATAGTTCCGCCATGCATAAAATACATTTAAAACCCTATTCGTCTGATAATTAAATTAATTTTCAACTCAAGGGACCGACCATTTGCTTTACAAATAAGATCCCATACTAATATCCTATATTAACATTGAAATGATTTATTTCACTTAACTCTATATCGCAAGAACAGACTTACTTTACGTCTGTAAACGTAGTAATTGTTTATAGAATTAGGCGTTACTTTGCGGAGAAAAGTAATAATGAAATTATTTTGCTATAATCTATAGATTATTATTAGGAATTATATTACTAGAAATTATTTTGCTATAATCTATAGATTATAGCAAAATAATTATTGTTTTGTAGTAATTGTTTTTAATGATATAATTATAACATTATGCCGTGTGGTATTCGGCTTAGTAGAATAGACCACCCTCATTTCTCACCGAGATGTTGTAAAAAGCGACTAAGGCAAGTTGACCCGCTGTATGCTATCCGGCTGAATATAATAGACTACCCTCATTTCTTACCGTAGGTGTCGTAAAATATGACTAAGGTAAATTAACGTGAGGCAGGCGGCTGGTCATAGAGGCTGGTCTATTCTTCTCAACCAGACACCACACAGTGGGTCAACTTACTTTAGTAGACTTTTACGACACCTCAGTAAGAAATGAGGGTAGTCTATTTTACTCAGCCGGATACCGCACAGTGGGTGAACTTTCCTTAGTCGCCTTTTACGACACCTCGGTAAGCAAGAGGTTGTTCTATTCTACTCAACCGGATACCAGACGGTAGGTCAACTTACCTTAGTCGCCTTTTAGGACACCTCGGTATGGAAAGAGGACGGTCTATTTTATTTACGCGGATACCACAATGCATTTTAAACAGAAACCACCGAGTTTCCAAAAATTAAAAAGATTGTATAAGTCTATTAAAATAAAAACAAATTTGAGTTTGGCGTTCATTTTTATCAGTTAACTTAACCAGAGTTATAAAAGTTGCGGCTATAAATATCAAATATTACCCTAAACGTAAATCCTTGACTTGTCCAAAAGGACTTTGCAGGTCAGTCCATATATCACAAGACTTTTGGCGGCGAGCCAGCAGATTCGTCAAGTGATGTGAATATTTGAATATTCAGTACAACCAGAGAAATATATTATATGGAACGATTTAATATAAAGTACCTAGATACAAAAGTAACGAGAATATTATTTTGCTATAATCCGCGATAAAAGGAAATATATGTAATGCTAAATGTAGAGTGTACTATTCGTTCTCATACCTGATACATGCAGAATTTGTAAGAACTCATGCACTACCCGACACCGATGACACAACAATACACAAGCAAAATCGCAAAGCAATCCTTTGCGATTTTGTCGTGGAGTCTATCTCCTGACGATGCTTCGGTTACGGGGCGAAACAATTGTTGAGATTGTGGTGGTGAATGTGTGCAGTGCTTGTGTATTGTTGTGCCATCGGTGTTGGGTAGTGCATGAGTTCTTACAAGTTCTGAAACTACAACAAGAACAAAAAGTACAGTGACGGTCTATTATTATCCCACTCCTGGGAATAAGCCTCCTCTCCCCGTTATTGGCGAGAGTACTGGGAGTCGTAATAAACGATTTCGATAATTAGCGAAAAAATAAACACTATGAGTTTCAGTTTGCTACACGTGTTTGAAAGCTAAATAAACGGCGGGGGTTAAACTCATTACTATATAACTCTGCTTTTATGATCTCCTGACGATTGTAGAGATTGTAGTGGTGGATATTTGCAGTGCTTGTGTACTGTTCTGTTATTGGTGGTGCATGAATTTTTACAAATACTGCATGTATCAGGTATGAAAAAGGTTAGTATACTCTACATTAAGCATTATATATATTTTCTTTAATAGCGGGTACCAGCATAATAATATTTTCATTAGTTTTTGTATTATGAACCTCGGCAAAATAACGCCTAATTCTATTATTGCTTTTGTACTATGAAATTCTGCAACTAAAGCCTAAATAAAAAACATTTGGAATTGAGAATTTTATCAGTGTTAGTCAGGCGACGGATAGCGTCGTAATATCATAATTATGCACGTGAAATTGCTGATTACCGCTGTAGATTGGCGGGAAATTGTGTATAACATGAAACATTTTATGTTTTAATTGCGCAGTTGATCAGAAAAAATATTTTGATACATTTACGCTTATATTTTTGATTCCAAAACGCTCAAGTCTTTATTACCTAGATACCATTCTCCTGCCCTTATCCCACTTTAAGTGTGGTCACAACATGTTTTTCTCTTCTATTCTTTCCTATCATTCTGGAGCTATTCCTTTTATGTTATACTTCAAACAATCCAACCATCTCTCTATAGGTCTCCTCTAGTCACATATCCATCCACATTCATATTTAACACTCGTTTGGTCATATAATTTTCATCCCTCCTTGTCATTAACCAAGACCTAAAATTACCGACCTAAAATTATGACCTTAAATTGGTTGCGGAATTTTGTTATGAAATCTTATACCCAAACCCACTAACTACTTACGTACAACTCACGTTACTTACTCTTTTGCAAGGCGCAAAGCAGGGGCCGCAAGCTTATGTCGGTTCCTACTTTGTCTATTATATACATCGCCAATTTTCTTATTATTCTGTATATTGTTATACACACAGATATTCGAATTCAAGAGCTCTTACCGTTTAACTATCATATTTAAACACTGCATATGAATTTAATTCACAGTTACTACGATTAAAACATATCCGTTAACCCGCACTCTCGCCTGAATTATAAAACACCCTCATGTTTATATTGGCTGCACTAAACCGTTGTAGTAATCCAATCAGGGACCGCAGCAGGCTATTTGTGGTATAAACCGCGTCCATTGTTCCTATTCAAATGGTATTTTGTAGTCAGACGCCGTGGCCGTTCTGGCAATTGGGCAACCGCCATTGTTTACAACATACGCTCCTACAGCGGCCACCGTCTCCCACGGGATGTAAGATTCTGTATGGCTTAGTTTAAGATACGAATATTAAAAAGTAAATAAGTAGCGGCCTGTTACTATCCCACTGCTGAGAATAGGCCTCTTCTCTCTGTCTTTGGAGAGAAGGTTTGGAGCTAAGACCTACCACACTGCTCCAATGCGGATTGGTAGGTTACACATATCTCCAGAATTTTCTAAAGATATGCAGGTTTCTTTACGATGTTTTCCTTCACCGAAAGCGTGTGATAAATTGCAATTATCAATTAGACACATAAGTTTTAACAGAAAACTCATTGGTATCTGCCCGGGTTCGAACCCGTGACCTCCTCGAAAGAATCGCACGGTGTTGCCGCTGGGCTACCAAAGCTTACGAATATTGAAACATTAAAATTTAGTTTAGCTCACTTTCATAGCATTATGTCTTATGGAATACTGTAATGTGGTAAATGCAAGGATGTTAGAAAAATCTTGCATTTACAGTTAGAGTCCACAGAGTAGTGGCTATTCACCTCAGTTTAAGGAAATAGGTATTTTTATATTACTTTTACAGTATATTTTTGGTAATATACTTAAAATATAAAGGATTATGTAAAAAATTGGTGATGTATATAATAGAAATAGTAAGCGATATAATCTTGCGGTTCCTGCTTTGCTGCTTACAAAAGTACGTAGCTTGTTTGTGGGTTTTAGTATACGATTCTATAATAAAAAATCACAATATTTTTTTCCATGCCTAAATAAATAAGGATGCTCATACGGAAAGCTTACTATTGAGGATTGAGCGTATTGAGGATTACATAAATTTAAACTATCGTGAGTGGAATTCATAATTAATGTATAGAAACCGGCTATACTCACGTGTTATTACGGCGGGAACTGAACAAAACAGTTCCCGCCGCGATAACGCCGCGTAAAGAGCTCATAAATAAGAGCCCCGTATGGGCTTGAAACTAGTCGGGCTCATCCGATAAAATAACACGTGAGTATAGCCGGTTTCTATACGTTAATTACATAAATTATTAAATTATACTCCAACCTTGCAAAAGATATCCAAATGTAATTTGTAATAAAAAATATATTTAGTAAGAGCAGCCACAAAATTTTGCTGGTTCTGATAAGAGAAATTGTCCAAACCGACATTAAAATTTACAATTCAAAAATACATTTGTTCACGTTTATATGAATAAAGAATATTTTGAATTTATATCTGTAGCTCGAGATTAAGCTATTTGCGGCTGAAACTTGAAATTAATAGCTCCAGACGACCATTGTGTAACGGGATTAGCTTTTCAGACGGGAATTAGCTCGGCTATTTTTTAATATTACAGCTTTAATATTACAGTGACCCGATTCCAGTCTTTGTTATCCTTGCAAAAGTACTGTGGCAATAAGTTTGACTTGTTTTCAACAAGTTACTAGTCAAATTTTTTAAAGATAAAATCGTTCTGTAATTATGCTTTTGCTATTTATTTAAATTCGGCAGCTACAAAGGAATCGTAAAATAATAGCTAAACAAGTTTATATGTATGTACTAAGAATATTTTAAATTTTTAAGCCGTTTGGTATCCGGCTGAGTAGAATAGACCACCCTCATTTCTTACCGAGGTGTCGTAAAAGGCGACTAAGGTAAGTTGACCCACCGTGTGGTATTTATTTATTTATTTATTTATACAGTATTAAGTTTAGTAGAGACCTATCTCATTTATTACCGAGGTGTCGTAAAAGGCGACTAAGGTAAGTTGACCCACCGTGTGGTATCCGGTTCAGTAGAATAGACTACACCCTTTCTTACCGAGGTGTCGTAAAATACGACTAGGGTAAGTTGACGTCGGCAGGCGGCCGATCGTAAAAACGCAGCCAAATCATGTGACAGCATGTTTATGGCATGTTGTGCCGATCCCAATTAGAGTGAGATCATCATAGCAAATACACTATACGCCTTTTACGACACCTCTGTAAGAAATGAGGGTGGTCTATTCTACACAGCCGGATACACGGCTAAAATTTTAAATAAAAAAAAAATTGAATTCTTTAAATGCACACATTGATGTGTGGCGCAAACATTTGTCAAACATTTGAACAAACATGTATTACACAGTTAGTAGAACCATAATACACTCACCCGTTTCGTAGTCATAATAAGTGGCTAAAGTGCCCTGACGCGATTACGGCCAGGACAATGGCCGTCACAATGTCTGCCCTCGGCCGAACATAAACAAACGATAATCAACCTTAGCACGATAACCTCAAGTCCTAATTTAACTTACTAAGTAAATAGGCGTATGATGTATGCGAGAATCAATTCACAACCAGTCTGGATTTGAGTGATTAAACAACCTAATTTGCACCCTCCGTTAATGAGATATAGTTTCATTTTGTTTGTTACTGATGTGTTCTTTTTAAAGTTGATTTACAAATGAATAACGCGGTAAATGCGGGATTATGTGTACAATACAGTGTGAAATCAGAACTAATGCTTTTAGAAGGTAGTTTGATATCTTTTTTGGTCACTTTTGTTGAGTATAAAAATAACATCATCCTCTTGCCCTTATCCCACTCTAAGTGGGGACGGCACAACACGTTATAAACATGTTGTCACATGTTTGGCTTCGTATTTTAAGACCAACCGCCTGCCTGACTTCGACTTATCTTACAAGTCGTATTTTACAACACCTTGATAAGAAAGAAGGTGATCTATTCTACTCAACCGGATACCATTGTTATTTTAATAAACAAATTAATTATCAGCAAATGACATTTAACTATGTAACTGAAGGAAAAGTAGGCGAACGGTATAGAATAGAAGAAGATAGAAGAAGAAACATATATGTAGTTGTAAGAACTACCAGTATTTCCTATTCCGACATATATTTTTTTAATTATTCGGTTTAACAGAGGCTTTACATTCAAGGTTAAAGAGACATAATTAATAGTTATATCTGTACAACTCATGCCTATCTATACAAATCATGCCCACGTGGAATGGTCCCAAGAATGCTGGCAGCGTTTCCGCGCTGAATCGCTAAGCTGATTCTTTGTGCGAAAAAGGAGCCAGCCCTCTTGTCACCTGAAGAGGCAATCAACCGAGGTGTTAAAACGGATAAAATTTTTTTTGCACTTAGACTCCATGGCCCTAGGGTCTCGACTGCAAACGGCACACATATATAACTCTCGATGAGAGATGCATACTTCCACCGTTTGCCGGTTTCGGCCATTTCCGCCGCAGCTCCAGGTCTTGACGCTGTTTCCCTGATATGGGACGAGGCTAACGTATCAACGCATGTTGCGTCCCACATTAGGGCCCGTCCCCGTTCCCAAGGAACCAGTGTCAAGCCGTCTGGTCTCTTGCCATCATCCCGACATATCCCGGAAGGTTAAAGAAGAGCAGGAATGTCGATGGTGGCAAGAGCTCTTTATATCTTAAATATAAATAACTTAATAATAATAACCAAAACAAAGTTACTAAAGAAAACTTCACACGCGTTTTATTTTGCCCAATTGGGATAACGACTTTATATAACATACATATATTCAATACAGCAATCAAGGGCGCCTTAATTCGTAGATATTGCTGGTCTATGCACTATTGCCTCTAACTAGAGTTACCTAATAGCAATTACGAAGGACGGAAACCGCTTTGTAAGCAAATATAGAACAAGGCTACTTACACGACTTTGTCTAAGTAGATATCAGTATATAGGTAAAAATTCAATGTTTCTTCAGATTATAAGAATGTTGGAATATAGATAAATAATTGTAACAACTAATTTATAAATAATTGTAACAACACCGCCTTGTCGTTACTGCAAGCAAGCAAGCAAGCCATGACGTCACATCTTGCCACAGCCTTTCGCGCCATTTTGACGTGGGAGATGTGACAGCCGCTGTCATTAGCACCTAGCCCGCGGATAGCGAATGAGAGTTTCCCTTGATTTCATTTTAGTATTTTTTATGAAAAGAATAAAACTGATTTAGAATACTTCTTTTATTAATACAAGTAGTTTAGTTACATAATTGTTGTTAATTTGATAGATGAATAAAGATGTTATATATACTAACATATAAAGCTGAAGAGTTTGTTTATTTGTTTGTTTGATTGATTGTTTAAATGTGCTTATCTCAGGAACTACTGGATTTGAAAAATTATTTGAGTGTAAGATAGTCCATTTATTGAGGAAGGCTATAGGCTATATAACATCACGCTAAGATGAATAGGAGAGGAGCAGCAATATAAAATAGTACGAAAACGGCTAAATTTAAAGATTTCCTTGCGTGAGCTGACTAAACGGTAATAGTTATTCAAAAATCATGTATTACAGAATTGGTTCCCTCTAAGAGTTCTAAATAAAAGTCGGCGACAGCATATGTCTAGCTTTTAAGGTTGACCCACTTTAAGCATTTTTATGGTTATCAAAAGACTATATTACGGTTTTATTCTTTCCACGCGGGCGAAGCCGATGGCGATTGCGAATATATAATTACTTGAGATAAATATTTTCTAGTCTGTAACTTAAATGCCGATAAGGAAGGAAAAGCGGATTGATACTGATAAATCATTTCACAGCTTCACACCTTAAAAAAGCTAAATCATCTTGAGTCAGTGAGGAGCACTTAGGGAAAGCAAGATGATGATCATTCGTTTAGTAAAATGGGAAGGACTTACTTAAACTTCAAAGTTGTTGATATAAACGTTAATTTTATAACTTAACTATTCAAATGCGCTTTCGTATACGTGTAGTTAAAAAACCAAAATGATTTTTGATAGATGTTTTGCTTTAAAAAGTTTCATTTTTCTTTATTCTCCTGCCATTATCCCACTTTAAGTGGGGTCGGCACAACATGTTATAAATATCTTGTCACATGATTTAGCTTCGTATTTTACGACCGGCCGCCTGCCTGACATCTACTTTTACCTTAGTTGTAATTCACGACACGTCTGTAAGAAATAGGGTAGTTTATTCTACTCAACCGGATACAAACGGTGGGTTAACTTACCTTAGTCACCTTTTACGACACCTCGGTAAGAAATGAGGGTGGTACTATTCGGCCGGATACGATTAAAGTTTCATTCATACGGCGTTTAAAGTTTCATTTTTACAAAGCGATAATCTAACATTCATTACGTAGACAGTAGCGTAGCATAACCGTAGCACTCGTAGTATTCTCGTAGCTTGCTACGGAATTGATATATCAATTCTACGACGTCTACGTGTAGCCATTGTAAAATATACCATGTACCGTTGCTATAAGGTTTAATTTACAATTAGTTTTTACTAGAAATACCTCATAATAATTGTACACTGGCCAGCAATATTGGTACAAATTGGCGAACATTTGTGTTTATAGCGAAATCTAGTATGAAATGTATTTGAAGGTAATATTGAAGTTTATTTAATTGTGAATTCAAAATGAAAGTTCGAGAGAGTTCAATAATCAAACAATTTGTTTTTGCATATCTAACTGAGTAGAATAGGCCACCCTCATTTCTTACCGAGGTATCGTAAAAGGCGACTAAGGTAAGTTGACTCGCTATGTGGTATCCGGCTGAGTAGAATAGACCACCCTCATTACTTACCGAGGTGTCATAAAAGGCGACTAAGGTAAGTTGACCCGCTATGTGGTATCCGGCTGAGTAGAATAGACCACCCTCATTTGTTACCGAGGTGTCGTAAAATGCGACTAAGATAAGTTGACTTGCTATGTGGTATCCGGCTGAGTAGAATAGACCACCCTCATTTGTTACCGAGGTGTCTTAACATGCGACTAAGGGTAGTTGACCCGCTATGTGGTATCTGGTTGAGAAGAATAGATCACCCTCATTTCTTACCGAGGTGTCGTAAAAGGCGACTAAGGTAAGTTGACCCGCTATATGGTACCCGGTTGAGTAGAATAGACCATCTTTATTTCTTACCGAGGTGTCGTAAAATGCGACTAAGGTAAGTTGACCCGCTATGTGGTATCCGGCTGAGTAGAATAGACCACCCCTCATATCTTGCCCAGGTATCATAAAAGGCGACTAAGATAAGTTGACTTGCTATGTGGTATCCGGCTGAGTAGAATAGACCACCCTCATTTCTTACCGAGGTGTCGTAAAATGCGACTAAGGATAGTAGACTCGATATGTGGTATCCGGCTGAGTAGAATGGACTACCCTCATTTATTGCCGAGGTGTCGTAAAATGCGACTAAGGTAAATTGACCCGCTATGTGGTATCCGGCTGAGTAGAATAGACCACCCTCACTTCTTACCGAGGCATCGTAAAAGGCGACTAAGGTAAGTTGAGCCGCCATGTGGTATCCGGCTGAGTAGAATAGACCACCCCTCATATCTTGCCCAGGTATCATAAAAGGCGACTAAGATAAGTTGACTTGCTATGTGGTATCCGGCTGAGTAGAATGTACCACCCTCATTTTTTTCTGAGGTGTCGCAATAGACGACAAATGTAAATTGACACCAGGCAGGCGGCTGGTTATAAAATACTTAGCTAAATCATGTTATAACATGTTCTGTACTACATATCTACTATTATAATATTTTACCATTATGTTTATGTTAAATTAATTACAAAACAATATCCCTTATACAAGCACCGCCCGCAAAAATAACTTAATAATGACAATTTGATTACTTGTGACGTCACACATGGCGTCTGACTCTAATGACGTCATTGTGATTAGATTAAATAATGTAGGGAGTGATTTTTGAGGGTGTACCAAAATGTTAAAATTATTCGGACCACAAATTTGATTAACGCATTTAAATTATTTTCAGTATTGCTAGGCCCAAATAATTGTATATAGTGATATTTTAAATTTGAAAGTCTGTCTGTTCAGATTTCACGGCGAATTTGTAGAGCTATGTAGGTCATCATTCTCCTGCCCTTATCCCACTCTAAGTGGGGTCGGCACAGCATGTTATAAACATGCTGTCACATGATTTGGCTGCGTTTTTACGACCGGCCGCCTGCCTGACGTCAACTTACCATAGTCGTATTTTACGACACCTCGGTAAGAAAGAGGGTGGTCTATTCTACTAAACCGGATGCCACACGGTGGGTCAACTTACCTTAGTCGCCTTTTACGACACCTCGGTAAGAAATGAGGGTGGTACTATTCTACTCAGCCGGATACCACACGGGTCGACTTACCTTAGTCGCCTTTTACGACACCTCGGTAAGAAATGAGGATGGTACTATTCTATTCAGCCGGATACCACACGGCGTTGTAGAGCTATTTAGGTAAACTAAGATAAATTCGCATTACAATTTTTCAATTCAGTTAGACTGTCTTTAATCACGAATTACGTACAGTTTAATCATTACTTGAACAGAATATTGAGTAAACGGATAAATCGAATCAAAATATTCCTTATTCCAATAAGCTATTTATAGCAAAAGTAATGAGAATATTATTTTGCTATAATCCGCGATAAAAGAAAATATATGTAATGCTAAATGTAGAATGTACTATTTGTTCTCATACCTGATACATGCAGAATTTGTAAGAACTCATGCACTACCCGACACCGATGGCACAACAATACACAAGCACTGCACACATTCACCACCACAATCTCAACAATTGTTTCACCCCGTAACCGAAGCATCTTCAGGAGATAGAGTCCACGACAAAATCGCAAAGCTTTGCTTTGCTTGAGTGGTTGTGTATTGTTGTGCCATCGGTGTCGGGTAGTGCATGAGTTCTTACAAATTCTGCATGTATCAGGTATGAGAATAAATAGTACATTCTACATTTAGCATTACATATGTTTTCTTTTATCGCGAATTATATCAAAATAATATTCTCATTACTTTTGTATTATGGACCTCCGCAAAGTAACGTCTAATTCTATAAATTATCTATTTATAGCACTTTTGAATCATCAAGGATCAATAAATTAATGAAGCTACAGCTGGTTGCGAAATGTTGCTCTTACTGAGAAAAACCAGTAAGAATGTCGGTAAATCTTTTAAACATTTTCAATTTACAATAAACCGCAGTCTTGTTTGAATATTAAAGTATTTTCAAATCCAGGCATTTTTAACACCCGTATAATCATTTAAAGGATTAGGCGTTACTTTGCGGAGGTCCATGATACTAAACTAGTGAGAATATATGTATTATTCGCTCTCATACCTGATACATGCCGAATTTGTAAGAACTCATGCACTACCCGACAACGATAACACAACAATACACAAGCACTGCACACATTCACCACCACAATCTCAACAATTGTTTCGCCCCGTAACCACGTAAGGTCGCTTCTATAAATTGCTTGAGTGATGCTTCGCTTTGCGATTTTGTCGTGGAGTCTATCTCCTGACGATGCTTCGGTTACGGGGCGAAACAATTGTTGAGATTGTGTGCAGTGCTTGTGTATTTTTGTGTTATCTGTGTCAGGTAGTACGTGAGTTCTTACAAATTATGCATGTATCAGGTATGAGAACGAATAGTACACTCTACATTTAGCATTACATATATTTTCTTTTATTGCGGATTATAGCAAAATAATATTCTCATTAGTTTTCATCATCATCCTCCTGCCCTTATCCCACTCAAAGTTGGGTCAGCACAACATGTTATAAACATGCTGTCACATAATTTGGCTGCGTTTTTACGACCGGCGGCCGGCCTGATGTCAACTTACCTTAGTCGTATTTTACTACACCTCGGTAAGAAAGAGGTTGGTCTATTTTACTAAACCGGATACCACACTGTCGGTCAACTTACCTCAGTCGCCTTTTACGACACCTCGGTAAGAAGTGAGGTTGGTCTATTTTACTAAACCGGATACCAAACGGTGGCTCAACTTACCTTAGTCGCCTTTTACGACACCTCGGCAAAAAATGAGGTTGGTCAATTCTACTCAGCCGGATACCACACAGCGGGTCGACTTACCTTAGTCGCCTTTTACGACACCTCGGTAAGAAATGAGGGTGGTACTTTTCTTTTCAGCCGGATATCACACGGCGTATTCTCATTAGTTTTGTATCCGAATAATCTTCAATTGTGTAATATATTTTACGTACATTTCATACGCTTAATTTAAAACTTTTTCTAGTCAAGTAAGCATTTTGTTTTAAAATACGATATGAGTTTTGATCTTAAATTAACCTGTTTGACAGAAAATCCTCCATAAAATACTATCGATCCCAAACTCCGTTACCTTTCTAGTTAGTAAACATGTAGGGCCCGTCTCTCGCTTCATTAAAAGTTCATCCCTCCTTTATTTTTATTCACACCGCGCCACTTTTATGCGAGAACTTCGCTAAAATAGTCTCATGGGTGTACAAACTTTAGATATTTAACGATATATTCCTTGAACTCAAACTTTGCATCATATTTCACACGTCTCGTTAGATAAATTATGATAAAACATTGTTTCGGAAAATTTTATATTTGGTATCTACCGTTAGATAGTAATTATGAATAATAAACTTAATTCTTCTGCCCGTATCCCACTCTAAGTGAGTTCGGCACAGCATGTTATAAACATGTTGTCACATAATTAGGCTGGTTATTTTACGACCGGCCGCCTGTTTGACGTCAATTTACCTTACTCACTCTGCAACGCCTCTGTAAGAAAGAGGGTGGTCTATTCTACTCGTGAGTTTTATTTTCCTATCGGGTTCTAATGCTAAAGTTTATTCTAATTGTGTAACAGCCACATATAATTCACAAGCAAAACCATAGCTCACATGTTGTATAGTTTTAAATAACTAGTACGTGAGTTATGGATAAATAAATATGTTATGCGAAATAGGCATGTAGGAAATATAATGTACGTGACAATATATTTCCTGTATTTCGCTCCCCCTGTAGAAACCTGTAGTATATAAAACTAGCGGCCTGCCCCTGCTTCGCACAGGTATAAAATATATATCCCATGTCAGTCAGTGTAAAAAAATGATTAAAATCGATCCAGTAGTTTTATTTATTCATTACATTACAGAAACCTCAAAAATTACAGTATTTCTCTACTACGTATTGTATGTTATTATACGTACAAAACTTCCTCTGGAGTCACTCTATCTATTAAAAAAAACCGCATCAAAATCTGTTGTGTAGTTTTAAAGTTTTATGCGTACATAGGGAAATATGGACTTTGTTTTATAATATGTAGTGATAAGGTATTTTTCTTTTTATTATTTTTTTACTTTTTTACTTATACTTTCACTTACTATATAAATATACAGTACCTGGTTGACTGAGCCTTGCTCGTTAATTTTTTAGAAAATAAAAAAAAAAGAAACTTAAAAAAAAATATAATTTGGTAGATGGGGGGCACGATTCTAGGTATTTTCATTTCTTGAGTTCGCTGGTTCCGTAATAAGCTATGCTGACTTGATAATATACGGCGGTGTTTTTTATTCAATGTAAATTTGAGTACCTAATGCTTTTTTAGGGCCCAAAAACAGGGATCCAATGAAGTTTTTGTTAAATAAAACCTATCTCGATCGATTTTTCTCCCCCAAAACCCTACATGCTGAATTTCAGGAAAAACATTAAAACCGTTTGAAGATTTGTTATTCATCACGTCATATTATTGAACATCTTCGCTTCCATTGCGTACTGAACACCCAGAAACGCAATGATAGTTAATATTAAATTGATAAACTTTAACCGCAGAAGTTGGTTGGTTGGAAGGTTGGAAGAATAAGGTGTTTTTTCCAGAGGTCCGTAATAATAAAGGTATGTTACTCAAAAGTTAATTAAAATATGTTACTCACAATGTTACAACATAAATTTACCCAAACATTACCAGGAAATTAAATTCATCTACTAAGATCGTCAAATAATGTAGTTAAAGTAAACATTTTATGTTTATATTGAATTAGCATTTTTTACAGGATGTTCGTCCATAGTGGTACAGGATGCAAATACAATTGCAGTAGGGACATTTGATTTTTATAATTAGATAAGTGGGGTGCATACTTAGTTGTAGGAATACTGCAAATTGGTATAGAGTAACTTCCGGCCGAAGTATATGATGCGTCCTTTCGTAAGTGGTTGTAGATGTTCCAGGTAAAAGAGCAAAACAATTTTTTTAAGGAAGGAATATTGTGCTCGACAACTTTTTCCCCCCTACAATTAAATTTTCATCCACTGGAAGTATACATTTCAAATTGATATAATTAACTCGCTTCATACGACGACCACAGGTAAATTACGAAATAAAAATTGATAATGGATGGAATGGAATAAAAATTGAAATTGCAAGAGCTTATACGGAAAGCATATTACACAATTGAAGATTATTTAAACGATAGAAATGCTTGGATATATATTATTAATTGATTTCTATAATCCACGTTTCTTAACGTCCAATATATATCGTCATTAATATCCTTTTCTTTGATATATTATCACATATAATTTATGTGAATTGTTATAATTCAAATGAATTTTTTTTTATTCAAATAAACTTGTAAATTAAAAAAGTACTATTGAATCGTCAATTCTACTGCTGGTTTAGAAAGCATTTCCTACCGAGAAGAGCCAGCAGGAATCTCGGTGGTTGCTCTTTTCAATTAATAATACTTATAAATAGTTACATTAAGTCATTACTATATTGCACAGGGTTGGACAGTAACTATACCCACGCATTCTTATCATCTAAATAATCCTCAATTTTCTGTAATAGCCTTTTTTTAAAAGTGTTTTTATGGCACACACTGAAATCTAAAGAACATATTACTTATACCGGGACAGGTTTTTTGATACAAACTCCACCACTCCCGGGCGAACAACAACCAGTGCGAAGTCAGGACTGGTAGCTAGTTTAATATATTGTACGAAATTTATGCACTTGTTCAATGCTTAGTCTGAAACTGAGCGGGGATTTAAAAGCATTGTTTGAACTCGCTTGTGTTTCACAACAAAGGATAGTGGATGGGTTTGAGGAATTCCGCGGGTTAGTTTGAACCGCTTTTACGAAACTTAATAAAATTTCTTCACTGTAAATTTATTCATTTAACTACAAATACTTTTGTGTCCGCCTTTGATTTTATACAAAGGTTAATCCTCTTCTCTCCGTTTTTGGAGAGAAGGTTTGGAGCTAAGACCTACCACGCTGCTCGAATGCGGATTGGTATGTTACACATATCTCCAGTATTATCAAGAGATATGCAGGTGTCCTCACGATGTTTTCCTTCACCGAAAACCGTGTGATAAATTGCAATTATCAATTAGTACAGATAGACATATAAGTTTTAACAGAAAAACTCATTGGTGTCTGCCTGGTTTGAACCCGTGACCTCCTTGAAAGAGTCGCACGGTGTTACCGCTGGGCTACCACAGCTAAATACATCGTACAACTGAAATAATACCGTAGTAATATAAAAACATCCCATTTATCTTTCGGGGACAGGGAAAAACCCGATTCATTTATATATTCTTCTCCTGTAACATGTAAACATATTTCTTAATATCTTCAATTATAATTTATAATATTGTTATTATAATACATACTATTATGAAAATCTTATGTTACAATAGTATCCGGATGACTGTATTTTTTTAAGAAGGTATAACGACTACTTTTAACTTTCCTTTCTTACTTGATCTTTAATCAAGTTTCTTTATTCAAGTTAACTTGTGTACAAGTTAACAAAACATGAATTTTATTTTATTAATATTAGACGTAACATAATACTTCGTATATATCTTCTTCTTATACACATACCCAAGCCACAGATTTATTTCGCTTAGTCAAGACAGTAATTTATAGAATAAGGCGTTACTTCACGGGGGTTTATAATAATATTGATGGAAAAAATTATCTTCTATCGTGAATTAGAGCACTACTTATTCATTACTTTTGCTAATTTATACAGTGTAATGTGTATAGACGGATGGGCTATATCGAATTTTACAAAAATGTTTTTCCCCAAGCTACGAAAGGCGCGGCGCCATCGCGTTAAACCTAAACTAAAGCTATTAAATCCAGACATTCCTAACTCTGCACATCAGAGTATATCAAAGGCTTTGCAAACGTCGTGATATATTCAATTACTCGGATATGCATAAAATGTGCGTACAGTTTTAACAAAACTTTTATAAAAATACATTTTCAGTAACACGGCTCGTACATCAATAGTCTAAATCTAATTCGCGATATTCAGCACCGTGGGTATCGGCAACATTTTTGAAATATCAAATTACTCAGCTTAATCTCGAATCCGTATTAAAAGTCAGGGTCTGCTGAAAATCCTCACAGCATAAGCTATATCAATTAACATAGGCAAAATTGAAATAGACGAAGGGACGAAATTCTAAAAGCATTGAACTAGGAAAGCCGAATAACTGTGTACCGTATCTATTCTCTATATCCGATCAAATCTGTGCTTGCAGGACTTATACACTGCTGCGCGAATCCTGTTAATATCAACAAAATTGAGGTGACACTAGAGGCTAAATCCCACATCGCACCGTCAAATCTATAGTATTAGCCATCGCAAATGTCACGGCAGACTAACAGAATATCTCACACGCCTCTTACCTAGACGTAAACTGATTTTACAAAACCAGTTTTAATGACTATAAGGTAAATTGAAGCGGCATAAATTGCGGATTTCCAAATGCGTTTCACCATGAAGTCTAAATCTGTTGACGTCCGCTGTGTCGAATTTACCTACCTTGTCACTCGCAAGGTGTATTAAAGGCGGACAAAATACCCTCTACAACGCCCGTACTAATTATTATAGGACAAATTGTAGTGACATATGCTACGTTATTCCAAATTTAACTGTAAGATCCTGAACATAGATGTTGAATCTGCTTTGTTCAATTTACATATACCGTTTCTCACAAGTTTCTACATTCGTGAATAAAATCCCTTCCATATCGCCCATACGAATTCATTATCATCCTGCCCTTATCCAATTCTCAGTGGAGTAGGAACAACATGTTATAAACATGCTAACACATGATTTGGTACGTATTTTACCGGTCGCCTTTTACGACACCTCAGTAAGCAAGAGGGTTGTCTATTCTACTCAGCCGGATACATTACGGCGGGTCAACTTGCCTTAGTCGCCAATTGCGACACTTTGGTAAGAAATGGCTTGGTCTATTCTACTCTGGCGGATACCACACGGCTGGTCAAATTACTTAGTCAACTTGTACGAAACCTCGGTAAGCCGGTAATGAGGGTGGTCTATTCTACTCAGCCGGATCACGCATACGAATTATTCAAACAAAATCGAAATGACCAGAGGTAAATACTAATAGCATTTTTCCTCTTATATCTGATACGGTGAAATCATTGGAAGCCGCAACGCGACAATACAATGTTTGTAATTAGTTTTTTCACCCTCCACCATATTTTACGCGGGACCGCAAACTGTCATAATTTTCCAATTATAACTGCTTTTGTCCCGCCCAAATAATGGGTTGGTATCAATGACTTTTAAAAGCTTGATGTGAAATTTTGGTGCATTCGTTACATACTAAGCTCTTTAGCCAATCGCTGCATACCTTATTTATAGGAACAGTCGTTATTTAGCGAAATTTTTGAAATACATAAGTTTTGGTAGAATTTTGCTAGAATACGCGTTTGAATGTAATCGCGAATCTATGTAATACTAAGTGTAGTAAGTAGTTTTGAAAATCCTTTCAGCTTCACACAAAACTGCAGTTTTATAAGGTAAAATTGAAAAAGTTTAAAAGATTGACGGCCGAATTTCTTTCTGGTTCTTCTCGGTAAGAGCAACATTCCGAACCAGTTGTACCGTCATTATTCATATTAATCCTTGACGATTCAAAAGTGCTTGAAAGAGCTTATTTGAATAAAGATTATTTTGATTTGATTTATGTATATTTCAACGTTTAAATTCACGCGAGTATTATCTATTCTATAAAAAAAAATCATGTTAAAATGCACAAAGCCGTTTAAGGTTTGTGTAACGCGAATTTTTAATTATACAAGTAATTTGTGATTTGTAAGTTGGTAAAATAATTCAAATAAGCTTTTTAATGATACAATTGCACCATATAGGTCTTTAGAACGTCGCGAACTTTATCATTTTGGAATTTATTGACGCAGTAAAAGCTAATTACAAAGTACCCATAAAGAACAATATAAACCTCTCTCTGCTTCATATCCAAACCATAAAACAATAAGACTCCGAAACGTAATTAAAACTCCCCAATTACTTCATAGACGGAGAAATTCAATCAAGACCGACATAAATTGTTTTAAAGTTTCTAATAAATCGTATTATGTCAGGAGCACACAAAGGAGCCGAGGATTTATTACCATTCCGTGTCTATTGTTGTATCATACCAACATTACTTTGGATGTGACATTCTGTTTCGCTAAATTTTGAAAATGACATTGAAAAATTATTAACGATTCGCTGTTTTTGAATGCCGTATTCAGACGGATTTATTAAGAAAAATAACCCAGGATCAAGCCCCAGATATAAATAAATTTCTTTTTTTTTAAAGCATTTTTGTATTTTTATTAATCTTTAATATTTAAATAAGTTATTTTTGTATGTATATATTTTTTTCGGAATCTCGGAAACGAGTCCAACGATTTTCCTGAATTTCAGCATGTAGGGTGTTTTGGGGTAGAAAAATCAATCTAGATAAGTTTTATTTAAAAAAAATGTCGTTTTATCCCCGTTTTCGGGCTTAAAATTTTTTTGAAATTTACGTTGAATACAATCCCAATTTTTCGCTGTCAAACGTAAAGTCATGGTAGCACATTTGAGTAACGGGCGGTCTAAAGAGGTGAAAATACCTAGGATCGAGTCCCGCCTGCCCTATTATTTTTTTCATTTATATTTTCCATTTTTTACATCATTTTAAAAATTATGGAGCTAGGCTCGGTCACCCGAGTATTTTATATTTAAATTACATAGAATTTAAAATGTTAATTAAAATAAAAACAACCTAAGGCTCTAGACATTCTTAATTATTTACTTTATTAGTTTTGTTTTTCTTAGGAAATCGGGTTTATTTATCCTATATGCAATCCCAGTATATAAAATGCAACTCCACCGAATTGAAATTGCTCCAAATGATTAGCCGTAAAAGTATAACATACATCTAGAGGTACTTTAAAAATAGTTTTTCTGTGAGTACTAGGAAAAAAGGCTTTATAGTGTTTTTAACACTAAATATGTTGCGAAGGACTTGTAGGTACAACTAGTAATGAAATAAATCATAAATTTTTACACCAACAATTTTGCATCTACCATTGTATTTTTAAATATTCCGATACATAAAAAGTTTTACTGGAAGATTTAAATCATTTGAACTTGCAGCGATGAAAGTTTTAAAATCTTTCAAATGTATTCTTTCCCTATTGATAAAATATTTACAAGTACATGGGAACGCTTTCTGAAACAACGGGGTCTTTGATACGGTATTTTATTTAAAGTTTTCTATTTTTTTTCAGTATTCGGAATAGGTCATTCTGTTTGTCGTTTTTTTTATTTTAATGAGAGGCGAAATATTTCTTTATAATAAACATTTTGATAAGCTGTGATGGCCTAGCGGTGCGACCGTGTGAATCTCTAGAGACGATCATGGGTTCAAACCCGGGCAGACACCAATGAGTTTTTCTATTAAAAACTTATGTGTCTAATTGATAATTGCAATTTATCACACGCTTTTCGGTGAAGGAAAACATCGTGAGGAAACCTGCATATCTTTAGAAAATTCTAGGGATATGTGTAACCTACCAATCCGCATTGGAGCAGCGTGGTAGGTCTTAGCTCCAACCCTTCTCTCCAAAAATGGAGAGAGGAGGCCTATGCCCAGCAGTGGGATAGTAACAGGCCGTTACTTACTAAACATTTTGAACAATAAACTATTAAAAATTACGTTTTTTTACGTACGTTATTGTTTGTGGTAAATATAGTATCAAGGAATATTACCACTGCCTATTTCAGCTTTGGCATTACGACAGTTTAAAAATAATTATTTAAAGATTAACATAGAAAGCTTACTATACTCATAATTCTCCTACCCCCAAACCACTCTAAGTGGGGTTAGCAAAACACGCAGTAAACATGTTGTAACATGATTTGGCAAGGTATCTTACGACTGCCCGCCTGCCTGACGGCAACCTACCTTAGTCGTCTTTTACGACACCTTGGTACGAAAGGTGGTCTATTCTACTCGGTCGGATACCACGGTATTTAATAGTTATCTATAATAATATTATAAAGAGGAAAGGAAGGAGAATGTGTATGTATGTTTGTAATGTTTTCACACAAAAACTACTGGACCGATTAAAAAATTATTTCACCATTGAAAAGTTGCATCTTTACTGAGCAACATTGGCTATATTATATTTAAAAAAAAAGGGATTTGTAATAAAAAAGTTATAAGGTTTAAAAAATTAAAAATTACGCAGGTGTAACCGTGGGATATTACTAGTAATATATTTTGAAAATAGCAACCACCAAGTTTCTTACTGACTCTTCTTGTTAGAAGAAATTTTACAAGCCAGCAGTAGAGTTGACTTCAAAAACACTTGCTTACAACTTTACTTGAATAAAGAATATTTTGAATTCTTTAAATTAACCATCTGGAGCCAATCCTGGTATTAGCTTCAGGTAATGCTTATCATAAACATGCATTGTCATCGGGATTAGACTAGTATGTAAAATTTCAGTCGGACACCGGGAAGTGGATCAAATTTAACTTACAAGATTCCACCTTCACATACATACATTGCATTTGATAAAACTAAAAAGAAATTCTGAAATAAAAAATGTCAACAAAACCTTTGTTCTTTCCACGAAGCATTCTCTGCAAATTATACAAAGCAATAACTTTCTCTGTGCAAACTAATTTATCCGTTGGAAATAGTTAAACGGAGTGCTCTTGATTTCGTGCGTGCGAAGTGCTGGTTATATTTAACTGGGCAAATTGAGGAAGCTTCATTTCTGTTATAAACTAAATTAATTTCATCATTTCGTAAATGTGGATGGATTTTTTTATTGATTACAAGCTGTGCCCAGTTTCGGAAGCAAAGATTGAAATTTAAAACACAAAAGTAGTGTTACAACATGTTTTTAATACGACCTCCTTCATAGAGTTGGCGATTAATATGAAAAAGCGTTGTGGCTGTCATATTTTTATGTGTCATTCATTGAGTTGTAGCGAAAAGAGTAAATGGGTTGACTCTGGGAAAACTGCTTTTTATTTATTGAATAAGAATATAGGAGAAATATCGTCGTTTATTATATTCAGAAGTGGGATGTAACCTTAACCCACAAGTGGATAAAAGGAATATCTGGAAATTCAAAGAGTTTAAAGAAAAGACAAATGACGAAAAGATAAATGACGATCAATATCTTGAGACAACACGGGGAGTACGAATTTCGTATAAATTGAGAGATAGTTGCGATATGCGATGCTATGGAATAAAAAATGGAGTTTTTATTGGAGAGATTAATGATGGTAATTGGTATTCGGTTAATTAATTCTGTGAGATCAACGTGACGATGTGCTATGTGAGGCCTTAGACGCGCCCGTGACTTTGTTCGATGGAACTGTCAGCTAGAATGACGATTGTTCTCTGGATCATTCCAGTTGTAACGATTGTTTTCTAGACTGTGGACATCTGCAACGAATGTCAGCTAGGCTTTGCCTAGAAGTGGTGATTGTTCTTTGAGCGTTATCATTTGCGAGTCTGTTTACGTGTGTATCTGCTGAGTTGGTTGCCACTAATTGAGCTGTGTTATGCCATGACAGTGATTGAGGGTGAGCTTGAGGTGCGAAATGCTTATGGTGCGAAAAGCTTAAGGAGTTGAGGAGTTGAGCTTAAAGAGTTGAGCATAAAGCGTGAGCTTAGAGTTGAGCATAAAGCGTGAGCGTAGTCCTGTCATGTCATGGCATGTGCGGTTTTCTTTTACAGATTAAAAGAGCAAGTACTGAGTTTCTTGCCGATTCTTCTCAGTACAATCAGCATTCCGAATCGGTGGTAGATTCATTCCCAGAAGTCAGCTTGTGAGATTTGCGGGGTCGCAAATGTTGTCAGGATGGTCGACTGTTACAACATGTTTTTAATACGACCTCCTTCATAGAGTTGGCGATTAATATGAAAAAGCGTTGTGGCTGTCATATTTTTATGTGTCATTCATTGAGTTGTAGCGAAAAGAGTAAATGGGTTGACTCTGGGAAAACTGCTTTTTATTTATTGAATAAGAATATAGGAGAAATATCGTCGTTTATTATAGTAGTTATTGTTATTTAACCAAAAGAGATAGAGAGATGGTGTTGGCGGACTTTTTTGTAGTATTTTTGTAGATCTACAATTCTTTAGTACATTACTTTAGTGTATCTCCGATGGTTCACGCCGCGCACGTGTCTAAAGCTCCTAGCAGAGTTTTGTTACAAGTTCGCGTCCTCTGCAAATCGATTTACATAAAACCCTAATGAATTATTAACTTAAACCATCCGGATAAATTCCACTACCTTTTAATAAAAATCGCATAAAAATAAGTTGAGTAGATTTTGAAAAAATCGATAATATATAGACAGACAGCTTTTGGGAGCTTTGTTTTATAATATGTATAAATATGATGTTCATCATACCATATCTTCATCGATATCGTTAAAGCTGTGACAGCTCAGACGTGAGATAGTGCTACTCTTTCGAGGGAGACAGGAGTTCAAACCCCGGGCAGACACCAATGAGTTTTTCTAATTTATCACACGCTTTTCATTGAAGGAAAACAGCGTACACCTGCACATCTCTAGAGAATTCTAGGGATATGTGTAACCTACCAATCCGCATTGGAGGAGCGTGGTAGGTCTTAGCTCCAACCCTTTTTTCTAAAACGGAGGGAGAAGGCCTATGCCTAGCAGTGGAATAGTAAAAGGTAATACTTTATAGTTTTTTTATTGAAAATCATTTTTACTCCACCTACTCCTTATTACTACCACTAACTTCCGATCTAATCGCCCATTAGATGCCTATTTGAAATAAGTTACCAAAAGACAAAAAAAACTTTTTTACTTTTCTTAAAAACTTTTTTTATGACGGTAATCGAAAGTATAAAACACAAGTGCTAATTGGAGCATTTATTGCTTAAAGTTATACCAACAATACAAGGTAAAAATTAAATAAATAAGAAGTGCGGCTAAAAACAGACGTCTGAAAGCAAGACGTTTTATTGTCGGTGGGCGAGCCGGCGGCCATTTAAATATTTAATAACAGAAATATGCGCTTCTCGGTTTTTAAATTTCCGAGGTATTTTTATTTTAAACACTGCCAATTAATCTGTAAGAGTTTTAGCCGTTTTGTAACTAAATTATGTTAATCTTTAGTATGGATATATTTTAATGAAGACTAGTTCGCATAGTGACATTAGTGTGTGTGTGTGTGGGTGTGTGTGTGTGCGTGCGTGCGTGCGTGCGTGCGTGCGTGCGTGCGTGCGTGCGTGCGTGCGTGCGTGCGTGCGTGCGTGCGTGCGTGCGTGCGTGTTTGTGTGTCGTAAAAATTTTTATAGACCTATGAAAGAGGAGTAATCGTACTATTCATAATTTGTTCTTGTTCGAGCATTTCAAAAGGAAACTGAATTGGATTTCTACGAAAAACGTCATAATAAATCTAAATTATTTATAGTATTAGGCGTTTGCGGAGTTCTATGATACAAAAGTAATAATAAAATTATATTTATATAATCCGTGATGAAGTAAAATAGAAAATATTTATAATGCTAAATGTAGAGTGGGCTGTTCTTTTCATACCTAATACAAGCACGATTTGTAAAATACATATACAAACCTCCACCGCCGCCACAATACACAAGCAATACACACGTTCACTATTACAAACTAGTGTGTTTGTGATAATGTGTCATGCTGAATTTCAGGTAAATCGTTGCAGCCGTTTCCGAAATTCAGAAAATATATTTATATATACATACAAAATTAACTCATTTAAATATGGCCCGTTTACTGGCCCGTTGGCGCAGTGGGTAGCGATCCTGCCTTTAGCTCCGCGGGTCGCGGGTTCGATTCCCGCCGAGAGCCAACATTTTCTATAAATGAATTTGTTGGTCTTTGAGCCTGGGTGTATATTGGTATTTAAGTATTTATTTAAAAAATATATAAGTATATATTCACCAGTTGTCTGTCTACCATAATACAAGTATTAAGTTACTGACTTTGGGGGCGGACGACCGTGTGTGTAAGTGTTCCATATATTTATTTATTTATATTAAAGATATAATGATAGATACATATAGATAAAAATAAATCACTTAAAAGTTTTCTTTATTGTTAGACAATCATTAAATTATTTCTAAAATTCTATAGCAATGTTTTGCGAGCGAAACATGTAAAAGTGTAAGGTTAAAGAAAACTTATTTCTCTATACACATCGTCCAAGTTAAACACAAACACCCTGTACGTAGAGCATCGAGGGCTCTTTATTTTTCACCGCTAAATTAGTTTTCAAGGAAAAAACTATTTCTTCAGCGTAATTTGTTGAAAATTCTTCGTGTAATATAGGAAAACCTTACGGCATTTCATTTTCTGATGTAATAGGTTGAAGGAAATGCTACTACATTTTCACATATCACACGCTTAGTATTAAAGTGACCTAATTAAAAAAATTGTGGCAAATTGTAACAAAGCGTAGCGTGGCGCCTACAAAACTCGACCAATAACTTGGAAAGCAAGAAAACATCAAATTCGATATACAAAAGTCCATCATCATTCTTTATTCAAGTAAACGTGTAAATGAGCGCTTTTGAATCGTCAACTCTACTGCTGGTTCGGAAAACTGTTCCTACCGAGAAGAACAAGCCAATATATTCGTCCAACAGATTAACCGTGAAATCGAGACAGATTTTTGCATTTATAATATTAAAATTTATTTCACATTGATATGTCAAACATAAATAACTTTTGTTAAGTTTTTAACAAAAAATACCTTTCCCCACTGCTAACTGTTAAGGAGTTTCACTCCACTCTCTCTCTGTTTTTGAAGAGAAGGATTGAAGTTAAGAACTACCACGCTGCTCCAATGCGGATTGGTAGGTTACACATATCTTCAGAATTCTCTACAGATATGCAGGTTTCCTCACGATGTTCTGTTTCACAAAAAAACGATATGTGAATTATATTTATATTATTTATAACAAAATTCCTCAACATTATCTAGACTTGCCTTTTCACAAGTTTAGAAATTATCTCAAAACGATGTTGCTACATAAAGCTTACTATACTATTGAGGATTATTTGAGTGACAGTAGCATATCTTAACTGCAGTCAGCTACGCATCCAGCTGCAACGATTATCTTGTAACCATCAAATTGTAATAATTTTTTAAAAGATTAGCCGCCGAGTTTCTTGCTGATTCTTCTCGGTAGGAGCAAACTTCCGAATCAGTGGTAGCTTCTTTAAAACATTTGACGATTCAAAAGTACTGTAAACAGTCCACTTGAATAAAGAATATTTTGAATTTGAATTTGAATATATATTGGGGGACCGTGGGGTACAACTCTGTTTAAATAACTTTCGTTATTGAAGTTATATATATTAACAAAAATTTTCTTAAACTATATAAGTACTATACTAATATGTACATTATAAATGTAATTACTAGTATGTGTAAATACTAGCTATTCCCACAGATGTTAGGTTGGATAAAGGCGACGTTCAGCGAACGTGTTCCAGGACGAAAAACTACAACTCAAGTGTCGAATGGAGTCTGGGAAAGCGGCAAACGCTGAGTAGACCACACCCACACACACACGCACACACATTCACACACACACACACACACACTTTATTTCTATATACATAATTATAAGTCTTGGTGGTTGAGCGGGGCACCCAGTAATACGGGCTCTCGCCTAGTACGGGGGCCCTTGCAAATCCTGTGTACCTGTATTTTAAAAACAAATAAAGTATTTTGATTTTTTTTTGACGTAACACGAGTAAATTGCAATTATTTCTATAGAAAAACATTGGTCGCCCGGGGTTTGAACTCGTGATCTTCTCGAAGAAGTCGCACGGTTGCTGGGCTATCAGAGCTTTTTCACATACACGGCAAGTTAAATAAAAGCTTCTAAAAACTCTAGACTCAACAAGAAATGATATTTGCGAATTAAACGTAAACTGCAAAATTCGCAACTCGAGACGTCCCGCCGACCCGGTGGACCTTTCCAAGCTACCCTCATTATTTCTTTGAGTGATCTCGAAACAAAGACTGAGATCTTCAGTCGGTGGAAAGGAGAATCGAATTATTGTACACCCTTTGCCACTGTTCACTTTTAATTGATGCTAAGAAAGGGCCTAATAGGCGCCCGGTTTTCGTTTTAGATCAATTCAAATACAGATTTACATTTGTGAATTCTGTGATTGGGAATAATAATGATTTATAATAAATTAATGATTAATAAGTATAATAAAGCGACAATATTTCTCCTTTATTCTTATTCAATAAATAAAAAGCAGTTTTCCCAGAGTCAACCCATTTACTCTTTCGCTACAACTCAAAGAATGACACAAAAAAATATGACAGCCACAATGCTTTTTCATATTCATCGCCAACTCTATGAAGGAGGTTGTATTAAAAACATGTTGTAACATAAGTCATAGTCAGTGCAAAGGGAATTTCATTTTGTACTTGTTTAAGTAACTTTTAAAGATTTATAGAAGTAGATGTTACTTTGCGGAATTCCATAATACAAAAGTAATAATAAAATTATTTTGCTATAATCCGCGATGAAGTAAAATAGAAAATATATGTAATGCTAAATGTAGAGTGGACAATCCGTTTTCATACCTGATACATGCAGGATTCGTAAAAACACATGCACAAACCACCATCGCCACCAAAATACATAAGCACTACACACGTTCACTATCACAAACTCAACAATCGTTTCGGACCGTAGCATCATCAGGAGATAGACTCCACGAGAAAATCGCAAAGCTTTGCGTGGTTGCGGGGTTATTACATTTGAAATATAAAACGAAAATGCGCCTTTTTAAATTGGGAGTGAATAAGATTTTTGAATATGCGACGTTTACAATACAAGTAGAAATTACAAATTCTTTCCTGCCAAAATTTAAGAACATTCATTAAGGCAATATGTTTTTCCCATTTGTTAACCAAAAAAATATTTTGTTTTATTTTTTCTAAGTGTTATGCAAAAATCTTTCATTTTCCAAAAAATCATTATTTATTCCAGCGAAAAAACCGTAACAAACAGAACGACGGACTTTCGCATCTAGATTATGGATATTACGGACAAAGGGTTTCCCATAAAATCATTTAATAAAAAAAAATATTAATCTATAATATTGTTTTAGCAAAATTAAAGGTTGTACTTTAGCTTTCTAATCCATACTAGACCAGTCTACAGAAAGGTTTAAATTAACTGTAAGTGATATCCCTATACGAAAAGTGTATTACAAAAATTGAAGATTATTTAGATAATAAAAATACCTGGATTTGAAAATCCTTTCATCGTTATAAAAGACTGCGGTTTAATAATGTAAAATTAAAAGTGATTAAAATAAAACCCGCCGAGTTTCTTGCTGGTTCTTCTCGGTAACATTCCAAGCCATTTGTAGCTTCATTAATCATTTTGATCCTTGACGATTCAAAAGTGCTTGAAAGAGCTTTTTGAATAAAGATTATTTTATTATGTTCTATTTATACACCGAGGTAAGATGTGGGATAGAAAAACGTTATCCTTTAGGGAAAAGGAATAAACGTATTGCATGAAGGGTATTTAAACGCTTCAGTTTATGTGAACGAAGTCACGTTTACCACTTGTTTATTAAGCAACGATATAAATGACAATCGCAATATCTGATGAGGAAAATCTTGTATTCGATGGACATAAGCGGATTTGTGAACGAAAACATACGCAACGTTTCACGGTGAAAGCTTGCGATAGAAATTCTGAGCCAGCATTTTGTTTAGAGCTTTTGACGAGCTTACTATATTTTGATTGATCGGAATATTGAACATATTGCAATCGATTTAGGCTTTCAGTTTAATCATTGTATGAATTTGATTTTCTCTAAATGAAAGTTCTAAATACAGTAATGTAACAAGTCAAGTAGAAAAGACTTTTAAAAAAATGTAACCGTCGAGGAGTTCCCTCATCTGGGGCTAGTATTCTCTCGTATTCACATAGTTTTAAGATGATTCTTATTAAAAAACTTTACCTTAGAAAAGTCATAGATCATTACCAGGGTGTGAACCCGTGACCCGTAGTAGACAAGGTCTTTCAACTAAAATAACAGAAGAACAAGAGAGCAATGCACAATTATAACTACGAGTTTTATTTATTTAGTAAGATATGCCAACAGTATTTTTAACATACATTTTTAATACATATAATCATAGGGCCATAATCTCTTTATTACAGGCATATATGTATATCATTCAAAAATAGTAAAAATAAACATTGGATACAGTAAAAGTAAAAATAGAGACATTGCCTTACTACTTAATACATTTGTCAGGTGAAGCTGGCAATTAAAGAAACAAACAAGATCTTTTCCAGCAAGAAACAGAGGTCTTAGACAGGTCTAAAATCCAAATATACATAAAAAGTAACAAGCTTTTCGCCATACCAGTTCACAAACCGCGCCGCCCTAGTTTATGTTGAACAATATTATGGCAACAAAAGGCCTATTACGGTTATGAGGGTTGCCATATCATCCTACATTATTACAGGCACGTATGAAGCCAAAATCTCATTACACGTGTCTGTCTGTCTGAGGGATCTCAGGAACGTCCCCCAGTGGAGACTTAACGAACGAGAGTTATTGTCGACGCTGATTAAATTTAAAACCAAATTTTCGAGGGTCGCGTAATGGCGTCCCGATAATTCAGCTTTTTATTCGGAAATACAATCATCGCAAATCGTCGAATACACAGCGATAATTTGAATTTTACAAACGGAATAATGGAAGTGGTTTCTTTAGAAATCTTTATTCATATATATGTAACGCAAAGCGGCCGATATAGAAAAGATTTTTGTTCCTCAAAAAAGAGCCATACGTGCCATCTATAATATGAAGCAACGTGAGTTCCTTCGCGAGTTCAAAGAAATAGGCATAGTTACTGTAGTATCACAATATATATAGTAACATTCTATTCGTACGGAATAATTATAATATGTATAGGACGAAATTTGATGTATATCATAAACATACAAGAGGTCACAAAATGCTTGTGTACCTGTGATTCAGCAGAGTTAGCAACTCATTCTATGGTCTCGGTATTCGCTTCTCAGTAAAATGCCCCAATCCATAATAGCCCAGTCTACATAAAGGTTTAAATTAAGTATAAGAGATATGCTTATACGTAAAGCATATTACACAATTTAAGATTATTTGAATGATAAAAATGCCTGGATTTGAAGATCCTTTCAGCTTCATATAAGACTGCGGTTCAATAATGTAAAATTGAAATTGTTTAAAAGATTGACCGCCGAGTTTCTTTTGGTTCTTCTCGGTAACATTCTACATTCCGAACCAGTTGTAGCTTCATTAATCATATTGATCATTGACGTTTCAAAAGTGTTTGAAAGAGCTTATTTGAATATGATTTTATATCATAATAGCTGTGCTTGCGGCTTCACCCGCGTGGAAATTGTATTTAATCAGTGTATTTAATCGAACTTTTGAACATAAAAGTAGTTATTGTGAGATAACCATAAGAGGTAGAGCCATGCTGTTACAGACTTTTTTGTAGTATTTTTGTAGATCTACAACTCTCCAGTACATTACTTTAGTGTATCCCTGTTGTTGAACGCGGCGGACGCAACTAAAGCTCCCAACAGGCGAGTTTGTTTTACAGGGTTTTTCGCGAGATCTCGTTAACACAATTTACATAAAACCGTAATGCACTATTAACTTAAGCCTTCCGGAAAAAATGCACTTTCCACTTTGACACCTCTCGATAGAAGAAAATTTTCGAATCAACAAAAGAGTTGATTATTGTAAAAGGTTTTTTGATGACCAAAGAATATTTTAAAATTCTAATTTGAAAATTATAAATGAAAAAGTCTGTCTTTTTTCATTTATTTTATGTATGTTTTACACATTTTATGCCGTGTGGCATCCGGTTAAGTAGAAAAGAACAGGCTCATTTCTTACCACGGTGTCGTAAAAGGCGACTAAGTTAAGTTGACCCACATTGTGTATCCGGTTGAGTACAATAGACCACGTCCTCTTTCTTACAGAGGTATCGTAAAATACGACTAAGGTAAGTTGACGTAAGGCAGGCGGCCGGTCGTTAAATACGTAGCCAAATCATGTGACATCATGTTTATAACATGTTTTGCCGACCTCATTTAGTGTGGGAAAAGGGCAGGGGGATGATGAAAAGAAAAAGTCTGTCCGTCTGATATTAGATTTTAAGTTACTTATATAGCTACCTTAGGCCGATAAATTAAGAACGAATACATGTTACATAAATCTTATTTTTAAAAAATCCATAAATCCAATAAAGCAAAATCTGCGGAATCCAAAAACAAACGATCCTAATTAGGACCTTTTTTATTTGAAAAAGCAAATTCCTGTGTCAGCAACTCGGGACCTTTCAAATGCTATGGACTTTAATTTTATAAAGAGCTTTCAGAATTTATTTGAAAACATGTTGGCTATGAATTTCTTTAGTATGTTTTGTGAAGTCCTTGCCGATAATAATCTGAAAAGACCAAAAAGATAGAAAGATAGATCTTTATATTTAAATGAGTTAATCTTGTATATATATATATTTTCTGAATCTCGAAAACGGCTCCAACGATTTTCCTGAAATTCAGCATGTAGGAGGTTTTGGAGGAGAAAAATTGATCTAGCTAGGTTTTATGTAAAAAAAAATATTGTATAATCCCTGTTTTTGGGCATTAAAAAACACTAACATTTATATTGAATTGAATTTTCGCCATTAGCTGTCAAGTCGACGTAGCTTATTCAGGTAACGGGCAGCCTCGAGAAATGTGACTTTTTTGTTAAGTTTTTTTTTTACAAAAAATTACCGAGCGAAGCTCGGTCACCCAGATATTATTAATTAATAATATATAAATCGGTTTCGAAGGCTTGCGGCAGAAGTTTTATTTTGCCTATAAGCATATTCTTGCCAACAATCAAATCTTAAACGAAACATAGAAGAAGAAATAAAATAAATAAATAAATATCCATCCATCATCCTCCTACCCTTATCCTACTCTAAGTGTCAGGACAACATGTTATCACATGATTTGGCTACGTATTTTACCACCGGCCCCCTGCCTGAAGTCAACTTCCCTTTCAATTTCAATAAGAAATGAGGATAGTCTATTCTACTCAACGGGATACCACACGGCGGGGCTTTTTACGACCGGCCTGACCTTGAAAGAGAGTTTCCTATGCCACTCAACAGGATACCACATAGTGGGTTAACTTACCTTAGTCGCCTTTTACGACACCTCGGTAAAAGATGAGGGTGGTCTATTCTTGTCAGCCGGATACCACATGGCGGTTGACTTACTTTAATCGCCTTTGACGACACCTTGGTAAGAAATGAGGGGTCATTTCCTTCAGTAATGTACCATTATATATCGTCAACATGTCAATTTTATAACTTACTAGCGGCCTGCCCCTGCTTCGCACGGGTATAAAATATATATCCCATGTCAGTCAGTGTAAAAAAATAATTAAAATCGATCCAGTAGTTTTGACTTATTCATTACTGCCCGTGGCCCGCAAACGTTAAATTTGGAGAAAAACAATTTCTTTTCCCTGTACCTAGAAGATTTCCTGCTATCTTTGGAATATCTAAATTCATATAGTACGTTTTTACTTATTTACTTTTACATTTTCCCTATGTATTTTATTTTTACAATTATTACAGAATGTCTTTATATACAACATTCACAGCTTCCTTGTCGTTAAACAAACTCTTGAAAGAGCGACATATAGCTGCTAGATTCTAAATGCAAAGCACGGCGTCCTCGCGGCATTTAAAATATCTCCGAATATGTTCACTTAAATTACATGCTGTCATTAGTCATTTTGATAAATTTTAATAGCTTTAAGAAGAAAATACGGGCACTTGTGACAGCTGTCTAATTTACTTATTATATGTTATTTTTATTTTATTTTGTTCAGTTGACATAATAACATTATTTCTGAGTATGACATTTATTATCTTTATTTTATTAATATTTTATACTTATATTTTTTTGACATATAGAATAATTTATAGTTTAAAATTTTTTTTGACATATATATTTTTTCAGAACTAACAAAAAAATAAATAAAATAAAATAATGCTGAATACGCCTGTAAATGATTATTATATTGAAACTTGAATTAATATAAGAATTTATTGTTAATGTATGTATAATATATCGTTGGTGTATCTAATAAATAAATAAATAAATAAATAAATAAATAAATCTCGTAGGGTTTAGCCTGCGTTTGCAATGTAAGCGGAAAAAATGTAATTATTTACAGAAACCTCAAAAATTACAGTATTTCTCTACTCCGTATTGAATGTTATTATACATACAAACCTTCCTCTTGAATCACTCTATCTATTAAAAAAACCGCATCAAAATCGGTTGCGTAGTTTTAAAGTTTTATGCATACATAGGGATATATGGACAAACAAAGAATGCGACTTTGTTTTATAATATGTAGTGAAGGGCTCGCAATATATATAAATTGCCAACCTCACAAACCTTCAAACCGATTCAGACGGTCAAAGCGTGCTATCAAATTGGATACAGATTTTCGTTCACAAATTGATTTTTTATATCATACAACTCAAGAGCTTTTCAAATTATTTCGCCCAAACATAATGACACTCGATAGTCGAATACCGCAGTCGGGCCCTCGCAAAAAAAGGTTTATTGTCTCCGAATTTAATAACAGATTTGAATGACCCTCCCTTCAAAATCTTCTGCTTACGGCCCCGTAAGAAGATTTGGCTGTCAGAAAAAATTTAGTATAATTTATATTACGCGGCATTTGTAAAAAACTGAACAATGGCATCTTTATCGATATTTAAATCATTTTTACCAATACATAATAATAAAACAATGGCACACTAATTAATGAAAGGATCAACGTTACTATTTCGAGTTTGTTACGGATGTTCAAAGACAAAATAAATGGTGGGGGCTAACTCATTACTATATAACTCTGCTAGTATGGGTGATGAGTTTTTTTGAGATTTTGTCGTGGAGTTTATTTACTAACGATTCTTTGGGGGCGATACAATTGACATTGTGGTAGTGAATGTTTTCATTGCTTGTGTATTGTTGTATTATTGGTGGTGGGTAGTGTAGTTTATGTGAACGGAAAGTACACTCTACATTTTGCATTTCATATTTTTTCTTTTATTGCGGATATAGCATACTAATATTTTCATTACTTTTTGTTATAACTAATAAAGCGTTTTTAGGTTTTTTTTATATCATCGTTGCATTTCAAGCTTTACCTTGAAGATTTATAGTTATAACCACCCTCATTTCTTACCGAGATTTCGTAAAAGGTGAATAAGGTAAAATGACCCACCGTGTGGTATCTGGTTGAGTAGAAAAGACCACCCTCTTTCTTATCGAGATGTCGTAAAACACGACTTAGGTAGATTGACGTCAGACAGGCTGTCGGTAGTAAATTACAAAGCCAAATCATGTGACACAAGCATGTTCACAAAGCATTTTTAAATCATTTGATAAAATCAAGATAACATAAAAACTATAACATCACTTAATATACGATTAGACACGCAATCAATAATGCCTGATCCAAAGCTGTCGCTCAAGTTTAAAGATCATTCATCCAAATTAAGCTCTCGAATTATTCGGAGTTGGATCAAATGAAATTATGAAAGTCGTCGAGTAGGCGGCTCATGTCTCGAGCCAACGGTTTGGTGAAAGTTCTTGATTAAAATTTATAATGTTTGAACTTTTGTCGTGAACAACATCGCCATAGATAATATTAGGATAAATTATATAATTTTAGACAGTATTAAGATATTGAGTGAGTTAATTTATCAGACAGTTTATTATAGACAAACAATTACAAGCGGCTCGCGAACCTCTGCTATTCATCTTAGCGTGATGTTATATGTATAGCCTATAGCCTTCTTCGATAAATGGACTATCTTACACTCAAAGGATTTTTCAAATCGGTCCAGTTATTACTGAGATTAACGCGTTCAAGTAATCAAACAAACAAACTCTTTAGCTTTATATATTAGTACCCTACCTACCGCCCGCGTGGAAAGACTAAAACCGTAACCGTATTTTGATAATGGTTCAAGTGGTTTAATCTTAAAAGCTAGACATATGCTGTCGCGGACATTTATTTAGAACTTTTAAAGGGAAACAATTTTGTAATACATGATATCTGAATAACTTTTACCGTTTAATTAGCGCAAGGCAAGCTTTAAATTTTGCCGTTTAAAATATTTTTTATTGCTGCTCCTCTCCTATTTATCTTAGCGTGATGTTTTAGCCTAAAGCTTTCTAAATAATTTATAGAATTAGGCGTTACTTTGCGGAGGTCCTTAATACAAAAGTAATGAGAATTATGCTAATTTTATCGCAGATTATAGCAAAATAATATTCTCATTACTTTTTTTTTTCCTAAAGCTTTCCTCGATAAATGGACTATCTTATACACAAAGAATTTTTCTTCTTGAGATTAACGCGTTTAAAAAAATAAATCAAACAAACAAACTCTTTAGCTTTATTTATTAGTATAGATGATAAATCAGAGGTTTTTATAACCTAAGTAGGTATTTAATCTGAAGCCTTGCCTCTATGTTTGACGTCATTATAGATGTTAAAATTACCTCAATCATGTTTTGTGCTTTAGTAATTTCGATTATGATAACTTACGATTCTGGGCTTTCTAGCTCTTTATACATTGGAAAGCTTCGTAAATAAATCTTAATAATATTTAATGTTGTTTGATTTAGCATTATTGTATTGTCGCAGCGTGTGTCGGCTGTGCCGTGAGTGCTCTGCAAACTTAGCTGACAGCATTTTCCGTTTCCCGTAGTGTTTACCACGACGCCATTACCATTGTGTTTTGTTTTAATACAATTTAAGGTAAAGAAGTATATTTTTAGTATTTTAAGAAATATACTTATGACCAAACTGTGGTACCCGGATGAATAGAATAGACCACTCTCATTTCTTACTGAGGTGTAAAAGGTGAATAAGGGCAATTGACCCACGATGTGGTATTCGAAGTGACGTAAAATACGAATAAGGTAAGCTGACTCATTTCTTACCGAGAGGTCGTAAAATCCGACGAAGGTAAGTTAACCTGCCGTGTGGTATCCGGCTGAGTAGAATAGACCACTCTCATTCAGAAATATACTTATGACCAAACTGTGGTATCCAGATGAATAGAATAGACCACCCTCATTTCGTACCGAGATGTCGAAAAAGACGACTAAGCTAAGTTGACTCGCTGTGTGATATCCGGCTGAGTAGAATAGACCACCCTCATTTAGAAATATACTTATGACCAAAATGTGTTATCCGGCTGAATAGAAAAGACCACCCTCATTTCTTATCCATATGCCGAAAAAGGCGACTAAGTATTAGTTAACCCGCCGTGTGACCGAATGACGTCAGTCATTTATTTATTGATTATCAAATTTCACATGCGTTTTGGCTAGATCTGTAAGTGTACAAAGATCTAGCCGAAACGCATTCATGATATAGGTGAGTATATAAAAAATATAAAAGAAACATTTAAATAACAAATTACAAAGTTTAAAAAGGTTTTAACATTATGTGTAATTTAAGTCAATTTTCGCCTTAAAAAGGCTGTAACAACTTAGAGATCTGGATTACTAACAGTATATTTATTTTGCTAAATGGTAGGTAGCTAGTACCAAAACACAGTCCGTATACCAAACACTGCGTCGTCCGAATTAATACTGTCTTCAGATCGAGTTACTAATACGTTACGGCGCCTTGTTCTGGCAGGGGGTAACGGGGCATGCACACTTGTGTCATGTTTTAATAGCAATTTATTTATATACTAGTAAAATCTCGCTGTTTCACCCGCGTAAATACCGATCTCATGGCAGTGGAAACGCTATTAGGTCGGATAGATTTATTTTTGTTAAATATATCATCAATAGTTTCCGCAGCGCATGCGATGACAGATTTTTATGACTAATATTTTACACCTTATTACATTTTTATTACGATCCCTATTTTTTTAATGTAATATAGTCTGTCTATGTTCAGTATAGATGTAGCTTTCCAATGATGAAATAATTTTTGAATTCAGTCCAGTAGTTTTTGTGCGAAAACATTACAAACATACATACAAATTTTTCCTCTTTATAATATTAGTATAGATCTATTTATTTCTAACATGATATAAGAGATTACTATTTAGGTTTTTTTTATTGCATAAAAGAAACAATAGGCAAACTATTAAAACCCATTTTGTAATTATTAAATTGAAGGTACAAAACTAATCAAAATAATAACGCCTAATTCTTTCAATTAAATTAAAGGTGATTCCGGGAAATGCTTCCATTCAACTAAATCTTAAAGTTTTCTCAATTATGCAACACGTTTTTTTTTAACTGGATTTTCCTGAAATTCAGTATGTAGGATTTTTGGGGAGAAAAATTTATTCAGGTTTTGTTTCGAAATAATATGGTTTCATCCCTGTTTTCGGGAAAATGCTAAAATTTATGTTGAATCCAAAAGACAATATTCGCTATCAAATGTAAAGTCATGGTAGCTAATTTTAGGAACGGGCTGCCTAAAGAGGTGAAAATATCTAAGTTCGAGCCCTACTTGCCCAACTGTTTTTAATTCTTTTTTTTATTTTCATTTATTTATTTATTTATATACTATAAATAATGTTGGAAAAAACATTATTGGTAAAAAAGTGTACAAAGGTCAACTTATCCCTATGACAGAGATCTCTGCCAGCTAACCTACGAAGTGAGACAATTTATATTAAAGAAAATGTTGGTACGCAAATTTCAAATATTATGTTACCGCACGATTAATAGGAGACTAAGGAATACGTCACATCTAGTGATGTATAATAATTAATATATATCAAGTGCTAAAGTTATAACTTATTGCCTCTTTAAATAAGTAAATAAGATACTCTTTTCACATAATTATTTAGGCGCCGGCGATTTTGGCGCCATCTTAAAGTGGTTAGCAATAGAAATAGTCAAATGTCATCTCTTTACAATGCGGATGACGACGGCGACACCACGGATTATGACACCACCGGATATGACACCACCTGATATGACACCACCTGACGACGACTTTGAGGTCTGGGAGCTAATATCCCCAGACCTCCCCATCGAACTAGACATCCCTTAGGTCACCTAGGTGACCAGGGCTCACGGCCCAAATACCGACACCCTTAGGTCACCTAGGTGATCTCGGCCTACGGCCGAAACACAATCCGGGCTTAAGTGCCCGCGAGGAACTGCCCGGGCAAAGAGGTACGCCTCGAGGCCCGTACCCCGCTTACCCCCCACCCGGGGAGTCAGCGAGATGACCCTGCTGCTTTTCTTATTAAATAATAAAATCAATAAGAAAATTTAATTCTTTTATCCTTGTCAAGTGTACACGGTCCGCTACCGAGTTCCGTGCATTAAGATCGATCACCGGGCGGCTCAAATAAATAGTGTTTCTGACCCGACGGCACATTCGCAATCAATTACCCTCACATAATTATGTTACGGTGAATTAAGACGGTAATTACAGAATTAAATGGATACTTACACCTTTAAATTTATAATTACTTTCGATCGGGTTAATGGGGTGTGATGCAGCTAGGTTTAGCTAGAAAGTAAAATCTTTCTTTAATATTTAGAAGAGTTAATATTGAATTGTTATTTTTCAGAATCTCGGAAACGGCTTACATGATTTTTTGAAAATTCAGCATGTAGGGAGTTTTGGGGAGAAAAATGGATCTTACTAGGTTTCATAAAACAAAATCGTTTTATCCCTTTTTTGGGCATTGTAAAATACTAAAGTTTACATTGAATATAAAACACTATTTTTTCCGTGAATTGTCAAGTCGGCGTAGCTTATTCGGGGCACGGGCGGTCTAGAGATATGGAAATACCTAGGATCGAGCCCCACCAATCCTATTATTTTAAACTTCCTATTTTGTATATTATATACATCTCCAATTATTTTATAATTATGTAATATATATTCTTATGAATAAAATTTAAGTTGCTAAAAATATACTGTGAAGCCAATGTAAGAATCTTAATGTGATGCAATCTAAATCTCCAATGTAAGAGAATGAAGGAGAAAAAGACCTGTATACATTCCGTTCACCCTAAAGAGACTGAGAAATCACTCGACGAGGCTTAACAAATAATCCATTATGTTCCACACGGTAACCCTCTAAATGCTCTGTAGCTCAACAAGAGCCAATCGCTGAGCCATTTGTACTCCGACGCTAAGAAAGGGTAGCTCAAATATTGACGTAGCTCTTAGAGCTGGTGCGAATTGAGCCGCGCCCCAACGCTGGTGCTGTCACAATAAATAATGGCAACCCATTCTTATCTATACTAATATATAAAGTTGAAGAGTTTGTTTGTTTGATTGAACTGATTTGAAAAATTCTTTGAGTATAAGATAGTCCATAGAGGAAGGCTATAGGCTATATAACATCACGCTAAGATGAATGAGATGAACAGCAATAAAAATAGTACAAAATTTAAAGCTTCCTTGCGTGCGCTGAGTAAACGGTAATAGTTATTCATGTATTACAAAATTGATGCCCTCTATACGTTCTAAATAAAACTCTGCAACAGCATATGTCTAGCTTTTAAAGTTAATCCACTTTAACCATTTTTATGGTCATCAAAATGTTATATTACGTTTTCAATATTTCCACGCGGACGGAGCCGCTAGTCTAATATTAATGTGAAAGTTTGTCTGTTAAGCTTTCTTGGCTAATCCGGAGAAACAATATTAATGAAATTTGGTACACAATATTTTTAAAGATATAGATTTAAAATTTCACGTTTTTGCCTTCTTTAACAAATGCAAACACAGTAATGTTATGTATATAGTAATAATATATATGGGATACTTACACGCACGGTCTTCCGTCCCCAAAGTAAGTAACTTAAGCAAAATATTTTTAATATTACTTTAGTATTTTTGATTATAACACGCAATTGTAAATAGCTAAATGTTTCGCTAAACTCAAAAGTTTTCTCTAATAAGAATCTTCTATTAAGAATAATTAACAAAAAAAAGAATTACCGAAATTATTCCATCCGTTTACGCGTTATGCACTAACGAAAGATAATAGATGTTAATTTTTTATTTATTATTAACACAATATATTAAGAAATTAAGCAGATTTGCTAAATCAAATGCTAATACGCGACTAACAATAATGGCCGGCGAATCAGGGGGCAATCACTAATAATTACTGGTAGAGCCTAATTAATTAGGCGTCGGAAATTAATTTACAAGTGACGTGACAAACGGGAGTTCTGACAAAATAGTTCTGTGACCGAAAATGACGGACAACTATAAGTTACAATCATTTGTATAACGCCATAGAAGTTGGGTTTATCTGGCAACGTTCGGGAAGCTACGCGAGATCTTTTCATCTAAAATGCCTGTGTCTGAAGGCCAAAGTCACTCACCCAAGATTTGCACAATGACATATTCGTAATGACAATGTGTATGGAGGACTTTAACACAATGCTTGACGACCTCAGCAGAGTGTCCATTCCGGATGACCAGCGTTTGGAAAGCTACTCGAGATCTTCTTCCAAGATACATATAGTGCCTAAATACCAAAGTGTTCAAACAGTGCGTGTTGCCAGTGACGACATACGGATCACAAACTTGGTCGTTGAATATGGGCCTCATAAGACCTCAAAAAGGTTGTAGGGAGCCGTTAAATACTAGCTGCACAGGATCACGTTTTATGGAGGTCGTGTGAAGAGACCAATGTCAAGCAATGGACGTATATAGGTTGAGAAGAGAGAGAATAAATCTCTCTATATAGGTAAAACTGATCGTTGACCGCGGACTAAAAACGCGCGCGCGTTTTTTGCGTGTGACAGAAGATAGTGTGGTGTGTAGATCCCGTGAAGCGACCTATGTCGAGCAGTGGACGTCCATCATAGAACAACAAGAAGAAGGGCTTATCGACGTAAAGACAATAGAAATATTAATAAAGCTTAACTGAGACTTATCTTAATGATCTGAGAACTTTCCCCTTAATCACCCCAATTCCGCCAATGCCGGGGTGTGTTAATGCTCCGCAAGCACTAAAGCTTATTGAAAACTTTAGATATTTGCAGATCACGTGACTGCACAATCATAGTTAACTATTATACTACTTACTTATACTAGTTCTATCTTAAAAGTTGAATAGTTTCTACAAAGTTTCCACAATAGTTTCCAAAAAGAAAAAGGACATATTAAATAGAGCTATCCACCGAGTTTGTATCTGGCTATTATCACTAGAAGCAATATGGCAAACCGTAAATCTGATGATTCAAAAGCACTTGCTGAGTTTTTGAATAAAGAATATCGTGAATTTGAATAAGGATTGTACCCAAAAGTCTACCTCACCCATGGTTGATGGAATTTAATTAAGTTGCCCCTTGATATCCTGTCAAGGAACCCTAAAATCTGATTCGGCCAATTCATTCTGGTCGTTGACACGTCTTCCGCGTCCTCGAGCACACCTGGTCCAGCCCCTGTCACATTGAAACGGGTTAAGTCTGCTGAGAACGTAAATAAATATACGTACAAGCAATTATTGCGTTTAATAATACTTTCCGTTTGTTTTTATACGTGTTTAGTAAATGATTTGGAATGGCGTTATAAAATAATTGCGTTTATAATACCTTCCGTTTGTTTTATACGTGTTTAGTGATTCGGAATGGCGTTATAAATGCCCTGTCGCTATTAGCTATAACTTAAAATGTGAAATCGTTACTTAATAATATCCACCGCATTAAACTTTATTATCAATTTGAATAGTAGAACCTTTGAAATTAGTGCCTATTTTCATAACTTTATTTAAAAGTAGTTTCTTCTATCACTATCCAATCCTGCAAGTAACTCAATCCATCCGAAATATGTAAAAACTTTTTTAAAATAAATTTTCCTTATATATATAGAATATTTCACTTTATTGCGGATTATACCAAAATTTTATTATTATTACTTTTGTAATGTAACGCCATGTGGTAATCCGGCTGAATAGAATAGTACCACCCTTATTTCTCACCGAAGTGTCGTAAAAGGTGACTAAGGTAAGTTGATCCACCGTGTGGTGTGCGGTTGACTAGAACAGACCACCCTCATTTCTTACCGAGGTGTCGTAAAATGCGACTAAGGAAAGTTGACCCACCTTGTGGTATCCGGTTGAGTAAAATAGACCACCCTCTTTCTTACCGAGGTGTCGAAAAATACGACTGAGTTAAGTTGACATCAGGTAGGCGGCCTGTCGTAACATACGTAGCCAAATCATGTGGCAACATGTTTTGCTGGCCCCACTTAGAGAGGGATAAGGGCAGAAGCATGAAATTACTTTTGTAAAAACTAGTCAAAGTGAAATTAAGTACAAAGTATACGAAAAAAATCTAAATTCTCTTCTAAAATTGACTGAATCTAATCTAGCCCTCGATGGTATCAGGACATCCAACTAAAGCCATATCCGCTCTAACGGCCTCTAATATCGACTCTGATGATATTATATGGATCGTAACAGCCACTTACTAAGTATCGTAACTTGAAATTAACTTGGCAATCTAACATAAAATAAATTTATGGACTATCAAAGCGGGGTTGGACAATACCAGGCTGGCGTGTTGCGAGCCAGTTAATATTGAACTAGCGTTTAATATTAACATAAAATTTGGTACTACGCGGTAAGGTACAAATAGGGTTTATGCAGTTACTATTAACGCGATATAGGCGTAATACGTAAACAATGCGAAGGTTAATTTTTTTAAGGAAATTCATTACGTTGCAATACGCCGTGTGGTATCCGGCTGAATAGAATAGTACCACCCTCATTTCTTACCGAGGTGTCGTAAAAGGCGACTAAGGTAAGTCGACCCGCCGTGTGGTATCCGGCTGAGTAGAATAGACCATCCTCATTTCTTACCGAGGTGTCGTAAAAGGCGACTAAGGAAAGTTGACCCACCGTGTGGTATCCGGTTAGTAGAATAGACTACCCTCTTTTTTACCAAGGTGTCGTAAAATACGACAGAGGTAAGTTGACGTCAGGCAGGCGGCCGGTCGTAAAAACGCAGCCTAATCATGTGACAGCATGTTTATAACATGTTGTGCCGACCCCACTTAGAGTGGGATAAGGGCAGGAAGATGATGATTCATTACGTTGCAATTTTTCTTTTCACCCATGTAAGTAAAGTGATGTGACTTGGAGTGGAGAAAAAATCGTTAAATAAATAATCGATTTTTCACTTCTTCAAATTCAATCGATTTTTTTAGAAATCGATTAACGTGAATCGAAAAATTGATTATTTATACGGTTTTTTCCTGATTATTTGATAAGTTGTTTTTTCTTTACTAATTTATACTGGTTTAATTTAACAATGCATATTTTATATTCAAAAAGCAAGAAAATATGGGATTAAAAATTTTTTTTTTTTCGTAATATATAGAGGCGAAATCATATAGAACAAAGTAATAATAAAATTAAATAATATGGTTTGGTATAGTAGAGACATTTCGCTCTCCCTTAAGATAAGGGTTGGAGCTTAGACCCACGACGCTACTCTAATGTGGATTGGTAGATTAGAGATTTTTAAGATTAGCAGACATATACACATTTCCTTACAACATTTTCCTTCACTAAAAAGCTTGTGATAAATTAAAAAAAATCCATTTCTCACAGGGAAATTGATTATTTCCGGGATTTCCATTTCAGGGAAGTCGAGTATTGTACCCTCTTTTTGGCTTAGTATATAAGTAAAAGTTATGCCAAATTTCATTAAAAAATTACAGCGGAACAGAAAGACAGACAAAAGAAGTTATATAATAATATATAATATACTTATAAAAATTTATGTAATTCGGTATAAATAATATTACTGAATTTATACCGAAGTCCAAATAATAAATTTTAAAAAAAAATATTTATTTGGACTAACAATCATATTTTGTCAGAATTAATATAAAACTAGAGTAAACTTATAAGTTTAGTATACTTACGGTCACCTGCCTGACATTAACTTACCTTAGTCGCCTTTTACGACACCTCGGAAAGAAATGTGCGTGGTCTATTCTACTCAACTGAATACCACTAAGTAAGTAACATGGTATATAATAGAATATATTAATCTGCTGAATATTATAACACTTTATAAGATCCACAAAGTAAGAAAATAATAGCTGCGCCGTAAGGCTTTTGTTAATGGTAACATAATATCTATTGTGAGTAAGTCAGTCTGTCTGCACATTATCTTTCAGGCTCGGCGGGTACATTGTTGAAGGTGGGCGGTACTAAACAAGCGCCCACGTAATACAAGATTGCCGAATAAATTAATTTTATTACCAATACAAGTTGTACGTGACTTCTTTCGCGTCATCTTAATCGTTTAAATGTCCTCAATAATGCAATTTTATTTCCGAAAGAAACAAAGTGCACGCAGTTTGCGAATCCTTAATGGATCAGGGATAAATATGTCCTCCTGCCCTTATCCCACTCTCAGTGGCGTTGGCACAACATGTTATAAACATGTTGTCACATGATTTGGCTACTATTTTACGATCGGCTTGCCTGATGACCTACCTTAGTCGCCTTCTACAACGCCTCGGTAAGAAACGACGGTGGTCTACTTTACTCACTCGGATGCCACACGGCTTCTTGGATCAGGGATAAAGTAAGGTTTATTATTATCCCACTGCTGGGTATAGGCCTCCTCCCTGCTTTTAGAGAGAAGAGTTGGAGTTTACACCCACCATGCTGCTCCAATGCAGATGGGTAGGCACACATTAGCCAACATTTCTTGCGATAAGTTGCAAATATCAATTAAGCACATGAGCGTCAAGAGAAAAATTCATCATTCAGAATTCGAAACTGTGACCCCGTTGTGAGAATCCCACGGTATTATCGAACGGCTATAACTGCTCAAATGAGTCGTTTAGAATTAATATATTTCATATATCTATTACACTTCGTATTCAAAAACATTCAAAATTGAAGAAAAATCATTACGAATTTCCTTCCTAACTTTCTTTTTAACGTTACGTTCTAATTTATTTATACGGATCCCCAACAGCATAACATAATTTAACCTAAAAATATCTAAATAGTCTTAAATTTATTATGTAGTACCAATCACAATCACATCATTCTTAGTAACAATTTTACAATTATAAGCCTAAAAATAAATAGAGGAACAAAGAGAATAATGAAAACTTAAAAAATAAACATTAAGGATCAAACTCTAAACTTAAAATTTTAGTACATTTTTTTATAAATGATGAACACCCATCGCAGACAATATCCAGTGAAAATTCGTCCATTCTAATAAAATTTAGATAAAATTGCTTTTCATTATATTACTTAGTCCGTACAATTTATTCCTACTGTCTTGTAATATAAATATATATGTATATTCGATATCATCAAATACGTGCACGTAAAGATTCTATAGGTAAAATTACCTCCAAAATTTTCGATAAGGATCAGATGAAGAAAATTGGCTTAAAGCTACGAACAGAATATTGCAAGCTATGTTACTGCGTATAAAAAAGGTTTCCAATACTTGTCTAATACTAATTTTATGAGAATATTGGGAAGATACCTTTTTGTTGTTTAAACGTTTTCTGTCGAAGAAGAAAAAGTGCAGTGAACAGGAGAGAAATAAGAAGAAAAGAGAAAGATTGAAATATACCCTAAGTATTATTTAAGCTGAGTTTTTAAGGTAACTAGCAATTTGGATTAGAAATTACTAGTAAACTTTTTAACCCCACCAGCTAAGCTAAATGCTTGTGTTAAAAGTGGGTTCACGTCCGTATTATAATCGCAGGGATTCGAACTCACGACATCTAGATCAAGTCCGTTACTCTAACCATTCTGATACCGCCGCTTCTTAACTTATTAACTAGTAAATAATTATATGCAATTTTTAACCTAATAAAGACATACTTTGGTATTATCTCAAAAAATCAGTTCACTGATAGACAGAAATATTTAGACATAAGAACAACTAAAAAAGATCTAGTAACTCTTCCCGTCGTAAGGTAAACATGCACAAATTCCCGACTTACACTCAATAATATCAGAAGCTACATTTATGTTTATAAATTTGCTATACCCTCTTATTTGGACTTACACTAGATCCCCTTAAATGGGACCTCGTTTGAGACGAGTCCCCTCAGAAAGCCTGTCCCGTCTAACGACTGGATGTTTGTATTTTGTGAGTGAACAATTTATGGGCGCGTTGATTTTACACCCTTTTAGATTCACTGTCTATTGTTTTAGTGTTAGACAAACGTCTATTCATACAACATTGTTAACTTTGAACGTTATGAAAATCTACAGATTTAAGGGTTGAAATAATTGGTCTTAGGAGAGAATAATTAAATATTCATAATGAAAATTGTTAAAAACGATTGCGCCCACTTGACACATTTATATATGGAATTATGTGACCGAACGTATGTTAAGTATGCATGTCGATGGATATGTGATGAGGAGACCGAAAAAGAGATGGTTAGATTTACTGAGGTATGGCAGAAAGGAGCAGCGCCAGAATTGACGAATGATAGGAGAGAATTTAAACAAAAAACATGTGCCGACTCCACTTAGAGTGGAGTCTTACAAAAGTGTATTTGACTTATAAAAGTGTATTTGAAGTTAAAAAGAAGATGAGATGATTCGCAGGAAATTGCTGTCATGGTTGAACAATAATTTGCAGATATATTTATTTTTATGATTATCACGTAAATGAAGTTTAAAAAATTGACAAAGGTACTTTTGATAATTCATATTTTTTATACATAAAAAATATTATTTATGTATATTTGTTTTTAATATTAAATGAAAAAAGATTTTCATTTTATATTAACCAATCTTATACAAAAAAGTGAATGTTTCAGAGTCAAGAATTGCTTTCTACAAATCTAGCAAACTTGCTGAATCAATTGTCGAAAAAAAATTGAGAAGAGAAGAATGAGTAATAAGAGAAGAGAGAATAGTATAAATTAGTATAGAAAAAAAATTAAATAAAGAGGCTCTCAGCATAACAATAGAAAGACTATCAACAAATCAACAATCAATCAATCAATCAAGGTCAAAGCAAAGTTGAACAAAATAATTATTCCATAATCTATAAAATTATTAAAATATATTCATAAACAAAATTATTTACTTCACCTAAACTGTCTTGTGAATAAATCACCTGTTTAATAAGCGAACCACGGCGATAATCTAGTCTATACGCCATTATAAATAAACATAATCCTTTTAATGGGACAGCCACTAGAAGTGAGACCATTTGCCTAAGATCTCTGTCATGAATATTAAACAATATAATAACGACGTTGATTATTGTCAGAGCGTTTAAACAAGGGAATAAGGGCGTGACTTCAATACAAATTGCGCCCAAATCGGGCCCATATCGGCGCCCAACTTGGAGCCCAACTTGGCGCCCAACTTGGGACCAAGTTCGAAGGTATTTCTTATTAGGAAGTTGAATGAGATTTTTTCCTTGAAAACATTGGTAAGAATTCTAATCGGCAATAAGGTTAAGCTGACGAAAGTTGGATGTGAAAGTTTATGATTGCTACTTTTTCTTATATTCCATATAAATTTAGGTTTTGTATAAATTTAGACTTTTTTACTATTTCTGACAATGTTTATCTTGTTTCAAGTTTTCTATTCGGGGAAAGTTTAAGTGCTTTTTGTTTAAAAAAATAAGAGCCATTTATTGTCGGCCTAGATATTGATGTCTTTAGATATCTATAATCTACATAAGTATTACTTTATAGAACATTTTTTAAATATCTACCTTCACCAAATGTAACATTTTCTAATTCAATGTAATTAATAGTGCTTTATTATAGGAATTATATTGAATCACAGGACTTAAAAGTTTTGTATAATCTACAATTTATTTATTTTGATGTTATAGTGAATTTTTAATAATATTTATTGTTATTATTATATTCGACTTGATTTGTTTCTATTATTGTAGTCCATTCATTGATATTGAGATACACCTTGTATCTCAAACAAATGAGGATAACTGTAGAGATAACTTATTAAATCGGGTTTCACCTTTCCCTACATCACCCAAATATGTATACTTAACAATATTAATCACAGCAGAAGTTGTATCGCTGCGGGAAAATTTCCAACATACTTATTGTAGGTGACGTACAAAGGCCAAATTTCCCTCGCAACATTCCCAAAATTCTAACTTCACCTAACTAACAACTTCAAAAGCAGCCGCCACATTTCAACCAATAACCGCCAGAAATCGATTTAAATTCCAAACTTCGGAGGACATTGAGAACCGCCAAAAAGTGCAGTCGTCAGCCCTCCGTATTAACGTTAACGAAGCGGAGGGCACCCTGTGAGGGCTCAGTCCAGCGGGCTGCAATAAGAGGATTCTACACCCTTCTTTATGTGTGGCCCAACTTGTAACTGATAAGCGTTTTTGATCGTACAAACTAATGGCATACATGTATGTATCTAAGCAGCCAGGGGCTTCCCCCGTGTGGAAATCAGTGTGTCATAACATTTATTTCCTATTCTTCTTCTTCAACTTATGGACGTCCACTGCTGGATATAGGTCTCTTCATGAGGTCTCCAGAACACACGATTTTATTCCGCTTGTATCCAGCGGCTCTCCGCGAACTTTTTGAGGTCGTCAGTCCATCTAGTAATGGGTCTTCAAACACTGCGCTTTCAGGTGCGGGGTCGCCGTTCCAACACTTTGAGACCCCGACGCCGATCGGTTCTCCGCACTATGTGCCCCACCCATCGCCACTTCAGCTTCGCGGCCCGCTGAGCTATGTCGGTGACTCTTGTTCTTCTACGGATCTCCTCATTTCTGATTTGATCACGTACCGATACGCCGAGCATAGCTCCATCGCTCGCTGAGTGACATGTTTTGTTTAGAAACTAAGTCGATAATACGCATCTTACATCTGAAATTGTATTTAATTTTTTTTTTCTTAATATTATAAAACCGATTCTACCAATAAACACAATAAGTGCTCAACGTCTAATCGTATGACTTTTGTAAAATCGCTCTTAGCTTAATGTAGACACTTTAAAAGGAAATTGCATTAAATTATAAGTCGACGAGCAATCACGTTTTGTTTCTCGGCTCCTGGATTTAACGGTTTGAATAAATCTCTCCTCTTAATTAGTGAAATTTCAAGGCTTATATTCTATGGAAGACGGATGTCAGCTGTTTTAAAGGTCGTATCATTAAATGAACTGTGCTTTTAGCTTAGCCTATCACTCTGTTCCCCTAAACTTAAGACACGATAGTGTAAGTCAGTAAAAAATCGGTATAAATACTACTTATAATTTTGTTTAAGAGAGAAAATTTTAATATTTAGTAGGGGATTGTAATAAAATGGATGGACTGTTAATGATTTAACCGCTGACACCATAGAACTTTTGCCTAGGTGTTCATGTTACTCGTATTTGTTAGTATGACAATTATATCACGCACTTAAAAAAAAAGAACTGAAAAATCCCGCGTATTTATGGAGCATTTCTATTGCTCCAATTATGTAGGATGTTATTGGTAATGTACTGTTATAGTTGTCGAGAACGGAAGTATTTAAATCTCATTTCTTTTTAATACCGGATATACTAACAACGCGATAATCACGTGACCGATAGAAGGGTGGGGGCTCTTTTGTGTCAGTATATAAATGTCTGAGCATGCCATAGCGAGGGCATTCTTGATGCACAACTCGACTCATACGGTTATTAGATGCTTATGCGGTTTTATTGTTTCATCACTTGTAGGCTTGCTGTAAAACTTGGCTAGTAGTTATTAAACACCCACATGTTTTATATCATGTTACAACTTGACTTGGTTAACACTAGCAGAGTTTATAGAGATGAAGTCACTAATTAGAACTCCGACAATTTTTCTAATTTTTTAATGTATATATTTTTTTATTATTGTGTCCAGCAGATAAGACCAAGAAAGTCATCATCCTCCTGCCCTTATCCCACTTTAAGTAGGGTCGGCAAAAATATGTTATAAACATGCTGTTACATGATTTGGCTGCTTTTTTACGACCGGCTGCCTGCCTAACGTCAACTTACCTTAGTCGTATTTTACGACTCCTCGGTAAGAAATGAGGGTGGTGCTATTCTACTCAGTCGGATACCACACGGCGGGCCGACTTACCTTAGTCGCCTTTTACGACACCTCGGTAAGAAGTGAGGGTGGTCTATTCTACTCAGCCGGATACCACACGGCTATAGGGCTAAGAAAGTGTAACAGATAAATTTCGCATTCATAATATATGAATGGATTAAAAAGGCGCACTTTTCCAAAAAATGCGATCCCGATAGGCCAATGTCTGTAATAGATATTGACACGAAATTTCCTCGCATTCCAACAGGAATTAGGTCTTTGGAGCAACGCCAAGTGGAAGATTACTATCGTTCCAGGATACGCTCGTACGGTGTTCGGTGTTCAGGCATTTTTTCGAATCGAATTTACCGATCGCGACAGCGAAATGAATGGGTGTATCGTAAATTGGTGAGCTTTATTAAAAGTTTCGGCGTCCTGAGGGAGAACGTGTGAAGGGAGTAAGGTATATTGAAGACTGGGGAAATAGGAAACAATTTTTTTTTATTCCGCTATAACATAAGATCGCTATAAGATATTGCGACAACCAAATATATTTGTTATTACTTTTGTGTTATAGATTTCTGTAACTTACGACTACTTGTATGAATATCGGAATAAGTAATGTTTATTACATTACTTTTTATACAATGCCATTTAACTTTTAAATACATGAAAGATTAATTGTTAATATCCATTAAGAGCACGAAGTTTAATTCATCCTCCATTTTTCCTCATGTCTCCATTTTTTGGAGAGAAGGATTGGAGCTAAGACCTACCACGCTGCTCCAACGCGTATTGATAGGTTATACATATCCCTAGAATTTTCTAGATATATGCAGGTTTCCTTATTATGTTTTTCTACACCGAAAATAATAATGAATAATCGATAGAATTAGGCGTTACTTTGCGGATATCCACAACGCAGAACTAGTAAATAAATAAATTTGCACGTTGCTGCAGTGGGTAGTGACCCTACCTTCAGCTTGGTGGGTAGCAGGTTCGATTCCCGCCGAAAGTCAACTATAAATAATTTGTTGGTTCTTCGAACCTGGGTGAATATTTGTATTTAAGTATATATGTAATATATTCACCAGTTGTCTCTCACCCATAACACAAGTATTAAGTTACTTTGGAGATGGTCAACCGTGTGTGTAAGTGTAAAAAAAACCAGAATAATAAAAAAACAAATGCATTATAGATAATGAACAGTAAACGAGAGTGGCGCCTGAAAGCCATAACAAGTTATTCAATATCAAATATCATTAAATCTAAAAGGCTAGACTTCAAGACAAAGTTAGGCCATAAATTTAATGCCTGAATATACAGAAGTTTCACTGATATAATGTTTGGAAACAAAGTTTTTCGTATAATGAAAGCTTTAAAGTATGATTCAACTAACTGGTACCGATTTGGTTTGCTGTTAACGAGAATATAACCTAATTTTAACGCGCATATTCAGTTTTCAGTTTATCAAAATTTGTTTTGTTTTATTTAACTCAATATAAAATAAATTTATAGAATTAGGCGTTACTTTACAGAGGTCCATAATACAAAACTAATGAGAATATTATTTTTCTATAATCCGCGATAAAAAAATATATGTTAAGCTAAATGTAGAGTGTACTATTCGTTCTCGTACCTGATACATGCAGAATTTGTAAGAACTCATGCACTACCTGACACCGATAACACAATTATAAACAAGCACTGCACACATTCACCATCACAATCTCAACAATTGTTTCGCCCCGTTACCGAAGCATAGTCAAGAGATAGACTCCACGACAAAATCGCAAAGCCTAAAATGCTAAAATGGAAGGTAATTGGCATAATACTGTATTAATAAATGGTTGGAGATATACTCCTTACTAGCTTTTACCCGCATCAGCATCGTTTGCGTGGACTGTTGTCACGTGATCGGTTGATAATAGGGGGCTTTTCAATGTCATCTTTAACAGGATTTTTAGCCTACATGTTACCCCGGTTTACAAGGAATAATTGGGCCAAATTTCATCAGTATTGATTCAGCGGAGTCGCCGTGACAGAGTAATAAACATACATACATACTCGCAAACTTTAGCATTTATAAAATTATTCAAGGTGTACAAATACTTAGTACATCATTATGATAAATCTCGTAGGGTTTAGCCTGCGTTTACAATGTAAGCGGAAAAAAAATGTAAATATTTATTAGCAATCTCAAAAATTACAGTATTTCTCTACTCCATATTGAATGGTATTATACATATAAACCTTCCTCTTGAATCATTCTATCTATTAAAAAAACCGCATCAAAATCTGTTGCGTAGTTTTAAAGAAATAAGCATACATAGGGATATATGGACAAACAAAGAATGTGACTTTGTTTTATACTCTGTAGTGATTAGGATAGGACAAGTAGGATATTATTGTTGTCGGGGACGAAAGCAATCAAATGTCATTTCTTGGGTTTTTAATACCGGATGTACTGACAACGCTATGATCACGTGACTGATAGAAGGGTGGGGGCTCGTTTATGGCAGTATAGAGCTTGCCACGGCGAGGGCAGTCTTGATGCAAAACTCTACTCATACGGTTATAAGACGCTTATAAGGTCAGATCGTTTCATTATTTGGAGTCTAGTTGTAAAGCTTAACTTGTACGCTTGTTAAACACTCACGTGTTTAGATAATGTCACAACTTGTCTTGGTTAAAACTCTTAACACTTAGTAGGATTATTAAATAATAATTTTTAAGACCAAATTCTATATAATGAGATAAGCAAATGTTGGAATCTTCATTTTCTTTTTAACCGTACCTGATAGAGCTGTGATGAGCAAGTAGCGATTTGGGTAGCAGCTGTTATTATGCACTTCACAATTTTGTTTGCGGTCATTCGCGTAAACTCATGCATGGGAGCGTCCACAGCATATTTTTGTGTGATTTTATTTAACCTACAAGATTGCGTTAGCGTAACTTCAATTTGTATGACGCTGCAACAGCGAAATCTAGTGACCGTTGTCCGCCGTAAAAATTTTCGTTACGCTAACGGGTTAAGGTTTAAAAAACTCGCACTAAGAACACTGGTCCATCTTGTGGGTGACCTACCACGCTGTCCCTAGACAACGAGAGTTTATATGAACTGGCTGCCCAATCTTGGAACGTGAAAAATCAGAGTATACTGGGATGTACCGTGGAAAATAGACACTACTTGATGTCTAACTCTTGGTATATCCAGACATTCGTTCGTAACTCGGTCCATGTTATCCCAAACTCTCTACCGCACAGCTGTGACTATTTACTGAAGTTTCTATTCATACGGTTTTCTTACATGTTTTTCATTACTAAACAATGGTTAAGCAATTTTCTATTCTTGTGTTTTTTGTTGTGCCAACATGAAAACATTACACGTTACACCTTGGAGGTCGTAGATTAACTAAACGACCATACAGCGCCGGTATATAATAAAACAGGGAAGCACACTTTTAATTAAAACATACTAACAGATATAATGATTTACAACCTACGATACGATAAATCTTGACACGTTGTATTAAAGGGGGGTTGATGTAAGGCGAAGTCTGAAAGTTGCGCCTATCTGTACTCTATACTAATATATAAAGCTGAAGAGTTTGTTTGTTTGATTGTTTCAACGCGCTAATCTCAGGAACGATTTGAAAAATAATTTCGGTATAAAATAGTCCATTAATCGAGGAAGGAAGGAAGATAGTAATGACATATGTAACTAGTTGTAAGAATTATATTTGAAAAGAGCAAGAGCAGTTTCTTGCTGGCTCTTCTCTTTAAAAACAGCTTTCCGAACCAGCAGTAGAGTTGTCGATTCATAAACACTTGTTTACTAGTTACTTGGATAAACAATAGTACCAGGTGACCGAGTGCCCGCCATTGCAAATTATATTGTTTTTTATTTTTATTTTTATTTGAATTAATGCCAATAAAGGGATTACAAACAAACAAACCGAGACTTCCCCATTGACCTATCACAATTTTACAAATGACAGCAAAATTAAGCTTCTATTTCTATTTCTATTTTAGCAGTTTTTAGTGCCCAAAAACAGGTATAAAACGAGATTTTTTTAAAATAAAACCTAGCTAGATCGATTTTTCTCCCCCAAAACCTACATGCTGAATTTCAGGAAAATCGTTGGAGCCGTTTCCGAGATTGCGAAAATATATTTATATACATATATACATACAAGATTAACTCATTGAAATATTAAAGATTTTTAATTCAATTGATGGGCTGATGTTTTTCGCGGGTAGGTCTAAGAAAATTTAGAGGGGTCCGCACAGACAAAAAGACAGAATATGGCATTTATTACATAAGTAAGGATTTGGCATTCACTTTTGTTCTATATATAAGATATCAAATATAAAATGAAGACAGTGGATTCATCAAACAGAACTGACGCACCCTGTCCCCCATTGTTCAGAAGTGGGATATTTTTAATTAAGAAAATCGGACATTGTCGCTCGGCGGGGGCCCGCCAATGATTCCCTTCCCTTTGTCTCTTCACGGTGCTTCGACTTTGAATCGCGTGCATTAAAGAAATGAACTAAACTGTATTGTTTACTTTTTAATTGTAGACAGTTGATTATGTCTTTGGCGGCCATAGCGGGAGCGGCGACTGAGGAAGTTTGAAGTGTATTAAACGGATGAGTCTTTAGAGACTAGAATTCTTTTGTTTTTAATTTATATTATACAAGTTTTACTTATGACTTTCTCTTCAGATATTATAAAATACTAGCTATGCCAGCAGCTTTGCCCGCATAGAAATCAGTGTATCACATTTTTTTCCCCAAATTGAATTTTGAACATAAAAGTAGCTATCGTGAGTTAATTTTAAGAGATTTTTTAATAACTTTCACTTCACTTAGCAAACGCTAGCTTTAAATTTAAACAAACAAACTCTTCAGCTTTATATATTAGTATAGAATATTTTCAAATAAATACTATTTTTCTGTTCTTGAAAGAAAAACTGTTTTTATATCCTATGTTATATATGTACCTATATAGCGAGATATAAATATATCTCAAACCTCATATAAAAGGGGTTTAAATTGTAAAATTCCCTAACTGCCCGGCTCTGTCCCATTGATTCCCTACGACAATGGCCTCGAGAATTAATCTTTTCATTAAAAGGCGATTATTCACTGCACGAGTCGCTGCACTAATAGGAATATAGATACAGAATTACAGTAAAACCTAGTGACACCATATCGTCTCCGCATAAAGGACAATTTCCCGCAACTGAGCTGCGTGCTTAAAGTGGTGGAGCAGCGCCCTCTACATGCCACGTCGCATCTACGACGCTGTGGTATGACGTTTCAATTTGAATTCTTGTTGCGGAGATGATATTAAAAAAATGTTTTACTCGTGAGTGATGTGGGAGTGATGAGTTCTTGATTGTGCTGTCACTTCGACGCGACACAGTGGGGCGAGCTGTCAATGTGTCTTGGATATTGTAACGAACTGAAAATGTTTTGATATACAATCTGCGTCAGAGATTTCGTTTGCGTTTGCTTAAATTTTAAATACAATTACGTACTGTCTTTATATGTTGTTCTTAAAGGAGAAACGTGAAGTTATTTAAGCTATATGTTGGCTCGGCATATTTTTAATTAAAAAATTAAAAATCTTTATTTACCAAAAACACATTTAACAATAATTTAGGAGTATCCGTAGGAACTCACACTAGGTATTCCTGTGCTGTGAGTTACCTTTCGAGATTTAACATTACAGTTTTTGAATTGCGCTCGGTTTTACTTTTATGTTAATTAATTCTAAGTAATTCTAAGTAAATTAAAATGAAAAATTAAAATGTAAGATGCGACAAAATACTTTCAGTTGTATCGTAATTTAAAGAGGTCAGCCAAGAAAATATTTTAGTTTTGGCTTCTTTGACAGAACAATGCCTTATGTCACACGCACGGACTACTTTATTATAAATAAATGAGTCGATATAAGGACTGAAACGTCTGGCGAAGCGAGATCTGATTTTAGGTACATGTAACTTAAAATTTCTTCGATTTAGCATATCTTTATAACCATCAGATGTAATTACTGACCGATGTACTTTAAGAGCTAGTTTTAAAATATATAGCTGACGCACGTTTAACACACTACAATCCTGATAAAGTAAATTCGTGGGATATTTGAAAGGCTTTTATAACATTGTTTTAGTACAGATCGTTGGGCTCTTTCTAATTGAATCATATTTGTTTTACTGGCACTACCCCAGGATTGTATACAGTATAAAATTCTTGATTGACACAGGGCAAAATATACTGATCTTAGTGTTTTGATAGAAGCCGAGTGACGTAGCGTTTTCATGATGTTAATAATTTTTCGTACTCGGCTTGAAAGTGAATTTACGTGAGCTTTGAAATTCAAATTTTGATCAATAAGGATACCTAGGTATTTTACCACGTCGGTTTTTGTCAGAGTTGCACAACTACAGCGATTACTTATATATGGACACCGATGTAGTTTTAAAATCAATGTTGGGTCAGGGGCTGTTACAATTGTTTTATGAAAACATATATAGTTTGTTTTTGAATGATTTAGAGTAAGAAGATTATGTTGCAACCAAGTGGATGTACTTCTCATACCTTCTTCGGCTTTCTTAAATACTTCTGTCCAGCTCTGTCCCTCATAGATTAAAGCCGTGTCATCAGCGTAACAAATAATTTCGCCATCAACATTTGCATGTATATCGTTGATATACATAATAAACAGTAAAGGGCCTAAAATGCTTCCCTGTGGGACACCAAAATTAACTATCTCCTGACCACTTTCGTGATTGCAGACTTTGACACAGTGTTTTCTATCTGATAAGTAGCTCCTAAACCAATCTAGTGCTACTCCTCTTACTCCAAACTGACATTCTAGCTTTTGCAAAAGTATTGGGGGTGAAACTGTGTCAAAAGCCTTTGATAAGTCAAGGAAAACAGCAATACTATGTTTTTGGGCATTTAAATGACCAACAACAGTGGATGTTAATAGGGTAACGGCATCTTCTGTTGACATTCCTGTTCTGAAACCGAATTGCCTTGAGGAAATAAGATGATTAGCGTCAATGAACTTTAACAGTCTTTTACAAACTACTTTTTCGAGAAGTTTTGAGAATGCTGTCAATAAAGATATTGGTCTGTAGCTCTGCGGAGAATTTTTAGGTCCATTTTTATAAATTGGTTTAATACACGCCGTCTTCCAAATTTCAGGGAAAATACCATTTGAGAGACTTAAATTGAAAATGACAGTTAGAGGCGGAATAATAATATCTTTAATTTCTTTCAAAAGAGTATTGCTTAGACCATCGATGCCAGGCGCTTTATCATTCTGCAGTGACAAAATAAGAGACTCTAGTTCATATTCATCAGTAGGTTGCAAAAAGAGTGAGTTTTTAATTTGACGTTTTGAATTAATCATGGCCGCTAGTGTTCGTTGGTCAGTTTGTAATTCTTGCAAAATATCGTCCGCTAGTTTTTGACCTACTTTTGAGAAGTATGTATTACAGTTGTTTAAAGAGTCCTTAATATCAGTAGTACCCTCGATCTTTAACAGTTCGTGGGGATCACATTTGCTCGTAGGGAAGTGACAAATCTCTTTTATTGATTTCCATAACTGTTTTGGATTATTTAAGTTAGAATATAATGAATTATGTTCATACTCGATTTTGAGTTTTCGTAATAAATTATTACAATAATTGCGATAGCGGGTATAAATAGTACGTTTAAGAAAATCGTTTGGGAATTTCCGCATTTGAATATGAAGGCGGTCTCTGTGGCGCATACAACGAATCAAACCGGGAGTGATCCAAGGTTTAATTATATGTTCTTTTCTTTTAAATTTCACTTTACTTGTATGCTTGTTAATAGTTTCAAATAATCGGAGGCAGAAAATATTTACTGTTTTATTAATGTCATTGTAGTTAAATATATCAGGCCAGACCAAAGTACTCAATTCACTTCTGATCGCGTCAAAGTTTTGTTTGAACTTCACTCTGTTTGTTTTCCTTGCATTCGGCAGATTCCATAACAGACCTAGTATACATATTTCATGGTCAGTTATGTCATTGTAGCACACTACACCTGTAACATCTTTATATTTATTTACGAAAATATGGTCAAGACAGGCTTTGCCTCTTGTCGGTTTTGTTATTGCAGGCAAAAGACCATGTTCAGCCGTTAAACACCAGTATTCCATGTCTTGGGTATTTAGTCCAGATAGTAAGTCTATATTTAAGTCCCCGGCCACTATAAGGGTTTTATTAGAATTAGAAAGGGCAATTAGTATTGAATTTAATGAGTTCAAAAAGTTATTTGTATTTTTAAAAGATGGAGGGCGATATATAGCTAATAAACATATAACGTCTGAAATTTGTATCTGAAGACAATTAGCATCCTGGAGAGGAGGCTCTTGGACTGCTGCATTCCATTTATCTCTTATATAAACCACAACTCCGCTATTCTGGTTAATAATTTTTTGTGTGAAGTAAGCGGTATAGAAATCTATTTTTGGGATTATAGACGTATCGTCAAGCCAACATTCAGTCAAAATAATTACATCGAAAAAGATATCAAATCGTTTTAAGGTCGTTAAAAAAATATCAAAGTTTTTATTTAAGCTTCTTATATTGAAGTTAAGAATTGTAAAATTATTATGGTGTGCTATGACTAGATTACATTGTTCTGGTTCTTGTATTATGTGGCAGTTTATACTTAATGATTCTAATTCAACATCAGTAGTGCGACTATCGCCTTTTATACACAGAACCTAAGCAGGTTGATAATATTTTTCTGCAGGAATAGGTTGATAAACTACCACATATTAAGCTTATTATTTGAAGGTACCAAAATATGCAATAAAATAATTTATGGACAAAATTAATTACCTCTTTCAAACTACAACTGATTGATTTAACTCGTGTACAATGATATGCCGTAACTACAGTAACAAAATAATCTTTGAAATATTTATCGGATAGTTGAAGCGCAGTGACAACAATAAGTTTTCTTTGGAAGGTACAGACTAAAGTAAACATTACAATCAAATACATTCTATTAGTAACAAGTAACAATAATATGGATATTAAAGCATTTAGTATTTTTGTAAAATTAAAATTAGGACCATGCAAGAGAAAGCTTTTATGGATTCTTTCTAACAAATATTTCAGAAATATCTTCAGCGGAGCGAATAGGCCGGGCTGGTCTACCATCATATTGTCTGACAAATATGGTACCTCGCGAACACCAACAATGTGAGAAGCCCAGTTCTTTGGTTTTCTTCCGAGCATCACGAAAAAGTTCACGGTTATATTTAGTTAGTCTTTCATTATAATATATTTTTCGAGGCATACCGGGAATTTCAAAGTCTGCGCTTGTGATGTTTCGCCTTATCTTAGCTGCATTAATTATTTCATTTCTTTTAGCTTGACGTAAAAGGCGTACAACTACGGGCCTGGAAAACTTGGCCTCGACTTCTGCATTGTTTGTTGTTGGTCTACGGGGGCCAACACGGGTAACCCAGTCAATATCATGATCGCCCAGCTCCACGCCCACTTTACGGGCAGCCAAAAGGGCTAAATGATGTAGATTTTCATTATTAGTCTCAGGTATGCCTGACAATTCCACTTCATTTAGTAGAAGGCTTTGAGCTTGTGCGTTGAATACTTGTTGTAAGTCTTTTATGGTTACTTTTAATGAATCCGTTTGTTGCTCACGTTCTTCCAGATGTTTGATTCGACTGTCGTTGTTAGCAATTGCAGACCCCAATTCATCCAGTCTCTTTTCGCAACTAGTAAGTGATGATATAGCGCTCTCAAGCTGCTTTTTTAAAGAGTAGATTTCTTGGGTTAATAAACGGACTTCATTAGTAAGTTCTTTAACCTCTGAGTTTGTTGCTGGGTCGGGAAATGTATCGGGTTTTTTCCTGAGGGTAATATTTTCTTCTGTGGGCCTGATAGGTGTTAAACTGTTGTCTCCACCTTTTTTTTGAGAAGCACAGCAGTCTGGACATTTCCAGAGACTTCGTTTATCACTTGGCAGGCTTGATAAGTTAATACATAAAGAACAAAAATATTTTTGACATGTAGCTGTTGAACATTTAATTTTATTTAAGTCCTTTACAGGTTTTAAGCAACCATGACACTTCATTTTTATCACCGATAAAGATTCTAAAAGCGATTTATAACAAAGTAAGCTCACAGAGTAAACGACCAAAAAGGTCCGATCTGTATTTTTATTCTTTGCCGCGTGACGTAGTCGGCCGCGAGTGAATCAGAGGCTATGCAACTCACGGCAAAGTAGGGCTTACTCCACACACGTAACCGTTTAAATCGCTTGCGCACTACAAAAACACACAACTGTCAACACGTCAGCTGATTAGTATTTGTTAAAATTTTAATTTGACTTTTAATTCACGTACACGCTTTATTTTGATGTACTGTTTATAAGTTAATTGGGTAATACACTTATTAACACACTAATGTTCAGAATAAGTTAATTTCACGTTAATTACTATTTATAAACGAACTATTTATGAAGAGATTTAACAGTTAGAACTTTAAAAGTTGACCGAGCGTCAAAGAATGAATAATGATATTAGCTCTGTAACCGTAATAGACCGACGTATTCAAAACTTTAGAATAGAGTAGTTGTACCTGCGATATAGTTTGCGTTACCGTAATTATGAACATACCCTCAATTATGTAGAAGTAAATTTAAAGTTTTTTCTATTTTAGAAAGACAACAATTTTTTTCTGTTTTATTTTGGTCCATAATAAGTTTCAAGTGTGCGAAATTTTATATTTATAAATTAATTTATATATTGTTTAGTATACTTTATGAGTTTTTTAGCATGTAAGTGATGCATTATTTCAAATAAATATCTTCTTTTATTCTTCAAATTTCATTAAAATTATCGTATCTTTAGTTGTAAAAGCATAACAGACAGACAGATTTTAGGCTGCATTTATAGACTAAATATTATGCCATATATTTTCTCTACGTTTATAAATTTCTTTTCGTTTATTATTTTTCTCCTAACTTTGTGAAGATAATAACACAGAAAATAAAATTGTGTATCAAACGTTTATTAAATTTCACGTGACAATATAAAAATAGGGGTTAAAATATGTAGCAAAATTAAAAACTTACCTAACAATTTTTGTATGCGTAGACTTATGTCACTAATATAATTTAATAGATAGATATGGTTTTTTTACAACACCAACGGTCATAATGCAACCCCATAATGCTTGAAACGCAGTAAACTTATCGACGCAGAAACAAACAACTAAACATATTAGGTGTAATTTAGTCGATGGTAATAATTTCCAGCTGTCCACAGCGCGGTCAGCGACAATCAGCGGTCCTTGTTGTGGTATATTGATGAGTAATTGCCGCCACGTGGCTGAAGAATAGTCTAAGAGCCAATTACTTATGATATCTACAATGTAGTCTACGCGCACGATAAATATGTTAAAGAAAATACCCAAAAATTTAATAGTAATGTTATAAAAGTAATGATAGATTTTTTTGGTAGAATCCGCGTTTATTAATAAAATCCATGTAATATTAAGTGTAGGAAGCAGAATCAGTTCCTATAGCTGATTATTATTTTGTACTATGGAATTCCGCATCGAAACGCTTGCTTCTATAAATAATTTAATGGGAATATTAGTTTTGGTAAAAACTTTAACGCTCAGATGATGGTTGGAATATCACATGCAATGTTAGGTAACATTATAACAAATGTTTCTGCTTGTTCTCCCTATTTTTTAAGACTGAGCTTTCAGCCACCACACAGTCCAACTCGTGTTCACAGGTTACATATATCCCACATATTCTGTAGGAAGGAAAATCACATTTAATAGGAACTCTCTATATATTTTATTTTCGTGTCACAAATATGAAATGATGTAAGATAATTAATATTTTTAAACGAAGCTTATGAGTGGGAGGCACAGAGCAAAAAAGAGATAGAGATGAATGTAAGATGGCGTTCTTTTGCTGCCAAATCAAATAGTCAAAGTTTACATAGTCTAATAATTATATTCAAGAATTTTTATACATCCATTCCTTTTTCTTCGTTGTCAACTGATGGACGTCCACTACTGGACATAGATCTCTTCATGAGATCGCCACACCACGCTATCTTTTGCCGCTTGCATCCAGAGACTCCCCGCGACATTTTTAAGGTCGTCTGTCCACTTTGTACCGGTCTACCGACACTGCGATTTTCCTTGCGGGGTCGCTATTCCAACACTTTAAGACCCCAACCCCAATCGGTTTACCGCACTATGTGCACCACCCGTCGCCACTTCAGCTTCGCGACACGCTCATTTCTGATTGGATCTCGTTAAGATACTGCAAGCATAGCTCACTCCATCACCCGTTGAGTGACTCTGAGTTTTCTTATGAAACCCATAGTCATCATCACACCAATCCTACCTAAATATTGCTCTTTATAACTTTTGATATATTAACTCCAAACGATTTATTAAGCAACATTCATAAATGGAGCTGTATACAAGAGACGCAAATACCATTGTTGCTATAAAGTCACGTCAAAACAACTGTCAAAGTCCTCAAGGCGATAACGTCACTTGAAACGCGCACACTGAAGAAGATAATTACAGCTCCTCGACTATCCCCCGCAAACTTGGGGTGAAGAGGGCTCTCCAAGTAATAACAGAGGTGTGCGACTGTGACCACTTTCACCCCGCTTTTCCCTCGATAACAATGGCCATTTGCTAAACTATAAAAACAGGACGAATCGTAAACCTTTTTATCCCTTTACAGAAACAGGTATTTATAATTATCTTACTTTCGGAAATTTTGGAAGTTATATTTGAAAAAGGATATGTATTATTTCGAAATTCATAGTAGTATTCACAAATTCTGTCTGGCTTTGTTTTTGTCTATTAAATTTTCATGTTTAATCCAATGGAATAATACTAATAAATTTTGACACCATTAAAGCTTATATCTATGCTTAGTATTAAAATGACCTAATTAAAATAAAGCTTAATTGAGTTATATACATCGAAATCCTTTATCTGAATGCCATCTATGACATCACGCTACAAAATATTAAAACAGGTCGTGTTTTCATGTCTTCGTCTTTATTGCAATTTGCCACAAAACATTTTTTTTATAATAGGTCACTTTAATACTAAGTGTGCGATATACTGGGTTACCATACAAGACAAAAAAAATCGGATATACTAATAAAACAAATAGGGAAATTCAATACTTGAAGTGAAAAAAAAAAATTGATTCACGTATCCTAAAAAATTGGACAAATTCACCGTCACCATGACGGATGGTCACCCCTCGTCGACTTACTTACGTTTTGTAATTTCTGTTTGATTTATTTACCGCATTATTGCGTGTTTTGTATTCTGTCACTACGTCGTGTTTCTGGTAACTAAACAAAACGTAAGTGCAAATTGCTATGGGGCTTGTGACAAATGTAATGAAAAGTCATAAATCTTTACGACTTGATTGTCTTATAAAAACACGCTAGGGCAAGCCAAGGTAGCACTCAACGGTTGATTTCATAACGAATTTGTCATAAGAGTTGTATGATATTACAAAATTAAGTGATCTGTGAAGTGGTGTTGTTTTTTTTCGAATTGACTATATGCTGTTAGCCCTAACGGCTTTTACAGCGTCACCGGGCGAGGCGGGTGAGCGCAGAATCATCGCCGAAGTTGCGAAATGCGGAGAGTAGAGCGCAGAAGCTCTACTAGCGTCGAGGAACGTCATCCTAAGGGTGCCTCCTGTGAGACCGGACCACGGTTTATGGCGACGTGTAGTGGAGGGCTGATGGTATGACTTTGATTAGTCATTACGACGATGGAAGGGGGGCAAGAAGCCACGACCAACCGAAAGAAATCTGTAAAAAAAAAAAATCTGTCTGAAAAATTGTCAGAAATCTGGGACCTCGTCTTCGCCGGCGAAGAAGCTGTATGTGTGTATTACGTGTTCCTGTGAAAGTGGTGTTCATAAATGAATGGTTGATGAGTCATGATCTTTTCTTACCCATATCCCACTGTAAGTGGGGTGGGCACAATATGTCTTCTTCTTCCATTCTCTTCTATCATTCGTCAACTCTGGTGCCACTCCTTTAACATGCATATCATCCTCCACACAATCCATCCATCTTTTTTTCGGCCTCCCCTAGCCATACATCCATCCACATTCATATTTAAAACTCTTTTAGTCACATGATTTTCATCCCTTCTCATTACATGACCTAACCAACTTAGTCTCGCACGTCTCCCTTTTCTGTATGATTGATAAAATTTCTGATTTCTGAATGATTAATGAGGAATATTCAAAAAAGGTTTAGCAATAAAGCGAAATCTTTAAGCGAAAATCTGCTGCAACTCCATTTAAGATAAAGTAAACCAATGATGGGGATATTCCCCTGTTATATGAGGAAAAACTCTGGGATGGCATATAGCTTTTGTAGATAACATTCTGTACCTAAATCTAGTTGCAATTAATAGTGCCCTGTCTCTAGGCATACAATCCTTTATAATAATAATATTTATTTCTTCTCATATTTAAATCAATTACATTGAAACCTTCTAGAAAGCATGACAATGCCTGTATCAGAAGAATCTCTTCTGTAACAATAACCTTACATGGTTTTTATGTCTACAGTATGCATGGAATAGTGCCTTATTCCTTTATTACATGAGAAAATCCTTCATGGGTACTGAAAACCGCGGTGGGGTGGGTATTGCAGAAGACGGTATTATGCCGGCCTCTTACCGACTAAAACCTCATGGTGTTCCATCTGACTTCCTGGAAACGGAACCAAAGTAATTCTGAATGCATCACGTCTGCACCCTCGTCAGCAGTAGCCGCTCTATGCATCTGCTCCATGTAGGACCTATTAATCAGGACCTGTTACGATCACAAACAACGCATATTTTTTATTGGGCTAATGCATCGCCCGGCCCTATTCCTAAAGCATGAACAGAATATTGCCATATGCCGATAAAATGTACATATATACTATGAGTGATTGCAGAATTGTAAGGAACCAGAGTGTGTTTATAAATTCTGTTTGAACACATTAAATGCTCTATTTGCATGCAACCTGGCCCCTTGTTTAATCGAGAGGTTTCGATAGGTCTCATCCAGTGTATTAGTGGGTTTCACAGAAGCGGTACAAGACATAAGATGAAAGCGATTAAATTGTATATCCGAAACAAAACAATTCAAACTCAACTAAATCTATTTTAACTATTATAGTTTAGAAAATCCTTGCAAGGCTTGCCTAGTCATCACCCTCATAATCAAACAAATCTGATCAATAAAGCGGTCTTTGGTTTACGATGATATATAAAACAAATTTATAAGTATTTAGATAGGCATATTGCCATCTTAGATTTCATGATGATAATCGATGATTTCATCAAACACCAGCTAAGACATGAGGAGGTAATGCGTTAATCTATGATCAATACGCCTGGAACTTATAAGAATTTGGTTTGCCATAATAAACATCAGATTCCATTTTTTTACGGTTCAGACTACAGAATTGATTTATACGAACGGTCATAGCCTTTTTTATCTTCATAAAAACTCAACTTCCTCCCGATTGTTCCTTTCTCTAAGCGTTTCTCCAAGTTATACTTGGTTAAAGCGTTTTACACGTAAGAACTTGTTCTCAAGAGACCTACTAAATCCAACACGCCAGTAACAAAGTCATCATCTACATAAATAAAAGTTGTACTTGTGATATGAACCTGACAGTCAGTGGAATAGTATCAGGTCCCTTTACTGTACTCTTCCTAATCCAAGATCTATCTCCCTTATTTCCTTCATATATGTTGTAATATTCCATGACGATCCAATATTTAAGTCGATATGATTAGTCGTTCTTCCCTCAACACTTAGACCACGTGTTAACTATTAACTAACCGTAAGCAACGCGAACTCTCTAAACTTAGGTCTCGAGAAGCTTGAGGTAGTTTCAGATTTCAACTAGTGATAAGGATCGGAGTAACATTAAACCGTTCAGTAAACTCGATCGGGGATGTAAAACAACATTATGACTCTTATATAAAGGCTAGAGATAGATATAAATAAGTACATATTTTCAGTGCTCTGCCAAGACTTCAGAGACTAAGCTTTTTTATCCGTAAAAAGCCCCTTTGGAATCCCGACACTTGAGTCGGACGAGCGACGGTATGTTAGACTCGCACCGACTAAAACAACCTGTGTACTCTACCACGCTGCTGGTGACGGGGACGGGGTACCCTTGTACACATCAGTCTCATCCCCGTTAGCAGAAACTCTAAACCACCTTTGCTACCCTTGCGTTGGGGCCTCTCTAAAAGTGGCCTCTCCGCTAAACGATGCATTAGCACCAGATGCATCGATCGCCTCGGGGACCTCTAAGCCAGGCGTCCGATATACCCCGTTCGAAACGCCCGAAGGTCCTCTGGTAGGGGGGCAGACGATGGGTTTGGGCAAATCGCTAACAGCTGGACTAATCCGCCTTCTTCCGCTGCCTTCTTCCGTGAGATAACGTCCTCGCTGAAGGGGAGATACTTTAAGCTGCCTTGATATCTAGCTCATGTACTGATCTGTGGTGTTTATCTGGCCCACCCAAATAGGGTGCCATTGGCATATATTTTATATGTATTTCATGTAACTGCATGCAGTTGCCAAAAATTTCGGACGTAAAATTAAGCAATTTACGATTGGTACTCTAACGATTTCCGATTAGCTTTGATTTGCTGCCAGCCCTTGACAATTGGTGTAATTTATTCCGCCATACAATTAATAATTAAAAACTGTTTTAAAAAGCAAATTCAATTTGAAATATTATATTTAATTAAAAGCTCATTGAAGTAATTGATAGAATTAGGCTTCGGAGATCCATAATGGAAAAGTAATAATAAAATTAATAGAAAATATATATATAATGCTAAATGTAGAGTAGACTATCGCAAAGCAAACCGCTTTGCGATTTTGTCGTGGAGTCTATCTCTTGATGATGCTTCGGTTTCGGGCCGAAACGATTGTTGAGTTTGTGATATTGAACGTGTGAAATACCTGTGTATTGTGGTGGCGCTGGTCGAGGTTTGTGCATGTGTTTTTACTTCATGTCCTGCATGAAAGCGGGTATGAAAACGGATAGTCTACTCTACATTTAGCATTACACATATTTTCTATTTATTTAATCGCGAATAACAGCAAAATAATTTGATTAATAATTATTTCAATAAAAAATTCAATTTCTTACACACAAAATTATTTGAATTATTTATAATTTAATAACGTATACTATTATCGTTTAGGAAGAGAAACAAAAAAGGAAAAAATAAACCTTTTAGCGTTAAAAAAAGGGTTTTACATATGTAAACACAGGTGTTGCAAAATATAAACACTATGTCAGCGCAAGCGAGCGTTTTTCGCCACATATTAATTTAACATTGCTTTACTTGTCTATGTTTATAAAATTTACTCCTGAAACTGATATCATAAATTAATCCCACATAACGATTCAATAAATTCTATTATATGCTATTTTTTAACTTTAGTCAGACGCTATAGATGAAATAAATTTATGTTCTTACTGTAAGATAGTAAATATCGTTACACGTTTTATTTAAAAATACCTTTATCTGCTTTCATAAATTACCACGTAAGCTACACCAAGGTGCATTCACTTACCTGAAACAATAAAACAAATTGAGTTATGTGATTGTAAGAAACTTCAATGCCATTATCAATAAAATATTCAATTTCCACTTTCTTCATTCACTTCGCACCCAGAATACCAAAAAGACCTAGTCAGTGTTGCCAACACAAAAGTACATAATAAAAAATAAAAATATTTAACAATTAATTCAAAAGAATGACGATAACTTAACAATTACATGGATAATTATATGCTTATGAGGGTGGTCTATTTTACTCAAACGGATACCACACGGTTAGTCAACTTACCTTAGTCGCCTTTTACGACACCTCGGTAAGAAATAAGGGTGGTACATTCACACAATTCGGCCGGATACCACACGGCGTTACAATGAAAAACATTATTAATAAAAAAGTGTATAAAGGTCAACTTATTTAGATACTTCACCAGAACAATTAGCTACATGATGCCATGTTATCAGCGTGTTTTGTGTACAAATAGATAAAATACTATTTGTCGAACGCCCGTCTGCACTGCCTGCCATGGGTGCTACAGCCCAGCATCCCTGTTTGTTCCACCACTCGCAATTAAAGCGGCTGAGTGGTGGATTGTCGCAAGGAAGAAATGTTTTTTGTTGTATAAAGCTCTCTTCCACCATTACTTGTGGTTAGAAGGGTGTTAGTAGGAACTGACAACTTCTATCTACATATTATACTAGCAATCGTCAGTGACTCCGCCCGCGTGGAAAGATTAAAACCGTAATATAGTCTTTTGATAACCATGAAAATGGTTAAAGTGGAATAACCTTAAAATCTAGACATATGCTGTCGCGGACTTTTATTTAGAACTTTTAGAGGGAAAGAATTTTGTAATGCTTTAAATTTTGCCGATTACGCATTATTTTTTATCACTGCTCCTCCCTATTTCATCTTAGCATGATGTTATATAGCCCATACTCTTTCTCGATACATGTACTATCTTACATTGAAATAATTTTTAGTAGTTTTTGAAATAGTTCCTTAGATAAGCGCGTTCAAAAAATCAAACAAACAAACTCTTCAGCTTTATACATTAGTAATATATAAAGCTTTAGATAATTTATAATTTAAATTTATTATGGCGATCATTAGTTAGGGTAAAATATTGAGATTTCAAAAACGTGTCCCTTTTTACTTGTTAAACATTAATATATGGGGGATGATCCATTGAAAAGAAATGATTGGAGTGGAGATAAAAATGAGTGATTTCAATCAAGTTGCGATTATTTCTGCAATAAAGGGCATACGGCTACAATCTACACCCTCCCTATTATTAATATCATTTACTTTTACCCCTGAATTGAATTCTTTTACCCCTGAATTCTTACTAACATAGCTCAATAGTGGTCTTCAGAGCCCTTTTCTGTGAACGTATAATTTTAATCAAGGATATATTATACGGTGGCATATACTAGACATTAGATTTACGGCTGAGTAGAATAGACGACCCTCATTTCTGAGGTGTTGTAAAAGGGGACTAAGGTAAGTTGACCCGCTGTATAGTATCCGGCTGAGTAGAATAGACAAATAGACTAACCTCATTTCTTGCCGAGGTGCCGTAAAAGGCGACTAATATAAGTTGACTTGCAGGGTGGCATCTCGTTGAGTAGAATAGACCATCCTCACTTTTAAGGGGTCGTAAAAGGGGACTAAGTTAAGTTGACCCCCTGTATGGTATCCGGCTGAGTAGATTAGACCACCCTTATTTCTGAGGTGTAGTAAAAGGCCACTAAGGTAAGTTGACCCGCTGTATAGTATCCGGCTAAGTAGAATAGACCATCCTCATTTCTGAGGTGTCGTAAAAGGCCACTAAGGTAGGTCGACCCGCCGTGCGGTATCCGGCTGAGTGAATAGACCGACCTCATTTCTTGCCTAGATGCCGTAAAGGGCGACTAAGATAACTTAAATTCAGGCAGGCGGCCAGTCGTAAAATAGCTAGCCATGTATCATGTTTAAAACATGTTGCGTACCCGACGCTGTTACCGACATAGCTTATCGTATCGCGAATCTGAGGTGACAATGGGCGGGGCACGTAGTACGTGGAACCGATGGAAGTTGGGGTCCTAAGGTGCAGGAATGGCAACCTCGCACCAAAAAGACTTTTGCTCAACAGTGGACGTCCATTGGTTGAGAAAAAAGAAGTGCCGATGCCACTTAGAGTGGTGTAAGGGCAAGAGAATGATGATGGATGATAGTAAAATAATTTAATTTTCCATATAAGTACATTGCTAGCTGTTCATGCTGAGCACATTGTATTCGCTTTGAATCTTTAAAAATCTCTTTAAAGATTCAAAGCAAGTATGAACTAAAGTTTTCTGGCACTAAGCCAGGCCGGGCTTAGATGGTCTTTGACTTCTCGAAATCCCAAGCCGCACTCAGCTCATAAGTCAAGTCTTGTATTTATTTCGACGCCATTATCTTCCTAATTGCCATCCACGTTTATCTTGGAAATTTTAACGCCTACTGTTTCAAAATCTTAAATTATTACATGCATTGAATGCATGGAATGGTTGAATGAAATGTTTTTAACTTAAGTCTTATACACTCTCGCCAAGTTTCCTCGAGCGAAGCTATCACCGCTTACAATGTTTCTCGCTTAGTTTTCAATTTTTTTTTTCATACGGATTTGAAGGGAATTTTTTTTACGTGACCTGATCGAAAATTTGTAAGATGGAAGGAGAGTAGATCGCCGGCGCGGCGTAGGAGAGGAAGTTTTTTTACTTCGCTACCTACTTTTTACCACGCGGCGAAAATATAAGTCTGCGCTTGTTGTTTCGTTTAGACAGCGCAGGGCGCTTGTGCGAAACAAATTGTAATTTTTATTATAAAGGATTATAAAACGGGTGATTTATATAATAGACAAAGTAGGAACCGACATAAGCTTGCGGCTCCTGCTTTACGCCTTACAAAAGTACGTAAGTCGTTTGTGGGGATGGGTTCCATAATAGAATTCTGCAATCAATTTTAGCTTTGCCGTTACAGCAGTTTAAATACACGGTTAAAGAGAGTCTGAGACAGAAAGCCTACTCTTGAGGATTACTTAGATGATAAGAATGTGTTTATTGCTCTCTTCGAACCTGCAAAAGACAGTAATGAATAAATGTAACTAGTATCAAGAATTATATTTTTAAAAGAGCAAACGCCGAGTTTCTTTCTGGCTCTTGTCGGCTTTCTGAACCAGCAGTAGAGTTGACGATTCAAAAGCACTTGTTTACAAGTTTATTTGAATAAAGAAGTCTGCATATCTCTAGCTTTTAAGGTTAACCCACTTTAACTATTTATGGTTATCAAAATATTATATTACGGGTTTAATCTTTGCACGCAGGCGGAGCCGCTGGCGATTGCTAGTTATTTATAATATAACAAGTATAATCATTACTTTTATATTACAAAACTCCGACGCCGTGTGGTATCCGCCTGATTAGAATAGTACCACCCTCATTTCTTACCGAGGTGTCGTAAAAGGCGACTAAGGTAAGTCTACCCGCCGTGTGGCATCCGGCTGAGTAGAATAGACCACCCTCATTTCTTACCGAGGTCTCGTAAAAGGCGACTAAGGTAAGTTGACTCACCGTGTGGTATCCGGTTAAGTAGAATAGACCACCCTCTTCCTTAACGAGGTGTCGTAAAATATGACAAAAGTAAGTTGATGTCAGGCAGGCGGCCGGTCGTAAAATACGTAGCCAAATCATGTGACAACATGTTTATTACATGTTGTGCCGAACCCCACTTAGAGTGGGAACAGGAAGGTGTGTGTTTGTTTGTTAAAAAGAGGCTGATGCAGAAAGCCTACTATACTCTTGAAGATTATTTGGAAGATAAGAATGTGTGGATATATTTCTCTTTGAACTTGTACAAGACAGTAACGACTTAATGTAAATAGTATTAAGAATTATATTTTAAAAGAGCAACCGCCGAGTTTCTTGCTGGCTCTTCTCGGTAGGAACAGCTTTCCGAACCAGCAGTAGAGTTGACGATTCAAAAGCACTTGTTTACAAGTTTATTTGAATAAAGAATATTTTGAATTTTGAATTTGTGTATTACAAAACTCCGCAAAGTAACACCTAATGAATAATTGTTAAGCAATTGTTAACTCTTTAACTAAGTAATTGTTTTCGAGGATAACATAATCTTCCATTTACTTTGTTCCTAGTACACTAGTTTCAATTATCAGTACTCCCGCTACATTTTTCATTATTACAGCCGGCTAGCTGTGGGGGGTGGGGTGTGTTCTGCAGTAAAGGGGGATGTTGCATTCAGTGCGACCATTTATTTTTATTTGCTTAATCGGATTTATATAAATACTGTTTTGCATGTGACATAGAGCACCTACAAAAAGAGCTATTCATGATTATCCTATAATATACGAAAGTTTGTGAGTATGGATGTACGTTTGTTACCCTTTCACGGCGAATCCGCTAAACCAATGAAATTTGGCACAATTGTTTCTTATACACCGGGATAACATAAAGATATAGAAATCCTGTTAATTCTACAGTAATAGGATGACATTGAAGAGCGCCATCTATTATAAAAATCACGTGACAACCGTCCACGCAAACGAAGTTGCGGGTAAAAACTAGTAAAGTATATTATGAGTGTCTCCCTCTCAATAACATAGCCTCATTTCTTACCTAGGTGTCGTAAAAGGCGACTAAGGTAAATTGACTCGCTGTGTGATATCCGGCTGTTTAGAATAGACCACCCTCATTTCTTACTGCAGTTTCGTAAAAGACGACTAAGGTAAGTTGACTCGCCGTGTGATATCCGGTTGAATAGAATAGATCAACCTCATTTTTATAGAGGTGTCGTAAAAGGTGACTAAGGTAAGTTGACGTCAGCGAGGCAGGCAGTTGTAAAATACCTAGCCAAATTATTATTATTATTATTTTTTATAAATATATGAGACACTTATACAAACGGTCGTCCGTCCCCAAAGTAAGTAACTTAATACTTGTGTTATGGTAGACAGACAACTGGTGAATATATACTTATATATTTTTTAAATACATACTTAAATACACCCATCATGTTATAACATGTTATGCTGACTGCACTTATTGTGGGGTAAGGGCAGGAGGATGCTGTTGATTAATTCCCCATAAAAACAGTAACTTTCCCTCCTGATACGCCAGTCTAAGGAATCCGCGTTGCATGCAGTAAAATCTAAAGATCAGCAGAAAACTGAACCTAGAACTTTAAGCTTACGGTCCGAATATAAATTTAATTTAAGGGTGTTAAATTAATCCAATATACGAGCCTGTCTGTTCTCTCGCTGCGCGGGATAAGGTGCTCGCATAACTTGTTACTTCAGTCTACAACTATATTTCTTGCTTCAGATCTAACGTGGAGCTACTACTTTCGTGTGAAAAACCTGTTTAAGCCAGCTATTTTAATTGTAAGAAACTAGCAACCTTAGCTTGCTTCGCCGGAATTAATTTAAGGATATTAGTAGTCAAAAAAAAACTTTCATTGCCAGTTCAAAAAATGTCACTCGCCACTAAACTGTACAGGAGTATACGCTGAGTCAATTTTAAGATTACATGAAAATTTCATTTAAATTATCCAGCCGTTTCGAAGTTATAAGGACCTTATATACATACTTTCTCTTTTCTATATAATACATATTATAAAGATAATGTATTGCTTTATTAGAATTCATAGTAACTATATGAATTCATATAAAGAATAATGGCACCTATATATCAAATAGATTGACCTCTGGTCTGTTATATACTCAGACCATTTCCTTACAAGAACCTGTAGAACTTAAAATGTCCTTCATGGCATAGTTTGATGCCTTGATATTACCTTACTCATTTATATCATTATTTCTTTTGTATTATGGATCTCCGCAAAGTAACGCCTTATTCTATAAATTATTTATATCATCTCTTGCCGTTATCCCACTAACTGGGGTCGGAACAACATGTTACAAACATGTTGTCATATGATTTGGCTAAGTTTTCAAACCGCCCGCCTGCCTGACGTCAATTTAACTTAGCCGTATTTTACGACACCTCGAAAAGATATGAGGGTGTTCTATTTTACTCAACCGGATACCACACGGTAGGTCAAGTTACCTTAGTCGCCTTTTACGACACCTCGGTAAGAAATGAAGGTGATCTTTTCTACTCAGCCGGATTGCACACAACGGATCGACTTATCTTAGTCGCCTTTACGACACCTCGGTAAGAAATGAGGGTGATATATTCTACTACGCTTGATACCACATCTTTAGTTATAGATATCACCATAAAGATATACCAGTCTCTAAGTTTAGCATAACAGCGGCGTGTAAACATCATTCATACAAAACTTGTGTAAATTCCATTTCGAATTCCAAATCCGCACAAAACGTCTGCTTGAAGGCAACAAAGGTCCTATTCTCGTGACCCTTGACATTTAACGCAAAAAATCTACACAAAAGAGACAACGATATATATTAAACGCGAGGAAACGAGATGACAAATACATTACAAATGCCCAATCGACTTCGGTAAAAATCCCGGGCAGCCGCGAAATCAAACGGTATTGTGATTCTAACCGGGGTAATTTCCACCCCTACACCGGGACATTTGCATTTATATGAAGAAATCATTCAACAACCCGCGACGGCCTACAGTTTCCTTTTCAAAGTGTACGATTATCGCTGTGGAAGATTTTGTATTTGTTGCTTATGAATTTACATCCCACTTCTGAATTGTGAAACAGTTTGTGCGTTAGTTGAAATTTAATTAATGTTGACGCGAGCGGTAATCGCTTACTGTTTAGATATTGATAATCTGTTTAGATATTAATAAACTCAATATTCGTTTTTTTTTTAATTTATTATCCAAAATTATGAGACATAAAATTAACATATATGTTTATATATGTTAATTTTATGTTAGGATAGTAACACCTTTCGAAAACCACGCAGGGTTTATATGAAGGTGTGGAATCTTTGTGTAATAATATAAGTTTTTTAATTTTATCTTTTCAATTCTTTTTATGTGACAATAATATAAGTTAATAATTTCAAATTTTTACCTTAAGGTTAGGTAATTGAGAAAAATATTCCTTAAGCAATGATAATTTATTATCTGTCTTATGAAATGACTATTTTGTATCAATTACCGAAAAAAGTAACAACATTGCGTCGTCAAATAAGAAAGTCTGTTTCCCTGCCTGTATGTTACTCTTTTACAACCAATTCGGCTAGATTATCATCGTTGAAATGAGACTCACTTAGAGGTTTAATAGCATGGACTACCTTTTAGTGTAAAAAATAATACCCTAGTTTCCTTCAAACAAACGAAAAAAAAACAAATTGGTAGTATATTATTTTGTTTCAATTGCTATGCAAGCAAAAAAAAATAGATTTGTATTATGGATTTATATAATGTAATCCTAAATTTTATTAATTACATCACAGAAACAATAACTGGCTGTTATTTTACTACCCACATGTCCGCACAGACCATAGACACAGTTTCGTAAATAGCGTTGTGGTGTTTGTGTCTAAGTTTACTTATTTAGCACAGACTCAAACGCGCACTAATAGTATGTCAATACACGTCTACTCTCGCCCGCAGCTCTGGTGTTACTAACGTGGTGCGTTAGAGACTGTGTGGATATTGATGGATGAATGTTTGTCTTTATGTAAATATAGAATATAATAATCGCACTTTTCAGCCCACATTTACTACAAGCATACATGTTTTAATCTCGCACAAGTCAAAGACATAATTCCTCGTGCGGGACGTATAATTTTAGCACACAAAAACTTCATTAGGGCGTGAGGACAAAGCGCGGTCATTGTTTGTTATTTTGACCGTTTTTGTGGGCCGCCTTTGTCCCCGCACCATAAATGTGACCTTTATCTGGTACACACAGGGTGATTTAGAATGGATTCATGGTGACGCGAGAATAACGCAATGGGCTGAGTTGGGTGTATTTTTTATTAAAATTTTAGAGCTTATGTCAGACAGTTAAAAGTAATGGCATGTTACTATCCCACAACTGGACATAAGTCTACTGTCTCCATTTTTTTTGGGATTGCAGCTAAGGCCTACCACTTTGCTTCAATGCGGATTGGTAGGTTTGGAAAATACTCCAGAGATATGCAGGTTTTCTTTCACCGTTGCGAGTAATAAATTGCTAATATCAATTAGGCACTAAGTTTAAATTGAAATACTTATTGGTGCCTGCCCGGGGTTTGAACCCGTGACCCCTGGGAAAAGTCACATGGACTCACCGCTGGTTTATCACACGATTACATACAATATATTGTTTTTTTTCGTGCTACAAACATTACATACATCTTCCTGCCCATGTTATAAATAAATAAATATATCGGACACAAACACGGTCGTCCGTCCCCAAAGTAAGTAACTTAATACTTGTGTTATGGGTGACAGACAACTGGTGAATATATACTTATATAATTTTTAAATACATATATACACCCAGGCTCGAAGAGCCAAAAAATTCGCCTCGGCGGGAATCGAACCCGCGACCCGCGGCGCTGAAGGCAGGATCACTACCCACTGCACCAACGGGCCAGTCCTGTGACAACCTGTTATAAACATGTGTCACATGATTGGGTGACGTATTTTACAACCGTCCGCCTGCCTGACGTCAACTTACCTTTATCACTTTTGCGACATGCAGTAAGAAATACGGTGGTGTATTCTACTTAGCTGAATACCACACGGCGAGTAAACATACCTTGATCGCTTTTACGACACCTCGATACGAAATGAGCTGAGTCCGATTACATAGCAATTTTTTTTTCATGCTTCCCACCTATAATGGGTAGAAGGCTAACCTCAACTGAAATTGAAACCAAATTCGCAAACTCGTGCAACATATGATGTTAATTCATTTAGCCCCCAAAACATTAACGTTTCAATTTATACTTGAACACACAGAAACTTTTAAGCACAATCACGTTAATTGAAAGACACCCGAGCGAGGGCTGCGGTGGTAATGAGACTTATTTTAATAAAGGTTAAAATAACCCCAAGCTTAGTTAGGTTAACCTGCGCCACGTGTCGAGGGATGATTGGTCCTTTAATCTTGGATGTACACTCAGCGACCCAGATATGGTATTTAGGAAGGGTAGAATAAATTATTAAAATAAATTTTTATATTACTACAATTTATATAACGATATGTATATAAAGCTGTGATGGCCTAGCGGTGCGACCGTGTGAATCTCTAGAGACGATCATGGGTTCAAACCCGGGCAGGCACCAATGAGTTTTTCTATTAAAACTTATGTGTCTAATTGATAATTGCAATTTATCACACGCTTTTCGGTGAAGGAAAACATCGTGAGGAAACCTGCATATCTCTAGAGAATTCTGGAGATATGTGTAACCTACCAATCCGCATTGGAGCAGCGTGGTAGGTCTTAGCTCCAATCCTTCTCTCCAATAACGGAGAGAAGAGGCCTATGCCCAGCAGTGGGATAGTAACAGGCCGCTACTTACTTACTTTACTTATGTATATAAAGACAACAGAAACGATATGTATACGCCATGTGGCATCCGGCTGAATACAATAATACCACCCTCATTTCTTACCGAGGTGTCGTAAAAGGCAACTAAGGTAATTTAACCCACCGTGTGGTATCCGGTTGAGTAAAATAAACCACCCTCTTTCTTACCGAGGTGTCGTAAAACGCGACTAAAGTAAGTTGACGTCAGGCAGGCGGCCGATCATAAATTACGTAGCCAAATCACGTGACAACATGTTTGTAACATGTTGTGCCGACCCCACTTAGAGTGGGATAAGGGCAGAAAGATGATGATGATGAGAAACGATATGTAGAAAGTGTATTTTTGTATAGTGCATCATCAGATATTAGGTTCCACGATTCAACTTCAAAATATTCTTTATTCAAGTAAACTTGTAAACAAGTGCTTTTGAATCGTCAACTCTACTGCTGGTTCGGAAAGCTGTTCCTACCGAGAAGAGCCAGCAAGAAACTCGGCGGTTGCTCTTTTAAAAATATAATTCTTATTGCTAGTTTACATTTAATTATTACTGTCTTGTAAAGGGTAGAAGAGTAGCTATATCCACGCATTTTTATCATCCAAGTATTCCTCAATAGTATAGAAGGATTTCCGTATTAGCCTTTTAATAAGAGTGTTTTTAAATTACTGTAATGGCAAAGCTAAAATTGATTGCGGAATATTATTATAGAATCTTATACCAAAACCCACAAATCACTTACGTACTTTTACAAGGCGCAATGCATGCGGTTCCTACTTTGTCTATCCTATAGATCGCCAATCTTTTTATAATTATGTATTTTCTTATGCGCAAAAATTAATTTGCTAAAAATATACTGTGAAGCCAATGTGAGAATACCCATTTCCTAAAACTCCTCTCGCAGGGAATCACGTGAACTTCAATTGTAAATGCCAATGCCACTCTATTAAGTAATAATTTTCAATGTTAGCGCATTTACCCCATAACAATATTCCATAAGACATAATGCTATGGTACTTCCAGCAAATTATAAAAATATATTAAAAAATAGATAAAATCGCAACATTGCATTTGCTTTTAGTAAATATTTAATATTTTTAGCTTCAAGTATAGTGTATAGCCGGCCGTATAAACACGCTGTCCCGCCATATTGTGCGATACCCTTATTTGCGAACGGGGGCGTGTAATTAGCTTTATTTATAAATGTTTGCTTGTTTGATTGATGCGGTGGATAAATGTTGCAAAAGCCTTTAGGCTCGCATCGACAGATGGGATCCATTTTAGTATTGGAAATGAAATTTAAATATTCATAGCCAGTCTGAATAACAAATTTTATATTTCTAAACTTGAAGTATGTGGCGTAGAGATGTGGAAATTTGCAACTTGAAATTTTGAAAAATTGATTTTGATTCTAGTTTTTTGTAATACACTAGATGTGCTTGCGGTTCCGCCAATGTAGAAATCAGTGTATTTAAACGAAATTTTGAACATAAAAGTAGTTATTGCGAGTTAACCATAACAGCTAGAGAAACTGTTTCGGACTTTTTTGTAATATTTTTGTTGACCGACAATTCTCTACTACATTACTTTAATGTATTTCTGTTTGTTTACGCAGTGCACGCGATTAAAGCTAACAGCAGGCGAATGAGAAATAATGAGCTTTCGGTGATGTTCATAGCTTTTTGAAACTTTATAATCTTGTTAAAACAAGTATGTTAGACAAAGAAAATGTTGAATATATACAGACTTATTGACAGATTGGAGACCAAAATTATTGTCTATGTCGTGTCCTAAAATGTTAGCAACTTGTTTACAGGTTAAAGCACATTCAAAATTCATGTATCCAGATTCCACACGGGGGAAAGTTATATTTATAAAGTTAAGTTATATAAAGCTACTATTTTGAAATATATTTCTCAAATAATTGATAAACACTTTTCCAGGCTGTTAGTTTTCATAAATTAACAGCCAAAATTTACGGCACTATAAAATCAAATCAAACAGCATTTATTCACATACAATACTTTCATGCACATAAACAATTTAATCTCATAACAAATATAACAAAGAATAAAAAAAGTACTAAACAATTAAGATAAAAAAAGAAATAACAAAGTAAAATTAAAGGGGGGGAGGTACATCCGAAATATACAAATATATGCATGGAAGTATGACATGCAAAACGGTATGTCACTCAGCTTTTGCTAAGGCTAAACCTTGGCACTGACTTTCAGGTACATCCTACCGTTTCTGGACGACAGTGACAAGCGGATGAGATTATAAAACACGATATGTAAACCTATTATATAAAACTATTTCTATCATATATTCTACTAAAAACAAGTGAATGAGACGTACTTATAACTAACTATAAAGTACTAGTGGCCCGCTCCGGCTTCGCACGGGTATAAAATATATAGCCTATGTCACTCAGTGAAAAAACTGATTAAAATCGATCCAGTAGTTTCGTTTTATTCAATACTGCCCGTGGCCCGCACGCGTTAAATTTGGAGTAACAATTCCCCTTTCCCTATATCATGAAGATTCCCTGCTATCTTTCGAATATCTAAATTCATATACTACATTTATAGGGACAGACAGAGAAAGCTTTAAAAAGCTTTGAAAAGACGTTTAGCTATTATTTTGATAGTTGTCAAATTTTTTACCATACTCAACCAAAGACAAAATTACGTTTAGTTGTCATTTATGTTTTGTTATTTCAATGTCATTTGCGTTTTGTTATTCCAAGTCATAGTCGTTTTTATGTAGTGTAACAACGCAGCCGTGTCGATACTGCAAGCAAGCAAGCAAGCCATGACGTCACATCTTGCCACAGACTTTCGCGCCATTTTGACGTGGGAGATGTGACAGCCGCTGTCATTAGCAGCTAGCCCGCGGATAGCGAGTGAGAGTTTGCTTTAATTATATTTTTGCATTTCTTATGAAAACAATAAAACTGATTTAGAATACTTCTTTTATTGATACTAGTAGTTTTTTAACAGTAGTATTACAAATTGTTGAACCATACAATCAGTATTAGGGGCGGACGCGCGGCGCGTTACACCAAATTTCAATTTGGCCAAACCGCGGGTCCAAGAGTACAGGATTAACAGGACCCAACGAAATGCGGTACTTAATAAAATATGTGATGGATAATGATCGAACTACGTCACTGCAGAATGCCTAATGTTTGATCACGTGACAAAGAAATTTTATAGAATACTAGTTGTACAAGCGGCTGAATTTGGGTCAACTTTATTATGAAGTATCTTCAACAAAGTGTTTTTCCTGTTCCCAAAGGAAAAAGGGTTATTTTTTTATTCAAATTCATAATATTTTTTATTCAAGTATACATGTAAGCAAGTGCTTTTGAAACGTCAACTCTACTGCTGGTTCGGAAAGCTGTTGCTACCGAGAAGAGCCAGCAAGAAACTCGGCGGTTGCTCTTATTACTAGTTACATTTACTCATTACTGCCTTCTACAGGTTCAAAGACACCTATATCCACACATTCTTATCACCTATGTTATCTTAAAAAGTATAGTAGGCCTTCTGTAGCAGCCTCTTTTTAACAGTTTTTTTAAACTGCTGTAATGGCAAAGCTAAAATTGATTACGGAATTTTATTATAGAATCTCATACCCAAACCCGCAAACGACTTACGTACTTTGGCAAGGCGCAAAGCAGGAGCCGCAAGCTTATGTCGGTTCCCACTTTGTCTGTTATATCTGTTACATCAACTATCGTTTTATAATTCTTTATATTTTTATGTACATAAATTAAAGTGCTTAAAATAAACTGTGCAGCAAATGTAAGAATACCTGTTTCCTAAAATTTCTCTCGCAAGGAATCACGCGGAATTAAATTATAAATTCCACGTATGGCTCTGTTTTGTAATACAAACATTTTTTCATTATCTACGCATTTACCTCACAGCAATATTCCATAAGACATAATTCTCTGGAAGTAAGCAAAAGTAAGCTGTGATGGCCTAGCGGTGCGACCGTGTGAATCTCTAGAGACGATCATGCATTCAAACCCGGGCAGACACCAATGAGTTTTTCTATTAAAACTTATGTGTCTAATTGATAATTGCAATTTATCACACGCTTTTCGGTGAAGGAAAACATCGTGAGGAAACCTGCATATTTCTAGAGAATCCTAGGGATATGTGTAACCTACCAATCCGCATTGGAGCAGCGTGGTAGGTCTTAGCTCCAATCCTTCTCTCCAAAAATGGAGAGAAGAGGCCTATGCCCAGCAGTGGGATAATAACAGGCCGTTACTTACTTAAAATAAACAAGTTTTGCTGTTTCTACGTTTGTGAACTGTATTATCTTTCGAATAGCGTAGACCGCTGAATTCAGTTTCCCTGCGACACAAAATCGCATATGTGATATGGAACTACGCAAAGAGACAATCTTTTACATTAAGGATAAGTTTAAACTCGCCTTCCATAGACTTTCCACTCCATTTCCCATCACCAAATTTCGCACATCGCAATTTCTGTACACTCTAGATATGTTAATACGACTGAATAAATAATTCATATAAGACGTATCGGCGTCGTTTTCATCTGTACCCTTATCTTTATCACGTGACAATAGGGTTTAATTTGGCGTAAAATTAATTCCAATTACGTAGGTAGAACAGAGATTTATACGGAACAAGTAAATGATTCATTTAGGGTTGCTTTCGTCGTGTTGTGCTCGCAATTAGAAAGCGGTTGCGAATGAGTTGGTGGAAATGGAAAATGATAATGGTATAATCTGCGAAATTATAATTAAGTTCTCGTCATACAAAATTATATCATAATAGTATTTACTGCGTGGTATTGGGCTAAATAATAATAAATAAATAAATATATGGGACACTTACACACACGGTCGTCCGTCACCAAAGTAACTTAATAATTGTGTTATGGTAGACACACAACTGGCGAATATATACTTATATAATTTAAATGCATATTTAAATACAAATATACACCCAGGCTCGAAGGTCAACAATTTCTTTTTTTTATAAAAATGGTTGGCCCTCGGTGAGAATCGAACCCGCGACCCATGGAGCTGAAGGCAGAGTCACTGCCCACGGCGCCAACGGGCCAGTCAATGTATAGAATAGTACCACCCTCATTTCTTACCTATGTGTCGTAAAAGGCGACTAAGGTAAGTCAACCCACCCTGTGGTATCCGGTTAAGTAGAATAGACCACCCTCTTTCTTAGCGAGGTGTCGTAAATAAGGTAAGTTGACGTTAGGCAGGCGGCTGTTCGTAAAATACGTAGCCAAATCATGTGACAACATGTTTATATGTTGTGCCGACCCCACTTTGAGTGGGGTAAGAGCAGGAAGATGTGAATAGTATTTACAAGCTGTGCCCGTGGTTTCGCCCGTAGATATCAGTGGATATAAATGTCATAATTTTGATCAGTTTAAATCCCGACTCCACATGAGTTTTAAGCTAAAAAGTAGGCTATATGTTACTCCACAACCTCCTCTATCTTACAGTGAAAGTCCTATCAAAATCGGTTGAACCGTTCCGGAGAATACTATAAAACTAAACCATCCGACAGAAGTACACGACCTTTTACTAAACACCTCACACAAATCCGTTGTATATTTTGACAAAATCACATGCAGACAGACAACTTTTGAAAATTTAATAAAATATATGTATATGTTACTCTAGAATCATCATCCTCCTCCTGTCATGTTGCGTCCACCTCTAAGTGGGGTCGGCACGACATGCTGTAAACATGTTGTCACATGATTTGGCTACGTAGGACCGGCTGCCTGCTTGACTTCAACTTACTTACGCCTTTTACGACACCTCGGTAAGAAATGTAGGTGGTCTATTCTACTTAGCCGGATACCACAAGGCGGATTAAATAATATAACCATAAGTGAGTAAAAATGATGAGTAAGTAGCGTCCTGTTACAATCCCACTGCTGAGAATAGGCCTCTTCGCTCCGTTTTTGGAGAGAAGGTTTGGAGCTAAGACCTACCACGCTGCTCCAATGCGGATTGGTAGGTTACACATATCTCCAGAATTCTCTAGAAATATGCAGGTTTCCTCACGATGTTTTCCTTTACCGAAAAGCGTGTGATAAATTGCAATTATCAATTAGTCACATAGGTTTTACTAGAAAACTTATGGGTGCCTTCCCGGGGTTTGAACCCTAGACATCCTCGAAAGAGGCGCACGGTGTTACCGGTGGGCTACCACAGCTTATTAAAAAAAAATTGATGAGTAAAGACTATATTTCTCATCAAAAATGATGAGTAAAGACTATATTTTATTTATTTTATAAGTAAGTATTTTATTATGTAAGTATTTACTATAATTTTGTTGGCGAGCGAACCCAAGACGCTTAGCTAGTATATATTTCTTATCTCGTATAAAAACTAGCTGTAAAGATATATGGACATCACAAAATGGGTGTCGCGTGTTCGCGCGCTCAGTCAACGTCGCTCTTGAGTGCACCCCGATATGTCAAACGACGCCATTTTGAGCGGCAGGAAATTCGCGCCTTTTTATTTCTACACCGGATCATTGGCGCCAAAACCGCATCAAAATGTTGGGGATAATTCCAAGAATAGGATCTGTGTGTTTTATCCAATTATATATTTATTTATTCAAGATTATCTAGGTTCCAAAATTGACAGCCTTGTTACTCTCTTTTTCTTATTATTCTCGTTGCCGTGGTAACGAGGCCGTCCGGTGTTGCCGGCCAGACGTATTAGAATTCCCAACAATGGAAACTCTTTCTAAATAGAGTAATCAAAATAAAAGTCTTTTAAATGTGTTTGGGAAAATTAACCATTTGACTGTATTTTTATGAGCGACAGAAATTAGCATCTTTTTATTTCTACACTGGATCATTGGCGCCAAAACCGCATCAAAAGATGATGGAAACTCTTTCTAAATATAATAATCATAATAAAACGCCTTTAAATGTGTGTTGGGAAAATTAACTGTATGACTATATTATTATAGGACTGTATTTTTATGCGTGACAAAGACGGCACTTTTTTATTTCTACACCGGATCATTGGCGCCAATACCGCATCAAGAAAGAAGATGGAAACTCTTTCTGAATAGAATAATTATAATGAAACGCCTTTTAAATGTGTTTGGGAAAATTAACTATTTGACTGTTTTTCATGAGCGACAGAAATTCGCATCCTTTTTTTTCTACACAGGATCATTGGCGCCAAAACCGCATCAAAAAAAGAATATGGAAACTCCTTCTAAATATAATAATCATAATAATTTTTTTTTAATGTGTTTGGGAAAATTAATTATATGACTGTAGATTATAGGACTGTATTTTTATTAGTGACAAAGTTTGCACCTTTTTATTTCTACACCGGATCATTGGCGCCAAAATCGCATCAAAAAAGAAGATGGAAACTCTTTCTAAATAGAATAATCATAATAAAGCGCCTTTTAAATGTCTTTGTTTTGGGAAAAGTAACTTTATGACAGTAAATCATCATCATCTTCCTGCCCTTATCCCACTTTAAGTGGGGTCGGCACAACATGTTATAAACATGTTGCCATATGATTTGACTACGTATTTTACGACCGGCCTGCCTGACGTCAACTTATCTTAGTCGTATTTTACGACATCTCGATAAGAAAGAGGGTGGTCTATTCTACTTAACTGGATACCACACGGTGGGTCAACTTACCTTAATCACGTTTTACGACATCTCGATAAGAAAGAGGGTGGTCTATTCTACTTAACTGGATACCACACGGTGGGTCAACTTACCTTAATCACGTTTTACGACACCTCGGTAAGAAATGAGGGTGGTCTATTTTACTCAGCCGGATACCACACGGCGGGTCGACTTACCTATCTTAGTCGCCTTTTACTACACCTCGGTAAGAAATGAGGATGATCTATTCTATTCAGCCGGATACCACACGGCGTTTCCATAATATACTATTATAACTAATTAATGTGAACACGAAGCTATCGAGAATAATAGTTGACAAAATGTTAGCTAATACGACCTTAAGAACATACGAATAAGGGCTAAAATCGAATATCAATATATCAGGCAAAATATTGTCTTATATTCAATGAAAATTTTAGTATTTTTTTTAACGCCCAAAACAGAGATAATACTTTTTTTAAACAAAACCTAGCTAGACCAATTTTTCTCCCCCAAAACCCCTACATACTGAAATTCAGGAAAATCGTTGGAGTCGTTTCCGAGATTCCGAAAATATATATACATACATACAAGACTCATTTAAATGTTAAATATATAGAAATGGTCTTACATCTTTCCTTATCAGATATTCGCTTTAGCAATTACGCTAAACCACTCAAAGCTGGCTTCAATTGAGCAATTACGGCATATTAAAAACCAATAAAGCCGTTTTAGTAAAAACAATTAGACGCCGTCTCGATAGATTAAGGATCAAAAGGTATTGTCGTTGAGAAAATTACTCCCCCCCCCCTATCGAGGTCCTATTAACGGGAAGCTCCATCAAATGGACAGCCAATTTGCCACCATTACAAGGTATTTTCATATAAAATGGTACAGATTTTACAAAACATGAAACGTTGCCTATTAAAACTTTCTTACACTCATCATCTTGTTGCCCTTATCCCACTCTAAGTGGGGTCGGCACAACATGTTATAAACATGCTGTCGCACGATTTGGCTGCGTTTTTACGACTGGCCGCCTGCCTGATGTCAACTTGAGATGACCTCAGTCGTATTTTACGACACCTCTGTAAGAAATGAGGGTGGTACTATTCTACTCAACCGGATACCACAAGGCGTTAAAACTTTCTTACCCTACGTTTTAAAAAGCAGTACCTAGTAACCTTGCTCGATAATTTATTACAGAATAAAAAAAAATGTTGGTGGGGCTCGATCCTAGGTATTTTCATTTCTCACGACCACCCTTTCCCCGAATAAGCTATTCTGACTGGTCATTTAACCGCAAAAATAATGTTTTATATATCCAATAAATTGCCCAAAAACAGGGATAAAAACGTATTTTTTGTAAAATAAAACCTAGCTAGATCGATTTTTTTCCCCGAAGACCTCCTGCATGCTGAATTTCAGGAAAATCGTTGAAGCCGTTTCCGATTCCGAAACTCATTTAAATATTAAAGATATAGAGAAAGCCTTTTACACTTTTGAGGATAATAAAAATGCTTGGGTTTGAAAATGTTTCATCTTAATACAGGACTCCTGTATGTGTTAAATATGAAAATGGACAGTGCCACTCTACATTAAGCGTTACATTTTCTTTTATCGCGGATTATAACAGAATAAAGCTGTGATGGCCTAGCGGTGCGACCGTGTGAATCTCTAGAGACGATCATGGGTTCAAACCCGAGCAGACACCAATGAGTTTTTCTATTAAAACTTATGTGTCTAATTGATAATTGCAATTTATCACACGCTTTTCAGTGAAGAAAAACATCGTGAGGAAACCTGCATATCTTTAGAAAATTCTAGGGATATGTGTAACCTACCAATGCGCATTGGAGCAGCGTGGTAGGTCTTAGCTCCAACCCTTCTCTCCAAAAATGGAGAGAGGAGGCCTATGCCCAGCAGTGGGATAGTAACAGGCCGTTACTTACTTACTTACTATAACAGAATAATATTTTCATCACTTATTTCTTGCCGAGGTGTCGTAAAAGGCGATTAAGGTGAGTTGACCCAACGTGTGGTATTCGGTTAAGTAGAATAGACCACCCACTTTCTTACCGAGGTGTCGTAAAATTTAACTAAGTTAAGTTGATGTCAGGCAGGCGGCCGCTCGTTAAATACGTAGCCAAATCATGTGATAACATGTTTATAACATGTTATGCCAACCCCACTTTGAGTAGGATAAGGGCAGGTAGATGATGATTTTCATTACTCTCGAAACCCCTTGTTAAACGGCATACGAGTTTAGGAAAGCGTTACATTCATGGCTAAAAAACTTAAAATATGAGGAAGTGTAAACTCTTTTGCAACTTGCATTTTAACTTATAGTATTACACGTAAATATAACAATACTTTTTGAATTTAAACTATCGTGAGTGGAATTCATAATTAATTTATAGAAACCGGCTATACTCACGTGTTATTTTATAGGATGAGCCCGACTAGTTTCAAGCCCATACGGGGCTCTTATTCATGAGCTCTTTACGCGGCGTTATCGCGGCGTCACAGTCAATGTGCCAAGTCCCAAACGCGATCTAAGCTCGGACAACGGAAACTTTAAAGGTAGATGTTTGCAACGTTATCGAGTGCGATTGGACTTTTTACGAGAAAAAGATCGAGTCAAGAACTCTTGTAAGACCTTTCAGTGTCTTGCTCATTGTTGGAAACTGGCGGATTAATTTGTACACGAACTTGGCTTGAATAAAATGGATTTAAATTGAATGATTTTACTAATGGATTAAAGAGGTATAAAATAAATATTTAGATATTATTGGCTTTATACGTCCTGATAGACCCTTGCCAAAGTTCAAACCTGGGGCAGGCACCGATAACCTTTTCTGTTAGAACTTGTACCGAATACAATTTAATTCCGCGTAATTCCCTGCGAGACGAGTTTAAGGAAGTTTAATTCTTTTTTTTTAAGAGGAATTGCCTACGTTTTTATAGCTCTTTGCTGTAGGAACAGCTTTAAGCAGCTTTGGCAAAATAAAAAATAATTGAATTTGAATTTGTGTCTAATTGATATTTGCAATGTATCACACGCTTATCTGCATACCTATAGAGAATTCTAGGGATATGTATAACTATATGTCTGAATTTTAACCCTTCTGAGCAACAAAAGAGGGAAAAGAGGACGTTACTCAGAAACTCAAAAATCTAATCTCATCATCATCCTCCTGCCCAATTATCCTACTTTAAGTGGGGTCGGCACAACATGTTATGAACATGCCATGCGTGAGAACATGTTATAAACATGCCATGCGTGCAAACATGTTATAAACTACATGCCTACATATTTTACGACCGGCCGCCTGTCTGACCTTATCTTACTTTAGTCGTATTTTACGACACCTCGGTAAAAAATGAGGGTGGTCTATTTTATTCAGCTGGATGCCACACGGTGGATCGACTTATTCGCCTTTTACGAAACCTCTGTAAAAAAGGAGGGTGTTCTATTCTACACAGTCGGGTACCACTCGGCAGATTCGGATACCACTCGGCAGATCGACTTATTCGCCTTTTACGAAACCTCTGTAAAAGAGAAAAGGGGGTTTATTCTAGTCAGCCGGATACAGCCACACAGCGTATTAATCCAAAAACCAATCCTCGTAAAATAAAAAGGAGAAGACATAAACCGCACAAATTCCCCCACATTATTATTTCGGAATAAACGCTTAAGAATATCTCATTTCATATAAAAGACTATAACATTCCCTAACACAGAACATTCAAAAAATTTATTGCGTCATTATTTCGCGAGGCGCTCCGTATTTACCTGCGTTTTGTATAATTCATTCCGAATATTAGTAAGAGGTCATTAACTTGGCTCCATACAAACGGATTATTTCAATAATTCAAAAGCAAGAAAGCGAATAATTTATCCGGTACGGAAGATTAGCGTAAAACATAAGCGGAAGCGGGAAAATGTTAAAAACAATTAACGCTCAGAAATCTTCCTATATAAACTAAACCCCTTGATGGATAGAGAGATAACGTTGTATTTAAGTAGAGCAAAACCGTGGGACATGGAATTCCTTTCAAGAAATTGATGTCTAACAGTATCTTAGGTTGTAAAGAACGAGAGTTACACGGAGAGATAGAGAGAGAAATATTTGTGATGTGATATTTGTTTATGTGACATCAGACCGCCATATAGTCTACCTATAATCTAATTGATATGTATAATTGTTTTTAGTTGATTCAAAAGGAGTTATTGGCTAGATCAGAGCGACACAAAATTATATTTCGTGTAAATCACTTCAAGAAACTAAATCCAGGTCTATACTTACATCAGTTAAAAGAGATGACGATTTTTTATTTCCTTGCCCGTTACGTCCATATATATAGCATACACAAACAAACAGACATCCAACTACTTCATAGTTTCTGCGGTTTAACCAATATTAGTTTTTTTTAAATTACTAACTTAGCCTTCAATTAAATAAATTTAAATGATGTTGATATTTTCCATGATTGTTTTAAAATTTATGTTGTTTTTTGTACATATTTTCTTTTTTTTACTTTTCAGTTTTGGTTTACTAATAATTTAAATTTCCTATTACTGTTTACCTTACTGTATCCAATGTTTATTTTAAATAGAATAAGACTAACTTTATTACATGTAAAAACAAAAATGTATAATATTAAGAATACTGTTGGCATATCTTATAAAAAAAATCATCTTTTCAAATCCGTTTCAACTGATTAAAACCTTAACTAGCCAGACCTACTACTAACCTGAATAAATTGACTCAATGGAGTTACGTACGTACTTATTTTCAGTAAAAATTGGGTTATTGCATAACACGTATTGCTTTTATATGTAATTTCTGCAATTTATCGCGGGCATTTTTTTTGAGAAGATATACTAAGATATCTAAATAATCAACTAACTACCTAACGGCTAATATTCCAAAATAATGTTATAAGTGTGAAACTGTATCTGTCTGTTTATCTAGGTTGATTAGCAGCAAATCCGCTGATTCAATATGAATGCAATTTGGTATAAAATTTATATACCGGACAAAAATCTAAGGCAAAAATTCTTGTTTTATATCATACCATGATTAGATAAATTGTATTAGAAAACTTATTAGGATGATATTTAGTTGCCAGTACAGCTTGAGGTTATATACTATATATAAGATATATAGTATATAACCTATATAGATAAGACAATATATATAAGATTAATAAAAATATGTATTTATTTTAAAACGCTTACACTTGTGGCTTATGGTTTCAAAGATTTCGTTTGAGCGACGTATTTTTACGTCGTCTCCTGAAATGTTCCAGTCGGCAGAATTGAAGGAATTTCTCATTGAATATCGCGATACAAAGATGGCGATTTTAACCCGTATACCGCGGCAAAGGAGCAAAGCTTTTAATATCGCGGATCATCGATGATAACGACGCGCCATGTCTTTTTAAAAGACTTTTGTATAACAGATTTTGATTTCGTATTTTGACTTAAAAATTTATCTAAAAAAATAATACTATCATTATATTTGTATAGTGGCACTTCGAAAAAGGACCAAGTAACTTTAAAACAAATTTTTCCACTCTAGTTTAAAATTACATAGATTTTCTCTAAATGCGGGCTAAGCAAAATAATTCAATAATGCATATGAGTTAATTATATAACGTTTTCAATTTCAAATTCAAAATATTCTTTATTCAAATAAACTTGTAAACAAGTGCTTTTGAATCGTCAACTCTACTGCTGGTTCGGAAAGCTGTTCCTACCGAGAAGAGCCAGCAAGAAACTCGGCGGTTGCTCTTTTAAAAATATAATTCTTAATACTATTATTCTTAATACGTTAAATCATCATCTTCCTGCCCTTATCCCACTCTAGGTGGAGTTTGCACAGCATGTTATAAACATGTTGTCACATTCGGCTAGGTATTTTACGACCGGCCGACTGCCTGAAGTCAACTTACGTTAAACGATACCTCAGTAAAAAAAGGGTGGTCTATTCTACTCAGCCTGATACCACCCAGCGGATCAACTTAATTTAGTAGCCTTTTACGACAGCTTGGTTAGAAATGAGGGTGAACTATTCTACTCAACCGGATACCACACGGAGGAAATTATATAACATTAAAATTGCGAATGTAATACTAAGAGGCATATAATCATATTGCGGTCGAATTGTGAGTAAAGAAGAAATAAAAACTGCCTGTTACTATCCCACTGGTGGGCAAAGGCCTCCTTTTTCCGTTTTTGGAATTAGACACACAAGTTTTATAAGTGCCTGATCGGGGTTTGAACCGGTGTCCCCTCGACACAGTCTAACTGCTTGGCTATCGCATCTTGAATTAAATCGATTATAAAATTATCGATTATAAAAGAAAATCGATTATAAAATTAAAATTGAACGCAGCAAAAATCGTGTTAATAAAGCGATATCTCTGATATCTCACGACATGCTTGCACCCTATTAAATAATCATTAAAGACACTATAATCTGACAGACGCGTGCTTCACGGTGCAAGGTGGAAAGCCCTTAGCCTAGTTGCGCGCTCTCGTCAGCCCCTTCTGATTCTTTCATACCTCTGTACCTCCTCGGAGCTCACTATGTCCTGGTATTACAAACAACATCAACAGAGACCAGCGTGAACAGAGCTAGGCTCTATGGAATGCAAGCTAGCGATATAAACGTTCATAAAGGACTTTAATTTTTTGCATCGCTACTTTGTCTAATGAGTGGCTCTCTATTAACGTGTAAAAAAATAATAAGGAAATTATGCAGTTTTGAAATATTTGCTAATTTAATAAATTAGTACCTACAGTTAATATTTATAGCAAAACTAACATGTTCGAACGTTATTTTAGCGGTCTGTTTTTGACTTTCACGTCTCGCGCGTTTGTTTCAATTTTGGGACAGCTTATAAAATATTCATTTTAATTATATGGTGTAAAAGATCGAAATGTTAAGCCTGAAATTGTTATGTTGATAGAGATTAATATTGTGTCCGTCTTAATAGCTTCGCAAATAGCCTTCTACATGTTTTTAGGGTTTAATGGATATGACAAGTTATCTTTAAAAGATAGATTATAATACGTCATCGATTAATCGTAGCTTCTTAATATAAATATTATCACACCACACCAGGCAGCGTGACTTTTTCAAAATTCTTAGCAATTGATAATTATTGTAAAACAAAGTCCCCAAAACCCGTCTATCTGTATTGGATGGATTTTCTCAAAATCTACAGAAACGTTTTTGGTACGGTTTTTATTAAAAGGTGCAGTTCTTCCAGAAGGTTTAGGTTTATAGTAGGTTACCGTTTTATGTAAATTTTGTGTTGTGGTCGCGCAGTTGAAAAAACTCGCCTGCTGGGGGCTTTACTTGCGTCCTTCGCGTAAACAAGCAGAGATATACTAAAGTAATATACTAGAGAATTGCTATCTATATATCTAGATAGATCTAGAAAAATACTACAAAATAATCTCCAACAGCATGACACTATCGCTTATGGTGTACTCACAATAACTACTTTTACGTTTAAAATTAATTAAGCAAACCCAAGCACAGCTACGAGTAGTTATATAAATTTTGATCAGTAAAAACAGATACAAAAACCTTCGCTGCTTACAAGAGTATTTTAATGGTTTTTAATGGATTATATCATATAATTACCCAATTAGCTTTAGTTTTCCCATTTCACAATCAGTTTTGGTTTAGTCAGATAGTTTCAAGACATAAAATTTGAAACAAAACTCACCCGCTTGCTGTCGCGGAACTTCAGCCAGCCACTGATGACACTGTTATCCACACTGCACCCATCCTCTTCCTCCAACTCCCTCCGAACCGGCATCGGAGATCCACCAGGACTCTCCAACTCCCTCCGTCTCATAACTGGAGTGCATTGCTGCGACAACCTCCCCTCGGTCACAACATCGCTCCTCCTCCCAAGGACGGGAGTGACGTTGGCCGATACTCCCCCCAGAAGACCACGTCTTACAGCAAAAGGGCTGTCACGAGCTTTCTTGTTCTTACATTGCGAGTGGACATAGACAGTGTCAAAGTTTGCCAGCTCTACGGACACCCTGGTCTGAAGGCCGCTCGGGTGCGTGGTTAGTATGGTCTGCTTGGCTATCCTACAGCCCTGGCGGTGCACCTCATCCCGTCGCTCCATGGTGGTCGCGTGCGTTACACCATTAGCGAGTCACGCGATCCCCCTGGGACCCCATTCGTCAATAGGGCCGGTCATCTGCAAGGAAAATTACAAGTTAGGCGCGCGTTTTAGTGAGGCTTACTTTACAGAAAATAACTATTCGTAAAACACAAATAATAAAACGTAAACAACAATTTTGGAATTCAAAATAAGGTCAAGCATCTATATTCATTGGACGTTGCTCCAATGGTGTGTCTATGGCCCAATCTGTCATTGTCTTAAAAGATAAAATCTTTGCTCAGTTGTTAGATGGTATCAGATCACTACTTCTTTTTACTTAACTTTATTACTTTTGTATTGTGGATCTCCGCTAATTCTATAAATTATTTGTAGGAGTTCCCTTGTCTGGAGCCAATCCTGGCAGCAGCATCAGGTCATCCTTATCATAAACATGCATTATCCGATGATAATGCATGGATGGATGGATAATGCATGAACCAGAATTTAAAATTTCAATCGGACACCGGGAAGTGGGTTAAATTGAACTTACAAGATTCCACCTTCAAATACAAACATACAAGGTAAATTAAATGAAAGTTTTTAATAAAAGAGTGTTACAGAATTGACCTATTAGATTGTAAAAGCCATTCGCAATTCGTGTTCCAATACCATAGAACTTAATTAAATAGAAACGGCCTTTTAACTGCAATTACAAACGCAAGGAGGTTGTATATTAGTTTGGATCGCACTTTACACCCCTTTTCGCAGAAGGCTCTCATAATTGACCGCTTTACATTCGGCATAGGCTTCTGTCGTAATACTCGGGCTATAGATCGGCCATTTGTTAAGCGCCGGAAACAACGTCATTATGGCGTGTAAAAATTGACGATTTTTACTCACGTTTATTTGTAAGTAATTTTTTGTTATTTGTGCACCAACTTTTTCTTAACTATAAATTGTCTCACTTCGCAGGTTAGCTGGCAGAGATCTGTGTCTTAGGGATAAGTTGACCTTTGTACACTTTTTTTTACCAATATTGTTTTTTCCAACATATTTTATGGTACATAAATAAATAAATTTAAAAAATGCAAAAGTAATAATTAAATTAATTTTATTAGTACTTTATATTATGAATCTCCGCAAAGTAAGTAAGTAAAAAAAAGCAAATATAAATATTTATCTTATCTTACTTTATCTGTGATCAATCTATTCTGAATTCGAGACCGCCCGTTACCCTATTGAACTTTTTTTTCTCTTTTTTACAAAAATAATAAATTTAATCCACACTAAGGTAAACCTGTGCCGTGGATTGGACAGTTACATAAAAATATCAATAAAAACAAAAACTAAAAACTAACTATCATGACTATGCAATTGACAGCGAAATTTTCCTTTGCTTTCTCATAAAATTATAGCAGTTTTGCATAATATCGGAAAACGAATTGCTGAAAATGCGTTCCCAGCTCTTAACTGCCGCGTTTAATCTTTTCAATGGCGGAAGAAAAGTCATTTTGGGTTCAGAACGTCTGTTAATGAAGTTAAAGATGATAAAGGGGCGAGAGGTTGTGGAAATTTATTATTATAGTTTTTGGTGGTTTTCTGTGTTAATACAAAAAATTACAGTTTGAAAAGGTATTAGCGTAGACGCTGTGTAAGTATTTTTGTGTTTTTAATAACGATCGTGTGATGATCGTGCGACTGTGAGAGAATATAAGACTCTTCTGAGGCCAATATAAGACCCATATTTTCGGTGGGTCGATCCAACTCAAATACGTGACAGGAACTGGAGTACAAATGAATTGTTCATCGCAGTCAAAGACTATTCTAAGCAAACTAAAGCGAATATATTGTAAGCGAACCACACGGTGGGTCATCTTTTTTTTTTTTTTATTATACAGGAAAAAACCCCTTATGGGTACCGCCGCCCGACGGGGACAGGCGGCGGTTATGTCGGACTCGCACCGACTCAAACGACCTGTGTGCTCCACCACGCTGCCGATGGCAAGGACAGGGTATCATTGTACATTTTGCCCCCATCCCGCCGACAGCTCTGATCCCAGAGATTAAACACCTCCAGGTAGGGGCCCCTCGAAAGAGAAACCCCCCTCCGCTAACCGGTGCATCGGGAGCACCAGATGCACCGACCGCCTCGGGGACCTGTAAGCCAGGTGTCCGATGTACCCCGTTCGGAACACCCGAAGGTCCCCAGTTAGGGCGGCAGACGATGGGCTTGGGCGAGTCACTAACACCTGGTCTCACCAGCAGCAGATTGGATCCAAAACAACAGTTCGTGGAACCGTTCCGCCGCCTCCCTCCGCCCCCCTCCGCAGAGCTAAGGGAGCCCATCGCTGCCCACGATCGCTCCCTGCCCACCGTGTTTGCTATGTCACGGTCGACAGGGAGAGATCGCGCCCCAAGTAGGGGCCAACCAACGCCTTGGTGGGCGTTTCCGCCCCCACCGGGTAATTTTTTATAGAGGTTTTCTTCCTCGCAACCCGAAGGTCCCCGTTCCCATTGCTGGGCTTCCGGGTTTCGCCGACGGTGGCCGTAACCATGTCCAGCCAGACTTAGAGTAAGCCCAACTGGACCCGTCGCTCATTAGGGACTTCACCCCAACCCCCCCGAAGTCCCCGGCCCGTCCAGATTGCCCTCTGCTAATCAGAGGGACAACTGGATTGGCCACCCCTCAGTGGTCCGTTCGCCAAGACTAAGCTTGCCCAGGGTGCGCCACGAGGAGGCCGACCACTTTGGCACCCCACGGTGGGTCATCTTAGCTTAGTCGCCTTTAACGACACCTCGGTAAGAACAAGGGTGGTCTATTCTACACAAGCGGATACCACACGGCAGGTCGACTTACCTTAGTCGCCTCTTACGACACCTCGGTAAGAGGCGACTAAGGTAAGTCGACCCACACATAAATATCTATGTGTAAAATTGACTTTGAATCATCTACACGCGTGTCGTTGACCGCGGCCTTGAAATGTGCGCCAGGATTTTGAGATGACCTTGACTAATTTTCGAAAATTCGTTAATACTTTCTAGCATTTTCGATAAGCTCTAAATTGAATTATTCAGGTTAATATTAATAAGGGATTCTGTATACGGGAAGATTCATCATTATCATCCTCCTGTCCTTATCCCACTCTGAAAGGGATCGACGTAATGTTGTCAAATGATTTAGCTACGTATTTCACGATCGCCCGCCTGCCTGACGTCAACTTACCTTAGTCGTATATAACGACACCTAAGTTCTTACTTAAGATAAGGGTGGTCTATTCTACTCAGCCGGATACCACGGCTTAGGAAAAAGCCTCTGTTGTTTTTGTAGTATTTGGAGCAATCTGTCTTCCGAGTTATATGACAGTAACAGATGGACTATTATCATCATATTCACTGTACATACAAGATAACAGCTGATTATTGTCCCACTTATGCCTTTATCGTATTGTTGAATATGTCACTACGAGTTAGGGTGTATGCAGAACAACTATAGAAGCAATTTTAGGTGAAGAAATATTTATATATTAAAGTTTATATTCATGGTGTCCTATTTCATACAAATAATATTACACGCATCACATACGACACGCTGTGATTTGCACTGTTTATTTTAGTTTAAGTTAATTTTAGCACATTTCGAGACATTAGGAAACCTGGTGACAGGTCACCAGGTATCACACAGGTCTGTGTGTAATACGGGTTTTTCACCTACCATAGGCACCAGCGATCCACGACCATAATTTCTTTTAAAATTAATTAAATTGCTTAAGTTTATTTATTGTATGGTTTATGGTGTGAAATAAACTTTTTAGTATTACCTATTATTATTATAAATAATTTATGAAATTAGGCGTTACTTTGCGGAGATCCACAATACATAAGTAACAATAAAATTATTTTGCTTTAATCCGCGATGAAGTGTAATAGAAAATATATATAATGCTAAATGTAGAATGAACAATCTGTTTTCATATCTGATACACGCAGGATTCCGTCTAACGTCTACTCTTTCACGGCAAATCCGCTAAACCAATATCGATGAAATTTGGCACAATCATTCCTTATACACCGGGGTAACATATAGGCTATAGAAATCCTGTTAATTCAACAGGAATAGGATGACATTAATGAACGCCATCTATTATCGACCGATCACACGACAACCGTCCACGCGAACGAAGTTGCGGGTAAAAGCTATCAATCATATAAATAAAGGTCACAATTTAATTAATTTTAATAGTGTCCATCAATTTTTTTGTGGATTCTTCTGTGTTAAAGCAAACTTCCAAAACAATGGTAGAAAGTTTCAGGTAGTAAGTATTTCTTTGACAACATATGACGATTCAAAAGTTCTTGAAGAAAGAATATTTAAATAAAAATTTGTAGATTTCACAATTGAACGTTCTAGAATAAAGAATAATAATTTGTTGACGTTCACTTGTTGGCAAACAAGAGAGGTTTCAGATACAGGTTATTTTTGTAACACTAACATATGCTATGTGTCTAGTGGGTTCGGCACAACATGTTACAATCATGTTATCACATGATTTGGCAACGTATTTTACGACCGGCCGCTTGCCTAACGGCAACTCACCTTAGTCGTATTTTACGACACTTCGGTAAGATTTGAGGGTGGTCTATTCTACTCAGCCGGATACATACGCGTAAGCATAACAAAAGTGGGTAAAGGTTATATGTGAGATAAACAATGTGACCGCGACCTTAGCCGGCTACATTATGAATAATGCATGCCATAATGCCCTGTGACGACTCGCCGGCCCGCGTCAGTTTGTCCGTCTGTTCGCGTCAGTTATGACACACGTGAAACCGTAACGGATCCTTTGTCATACTGAATGCATATTAATACATTAATTCTGAATTTGGAATCATCACTATCCTATCCTACTTATATTATAAATGCGAAAGTTTGTGAGTATGGATGTATCGTTACTCTTTCACGGCGAATCGATAGTCAATATCGATGATGTTTCGCACAATTATTCCTTATACACCGGGGTAACCTACAGGCTATAGAAATCCTGTTAATTCTACAGTAATAGGGTGAAACTCAAAAGCGCCATCTATGATCAACTTATCACGCGAACGAAGTCGCGGATAAATGTAAATGCGAAAGTTTGTGACTATGGATGTATGTTTGTTACTCTTTCACGGCGTATCCGCTGAACCAATATCGATGATGTTTGACACAATTATTTCTTATACACCGGGGTAACATACAGGCTATAGAAATCCTGTTAATTCTACAAGAGTGGGATGACATTGAAAAGCGCCAGCTATTATCGATCTGGTACGCGACAAAAGTCCACGCGAACGAAGATGCTGGTAAAAGCTAGTATTCAATAAATAAGAAGCAATTTTTTCAAAGTCAACCGATTTATACGTTATTCAAGAACTAGTCTTCAATTATTATTTTGTTTTTATATTATTGAAGTATTTTAAAGTTTGTATTTGAAACATGTAACAATATTATTACCACAAAAAATAGTTTAAAAGTTTTGAACATAAAAAAGGTATTATGAGTTAACAGATAGAGACATGCTCTCACGGACTTTTTGTGGTATTTCTGTTGACCTACAAATCTTAGTGTACATTAGCTTAGTGTATCTCGTTTGGTTTACGTGGCGCACTTATAAATCAGCTTATAAATCATAAGCTCCCAGAAGGTGAATTGTTTTACAACTGCACAACCTCTTGAACACAATTTACATAAAATGATTAATGTAAGTACTTTTAATCTTAACCTTTCGGAAGTATTGAACTACCTTTTAGTAAAAACTGTATTAAAATCCGTCAAGTAGATTTCGAGAAAATCAAGCACATACATACAGGTTTTGGGGACTTTGTTTTATAATAAGTACAGATTACTTATTTGATTCTAATTCCATTCCCATTCCATAATAGTAAGTAGTAGTAGTAAGTAAGTAGTAAGTAAGTAAGTAGTAAGTAAGTAGGAGCTCATTGGGGCGTTAAAATTGAACTGAAGGCTGAATCATTTCTAGTACGTGGTTATTAATCTACGACACTTATTATTCCTGAAAGCATATAATCACTGCTAGAGAAAAACAAAGTGGAATGAAGGTTAATATATGTAATGGAATCTCTACGATAATGTGTGTGATGAATAAACATTAAATATTTGTCACCATCGCGTGAGGTACTCAGGGCCAATGTGTTCAGAGGGCATAATTAACTGAATATACTATAATAACAAATATTAAATAAACCATATCCTATCTTACTTATATTATAAATGAGTATGGATGTATGTTTCTTAGTTTTTCACGGTGAATCCGCTGAACCAATATCGATGAAATTTCGCACAATTGTTTCTTATACACCGGAATAACATATAGGCTATAGAAATCCTGTTAATTCTTCAGGAATAGAATGAATTTGGACACGACAACATTCCACTCGAACGAAGTCGCGAGTAAAAACTGGTTATAACAATAATTTTTAAACAGATCACAGTGAGATCTGGTTAAGTTGATACAATGTTTACTTGCAATCATAAAATGCAATTAACAGTTTTGCGATTAATCCACTTATATTTGGCATTTTGCCGTGGGAATACAGTAATCAAGGGGTCGATTTAATTGAAACTCTAGAGAGGAGGGTTGTAAAATAATTTTCGGATGATATTGTTAATAATTCAATCAAACTGTGATAGCCCAGCGAGTTTAAGCCCTGGGCAGACACCAATGAGTTTATCTGTTAAAACTTATGTGACTTATTCATAATTGCATTTTAACACACGCTTTTCGGTGAAGGAAAACATTGTGAGGAAACCTGGATATCTCTAGACATTCTAGGGATATGTGTAACCTACCGCATTGGAGCAGCGTGGTAGGTTGTAGATCCAACCCTTCTATTTAAATAAAGAGCGAGAATGCCTATGCCCAGCCGTGGTATAGTAACAGGCCGTTATTTTAGTAACGAAAAATAATAGATTCATTGATTCAAAGCATCATCATTCATTATTCTCCTGTTCTTATCCCACTCTAAGTGGAGTCGGCACAACATGTTTAAAACATATTGTTACATGGTTTGGCCAGTTAATTTAGGACTGGCCACATGCCTGGCATCAACTTATTTTGTCCCCTTTTAAAACACCTTGGTAAGAAAGCACAGAATTAGGTCACATCCATGCAGTTTTTATCAATTGGCTTATACCAAAACGTAAATAAAGCACTTAAACCGCCATTCCTGGACACACCGGGATATAATCCGGCGTGTTAACGAGAAGCTACAGGCTTAACCGGCTGTTGCGCCCCTGAATGTTACATGAGGTCGCGTCAAAGCGTCCCGACCATTTACCTCCCGGTCGATACTCTATTCCATTCAGGACATCAATTTAATTATTTGATTCAGTTTTATTTGTGTTACATCCTAATAGATTAACAAGATGATTCAGTTTATAATGTTTATTGTGTTAGATATTATTGGTATAATCCTCCCTTTTTTTACAGGTAAAAACCCCTTATGGGTACCGCCGCCCGAAGGGGACAGGCGGCGGTTTTGTCGGACTTGCACCGACTAAAACGACCTGTGTGCTCCACCACGCTGCCGATGGCAAGGACAGGGTATCGTTGTACATATTGCCCCCATCCCCGCCGACAGCTCTGATCCCAGAGATCACCTCCTCCGGGTAGGACCTATTAAAGGAGAAGTCCCCCTCCACTAACCGGTGCATCGGGAGCACCGACCGCCTCGGGGAACACGGCGGGTCGACTTACCTTAGTCACCTTTTATGACACCTCGGTAAAGAATGAGGATGGTCTATTCTACTCAGCAAGGTACCACACGGCTTGTGATTAGTAAATAAAATTAGTATCCATAAAACCTTATCTCAGTTGTCACTATAATTTACCCTTTCAATCGTTCCAAATAAAAGACCATGTTCCAATTGAACCAATCCAGTCCACCAATTTGTTGTGAACGTCTGAAACACAAAACAACTAAACAAAATCCAAAAATTTCCACTTATCGAAGCAATTTCAAAAAAGAAACTTATTTAACAAACATTCTCACTTGTAAAATAACAATCGCAGAAAACTAGTTTATCCAACTGTGTATCCAAGAATAACTTTTTCCATTTCTTTAAATTTATACAAGGTTCATAAAAGTTAGTCGGGTGTCTATTAAGATTTTAGCTTATAAGACGCAGTTGGTGAGACACGAAGTTTAAACTGGCCAAAGTTAAGCGGGAAAGTTAATTTTAAACTGCACCATAGTGGTGCTAACTGCAGTTAAAGAAATAGGTCTTCAATTGGACGTGAATGGTGGAACTGTTTCTTTGTCTTTGGACATTGTACTGCTCTTACATTAGGTCAACCACACCTTCTTTAGATATAAAGTTTACTTTACTCCATAGGTTTAAATAAAAAATGAGGGTGGTCTATTCTACTCAGCGTGTACCACAAGGAACCAGATCTTACTAACGCTGTTTTTCAATGCAAGGTCGCGCAACGAACACCTTATGTTTCCAATCTTATTGGTTGTTTTTAACGTTTAAAACATTAACAAGTTTTGATTATGACATTGATGGTAATTATGATGGTTAACTGGATGAAAGTCTACAGAGCAAATTACAGTAGTAGTACCTGATTTTATTTCTATACTAATATTATAAAAAGGAAAAATTTGTATGTATGTTTGTAATGTTTTCACACAAAACCTACTTGACCGATTTCAAAAATTCTTACACCTTTGGAAAGCTGCATCTTTACTGAGCAACATAGGCTATATTGCATTTTCAAAACGGATCCCCGTTTTGAAAATGTAATAAGATTAAAAAAAAAAAATTATGCGGGTGAAACTGCGGGATATTATTAGTAATTAATAATTTTGAAACAGTTAAATATTCTTATCTACATATTCTTCTTTTGTATTTTTTTTATTAGTATAATGAAATCTCTCGAAACATCTCTCTCGAAACATAAGGTTGAATGGTTTAAAAGTATTTATTAGAGATTAAAAATTTGTACTAGCATTTAAGAAAATAATATATTGTCAGATGGTGTGTCGATATTAGCGGTGTGGTATCCGGTTGGCTAGATTAAACCACTCTCATTTCTTACCGAGGTGTCGTAAAACGCGACTTAGGTAGTTTGACCCACCGTGTGGTATCCGGCTGAGTATTTCTTACCGAGGTGTCGCAAAGGCGACTAAGGTTAATTGATGTCACAACCTGTTGTGCCGACCCCACTTAGAGTGGGATAAGGGCAGGAAAATCATGGTGATTTAAATAGGAGATATTTAAAAAGAGAATGGGAATTGTAAGGAAGGAACCAAGAGTTTGTCGATAAATAAAAACGAATTAAGGAATGGCTATTTTTTTAAAACACCAATATTAATCACAAAAGTAATGAGAATATTATTTTGCTATAATCCGCGATAAAAGAAAATATATGTAATGCTAAATGTAGAGTGTACTATTCGTTCTCATACCTGATACATGCAGAATTTGTAAGAACTCATGCACTACCCGACACCGACACCGACAATCTCAAGAGATGTGGTGGTGAATGTGTGCAGTGCTTGTGTATTGTTGTGCCATCGGTGTCGGGTAGTGCATGAGTTCTTACAAATTCTGTATGTATCAGGTATGAGAACGAATCGCGGATTATAGCAAAATAATATTCTCCTTACTTTTGTATTATGGACCTCCGCAAAGTAATGCCTAATTCTATATATTATAAATTATTAATCACAAAAAAATCTTTGAAATAAAAAATCGTACACCCAATAAATCCGATGTTGAATAAACATAATCAGGTCAAAACACCGCAAATGAGGAGCAAAATCGGTGTAAACAAGGATAATAGGAGGAAGCAGCCGCAGCTCGTCCTAAACCAATACGATTGTTGCCGCCTCATTGCATTGCACGGCTACCTTCCCAATTCTGCCGGTTATATTTATAAATAAAAGGGAGAGAATATCTTCATTTCGATGTTTCACCGGATTCATGTTGCGGAAACCCAATATTACTTTCCGATAAAACAACCAAAGGAAAGCTGTTGTAAATATGAATTTGTTTAAAAATGACAATATTTTTGACTTACTAATATTATAAATGCGAAAGTCTGTCTGTCTGTTACGTTTTCACGGCCAATCTGCTGTACCAATATCGATTAAATAATTTATAGAATTAGGCGTTGCTTTGTAAAGATCCCGAAGAAATAGGTTCCATATTACGCTGTTTGCTCTACGTCAAAAAAGTTATTTTAAGAAAGTTTTTATGTATTTCGGTTTTTGTTTATTGGATAAACTTAACTGGACTACTTTAATATATATTTCATGTAAGCCATACAAGTTATTTACTACGGGCAATTAAACTATGCTCTCGAGGAAACGATAAATCTCTCTCAATCTTCCCAGATCGATCAGATTTTTGTGATGGAGATATTTGCAGGGTTAGAGAGTGACAGGAGCTACTGTTTATTCCAAGACTGTCTACGCCAACAAACTTGCGGGAAAAGGCTAGTTTAAAATAAATATATCTTGTATAAGTTTTCATTGTTTTCTCCTAACATCAAGAACATAAGTCTCGTCATGGGATATGTATGATGTGCCGGTTAGATCTTCCGATTCTAAAAATCTTTTAAGATATCTATTTAATAATATCTGTTTCTATAAACACCATTGAAACCTACAATCTACGAATATTTTAATTACAAGGGACCTCAGTCAACAAAATTTAAATATTCAAATTATATTTCTGTATTCATGAAGTGGTTAAAATATACCCAATGTTCCACGGTTAGCAGTTGCTTTAGGCTTTATTAAAATCAACATAGTATTATCAAAGAAACATCGAAAGTCGATAAATAAATAAATAAATATATTGGACACTTACACACACGGTCGTCCATCCCCAAAGTAACTTAATACTTGTGTCATGGGTGACAGACAACCGGTGAATATAAAAAAAAAGTAAGTAAGTAACGGCCTGTTACGATCCCACTGCTGGGCATAGGCCTCTTCTCTCCGTTTTTTTTTTTGGAGAGGATTGGAGCTAAGACCTACCACGCTGCTCCAATGCGGGTTGGTAGGTTACACATATCCCCAGAATTCTCTAGAGATATGCAGGTTTCCTCACGATGTTTTCCTTCACCGAAAAGCGTGTGCTAATATAAATAAAATAAATTGCAATTATCAATTAGACACATAAGTTTTATACTAGAAAACTCATTAATGCCTGCCCGGGGTTTGAACCCTAGACCTCCTTGAAAGAGGTGCACGGTGTTACCGCTGGACTACCACAGTTTACCGGACACCGGTGAATATATACATATATAATTTTTAAATACATACTTAAATACAAATATACACCCAGGCTCAAAGACCAACAAATTCATTTATAGAAAATGTTGGCCCTCGGCGGGAATCGAACCCGCGACCCGCGGAGCAGAAGGCAGGATCACTACCCACTGCGCCAACGGGCCAAGGCAATTATTATATCTATAAATAAATATTACATATCTATTATCTATTATTGCTCATCAACGTGTCATATAAGGCGACTAAGGTAAGTTGCCCGCCGTATGGTATCCGACCGAGAACAATACACCACCTTCATTTCTTACCTACGTGTCCTAAAAAGTGACTAGGGTAAGTTGGGTCAATTTACCTTAGTGCCTTGTGGTATCCAGTTCAGTGGAAAACACTACCCTCATTTCGTACCTAGGTGTCGTAAAAGGCGACTAAGATAAGTTTACCCACCGTATGGTATCCGGGTGAGTACAATAGACTACATTCATTTTCTATTGAGATATCGCAAAAGGCGACTGAGGTAAGTCGACGTCAGTTACTCGGCCGGTCATAAAATACAAATCATGTGACAACATGTTATGCCGATCCCACTTAGAGTGGGATAAGGGCAGGAGAATGACGATGGATTACTAATTTTCATTCAAAGTGTTTTTCTTTTTACTTACTATTTGTCGTTATTTATATAACATGTTATGCCGATGCCACTTAGAGTGGGATAAGGGCAGGAGAATGATGATGGATTACTAATTTTCATTCAAAGTGTTTTTCTTTTTACTTACTATTATTCGTTATTTATATAACATGTTATGCCGATCCCACTTATAGTGGGATAAGGGCAGGAGAATGACGATGGATTACTAATTTTCATTCAAAGTGTTTTTCTTTTTACTTACTATTATTCGTTATTTATATAACATGTTATGCCGATCCCACTTATAGTGGGATAAGGGCAGGCGAATGACGATGGATCACTAATTTTCATTTAAAGTGTTTTCTTTTAACTTCCTGTTTCGTTATTTATACTATAGACTACAATACAATGAAATGATATTCCAAACGTAACGTCCCAACGTTTCTTTTAACCTTAATTGGTTCTTTCCAAGGAATTATGTCCAGATTGTCATTAATTTCTTCCAGCAATCGAAGCTAACGAACCCATTACTGAGCTCGTAACTAGAATCCGCCACATTGCGTTCTGCTGAGAACACGATTTATATCCCTCTAATCTTTTCAATTATCTCCGTTAACCGGAACAGACGAATGTGCTACCTTTTGCGAAAATCCCGAGATTTAAATACTTCCATAAACGCCGTGTATCCTGCTGAATAGAATATTACCACCCTCATTTCTTACCGAGGTGTCGTAAAAGGTGACTCAGGTAAGTTGACCCACCGTGTGATATCTGGCTGAGTAGAATAGACCAACTTCATTTCTTACCGAGGTGTCGTTAAATATGACTAAGGTAAGTTGTTGTCAGGCAGCGTAAAGCCTTCCTTGCGTGCGCTGAGTAAACGGTAATTGTTATTCAAAAATCATGTAACACAAACTTGTTCCTCTCTAAAAGTTATAAATAAAAGTCCACGACAGCATATGTCTAGCTTTTAAGGTTAACCAACTTTAACCATTTTTGTGGTTATAAAAATACTGTATAACGGTTTTAATCTTTCCTCTGGCGATTGCCATAAAGCGGTAATAGACTTTAAAATTGACTGGCCCGTTGGCGCAGTGGGTAGTGACCCTACCTTCAACTCCGCGGATCGCCGGTTCAGTTCCCGCCGAGGGCCAACATTTTCTATAAATGAATTTGTTGCCTTTGAGTCTGGGTGTATATTTGTATTTAAGTATGTATTTAAAAAATATATAAGTATATATTCACCAGTTGTCTGTCACCCACAACACAAGTATTATGTTACTAACTTTGGGGACTTACGACCGTGTGTGTAAGTGTCCCATATATTTATATTATATTAAAATTTTATCGCACCTTGTTTCTAAGCCATATAGAAAATCATATCAGCCATCCAAGTATCAAATATACATTTCGGACGGTCCATGAAACTATCGAACTAGTATTAGAAGTTTTGCTTCGAGACGTAACTGGTAACAAAGGCTGGCCAAAGACTTACAAAGTCTTGTCTGGAATCTGGCAACTTTCAGCGGCTTAAATGTTCGATCGTACGCCGCTTTTATGTGGATTCTTGGTACCTAAGTTCGTTAGTTGCTCGAGTGAATTGATACTAGGATCTGTTTTGTTGTGCTTGTTCATGAATATATTATACAGCGTTTATTTCCTTGTATTTCCTATCAGAATTAAGATACTTCAACGGTTTTAAACATTATCAAAACATTTAAGTAAAGTAAATCTATATATATAAAAGAAAGTTGGTCTTAGTTACACTATTTATAATTCAAGAACGGATGAACAAATTCGGCTGAAAATTGGTGGAGAGGTTGCTTAGAACCAGAAGACGGACATAGGATACTTTTATCCCGTTTGAACGCATTTATTCTATCCCGTCAAGTCACTATAAAACGTGGTATAACAAAAACGACTATGACATGAAAAACAAAACATAAATGACAATTATCAAAATAGTAGTAGCTATAAACGTTACTACATAGTATAAAACAAACTCGCTTTCTCTGTCTGTCCTTATATCTCTATGTTTGCTTAAATCTTTAAAACTACGCAACAGATTTTGATGCGGTTTTTTTTAATATATAGAGTGATCGAAGAGGAAGGTTTATATGTATAATAAAATTCAATATGGAGTAGAAAAATACTGTGATTATCACTGAGTGACATAGGCTATATGCTTTATACCCGTGCGAAGCTGGGGCGGGACTCCTAGTAATTTATAGAATTGGTCGTTACTTTGCGGAGATTTCTATTTACTTTATCGCGGATTATAGCAAAACAGAAGAAGAGTCAGATGGAAATTCAGCAGTCGCTCTTTTCAAATAATACTTATTACTAATTACGTTAAGTTTATTACTATCTTGTACAAGGTCGAACAGTAGCTATGTCCACGCATTCTTATCATCTAAATAAACCTCAACAATACAGTAGACTTTTTGTATCAGCTTCTATTAAACAGTATTTATAGACTGCTGTAATGGCAATGATAAAATTGAGTGCGGAATTTTATTATAGAATCTTATACCCAAACCTACAAACGACTTATACATCTTTGCAAGGCGCATAGCAGGAGCCTTAAGCTTAAGTCGGTTCCTACTTTGTCTATTATATTATAAACATCGCCAATTTTTTTTATAATTATGTATATTTTCGGAATCTATGAAACGGCTCTAACGATTTTCCTGGAATGCATGCATGCATGGGGGGGGATCGATCTAGCTAGGTTTTATATAAATCGTTTTATCCCTTTTTTGGACATTATAAAATTTACATTGAATAAATAAAACGTTCATTTCGAAATTCAGTTGACCCGATTCAAAATGCTAGAACATTTGAAATTCAAACTGTCAATTCTCATCGAAAAGGTTTTAATTGAGCGCACGTTGCAGTTCCCAGTAAATCATTGTCCTGGATTCAATTAAAAAATGCAACAATGTTGTGTAGAAAACAAGCGATAGAAGTGTAGCTATGGCAGGCCCGTGAGTGTAATTGTCCGAAAAATAATAAAAGAAAGAAGATAAGACTTACACTTGTCTTTCTCTAATCATACATGGACAAAAATATTCATAGCGCATTTTTTATTTATGTTCAATAGTTTAATAGTTTAAATATAGAAGTTATGCCGCGTGACACTTTTTATTACAGTAGAGAAGGTAGCCTTAAATGTGACCGTCGAAAAAAGGCAAGTGGGGCTACCTCCTTTTTTCTTTTTTTCCTAATCTGAAAATTGGATTAAGTTAGATCCAATTGAGTTTTTTGGAATTAATTTTCGTTTAGCATAAAAAACGTGTTATAAGCATGTTATCACATGATTTGGCTACGTATTTTACAACCGGCCGCCTGCCAGATGTCAACTTACCTTAGTCGTATCTTACAACACCTCTGTAAGAAAGCGGGTGGTCTATTCTACTCAAACGGATACATACGGTGGGTCAACTTACGTTCGTCGTATTTTACAACACTTCGGTAATAAAGAGGGTGGTTTTGGAATTTAAACCATCTTGAGTGTTATTCATAATAAATGTATAGACACCGGCTATACTCACGTCTTATTTTATCGGATGAGCATTGTCTCAAGTCCATATGGGGCTCTTATTCATAAGCTCTTTATGCGGCGTTATCGCGGCGGGAACTGCGTGTAGCAGCTTGAAACAAGTCGGGCTCACCCAATAAAAAATGACGTGAGTATAGCCGGTTTCTATACATTAGAGGGGGAAGGTCTATTAAACTCAGCCGGATACCGCACGGCATAACTCTGTAGATAGAAATGGTATCTAAAACATGTTTTAATCTACCCTAAAAGAAAAGGGAATGAATAATAAAAAACCTCCTATTATTACAGGACGGAATGAGTCCTTTTTAGAACAAGCCATGCACGCAGATTTAAAAGCAGACACAGCAAATCTCTTTAAGGACGAGCGGGCCGAGCCTTTTTTAGAATAGCACAAATTATTTTTTATTAGGATACCCTTTGATTCGCAACTATTATTCAGGCAAAGAAGTTTTATCATTAGGCAAACAAAAGCCATCTTAAATTAAATGTTAGCGCACACCATATACAATAACACGATATAATAGGAATACCACAATTCCCGTTCCGAGATGCACTTCTCTTGAATGACGAACAAAGACTGCATGCAACTGAAACGTTTTAGCAATATATAGAAAGACTCCACCGGAAACAACACGACACAGTGTTGCCACCATTTCAGACAATTGGGCGCGATATTCGTTCCATGACGGTGTTGCTATAAAATACAAAGCGAAAGTCATAAGCGACAACATGAATGAAAATTATTTTCTAATGTGACTTAAGGAAGGAAGCGTAACTTCCATATTACAGAAATCCAATTCCATTGTACAGAAGTTACAATAAAATTATTTTGCTATAATCCTTGCTTGTTAAGAGAATCTATGCAAGTGTATGAAAAAGGCAACATTGAGATACCTAATACTTGCACGTGCATTTATGCATGGATTGTTATACGTGTGGTGACTTGTCCTGTATGTATAAGGTATGTGAACGTTGATTGTATCATATACTTGGCATTACATAATAAATTATTCTATTGTATAAAAAATTAAATATAATAATCCATAGGCAAAAATAAATATAACAAGGCATAAAAAAATATTCTATTGTAACATCTATATTTAAAGTCATTATGCTCCTTATCCTATTCTAAGTAGGGGTCGACACAACATGTTATAAACATGTTGTGTCTGCCTGCTGTCAATTTACCTTAGTCATATTTTATGACACCTCGGTCAAAAAGAGAGTGTTCTATTCTACTCAACCGGATACCACACGGTAGGTTAACTTACCTTAGTCACCTTTTAAAATACCTCGGTAAAAAATTAGAGTGGTCTATTCTAATCAGCCGGATACCACACGGCGTATATTATTGGTAATGTATTAATAATTGTCGGAAACGGTAGTAGTCAAATATCATCTCTTGAGTTATTTATACCGGATGTACTGACAGCGTGATAATCACGTTACACTTTCATAAGCACTTGTTTACAAGTTTACTTTATAAAGATATATTTTGGATTTAAATACGCTCAAATACGATTTGGAGTTATAGTACGCGAGTTTTTTGTTTTCGAAAATGCAGATTATAGCAGAATAATTTAATATTTACTTTCGAAATTATCTGTGTGCCTTTACTGATTCAAAGTGCAAACAGCCCGCGAACTAAGCCGTCCCATACCAAGCCGTATTGATGGCACTCCGGCGGTCCGCAAACAAACTATAATGTAAACACGTGTGAAATGATATCCGGGTACAGTCTGGCCAATATATCGTGATACTAACTTTAATATTTAACTATCCCTTTGTCCCAGATCATTGGCTGCTTAGATAGGCAATTTTTACAAATTTTCTCAATATATTAAGGTAATTATGCCGTATGGACTAAGGCTGAGTAGAATAGACCAAACTCATTCCTTACCGAATTGTCGTAAAAGGCGACTAAGCTAAATTGACGACAGGCAGGCGGCCGGTCGTAAAATATAAAATCATGTGAAAACATGCTTTAAACATGTTTTCACATGATTTGGCTAGTTATCAACTTGCCTTAACCGTCTTATACAATACCTCTGTGAATCGGTGAAAAAATGAGTGGTCTATTCTACTCAGCCGGATATCACATGGCACAATTAATCTCACATTAATCTTAATTAATCTTAAAATCAATTAATCTCTCTTAATTAATGTTAAAATCAACTAATCTCTCTTAATTAATCTCTCTCAATTAATGTTAAAATCAATTAATCTCTCTCAATTAATCTTAAAATCAATTAATCTCTCTCAAATAATGTTAAAATCAATTAATCTCTGTCAATTAATGTTAAAATCAATTAATCTCTCTCAATTAATGTTAAAACCAATTAATCTGTCTCAATTGATGTTTAAATCAATTAATCTCTCTCAATTAATCTTAAAATCAATTAATCTCTGTCAATTAATGTTAAAATCAATTAATCTCTCCCAATTAATGTTAAAACCAATTAATATCTCCCAATTAATCTTAAAATCAATTAATCTCTCTTAATTAATCTTAAAATCAATTAATCTCTCTCAATTAATGTTAAAATCAATTAATCTCTCTCAATTAATGTTAAAATCAATTAATCTCTGTCAATTAATGTTAAAATCAATTAATCTCTCCCAATTAATGTTAAAATCAATTAATCTCTCTCAATTAATCTTAAAATCAATCAATCTATTAATGTGTTCTGTTTTTATCTTGCACGACGCACTATTCGTGCCCATAAAACTTTCCCTAGTTTTGTTTGGCTAAAGTCTTTTTCAAGCTGAACACCTGACAATGCAGAGTGCTCTCAACATTGCCAAACATCTAAATGGCAAAATGTAGTACTAGAGCATGTGATCCATATAAAAAAGCTCGCGGCCCACGCCATATAGGATGGCGATTCTCAAACAAACTACACTTTTCACATATCCCTCCCCGTGTTATTCGGAACCGTTTGACGCACTTTTTGTTCCATTTAAATCTGTTGTTTAGTTTTAGTTAACTGAAAATATAGCGCAGATGCCTTGTGGCGGGATTTATTTAATATTTTTTTTAAAGAAATCACTTTAGCCGCAGGGCATTTTTATATTTTTTGTATGCGTCGGTTCATATTGAGCTAGCTGTAACGTGCGATGAGTTTTATTAAGTTCGAAAATAATCTGACCGCGATGTTATTTGAGTGAAATTCAGTGTCGAATTGAAAAATTGCCTTTTAGCTATCTCTAAATTATAATTGACATCGATTTCTGGCCTTTTAAAACCACAAAACGTAGGATAGTATTAAGACAAAAAATATTAATTAAAGCCTAAACTTTAATTGAAATTTTTAACATTAAAGTAGTTATTATGAGTTAACCATAAGAGATAGAGACATGCTGTCGCGGACTTGTTTGTAGTATTTTTTTTAGATCTACAATTTTCTAGTACATTACTTTAGTATAATTTAGTTGCAAAACTAATAATAAAGTTAATTTTTAATTATTTTTCGAATTACAGCAAAATAAATTTATGAATGCTTTTGTATTATTATAAGGATATCTGCAAAGTAACGCCATATTCTATAAAATAAATATCTCTGTTGGTTTTTCGCGACGCAAGCGACGAAAGCTCCCAGCACGCTAATTTAAAAAAAAATGAGCGACCTCTTTAACACAATTTACATGAAACCGTCAAAAACTATTTATCTAAATAATTAATCTAAGTCTTCCGGAAGAATTGTACTACCTTTAAGTAAAAATCGTACAAAGAAACGTTCAGTAGATTTTGAGAAAATCGATCACATACAAACTGACAACTTTTGGGGACTTTTTATAATAAGTAGATGTTTGATTTCACGAGTAGCCTCCTATATTATTCGGCATAATATGCAAAAACTGAGCGCTCTTTAGACATGTTTCAATTAAATGTCGCCTAGGCGTTTGGGGTGCGCAATGTTCTGGAAGAAATTGCAATAAACCAGCCCACCGGACCGTGGCCCATTACATACGTCATGTTTGCTTAGTTGTGGTGATATTAGAAATTGGCGGTTAGAAATATCAAGTACATTTGAAGATCAAGAAGAGCCAATGTCAAAAAGTCGTCATTGTTTGACGCAGGCCTTTTATATAGGTTCCAAAAGATTGTATTAAGCTTAAATCCGTCATTTGCCACACTTCAGCCTTCTTCACCTATCCACCGTGTGGTGTCCGGCTGAATAGAGTAGACCACCATGTGGGTGGTCTATTCTTCTTCTTACCGAGGTGTCGTAAAAGGAGACTACGATAAGTTGACCCGCCGTGTGGTATCCGGTAAAGTAGAATTGACCAACCTCATTTCTTACCGAATTGTCGTAAAAGGCAACTAAGACAAGTTGACGTCAGGCAGGCGGCTGCTGAACCTAGCCTAATCTCATCACACTTAAAGTAGGAGTACCTTGCTCGGTTATTATTAAAAAATATTAAAAAAATGCAAATAAAAAAAGAAAGAAAGTACCGGTGACATGTTGAATACGAACCCGAGTTTTGATTTGCATAAATTCTACATTTTAACATATTTCAATGCCTAAAAACAGGGATAAAACGTCATTTTTTAAACTTAAACCTAGCTAGATCGATTTTACCCCCCTAAAGTCCCCTACATGCTGAAATTCATGAAATTCTATCTGCTTTAAATCATGATATTTATAAAATCTACCTCATATGTGGTCGACCGCAAAAGGATTAATGAGGAACGTTTCAATTAAGTGTCAGCTAATAGCCGATTGTGGGGTGGGCAGTGGGCCGAAAGAAATTGTAATAACTGATCGTCCATGCGGAATCCATTATATGTGACGTCATCTTCAATCGACGATGACGTCATAAATTATCCCTCTATTGAAGTACTAGCTTTCAGATGCAACTATGTTTGCGTGGACCGATAATGGTGTCGCTTTTTTATATCATCCTATTCCCGTAGAATTAACATGATTTCTATAGCCTATATGTTACCCCGGTGTATAAGGATTAATTGTGCCAAATATCATCGATATTGGTTCAGCGGATTCGCCGTGAAATAGTAACAAACATACATCCATACTTACTAACTTTTGCATTTATAATATTAGTTGTAGGATAGGATTAAGCTTTTTAGGATTAAGCGTTGATAGAATTGGACTAGTTTATCGCTAGATTTCCACAAATATAGGAACTTGTTCAAACATCATCATCATTCTCCTGCCCTTATCCCACTCTAAATGAGGTCGGCACAAAACATATTGTTATATGATTTGACTAAGTATTATGAACGCCTGCTTGACGTCAACTTAAATTAGTCGTTTTTATTATAAGTATACGAAACCTCGGTAATTAAGAGGGTGGTCTATTTTACTCAAACGGATAGGTACCACACGGTGGATCAACTTACTTTACTCGCCTTTTACGACACCTCGGTAAGAAACGAGGGTGGTCTATTTTACTGAGATGATGTAAGAAATACTTGTTGAAACATGATAATATGGCCCATGACAAGATCCTTTGAAAATTCAAAATTGAAATATATAGGTACGAGAGAAGCGAGGTTCAAAGTATGAAACACTTAATTAACTTACTCGCATCACTCCACTTCAAACGAGCCCTTCGAAAAGAAAACACGTGATGAAACATGTTGGAAAACGTTGGACGCTAATTAACGTGTGGACATAAGATAGATTTAAGAAGATGAATAGAATAGTACCAACCTCATTTCTTACCGAGGTGTCGTAAAAAGCGACTAAGCTAAGTTGACCCACCGTGTGGTATCCGGTTGAGTAAAATAGACCACCCTCTTTCTTACTGAGGAGTCGTAAAATACGACTAATGTAAGTTGACGACAGACAGGCGGCCGGTCGTAAAATCGCAGCCAAATCATGTGACACATGTTTATAACATGATGTGCCGACCCCACTTAGAGTGGGATAAGGGCATGAAGATGATAAGATACGCCTTAAATTTATTGTTTAGTATCTGGGTGACCGAGCCGGTATTGCGCGGTATTTTTATAAATAAATAAAAAAATGCAATAAAAAATTTTTTTTTTTTTATCTGGGATCGATCCTAGATTCAGAATTCAAGACCACCCGTTACCTAATTAAGCTATTATGACTTTGCAATAGACAGCGAAATTGACTGTGAAATTTGATTAAAATTTATAGTTTCGCTATATTGGTTTCATTAACAATACATATCTAATCTCAAAAACCAAGAAAAAGAGGATAATTATAATAATCGATTTATAAAAAATCGATTTTTGATGTACAAAAATCGATTATTAAAAAAATAATCGTTTTTTTTTTCACATCCCTAGCGTACCCTGAGTTATATAACACATTTTTTGGCCATAAATTGTATTTAATCTTATCTACACGCTTGTTCCGATCGTCTCTAAATGGATTTCCCTACAAAACGCGTGCTGCATCCTTAGCATCGATTACCGACACGCAGGCTATCCAATATCGATTTTATATAAATAGTCTGCGTTACAGACAGGACGCAGTACATATTCTTATATATTCCTGCTAGGGTTGGTACTAACATGAAAGTAATTTAAAAAGGAATTGATGCGTAGAAAGTAAGGTAAGGTAAGTCGATCCGGCTTATTAGAATGGACCACCCTCATGTTTTACCGAGGTGTCGTAAAAGGCGACTAAGGTAAGTTGAATCACCGTGTGGAATCCGGTTATCGAGGTGTAAAATGCGACTAAATTAAGTTAACGTCAGGTGGGTGGTCGTAAAATACGTAGCCAAATCATGTGACAACATGTTTATAACATGTTGTGCCGACCCCACTTAGAGTGGGATAAGGGCAAGAATATGATGAATTGATGCGTAGAAATAATGAAGTCGCATAATAAATCTGAACTTGATCTAATTTTATAGAGTGTACATCAGAAGTGGGATTTAAATTTTCTACAGAGTATTAATCCGACGGTTACATTATTTATAATTTAAGTTAAAGTTTTTAAAAAAAGTGAAAAAAAAAATTTTTTGGACTATATGTAAATCTTAGGCAGAATAGAATAAACCCTCATGTCTTACCGAGGTGTCGTAAAAGGTTATTAAGGTGAGTTGACGCCAGGTATGAGACCGGTCGTTAAATAACTAGCCAAATCATTCGGTGGTGTAATGTTTAAAACATGTTATGCCGACTTAGTGGGATCAGGGCTGGAGAATGAAGACATTTGTATTATGGACCTCCGCAATGTAAAGCCTAATATAAATTTCCTAATTCGTATCCTACTAATATTATAAATGCGAAAGTTTGTGAGTGTGTATGTATGTTTGTTACTCTTTCACGGTGAATCCGCTGAACCAATATCGATGAAATTTGGTACAATTATTTCTATTACACCGGGGTAACATATAGAAATCCTGTTAACTATACAGGAATAAGATAACATTGAAAAGCGCCATATATCAATCGATGTAGATATTTGCAGGGTTAGAGAATAACAGAGGCTACTAATTTATTCCAAGAAATTTACAGTCCACGCGAACAGAGTTGCGGGTAAAAGGTAGTAAATTATATAAAATTGTAAGACGAACAGTCTAAGTACTGAACCCTAGTAGCTCGTGCGCTTTTAAATCAAATCACAATAATCTTTATTCAAATAAGCTCTTTCAAGCACTTTTAATCATCATGCTCATCATGCTCCTGTCCTTATCCCACTCCAAGTGGGGTCAGCACAACATGTTATAAACATGTTGTCATATGATTTGGCTACGTATTTTACGACTGGCCGCCTGCCTGACGTCAACTTACCTTAGTCGTATTCTACGACTCCTCGTCAAGAAAGAGGGTGGTCTATTTTACTCAACCGGATACCACACGGTGGGTCAACTTACCTTAGTCGCCTTTTACGACACCTCTGTAAGAAATGAGGTTGGTACTATTCTATTCAGCCGGATACCACACGGTTTAAATCGTCAAAGATCAATATGATTAATGAAGCTAAAACTGGTTCGGAATGTTGCTCTTACCGAGAAGAACCAGAAAGAAACTCGGCGGTCAAACTTTTAAACATTTTCAATTTTACAATATTAAACCGCAGTCTTTAACTAAAAAACCATCGCGGCCTCAACCCAGAGATTAGCAATACAATATGTTCGATTTTACCTTTTGAAACAGACGTAATATTATCGCACATACGATATGATTTGCGTAATAAACAGACACACTTGTACGACTTCAGTATCGCATGCCAATGGTGTTCGCACCATATCGATTGCCCGCTTAATTGCTTGAAGTAATACTTCTCAGTCATTTAAACGTGCAAAAGTTTCAATTTAAAATAATCGAGTAAACTTGTATCGTCAAACTACTGGTACGGAAAGCTGTTCCTACCGAGAAGAGCTAGCAAGAAACTCGACGATTGCTTTTCTCAAATTCAAATATTCTTTATTCAAGTAAACTTGTAAACAAGTGCTTTTGAATCGACAACTCTACCGCTGGTTCGGAAAGCTGTTTCTACCGAGAAGAGCCAGCAAGAAACGCAGCGGTTGCTCTTTTAAAAATATAATTCTTAATACTAGTTACATTTCGTCATTCCTGTCTTATACAGGTTCGAAGACAGCTATATCCACACATTCTTATCATCCAAATAATACTCAACAGTAACGTAGGCTTTCTGTAGAAGTTTTAAACTGCTGTAATGGCAAAGCTAAAATTGATTGCAGAATTTTATTATAGAATCTTATACCCTACGACTACCGTACTTTTGTTAGGCGCAAATTTTGATTATGTTAAAGATTTCCTCTTCAGGTGCCAAGAGGGTTGACTCCTTTCTCGCTTTCTCCAAAGAATCGGCTTAGCGATTCAGCGCGGAAACGCTGCCAGCATTCTTGGGACCATTCCACGTGGGCATAATTTGTATAGTCCTAGCGTGTAAATAATTTAAGATAGATATACCTTGTACATTTTTGCTGTAAATAAAATAAAAACAAAAACAAAAATAAAGAAATATCCAAACAAATAATATAAATGCTTAAAATCAGTCATCTCTTACCTTATCCGCTTATTGCTAGCGTTAAAATTTAATAAATATATGATTTTTTTATATATGGCACCATAACACACGGTCGTCCGTCCTCATAGTAAGTAACTTAGTACTTGAACTTGAAACTTATGGGACAGACAACTGGTAAATATAGGCATATATAATTTTAAATACATAAATACACACAGACTCGAAAAACCAACAAATTGTATTTAGATAATGTTGGCCATCAGCGGATATCGAACCCGTGACCAACTAAAGGAGCTGAAAGCAAGGTCACTGTCACCTATATTTTCTTCTGTATCAACTTCTTATCTTAAAGAGTATCCACCCGAGTTTAATTATAGATAACATTTGACAATTCGATCCTTTTTTTATAATATTTTTAATATTTAAATGAGTTAATCTTGTATGTATATATATTTACGGAATCTCGGAAACGGATCCAACGATTTTCCCGAAATTCAGCATGTAGGGGGTTTAGGGGGAGAAAAATCGATCTAGCTAGGTTTTATGTTAAAAAAAATCGTATTATCCCTGTTTTTGTGCATTAAAAAATACTAAAATTTATATTGAATACAAAACACAATTTTTGCCATAATCTGTCAAGTTAGAATAGCTTATTCAGGGAACGGGTAGTCTCGAGAAATGTAAAAACCTAGCATCTATCACCAACTACCTAATTATTTTTTCTTTTTTTTATTTTGTTAAAAATTGCCCCATGGTCAACCAGGTACTACATATAAATAAATTAATTTTAATAAATTAATATAATTAATTATCATTAAATTTACTTACTAAATAAATACAGAATCAATCCAAAACACACACACGAAAAAAACTTTAAATCACAAAAACAAACTCTACACGCGCGTTTTAACACAACTCTACCAACTGTTTTTTAAAATTAACAACAAATTCACATAGCCATACACCGTAACCAAAGTTCAGAACTTGTTATACGTAAATTATCTACTGCTATTTTACACTAGAGCTTTTGAGACACAACCATGCGCCACGAGATCGCGACGATAACTGCGGAAGCTTTGGAAACAGCCCTTATTCCTTCAAGCTCCACGTTAGATAGAAATGGGGGATAGGGGGTTGGTGATTCTCCCGAGTGGGAGAGGGAGGGGTGTAGTTGTAGCTATGTGCACGTGGTGCGATGCGGTCAATTGCAATGCTACGGTCATTGCCGTAGTGTGATTTTTTTAGTATGTAAACATTAAAGTCGTGATAAATTTAGGAACTGGCGTTTATTTTTCCTAGACGCCTTGAGCTCCGCGGGTCCCGGGTTCGATCCCGCCGCGGGCCAGTATTTTCTATGAATGGATTTTTGGTCTTCGATTATAGGTGTATATTTGTATTTAAGCATCATCTTCTTGCCATTATCCCACTCTAAGTGGGGTCGGCACAATATGTTATAAACATGCTGTCACATAATTTGGCTACGTTTTTACGACCGGCCGCCTGCCTGAGTCAACTTACCTCAGTCGTATTTTACGACACCTCGGTAAGAAATGAAGGTAGTCTATCCTGCTCAGCTGGATACCCCACAATGATCAACTTATCTTACTCGCCTTTTACGACACCTGCATAAGAAATGAGGGTGGTCTATTCTACTCAACGAGATACCACACGGCTTTTATATCGTTCCTTTTTAGTATGAAATATTGCATATTATTTAAAGAGCGATAATGACATATCCGAAGCTATGTTTAATATTTAAATCAGTTAATCTTGTATATATATATTTATATATATTCGGAATCTCGGAAACGGCTCCAACGATTTTTCTGAAATTCAGCATGCAGAAGGATTTGGGGGTGAAGAATCGATCTAGCTGTTTTATTTTTAAAAAAATTGTGTATCCCTGTTTTTAGGCATTAAAAAAATACAAAAATTTACATTGAATATATAAAGCAGTATTTTTGCCGAAGACTGTCAAGTCAACGTAGTTTATTCGCGGAACGTGTGGTCTTTAGAAATGAAAATACCTAGGATCGAGTCCCACCTACCCAATTATTATTTTTTTTAAGTTTCTTTTTTATATTTTGTAAAAAATTACCGGGCAAAGCTCCGTCAACCAGATACATATTATTATTCTACCATTTTACAATCTACCATTTTAACATGGCGAGGCATTTCCATTACGGGATTTTGGCCAAGCAATGTAAAGTAATTTATATTTACATTGAATATACAAAACAGTAGTTTTTCCGAAGACAAATTTTATTTTGTAATAATTACCAAGCCAGACGACCCACCATGTGGTATCCGGCTGAGTAGAATAGACCAACCTCATTTCTTACCGAGGTTTCGTAAAAGGCGATTAAGGTAAGTGGACCCACCGTGTGGTATCCGGTTTAGTATTATAGACCAAGGTCTTTCTTACCGAGGTGTCGTAAAATACGACAGAGGAAAGTTGCCGTCAGGTAGGCGGCCGGTCGGGAAAACAGAGCCAAATCATGTGACAGCATGTTTATAACATGTTGTGCCGACCCCACTTAGAGTGGGATAAGAGGAAGAAAAAAATAATTCCCGGGCTAGGCTCGTTCAACCGTGTACTTTATATAATTTACGAAATATCACATACGAAAACGTTCAAAAGGTTACCTCAGACCTATTACCTGAGGCTCGGAGATATTGCAGATCCTAATGCGGTCAGTGAAGTGTCGATGGCTAGGGATGGAATGCGTCGCCGATCAAAGCCGTGCGTCCCCTTAAATCCTCAAACGGCCGAGTTTTTTTTTAGACAGCGCCAAATGATATGTTCCTTGTCGAATAAATACCGTGATTTTTCGTACTTGTTATTTTCAAAATCAAATCGAATGCCTTTTAATAACGTCACAGTAAAGTAGATAATGGTAAAAATAAGACAAATTTACAGTAATGTGACGTTACGAACTGGAACAGCATTCAGCTTAAGTTGAGGAGTACCTCAACGGTGGTTTTCAATGGCGACCATTGTTACTTAAATATATAAATATATCCTCCTGCCCTTATTCCACTCTAAGTGGGGTCGGCACAACATGTTATAAACATGCTGTTACATGATTTGGATACGTATTTTACGACCGGCCTGCCTGACGTCATCTTACCTTAGTCAGTTAGTTATTTTAGTGTGCTTTTACGATGATTTTAATTGCAGTTAGTTATTTTAGTTTAGTTACTTTACGACTGCTCGGTAAGAAATGAGGGTGGTCTATTCTATTCAGCTGGATACCTATATTACGCTCTTTACACGCCTCTTAACTTTTGCTTTGTTCTTGCGCTAAATTTTAATTAAATAAACCTTTCAAATCTATTCTTGAATATTTAATCGAAAAATACAACGTTATAAGTTCCAGTTTCTACACGTGTTCAAAGACAAAGTCAACTAAATGGTGGGGGGTTTAACTCGTTACAATATAACTCAGCTTGCTTGGGTAATACTTCGCTTTGCGATTTTGTCGTGAAGTCTATCTCCTGATGATGCTTCGGTTACAGGGCGAAACAATTGTTGAGATTATGGTGGTTAATGTGTGTAGCGCTTGTGTGTTGTTGTGTCATCGGTGTCGGGTAGTGCATGAGTTCTTACAAATTCTGCATGTACTAGGTATGAGAACGAATAGTACACTCTACATTTAGCATTACATATATTTTCTTTTATCGCGGATTATAGCAAAATAATATTCTCATTACTTTTGTATTATGGACCTCCGCAAAGTAACGCCTAATTCTATAAATTATTTATTCGAAATAAAACCTTTAAAACAAATCGTAAAAGATAATGTAATTGAATGTCCAAGTCCATAAAACAACATATAAACTTTAACCACTGTTTCACCGTACTTAATGTAGTTCTATGTAATTTTCACCTTTCTCAAAGTTAAAACGAGAATTCTCTTATAAATAAGTTATTTAAGCTTTAATTCCACTAATTCAAATTCAATAATATTCTTCAAAATATTATTAATACGAATGCTTTTGAATCGTCAACTCTACTGCTGGTTCGGAAAGCTGTTCCTACCGAGAAGAGCCAGCAAGTAACTCGGTGGTTGCTAAAGTAATAATAAAATTATTTTGCTATAATCCGCGATGAAGTAAAATAGAAAATATATGTATATAATGCTACATGTAGAGTGGACAATCGGTTATCATACCTGATACATGCAGGATTCGTAAAAAACACATGCACAAACCTCCACCACCGCCACCACAATACACAAGCACTATATACGTTCACTATCACAAACTCAACAATCGTTTCGTTTTGCGATTTTGGTAGTGGAGTCTATCTCCTACTTCTTCTTCTATATTCTATATTCTTATTACTTCTTCTATATTCTTATTACTAGTTACATTTATTACCCAAACCCACAAACGATTTACGTACTTTTACAAGGCGCGAGGCAGGAGCCGCTAGCCTATGTCGGTTATAACTTTGTCTATTATATACATCGCCAATTTATCTATAAATTTATATTCTTCTGGACGAAAATAATTCCTTAAAATATACTGTGAAGCACACCTAAGAAAACATATTTTTTTAAAATTCTCTCGCAGGGAATCACGTGCACGTAACTTACTTTTTCTTAAATATATTTTTTTTCAATCCCCCGCCGTGTGTTATCCGGCTGAGTAGAATAGACCACACTCATTTCATACCGAGGTGTCGTAAAGGGCGACTAAGGTAAGTAGACCCACCGTGTGGTATCCGCTTTAGTAGAATAGACCACCCTTCTTCTTACCGAGGTGTAAAAAACGACTTAGGTAAGTTGACGTCAGGCAGGCGGCCGGTCGTTAAAACGCAGCCAAATCATGTTACAGCATATTTATGACATGTTATGCCGACCCCACTTAGAGTGGGATAAGGGCAGGAGGATATAATTTTTTTTCAATCCCCGCGCATTTACCGCATAACATTATATTATAAGAATAATAAAACTAAAACATATTGTTCCGACTCCACGTAGAGTGGGATAAGGGCAGGAGGATGATTTCACATGAATAAATGGCAACTAAAAGTTAAAAACTTATTTACAAACATCCAAATTGCTTTTGAAAAGTAAAAACAGTTAAAAAATGTCCTTTCTTCTCGTGGCTGCGGTAAACTCTATTAATATCTTTGTTCCTTCTTGAGACACGATCCTTCGGCGTACAAAATAAAAATAATAACTCAACGGGCACGGGCGATGTTTTAAAAAGTTCTAAACAAAGAATTCCTTCGCGATAGCAGACAAATAATCTCTTGGTTGTTTTGCGATAAATAAGGCTGCCAACATACAGAGAGTTTTTTAGGGTTTATTTGGATTAAGTGGATTAAATGATACCCTATTGAATTAACTTTACTTCAAGTCAGGTCTTTTGTAGATGACGGAAAGAAAATACGTGTTACTTAGTGTGTTTTATTGCGACTGAACTAACATTATTATACACGAAGCCGGCAGATGCAGCCGCCTATTAGCTTACATAGCATTATTTTTGTCCCTGCAAGTTTTTTTTATTACAACCAATGTAATAACTATTAATGGGCGTTGGTCACTTCACTTGTTATGCGGTGTGGTGTCCGGCTGAGTAGAGTAGACCACCCTCTTTCTTACCGAAGTGTCGTAATATACGACTAAGGTACTTTGTAAGGTACGACGTCAGGAAGGCGGCCGGTCGTAAAATACGTAGCCAAATCATGTGCCAACATGTTTATTACATGTTATGCTGACCCCACTTAGAGTAGAATAAAGGCAGGAGGATGATGGTCTCTTCACTTGTAGGATTGTTGAACAAGGTCAGAGCCGCTGAGGGAGCGATTGAGCAAGCCTGTACTATCTCTTCGTGAAAGGGCTTAAACCCTTTCAAATTAGCATTCTTTCATCTTAAACTGTAGCTTTTATCTGTTATTGGTAAGGTTATTTAAAATATTAAGTAAGTAAGTAGCGGCCTATTACTCTCCTACTGCTGATAATGGGCCTCTTCTCTCCGGTTTTGGAGAGAAGGTTTGGAGCTAAGACCTATCACGCTGTTCCAATGCGGATTGGTAGGTTACAAATATCTCCAGAATTCTCTAGAGATATGCAGGTTTCTTCACGATGTTTTCCTTCACCGAAAAGCGTGTGATAAATTGCAATTATCAATTAGACACATAAGTTTTAACAGAAAAACTCATTGGTGTCTGCCCGGGTTTGAACTAGTGACCTCCTTGAAAGAGTCGCAAGGTATTACCGCTGGGCTACTATAGCTTGTTCATCATGTGAATATTTAAAATATTATTATGACATAATTTTTATAAAACGGTCTTAAATGGTTTTTAAAAAAAAGTCTGGTTTGTACGTACCCTAAGATATGAAAAGAGAGTTACTTTATGCCGTTTTGACAGGCGCTGTCGAAACTTTGGCTTTAACTGAAAAATCCTTTGCTTCGAATGTTCGAACATCCGCACAAAGGTGGTCAGTATAAAACAGTCGCTGAGACGAATAAAATCGATCACCCAAAATGTAAAATACGTGCAAAACTATTTCTAACTGCGCAGTTTCTGTTAACCTGAATCTTATGAAACTATACTGCCCTGGATTTGCACGGATGATAGAACTTTTAGAAATTGAAGTTTTTGAAATTTGCATAGAACGTGCGTTTATATACATATAATTATATTATATTACCTTAGTCATATCTAGCATAGATTAATTTTTGCACGCGTTCTTTTAAATCTTGGCATAATTTCTACTAAATAGCTTTTCCCTCGCCGTTTTGTACCTGGCTGAGTAGAATAGACTACCCTCATTTCTTACTGACGTGTCGTAAAAGGCGACAAAGGTAAGTTGACCCGCCGTATGGTGTCTTGGTGAGTAGAATAGACCACCCTCATTTCTTGCCGTGGTGTTTTAAAAGATGACAAAGCTAAGTTGTCCCGCTGTGTGGTATCTGGCTGAGTAGAATAGACCATCCTCATTTCTTGCCGAAGTGTTGTAAAAGGTGACAAAGGTAAGTTGACCCGCCGTGTAGTATCCTGCTGAGTAGAATAGAGCACCCTCATTTCTTACCGAGGTGTCATAAAGGGCATCGTGACGTCAGACAGGTGGCCAGTCGTAAAATAGGTACTTAGCCAAATCATATTACAAAATGAATATATCATGTTGTGCCGACCCCACTAAGAGTGAGATAAGGGCAAGAGAATGATGATAAGAATTATGACTAAATAGCTTTCCAATTACTAAATAAAAATATATAATAACTAATTTCTTAAAAATCAGAATGAGTTTAACATAGCTATTCTTATATATAGAAATAATATATAATTATAAATAGATGTATGCCATCGCGGAATATTTTGTATAAACGAGAAATATCCTCCCAATATCCATTTTTTCTTCTAGAACAGAGAAAAAAGAGTACATAAATGAGGATATTTAACGCTTAAGTTGATGCCGAAAAAAATTAAATATAAAATTATAAATATATTTATCTTTTCTTTAATATTTAAATGAATTAATCTTGTATTATTATATTTTCCGAATCTTGGAAACGGCTCCAACGATTTTCATGAAATTCGGAATGTAGGGGTAAAATTCGAGCTAGCTAGGTTTAATTAAAAAAAATGTTTTTATCCCTATTTTCGGGAAAATACTAAAATTTACGTTAAATTGAAAAGATAATTTGCGCTGTCAATGGTAAAGTCATGGTAGTTCATTTGGCGAACGGGCGGACTAGAAAGGTGAAAATGCCTAGGTTCAAGCCCCACCTACCCAAATTTTTATATCTTTCGAAAAAGAGCAAGGCTCGTTCACCAGGTTAGTTATATTAATATTAGTAACATAGTCAGAAAAAATCTTTAATTTGGCTGCAATTATGAGTTGAAGGGAATTTTCTCTTGCATTCAAGACATCTGCCGTCCCGCTCGCACATCTTCGGCCCACTAAATGGAGCAATCGCGTGTACTACTATTATTCATCAAAATCATTCCTTTACATACAGGTTGTTCCTTTTAATATTTTTAATTTCTGAGTGTTTTATTTGTTGTATTTTTAGACTCATCATCCTCTTGCCCTTATCCCACTATACATTGCCAGTGTAGCCAGTGTTTAGAAGTGGTGGGGTTTAAACCGTCTTTTTTACGAACTGACTATCTGTTTTTAGCCAAAATTGTTTTGACAGCGAACAGGCGAGCGCAAATGCATCGTCAAGGATAATAATAATAATTATCTTTATTTGCTATAATGTGGTGAATAACAATAAGATGGTAAAAACATTATTAGGTTCCTGACATTAAACTAACTTAATAGTATGCAAATTATTTTTTTTACATTAACAAGGTCAAATTAATAAAGTTTTTAAAACATTAAGCGTTAATTTTTAAATTTTACAATACTATAAAAATTTATGTTTCTACGATACGATAGAAAATGTTGATAGCACAGCCAAAAGCTCTATTATCGTTAGGGAAAAGTGGGGTCGGCACAACATGTTGTCACATGATTTGGCTGCGTTTTTCCGACCGGCCGCCTGCCTGACATTAACTTACCTAAGTCGTATTTTAGAACACCTCGGTAAGAAATAGGGTGGTCTATTCTACTAAACCGGATACCACACGGTGGGTCAACTTACCTTAGTCGCCTTTACGACACCTCGGTAAGAAATGAGGTTGGTCTATTCTACTCAGCCGAATACCACACGACGGGTCGACTTATTATAAGTATAAATGTTTGATGACATAAGGTAAGGGCACTAGTATTTGACCGTTTTGTATGAAATATTTATTTATTTATTTTTATTTATTTATTTATTTATTACACACACAGAATACAAATTATACACAAAAATACAAAATTTTTTATGACTATATCTAACTACAAAAATAATAAATTTAATCCACACTAAGGTAAAACCTGTGCCGTGGATTTGAGTTACAAAAAAAAAAAAAAAAATTATAAAATTTATTAGTAAACTATATTAATGTGTGTGTTTGTTTGTTTAAATATTAAATAATAAACGTTTTGTTTGTTGTAGCTAATAAACAATATTAATTAATAATATTCAATTTTAAATATTAAACAATGGACTACAGTTCTGAGCTTTTCGGCAGTTAGAAAAGTAATAATAAAATTATTTTGCTATATTCCGCGATGAGGTAAAATAGAAAATATATATTGTTAAATGTAGAGTGGACAATCCGTTTTCATACCTGATACATGCAGGATTCGTAAAAACACATTTGACTGGCCCGTTGGCGCAGTGAGTAGTAATCCTGCCTTGAGCTCTGCGGGTCACGGGTTCAATTCCCGCCGAGGGCCAACATTTTCTATAAAAAGAATTTGTTGGTTCCTCAAGCCTGGGTGTATATTTGTATTTAAGTATGTATTTAAAAATTAAAATTTGTATATATTCAGCAGTTGTCTCTCACCCATAACACAAGTACTAAATTACTTACTTTGGTGACGGACGACAGTGTATGTAAGTGTCCCATATATTTATTTATTTATTGTATACAATAGCAAACTGATTTTTAATTAGCCAGTTATATCTTAACTGAGGATTGCTCACGTGCGACGTTTAAAAACGAATTAACTAGAAGCACCCTGTAGCGCGATTTGTCATGAAACCGCTGTTATTCCGTCCAGCCGTAGTCCAAGAGTCAATGACCACTTTTAATAATAAAATTTTACATTAACAGTAAACTCAATTTTTACTTTGATGGCAATACTTGTGGTTTTATCTTAACGGCATAGAATTAAAAAAATTAAAGATGATAAAAATTCAGCACCTAAATATTAGTAATCTACAAGTTAGTTGGTAACTAATATTGGAAGCTTTCGCGCGTTTAGATTTAGATTAAATTCATTGTTGTAATGTTCAGTGTAATAATCATAATTGATCTTGCATTAATTTTTAGTACAATATTATGAAAATGAGTAGAAATATTGTCAAGAACTCCATTAAGTCCGATTGCTCAATTTTAAACTATTTTAAATCAACTTTATAACGCCGTGTGGAAAGCGGTTGAATATAATAGTACCACCCTCATTTCTTACCGAGGTATTGTAAAAGGCGACTAAGGTAAGTTGACCCACCGTGTGGTATCAGGTTGAGTAAAATAGACCACCCTCTTTCTTACTGAGGTGTCGTAAAATAAGACTAAGTTAAGTTGATATCAGGCAGGCGGCCAGTCGTAAAGTAGCCAAATCATGTGACAACATGTTTATGATATGTTGTGCCGACCCCACTTAGAGTGGGATAAGGACAGGAAGATGTTTAAATCAACTTTATAATTATAGTAATATCTTATTATTTTAAAATTATTTTTACCAAATATGTGTTGGAGTTTTGTAAAGAATATTACAATACTGTAAATTTGATGTTTATTATTTAAGACAGTATTTAAATAAGAAATACGAAAATAAGAAAAATAGTACTGAAAATAAGAAATACGCTTTAAACAATATTCCTTAACGCTAATAGAGCTTTTGGCTGTGTTATCAGCATTTTCTATCCTTTACGATGCATTTGCGCTCGTCTGTTCGCTGTTAAAACAATTTTGGCTAAAAGTACCAAACTCAGGTACGATCGTGTATGGAGTACTGCTGTCATTTGTGGCACGGATCTGCCAAATATCAGTTGAATGCTTAGGACTTGGTGGATCGAATTGCCGATGCTCATTGGCGATGAAAGCCTAACTAATGCCAAACAGCTTGCAACATCGGCGCAGGGTAGCCTGTCTATCGGTATTCTACAGGATATATTTCGGAGAGTGTGCTCAGTTACTCCGTGACCTTATTCCAACATCGCCTTTATCATCGCACCGCTAGGCGCCGGGAGAAGTGCCATCCTTACGCTATCGATATACCACGAAGGCGCACAGAGCGATTCGCTTCGTCATTTTTTATGCGCTCAGCACGGGATTGGAATTCTCTTCCGGCATCTATCTTTCCCAATACTTATGATATGGGTACCTTCAAAGCAAGGCATCCTTAGGCAAGACTTATAGCATGATTTCAGTCAAGCGCTCGCCTATTAAAAAAAAGTAGATAGTTCGTAAAAAGAGGGTGTAAAACCCAAGTCTTCTAACCACTAGCTCTTAGACTACTGTAACATTTAAATGTTACTTAAAAAAGATTATTTCATAATTTTCCTAGAGTTTTTGTATACAAACGAAATTTCGAACGTGGTTGCCGCCAGGAAACTGTTAAGTCACTTTTAATTACAGACCACATCGAGGGCCCACGACTAGGTAAGTGGTTCAAATAACCTAACGTTCACCTTTTGTTTACCGAATATGTTTATTTTGTTATTCACGAAAAGTTTTCCAGTTCATCCAAATTTGTTTTAGGAATAAGATTAAAAATGAGATTTTATTTTTAGTTTTGCACTTTTCTGCCGTGTGGTATCCGGCCTATTAGAATACCCCACCCTCATTTCTTACCGAGGTGTCGTAAAAAGCGACTAAGGTAAGTTGTCATTATAACATCCCCCTGCCCTTATCCCACTATATGTGAGGTCGGCATGACATGTTATTATAAGCATGCTGTCAATGATTTGGCAACGTATTTTACGACCGGCCGCCTGCCTGACGTCAACTTACCTTAGTTGTATGTTACGACACCTTAGTAACTAATGAGGTTGGCCTATTTACTCAGCCGGATACCACACGGCGGGTCAACGTACTTTAGTCGCCTTTTGCGACATCTCGGTAGGAAATGAGGGTGTTCTATTCTACTCAACCGGATACCACACGGCGGATCGACTTACCTTATTCGTCTTTTACGACACCTCGGTAACAAATGAGAGTGGTTTATTCTACTCAGCCGGGTACTACACGGCATAGCCAAATCATGTTACATGTTGTCTGCTATGAAATATGGGATCTTGCTGACCCCACTTAGAGTGGGATAAGGGCAGGAGAATGATGACGACACTCGCAATTCTTTAGCAATATTTAAGGATTTAACCTTTTTCAAAAATAAATTTACTTTTAAACCTCATAACGAAATACCCGCAAAGGTCATCGATCTATTAAAAAACCTATATTGCGTCATAGGTTAAAAATAAATGAGAAATTGTCAAAATTATTCTAAAATCAATCATAATATAAAAGGTACAAAGTTAATATTCGAATAGTGGTCAAAAACCGCTAATATGCCCACAATCAGAGCTATTAATTGTCGGTAATCAATTAGTGGTTGGTTTTATTGGATCGCGGTCCGGGATACAGTGCCCGGACCGGGTAACAAACCGGGATATTATAGACTAATAGATAAATAGTGGCATTACAATTTAAGTCTGCGTGATTCCCTGCGAGAGAAGTTTAAGGAAATAGGTATTCTTAAATTTGCTTCACAGTATATTTTAAGTAATTTAATTTTTGTACATAAAAATATAAAGAATTATAAAACGATAGATGATGTATATAATAGACAAAGTAGGAACCGATGTAAGCTTGCGACTCCTGCTTTGCGCCTTTTAAAAGTACGTAAATCGTTTATGGGTTTGGGTATAAGATTCTATAATAAAATTCCGCAATCAATTTTAGCTTTGCCATTACAGCAGTTTAAATACACTATTGAAGAGAGGCTGATACAGGCAGCCTACAATACTGTTGAGGATTATTTGGATGATAAGAATGCGTGTTACTGTCCGACTCTACAAGATAGTAATGACTTAATGTAACTAGTTATAAGTATTATTTAATAAAAGGAGTAACCGCCGAGATTTTGCTGACTCTTGCTTGCTCTTAAGTTTCTTGCTGGGTAGGATTTGTTATCGAGGTGCCGTAAAAAGCGTCTTAGGTAAGTTGTTGCTAAACAGGCGGCCGGTCGTTAAATAACTCGCCAAATCATCATCAACAACATGTTTAAAACATGTTGTGCAAACCCCACTTAGAGTGAGATAAGGGGAATGATGATTTATTTATTTATTTATATCATTAATTAAGTGTGGTATCTAGGCTTTTGTCTCTTTTTATCTACACTTTAACTGTGTTTTTAAATTGCCATAATGGCAAAGCTAAAATTGATTGCGGAATTATATAATCTTACATCCAAACCCACAAATGACTGACGTATTTTTTCAAGGCGTATCTAGGATTCGGTCCAAGCGTAACTTGTGCAAAAAATGGACGACAAACGTGTCAGTAATAATTAAAATTCAGCTCATATGCTCGCCGTTTGACATATTATTTAGCTTGTCACCGCTTCCATTTCGAGCTGTCACAAAAGCTATAAATCTCGCTTGATATTACGTCAGCGGATAAAGAAATGTTATGGTTTTTTTTTTAGTTTTAGGGATCTGTTAAAATATACAAAGATATGTTGCATTTGCGTCAACATTAGAGTTAAAATACAATCTATACTAATATTATAAAGAGGAAAATTTGTATGTATGTTTGAAACGTGTTCACACAAAAACCACTGTAACGATTTCAAAAATTCTTTCACCATGGGAAAGCTGCATCTTTACTGAGCAACATAGGCTATATTACATTTAAAAAAAAATAGGGATCAGTAATAAAAATGTGGTGTAAAAAATTAGTCATAATAATCTGTCATCGCATGCGCTGCGAATGATGATGATATATTTAATAAAAATAAATCAATAGTCTAACTTAATAGACTTTCCACTGCCATGAGATCTAAAATAGCGTATTATATTAAACTGAAAAAATTAGAGAGTTTAATATGAGGTTCACTCTTACTTTATTCATCACAGAATACACATAAAATACAGATTAAATACAGACAAAGATACAGATATTAAAAAATTTAGACAGATAATACTACATTCATATGTGACGACGTACGCGACATATCTTCTGTGAATATTATCCAAAGAAAAAACTTATTTACCTATTAGAGGAATAGAGTTTTCATGCAATTTCCCAGGTAAAAGGTGAGGCCAACGTGCGAGTAGGACGTGTGTACGGAACCGCGTTACGGACAAGCAGTTCACTCGATTACATCTAACCACTGCAACGGTACGTTAAACCAGGTTACTTTGGACATGGTATCGAATCGTATGGGGAAAAGATGGTTGGAATATTTAAACTATAATTAAAAATATAAATATTTAAACTAGAATTATAAAACTATAGGTGATGTGTATAAGAGGCAAAGTAGGAACCGACATAAGCTTGCGGCTCCTGCTTTGCGCCTTGCAAAAGTACGTTAATCGTTTGTGGGTCTGGGTAGTATAAGATTCTATAATAAAATTCCACAATCAATTTTAGCTTTGCCATTACATCAGTTTAAAAACACTGTCAAAAAAAGGCTAATCCAGAAAGCCTACTATACTGTTGAGGATTACTTGGAAGATAAGAATGTGTGAATATAGCTCGCTTAGACCCTGTACAAGACAGTAATGACTAAATGTAACTAGTCATAAGAATGATATTTTTAAAAGAGCAACCGCCGTGTTTCTTGCTGGCTCTTCTCGGTAGGAACGGCTTTCCGAACCAGCAGTAGAGTTGACGGTTCAAAAGCACTTGTTTACAAGTTTATTTGAATAAAGAATATTTTGATTTTGAATTTGAATTTGAATTTAAACTATAGGGGTAATATATGATAATTGCAATTTATCACACGCTTTTCGATGAAGGAAAAGATCGTAAGAAAACCTGCATATCTCTAGAGTTCTAGAGTTATGTGTAACCTAACAATCCGCATTGGAGCAGGTTAGTCTGAGCTTGAATCCTTCTCTCTAAAAAACGGAGAGAAGAGGCCTCAGACTGCTGAAGGAGTGGGATAGTAACAGGCCGCTACTTTACTTACTAGGGGTAGGCGAGAAAGATAAGGAATCTTTCTCGTCTAGATATATTTCGAAAGAAACGCTCCGTATTAGCATTATTTAAATAATTGTTTCAAATTGGTCTAATAGAATAGTTCAAATTAAATGTGGAATTTTATTAACTAATCATATACCAAAAGCTAAAAGCTTATGTTGGTTTCTAATTCGATTATTATGTACATCAACAATTAGCTGCGACGAGAATTCTTGCGACTGGCCAGAATTCTAAAGTTAGAATTATCTAAATTATACATGCAACTATAATTTAATTTACAGAAGTAGGCGTTACTTTGCGAAATTCCATAGAACAAAAGTAATATTTCTCTTACACTTATCCCACACTAAGATGTTGGCAATATATGTCTTCAATTTCTATTCTCCTCTAACATTCGTCAACTCTGGTGTCACTCTTTTAATATGCATATCATTCTTCACAAAATTCATCCATCCACATTCATATTTAAAACTCTTTTGGTCACATGAAATAATGATAGAATTATTTTGCTATCTTAGCATGCAAGTATAATAAAAAAGTACTCTAACGAAGAGAATCGACCTCATGAAATTATAAATAAAAATTGTCTATTGCTTTTCTCATCCATATTTGTTATTCTTATATACCGCATCCAATACATCGATTCTTACTTCATGTCATTGCGGGAAATCGAGCATTGTCACGGGAAAAGCGACTAGAGGTTACAGGGTCGAAAAATATAGTGAAAAATGAATAAATCCGAATGGGAAATGGACTTTCGTGGGAACTTGGACAAACTGAGAACAAAAGAGGTTTAGGGTTTGATTCCTGAATATATTTCAGACATATCATTTGTGGTCCAAATGCCATTTGCCATTGCCAATGCCATTTTTGCTCCAAAGTTGTTCAGGAAATAATTTAATGGTATCCGGCTGAATAAAAACCACCCAAATTTCTTACCGAGGTTTCGTAAAAGGCGACTAATGTAAGTTGACCCACCGTGTGGTATTCGGTTGCGTAGAATAGACAGTGGTCTATTCTACTCTTTCTTACCGAGGTGTCATAAAATACAACTAAGGTAAGTCGACGTCAGGCCGGCGGCTGGTCGTAAAATACGTAGCCAACTCATATAACAACATGTTTACAACATGTTGTGCCGACCCCACTTAGAGTGGGAAAAGGACAGGACGATGACGAAGAAATAATTAAATAAAACAAATACATTTGTGTTAAAATACCCTCAATTATGTAGTAGGATTTTTTTTCTTAACCTCAAAGTAATTTAATATAAAATCTCATTATTATCGCTCCAGGAGTTTAATCGTGAAAGCACAACAAACAGACAGACTGACTTTCTCATTTGTAATATTGATATAATAGTAGTAGAGTAATTTTCAATAGATGTCTAGGTGTAATTCTACGGGTGTCTTCGTGTGACGAAATCAGAAAAGAGGAAATCCGATAAAGTAGTAAAGACACACAGTCTAAAAGCTTTGTGACGAATCTTTTAGGTAATTCCAAATTTAATGTTATCCATAGAAAAAAATCTGAAGCTAAGTTCATAAATTTTTTCCGCACTTAAACTTTACTATTATGTTTGGCCCGTTGGCGTAGTGGGTAGTGACCCTGCCTTCAGCTCCGCGGGTCGCGGGTTCGATTCCCGCCGAGGGCCAACATATTCTATAAATGAATTTGTTTGTCTTTGAGCCTGGGTGTATATTTGTATTTAAGTATGTATTTAAAAATTATATAAGTATATATGTTATTTTAGTTGCCTGTCTACCATAATACAAGTATTAAGTTACTTACTTTGGGGACGGACAACCGTGTGTGTAAAAAAAAGGTTAAAAAAAACTATCCTGCTTTTTATAGATACAGGTTTTTAAAAATCTTGTTCACGTAATTCGCATCTAAGTTTTCCCCAAAGATTGCTTGTTCCGGTAAATTTCAAATTCAGGTTTACCCGTTTTTTATTTACGCTCTCTTTAATGTTACGGGGATTCCCCATGCGGCCACGGGACGGGAGAAACGCAAACAGAATTGTAGCATAGTGGAATACGAAACTAAGTTTTGTAACTTTTGCTGTTGTGCTAAAGCAACCAGAAAATAAAAAGACATTCTTTTATTTCTTAGTTACATACGTAGAAAATAAGGGATATTAAATTATAATTCAAAATATAATTTATTCAAATAATTTATAGAATTTACGAAAACTTGATCTTAAAATTCGCGTTTAAGTCTTTAGTTTAGTGAAGTGAAGTAGTTTGGTGAACCTATTTAACTATTTATTCTGTTACATTTAAAGTTCAGGTTTGGTTTATGATATATTTTCGTTACCTCGACGTAGCATCAAAATGTACTTGCGGTCACGAAATAAGCGAGGGATCGTTATTTAACAGACTAAAAGTTTGTAAGCGGTGACTATAATCAAATTCAAAACTATATTTAATTGAAAAATTTTATGAATAGAATTATTTTGTCATAACTTATACATGCAGTTTTAGTAATATAAAAAAAAATTATAACGGCTTATGGTACAAATAAACTTAGTATTCAGCAGATTGAAAAACATTAAAAAATGCTTGGTTTTTTTAATTCAACGAAATTTTGAGGACGTATAGGCCAAACTGACTTGAATTCGGATTAATAAGTCAAAATACCCATAGGTCTGTCCGGCTAAATGCACTTTCTTCTTTTTTTTGTGTGCCGGTGTTATAAATACTGAATAATTTAATAAAATTGCTTAAATCGTTTGTAAGTTTGAGTTTAAAAAACCGTTAACAATGGGCTACTATACTGTTAAGGTTTACTTAGATAAAAAGAATAGATATAGCCACTCTTCGAAACTGTACAAGATATTAAGACAATGTAACTAGTAATTAAGAATTATATTTTGACAATGAGTTCCGCTGAGTTTCTTACTGGCTTTGATCGGTAGAAACAGCTTTCCGAACCAGCAGTAAAGTCAACGATTATCAGCTTAAATCTTTTCAGCTTCATACAGGACTGCGTTTTCATTATGTAAAATTGAAAATGTTTAAAAGATTGACCGCCGAGTTTCTTTCTGGTTCTTCTCGGTAAGAGCAACATTCCGAACCAGTTGTAGCTTCATTAATCATATTGATCCTTGACGATTCAAAAGTGCTTGTATTAGCTTATTTGAATAAAAATTATTTAGATTTTGATTTTGATTAATAAGCACTTGTTTACAAGTTTACTTGAATAAAGTATATTTTGAATTTGAATTTACTTTTCGCGCCCGCTGTTTTAGTAGCCTTTATTCATAGCGGGCGTGAATATGATAGCAACCCTCGGCCCGTCCCGCGCCTGTCAGTTATATGTCAATCTTTGTAATATATAAACGATATCTGTCTGTAACGCGTTGTCTGTGAGAAGACTAATTTATGAGAAAGGGATATCGGGTTACCTATACTCAAAGATTGCTCTATCATATAATAACATTATTAGATACTGACAATACCCGCGACTATGTTTCCATTGACTTAAGAGTTAAATTACCCTCAAATACGTAATATATTGTGGGTATTTTTAATATAAATATAATTTTATAGAAGGTATCTAGTAGTAAAACTGCTGCCGTGTGGTATCCGTCTGAGTTAAATAGCCCACCCTCATTTCTTATCGAGGTGTCGTAAAAGGTGACTAAGATAAGTCAACCCGCCGTGTGGTATCCGGTTGAGTAGAATAGATCACCCTCTTTCAAACCGAGGTGTCGTAAAAGGCGGCAAAGGTAAATCGATCCACCGTGTGGTATCCGGCTAAGTAGAATAGACCACTCTCATTTCTTACCTGGGTGTCATAAAAGGTGACTAAGATAATTCAACCCGTCGTGTGGTATCCGGCTCAGTAGAATAGACAACCTTCTTTCTTACCGACGTGTCGTAAAAGGCGACAATGGTAAGTCGACCTACCCTGTGGTATCCGGCTGAGTAGAATAAACCAACCTTATTTCTTACCGAAATGTCGTAAAATACGCCAAAGGTTAGTCGACCCACCGTGTGGTATCCGGTTGAGTAGAATAGATCACCCACTTTCAAACCGAGGTGTCGTAAAATACGACTAAGGTAAGTTGACGTCAAGCAGGCAGCTGGTCCTAAAGTTCCTAGCTATGATGATGACTGCCTGAAATTTGAACCCAAAACTATAATTAAAGGTCGCACGGTTACATCGTTAAGCAATTAAGGTTTATACGAACAATGACGTCACATAAATAACGTGTATGAATACGAAATTGGCCGTAAAAGTAATGACTGTCCGGAGCAGAGCGCGATATATCTCGCGGCCGGACAGTCGATCTGTCTGTCACACTCACGACATAAACAGAACGCTTAATGGCCGTGTGTAACTACGAAATTTTAAAGTATGAATTTTTGAATTTAAACTATCGTGAGTGGAATTCATAGTTAATGTATAGAAACTAGTCGGGCTCATCCGATAAAATAACACGTGAGTATAGCCGGTTTCTATACATTAATTAAGTATAAATTTATACTAATATATAAAGCTGAAGATTTTGTTTTTTTGTTTGATTTTTTGAACGCGCTAATCTCAGGAACTATTCGAACGATTTGAAAAATTCTTTCAGTGTAAGATAGTCCATTTATCAAGAAAGGCTAAGTCTATATAACATCATGCTAAGATGAACAGAAGAGGAGCAGCAATAAAAAATATTACGAAAACGGCAACATTTAAAGCTTTCCTTGCGTGCGCTGTGTAAACGGTGATAGTTATTAAAAAATCATATACTACAAAATTGTTCGCCTCTAAAAGTTCTAAATAAAAGTCCGGGACAGCATACTTCTAGCTACTAAGGTTGACCACTTATTCGTGCCACCGCACATTAACATTTTAATATAATAAGCTGGGAAACACCGAACACTGAGATAGTAACTCTTTGGTTTAATCTTCTAATTGCCTCACTTTCAGCCGTTCTGGGCGCGTATTTATAGACGATGTTTAGTATTTCACTTTTGTACTGACGGACATATAGTTTAACAATACATATTAACAGATTAATAATAATATTAAATAAATATATGGGACACTTACACACACATATGGTGAATATATACTTATATAATTATTAAATACATACTTAAATACAAATAAACACCTAGAGTCATAGACCAACAAATAGATTGATAGAAAATGTTGGCCCTCGGATGGCATCAAACCCGCAACCCGCGGAGCTGAAGGCAGGATCACTACCCACTGCGCCAACGGGCCAGTCAGTGCTGCTTTCTAGTGGTTAAGACATTTTTATATTCGCCTGTCTTTGTCCTGCCATCGAATAATTTTGGCAACCCTTTTTCATCCTTTTTGTATTCTTTTAATTTTGGAAAGCGTTTTGATTTTGCCATAATGCTGTGTATGAAAATTCGTTAAATAGATTTTGAGTTTACTGACAACATATAGTCTAAATATATAGACAAACGCGACAGGACTTTTGTTTTATAACGACTAAGGTAAATTGACGTCAGGCAGGTGGCCGGTCGTAGCCAAAACATCTAAAAACATGTTTTAAAGATCTCGATCCTACTTAGAGTGGGATAAGGGCAGGCGACTGATGATGATAAATTTTAATTATATATTTTATAGCAGCTTAAAATATTAAGTTAAATTACCTGTCTATAAAACTAGCTTTACCTATGAATAGAGCACAGAGTTCTGCTCTACCTAGGCAGTGTTTACAGTACAGAGAGTCGAATGAAAAAAAGCACTTTGCCAAATGGAGTTTAAGCGGCTCCGTTGATAACGGTTCTGTGAGAGCTATTCGGATGGGAAGCTCTCGGCGCTGAATCCTCAAAAGATATTTGGCATTTAGGAAACACGCAATGAATATCTTATAAAGCATTCACTGCGAATATATATTTCATAGTTTTGAATGTAACTATTAGAACTACTTTACCCTTTATATTTTACAAGTGATCGTAAAAATCACCAAACATAAAAGTGACTCAGTCTACGAAATATTTAATTATGAAGTAACTTCTTTCACACAAAGCGTCTTTAAACTAAATAATATAATAAAAATATAAAGTGAATTCACTCCTATAACACAAAGTGACTTGAGACTACAAATATAATATGAATTGAATACATCCCTTTCACATAAAGTGTCTTTTTACTACATGCTATACAAAATGAAGTGATTGCACTCATTTAACACAATGTTACTTTATACTGGAAGCTATACAATATGAAGTGAATTTACTGGTTTCAAACAAAGTGATTTTATACTACAAGCTATACAATATGAAGTGGATTCACTACTTTCATACAAAGTGACTTTATACTACAAAGTATAAAATATGAAGTAAATTTACTAGTTTCAAAAAAGTGACTTTAGGCTACAAACTATACAATATTAGGTGAATTTACTGGTTTCAAAAAAGAAACTTTAAACTACAAACTATACAATATGAGGTGAATTTACTGGTTTTTAAAAAAGTGACTTTAGACTCTAAAAAGTATAAAAATATAAAATGAACACACTTCTTTCACATAAGTGACTTACGATTACAAAAACTTAACATTAATTTAACAATTAAGATTGCGATGTTAAAACCACTGACTAGTTACTTTTCTTTGATAGTAGCAGTAATTTAATATGAAACCGAAAATATATTATAGAAACAACAAGGGCTTTGTCCGACATACACCTATCTTTTCATGTTGATCTCTTCCACAAACTATTCCAAGCACCTCCACCTCAGAAATTACAAAGTGCGTTATTCGAATAATTGTCGTCGATCAAATCCATTGTTCCACGCACAATACGAGACAGTCGGCATTCCGTGATGCTGTTATTCGCAAAATCGAGCCCCGAGAACATATTCGCACCGTAATTGGCGAGCGTTTCCTTTGATCGCTTCGCTTCCAGATCAAAGTAGGAGCCTGATTACGGCGAAACTATCTGGGCGAGTTTGAAGGACTTGGCGTATACAAGGGTGCGATATTTTTCTTCATATATTTCCTTACGTTACGTGAAGGTCTACTGAAGGACTTACACATTCATAGGAAGCCTATCTATACTGATATATAAAGCTGAAGAGATTGTTTGTTTCATAGTTTTTAACGCGCTAATCTCAGGAACTACTGGACCGATTTGAAAAGTTTTTTTAATGGTAACATCTCTGGCGTCCTTATTATGATAAGAGAACTGTTAGCATAATTAAAATCCGTTATTAGCTGTTATTACAAATTAAAATAATACTTTGTAAATTATTAGATTAGGAGTTGTGGATTTTGTAAAAATAAATCTATACTAATATAGAAACCTAATCTCAGGAACTACTGGATGGATTATAAAAGTTCTTTCCGTGTAAGATAGTACATTTATCGAGGAAAGGCAAAAGGTTATATAACATCACGGTAAGATGAATTAGAGAGGAGCAGCAATAAAAAATATTACGAAAACGGCAATATTTAAAGCTCTAAAAGTTCTAAATGAAATTCCGCGACAGCTAGACGTATGTCTAGCTTTTAAACTAACCTAACTTTTAAGGTTAACCCACTTTAACCATTTTTATGGTTGTCAGAATACAAAATAGTTTTTTGGAATATGTCCTTCGCACGCCTTATGGTATTTTTACCATAATTTTTAAGATACGCCATATCTTTTTGTTATGTAAGGAAACCTATATAACTCAGAAAATTCCTTGGACACAATCCTTGGAACAATCCACATTTAGGCAGTGATGGATATCCAGCACTTCTGTTAAAGAAAGAGGACGAAGGTAATACCTAAGTTAGGTAACCATCATTCTCCTGCCCTTATCCCACTCTAGGTGGGGCCGGCACAACATGCTCTAAACATGTTGCTAGTTGTTATGGCTAGTTATTTTACGACCGGCCGCCTGCCTGACGTCACTTAACTTAGGCGCCTTGTACGAAACTTCAGTAAGAAATGAGGGTGGTGTATTCTACCCAGCTGGATACCACACGGTGTGTCAACTTACCTTAGTCGCTTTTAACGACACCTCGGTGAGAAATGAGGGTGGTTTATTCTAGTCAGCCGGATACTACACGGCTTTCAACTTACAGTAGTCGCCTTTTACGACATCCCAGTAAGAAATGAGGGTGGTCAATTCTACTCAGCTGGATACCACACTGCGATTAATAGTTATGTAATAACAGACCGAAATACACGTTTAAAATCTTCTTCGAAATGACTTAGAGAGCAAGGTTATATTCAAGAATCCTTGTAGAAACATGTTTCAACGTGGAATATTGAATTAGCCAGTCAACGAATGTACCTACAACAATTACTCTGAAAAGAGTGTACAAAATCGAAAAAGCTAGAATTATAGTAGATAGTAGTCTAGGTAGTAGGTATAGTATAGTAAGTGAGGGTGGTCTATTCCAGGGCTTCTTAAACTTTTTTATATAGCGACCCCCTTCAAGCTTAGGAAATTTTAAACGACCCCCTCCTCCATATAATGAAATATATAATCATAAATTTAATAAAATCTATTAAATTAAATTTAATGAAAAGGGGTAATGAAGGAACTTAGGAGGAGAAATATCAATAAATCTTTGTTAGAAAAGTTCTTTAAAGGACAGCTGCAGCCATGTAGTTGTATCAATAATGATTGAAAAGTATCAGATCTTTGCGACGCCTTTTGCTTTCAGTAGTCTCGCGATCCCCCTGGGGGTCACGACCTAAATTAAGAAGCCCTGGTATAGTATAGGTAGTAGTGGGTAGGTAGAATTATGGCCTATTTCTACTCCATCCTATGTGACTGGACCCCATTCCAAACTGCTTGCACATCCAGTCGGTTGGCGCGATTTACAATGTTAGTTAAGGCTGTATAACTATCGCTTGCCATCTAATCTTAGCCATAATTCAAGTCGTTAGCAGATTAAGCTTAATTTGCGTGAACGACGCCATAGATTAAGTTATCTGCATAGCTTTGCTTTACCGAAAAAGCTTTCTACATGATTCTGACGACAAAATCACAGAGTCTTCGCCGGCGAATACAGTGTGCTAATTTTCTGACCTCAGTTATGATTTCTCGGCAGTAGTGTTTACGGTCTTATTTCTATCCTTCAAAAGGACAAAGAGATGTGGCCTTTGTAAACAAAAGTTACCTTTCTCCTTGATAGTAATTAGTTTCTTATCTTTAATATTTAAATGAGTTAATCTTGTATCTCCTTCTTCCTGCCCTTATCCCACTCTAATTGGGGTCGGCACAATATGTTATAAACATGTTGTCACATAATGTGGCTATGTGTTTTACGATCGGCCGCATCAACATCAACTTATCTAAGTCGTTTTTTACGACACGTCGGTAAGAAAGAGGCTGGTCTATTCTACTTAACCACATAATGTCTCAACTTACCTTAGTCGTCTTTTACGACACCTCGGTAAGAAATGACGATAGTCTAGTCCACTCAGCCGGATACCACACGGCTTTAATATCATTCCTATTTAAGTTAATCTTGTATATATCTTGTTAATATTGTATATTTTCCGAATTTCGAAAACGACTCTAACGATTTTCATGAAATTCAGCGTTTAGGGAGTTTTGGGGGATAAATAGATCTAGCTAGGTTAAATGAAAAATTGCTAAAATTGAAGTTAAATATTAAAGACTATTTATGTCAATTGTGAAGCTCATTTGGGGAACGGGCGGTCTTGGGAAGTGAAAATACCTAGGATCAAACCCCACCTGGCCAATTTTTTTTTTTCAATTTTCATTTTTTTATCTTGTAAAAGAATTACCAAGTGAGGCTCGGTCACGTAGGACGACCACCGCCGCTACCGTGTACCCCCTTCCGAACCCTACCACTCACGAGTCGCGCCGAGTGAGCTACTGTACGCAGTTCCCGCCGCGATAACGGCGTGTAAAGTTAATTTTTGGAACAAAAAAAGTCTATTTATCTGCCTAACGTGTAACGTTGTCACGGCTAATTTGCTGGATAAATATTAATGCTACTTATATATTAGTCAAGCATACAGGGCTAAATTCGGAAAATTCGCTGAAGGAAAGAAGCATGTGCAATTCAGGGTACCTAATTCAAAAGTTGACGCGAACGGCACATTACTATTAGTTCAACATATAGTGACGTTAAAAAAATAACCGCAGAGCCGTCATCTGCACACGGCACGGCCAAGTCGGCGAACGGATATTGAATATGAAGGCCTCGTTGGATATTTGTACCATGTTTTGGTTCAAATCACAAGCGACAGCGGATATTACTAATCAAATATGATTCAACTGCTTCTATACTTATTATAAAACAATATCCTTAAAAGCTGTTTGTCTGTATTTGATCGATTTTCTCAAAATCGACAGAACGAATTTTTGTACGGGTAGTGCTAAAAGATAGTGCAATTATTCCGGAAGATTTAGGTTAATAGTACATTATGATTTTACGTAAATTGTGTTGAAGAGGTCGCGTAGTAAAAAAAAAGATTGAATCGCGTGCTCCTCGTAAACCAGCAAAGATACATTAAAGTAATGTAGTAGAAAATTGTAGATCTACAAAAATACTACAAAAAAGTCCGCAACAGCATGTGTCTATCTCATATGGTTAACTCACAATAACTACTTTTGTGTCTTTTGTAATTACACACTGATTTTAAATCAGGCGAAGCCGCAAGTACACCTAGTTTTGTTATAAAAAAATACCAATGCACTGATATCCTATCTTATCCTACTTTCTACTAATCCTACGAATATTATGAATGCGTAAGTTTGAGAGTATTTATGTATGTTTGTTACTCATTCACGGTGAATCCGCTGAACCAATATCTATGAAATTTGGCACAATTAATTCTTATACACCAGGATAACAAATAGGCTATAAAATAGATATAGAAAAGCGCCATCTATTATCAGCCTATCACGCGACAACAGTCCATGCAGCGGTGTGTGCAGTGCTTGTGTATTGTTGTGTTATTGGTATTAAATTCTGCATGTATGAAGTATGAGAACGAAAAGTACACTATACATCTAGCATTACATATATTTCCTTTTCTTTCCTTTCCTTTTTTTTCGCGAATTATAGCAAAATAATATTTTCATAACTTTAGTAAATAAAAAAATTAATAAATATATGGGACACTTACACACACGGTGATCCGTCCCCAAAGTAACTTAATACTAAGTATTATGGGTAACAGACAACTAGTGAATATATACTTAAATATATATATACACACAAGCTCGAAGAACCAACAAATTTTTGTTAGAAAATGTTGGCTTTCGGCGGGAATCAAACCCGCGACCAGTGGAGCTGGAGGCAGGGTCACTGCCAACTGCGCCAACGAGCCAGTCAAATGGCTATAAAAATACAAAATAAAATAATTTAGATGGAGACCTTATTTTCTATAATATGACAACTTCGCTCGTTTCTAACTTGGGCCACACGTAACATCGGCCGGCGATTATTTATTGAATTTGGCCAACACCGAGGCGGCGGATACCGCTTTGATGCCACGAGAAGGATTATCTTATTATTTGTGCTCGATATTGACTTTTTCATAAAAGCGAAAGCCCCGACGTTTAAGCAAACTTTTATGTAGTAAAAGAATTTGCACATTTTTATTTTCTTAGTCCGCTCCGTCCGCGCAGAGTTAGATAACCATATTTTGGCTATTATAGGTGACTAGCTTTTACCCGAAGCTTCGTTCGCGTGTACTGTTATCGCATGATAGGTTCATAATAGATGACGCTTTTTAATGTCATCCTAATCATGTAGAATTAACAGGATTTCTATAGTATATATGTTACCCCGGTGTATAAGGAATAATTATAAAAATTTCGATATTGGTTCAGCAGATTCGCCGTGGAAGAGTAACAAACACATCCATACTCACAAATTTTCGCATTTATATTATTAAGTTATATTAATTTCGGATTATATAAATTTCGGAAACAGCTCCAAAAAGTTTTTGAAACTTAGTATGTGTGGTTTTGGGGGCGAAAATTTGATGTAGCTAGGTTTAATAAAAAAAATGTCTTATTATCCGTTTCCAGGTACTAAATAACTGCTAAAATAAAAATAGAACGAGAAGCCTAAATTTGCTGTCAAGTTCTGATAGCTCAATGGGGAAACGGTGGACAGTTAGTTAGGGAAAAATTTTAAATAACTGGGATCAAATCCTACATTTCGACGGCCCTTTTTAATTGCATTTTTTATATCTTTAAAAAAATTCCCGAGAAAGAATTGATCATCCAGGTACTTACCGTTTGTTATTGGTAATGATTACGATGTCCAAATTAAATCGATTAGTGGTTCTGTTTGTTTTGAATTATCGAATTATATTAATTTACATGGGACGATTATATTCTGCACGTAAACAAATAATAGTAAATACTATTACACAAACATATATTGTTCATAATTAACGACGATTGATTGTTTGATTGATTAATTTATATAATTAGGCGTTACTTCGTAACGCCGTGTGGTATCCGGCTGAATAGAATAGTACTACCCTCTTTTCTTACCGAGGTGTCGTAAAAGGCGACTAAGGTAAGTCGACCCGCCGTGTGGTATCCGGCTGAGTAGAATAGACCACCCTCATTTCTTACCGAGGTGTCGTAAAAGGCGACTAAGGTAAGTTGACCCACCGTGTGGTATCCGGTTAAGTAGAATAGACCACCCTCTTTCTTATCGAGGAGTCGTAAAATACGACTAAGATAAGTTGACGTCAGGCAGGCGGCCGGTCGTAAAATACGTAGCCAAATCATGTGACAACATGTTTAATACATAACATGTTGTGCCGACCCCACTTAGAGTGGGATAAGGGCAGGAAGATGTATGTATGTAGGCGTTACTTCGTAAAGATCTATAATACAAAAGTAATAATGCTGAATTTCAATCTTGCATTACATATCTTTTATATTTGCTGTATTGTGGATTATAGTAAAATAATATCATTATTACTTTTGATTATTTCACGGTTGTAAATATTCCGAAGTGGACGATTTTTTTACAGCGTCCAGTAGGTAGCGGTGATAATATAAAATTTCATAAATACTACAAAAAAATCAGCGATAGTATGTTTCTATTTGTTATGGCTAACTCGCAATAATTAACTAATGTTCAAAATTTTAATTTGGAAAACTTTTTGACACTGATATCTTATCTTTATTTTGCAGCAATGCAATGGATAAATAAATATTTTTCTTTCTTTATTTCATAATACGGTCATATATAATATTAGCTTAGATTAACAATCTGCAATCACGTTTTAATCCAGGTACGTACCGGGCGTATTGTTAAATATAAATTGCTCCGAGATCATACAATAAAGTAGGGACCTAACAACGATTACGCGTAATAACACGGCTATAAATATCGCGAAGCCACTCCAGGTAGCCCCATAGCCGGCAGCAGGACTGGGAGTGGTCCCAGAGCGAGCGGAGAGCGGCAAAACATGTTAACATGAGGAAAGAGTCAGAAGTTTTAATAAGAATCTATACTAATATATAAAGCTGAAGAGTTTGTTTGTTTGATTGATTGAACGCGCTAATCTCAGCTAACCGAAGAATTTAAATCGGGCCAGTAGTTTCTGAGATTAGCGCGTTCAAACAATTAATCGATCAAACAAACAAACTCTTCAGCTTTATATATTAGTTTAGATAAAATAAGGAACTTATCGCTAATTCTTTATCGAGCGGTGAGGATTTTGATTTAGATAATTATCACTCCCGTATCAGTCAGTGCGTCATTCGGTTAGTGTTAATTATGTCGATTAAGATAATATATGTTATATAACTTATTAAAGCAATGTGTGTATAGCATATACCTAGTATAGTATATATACCATATGGTATATAGCTCTATGTCGAATCCAACAACGATGTCCTTACTTGAGTTAGGATGGTAAATCAAAAGTTATCCTTAAATTTATTGATCAAATATAATACTGCCGACACCTCGCGTAAAGGTCAAGCAATCGCAAATTATTGAAATACGAGAACGCCAACTGAACCCAATTTTCTAGCAACGAAATTATATATGTAGACATTATAAATATATATAGTATATGTATTAGTATTTACATCTAGTATTACTTGCACTTATCCGTATCGTTTTTAATTTATTTGTTTTAAGATCCTTAATGTTAAGGTTGCCTGGAAAAAATCAGTTTAAGTGATAAGGCCGCCCTTTATTTTTATTTAGTTATTAATAATATTGTCTAAATTAGCAGTGTATACAATAAAGTTATCATAAATAAATTTAAAAAAAAAAATGTCCCTGAATACTATTGTTATTTTCTCCACGTGATAGAGTTACTTCAGATGCATTCAGTAGCCTGACTATTCTATTTCCATTATTCCCTGATTCACAATGATTGTACCTACAATACATGACCTCTATTTAAATGATTTATAGAAGCAGGCGTTACTTTGCGGAACTGGATAGTACAGAAGTTACAATAAAATTATTTTGCTATAATCCGCGTGTGTTAAGAGAATACATGCAATGCTAAGTATATGAACCAGGCAACAATCACATACCGCATACATGCAGGACAAGCCGTCGTAACACGAGATACTGCCAACACCAACATTCCATAATATATTTATTCCATATATTTAGCATCGCATGTATTCTCTTAAAAAACGCGGATTGCATCAAAAAAATATAATTAAATTCTATACCTGACCTTAATATAGTTCGATATAGGATATCAAAAGTCCCTTTACAGCGTGTACCTTAGACCACTTCCCGTCTCCCGGCCAGAAAACGACGCGATAATTCACCGCATAATTAGCACTCGTCGTATTCAACAAAAATGTCCACTTTATGCCGTATTCCAGAAAATTATTCTTTATTTATAACCGCCCCTTTTTATCTTAACAAGAATCTGTCTTGGGTCGTAACCTTTTTAGCTCGCGAAATTTGTACCGCTAAAACAAACGATTTGTAAACTGAAAACAACTTTTTTTAAATATGCAACATAGTGATTTGCTATAGAATTTAACAAAAACAAATTGAATCAGAAAACTGTTCTTATCCTTATAATATACAACAGTGAAAATTTTGTAGCTATTATAAACTAATAAAGACATGGATAAGAGATATATAAACAATTAAAAAGCTTTTAACAAAATATCATGTCCTTACTGTTAACCCTTAAGGAACCTCGCCTGGAGCCAATCCTGACAGCAGCATCAGGTCATGCTTATCATAAACATGCATTGTCATTGTGATTGGACCAGTATATAAAATTTCAGCTCAATCAGACACCGGGATTGGGTCAAATTTAACTTGCAAGATTCCACCTTCACATACATACATTGCAAGTTGAATAAAAATAAAAGTGATATTTACGGAAAACCATTTATTTAAATATAATTAACAATCAATACAACAATAAACAAACATTCACAGCTCACACCTCACCATATACTTAATGTCTTAGAAAGTTAAATGACCAAAAATGAAATTTCCAGGGGCATTGACGTCCTCGGATGTGAAAAACTCCTTCCAACGCGCTTGAAAATCTTCCCATGACACGCTTGATTTGCCGCAAGCTAGTTTATCAAAGGCTTCACCACTTTGGTCCTTGGGGAGACCGAAAGCTTCGTGAACCGAAACAAATTCATCCTTATCTATCGCCCCATCACCGGTCGCATCTTGGAGATGGAAGATCGACTTGCAGTAGTAAGCCTGCCAATCGATAGGTGACGAAGGGTCACTGCTATCCTCTTCCCATAACGCTATCCATTCATCAGCGGAAATCTCACCATCTTTATTTAAATCAGCCTTATATAACATACCTTCCCAAATACTAAACATTGTCTTTTCAGCTAGTTTATATTTTTCGTCTCCAACTGCCCATCCTTTTGCTTTAGCTAACCTTTCAACGGATAAATCAAAGTCCTTTTTTGTAATAACACCACTGCCGTCGGAGTCGAAGAATATCTTGAATAGAAACATAAGTTTCTTTTTTCTAAAATCGGACACCATGTTTGCTGTTTGTTGTTGCTGAATTGGAACTAGTAGGTCATTTTGATTCCGGTGTTATATATAACGATCAAAAAACAGCGATTGTAGATAATTCTAATCAATCCAAACCGCATCGCGATATAAAATCAACTTTTTTGTCACTGTTGCCGCGTGCAGTGCGAATTATATTATGATATCCGTAAGCGAAGTAATTAAAATAATTTAAAGTTATGACCGTAAGACAATTTTCAAACTAATAATCAGCATATTTTAAGTACTTTACAGTAACAAAGCTGATTTAATATTTATAATAGTTACACTATGAAGAGGTTTTGCTATGTGGTATCCGGCTGAGTAGAATAGACCACCCTCATTTCTTACTGAGGTGTGGTAAAAGGTGACTTAGGCAAGTAGACGTCAAGCAAGCGGCTGGTCGTAAAATAATTAGCCAAAACAATTGACAGTATATTGTGCCGACCCCAAACAGAGTGGGATAAGGGTAAAAGAATGATGATGATTGCCCTGGAATTTAGTCTATTAAATTACTAATAAATCAATAAATGAACTGATAAAAAATAAATATAGTTTCTGAAGCAGAATAAGTCATTTGTTTATAAACCATTTATGTACTTTTGCTAGGCGCAAAGCAGCAGCCGCTAGCTAAAGGAGTTTCTTGAGGGCCTCGGAGTTGATACCGTAATAGAAACCATAAGCACCCATACTGTTCAGCGTCTCGTACTGACAGATAGAGCGCATCTGTCATGGTCGAAGCCACGCCTGGATCGCGAGCTGAGAATAAATAGGATCTTTGGATGTGGCACTTTTACTTAGAATAGAATAGAACATTATTTATTGCACCACATATAACTACAATATAAAATTGAAAGAAAACTATATAATCTTAATGCAGATACAATAAGGCGGTCTTGGGATATTGTATTAATTACGAATTAAACCTGAACCAGAAGTGAGTATTAACTCACTTCTGGACCTTCTTTAACAGTATAGATATAGATAGAAAACAATTTTTCAACAATCTACTGCACAAATATATTGGAATGAATACTTGGATGAAATATTTGTATTTTTAATAATAGGAGAATTTTGGTTAAAGATTTATTTATTTGACTTACGAAAACTCATAGTCATAGACTCTACTATGACATGAATAGTTAGGTTACCCTTTGTTATCTTAATGTAATTATCACGACCTGACGTCAACTTAGCTTAGTCGCATTTTACGGCACCTCGGTAAGAAAGAGAGTGGTCTATTCTACTCACCCAGATACCACACGGTGGATCAACTTACCTTAGTCGCCTTTTACGACACCTCGGTAAGAAATGAGGTTGGTACTATTATATTCAGCCGGATACCACACGGCGAATCTTGATATAATTATATCAACATTATTTAGTACATCCATGGTAAGACTAATGCGATAAAAGACCGTTCTAATGGCGATGGGGAGGACGACATGCCACTCATTTGCCAAATTGTCTGGGATTATAGAATTTTTTATCGCCCGCGCATCAGCCTAATGCATTTATGACGCTCGCTCTATAAAATCAGCAGGAATGTCTGCAGTTGCGTAGAGATAACTCATAATCATATTATCTACTAGCCAACAGATCCCGGTATATCACGGACAATCTATAATTATTATAAAACAAAGTCCCCTAAGGCTGTCTGTCTGTATGTGATCGATTTTCTCAAAATCTACTGAACGGATTTTTCTACGGTTTTAACTTAAAGGTAGTTCATTTCTTCTGGGAGGTTTAAGTTGTACGTAAATGTAAATTGGGTTTTATGTAAATTGTGCTGAAGAGGTCATGGTAGAACGATTTTAGTAGGGTGTCCCTTGTATACTTATAATACCAACTTATTATGCCTTGGGGGGACCCGCCTTAGATTGAAATGTATATTAGTAATTTGGGCCTATGTTCTGTTAACTCTCTCAATGATATATGGAAAAATATAGTTCAGTAGGCAAAACCTAATGCAGAGTTAATTATTATATTATTAATAGGACAACACATAAAGCAATTATTGTGCTCTAATCCGGAATATTAAAAGAAATTTACGGCACTGAAAGTACGACGTTGAGTCAACTAACATTTTACAATATTAACAAAGTTTTTTCGCAGATAATATACAATCACATAGTGCCCATACTTTCCTCCGAGGTATTTAAAAAAGCAAAAATTGACATCTATAATTTATTAAAATTTTAAAATCAAACACCTTTAAATACCATTCTTTCTAAACTAATACCCAACGACTAAAAATAACTCACACAATTAAATATAAACATACACTTCAATAAGCCAGTCCATTATTTCCGACTTTCAATTTAGACTTTGATTAGAACTTTGTTTTGCCAAAGATGAAGTTTCCAGGTGCGTTAGGGTCTTCAGTGGTGAAGTACTCCTTCCACAACTCTTGAAAGTCGCCCCACGACACATTTGCCTTTCCCTTGGACATGCTCCTGAAGGCAGCGAGAGACTCATCCTTGCTAAGTCCAAAGGATGAATAGACTGATGAAAATTCTTCACCGTCTATAGCTCCATCGCCGCTTGCGTCTTCTAACTGGAAGATGAACTTGCAGTACAGGCTCTGCCATTCAAGAGGTGACGCGGAGTTCTTCGCATAATCGTCCCACATCGCGATCCATTCGTCCACGGATACTTCGCCATCCTTGTCAACATCAGCCCGACCCTGGAGTCCATCCCAAATCTTCAACAACGTGGTCTGCACGTCTTTATACTTAGCATCACCTACGGCCCATCCTCGCATCTTGGCAATGTTGTCTATAGCCAAATCAAAATCCTTCTTATCTATAGAACCGCTGCCATTTCTGTCAAAGAATGAATTGAAGACGTGCAAAAGCTTCTTCTTTCTGAAGTCTGACACCATTTTGGAGGATTTGAATTGCGTTACGGTTAGCAAGTGTCTCGTCGCGGTCTATTTTTTAACGACGCGGCTACCGCAATTATATATGATTTTTATCTCCGCTCAAATCTCTGTCGAGGTGACGCTCTTCACCCGTTATCTTTTCGCTATCTATTGTCTGCATTGCAGCGAATATTTGTCTTGTTATGACAGAGTAATGACATAATGCATGTTTAATTTTTACTGCAATCAGGTGATCTATTTATAAGTCAAGTACCCTGTTACTACCTAGTTCAAAGTCTTTGATCTCCTATTGAAATATAAGATTAATTATGCTATAAGATCTACCAAGTTTCTCAAATGCGAAATAGTAAACAACACTTACCCAAGGAATCTAGATTTGCCTTTCAGCAAATTTAGAAAATATCTTTAAGTATGTGCCTAAATAAAGCGGACTATACAATTCAAGATTATTTGGGTTATAATAAAATATTTTAATCACCTACGGATCAAACTGCAACATATTAAGGTGTCGTAAAAGGCGACTAAGGTAAGTTGGCCTGCCGTTTGGTATCCAACTGAGTAAATGGACCAAACTCATTTCTTACCGAGGTGTCCTAAAATACGACTAAGGCAAGTTGACGCCAGGCTGGCGGCTGGTTGTAAAAACGCAGCCAAATCATGTGACAACGTGTTTATAACATGTTATGCTGAACCCACTTAGAGTGGGATAAGGGCAGGAGGATGATGATGATGAATATATAACCAGCGAATCTTGTTGGGAAGTGTTTAAAATTTCAATATTTGTATCGCAAGAAGGAAACAGGCTTCTGCTTCAGTATTCATAATCTATACATATTATAAAACAAAAGTCCCCAAAAGCTGTTTATCTGTATGTGATTTTCTCAGAATCTACTGAACAGATTTTTGGTCAGTTTTTACTAAAAAGTACATAATACATTACGATTTATGTGAATTGCATTAAACAGATCGCGCAGATGAAACGATTACCAACGATGACCTTTAGTCCCGTGCGCCGCTTAAACCAGCAAAGAAACACTAAAGTAATGTACTAGATAATTGTAGATAAACAAAAAGACTACAAATAAGTCTGGGACAGCATGTCCCTATCCCTGTCCCTGTCCCTATCCCTATATATATGTGTATATATGTCTCTATCTTTTATGGTTAACTCACAATAATTACTTTTATGTTCAAAATTTAAATTAAATACACCGATTTGCACGCGTGCTAATTCGCAGTAGTATTATTTTATTTTATTTTTTATTTATTTTCTTACATGTGACAAATAGGGCTTAACTTAATATATGACCATCTCTAGCCGAACTACATAGTTAAAATATCATCTCGACATACAGCGACAAACACCGACGACATATGACTTAATTACTATATGCTATAAGAAAAATAACAATACAATAAAAATTATATTAATATAATGAAATATTAATAATTATAATGAAAGTTTGCCTATATGTTATGCTTTTAAGCCTAAACAACTCAAGTAATATAATGAAAAACACGAATTTCTTCGACGGCATGTATTAAATAAAAGGTATATATTTTAACACTAAACCATATGGGAATGAAATCTCGTGCAAAACAGTGCGCTAAATAAAAGTGTTTGTCTTAATATTCTCAGGACAGTAAATGTGAATTATCTAGCAACAAAAGGCTTTAATTAAAACTACAGCAAAACGTGTGCACACGTGTTAGAACACGCGTTATTCTTCTGTATTTCTCTCGTAGTTTCGAGATAATTTGCAGCCTTCAGGCTGTAAGGCGCAAGGTTTTTGTTTTGGTCCCTCGCGTCTGCCCGTTGATGTATTAGGAACGCGCCTGTTTGGACGTTTTTGAAGTGGGAATCGTATATCTTATATGATACTTACGGCGCACTGCGGTTTCACTCGCTGGGCTAAGAAAAAGTAAGTAAGAACCCATCTGATGATGCTTCGGTTACGAGTCAACAATCATTGAGATTGTCGTAGTGAATATGTGCAGTGCTTGGCGGTGTTTTGTATTATGAGCTATGACTTATCCTGCTTGTAAAGGAATGATAACAGATTTTGCCTACGCGGATTATAGTAAAATAATTTTGTAATACTAATTTATAGAAATAGCCATTACCTTGCGGATATATTAATAATACGAAATATATATAATACAAATACAAAATAATACAAAAGTTTGCTTTTAATTTCCTGAAAAAATTTATATTAATCGCGGATTATAGCAAAATAATTTCATTGTTACTTTTCTCTATCGTTATTATTTCCTATTTTTATAAATTAGTTAATAGAAATAGGATAATAATTTAAGATGATAATGACTTTGGATTTATATTTATTCCTTGGCTTTGTACTTAATCGGAATAAATCGAAAATCGAAATCAAAATAATCTTTATTCTTATTGACTTTTAAAAGTATTTTGAATAGAACTCCGAAAAGTAGCTCCTCATTATATAAATAAAGATCTTTATTTATAGAATTGTATAACTCTACTGTAACAGAATACTTTTAGAGACTGTAAAAAAATTACATATAAAGGTCTTAAACAGTGTAACAAAATTCGATGTATGCCTATCATGAAAACTGGTATTTTTCAAGGTCAAAAAAGCTTGTGATATCTGTGTCCCGGCTCAGCAAAGTTAGCATCATTCATTCAGAAAAGTTTAAATTAAATGTAAAAACTATCCTTATACGACCTACTACAAGATTGAATATTATTTGAGTGATAAAATGCTTGAATTTGAAAATTAGCGGACTGCGGTTAAATTGTGTAAATTTAAAATGTTTAAAAGATTGACCGCCGAGTTTCTTTCCGGTTCTTCTCGGTAAGAGCAACATTCCGAACCAGTGGAAGCTTCATCAAGTGTTAATAAAGTCTCATCAGCGATCATTATAACCGATTAGCGATCATTATATATATTTATTACTATTATTTCACAACTATTTAAAATTTGTAAAAAAACCAGTTGATTTTACTATATATGTATATGTATGTGTGTGTATATATATATATATATATATATATATATATATATATATATATATATATATATATATATATATATATATGTGTGTGTGTGTATGTGTTTAAATTAAGTTAGTTAGATAATTGTCTGTTATTCATATTTATGCCTGTAATAGACTTAGATACGAACTTTAGTTTTTAATGATTGTTGGACAAACTTGTATGTAAGTTGTTGGCGTAACAAATAAATAAAATAAAATAAAATATTTTAATAAACATTATTTTGATATGATTTGATTTAACGCTATGAAAAGTTAGCTTATTCGCTTTTGTTAAGCCAAAACCCAACACCGATTGTAAGCAGCCAAAGAAATTTTAACGAAAGAAAACCAAACAAAACGAGAGTATAACGTAACAGCATAAAACAAATATTAATCAAGCGAATTGAAGTAAAGTATAAATGCACAATACAACGTATCCAGCATCCGCGGAAGTGAATGGAGCCCGCGTCCATACAACCACACGAGATGCCTCAATATTGTAACAAAGCCCGCGCACCGCTGAGTTACTTGCATTTGATGTTTGTCTTGACGCGGAGGTCCGTACGACTGGATGTGTCTTCGAGGGGACTGTAATCATTTATAGAATTAGGCGTTACTTTGCGGAGATCCATAATACAAAAGTTACTAATTTTTTTTTTTCGAATTGACTAAATGCTGTTAGCCCTAACGGCTTTTAAAGCGTCACCGGGCGGGACGGGCGAGCGCAGAAGCATCGCCGAAGTTGCGAATTGCGGAGAGTAGAGCGCAGAAGCTCTACTAGCGTCGGGGAACGTCGTCTTAAGGGTGCCTCCTGTGAGGCCGGACCACGGCTTAGGGCGACGTGTAGTGGAGGGCTGATGGTATGACTTTGATTAGTCAATACGACGACGGAAGGGTGGCAAGAAGCCATGACCGACCTATGTCAGAAATCTGGGACCTCGTCTTCGCCGGCGAAGACGCTGTGTGTGTGTATTACGTGTTTTTGTGTTTGCGATCGTTATTTGATCGTCAGGGTCATATAGGACGCTTTTTGGACGCTTATATTTTTGGTAGTCAGACCAAGTTACTAATAGACATAATACTTTTGTATTATGGATCTCCGCAAAGTAACGCCTAATTCTATAAATTATTTAAAGACGGTGAGCTTGACCGTACAGGCTAAACTCTACATTAACTTATTTGGGTATTGCTTTGCTTTGCGATTTTGGTCGTGGAGTCTATCTCCTGGTGATGCTTCGGTTGCGGGGAGAAGCGATTGTTGATTTTGTGATAGTGAACGTATGTAGTGCTTGTGTATTGTGGTGGCGGTGGTGGAGGTTTGTGCATGTGTTTTTTACGAATCCTGCATATATCAGGTATGATAACCGATTGTCCACTCTACATTTAGCATTATATATATTTTCTATTTTACTCTTTTTTTTTTAATTTTATAAAATTTTAATTTTATAGAATTTTATTAAAAAAAATCGATCTATAATAGCTGTTTATAAATAATAACAAATTGATTCACCGTAATCTAATATAGATATGAAATCAGCAGTTACTGTATTATGTACTAATCTATTGACGTTAGTAATTATCACAAGATAACAAATTACAAGAAAAAAAGCACGCATTGACTGACGCACACGAATACGAACATCTGTTTGTTCGTATGACTCTGGGTTATAAAACAAAACAAAGTCCTCTGCTTCTGTAAGCAGCAGGTTTATAATGTAAGATATTTAATAATAATGATAAATCAATAATAATTCTTCTTAATCTGAGGTGCATACAAACCCTCTCATTTCAGTTGCTTCCACCTACATCCCGGTTAGGTCTGACCACCGAGGATATAGGCGTTCAAAAAGCGTCCTATATGACCCTGACTATCAAATAACGATCGCAAACACAGAAGCACGTAATTAATACACACACACAGCGTCTTCGCCGGCGAAAACGAGGTCCCAGATTTCAAACATCGGTTGGTCGTGGCTTCTTGCCACCCTTCCGTCGTCGTATTGACTAGTCACAGTCATACCATCAGCCCTCCACTACACGTCGTCCTAAGCCGTTGTCCGACCTCACAGGAGGCACCCTTAGGACGACGTTCCCTGACGCTAGTACAGCTTCTGCGCTCTACTCTCCGCATTTTGCAACTTCGGCGATGCTTCTGCGCTCGCCCGTCCCGCCCGGTTACAGCATATAGTCAATACGAAAAAAAAATCATTTACTTGCTTTACAGCATGAAGCGATTAATTATATGAAAATAAGTTTATGGACCCTCCTTTTAATACTAACTGGCAGCCGTATCTAGTTCTGTGAGCTCTGTGGCCGTGTATTATTTTTAATACCGCTTACAGGGCGGGCCGCCGTAAGACGACCTCGTTACACACGGCTAATCCAGGGAGCAGGCTGGATGTTAGTTTCCATTGCTCTCATATTCTGTTATATTGCAAATAAAAAAGGAGATTCCACCCAGTATGTATATTAATATGGACTAGTAAAGCCCGCGACTTCGCACGCGTGAAGTTAAGCGTAAATTTAAACGCTTTTCCAAACTGTTTCCGAGGGAAAAACGGTAATTGTTTAAATAATTTATAGAATTAGGCGTTACTTTGAAGAGATCCACAATACAAAAGTAATAATAAAATTATTTTGCTATAATCCGCGATAAAATAGAGAATATATATAATGCTTAATGTAGAGTGGACAATCCGTTTTCATACATGGTTCGTTTTCAAATATGAAACGGATTGTCACACTATATTAATATCTAGTAAACACTTTGACTAACAGCTTTTAAATACAGAAAAACATTAAGAGATTTGTGAAATAAAAAATATAAGTACTTTAAGCAGCCGAGCCGCTTTCCGCTGTCGCTCTTGAAAACTATTAAGCAGGGACACTTTAGCCACACGAGACGACCACGATATCGCAATAGCAGCCAATTGACAAAAACAATTTTTTTTTTACCCCAGGACTATTTGTCTGATATATATACTTATGTCCATTTAAAAAAAATATTCTCCTTTAACAATTGAGTAAAGCTTTGTAAATATATTTACATTTAAATATATTTACACGTCTGTTTATTATAATGAGTTTAAGTCTAGTGGTTTATGATTTTTGATTCGTAAAGACAATATCAGTTTGTTCTAAAAACAAGTCAAAAATACGTCATTGATTTCATACCTGTCTCTACAAAGTTAAATGAAGTAATCATAAGCATTATAGTGTGAACGCCGTGTGGTATCCGGCTGAATAGAATAGTACCACCCTCATTTCTTACTGAGGTGTCGTAAAAGGCGACTAAGGTAAGTCGACCCGCCGTGTGGTATCCGGCTGAGTAGAATTGACCAACCTCATTTCTTACTGAGGTGTCGTAAAAGGCGACTAAGGTAAGTTGGCCTACCGTGTGGTATCCGATTTAGTAAAATAGACCACCCTCTTTCTGAGGTGTGTCGTAAAATACGACTGAGGTAAGTTGACGTCAGGCAGGCAGCCGGTCGTAAAAACGCAGCCAAATCACGTGACAGCATGTTTATAACATGTTGTGCCGACCCCACTTAGAGTGGGATAAGGGCAGGAGGAAGATGATGATAAGTGTGAAAAGCCTAATTACGCGAAATTATTCCCTTGAGCTAAGGAGATATGAAGTATGAATAAAGAGGCTAGCTGCTTCGCCCGCATGAAATCAATGTTACAATTTTTTTCCCCGAATTGAAATGTTGAACATAAAGGTAGTTAACGTGAGTTAATTATAAGAGATTTTTTAATAATTTTCACCGTTTACTTAGCGCACGCAAGGGAAGCTTTAAATTTTGCCGTTTTCGCAATATTTTTATACATTTCTTTATTGCTGCTCTTCTCCTGTTCATCTTAGCGTGCTGTTATATAGTCTATACTCTATAGCCTTCCTCAATAAGTGGACTATCTTACATTCAAACAATTTTTCAAATCGGTCCAGTAGTTACTGAGATTAGCGCGTTCAAACGAACAAACTTCAGCTTTATATTTTAGTACAGATGAATGGTTTTAGCTTCCTACATTTAGCATAACATAAATTTTCTTAACAAACGCTAATCATAGCAAAATATTTCTATATTACATTTTGTACATACAATATTGTAAATTGTGGGTCTCGTTTTCTCTTCTTCTTCTTTTCATCCGATGAACGTCCACTGTCGGACATAGGTTTCGTTAAGGAATTTCTACACCCCACAATTTTGTGCCGCTTGAATCCAGCGGCTCCCTGTGACCTTTGTGAGGTCGTCAGTCCACCTCGTAGGGGTCTACCGAAGCTGTGTTTTTCGGTCCGAAGTCGCCATCCCACCACCTTTGGACCCCAACGCCCTTTAGTTTTACGTACCCGTTTCCTCATTCGGTTCGAAATGGTAGATTTATTTACAGTCAGTAACATGTCGTGTAGTATAAATAGTCCCTCCAAAGTACCCCCTCGCTCTATCCGAGCAATCATTGCTGAATCCATTTTGATAATTACTATTACAGGTTTGCTGTTTTTAATGCACTCGGTTGTAGAATGGCAGCAACAAATGCTCGCTGAGTTTTATTGACTCGACTGTTTATCGACTTCACTACGTTTTATGTTGTCTTTAAGTGCTGCTACGACTTGTGCTTTTGTAAAGATGGATATAACTAGGTATGAGCGCGGCTTCGCCCGCGTTGTGATCAGTGTATCACAGTTTTTTCAAAAAAATCAATTAAAATGTTGAACATAAAAGTAGAGTGTATTAGGGTGGACAATAAAGAGGATAATTTTATTATTACTTTTGTATTGTTAATTAAGTTAGTATAGTTAACTAATTTACTAACTATACAATTAAATTATTTTGCTATAATCTGCGATGAAGTAAAATAGAAAATATTTAATATAATATATAATGCTAAATGTAGAGTGGACAATCCGTTTCATACCTCATACTTCCAGGATTCTCGTGATACGTGTGGCGGCTTGTCCTGCATGTATGTGGTATGTGATTGTTGCCTGTGTGACATTAATTAGTGACCTACCCACACCTCAGGTGCAGCAAGCCCCTACCCTCGGTGGAAAATATTGCCCGAAAATGCAGGTTTTCTCACGATGTTTTCATTCACTGAAACATGTGATAAATTGCAATTAACAATTAGACACATAAATTTGAATAGAAAAACTCATTGGTGTCTGTCCGGGTTTGAACCCATGATCGTCTCTAGAGATACACACGGTCGCACCGCAGTAAAATCCATACCAAAATCCGTTCAGTAGATTTTGAGAAAACCGATCACATTAAGACAGCTTTTTGCGACTTTGTTTTATAATAAGCATAGAAAGTATAAAAGACAAGAGAGGATGAATTTAAAAAGGCTCAATTTATAAAATATACATTTTATTATTCTCTGTTACACTATAACTTATTAAAAGGGATATATCGACCAACATTACAATCACTCGCATATGTACTAAAAGTTAACTTAAACTTACTTTTAAATATATAGCACGTTTAGTATTAAAGCGACCTAATTTAAAATTATATTATATTTGTTACAACACGTTTCTAATACAATCCTCATAGTTAGTCATTAATATGAAAAAGCATTGTCGCTGTCATTATGTGTCATTGAGTTGTTTAGAAAGACTAAATCGGTTGGACTTTAGGAAAATTGCTTTTTATTTATTTGATCAGAATAAAGTAAAATATCCTCGCTTTTTATATGTTGTAATCCTTATTTTAAAGCCATCTATGACATCACACTATAAACTATTAAAAAAGCTAGTGTTCTCTCGCTCTTCCAAGTTATGGTCTACACTCACGAGTTGTGAAGGCGTTACGCTTTATTGGAGTTTGCTAAAAACTTTTCGAATTAGGTCACTTTAATACTAACACAAAATACCACGAAACGTTTTATAATTTTCCTACATGTATAAATTAAGTATCGAAATATTAATAACGCAATTGTTTTTTAAATTGATGTTATATCGCGCAATTAATAAAAATAAACCAATAGAAATACCTATAGTTAACAAAATTATGATCATCATCTTCCTGCCCTTATCCCACTCTAAGTGGGGTCGGCACAACATGTTATAAACATGCTGTCACATGATTTGGCTGCGTTTTTACGACCGGCCGCCTGCCTGACATCAACCTCTGTCGTATTTTACGACACCTCGGTAAGAAAGAGGGTGGTCTATTTTACTAAACCGGATACCACACGGTGGGTCAATTTACCTTAGTCGCCTTTTACGACACCTCGGTAAGAAATGAGGTTGGTCTATCCTACTCAGCCGGATACCACACGGCGGGTCGACTTACCTTAGTCGCCTTTTACGACACCTCGGTAAGAAAAGAGGGTGGTACTATTCTACTCAGCCGGATACCACACGGCGGGTCGACTTACCTTAGTCGCCTTTTACGACACCTCGGTAAGAAAAGAGGGTGGTACTATTCTACTCAGCCGGATACCACACGGCTAAGTTAACAAAATTATGATATACTAGTAATATCCCGCGGTTTCACCCGCGTACATACCGATCTCATGGCAGTGGAAAGTCTACTAAATCGGACTATAGATATAATTTGCTAAATCATCAATAGTTTCCGGACAGCATACGATGACAGTTTTATATGACTAATTTTTTACACCTTATTACATTTTTATTACGGAACCCTATTTTTTTAATATAATATAGCCTATGTTGCCCAGTAAAGATGCAGCTTTCCAATGGTGAAAGAATTTTTGAAATCGGTCCAGTAGTTTTTGTGAAAACATTACAAACATACATACGAAATTTTCCTCTTTATAATATTACTATAGATAGTTAACATAATTATATTAGCATTTTTTTCAGTGCCCCAAAAATATTGTTACTTGTTTTTAATACAACCTCCTTCATAGTTGGTCATTAATATGAAAAAGTATTGTGGCTGTCATATATGTCATTGAGTTTTTGAGAAAGAGTAAATGGGTTGACTCTGGGAAAACTGTTTATTTACTGAATAAGTATAAAGGAGAAATATCGACGTGTTATAATATATATGGAGTTTTGGTATCTCATACCTTTTTTTTCATATTGCATTTTTTTTATCTTACTTTGAAATGAAAATACTTTTGTTTACAAACAAACGGCCTTATATTGAATTATAAATTCTGCCTGTACTGAAAAGAATGTGTATTTTTGTGAATGTGTATTTGTATATTTACACCCATTTTTAGTCCAAAATACGTGTGTATTTTTAAGCCACTATTGCAGCCCATTAGCGATATATAAAAATATTTAAATCTATATATATAAAAGAAAGTTGGTCTTAGTTACACTATTTATAACTCAAGAACGGATGAACCAATTCGGCTGAAAATTGGTGGAGAGGTTGCTTAGAACCAGGAGACGGACATAGGATACTTTTTATCCCGGTCGACCGCATTTATTTTATCCCGTCAAGTCACTATAAAACGTGGTATAACAAAAACGACTATGACATGGAAAAACAAAACATAAATGACAACTAAATGTAATTTTGTATTTTGGTAAGTATGGTAAAAATTTGACAATTATCAAAATAGTAGTAGCTATAAAAGTTATACTATGTAGTAGTATAAAACAAAGTCGCTTTCTATGTCTGTCCTTATATCTCTATGTTTGCTTAAATCTTTAAAACTACGCAACAGATTTTGATGCGGTTTTTTTAAATATATAGAATGATTGAAGAGGAAGGTTTATATGTGTAATAAAATTCAATATGGAGTAGAGATATACTGTGATTTTCACTGAGTGACATAGGCTATATGCTTTATACCAGTGCGAAGCTGGGGCGGGACTCCTAGTATGAAATAAAAAACCAGTAATATTAATCGTATATTTAAAATGCCATCGTAAATAAGCTATTTAATTATTACATTTACAATTATACTATATTTATAATATACACTTAACGAAAAACGAGTGTATAATTTACATTATTTATAATATTAAATATACAGAAAATTTATTGTAAAATTAAGGTTATATATGTATAATTTAATTTCCACTATTGCTTTTTTATTATTTAAATACTAATATTTTGTCAATTAGAAAGCGAATAAACTCAAAATGGTTAAAACATAGTTTATTACCTATACAATTAATTTTTAGTCTATATATGATATATTAATTGATTTATCAAATTAAGCTTTTAAGTACCCTTAATAATCAAATATACTGTAATGTTGAAACTCATATGTTACTCCGTTATACAAGGTTTAATTGTGCCAAATTTCGTTAAAATTGGTTCAGCGGATTAGCAATGAAATACAAAAAACAGACAGTCAGAAAGACAGAGTTTCGCATTCGCAATATAAGTAAGGATATAGGCACTTTAAATAGATTATAGCAGGGCTTCTTAAACAGTGGGTCGCGACCCCCAGGGGCGTCGCGAGACTACTGAAAGGGGCGTCGCACATGGCTGCAGCTGTCTTTTAAAGAACTTTTCTAACAAAGATTTATTGATATTTGTCCTCCTAAGTTCCTTCATTACCCCTTTTCATTAAATTTAATAAATAGATTTTATTAAATTTATGATTGGTTAGTTTACAACAATTATAAATAAAATTTTAAAATTAGTATACACACTACGTACAAATAAAAATCATACAAAATACTATTGTAGTTTTATTATAACTATTTTTTGAAAAAAGTGGCAATGCAAAACTGTTATTTACATTGTAAAATAGTGCGATATTACATCTACATTTACGGTTAATATATATTTCATTATATGGAGGAGGGGGTCGTTTAAAATTTCCTAAGCTTGAAGGGGGTCGCTATATAAAAAAGTTTTAGAAGCCCTGGATTATAGGAATAAGGATAAATTCGTTGATTTTTTTTAATTTCCATATTTTACAGCTTCTTTTTAACACCCCAAGATGGTACAGATGAGATTTTCTCAAGATTTCGTAGCTGTCCTAATATTTTATAATAATTTAAACATGATGAAAGCTTTTAACAATAGTGTCCCAACTGTTGAGGAGTTACTTCTTCTGGAGCCAATTTTGGTAGCAGTCCCGCTGACAATGTTTATGACGAGTGTGGCCTGATTAACTCGTCGTAAACATTGTCATCGGGATTGGACCAGTTAAAATTTGAGTTCAATCGGACAACGGGAAGGGGGTCAAACTGATGTCCGCTCACCGCTGGGCCGGCTGCAGCTGCTGGGCCGGCTGCAGCTGCTGGGCCGGCTGCAGCTGCTGGGCCAGCAGCAGCAGCACCTTGAGGCCGGGCAGGAAGGCGGCGGCGGCGGCGAAGTCCGCGCCGGTCGCCAGCGCCGTGGCCAGCCGCAGCGCCCCCTCGTGGTCGCCGGCCTGCGCCAGCGCCGCGCACGAATGCAGCGCCGCCTGCGCGCCCTCCGACAGCTGCAACGTTATATTTATACAAATAAACCTATAGTAATAATAAACCTATAGTAATATTTGTAAAAGATGTAAAAAAAGAAAGAAAGGACTGGTGATAGCTGAGGCTTGATCCCATTTATTGACCATATTTTGACTTCTAAAAAAGTGCGTGCGTGACGTGCGTACTGAAATACGCACGTTCTCCCTGACCTATTGTAAACTAACAAATAACAGCAAAAAAAGTATTTTCTATTTTATGTAAATTTTTGCAGTTTTTCAATACCTGATAACATAGATAAAACAACATTTTTTTTTAAAGAAACCTAACTAGTTCAATTTATCGCCCCGTGAACATCGTTTGAGATGTTTCCGAAATACAGATTTTATATTTTAAAAAAAATATGTAAGACAATTAATAGTAGGGATTATGGGAATGGCAAATAAATTGTGTTGCTCTGAAAAGAAAGATTTATTTTAAAATTTTATACAAATTTAGTTACTATATTTCTTAACATAAACTAACTTCTTTATTTAAACTATCTCTAAGAACCATAGTGATATTTTATTTATAAATTAAAGAATTTATATTCTTTAATTTATAAATAACATATATATAAAAGAAACATATATATAAAAGAAAAGTATTTATGCATGACCTATAAATTCCGAAACGGCTGAATCGATTCCAATGAAATTATCAGACCATCTTTGGATTAATTAAATTTAGTATACTTATAAAGGTTATATGTATTATTTTAAAATATTAATCACTGAATTCTTTGCGTTGCTTTTATCACGTAACTTAATCAATGCGCGAAGAGAGATCAAATTTTATAAAATCTCACCTTATTCTCGCGCAACATGTCATAAAGAGTTTCCAACCTTCTCTGGACATCGTCAAGTTTCCTCTTCATTTGCTATAAAACAAAAATGGAAAATTTAATACGATAATCCCAAATTGTTAAGTCCAATGAACTATATTGTAGCAGCAGTGAGTGCGAAACGTATGTGACAGAGAAAGGATTGAATAATAGTGTTACAACATGTTTTTAATACAACCTCCTTCAAAGAGTTGGCGATTAATATGAAAAAGCATTGTGGCTGTCATATTTTTATGTGTCATTCATTGAGTTGTTGCGAAAGAGTAAATGAGTTGACTTCGGGAAAATTGCTTTTTATTTATTGAATAAGAATAAAGGAGAAATATCGTCGTCTTTTTATAATAGTTTTGTGAAAAAAGGATGTGGCAAACAACAGGACGGTCTTACAGACGCTGTATGCGCGACACGGTTACTTTATAAGTAGTTTTTAAAAGTACATAATAAATGTTTAGATGAGAATCATGTGACCAAATGAGTGTTAAAGATGAATGTTGATAGCAATATTTGACTCATAGGAAACCAAAAAAGATTTTGGAAAACAGTAGTATTCATAGTTAATGTATAGAACCGGCGGGATAACGTGGTGTAAAGAGCTCATGAATAAGTGCCCGGATGGGTTCGAAACTAGTCGGGCTAACCCGATAGAATAACACGTGAGTATAGCCGGTTCTATACATTAACTATGAAATAAATAATTTTGATTTTTGGACTCTTTAGAGTGGGAAAAGGCCAGCAGGATGACTGAAGATACTATACCTGGTTGGGGGCTCTCTCGGCGCAGGCGCTCCGCAGCTCGTCCAGCACCGTCTGCAGCACCACATGCCGCTCGGGCAGCGGGCCCTTCGGCACGGGCGCCGGCTCCGCGGGCGAGGGACTCTCCACCTGGACACCGGGGAGACAATTGTGGTGGGATTCTTCCGAAGAAGAGTTATAATAGAGTTAGAGCCCGTGAATCTCAGACCTTCGTCATTGTATAAAAGCTGAAAGTTTGTCAGTGCTTGCTCCCAACACAGGTAAGAACGATGGTTTGATTATGAAATTAGCATCAGTAGCTTTGGGAGATATGCGGTACTCAATGTCGCAAAATACCGATCTAATTTCGTTAAATTATAAAGGCTGATTTTGGTATTAACTTCAGAATAATATAAAAATCACGTCAGTCAATGCCAGACCCTTAGCATAGTGGAAATGCCCAGAGACCCTTAAAGTTGATGAAATTTGAATTCTATTTACGTCTTAGTATAAAAGCTGATTTTAATATATATTACTTAGATAATAATACCATGTTGTTTCCTCATCAACCAGACATTTTTGATAGTTCCAACACCTTCCAGACAAGCATAAAAGGTAGCGGTAGGAGAGAGCTCGTAGTATATATACTGGTAGATGCGAGCGAGATGGCGAGTTAGGTCGTTACTTACTGCTCAATTTTTATTTATACTGCGATATATGTACTAAGAATAAATATATCGCATTATTTTATGAAAAACGTTATAATTATTTTCTTAAATGCCGGTAAATTGGAATGTGAACTGAATGTTACACGGGTCCATAGTAAGTTAATTTAATCTTTCCTATTAGATAAATACATAGACTACAAACAGTAAAAAATATATCTGATACAAAGGCTGATTTATGCCTAAAAGAGTTAAATAAGATAAGTTAAGACGCCATTATAACGAAAATCATGAGGTGACTTACCTGTTGAGGATATCCAGCTTGCATTCCAGGCGGATACTGCTGATACTGTTGGTCGTACTGACTTGCGTATTGAGGTTGTCCCGGAAACTGTGCCTGTTGACCAGGGAACTGACCCTGTTGACCAGGTAACTGTGCCTGTTGGCCTGGGAACTGAGCCTGTTGGCCCGGGAACTGTGCCTGTTGGCCGGGATACTGAGCTATCTGGCCTGGATATGCAGACGGTTGGCCGGGGAATGGTGCTTGTTGCTGGTACTGCGTAGGGACTAACGGTATGTGCTGCGGCTGCTCAACGCCAAACAACGGGTGGGTTATGGGCGCTTGTGGTTGTGGGGTTTCTGGTTTTGGCTGAAATTAAAACAAACGTAGTGGACATTGGCTAAAGTTAAACTATCAAAATCCCGTATTCTCTACACCCACCTCAAGTTTGTCAATAGGTCTAGGTCAATGCACTGATTTATCAAGTAAAATTCTAGAAACATAAAATTTTGTAATACCTCAATAATAGTTTTATAGCATTGGCGAGTATTAAGGCTTTATTATTCACCTATTAGTGAAAAAGTATTTTCTAAGGGACTAAAGTTAGGGAAGTTTTTGAAATCACAAACTGTATTTGCTATTAAGTTGTGATATTAATATTGTTGATCGGAAATCTCATCGAGCTCTAGCTATGCGTGTATCGTTGAATTCAGACACTAATTTGATGAATTTCATATATCAAATGTCAGATAGGACTTAAAATCAACGTATTGAAAAGAGCGAGCAATAAGCTCGATGTCATATTTTATAATAGATTTCTTCGAATGCATTTTGTTATTTTATAAACTAAAACAACGAACACTCTAAAAATCAAACTCATGGGTAAGAAAAAAAGAAAATTACACACTAAAAAAACAATGGTTCAAACTATGACTTTTGCAGAAAACGGAACAATAAACATGCAATAAATTCAAATAATCTATAGTTCGTACGTGTCATATAGTTTGTCATTTGGGTACAATCCCAAGGTAACTAAAATTTGCTAAAATCATCACTGATACATCATAGGCAGTGATAATGCCTATGATTTATCGAGTCAAAGGCCGATGAATGATCCATAAATAAGACTAACCTAAATGCTATCGGATCTGTCTACAGATCTGTGATTATTATGGAAACAAATCACAAATAAAAGATGCACATAAATTCCTTAGGTATCAGCTTAGACGATGACAAATTGAGAATTTCCTATTGATTGTCACACTAAATCCATTCTCAAATATATTTTAGTAGTGTCTTAGGGAAGGCATGCCAAGCACTCGCAAACACCTTGATACCTCCGGGTGCCGCTTGTGCTCTATAATGTGCTTCCACTGCCGCGTACCCGCGTGCGAGGCCGACATGTCCTCATGGCCAAAGTGCTGAATGTCAAACATTGTTAATAGTTCCTTCTTTGACTAAGCATTCCTGGTTTTTGACCAGGGTTTGAACCAGCTTACCAGGGGAGAGAATAATTGTCCCTTTTGTTGTCGCCAATGATTTTCGCTTTGTATTTTATAGCAACAGTGTCATGAAACATGAGTTTCGCGCCCTTTTGACTGAAATGTTGGCAACACTGTGTCGTGTTGTTTCCGGTGGAGTCTTCCTATTGTTAAAACGTTTCAGTGGCGTTCAGTCTTTGTTCGTCTTTCAATAGAAGAGCGTCTCGGAACGAGGAATTGTAGTATTTCCATTATATCGTGTTATTATATAGTGTGCTTAACACTTTTTTTAAATATCGCAAATGTTAGTCACACAACTAAAAGCTTGGATCTCTCCAAAGCACTGTCTGATACCACCTAAACTGTTTCGATCCTTTATCGGTTTAATTAACGTGATGCCTAGAAAATTCCTAGTTCGTTTCTCCTTTGGCATATCATTAGGATATAATCCTTTGTAACTAACTAAGCCTGAAAGAAAATTCCAAATTTATCCAAAACTTTTTTAAATATTGTGTTAATTTACCTTGGGTTTCGAAGACATCATGGGTGGATCGTTCCATCCTGGTGGGACTGGTTTCGATGGAGGCATAGCTGCGAGCGCGGGCTCAACTGGTTGATTGTTATAATAACCATTGACTGGTTGGTTCGTTGGGTTCAACGGCGCCGGATTCATCGGGTTCAGCGGGCCCGAGTACATCGGACCGGCATTCGTCGAATGTAGCGGGTTGACGGGCGTGGGTTGGTTGATGGGTGTGAAGTTGTGTGAAGGCACGCTGGCCGAGCTGTACTGGTCGGGCAGCGGGCTGTTGTAGCCGTACGTGGGTTGGGCTTGGATCGGGTTGTTGAAGCTGTACTGGTTGTAGAGCGGGGCCGATTGTACAGATGGGTCCACTTTGTACTTCGATCGGCCGGTCTTTCCACCTGCGAAAACAGAAAATAAAAGAAACAGTCAGTGTATCTATCTTCTTCATAGATCTCTTTCCACAATCTTGTGTTGCTTGGATGCAGCGGCTCTCCGCGACCTTTTTAAGTCGTTAGTCCACCTTGGTAGGAGATCTAACGACGCTGCGTTATTCGGTGCGAGGCCGCCATTCCAGCACCTTAGGACCCTTAAGTATATCTATAGCTAGGGCAAATTGTGTTACTATTTGTTGCTTTTATTTTCCTCATCTTAAGTGGAATGTGCGGTGTAAGTGAGGTTAGAGAAAGAAAATAGTAACTAGTATACACGGGAACAAAACCGACGCTCCAATTTGTGCCCACGGCGGCTGCAACTCTAACGAACCGACTTACCTAATATATACATAAATTTTGGCATTTTAGGAAAACGAATTTGGAGGAAAATCACGTTACTCGATAAAGATATTAATATTGTAAAATTTGATATCTCAAAACAGGAGTCCTTTAAAGGATATCTGCAACAGTTATGTGACGATTAAATCCGATGCTCTTTTTTTAAAGCTAACATAAGGCTAAGAGGTCCAACATGGTAGCACTGTTCAAGCTAAATTCTAACGCACTGATTTCTGTCGATTCGGTGTCAAATTGATATTTAATTCCAGTCTTTAATATTTAAATGAGTTAATCTTGAAAATATATATATACATATATATATATATATATATATTTTATTTTTTTTCGAATCTCGGAAACCCTCGAGAAACTTGAATGCCAAGGATCGATCCCAACTAAATAATTGTTTTTTCTTTATTTGTAAGTTTTTTTTTGTAAAAAAATTACCGGTCACCCAGATATTATAATATAATATTAGCCAAAATAGTATAATATTATCATCTTGCGGAAACTTTCAGTCAATGAACATCAACTAATGATGAATCTCTTCAAGGAGTTTTTTATTATGTATAATCTAGGTTTCTTGTGTTCTAATACCTCCTTGCGATATTTGGTTGCCCTTGTTAGACCTAAGGCGACCGTTAATACAGTTTCCGGTGCCGGTTTCAATAATTTTGGACCCTAGTAACTTGAAGTTGGTTGGTTGAGTCATGCAAATGACGATAGACAAATTATCGTGACCTGTGTGTGACCTTTAGACCTGTATGGTATAATACTTGGATACAATAGTCTTACCGGGCTGTGAAGATGCGCTCGGCGGCCGCGGCGGGTGTGCTGTCGCAGCCCAACTGGCAACGTCTTGAGCTGGCGCTGTGGAGTAAGATCAACATTTACATCAATGCTAATATTACACTCCCATGTGTAGTATCCGGCTGAATAGAATAGACCACCTTCATTTCTTACCGAGGTATCGTAAAAGCGACTAAAGTAAATCGACCCACCGTGTCGTATACGGCTGATTAGAATGGACCATCCTCTTTCTTACTAAGCTGTCGTAAATTACGACTAAGATAAGTTGACGTCAGGCAGGCGGTTGTAAAATACGTAGCCAAATGTGACAACATGTTTAAAACATGTTCTGCCGAGATAGACAGCCTTGAGCAGCTTTGTGCCCAGAAAGCATCACCTCCGGTTTAGGTCTTGCCGTCACAAAGTTTGGAACTATATAGCTGTATATTTCCGTATCCAAAGATATAGTTTGGCCACGATGACTATCGACAATATTACCTGCGTTGTACGTGTTGGTGACGTCATTGAACTGACCCTGGGAATGCGAGTGGCCGCTCACGGTACGAGCCCTGGCCGCCGACTGCGGCTGTTTCTACAAATACAAGTTTCTACAGTAAGCTTTAGGTTAAAAGAACATTTGGGTTTTTTTTTCATTTGGTTCAACAGGTCGAGCAGTTGTAAAAAAAACTTGTCCGTGGGAGCTTAATTTGGGCCACATGAGACTTAAGTAATGTACAAGAGTATTATAAATCTACAAAAATACTATAAAAAAGTCCGCGACAGTAAGTTCGAATCCGTTAACTACTTATATATGTCATTTAAATACACTGATTTCAATGCGGGCGAAGCTAGTAGTGAATAAAAAATCTTCCAGGTAGAATTTGCCGAACCCAGAAGGGAGTTGATGATTTAAAAGACTTTTGATAGTCTTGTTGAACAAGTTTGAGTGGATAATGCGTCCAATAACGTACGGTGGTCGGTGCCCGCTGCTGCATGCCCAGCGCCACCATCAGCCGCTGGTTGAGCTCGGTGGTGGCTCCCTGCAGAGCGGCCAGCGCGCTCTGCAGGCAGCCCTGCGCCGCCAGCCGCCCGGCGTACTCGCTGAGCAGCGTCTCCAGCTTGCCACCGGCCTGACCACCATATACCAACAGATATAAGATACTCTTTATTAAACACTGTTAAATTAATGTAAAATATGTTTTCTACTTCATGTTAATGTCGATAGATGATGTTAGTGGGATAACGTGTCGCGATATAGCTTGGAATTTTATAAAGTTAAACTGTTGGTCAAGCCAAGGCCACGCGCAGGCGCCGCGGGTCGTCCAGCTCGGAGGGTGTGGGGGGCGTACGCGGGCCGGACGAGACGCCATCCAACGGTCACCGCGAGCGCACACATACCTTGTGCTTTTATACCTTTGTACCGTGCACTAACGCATTAAATACATCTTATACAGTCCACTCTCTTATTATTTGGGTCGTCAGAACTCCTAGTTTAGTTTATCTGGGCACTGACCCCAACACTGTGCTTATAAGTACTATATGCTGAATAAATTAATAGATCCTTAGTACAGTGGTTTGAATTTTATGTGCTTAATTTTTGGTCAAGGAAAGTAGATAAATAGATGGATGAATTGTGTGACGTTACTGCATATATGATGATAGTTGATGAATGGTAGGAGAGAATGGAACAAAATCTTATGTTGTAGCGTCTACAGTTGGAGTGGGATGAAGACAAGAGAATGATGGGTATGTACCGACCTGTACCGGCCTCCCCCTGGCGGCTGCAGCAGCCCTCACCAGCAGCGCCAGCTCCGCGCAGCCGGCCAGCGCGGCGACGTCCCTGCGGGCGCGGCGCAGGGCGCGCGCGGCCAGCGCGTCCCCGTGCGCCGCGCACACGTAGCACAGCGCGCCCGCCTCGCGCAGCTGCGGATCGACCTGCTCAGAGAGCTTGTCGCCCAACATCTCTACAACAACGGACATTTATTTCAGAAGATATCGTCTTTTTTATGTCTGGAAAATCATGGGTCACCGCCCGACAGGGACGAGCGACGGGTATGTCCAACACTCACCGACTAAAACCTAACAGTGCTCCACCACGCTGCGGGGACAGGGTTGTACACATAGGCCCTATCCCCGCCAGCAGCAACTCTGACTCCAGAATGCGTCACCTCTGGGTCGAGACCTCTCTAATAGTGGCCCCTCCTCCGCTAGACGATGTATCGGGAGCACCAGAAGCATCGACCACCTCAGGGATCTTTTCAGATGGGCGTCCGACAAACCCCGTTCGGAACGCTCATATGTCCCCGTTAGGGCGGCATGCGACGGACAATAGTCGCCCGGGCTCCGCACGCCTGCGGCGGATCGGATCCGAAGACTGGACTTCCCGGATCCCTCCCACCGCCTCCTTCCGCGTGATAACGTCCTCGCAGAAGGAGGCCATCGCTTCCCACGATCGCTCCCTGTCCACCATGGCACGAACCACGGTGGACAGGGAGAGATCGTGGAGAAGTTATCATAGAATTACTTTGATATACCCTATCCTATGTCCAACAGTGGACAGACACAGGTTGATGATGATGATGATACCCTATTCTACTAATTATAATAAAAGCGAAAGATTGTGAGTATAGATGTATGTTTGTTACTCTTTCACGGCAAATCCGATGAACCAATATCGATGATATTTTGACACAATTAATCCTTATACACAGGAATAACATATAGGTTACACAGATCCTGTTAATTCAACAGAAATAGGATGACATTGAAAAGCCCACTTACACGACGACAGTCCACGCGAAGTCGCGGGTAAGAGCTAGTAATACATAACGTAACGTAAAGGCCTGTTACAATCCCACTGTTGCTGTTTGCCTCCTCTCATAGGCTCATTTGTTAAGCACTCCTTTGAGCGCCTAACCGTGTATCTTGGGAATTATATCACTGTTTATTTCCATTATACCTTCAGTATGTGAACAAGGGATTTGAGATTTTTTGGCAAATCCTAACAATAAAGTCACATTTACCATCCTTACATGGAAGATGTAACTTTATTCTTCGGATAGGCTTAAAGGTATATTAATACATTTGTTAGAAGTTAAGATTTCGGTGTGTGTAAATTAGATTAAAGGCTTCACAAACTCGACACAGGCTTCTCAATAAAACTGGCAATTGCCCAGGTTTTGCGTTTTGGGTCACATACCGCAGTAGTGGGCGAGGCTCTCCCCCTCGCAGTGGGTCACGAGGGCCGCTAAGGTGTCCCTCCAGCTGCTGGGCGATGCTGACTGGATCAGCGAGTCCCACTGCGAGCGCAGCAGGCTGGCTGAGATCAGCGACACGGGATCGGAAGCTGTGCTGTTAAGATGGTACTTCTGCACCTTGTATAGAAGCTCTGGACTACCTGAACACAACAATTAGTTATTAGTGGCATTATCGACTCATAATTTCTAAATTCATTTTTAAAAAAAGCTGATTTAGTTTTTTTCTTCCTTCCTACTTTACCATAGACAAGTAATACTTTAATAATTTAATACCATATACACAAAATCAACGCATATATCAAACAAAGTGCCCAAAAGCTATCTGTCTGTATGTGATCGGTTTTCTCAAAATCTACTGAGTGGATTTCTGTACGGTTTTTACTAAAAAATAGAGCAATTTTTCAGAAAGGTTTAGGTTAATAGTAGATTATGCATTTATGTAAATTGTATTGAAGAAATCGCGATAAAAAAAACTCGCCTTCTGGAGGCTTTAGTCGCGTGCACCGCGTACAACAAAGAAACACTAAAGTAATGTACTAGAAAAATTTTAGATCTACAAAAATATTACAAAAAAGTCCGCGTTAGTAAGTCTCTATCTCTTATGGTTAACTCACAATAACCACTTTTATGTAATAGGGAAAATTGTGATACTCTAATTTCATATAATTATAATTCAATTTAATGGGAGAGAAGGAAAGGAGAGTATGGCAAGACATGCTAGCTAATACTGTCTACGCTGATGCAATGCCAATACTTGGTCTTGCCGTAGTGGGAGTAAATAAGAAGGAAGTTTAGTTTTTGGGATTAGGGCACTCCCTTGTGGAACATTCTGTAAAGATTCCATAAAGGATGAGGAAGGGAATCCTCTAGGATAGGTAAAAAAGATGTTACCCAGTGATGCAATGATGAGTGCGTCAGCTATCCTCTTGTCTTCCAGACACAGCTCCACTGCTTCCTCGAGGTTTCCGCACACGAGGGCGCGGCAGATCAGGCTGGTTGAATCTGAAGTGAGTTTATCAATTACAATATTTAAATATTGCCTACTTTACTAGTTGTACAAGCACGCCGTGTGATATCCGGCTGAATAGAATAGTACCACCTTCATTTCTTACCGAGATGTCGTAAAATACGGCTAAGGTAAGTTGATATCAGGTTGGCGGTCGGTGGTAAAATACGTAGCCAAATCTTGTTACAACATGTTGTGCCGACCCCACTTAGAGTGGGATAAGCGCAGGAAGATGTGTACAAGCGTTTGTCTTTAGTTCTAAGTTTGGAAGTGACCCTGCCTTTGCTCGTGTCGCAAATTCGATTTCCACCGAGGAACAACATATTCTAAAAACAATTTGTGGGCTCTTTGAGTCTAGGTATATTTATATACATATATGTATTTAAATTTATATATGTACCAGTTGTCTGTCACCCCACGCAAGGAGTAAGTTTACTTTGGGGACAGACAGCCGTATGTCTTGTCTAAAAAATATCGAATCAAAATCTTCATTCAAGTAAGATTTTGTAAGCATTTTTGTACCGCCAAGGACCAATTACATTCAATGAAGCCATCAGTGGTCCCTTACGTACCTTCACCGTTAGGTATGACAATATTGTTGACTGTCGGGTCCAAGTCCACGCTAGCCAGCTTCCTTTCGATCAATGTCTGAGCGTCCTGCAAACCATTGCATTATTTAACTTTGCAGTTTAAATAAATTAATTGTAGCGAATATAGACGGTTACAGCTTCTAAAGAATATTTCGAGTTCGAGAGAACAATATTTTGCCTATACGCCGTAGTATTGCAGTCTTACTAATATTATAAATGTGAAAGTTTGTGATAATGGATGTAAGTTTGTTACTCTTTCGCGGCGAATCCGTAAGCTGTGATAGCCCAGCGGTAACATAGTGCGACTCTTTCGAGGAGGTCGCAAGTTCAAATTCAGGGCAGGCACCAATGAGTTTCAATGGAAACTTATGTGTCTAATTGTTAATTGCAATTTATCATACGCTTTTTGGTGAAGGAAAACATCGTGAGGAAACCAATCCACACTGGAGCAGCGTGGGTAGGTCTTAGCTGTAACCCTTCTCACCAAAACAGGAGAGAGGAGGCCTATGCCCAGCAGTGGCATAGTAACAGGTCGTTGCTTTACTTTCGTTCAACTCAGTTTTTAATTGTTTTGTTGGTATGTTCGTCCGTTACCAGTCAATACCTCAGTTTAAAATTAAAATTGTGTCAACAGATGTAAAAGACAAAAGAAGTTAGTTTTTTTTTTTGCTGCGTTAACGATGATGGACCGAGGCGTTTCCTTTAATCTGGCTACTCGGAGACCGGGTGCTAAGGAGGTTTTGCGATCTGGAGTTCTGGTACTGTATAGCCCATATTGGCCTGACGTCACACTAAACCCGATATCAATATGAACACTTGAAGTAAATAAGTCACTAAGTACCTAAAAATTAAAATTCGAACTAAGTATGCCATTTGGTTCTTAAAGCCTTGGTTGGTTTGGTTTTAATTTTTAGGTACTTAGTGCCTTATTTACTTCAAGTGTTCATATATAGTTCTCACTTCTCTGGGTTACTCTGGGTACAGGTTAACTATGGAGAAGCGAACCGGGCCAAAGGAGAAATCAAGCAATGGTAGATTTTAAACTTTCGCGATTCATAAAAATATAAACAAACGGGTCACATCGCGATAACCTCGAGTAAACTTTGTATAAGGTTCGACGTTTCGGCAGAGTTGCATCCACCGTGGTCACGAACTGATGTGTTGTGTGCAAGAGACCTTACGTGGATTGTGCGGTTCAAGTGAGGGTAGATGAAGAAAATAATGACTAGTATTTGGGAACGAAGACGGCGCTCCAGTCAGTTCGTGACCACGGTGGATGTAATTCTGCCGAAACGTCGAACCTTATACAAAGGTAACTCGAGGTTATCGCGATGTGACCCGTTCGTTTATATATTTGTTGTCGCCAATGACTTTCGCTTTGTATTTTATAGCAACACCGTCATGAAACGAGTTTCGCGCGCCTTTTTGTCTAAATTGGTGGCATCACTGTGTCGTGTTGTTTCCGGTGGAATCTTCCTATATATTGCTAAAACGTTTCAGTTGCATTCAGTCTTTGTTCGTCATTCAAGAGAAGTGCATCTCTGAACGGGAATCGTGGTATTCCTATTATATCGTGTTATTGTATATAGTGTACGCTAACATATTGGGCTGCGTTTACGACAACCGTTGTGTTAGTGCGTTTAGTGTCCCCACTACTTACCGAGAGGTCAGTGCTGGTGTCAGTGGAAAGTTCCGCCTCGGTCTCCGTGCTCTCACCCTGACGTTAGCGAGGGGGAACGTAACATCGTATTAGTGCTCAAGTTATAGACAGTCAGTGGTAGTAGAGTTTTGAACAGTTAATTAGTCTCAATCAAGCAACAATTTAAACATGTTTTGTTAATAGAGTAAGTGTTAAATGTTAATTAACAATCGGTTTAATAGACAAGAATCTTTGGCAAAGAAAACAAAAGATAAAAGTGAGTAGTGGTTATACAATACATTCTGTATGTATGTACTAAGTTAGTGTATGTAATTTTTGATTGTAACACGGTGCCAACATGTTTTTAAAACTTTAAAGATTTGAATAGATAATAGCAGATGAGATTACACGTCCCACACTACACTTATTATCATTATTAGTTTTATATATATTATATATACGTCATTAATCATTAATCAGTTTTGGAAACACCTTGCCCAAAACAAATAGGACTTTTATTTAACATTAAAAGTTTTGATACAGGAGCTAATAAACTGCAAAATAGTTAAGCTGAGAGAAGTAATTTACAAAGCAAAATCCCAGATATCTCAATAACGCTTATAAACGACGAATTACAGAAGTATAGATTACCTGATTAAGTAAATCAATCATATTGATATTGAAATATATTCCATTAAATATATCGACCACGAAACTATTGCGGGCAACATCTAAATTGTTAAGTTGAATTTCGAAGAGTAGATTAAAACATGAAAGTAAAAACAAGACGCAACAAATACAATAGATACCTACCCAAAAAGCTGAAACTGCTTGTTTTACGACGTGATATTTTTGAATGATGCAAAGAATTGTCCAAAATTGTACTCACTCTACTAAGTCCGGCGACGCCAGAAGGAGCGCGCGCGTCGGCTGATTGGCCTTTAAACTTGGATGGGATTTCATCTTGTTTGAAACCTGGAATAATTTTTAATGAGCTTTAATTTTGTACACAAGGATGCACGGAATAAGTAAGTGCCTGGATGACAGAGCCTTGGTCAGTAATTTTTTTTAAAGATATAAAAAAAAAATTATTAGAAAAAAACAGGTTTTGAACTTTTTCGGTCCGCCCGTTACCCATCGGCTATCATAACATAATTAACGGCCTGTTACTATCCCACAGCTGGGCATAGGCTTCCGGAAGAATTGCACTCTTTTAGTTAAAACGGCACAAAAATAAGTTTAGAAGATTATGAGAAAATCGATCACATAGAGACAGACAGCTTTTGGGGGCTTTATTTTGAGTTTGATTTTTTTGATTTCATAATAATTAATAAAGTTTTTTACATAGGCAAAAATATAAGTAAATATTTTTTATTTTTTCTTATATTTTTAGCCAATTTCAAAATATGTATGTAAAGTTGTTTGTAAGACATATGTTAACGTTTGCGAAGGTTTCTGTTCGTTATCACAATTGGTTAACAAGATTTTAAGATATATGGAGTATTTTAGGATATATGGAGTATTTTAGGATAAATGTGGAGTATTTTAGGATAAATAGAGTATTTTAGGATATATGGAGTATTTCTTACCAAGCAGGTTGAGGACTTCACTCCTGAAGGAGGACAGGAAGTTCGCTCTGAGGAAGAACCACGTGTACCGCTCGTGCTGATCCACGGCTGCGTCACCTTTCTCACGACAATATCTACAAATAATGAAACATTCTATGATTGGGTCCTTTAATAAATATATATATGGGACAGTTACACACACTGTCATCCGTCCCCAAAGTAAGTAACTTAATACTTGTGTGAGTGACAGACAATTGGTAAATATATACACATATAATTATAAATACATACTTAAATGCAAATATACACTGAGGCTCAAAGAACAAACAAATTGCCTTCAGGTCAATAACTCAAAAGTCATGACTCCTGATTATTAGTACAACGGAATACGACAGATAATTTTCCAATAATAAAGCGATATAGCAATAACCTAATAAATATTCGTTCAAGAATAACCATCTTAAAAAAAGTAGCTTTAATTTTCGATTTTAATATTATTAAACACAGGAAACTCACTATTTTTAAATAAAAAAAAAAACGAAAATTATAGAGAAGTCAAAAAATGTTACCATATTCAAAAATAAATTCTTCATATGGTTCATAATTCATAATTTCCTAGACTATAATTTCATTAATTTTTCGTTCATAATTTCCCTTGCCTCTCTTATCCCTCTCTTTGTGCGGTAGAATCACTATGTAAATATGGTCCTTCGAGCCGGATTTTGAGCTACTAAGTATGGATACGTTCGATTTTAATGCCATCCTCCTCCTACAGTCGTGCGCTCACTGCTTTTTGTTGTGGACTAACTGCCGCCAATTTTCCCGGTCAGCAGCACTGTGTATAGCCGAGCCCAGTCCGAGTCCAGATGTTCAGACACCTGATCCGACCACCTTTTCGGGCTCTCTTTCCGCGTACCTTCCCAGTGACCGTAAGTTTCTTGAGTTATCGCTGCGTTTCCTAGCTATATGTCCAAAATAATGAAGTATTCTCTGTAGACATGCTTGAGCGTGTTTGCTTTACCTTCAGCTGACTGAGAATGGAGACGTTTGTTCTAAAGGCTGTCCATGGGATTCGTAACATGCGTCGCCAGCAGAATCATAATGCTAAATAATTTAATACCATAATTAATGGTTTAGATGCACTTTACTCACTCGGCCAGTCGCTCGGCCGCCCCGGGCTCCTGGCTGAGGGTCAGCCCGATCACTGCGTCCATCTGGAACGCCCGCTCCACGATCTCGGGCTCGCTCACCACCTGCAGTAAACAGTACCTTCAGTAACTTATACGATATAAAATCAATGAAGGTAGATGTCACTCACCTGACTGACGTAGACTAGTTTTTGCGCCCCTTCTTGAGGACATCTCTCGAACGTCACCAATTTTCCACCGAACTGTCAACAATGAATTATATTATCAATACTAACCTAATTGCGAATTTGAGGAATATTCGGATAATCGAACTATCTGACCTTGGAACTAACTTGGAAGCTTGGAAAAACTTACATATAAAACAAATTCTCCTATGGTCTGTCTGTTCGCGGTAATAACAAAACTGCTGAATTGATTCTCATAGATTTTCCATCAGTAAACTACACTAGTGATTCACGTGACATTGAATAAATGATGTTATCAGTTTCTGATATTCGTCTTTATAATCTGGTATACCAGATTACCATTATTATCAGATTATTACCAGATCCTTCTCTCCAAAAAAAAAGAAAAAAACGAAGAGAAGAGGCATATTCTCAGCAGTGGAATAGTAACAGGCTGTTACTTACTTACTATACCAGATTATACTACTTTTATGCACTTATAAACAAGGCTTTTGAATCGTCAATTCTACTTCTGATTCGGAAAACTGTTTTTACCGAGAAGTAGTTCTACGCAAGAAACTTGGCAATTGCTCTTTTCAACATAATACTTATAACTAGTTACACTAAGTCATTACTATCTTGTATAGGGTCGGACAGCAGCTATATCCACATATACCTTATGCCGTCATCGAAACTGTGGGTGCATCTAGCTAATACGTGTACAGATAAAAAGTGCCAGCCAAATCTTAGTACCGCTTAAAAGGATGATTTTGTCACTTTGGCCACTGATTGGTCTAAGATATACTCACGGCAAACTTCGCAGCAGCGGACCGTTTGAGTGATACTTGCTGTCTGTGCACACGAAGTTCCGTGCCAGCCAAATCTTAGTACCGTTTAAAATGATGATTTCCGTGAAATTTGTCACTTTGGCCACTGATGGGTCCAAGATATACTCACGGCAAACTTGGCAGCGGCGGGCCGCTTGAGCCAGCGCGGGGCGCGGGCCGGCTGCGCGCACGCTGCGGGCTGCGGCGCGCTGTGCTGCACGGCGGGCAGTGCTGCGAACGAGTCCGCGCCGCCGAACGAGTCCATTATGTTGCTTTGGCTGCTGGCACTCTGCGGACAGCATTCAACATCCAAATAATGTATTGCACCTTATGTATTAACACCATAACGTGCTTGGACGCTGTTAGTAATTTGTGCCTTAATCAATGTAACGTCATCACGAATTTAAGATGACGTACAAAGGCGTACGTCACAAAGAATCATTCATTTCCCAAGCTTCCCGATACATCTGTCTTTAACAAAAAATGAGGGCTTTGCCAAACAATGGGAATCAATAGTTAGATTCAAAAGAATCCTACTAATATTATAAATGCGAAAGTTTGTGAGTATGGATGTATGTTTGTTACTCTTTCACAGCGAATCCGCTGAACCAATATCCATAAAATTTGGCACAATTAATATTTATACACCGGGGTACCATAGAGGCTATAAAAAATCTGGTAATTTTCAAGACTAGGACGACAGTTGCGGGTAAAAGCTAGTAATTAAATATACAACAAAAAACAAAGTGTATACAAACTATTGGAAGAATATTTTTGAAATATGTAATTTAAAGCTGTGGTAGCCCAGCGGTAACACCGTGCGCCTCTTCCGAAGAGGTCTGGGGTTCAAACCCCGGGCACCAATGGTTTTTTAGTAAAACTTATGTGTCTAATTGATAATTGCAATTTATTACACGATTTTCGGTGAAGGAAAACATCGTGAAGAAACCAGCATATCTCTAGAGAATTCTGGGGATATGTGTAACCTACCAATCCGCATTGGAGCAGCGTGGTAGGTCTTAGCTCCAATCCTTCTCTCCAAAAAAAAAAACGGTGAGAAGAGGCCTATGCCCAGCAGTGGGATAGTAACAGGCCGTTACTTACTTTACTACTTTTAATTTGAAAATAATTTTAGACTACATCTGAATGTTTACCTTATTAAGAATAATTTTACATATCCAATAAAATTTCTGAAAAAATTCAATTGAGTCCAGGTTGTTTTTTCACGATCGAGTATTGCTACTAGTCGTACCGACACGTAATTTTCAAGAGACTATGATTATTCCGGTGCAGTTTCGTCGAGATAGTGGAAAAGCCAGTTATTCTTTATTGAAATTCTTGTGTATAGGCCAGTTTAGATACGTCTAAGTCTGGTGGTACTCACCATGTTGTGCTGCGAGGCCGTGTGCAGCAGCGTGTGCACCGCCAGCGACTGGTCGAAGGCCGCGGCGGCCAGCACGCCGGGCTCGCGCGGGGACCACGCCACGTCGAACACCCAGGCCGACTGTCGGCATACTTCCACCACCAGCTCACCGCCCTGGCGAGATCATTCAAATTCAAATTCAAAATATTCTTTATTCAAGTTGACTGTTTGACAGTACTTTTGAATCGTCAAATGTTTAAAGAAGCCACCACTGATTCGGAAGTTTGCTCCTACCGAGAGGAATCAGCAAGAAACTCGGCGGCTAATCTTTTAAAAAAATTATTACAATTTGATGGATACAAGATAATCGTTGCAGCTGGATGCGTAGCTGACTGCAGTTAAGATATGTGTAAAACGACGCTGTGATAAGAAATAACACTCGCACTGTACAGAGAAAACTGACTCATCATTTATTGTGTACTCCCTTTTTATAACTTAATTTTAGCGCTAGCAACACGAATTATCGGATAAAATACAGTAAAACGATACTTCCGGAATGTTAATTCACATTACATTCCGGTTGTTAGATACATGTAAATTAAGTAAATAATTAAAGTAGTTTTATACAATTTTTATGTAAATTATTTGAGCTATAATTAATTATTTATGTGAAAAAGTTTGACTGATGATTGATGTTTATAATTAAGATGGCGCCACAATCGCTGGTGCCGAAATATTATGTAAGCGTCAATCAATTACTGATTTAGATATAAACAATAATTAATCAATTTTAAAATCACAACAAATTAATAGATAATATTTGAAAAATAGATTAACAATAAACACTTGATTAAAATATTAGGATATCAATACGTCACTGGATGTGACGTATGCGTTAGCTGTTACTCGTGCGATAACACTCGGCCATCCTGCAACTGCCGCGACTCGCGGCTCCCCTCAACTCTCCGGGTATCACCACCTCCCGTCGTCTGAAATTAAAAAAAGAGAAAGCAGAAATAATAGTAATAATAATCGATCCGATTCTTGGTATTGTCCCCCTACCGTTTTGTAAGTTATCCATAGTGTCACATAGACAGGATCTACGTCACACAGACTGTTTTGAAGTTATCCATAGTGTCACATAGACAGGATTCTTTTGTCACATAGACAGAAAACTTTGTCACACAGACAGCTTTCACAGCCTTATCAAGAGCGTCACACAGACTTATATTTTGGGATCCAATAATTATGTCACACAGACTATTTAATCTTTAAATCGGAATAAAAAGAAAAAAAAATATATCATAACATTGGATATATATTATTCACTCATAAATTATTTTTTCCTTACTATGTCACACAGACGATATACATATTGTGAATCGGATTTAATTGTTAATTTAATTTCGAGTACATTATTCTTACACAAAGTTGACTCATGATTTATGATCTTTATGATTTTTATTATTGCTTTAATCTTTTATAATTTTATTTTATAGCAAGAAGCTCAAAGTAAAGCTGAGTGACAACAATGAAGTATAATACAATAACAACAAGTACTTACAATAATAATGAATTTTCATAAAGCTTAAATAATTTCAATTTATCGGCTTAGGACATTAAATTAGCTTTCCAGTAAGTCAATAAGATCATCCCTGTCTACCTCCCTATCACTAGAAGAACTTTCCGACCCAGAAACTATGGGCTTATAAAGTCTTAACGTTTCGCCACGCACAACTGCACTAAATTTTTTATAACCTTTCATACCTTTTACACTACTTATTATATACCTATCAATATTGGGGTCGGCTTTCGTAACCCTGTAAGGGCCTGTATATAGACTTTTTAATTTTTGTGAGATCTTAGCGGTCGTATCCCTAGTACTACCCCCTTTCCACAATACTAATTGGCCTACTGAGTATTTTACACATTTCTTACGAGATTCATCGTAACGATTTTTCATCAGGGTCATGTTCTTATCAATATGTAATTTAGCACTCTCTCTCCTACTCTGTAATGCTTCTCTTTGCGATGTAAAATTTTGCGGTTGCCCAGCAGGGTAAGCTGGTAAACGAGAATTGTTGTGACAAAACATAAGTGTAAATGGGGAAAAAGTAGTAGTAGCATTTGGCGTATTGTTAATGCCCCACACAACATCAGATAGTTTATCGTCCCAGGTATTCTCACTTTCAGACATGGTATTTAATCCGTCTATAATGGTTCGATTGACTCTTTCGACTTGACCGTTCGATCTGGGACAAGCTATAGCGTTCAGGATGTGTTTAAATTGTTTTTCCTCTGCAAACTGTTTAAAGTAACGACTAGTAAAGGCTTTACCCCTATCTGTTATAATTCTGCTGGGATAACCGAATTGGTCGATTATTTCTTTTAAATGTTTTACTGTCTCTAAAGAACTTGAATTTTTGACTGCCCTAGCAAAAACGAACTTTGTAAATGCATCTATTACCATTAAAGCGTACGTATTCCCTTTTCTAGTTTTCACAAATGGACCTAAGTGGTCGACATGCAAGGTGTGCATAGGTACCGGTACCTTCTCTATAGGATATAATTTTCCCTTGACCTCTGCCATAATTAGATTTTCCATAAGCACATTGCAGGCATGATTTAATGTACTTCCTTATAAATCGGGTCATACCGGGAAACCAAAATTGCTCCTTTATTGACTAAGCACATCTTTCAAAACCTGGATGACCTATTTGGTCATGGTATTTCTGCAAAAGGCTGTATTTGGCTAACTTGGGAATAACAAAACGTTCACCATACAATGTTTTTCTATATAAAATATTATCCTTAACAACATAATTATTGATGATATCTCTATTAGTGGTTTTATTGTTTAATTGCGTTAGTATATGTTGCAATGCATCATCTTGAGACTGGAGGGTAACTAACCAATCTGTCTCATCAATATGACAAATAGTCTCTATCAAAGGGTTCCTACTTAGAGCGTCTACGTGTTTCATTCGCTCGCCAGACCGATACTCTATTTGCAAATCAAAATCTTGAATAGTAAGCCACCAACGGGCTATTCTAGGAATGAGATCCTTTTTAGTTAATGTGGTGCGTAATGCTGCGCAATCTGTAACTACCTTAACCGGAATACCCGTCAAATATATTCGAAAACGTCTAAGTGATTCAACTACAGCAAGGGTTTCAAGTTCATAACTGTGATAGAACTGTTCCTCTTTAGATGTCACCCTACTAAAATAAGCAATCGGTTTCAACGACGCATCTCTTTGGTGTTGTATGAGAATGCCACCCAAGCCTAATTTGCTTGCATCTGTATGAAGTTCCGTAACCGCCTGACTATCATAAATACCAAGAACAGGTCTATCAGTCAAACGAAGCTTTAACGTTTGAAACGCATCTTCTTGTTGTGGACCCCAGTGCCAATCTACGTCCTTTTTTGTCAGTCGGGTTAAAGGTAAAGCTATCTCAGCGAAGCCTCGAATGAACTTTCTAAAATAGGAGGTTAACCCTATGAACTGTCGGATCTCATGAACATTGCGCGGACGTCGATATTCTGATACACTTTTTATTTTAGCTTCACCTGGTCGTATGGTGCCTTCAGTAATTTCATGTCCTAAGTAATTTACGCTAGTTTTTAAAAAAGAACATTTGTTTAAATTAAGTTTTAAATTAGCTTTATCTAAAAGCAATAATACACGTTCTAGTAATTGTATACCAGATTCTACAGTTAGGGTAGGCAACATGACGTCATCCAAATACGTCGCGACATCATTTCTAACATCATGAAGGGCTAGTCGTATTAATCGTGAGAAAACAGCTGGAGCATTAGCTAAACCGAAAGGCATTTTTAAGAACTCGTACTGACCGGATGGTGTTACGAAAGCGGTTTTCGAAACGGATTCTTCAGACATTTTTACTTGATAGTAGCCTTGGGCGAGATCTAGAGTTGTGAAATAACATTTTCCCGACAATTTCAAAATCTGATCGTCAATGTGCGGCAATGGATAGCGATCTTTTATTGTCTGGGAATTTAAAGCCCTGTAGTCAATACACAGCCTGTAATCTCCAGTCTTCTTTTTCACTAATATTACTGGGCTAGCGTATTCGGACATTGAGGTTCTAACAATTCCTGCATCGATTAAGTCTTGTACTTTATTATTAACAATCTCAGTTTCTTTATGTGACAATCTATATGGCTTATAATGAACCGGTTTATCGGTGGTTGTTTTAATATGCATTTCAATCAGGTCCGTACAGCCTAAGTCTTTCGTATCCTTGGCAAATAAACCACTATATTTATTTAGTAAAATCAAAAGTTTCTTTAAATTATTATGATCTATTTCACCCGCATCAATCTCAGTGTCATCTAATTTCCGAGTAACATTTGGGGATCGGTTAAGCACTCCTACAGTCATGACATCACTTAAATCATTAAAAACTTGACTCACTAGTTCAGCGCGCGCGATCACTTTATTCGCGGGGAAAGAAATCGATGTATTACTCAGATTTACAAATTTTAAATATCCTTCTGCACAAATAACGCCCCCAGGGATAACATAACATAACTTTCCTAATCCTACATAAACAGAGTTGGTCAAAAAATAAACAAGTTCGTTAGATTCAATATCTACATAAACCCTAATCCTACTAACACTTAGGGGTGGTATATCTATATCAAATTCTAGACATACGTTGTACTTATAGTTATATGATAAATCTTTTACTTGAAGTTGATTTAAATTATCAAATATCGTATCAGTTTTTATGAATTTTGCCGATTCACTTGTAGTTACAAGACTTATTCCAGGTTGATTTATCATTTGCTGTCCAATAATTAAATCTATATCTAACAAATCGTAATCGGTAATCTCAACATAACCACATAAATATACAGCATCTATAGAGAATTCTATATATGACCGGCCTTTTGATAATCTTTGAGCACCTCCAAATCCCTTCATTACAATAGTTGATGGACTAATTAATAAATTTAATGATTCAGCTTTACTTTTAGTCAAAATATTTATCTTACTACCTGTATCAATATAAGCAAGAAGTGTTTTCTTACCGATGTATCCAAGCCGTTTGTATATATCCCTGAATATGTTAGTCGTAGTAAACATTACATTACTTACTTGGAGTATTTGATTTGGACGTCCCGATGGCCCCGGTGTAGCCGCAAACCAGCAGTTGGCGGATATATGACCAGCACGTTGGCATACATCGCAGCGTTGGCGAGCGCGGCATTCACGCGCTTCGTGGCCGGTCCGACGACAAAAATAGCATCGCTTGACTCCCGTTTGCTGTGAATTTGGTGTTGAATTTAAATCGGTTCCCATTTTCCTCCATGCTGATTTCCTCATAGTTGTGGTGGCCTCCACTCTTCTATAGTTTTCTAAGGAGGAAAGATAACCGTAATAAAGTAGCTCTGGTGTTTGACATTGGTACGCCTTAGCGTTGACGCGTAACTCTCCAGGTAGACCCCTAATGATGCAAGAGATCGCTTCTTCTCCATGGATGTTGCATTTCTTTAAAAGTGATAGCTTATCGTGATAATATTTAGTCATTGATTCGGAATCTTTCTTAGTTCTTGCCAGCATAGTTTCGAGTTTGTCCACATAATCTGTTGTACGCGGGAAAGCGTTTTCCAAGGCGTGCTTCCATTCTTCCCAGTTCAAGTTGTAATTATCTAGGTCGTCATACCAGTCTCTTGCAGATCCACGAAGCCGGAGTTGCATTACGAACTGTCTATCGGTCGTATCCCATCCATAGACATCTCCAAGCTGATCGATCTTGTGTAACCAGTTGGTGACGTTGCTAGTGTTATCTTCAGGCCGGAATTTAGGAACTATGTCGGCGTCAGCGTGAGTCACACGGCGAACTTTTTTCGGTTCGGGCGGGGTATGCTCTTTAGAAGAAAAAAAAATTGTGTCGTGGTCCAATTCTTCATCGTCCGTTGTGGTATCGTAGCTATATTTTCTCTTCCTTTCACCAATACCTGCTGCGTAAGGACCCGACATTTCTTGAAAATCCCAATTCTGAATTGTAAAACGACGCTGTGATAAGAAATAACACTCGCACTGTACAGAGAAAACTGACTCATCATTTATTGTGTACTCCCTTTTTATAACTTAATTTTAGCGCTAGCAACACGAATTATCGGATAAAATACAGTAAAACGATACTTCCGGAATGTTAATTCACATTACATTCCGGTTGTTAGATACATGTAAATTAAGTAAATAATTAAAGTAGTTTTATACAATTTTTATGTAAATTATTTGAGCTATAATTAATTATTTATGTGAAAAAGTTTGACTGATGATTGATGTTTATAATTAAGATGGCGCCACAATCGCTGGTGCCGAAATATTATGTAAGCGTCAATCAATTACTGATTTAGATATAAACAATAATTAATCAATTTTAAAATCACAACAAATTAATAGATAATATTTGAAAAATAGATTAACAATAAACACTTGATTAAAATATTAGGATATCAATACGTCACTGGATGTGACGTATGCGTTAGCTGTTACTCGTGCGATAACATATGCTATCACTCAAATAATCCTCAATAGTATAGTAAGCTTTATGTAGCAACATCGTTTTGATATAATTTCTAAACTTGTGTAAAGGCAAGTCTAGATGATGTTCAGGAATTTTGTTATAAAAACGTGTACCGAGACCGACAAATGATTTTCGGACCTTTTGGAGGCGTAATCTAGGCTATTAATACCCAACTATGAATGTCGATTCACCGATGTGCTGTAGGTGTTTGCTTGTGGACTTCTCTTGTGGAGCGAAATCAAAATAATGCAGATGTAGATATTTTTATTATGATACGTCTTACAAGTTTGCGTATTTATTAGCGACTGAATATCGTCTAACAAGTTGCTACTAATGCTGACATTCGAGATACGCTGACGTCGTGGTGTAACCGACATAAAACATCGTATCGCGAAGTTGAAGTGGCAATGGCCCAGTTGGGGTCCTAAGATGCTGGAATGGCGACGTCGCAACGGAAAACGTAAAGGTATAGTCCCAACGAGGAAGACGGACGACCTCAATAAAGTCGCGGGGAGCCGTTGGATCCAAGCGGCACGAGATCGTGGGTGTTTGATCTTAAAGAGACCTATGTCCAACAGTGGACGACCATCGGTCCAAAAAGTAGAAAAATTTCGATTAAAGCAGCCTAATTAGATGGTCTGACCAGATCCGTGCCAACTGGACACGAAACTGCACTCCACATGGACAAGGATAGACAGATGGAAGGAAATCCTACGAGAAATTCTGATTATCCCTAATCGTAGGGATCACGACTATCATTAATGAGGAATTGGACGCGAGAAGGATAAGTGTCGATTGTAGCTTGCGATATAATTAAATTACAAATTTAAATAGTTTACAAATTTAATTGTAGGTGTTGTGTATGAAACTTTAAGATAATAATTAGATTGAAAAAACGAACCCACTGGATTTTGCCTGTTCACAATAGTTCACTAGAATGAGATTAATCTCCTGAGAACTGTTGTGTGGTTAAACACATAGAAGGATCTCCATCCTGGTGACTTCCACTATGTGATATGCCCACCACCACTCACCTGTCTTAGATTAATTACGCTTATACTACTTGTAACATACAAACTGACCGGTTTGGTGTTGTTCGGGTTCCAGGCGAGCAGCCGGCCATCCTTTCCAGCTGACAGCAGTAGATCATGGTCGTGGCGGCTCCAGGACAGCGCCAGCGCACCCTTCTCGTGACCCTCCAACGTCACCAGCGGGGACGCCGCCAGCCTGACATGTCAAAACGTCTTACATCCAGTCTTAAGGAGATTTACATTCAAATGCAACAAAGATAACATTTTATTGGTCCTAGATCCATCATTAAAGGCGATGGATCAATTCGAGCCACAAATAACAACATAAAAGCTGTAGATTCCATTGAAGCACAGATTTGGATCATAATTCTAAAAACTAATGTTGTCATGCTTAGCTGTTGTAAAGTAACCTAGAAAACACAGTTTTGTAATTTTTTATCAGACACATTGGAAAAAGTCGCGGAGAGCCTCTGCTTTCTATATCAATAAACAATTTTATGATCATAATCACAGCAACAGTACGCAAAAACTATGAAGGTTTAGGTTCTTAAGTGTTGATTTGAGAACACCGCACTAGGGAACAAGTCTAGTAGATGCCCTATCGAAAAAGTCGCGGGGCGCCGCTGGATTTACACAGTCATGTTCATGTTGTAAACACGATAAAACACAACAAAACACGGTAAAACCATATAAAACATGCACAAGATTTTCAAAATCCATTAAAAATGTTCCAGATATATTAGATCATAAGCAATATTAATATTTACAATTCCTGTACGTACCTTAGGTCCCATAGCTGTATGACGGGCGCCTGGTCGTCCTCGGAGGCGATGCACAGCTGCGTGGCCACGGCGGGATGCCACGCCAACGACCGCCACCGCGTGCGGAACTGCGAGTCGCTGTACAAATTGACCAACAACCAACTCAGCAAAACTCCACGTTTGCAGAACAAGCCAAATAAGACAATATAAAAGGAAAAAAATAGAATCTGCTTTATTTTATACAACAATGCCTATAGAGACAGAGGTCTGTGATTAAAATAAATCGCATATGGCGTTAAGTGACTTATTCAGAGCATTCGATTGTGTTGACCGTGAAAGTAACATTTAAACTAAGATCTTACCAATAGGGTCTTACTAATGTCTTCAATAATCCAACAAGTATAAAAAAAGTAAGTAGCGACCTGTTACTATGCCACTGCTGAGAATAGGCTCTTCTCTCCGTTTTTGGAGAGAAGGATTGGAGCTAAGACCTACCACGCTGCTCCAATGCGGATTGGTAGGTTACACATATCTCCCGAATTCTCTAGAGATATATAGGTTTCCTCACGATGTTTTCCTTCACCGATAAGCGTGTGATAAATTGCAATTATCAATTAGACACATAAGTTTTAAGAGAAAAACTCATTGATGTCTGCCCGGGTTCGAACCCTGTGACCTCCAACAAGTATGTTCTTATAAATCGAATGGTTTTTTTTACTTTAATCGGTGTTCCACTAGGTTTCATCCTAGGCACACTTTTATTCATAATTGTTATTAACTGCATAACGTCAGTTATTTGCAGTACTTGATTCACTTTTTTCTGATAAATGGGAAGAGAACATAATGAGTGGAAGATGAAAAATTATATTGTGATATAAAAACTGAAAGTGTAAATCAAAGTTACAGTAGATTATGCATATGTCAATACTTCTATACTAGGTTTTGTAGTATCCGATCGCAGAAGCAATAAGAATTTACCAAGATAGCTAAATTACCTATTTTAAAAACAAAAAATACAAGAAAATAAAAATATATAAGAAAAATAATTATATTAATTGTACTTACAAGTACCCTTAATTTTCTGAAATATCTCACCTTAGTTTCATAATTGGTTCGTTTTTTCGCAAATCCCAAACTAAACATCTCGTAGCAAAAGTGGATCCTAATATATGTTGTACCTGAAAGTAAATTTATTATTTATTAATTCAACCTTCTTATCATACATCATACAACACAATCATGTGTTGCCAGAATCCAGCTACTACGAGTTACTTAAGGTTATCTAGACCACAAACAAAAATTGTGAATACTGAAAAACAGTCATAACTATGTTATTCTAACCTGCTGGTTCCACGCTAGCCCCTGGACGTGGTCATAGGGTTGGTTCTTGTTGCCGGGTGCCATTGGCTGACTTGTGTTGTTCAGATCCCAGATAAAGATTTCACTGTCTGATGCTCCTGATGCCAGGAGGTTTTTCTGGTACGGGTTAATATCCAGTGCTGATACATTGCCTGTTAGAGAAGATTTATGTACATTTCTAAAAGTGAATTTCATTTAATGATCTTATTTGGGCCAGTTAGGTACACCCCTTCGCTTTTTACCCTGGTCGGTCTTTAACTGGAGGAAACAGCCATAAAATATGCTATGAGAAACAAAAAATCAATGTGTCTGCATTTAACAGCTCGAATGCAGTAACCCATATCATGCATATACTATTTATATTTTTTAATTTTGAACTAGTTCTGATGGACACAAAACTAACCTTGGCTATCAACAAAATATTTAAAAGTTTGGTTAGACTGATCTCTTATTTAAATTAGAAGCATCACACAATTATTTTTAATTTAGTACTGAACTAAAATATCAATAGACAATTAATATACAACTGAAGATATTTAACTTCTAATTGATAATTATTTAGATGAATCCAGTCCATAAATTAATGGAATTAAAATAAACAACATGTGACAAAGCTTATCTCTGAACAGTAGCCAATGTGTTTTGTGATAAAAACACTGACAACCGTTAAAACATATGTATACAGTTTGTTATTAAGTATTTCGTTTGATAAGCTTGTGGTTTTTTTGTGTTAATGTAAGTAAAGGTTTGGTATTATTACACAGATTACTAAATTTCAAAGGTTTTCTCTAACTAAGTATGATTAAAAATTGGTTACAGTTTACCGTTCAGTAAATGGAAAAAAGTCAAAGAGTAATATTCAGCCTCTCAGTATTGCCCCAGGTGTTCAGAATATATATAGCAAGGTCATAATAAAAAAAGAACCTAATATCACAATGAAAAAAAGAAGATCTACAAAATAGGTACCTAATTTTTATATTACAAAGAAATAACTATTGATATTTATGTACCTATAAACAGCAATAATCAAATGTTGAGATTATGTGACCTATAGGGAATGTAAGGATTGTGAGCCCTGAGCACCAATGAGATTCTATAGAAACTTGTGTCCAGTTGGTATTTACAATCTATCACATGCTTTTTGGTGAATTCTAAGATTATTAAGTAATCGGTTTATGTAAAATTTCTGTATTTCCACTTTACCCACCATTATGTTTAGAAGTGCTACCAACGAGTGGATCGTTAGCTTTATTTAATAAACTATCTGCACTGTAAAACTCCAACAGCCCTCCGTCGCAGCCACCCACAATGACACCTGCACCTGACCATACCAGCTTCTGAAATCTAAAATTTCATTTAGAACATTTAGAACAAGACTGCATTAACAAAACCTTTTTTTTTCTATATGGTACATGCCAGACGAATCTTTAATTAAACCTACTTTAGTTTATACTATACCAGCAAATAAGACATGCAAGCATAAAATACAGATTGACTTTCATATTTATGATATTATATAGACTAATGCTAATTTACATAAAAAAATAAGCTTAGGGCATAATCCCGCCTTAGTAATCATAATAATAGACAAGAATCTAGCATTAGTAGCTAGTGGTAGTAGTAACAATCCATACTAAAATTATTAATATAAAAGTGTCATTCTTTCATGGGAATATATAATAGTAGATTTGTTATTTTCAGAAGCACTGACATGTGATTACTTTGATATCAATACTAAAGCATACTAAAGTCTTGGATAGAATCTAATATTATTACTCATAAATTAAAACTTTAAAAAATTGAGAGTAGATGAAAAATACAATGCAATCATAACATTGTCCATGATAATAGATCTTATTTTCACATCAGTGAGTTGAATGTACTGAGCTTTAATTGCCAAGTGCCCCAGTTTCTTTTATCTTATTTATATACACTGTCCATTATATTAACCATCTTTTGACAGATTGACGATAGTGATGTCCTAAAGATTCTCGTATGCGATACCATTCCGATTATAGTACCTACTATCATTAATCGAATTACGTACCTAAGTAATTCGATTAATGATAACCTACGTAAACTAGATTACTACTTGAGAAAAGAAATTCCAACTTTGAGAAAACTTATTGTTTCTTTGAAAAGAAGTGGTCTATTTCATGGTGAAAAATCTTCTTTGGTCAAAGTTTTGAACACAATTGGCTTTTCATATAAAAAGTTAAATAAAAGAAAATTATTAATGGAACGCACAGATATAGCTATAGCACGTTGTGATTTTTTAAGAGAGGCAAAGAAAATACAAGATTGGGCAAATATTGTTTTCACGGATGAAACATGGCTCAACGCTAACCACACACTATCTCGTTTCTGGACTGATGATACTGCTGATTCCACTTCCTCAGTACCAATGGGAAAAGGTGAGCGCCTAATCATTTGCCATGCAGGTACAGCAAAAGGATTTGTACAAGACGCACTGTTGGCATTTAAATCGAAGAAATCAAATGACTACCACGAAGAGATGAATGCAAATGTGTATGAAGAGTGGTTCAAAAAAATGCTCATTTCATTGGAAGAACCATCAATAATTTTTATTGATAATGCGCCCTACCACTCCCGTCAAATTGACAAAATGCCAACACAGGCTAATAAAAAGCATGAAATAATTAATTGGCTTCGGGACAATGGAGAAAATGTGGACGACTCAATGTTAAAAGTTGAATTAATAAAAATATTAAAAACCAAAAAGAGAGCAAAACGCTATGTAATCAATGAAATGGCAGCAGAATATGGCCATACTGTTCTTCGGATTCCTCCATACCACTGCCAGTACAACGCAATAGAACTTATATGGGCACAAGTAAAAGGGCATGCTGCGAGATGCAATACAAGCCCCCCATTCACAGCGAATAAAATGTTGCAATTGCTAAAAAATGCTTGCACCCACGTAACGGCCGAGAACTGGGCAAGTGTGGTGGAAAGAACTAAAAGAGTAATATTCTCTGATTGAGAACGTGATATTGCGTTTGATAATATATTACCTACACAAGAGCTAATAATAACTGCTACTGAAGACTCCTCATCGGAGGAGTCTAGTGTTGGTTATCATTCCGACGACTCGTGCTAATAAAATAAATTAAAATATCCTGATTGTTTTATTTGTATTCATGTATTAACTAAGAAGAAAGTAAAACTTTATATAATGTTATTAAATGTCTTTTAATACTCGTAACATCGATTTCTACCGATTATTTTTAATCTGTGGCATAATCGTAGTAACCCATTATGTGTGACATCACTAAGTGGGCGGTACCCATCCATAAAGTACAAATATTATTTGTATGATATTTGTACGTAAGCAATACAAAACTTAATGAGCGTGAGCTGTCAAAAGACTGATAATATGATGGACGCAGTATAAGTTACAATTATATTGATATATAAGTAAAGTATTGTAATTTGACATTAAATTACTTTTTACACGAAATTTCATGCAATTTAAAATTAAAACAATTCAAGAACTGTTTTTATAATTTCGAATTTAGATACAAATAATGAATATATTATTATTACTTACTTATGTTGTGTCTGTATACTGGTTTTGAGTTCTAAATCGAGGCTGGAATCACCCAAGTTTAAAGCGTAAAGTTCCAAGTAAGAATTTGAGCTAAATGATGCATCAACTTGCTGCGCCGCCGAGCCGGTCACCAACATGGAAGGATAGTGCGCCGCCGGCGACCAGCTCGTGTTTACAGTCCGCTTCAATTCCTTAATCTTCATTTTAACGCACCAAATTCACTAAAACAACTACAATACAACTTTAAAACCGCTCCGAACCAAAAATACAAACAATTATGTCATACGTTTTCGAACACGTCACAAAAGTAATTAGTACATTTTTATAGGTAATTAAGACTAATGGAATATAAAGTGTTCCTTGATTTGAGGTTTTTGAGTTAAAATTGCCACAATTGCATCTAAAATGAAGCTATTTACCATAAAAACACCGAGTTGGCACTTCCAACGTGGCTGACATAAATATTTCCCAGACGACAGCCGATTTCGAATTGACGTTGTCAAATAATGAAAGCCGATTATTTACTAATTAGTACAGATTATATTTTGTCTTTTGGATTCCGTTCCACGTAATATAGGCATATTGTATCAATCAAGATTATTGACATGTTAATAACATTACAATCATATTATGCCACATAGAACAAGCTTTATGTGCATATGTACTAAATATCATATATAACTTTTTTTTATTTACAGCAAAAATGTACAAGTTATATCTATCTTAAATTAGGTACTTACACGCTGGGACTATACAAATCATGTCCACGTGGAATAGTACCAAGAATGCTGGCAGCGTTTCCGCGCTGAATCGCTAAGCTGATTTTTTGTGCGAAAAAGGAGCCACCTCTCTTGTCACCTGAAGAGGCAATTAACCGAGGTGTATAAGTTATTTATTTTAAGTTTTAATGATTTAATACCTAGTTTATTTCATTCACGAGATAGTTTATAAAACAACTAAAGAAGTTCTAGTATATTTTATTTTTCTCTAGGCATAGAGTCTTTATTTATTTCAATTGACATATAGAGTATTTGAAAGAAGAGTATTAATTTATAATATTTTTATAAACGTAAAATTTGTTATTTGTTAACGCTATTTCTGCCACGATAATATACACAAGTAAGCACAATGAACAATAATAAATATATATTTAATCTTAATAATGTACATATGGCAACTATATGCAACGGGATATTATTATTTTTTAATTAAAAACATTTCTTAAATTGCAGTAAATAAAAATACTAAAACATGAAGAACAAAACCTTTACGCTATTATTTAATAATCAATCCTAATATCTTTCAAGATTAACTAGAAATCCAATTTACAATTGTTAAATAATAAAATCCGTTCTACCATGGTAGACTGCTTTTACCATAGTAAAAAACGTTAAATGTAACTTTCGTCTTTAACATAGTAACTTGGCAATCGTTTAATCGATTTCAAATCACATATACTAAATTTTAAACACGATGGTGGCCTTTATTCTGAAAAACAGTTACAGTTAACTTAATTTACATGTATCTACAGTAACTTAGTATAACTACAAAATATCCTGCTACTCGGTATATGAAGGTATATAATGTTGTATTCTTATGACCCGTGCGCTCCATCGTGGTTTTTTCAGAGCTTATTACAAATAAGTACTTTACATGTTGTTTAAAGCGCGGGAAACAAATAGTTGAGCTTTAAATAACATTGTATAACGTTTATTGAGGATGCCGATTGCGATGACAAAGGAAGAATGGGCTCGCATCACGCGTTGGGCGGATGGCAACAAGGAGGATCCGGAAGTAGTACGGCGGCGGGAACAAGTGCGCTTTATGAACGAGACCAGTCAACAAATGACAAAGCACTGGCCCAATTCTCTGGAGGTAGGTATATAACATTAACGTACTATACAGTAGATCAAATTCAAATTATTCTTTATTGAAGTGGACTGTTTTCAGTACTTTTGAATTGTGAAATGTTTTTAAAGAAGCTACCACTGATTTGGAGGTTTGCTCCTACCGAGAAGAACCAGCAAGAAACTCGGCGGATAATATTTTCAACAAAAAATAACTACACACAGTTTAAACGTTACAGTTTAATCGTTGCAGCAGCCTTCTACTGCTGAACAGAAGTATCCTCAAGGGATTCACCAATCAAGAGAGCCGCTCAGATCCAGCACATTCTACGTTATTTGGAAAGCAAACTCTGAATGTAGCTAGCTGTGCTTGGATTATCTCTACATGATCAGCATAGAAATGAGGAGATTCGTAGAAAAACTAAAGTTACCGATGTAGTTTAACGTATCGGAAAGCTTAAGTGGCAGTGGATCGAGCACGTGGTGCGGAGAACTAATGGCCGATGGGGTCCTAAAGTGTTGGTCCCGACCCTGCATCAGAAAATGCAGCGTCGGTAGACCCTTTATGTGGACTGATGACCTCAAAAAGGTCGCTCAAAACCGCTGGATCCAAGCGACATAGGATCGTGTGGTGTAGGGATATCGTGAACAGACCTGTCTAGCAGCGGATGTCTATCGTTTGATGATGATGATGATGTAACTCAGAATTTCACACTTTGGTTATAGAATGTAAACAAGCGCAGTGAGGAACTGCGTCGCGCCCGCATCGCGGCTGCCGAGGAAGCCAACACCAAGTTTTACAAACGCTACGTGAAGCGGAAGCACGAGGAGCAGCAGCGGCTGATGTACGACGCTCGGGACACTGTCTTCAAGAATAAAGACGCACCCAAGATGCTTTTAGGGTAAGTGGAAACAGTGACTTTATAGACTTGTAAAGTAAATAGAGTAACGGCCTGTTACACTCCCACTGCTGGTCATAGGCTTCTCTCTCTCTCTCATACGGCTCTCCGTTTCTGTAAAGAAGGGTTGAAGGTAAGCTACCACGGTGCTCCAATCCGGATTGGTAGGTTACACATATCCACAGATTTCTCTAGAGATATGCAGGTTTCTTTACGATGTTTTCCTTCACCGATGAGCGTGTGATAAATTACAGTTTTCAACTCATTGGTGCCTGCCCAGGGTTTGAAACCGTGACGCTTTTGAAAGAGTCAAACAGTATCACCCTTGCCTTTAAGACCTGGCCTTTAAGACACATTCCCTTAATTCTAGTAAGTCTCTAGTTAGTGACGGTTCTGCGCTTTCCCTGACGTTGTCAACGGCATCGAACTGACAGGATTAGGCAGTCCGTAAAACCGATATCGATCTGCTTCAGCTAATCCTGAGATATACCTGTAATTACCTTGTTTACCAGAGCTGTTATCGAGACGGTTATCCAGAAGGAGCGTCAAGAGCAGGTTAAGTTTAACCAGGAGCTGAAGAAGCAGGCCGAGGAGCAGAAACGGAAGAATGACGATGAGATAATCCAGCAAGCTAAGGACTGGCACAAACTGATGGCTCTTCGCAGGAAGCGGCGGTTTGACGCCAATAAGCAACATCAGAAGGAGATATTAGATCAGTAAGTATGAGATTTTGATTTAAGTTTGTGTTAATGATTGTTCTATCTTACTCGTATTTATAAAATTCTCGTGTAACAATGTTAGTAACCATACTCCTCCGAAACGGCTTGACTGATTTTTATGAAATTTGCATTTTCTTGCTACTGGAATAGTTGGGATGCTATTGTTATGTATTAACATTTCAATATATGAGTAGAAATCAGAAATAGTCAAATGATATTTGTTTAGTTGTTTGATGCCAGAAATCTAAGAACGATAATTATAAAGCATTAACAGATTGCCATATTTAAGTCAGTCTCCTTCTAAACGCAAACTTGTATGGTTAGTAGATGTCTTATTATCCTATTGCTATTTTTAAGATTCTGAGCCAAATAATCGGATTTACATACAATAGCTTTTTCTATTATATCCCCAGAAATAAAAACTCGTTTGTAAAATGTCCTTTAAGATTTTTAATAACTTTTAACCGTTTTCAAAATCACTTGATATAATGACACTTGTAAGTCTAAAATTCAAACCTATAAAAGCTGTTGGATTTCAGGGCTCATGAAGTGTCTGAACGTAATCGTATTGAATATGAAACTGAACTGAATCTGCAGAAGATCGACAATATAAAAGCCGACGAACAAATGGACGCCATTCGCAGATTTGAAGACGATTTCGTAAGTAGATTTTGTATTGGCGTGCGATATATTTCATCGTGGAAATTTATACAATGTATGGTACAAGTTATTATTTAAAACAATGATTTATTAAAATATTTAGACACAAAATTTCCGCCGTGTGGTATCCGGCTGAATAGAATAGACCACCTTCATTTCTTACCGAGGTGTCTTAAAAGGCGACTAAGGTAAGTTGACCCGTCGTGTGGTATCCAGTTAAGTAGAATAAACTACCCTCATATCTTACCGAGGTGTCGACGTAAATACTTAGTCAAATCATCTTAGAACATTTTGAAAACATGTTCTGGAATGGAACTAACTTGTAGAATGGGATAAGGGCAGGAGAATGATTTAGAACCAAAAGTTGAAGTTATGTTTAGATTTTATTATTATTTATTTCTTATTTTTTGAGTGTTGGGTACGATTTCATATCTCCCCAGTTAGGCACTTATTCCCCAATTATATCCTTACGAATAAATGCCAATGTCTGTCTAATCTAATCAGCTGGGCCAATATTAATGAAATTGGGCACAATAAAAACTCAACATCGACGCGACATATAGTTATGTAGGTAAAAATTCCCGTTTTTCATTCAAAACACGTATAGTACTTAAAAATAAATTGTAATACCATGTTACCTTCTAGCGGAAGAAAGAGAAAGCCCGTATCCTATCAGATATGCAGCGCTCCAAGCAAGAGGCAGAGACCCGGCGCAAGGAGCAGGCGGCGCGCGACGACATGGACGACCGCCTCATACAGGTGCTGCAGAGGTCCAGGGCGAGGGTCGAGGCCAGGAGGAAGCTCACGGAGAAACAGGTCTGGCCTTTACATACAATATAATAGCTCCGACCCTTCAGAGGGCTAAATAGACAAAATTCGCCCTATATTTTCGGATATTTATGCCACTAAGCAATGCCAAAATTTAAATCAATAAGATATCATAGCGATTAGTCGTGTGGTATCGGGCTCAGTAGAATAGACCACCCACTTTCTTACCGAAGTGTCGTAAAAGGCAACGTGTGGTATCCGGTTGAATAGAATAGACTACCCTCATATTTTACCGAGGTGTCGACGTAAGGTAAGTTGACGTTAGGCAGGCGGCCGGTCGTAAAATACCTAGCCAAATCATGTGACAACATGTTGTGTCGACCTCACTTATAGTGAAATAAGGGCAGGAGAATGATGATGACGAAATCATAGCCATCTGATACTGTACCATTAGTCATGCCTATGAAAATGACAACATTGGCTTCCTCTCTTCTTAGGCATGAAGCTAAAACTCACCACGTTTCACTAATGCGGATTCATAGGTTAGGAATATCCGCAGAATTCACCAGCGATATGTATGATTCTTAAAATCCTTAAGATGTTTTGATGACCGTAAACGCGTGTTAATTGTAAATTTTTGTCACATAAGTTTTTAGAAAAACCTCATTACTACCCGCCCGGGTCTTGAATCGGAGACAATATGGTTACATGGTCACATGGTCGTTTGGCTATCACAGCTCCTACCGTAGAGTCAAGAAAATCAGACTAGAAGTAGTAGAGTAATTGAAGATAGAAATATATGTTATTGATAATACAGAACTTACGCTTTTTAATAATAATTTAGGACTAATATTGTATAATTCATAATCTTTTCAGATACAACAAGAGAAGCAGGCGGTTTTGGAAAAGATAAGTCAAAAGTTAGAATCTGGGGACGCGGCGCGCGAGGCCAAAGAGCAACAGATACTAGAAAAAGCCATACAAGAGAAGGAAGCTATGTAATTATTATTTTATTTACTTGCAGACCTGGCAAACCGCTGATGTGACTATCTGCTTTCGACATCCTCTCCTTATAATTTGATTTAAATTTTATTTTGCTTATAATGACGTTGGGGCTACTGTTTTTGTATGACCATCCAATTACATAAACTATAAAAATGCAATAAAAAGATCGCTTCAATGTAAGCAAAGTAATGCTAACTTCATTTTTTACCTAAACCTTTTGCAATGATTTCGTGATTTAGAGCTGAAGCAAGACGCCAGGCGCAGAAACGCAAAGAAGACCAGTTCAAACAGGAACGTTTGGACGTCCGGAAACAGTTCCTGGAGAAGGAGGAGCAGCGCCTGCACGAGTTCAACACCATGCGCCAATGGGAGATCATGAATAGGTGAATAAGAAATCGTATAACAGGTAGCACATACATATACATATATCTTCCTGCCCTTATCCCACACTAAGTGGGGTCGGCACAATATGTTTTATACCTTCACTTCTCTCCTATAATTCGTAAACTCTGGCGCTATTCCTTTTGTATGCATGTCATATTTCACATAATCCAACCATCTCTTTTTAGGCCTCCCTCTAAGCATAAATACATCTACATTCAAATTTAAAACTTGTTTGGTCACATGATTTTCCTCCTCATATATATAGGTACATATGGCATGTCCTAAAGAGAGGTTTAGGTCACCGCATCCATAGGATGAACAGAGATTAGAAAGTTAATTTATGTTTTAGTCCTAAATATTCTAAGGAATCTTCCAATGATGCCTAAATGAAGTGTTCTAAAAATGCGGTTGCCAGCGATAACATATGAATATTAAAACTTGATCGCTTCATCAAAAGCTCAATCGCTCTGCGGACAACCTAAGATGCTATACTACCGAATTCACACAGGAAAACGTATAGTAGGCCTCCACTAGACGGAAATCCTTTCAAAAGACCTGTGTCCAGCAGTGGTGATCTATTGGTTAGAGAGAAAAATAAATAATTTTTGCCTCTATAACCAGTATGTATAGTACCGTGGTCCAAGGTGAAATCCAAGGTATTGATCTGGAGTCAAATGTGAAGAAATTCACTGTTTATTATAGTTTATGGCTATATGAATTAAAAGTTTTGCTTTTGGGTTTATATTCCCTTAACTTAGCTCCAAAAAGTAATTTATAGTCTTAAACTTTTGTTGTTTTTCAATATTTTATCTTGTATTTCGTATTTACAATAAGAATAGTTTTAAAGATTATTAAAACTCAAATGAAACAATATTACAATTTGGTAAAAATAACATATTTTAACTGAACATATTGGTATAAACACCATCGTTAAAGGTTTAAGAATGCAGAGATATACGAAGCATACCAAGAGAAACTGCGCGAGGAAAAAGAACGGAAAATAAAGCAATATAGAGAAGATATCATCAACCTGTGGGTTAGTACAGCACAGAATAAATTGTATTCAAGTCATCTTGTTCTGCATTAATATTTATTGCCAACACAATTAAACCATTACACATTCTCTGTGCAGCTTGATTACTTAGCAAAGTCCAGGCTATGTTAACTTAATAATTATTTCCTGCCCTGTAACGTTGTAAAAGATGTCAATCATAAATTCATTTTGAAAATCTGAAAAGAACTATATATGTAGATCTAAAGTTAAATAATGTACCAGCCTGTCACTATACCACTGTTCGAAAAAAGTTTTTCTTTTATTTTTGACGTAATTTTGACGATGGACGAACGGAATTACTTTGGATTGCCTACGGAGCAGGTAAGAAATTCTTCTTTATCGACTGATGGAAGTCTGTCCACATAGCTCTTCATCAACGATTTCCACATCACAAATTCTATGCCGCTTGAATCCAGTGGCTGCCAACTACCTTTTGTTATTTGTCCTGAATCCAGTGGCTGCCAACTACCTTTTGTTATTTGTCCATCTTTTAGAGGCTACCAACATGATGGACAAAATGATCCCGCGTAACTTCCCGAACGCTGCCCATTCCACTGTATAAGTAATTTTGGTTCCTCTACGGATCTCATTTAGAAATACTCACGTAGAAATACTCCAGGCGAAGACTGATTTGTTGCCTTTGATTCTGAGCTGTTTTAGCAGGCCAATCGCCGGATCCATATCAGATGGACGGCGTTCGGGATGTTACGTGAAATCTTTTCGTCCATAATACCTCACTTTTGAAGACGAAGATCACGAAAGACTAAAGATGGCTTATGGTTTCGATACTTGATGAGTTACCTTGTGCTTTATAGGCTAAAATAATTCTGTAATGAACAAGTTACCGTTACGATACGATGATTATGGTTTACTCTTTAATCAGCGCGAGCGAGACGAGCGCGAAGCCAAGCAGCGCGCGGACACGCGGTACTTCTACGGCGAGCTGGCGGAGCAGAAGCTGCGAGAGGCGGACAACAAGCTGCTCACTCATGCTGCTGTGCTGCTGCAGGAGGCGGAGAAGTACGGCAGGCCCGACTACGCGCTGCGGCATGCCGTTGATGTAAGAAAACTAACAAAACTATGGAATATCACCTTTCGAATACCAGAAAATTGAAACGAAATAAATAATATCACGGCCGTCTTAACACATGCCGAGGCTCTTGTTCTTCGTTTCAGTACTGTTTGAAATTATTTTAAATCAGTATGTCCACTAGAAGGAAATTAAACTGTAATACTGGGCGATAAGGGCGCGTGGGTTTCTTGGTTTGTCTCACTCGCACCTGCATTTAACCCATAACCATAGTATAACAATATTTCCATAGTACAGAAAACATCTATATCTATACTATATATAAAGCTGGAGAGTTTGTTTGATTGTGAACGCGCTAATCTCAGGAACTACTAAATCAATTTGAACTATCTGCTACTGCTAACTAACTATATATACTGCTATCAGCTGCGTAAAGTGACTGACCCCTTTAGGCGAGCATTATTAGTATTATTATACAGCAAGGGCGCAAATTTTTAAATCGGACAATAATGTTCTGTGACTAAAGTACTGGAAAGACTGGAATTATAACAATTTTTTGTGTAAAATTTGTGACTAATGTGGTAATAGTGGTATCACTTTCTATAACACGGTGTGTTGGTGCAGCGTTATTGCAAGCTGTATCGGCTGTACCCGATGCCGGAGCTGCCGGCGTCGCTGCAGGAGCATCACCAGCAGTATGCACCAAGTGACCGCTCGCAGCCAGACCCTCACTACCGGTACCCTGAGCCACCAAGGTTCGATGATGATGAAGAGGCTGCGGGAAGCAGGAGGGACGGCCTCCAAGACCCTAAGGTGAGCGGGGGTACCATATTGCCCTTAGAAGCCATTTAATCTTGCCTATGGTAAAGATGCATAATTCCAATTTAAACCATAAATCCTTCACCATCCAGGCAAAAGTTTGAAACTCTTACTTGTCCATCAGCTAAAGCAAGACGTTATTGCCATACTGCCCAGGGTAGCCCTTTAACTTTGCCAATCTTAATGATGACTGAACAGTACCAGTTTTTACTATAAATGAATGGTGAATATCCAGGCAAAACTTCGAAATTCCTAATTCCCCATCAGGCAAAACAAGATGTTATGTACCTATTGAATACTCTGTGTTAAATTTCTTAATAATGTTTTGATATATGTCTTCTCCCTTTTGTGCTTCCACCTTGTTAAGCTATGTCCTCCGTGTGGTATCCGGCTGAGTACAATAGATCACCCTCATTTCTTACTGAGATGTCGTAAAAGTCGACTAAGGTAAATTGACTGTATGGTGTGCGGCTGACAAGAATATTCCCTTATTTCCCACCGAGGTGTCGTAAAAAGCGACTAAGGTTAGTTGACGTCAGGCAGGCAACCGATCGTAAAATACCTAGCCAAATCATTTAACATGTTGTGCCGACCCCACTTAGAGTGGAATAAGAGCAAGAGAATGACGACCTAGTTAAGCTATGTATCTAAAACGCTCTCTAAGATTCCTATTACATAAATAATTTGAGAGTTACACAGGATTGCTTGATTCAACCACTCTGTGCCGTGTTTCTTGATAATTAATTAAATGGTTCGTTACACAGCCTGGTCCTTCTAAGCCTCCAGCAGCTTCCAACAAGGAACCTGAGGATTATAAGAGAGCGGGCCCCGCTAACGGATTACAGAGGAAGTACGCGCAGGTACATTGATTTTTACATAAATACGTCAGCTTTGTCAATTTTCTTTGCTTTACTAACTATATTAGTAACAAAAGTAATAGAAAAATTATTTTGCTATAAACCACGATAAAAAATATATTTACAAAATGTAAAGTGTATTATCTGTTTTCATACCTAATAAGTGCAGAATTCGTAAAAGCTCATGCACCACTCACCAATACAATACACAAACACTGATAAAATCGATAAAAAAGGAGTCCGACTCTACGTCACAGGGCGAAACAATTGTTGATGTTGTCGTAGTGAATGTGTGCAGTGCTTACTGTGGTAGTGCGTTCCGCAAATCGTACTTAAAATTAAGCCCGTCATATTTCTATAGTACGAAGTAAGTACCCGTTAAAGCTTTTTGGTATCCTGCTGAGTAGAATATACAGCCCCTATTTCATACCGAGCTGTTGTAAAAGGCAACTAAGTTAAGTCTACCCGCCTTATGGTATTTTACTGAGTAGAATAACCATCCTCTTTCTTACCGGTGTCCTAAATACGACTAAGGAAAGTTAACGTCAGGCAGACGGCTGGTCGTAAAAAACCTAGCGAAATCCCACTTAGAGTGGGATAAGGCCAGGATAATGATAAAATAAGTATCCGTTAGTAGAAAATTTCGAAAATTAACGTCTGCTTCTATAAATTATCTATAAAAATTGTTTCTTCCAGCCTGAATTAGTGCTACCCCAACTCGCACCGCATCGCTGCGAAACTCCGCAATGTAACTGCGAGCTGAAGACGGCCAAATAAAACGACAATTACAAAATATCAGTTTATTTTCTCAACTTTAGAATGTTCTTCAAGTATTATGGCACCTGTTTGTATCGTGACTAGAGGTAGAGGGTGATGTTGGAAATTTTCATGTAATACAGCTTTATCGATGGGCGCGTTCCTTAATTGTAACTTAACATTAATTTTATCAGCCTAACTTATCCAAATCTTTGGTCACGTTGAGTGTAGATAGATAGAGCGGTGGATATGCGGTGGCTATGTCAAAATTCTAAAGTCAGACAATAAATACGTGGAATACATCGCAACACAGCATTCAAGTAATACTTTAACTTTGGCTTCACCAAGTATTGTCTATCGTCTAATGCGGCGATTGTTATTATTAACGTATGGACACTAGTGTGTCCAATAACTGGAATACTAGATCCAATTTCAATTTGGATATCAAATAATCGATTAAAATAACTGTTTGATTTGGTATAGCATGGCCTAGGTTAGCGTCAATCCAAAAGATTAAGAGTTTAATTTACGTTAAACATTTCATTGCAATACAATTAAAACTCAATCCATGACTGGTCAAAAACCTTTGCCTTCCCTTAAAAAGTGTTTTTTTTTTATGAAAAGAGCAAAATGTAGCCTAAGGTTGATCACGCTTGTCCAATGTACCTATTCACTCTTGTTTTGAATAATATAATAAACAGTTATACATGAAAACCTTATTGAATTTAGGGGTAGTTTTATTTATGTAAAGTTAAATTTTAAATGTATCAATAGCAATATTCGTTTAAGTTCATTTATTAATTTATTCAATTCAATTATCTAGATATGTTAAAAAATAATATACCCTTTTATTACTGGCAATAAATTAATCTACAGCTATTCATATTTATTTTTAGCACATTATCGTAAATTAATCAGTTGCAATATAAAATACAACTGCATGTATTTATTTTGTAATATGAAACTGGAAAAGCTTCGTTCGTGGGAGCGTTCCCAAAACGTCGTACTCGTGTTTAGTGTATTAGTGAATTGGTGCATTTATTATGTAATGTGGTGAATTTATTTTTTGTCATCATTTTACTGAATTGTTTATGAAGTAATAAACGATACTGTATATCGTACTTAATCTTCTACATATATATACTAAATCTTTAGCAAATCGTTTGCTAATGTCATTATAATTTTCGAAAATGTCACTAACAAAATGTAATAAAAAAATTGTTATTTTATGTTGTGTTCGAATTACTTCGGACACTTACTTCCAGTAGAATGTTCTAGTTAAAAACTTAACAGATGCCATTTAGATACCACTAATGCACGTAATTTATGTTATACCAAAAAAATCATGGCGCCAAATCATTTATAATAACGAGAATAATAACAATCGCCTTACAATATACAAATCTATTAATGTCCAGCTTAAAAATAAAAAAAAATCGGAGCCATGTAAAAAATAACTGAAAAATAAAAATAACCTTAAAATAATAATAAACTATCTCAATTTCTTACACTCGCACACAATCTCTCCTTAAAGTCGAATGGCCCAAGATCGGAACGTTCGAGAATGTTCGGTCGCAAGTGTCGCGTCGTCTTAACTAACTTACTCTAGCTTGTACTCTCGTGTCTAATATATATATAAAAATTTACAAACATACGAACCTAAATGAATATGGCAAGGTTTGTGCTTACAAGAGTCTCTAATCGAGGTATTATTACATCTATATAATTATTAACTCTTTGAACAAACTAATATTTAATATTAGTTCATATTATAACTATAATATTGATATAGAAAAGGTTTTACGCGTTGGTAAAATGAAAAAAATGGCGTTTTCTAATCGTGGTCTGTCATAAGTTCAGTTGACTAATTGTTAAAAGGAGAAAATATAATGTTATATTATTTTTCTAAAACACCAAGCATTTATTGGACTTTAATGAATTTGAAAACTGGAAGATATCTCAACAAATTGTTACAAATTATTTTTCTGAGATGATATAATAGAATAGTTGCAGAGATCTTTAGAGAAACTCTCAGCATTTGCAGGGAATGGGCTAAACACTAAGTAAAATATGCAAAACAAAAACATATTTGAGATATCCTTATAAACTTTCTAGTATGCGTAATTTTATCTTAAATGGATTCTCCCATTTTGTCTTTTTTATGTACTTGTGAAGTAAAGTGAATGGTTTTGTTTTAAACATGGTAGTTTTTGTATACCTTATAAAAAGAACAGTCAGAATATAGCTATTGAATATCATTGTTGAGTTTCAGTAATTGTCATCAATTTTACGCTTTACCAACGCGTGATTTATTAAAAAAGTAATGGTCTATTTACATTGAGTTAGTAATACGAGATAGGAAGAATGTATTGAATAACTAAAGGTTTAAAAATTATAATAACACAGTGTAAAATAGTGGGTAATTGTGATGTTAGATGAGTTTTATTTTATAGAATGCATCTAATATTGCTAAATATTAACCTGAATATTTCATATTTGGGCAAAATTCAATTTACTCATTGTACTGAAATAATTTTCCCGGTGAGATACTGAGAGTGAGATTCAAAACCAGATTAGTTTAGAAAGTTATTATTTAACCTTACTTTAACTTGACTGGGTCTGTATTTATATAATACCATAAAAATTAAAAATAAATACCGTTTGGTTTAATTTAAAATAATATCCTCGCAATCAACGTCTACAAATAAAACAATGCGAAATAAGTCAAAGAAAAAATGAAGTAGTAAAATTTCCACTTTTTTTTCCAAACTAATCAATACTAATATATGAAGCTGAAGAGTTTGTTTGTTTGAAGTTTGAGTGGATCGATTTGATAAATTCCTTTAGTGTAAGATAGTCCATTTATTGAGGAAGGCTATAGACTATAACATTATCCTTAAATGAATAGGAGAGGAGCACGCGGGCGGAGCCGCTGGCAATTTCTAGTATTATATAATCCTAGTACTTCAGTAGTATTCCATTCCCGCCGAGGGCCAACATTTTCTATAAATGAATCTATTGGCCTTCGAGCCTGGGTGTATATTTGTATATAAGTATGTATTTAAAAAATATACAAGTATATATTCACCAGTTTTCTGTCTACCATAACACAAGTATTTAAGTTACTTATTTTGAGGACGGACGACCGTCTGTGTAAGTGTCCAATATTATTTATTATTTTTATAATCATCTATATCAATGTAAATAGGCCATAAAATCTTTTTAACTTTACTAAGGCAACATCGGATCAGGTCATCTCTCATAGCCCGCACTTAACGGATCCCAATAGGCGGAGTTAACGCTCTCACCCTTACCTAACTAATAAATAAATTAAGTAACGCAATAAAACTAATACATTCTGAATTTGGCACTAAACTAACTTAAATACTACACTTGAGGAAATGCGTTGGGAAATAAAACGCCCACAACGAGCAAGTCGTAGAACTTTGGATCGTTTTCAGCAGCCCAAAACATGGCACGTTTCGTATAATTTAAAAAAGATAGCCCATGTTTTTTGTGTAATTTTGTATACAAGCAGTACAGACTAAAGCTCCTAGAAAAACAAAATCATTTTTGAGTTGACAATTAAAGATATATGGGAGAATATCGATCCAGCACTTGCAAACAAGTTTAGATAGAAACTCAAAATGTTATTAAACAAAGCTTGAATACAGTTAAAGAATATTTTAGGTACAAAATTCTTAAATTAAAAAACTAGCTAAGCGCTGGACACAAATAATTAATAAAGAAATGTCAAATTGTCAAAATACAATTTTTTGAAAAGAATATTCACTGAATGTATCTCTCAATTCTTCTCGGTAGGAGAGACCGAATCGGTGGTAGTGATGGTAGCTTTTTTAAAAACATCAAAAGAGCTTATTTAAATAGTCTATTCGAATAATATTTCGAATTCATTTTTTTAAAATTAGGAATTTAAAAACACACACACAAGATGTGCAAATACTTTAAATGTATTGTAGTCATAGAGGCAATAGAGCAACGTAAAAATATAGTGAAATTTTTGTAGATTTACATCCGGTAAGGTTCTTTAATGGAGAATATATAAAATGCCAATAAGTTAGAGATTGTACCGTGTTTGGAGCTGCAAAGTGTTAATTGCTCTAAGAGCAGTAAAGTCATGTAATGACGAAATATAACTTGTCAATTAGAGTAGTAAAAGTTTGTAATTAAGGTCCCAAGCAATCTGTAAAATCTGGATTAGTAATTGTTTGAATTTATTTATTGGGAAATAATAGCACTTTTATAGCACCTTAGTCTTAGTCTATCATAGAAGTTTAATGGGGATCAATATTTACAGTCTAATACAGATTTACAGGTACTTTATCGATGCCTGTTTAAGGCAGGTCCATTAATTGTCCAGATTATGAAAATTTGTGTGAAAATAGCAAATATTTGAGACTTTTCGAAAAGACAGTCTACATGGCGACTGTTAAACTATTAGAAACAGTAAAACCTACAAAATAACTTGATATGCTTTACATTAATAGCAAAAATTTACTTTCCTTTGAAATCAATTCTATTTGGATCTCTTTTTTGGAATTTGAAATTGAGAAGCCCGATAATTAATTAATGTTTGATTTTTAAAGTGAGGCAATACTTTGTACTTATTATAAAGCACCTTTAAACTTTCCTGCAATGTTTTTGATATTTACTAATTTTGCAAATTAGCTCGTCACACAGAGAAACTTTGCAATAACGGTGGATTTTAACTTATATTTAACGTTCAAATGCGCATAGCTTGGTTTATGTAAATGACTGAATTTGAAGTGTCTCTAGATTTTAGATGTAACAAATCATCTCAGACCTTTGTATAACTTAGTGGGCGCAAACTTCGATTGCTGTTCATTCTGGACGTGCACTCTTAATATGAAATGTCTCTGGTCGACGTGTCCCAACGTCCCGTCAGTCGGGACGGGGCTGCGGTCAGGGCGCGTCCCGGCCGCTGTCCCGGAAGGTGTTGACGGAGCTCAGCCGACGGCTCACGGCGTCCAGCTTGTGGAGGTAGGAGGTGGCGTCTGTGCGCGCTGGGCTGGAGTTGGATAATTTATTGATGACATTTGAGACAGATTATAAATATACTATAAAAAATATATTATAAAATAATTGGCAAGATGCCTTACAAGTCACGATCGCAGAACCTGGAGATCGCTCATCTGAGACAAAATTATCCGTGGAAGAGGTCACGACCCTCAGCACTGAGGAAAACGACGAAAGGATAGGGGGAGGAAAAAATTGGCGATGATTGGACATAACAGACAAAGTAGAAAACGACATAAGCTCGTGGTTTCTGCTTTGCGAATAGTAAAAGTACGTAAATCGTTTGTGGGTTTTGGTATTATACGCTTAGAATTAAATTCCAGCTTTGCCATTTGCTTTGCTATTTGAAGTGCGGCTAGAACACGGAAAGCCTATTGTGGATTTGAGGATTACATAATGATAAGAATGCGTAGATATAGCTAGGCCTTCTACCTTGCACAGGATATCAATGACGAAATATACTTAATTTGAAATAACGATGGGAGAAGTCACGCCGTGTGGTATCCGGCTGAATAGAATAGTACCACCCTCTTTTCTTACCGAGGTGTCGTAAAAGGCGACTAAGGTAAGTCGACCCGCCGTGTGGTATCCGGCTGAGTAGAATAGACCAACCTCATTTCTTACCGAGGTGTCGTAAAAGGCGACTAAGGTAAGTTGACCCACCGTGTGGTATCCGGTTTAGTAGAATAGACCACCCTCCTTCTTACCGAGGTGTCGTAAAATACGACAGAGGTAAGTTGACGTCAGGCAGGCGGCCGGTCGTAAAAACGCAGCCAAATCATGTGACAGCATGTTTATAACATGTTGTGCCGACCCCGCTTAGAGTGGGATAAGGGCAGGAAGATGATGATGATGATGATGGGAGAAGTCGAAACTTGGTCATTAATTTACACGAATACCGACCTAAGCATAAACTGCTCTTCATGTGGTGATTGCGCGCCAAGAGGCGACCGTCGGATCGACTCCCCTGCAATCAAATTTTAATCATATTCTAATTCTAAATATTTTCAATTCAAATAAACTTATTCACTATAAACAAAAAACTACAGTGATGGCGAACCTTAAAGTTGGGATATAGCTTAGTATATCGCCAAGCGCCAAGCAGAAGTGGCAATGGTTGAGGCGTATACTACTAGGGATTAAGATTAAAATTTTCAGTGACAGTCAGTCTTTGTCCGTCATTCAAGGGAAGTGCATCTCGGGAATAGTGGTATTCCTATTATATCGTGTTATTGTATATAGTGCGCTAACAATAGTCTTCTTCTTGTTGTTCAACCAATGGACGTTCACTGCTGGACATAGGTTTTTTCGTGGGATCTCTACAACACACGATTTTGTGCCAATTGTAGCCAGCGGCTGTCCGCGACCTTTTTGAGGTCGTCAGTCCATCTAGTAGTCGGAAGACCCCTACTAGATGGACTAGTTTCTATGTCCAACTGCGGACAATCGGTTGATCCTCTCACCAGAGGGCGAGGCCGGCAACTTCAGATGCAGCACCCGGCGAGCCAGGGCAGGGGTCGCGCGCGCCGAGCCCGCCGCTCGCGCCGGAGTACACGACAGCGGCGTACTGCGGACACAGTGTATAGAGAGGAGGGTCAAATGGGAGATTATTCATCATCATCCTGCCCTTATCCCACTATAAGTGGGGTCAGCACGACATGTTATAAACATGTTGTCACATGATTAGGCTGCGTTTTTACGACCGGCCGCCTGCCTGATGTCAACTTACTCTAGTCGTACTTTACGACACCTCGGTAAGAAAGAGGGTGGTACTATTCTATTAAGCCGAACACCACACGGCGTCAAATAGGAGATTATAGTTAACTAGCAATCACCAGCGGCTCCTCCCAACACCGAAATAAAGTCTTTTGATAACCATAAAAATAGTTAAAGTGGGTTAACCTTAAAGCTAGACATATGCTGTCGTGGACTTTTATTTAGAACTTTTAGAGGGGAACAATTTTGTAATACATGATTTTTTATTTACTGTTACTGTTCACTCAGCGCACGCAAGGAAAACTTTGAATTTTGCCGTTTTCGTATTTTTTTTCGCTGCTCCTTTCCTATATAAGGCTATAGGCTAGATAACATCACGCTAAGATGAATATCTTCCTAGATATATCGACTATCTTACACTGAAAGTATTAATCGGTCCAGTAGTTACTGAGATTAGCTCCTCCAAACAATCAAACAATAAAACAAACTCTCAAAAAACAGCTTTATATATGTATGAGTATAAATATACTATAGAAAATATGAGGAGATACAATTAGCAAATTTATGAGGTTAAAGAATTGAAATATATAACATGTTTAAATTAGAATGAGCAGACAAATTTAAATTTAAATTATTTATAGTTGTTATCAACCCCCCGGGAATTCTAACGTAATCGTCAATATAATAAACTAAAACCTGTAAAAGTATTTTAGTAAAAACCGTAAAAAAATCCGTTCAGTAGATTTTGAAAAAATCGATCACTTTGATTTTGGGGACTTTATAGATATAGCTCGATCGACAGAACTCACAGCAGCTGCGATGCGTTTCCGGCGGGCTGCGGCCGCAACAGTGCGGCTGCGGCCAGCGCGCGCGTCGTCTCGCGGCGCCGCACTACGAACGACATGCGCGCCGCCGCCACCGCCACCCACACCACCGATCTAGACATATATATATTTTTTACTAGCAATCCTACCGTGAAAAGATTAAAACCGTAATACAGTCTTTTGATAACCATAACAATTGTTAAAGTGGGCTAACCTTAGAAGCTAGATATATGCTGTCGCGGATTTTTATTTAGAACTTTTAGAGGGAAACAATTTTGTAATACATAATTTTTTTTATTACTATTACTGTTTACTCAGCGCACGGAATGAAAGTTTTAATTTTGTCGTAATATTTTTTATCGCTGCTCCTCTACATTTTCTTATCGTGATGTTATATAGCCTATAGCCTTCCTCAATAAATGAAATCTTTTACACTGAAAGAATTTTTCAAATCGGTCCAGGAGTTTCTGAGATTAGCGCGTAAAACAATCAAACAAAACAAACAAAACTCTTCAGCTTTGTATATTAGTAAAGATAGTTATTCGATGTAATATATAAAGCTATTACAATAATCAAGACACCTTAGTATAAAAGCAAGGAAGAATTCTGGTGGCTATGTGACAAGGTTTATCTTTCATGACTCAGTGTCAATTTTACGCAATTAATTTTTAATTAAGCACTTAAAAGTACAATATTTAAAAAATAATTTTCATACTATTGAAAATTGACTAAGCTTATTTGACACAAGAATAATTTTTAGATTTTTAGAGTGATAGCGAAATTTTTTTACTGGTTTTTCCCGGTAAAACTTTTCTATATGTACACTGCACTCTTTGATAAGAGCACCTGGTGCGAATTTAATTTCGTACCGCTTTTCAAAATATGTACTGAAATGCATTAAATTTTAAACAAATGATACAATTTCCCACCAATATTCCTAGTAGGAACAAAGGGCATAATCAAAGTCGTGGTGTTATATGGCACTCACTTGAACCTCTTCAAGCCGCGGCTGCGCGGTGTGGTGCTGCTGCCAGCAGATATCCTCAGCTTCCTCTCCAGCTCGACGTAACCGGCCACAACTCGTTGCAGGTACCGCTTTTGCCAGACCAGCGCTTTGCGACAGCTCTCCAGTCGCGCCCACCGCCCGTGAAGATATCGGATCTGGTGACGAACACAGGAATAGTTTGGAATCTATAATTTATTATTTGTTTATGCATAGTAACCGGCTGAACTCACATCCTTATAACTTATTAGCCCGACTACTTTGAAACCCTTCCGGAACCCTTATTTATTAGCTCTTTACCCAGCGTTCTCTGATTATGTTAATATCAATCAATATAAAGATAATCTTGATCCAGACAACAGTGTCTGGATTTAAAATACGTCGCATGCAAGAATTCCATCAGTGCAGTTTCTAAGAAAAAAACAATTTTTCCCAAAAAATACCTTCATTCCAGACCTTTTTCATTTATAATATTAGATAATCTAGCTATGACTTCGTTAGTCGTAACTACAATTTATAACTACCATTGATCATGTTCTATATATAATTAAATTACAATGATTCAAAAGCACTTGTTTACTTGAATAAAGAATATTTTGAATTTGAATCACTACATATTATAAAACAAAGTCCATATTTCCGTATGTACGCATAAAACTTTAAAACTACGCAACCGATTTTGATGCGGTTTTTTTTAATAGATAGAGTGATTCAAAAGGAAGGTTTGTACGTATAATAACATTCAATACGAAGTAGAGAAATACTGTAATTTTTGAGGTTTATGTAAATAATTACATTTTTTTCCGCTTACATTGCAAACGCAGGCTAAACCCTACGAGATTTATCAAAATGATGTACTAAGTATTTGTACACCTTAAAAAGGTCTACAGAAAAGTCCGCGATGGTATATGTCTATCTCTTATGGATAACCCACAATAGCAGTTTTTTTCATTTACTTTTTACGAAAAATGATGCCTTATGTTCAAAGCAATTTTTATACAATACAGCATTAATCCTTATCCAATTGATTACCTTAAATAAATTGTTGATTTAATATAGATCAATATTGCCGTTTACAGCATATAATTTAAGTCAATATTTTCGGAGATATTACAGATTTAAAATCCCGCGAGGAGGCCGCGCTTCGACCTATAAGCACTTCGAATTTAGCAGCGACCGGAGGCGCAAATAAATGTCCTTCTTTCAAGTTTATATTGTCTAATGATAAAAAAGCTATGAATGTTGTATGTAAAGACATTGTCTAATCAATTGTAAAAATAAATAATATCACTACATAGTATAAAACAAAGTCGCATTCTCTGTCTGTCCCTATGTCCGTATATCCCTATGTATGCTTCAATCTTTAAAACTACACAAAGATATTGATGCGGTTTTTTTTAAAGGATAGAGTGATTCTAGAGGAAGGTTTGTACGTATAATAAAATTCAATACATAGTAGAGAAATACTGTAATTTTTGAGGTTTCTGTAAATAATTACATTTTTTTCCGCTTACATTGCAAACGCAGGCTTAACCCTACGAGATTTATCAAAATGATGTACTAAGTATTTGTACACCTTGAAAAGGTCTACTGAAAAGTCCGCGATGGTATATGTCTATCTCTTATGAATAACCCACAATAGCATTTTTTGTCATTTACTTTTTACGAAAAATAATGCCTTATTTTTGAAGCAATTTTTATACAATACAGCATTAATCCTTATCCAATTAAGTACCTTAAATAAATTGTTGACTTAATATAGATCAATATCGCCGTTTACAGCATGTAATTTAAGTGAACATTTTCGGAGATATTAAAGATTTAAAATGCCATGCGGAGGCCGCGCTTCACCCTATATATAGCACTTCGAATCCAGCAGCTATATCGTTCTTTCCAGAGTTTGTTTAACGACAAGGAAGCTGTGAATGTTGTATATAAAAACATTCTGTAATTAATTGTAAAAATTAAATACATAGGGAAAATGTAAAAGTAAATAAGTATAAATGTACTATATGAATTTAGATATTCCAAAGATAGCCGGAAATCTTCTTGGTATAGGGAAAGGAAATTGTTTTTCTCCAAATTTAACGCTTGCGGGCCACGGGCAGTAATGAATAAATCAAACTACTGGATCGGTTTTAATCATTTTTTTACACTGGGATGGGATATATAATTTCTACCCGTGCGAAGCAGGGGCAGGCCGCTAGTATATTATATTAAACAATTTTCAAAGAATAAACGGCAATATTTTATCCTAAATTGTAGACCGGAGGATAAGCTTGAACACTACCAAATTTAATCAATATTCATACGGCAGACAGCAGTAGTTAAGACTAAGTATATTAAATTATTACCACAAAAGAGGTCAACTAAGTCTTGTCTTATATTTGACAGCACAAAACGTATTTCGTAATATTCAAATAAGGAAATATAACGCACGTCAACAACGTCAATTATGTTGGCGTAAATACATTTTTTTTATTCTCTTACATAAAAACAAATATTTTAATTGTTACGATGAAACTTTAGCACCGACAATAGAATCTGTTTAGATATTATGGAGCCGCTCAAGACCGACGTTCCAAAGTTGCCCAATATGGTGTAAGTCAAATTTGATGTATCTAACATCAAATTATAAGACAATAATTATAAAATTAAGCGTTACTTTGCAGAGATCCATAATACAAATTTGTGATAATATAGTATAATCTGAGTGTCTAATCGATATTTGTAATTTACCATTCGTTTTTCGGTGAAAGAATACATCGTGAGGAAAACTAGAGAATTCTTGGGACATGTGTCATCTACTAATGCGCATTGGATTAGCGTTAGCTAAGCGTGGTGGAAGCTCTAACCTTTCTCTCCAAAAAAGGAAAGAGAAGGCCTATGCTCAGCAGTGAGATACACCATATATCTTCATAGATATATACACTTCAATTCCACTCACATAAATAGTGTCTTATTTTAATCAGTATGTGCGGTGACCACCCGTCCATTACGAAGACGGATCTGAACGTGAAAGAGCCAAAACTTGACGAGCAAAAGGAGAAAGACGATAAGGAAAAGAGACTACCTATGACCTACGCTCGGATTTCACCTACTGTGAGTTTATCCGAATAATTAATATATAATAATGGAGCGGATGACAGTAAGGCCTAATTGCGAGAGTTTAAGATATTTGTATTGTTACAATAAAGTCACGAACTGGAAATGTTTAAAAAAGATTAGATATTCCGTTTCAAAGCTATTAGTGTTCCATTTTTTCAGTAAACACGTTAAGTCGCCGATTTTTACTATGATTACTAAAATCTGATGGCTATCGTTAATTTATTACTGTGGTACAGTTTATTACTAACAAGGTAGAAGTTTGCAGTCAATACGTTACATATGGATTAAATAAAAGGCATATTCTGCCAAAATCCCGTCATACTATCAATATATTGTTTAATCAATGGAGGTCCATTATAAGCAAGTCCAAAACAAAATTTGTATGATCTCATTCCAGTCATCTCGTGAGAAAACTTTGGAAACTGAGCGTGCAAGAGTGCGAGCCACATCTGAGCACGCGTTAAGAGCGCTCGCTAAACAACGGGGCCGATCGTTGGAAAACGTGCATCGTCCCGACGTGGCTGCCGCGCAAGGCAACAGGGAACTGGTGCAGGGTAGGCTCGATTTTATGATAAAAGAAGATAAGAATAGTGTTAGGACAAGTGGAAAACGTTTAGTTCAATGTCTCTGAATTGCCAATTTCAACCGTAATTTTAGACAATTAGAATTGTCAACGTAATATTAAATGTCATAGATTATAATGCTATTTTGTGATAAGATCGCAATTCGCAAGTTTTACTGTACATATAGTTTGTTTCGTTGTTTTTTTATGACGCCTTACATGCCGCGAAAGTCGCCCTACAAACCAAAACCACGCCACATCAGCACTGCACATATTCAATGATAAAAACTCAACAATTGCTTCACTCCGCAACTACAAGACAAAATCGAAAAAAGTTTTCGTATAGGTGATTCCTGCATGTTTAACAAGATTGTTAAAATTTTCCAGCGGCATTGGGCAGTTTCCGTTGGCCGCCATATTTGGTGTGCGTGTGGGTGCTGGTTTTGGTACTGACGCACGCGCTGCACTGCGTAGTCGCTGTACTGGATAAAGCACTGCCTGCTGTGAGGTGAATACCATTTTTCAAAGGTTTGGATCTTAGGCCAACTAAGCTACTCTAATGCGGATTGGTGCATTTCCCATATATTAAAAGTTTTCCAGAGATATGCAGCTTTCCTCACGATGATTTCCTTCACCGAAAAGCGTGCTATGAATAGGAAATGTATTGAGTTTGAATAACTAATCGCTATTGATGTTATGCCCTAGAAAGGTAATTTAAAGATAATTCAAATACTCTTGGAACTTTATTTGAAACTAACCTTTTTGTTTATAGGAAATCAAACTAAAGAAAGCGTAACTAAATATGAATACATATTTATATGGAAGGATTAATTTTCAGAAAAGTTTGTCAGTATTTCCGCACATGGACCGAAGAAAGCTGGAAGCGTGAAGTGGACTTCAACCAGCGCCTGCACCACATCGGATTGGCCTGCCTGACTGGCCTGCTGTACGCGCTGTACTGCGCACTGCTGGCGGCGCACGGCCTGGCGCTGTGGGCCGTGGAGCCTCTGAGCACCGAGCTGGACGACAAGCCCAGCGTGGGGGACGTGCCCACGGTGACCGATTACGTGGACGTCGTGGGCAGTACGACCAACACCAGCCCCAGGCAGTGAAACGAGACCGATATATGGCTACGTTTCCGTTTAACCAAATTACCAATGATTTAATACAAATTTTATACATCAGATTTATTTTTTACAAATCTCAATTACATAAATAAGCAATACTAATTGTTTTATTTCACACAATTTGTAGCATAAAAACATTTTTTTCTATCAAATACTCCTTATTTATTACTAATTACATAACATTGAAATATTCGAAATTAAATGAGACTTTAAATATCTAAAGACTAAATTCGTCAGCGCATTGATCAACATTTAAATCCTTTTTCTTATCTAACCGCATACACTGATATATAAAGGACTCGTTAAAGGTACCGCCACACCACACGATCGATGATCAGCTTCTCAACACGCTGAACTGTATCGGTAACTTTAGTTCCTCTAAAGATATCCTCTTTCCTGATTTGATGTCGTAGGGATACACCAAACCTAGCTCATTCAATCGTCCACTGAGCGATTCTGATATTTCTTCAGGCCCGTATATAAGTACCAAGTTTCGGATTAGTATACCCAAGAACTAAATAAATAACGATATTTTTAAAAGGGTCAAGAAATAGGTTCCAGATTTGTCGTTGTAAGGAAGTTCGCACTGCATAAAGATGGCAGAACATCGGGCACACAACATTGAACGTTACAAATCTTGAGAAACCCGTGAGTTCATGGCTTCTGGAATGAGCTTGAATTTCACACGCACGTACAATGATCGACAAAATTTGACTAATTGAGGGAAACAGAAAAAAGAAAGGAGTTGAGGTTCGTACTTACCGCTTGCTCCTTCTCGTCATTGGTCAGCGCTTGCGTGCGCTCCTCCAGCTGAGCTCTCAGTTGCTGAACCTGCTGCTGCAGCTGCTGCTTTTCCGACCTTAAGCCAACCAGCTCGGGGCTGTCCGCGGCCAAGCACCGTCTCAGGGTCGATATCTCGCGAGCTAGATCCGTTTTCTCAGTTTCGATTTCAGTCTGCAAAGAAATTCAATGCCGTAAAATTGATTGCAATATTGTAAGACGTAACTGAAAAGCTTTAATATCATACAACAGCTGAAAACTATTTTACCAGCCACCCTAAAGTAATTACACAATTCTTTTTCTCAAAACTCTTGCTTGACAGCTTATTTTTCAGTCAACGGAGATGCGAGTTCCTTGACTAGTAAGACAAGCAATAAATTAAATAGAGAATAGATTAAATCGAGAGATACTCGTAGAGACCGCCGAGTTTCTTACTGGCTCTTCTCGGTAGCAACAGCTTTCGAACCAGTAGTAGAGCTTAAGGCTAAGAGTGTACGCTTTTACCTAGAAGACCTACATCCACTGTTACCTAAAACCAGTTGACTGGAACTTGTATTCCGTATCTATTATAACGTTGATATACTCAACGTTAGATATGGAATACATTAATAGTTAGAAAGGGAAAAATAAATATTACCCAAAAGTAGGACATCAAGGCTTACAACAACTTATGCTGTATCGGTCAAAGGGACTTTTAGTTCTCGGTATTAAAAAGTTTATTGAAATGCTAGATAAAAGAACAAATATCTTACGAATGTGTCCAGGGACCGATTTTTCGCGGCAGACGCCAGCTTTTTCTCCAATTGCACGATGGTTGCGCTTTGCGTGTGCAGTAACTCCTTACTCCTCACTAATTCAACACCAGCCTCGTGTTTTAATCTAGAAACAAAAAGAAATGCTTTGGGGGTTCATTATTGCATAAGAGAAACAAGACATTCTGGAATGAAAACGCATTATTTACAAATTAAAATAGACCTCCACATTTTCGTTAAGTATCGGAGGCATCGCATCAAACGGATTATTTCTTTCCAATGCGCCCACAGTATCAGTAGAAATCGGATTTGTCAACGCAACTAAGAGCAATCAGCAGCAATTGCAGAATAAACGTTATTTCATTTCATTTCAATCGGATTGCCGACGCCTCTTTCATTAGGATTTTCTTTGTAAGAGGTAGCGAAGTCTACGATTCAATTTACAGGATAATGGAGGTAAACGAAAAATTTTAAAATAATTTGTTGTACTTGCGTGTTTGTTAGCAATGAACGAAAAACAGAAGCTTAATTATCTAAATAAAGAAAACATATATTTAAGAAGAGTCCATCCCCTGAACTTCATTCCGTATGACGTCATCGGTACGCAGCGCAAAAGTTGCCTCCCGGAGCAATGGCATCGGCATTGCCGATAGGTGATCCGTACGATGCGGACTAGATGCGGAGGTAGCACTCGTATGGCTTCCCTAACAGCTTATTTTATTATTATTTATTAGGATAACCATCAAGACTTACATTATTAATACTATAAAATACTTTACAAACTGTACGGGCTAGCGCGTACATTTGCAACATCGGCATTTACGCCATATTTTTAATATCAAAGCAATACGACTTTAGCGGTTAGCGGCCGCGCGTGCTCAACGGATTAAATTAATCATAATCATATCACATTATCATTATCATTATAAAAAATATAAACTATCAATTAAGCGCCGCAATCTATCAATTTATCAATCTATCAACCAAAGAGCGTACAGGGTAGTAGCAGCCCGTACACAAACTATTCAATTAAATGTAGTCTCAATTATAGGTTATCACGGCATGTAATAGGGACGCGTACATTATTTAAATATATCACAAAATAATAATATTATATCAAAATAAAAAAAGCTTACCTCCTGAGCTCGGCCAGCTCGTCCTTAAGCTGCGTGGCGAGCTGCGTGCGCGCGTCCGCGTCGCGCTGGGCGGCGTCCCTTGCGTGCTGCAGCAGCGCTTGCAGCTCGCTGGCCCTCCGCCGCTCCAGCTCCAGCTTGCACTTCAGCAGGGACACCTCACCGCGCAACCGCTCGCTGGTCTCCATCTATATTGTAAGTAACGGCCTGTTACTATCCCACTGCTGGCCATAGGCCTCCTCTCTCCATTTTTGGAGAGAAGACCTACCACGCTGCTCCAATGCGGATTGGTAGGTTACACATATCCCCGGAATTCTCTAGAGATATGCAGGTTTCCTCACGATGTTTTCCGTCACCGAAAAGCGTGTGATAAATTGCAATTATCAATTAGACACATAAGTTTTAATAGAAAAACTCATTGGTGTCTGCCCGGGTTTTAACCCATGATCGTCTCTAGAGATTCACACGGTCGCACCGCTAGGCCATCACAGCATATCTATATTGTAAAGTCAACACCGATTATTGAGGATATTTTGTGTCGGCAACACTGAGGGGAGTGGGGAATGAAGATGGCGGCGAGCGACAAGAAGGATGTGTTCTATGGAAATGAATGATAATACAGCGATGAATAGGATTATGGGATCTTTTGTAAAGAATAGTACTAATTACAGTGTACGAAAATATAATTAAGGAAAGTTAATAATACAGTTTTTATTACATTATCATCATTATTCTCTTTATCCCACTCTAAGTGGGGTCGGCACAATATATTTTTCTTCCATTCTCCTCTATCATTCGTCAACGCTGGTGCCACTCCTGTCATACGCATATAATTTTTCAAACAAATCCATCTACAAATATATATAATACCACTCATCACGACTATCACATGTACCGAGGTAATAAAAAGGATTTAGAAATTAATGTTTTTTCTTTAGGAACTAGGTAAAACAGATCAAAATATCTTCATCTCCTTTCAGCAAACTCTTTCAAAAAATTTGTCCCATTCTAACAACCATTGCGGACGTAACCGGACGCGGATGCAAATCAATTGTATAAGTATTACAGGAATTACTCACTGAAGCGGAGAATCTTCCACCTCGCCTTACTAAGGTAGAGATAATTTAGATACTAAAGTTACGCGAACGAAGCTTCAACAAGTATAATACAAAGTTATCGAATACAAATTCAAAAAATTTAAAATATTCTTTATTCAAGTAAATTCATGAGCAAGTGCTCTTGAATCGTAAACTCTACTGCTGGCTTGGAAAGCTGTTCCTACCGAAAAGAGTCATCAGGAAACTATGCGGTGGCTCTTTTCAAAATATAATTCTTATCATATCACATATGGCCCTTTATGGCAACTCTGGGGATATATCTAATTCCATCAAGCTGCAGTTACCTCCTGCCGCAGCTGGTCGGAGGGCTCTGCGGGAGGCAGCGCCCTCTCCAGCTGGTGCAGCCGCCGCACCAGGTTCTGTTCCCGCTCCTGAACCTCCAGTTCCGACTTCATCGCGCTCTCCAGCCGCCGTTTCAGCATATCAATCATATTTGTGTCTTGGTTCTGAAAAGAGATATTTTTAAAGGCCTAATCAATATCTTACAGGTTTTTCACGATTAAAATGGAACAGACAAATTAAGTACTAAGATTTTCATTGAGAGTATAGTAAAGAGTTCGTTGTAACGTGACGTGAGTAATCTTATTTGAAAATTACCTGACTATATTCAGGTAATCTCCAAGAAATGACGATTACTCCGTCGAAATATAGTCATCGCACTATTACGACGGATTCCCTAAATTTCATATTGGTAGGGGTATGTGGCTATTCAGTCATAATTCATGTAAATAGACAAATATATAACAGAAGAAAGATTACATTTACAAAGATTGTCCTAAAGCTGTACATATCCGCTTTATACACATGGTCACTCGTCAAACATACATACAAGCTAACACACAATCCAACACCTTCGCGTTATAAAAATATAAAGACGTAGTAGTGTGGAAAATCTTATCCCAAATCTAGCCTTAAAAGGTAGGGGGTCGTACTTACGTGCAGGGTTTCAGCCGTGTCCTTGTGCGAGTCGAGCAGGAGAGCGAGCCGCGCGGAGTTGTCGCGCTCCGCCTCCAGCCGCAGCTGTGCCGACTGGCACTCTTGGGATAGCTTGTCGCGGACCCTACATATCAAACCACATATATCAACAAATCAGTTCAAAATATTGAATGGCCGATTAACCTCATAAAATTGAAGTTATCTGTCATCATTTTGACGCTTAGCTATTGATCGGGCTTCCTTTTATCACCACCATTCAAAAATCTCTTCATTTTGACGCAATAACATTGAAGCATAAAGTTCGGTATATGATGTTCACGAAGCATAAAGTTCCGTCGAAGCATAAAGTAAGTATTGATCCTTGAAGATTCAAAAGTGCTTGAAAGAGCTTATGTGAATAAATTATTTTGATTTTGATTTCGGCTACGTGCAATAAGCACGTAACCAATAACTTTATGCTTCAATGTTATTGGGTCAAACTGAAGTAGCTGAGTTAGTCGAGTCAACCGTAACTACTAACTGTGAGTTTTACCACTATAACACATAAAACAAAACGTCGGTGTGAAAAAACGGTGTTAAAAAATCGTTAAAAGAATAAAGTAAGAAGAAAGCAATGTTAGGAGTAGTATACCATCCGTTTTCAAACAGGATACGTAAAATAGATACACTATAAACCACTACCACAGTCCGGTAACACTGAACACATTCACTAACGCAATCTCAACAATCTATTCGACCCGTAAGCGAAGCATCATTCAAACTCCACTCCAAAAACCAACACGATAAAAGAAGAAATCTTGTAAGGTTTTATCCTGAATGAAGGATGCATGAATTAAATATAAATAGATTTCTCAAAAGAATTCATTATTTTTCTAGCATGGAACTCCGCTAAGTAAGCTCTATTTCTATAAATTAACTACACAAGTGTTGTCGCCAATGACTTTCGCTTTGTATTTTTACAGCAACACCGTCATAAAACGAGTATCGCGCCCTTTTGACTGAAATAGTGGCAACACTGTCGTGTTGTTTCCGGTGGAGTCTTCCTATATATTGGTAAAACGTTTCAGTGACACTGTCTTTGTTCGTCATTCAAGCGAAGTGCATCTCGAAACGGGAATTGTGGTATTCTATTATATCGTGTTATTGTATATATTGTGTGCGCTAACACTATCCTCGTTTTAATATTTTTTGACTGACTCGTTGGCGCAGTGGGTAGAGGGTCGCGGGTTCGATTACCGCCGAGGGCCCACATTTTCTATTGAGCCTGGGTGTATATTTGTATTTAAGTATGTATTTAAAAAATATATAAGTATATATTCACCAGTTGTCTGTCACCCATAACACAAGTATTAAGTTACTTACTTTGGGGACGGACGACCGTGTGTGTAAGTGTCCCATATATTTATTTATATATTTATTTATACTAGATTAGTTAAAAAACTCCAAAGCATATATATTGAGGTTAGGTACATATCGGGAATATGTACCTAACCTCACAATATATTGTTTTGCTGTAAGTACAATGGCCAAGTGGTATACCTGTTCAGCTCGGTGATGAGCGCATCCTTGTCCTTGAGCCGGCACTCCAGGTTGTTAACCTGCAGCTCGAGCTTCTCGTTCTGGTTCTGCAGGCGGTGCACCCGCTCCGAAGAAGACGAGTGAACCGAGCTGGTGGACCTACTGACATGGTTTAAAAAAAACATTAAACACCATGAATATCACACTCGTACCCAAATCTTATCAAATTCAGAAAATAATTAATATTATTCAAATAACTGAGGCATAATTTGACAATGGAGTAAAATATAATTATCATAGTTAATTATTATACTAATTTAGGGAAATCAACTCATAAATGAACATTCATTCTGTATGCTAAATGAATGTTAATTAACATTTGCTGTACATTGTTATCACGCTACTTAACAATAAAGACTGTATAAGTAAGTAAGTAACGGCCTGTTACTATCCCACTGCTGGTTATAGGCCTCTTCTCTCCGTATTTTTTTTTATTTTGGAGAGAAGGATCGGACCTACCACGCCGCTCCAATGCGGATTGGTAGGTTACACATATCTCCAGAACTCTCTACAGATATGCAGGTTTCTTCACGATGTTTTCCTTCACCGAAAAGCGTGTGATAAATTGCAATTATCAATTAGACACATAAGTTTTACTAGAAAACTCATTGGTGTCCGCCCGGGTTTGAACCCTAGACCTCCTCGAAAGAGTCGCACGGGCTACCACAACTTATAAGACTGTCTATAAATATCATAAATTCCCATATTGTAAGGAAACTAGATCAAAATATGGTCCATTACAATAAAGAGAAAGCAAATGAGACTGTACCTATGTGTCTCTCTTGTTTATGTGTGATTAGACAGAGATAAGTATACGAGTTTCATCTTCCCTCTCATTATTTATTGTGACACTCGCACTCACAGGTCTGCCTATGGCTCCCTTATTCTAGTATAATAACTCCATGTAAATTATACTTACTTCGAACTGTTCAAAGCCAGTCTGGGAATGTCTTCTCTTTCATCGCTGCTCGCCGACAATATCTGGAATAGAATATACAAATTTTACAAATCCTATACATCGTTTTTTTGCAAAAATATCTTTTTGACTTTATTACATTTGAAGAAAGAAAGACAGAGAAAAAGAAAGAGGAGAAAGCGGGGAAGATCGATATCTTGTTTAAACGTATACAAATAAACTGACTATTCTTTAATTGTATTGTATATTGATGCATGGAATTTTTGTATGTCACAATCAAAAATCTTACAATAAATTTGTATTTATGTACCCAAACCACTTTGCATTCCTTTAATACATTATTTAACCATTAAAGTGTGAAAATGTAATGAATATTGAAGCTAAAATAGGAAATAGGTTCCTAAAGAGACTTAGACAGAAAGAAAGAGGTCCTCCAGTCAGTTCGTGACCACGGTGGATGCAACTTTGCCAAAACGTCGAACCTTGTATAAAGGTAATTGGATTATAACGCGATGTGACTCGTATGTTTATATAACAATCAGTATGAATCGCGAAAGTTTAAAATCTACCAAAGAATGTCCCAAGATGTTACCATCCACAGAAATAGTATGGTCATAGCAATCCATGTACGTGACCTACTCTATAACTATATGGACGTCTATCATTGAAAATGCGGAATTTCTAAGATTTTATATATATATTTTAGATGTCCTAGGATAAATACGCGTAACAAAGCTTTGTTTCAAGTGCCTGTTAGTAAAACTAATTATACGAGGAATACTTTCTTATTTCGAGATTGTCGTAGTTAAAATAAGAATTTTATTGATATTGATTTTCTTACTTGTCCTCTTAAGATATTTAAAAAATTAATTCGGGAAAAATTGTAAAACTTTAATAAGGATATGCTAAGTGTTATTTATTTGATTTTTTTGTCATTTCTTTTTTAAGTTTTGTATTCTATTTAAATGATTAACTAACTAGTCTACTCTCAATAGTGTTAAGTAATTTGTGGAAACTTTGCTGGTTTTTGCATTATTTTTTTGTAACTTAATTTTTATAATCCATTATACTGTTTGTTTCCCTTATATAAATAAAACAAAAAAGAAATTTTACCCTGTCGTAATTAACTTTATCCCAATCATCTACATACTTGGATAATTTCCTAATCTTTTTGTACGCTTCTGGATTTCCTACAATGGATATAATCGCAGGGCACCTGTTCCATGATATCCTCGTCCAGGGTGTGGGAGTAGTGCAGCTGGTCCCGCACGGCCCGCTCCAGCTCGGCGGTGGGCGAGCGCACGGCCAGCGCGCGCATCTCCTCGGACGGCGCCCTACTTGGGGAATGTCTTATCCTGTACACAAGAAATCCATGTGTCAAAATTAAATTGGACTCAACCCAGTGGCGTAGCTAGTATATTTGGGGCCCGGGGCCAATTGTCACCTGGTGCCCCCCCCCCCTTCTAAAGAGTCTAAATAATTTTAGATTTCAGAACGCAATGACTTTAATATATAAATTTAAATTGGTTCAAAATGATAATAACTATATATAAAATAACATAAGATTATGATAAAATTTATTTAGAAAATTTAAAAACGAACTTTCCTCGCTTTTTGAGTGGTAAAGTCAAAGTTTCTTCATCGAGCTCTACAGCTAAGAAACTTTTTTGTGTTTATTGTAGACAATATAATCATACAAAATCAATGTGCAAAAAGTTGAATAAGACTCTTATTCAACTTTTTCTGAAATGATTTCATTATTCATTAAAAAAAATTATTATCAAGTTTGGTGCCCCCCTTGCCTGTGGTGCCCTGGGGCGACCGCCCCTCTCGCCACCCCCTAGCTACGCCACTGACTCAACCTAGCGTCTAATTTATGTCCCAACTTAATGGATTCTTCTTCTTCTTCATTCTCAACCGGTGGACGTCCACTGCTGAACATAGGTCTCCTTAAGGGATCGCCACAAACCACGATTTTGTGTAGCTTGGATCCAGCGGTTCCCCGCGACCTTTTTGAGCTGTAAGAGGGAAACTCGTCCCAGTCAGTTTCTTCAAATGTCAACCTCACCTGCACATGGTACACCCTGCAAATAAACCGACGGGGCTCTAGCGACCGACCACTGGCGGTATAACCTTCCCAAGCTGACTTAAATATAACAGACCGACAGCGGGCAGCAGCGTTGTCGGTGCGAAATGGTCAGCACTGCGATCACCAAACCGCATGCCAAGCGTGGTGATTATTAGCCAAACCCTTAATGGATTATTCTTAATTTTCAAATTTGGATAATTTTTTAAATATATGGACCTTAATTTAATACTTAACGAGGCTAAATCTTTCACGACTGTTTTTGTGATTTTGATATCATTTTCTTAGAAATTAGAATGGGTATGGCAAGCTATCATTAAAGAATATGTGCCGTCGCAAAGTCGTCTGTTGACCTATACAGGGGGAATGCTCCCATCATACATTTTGTTTTTATTTCAAACAGATTAGGCAGTATATCTGAAAGCTCCCAGGTGGCTGTACTTTGTCCGACATTTTCAACAGTTGTCGTAAAATTTCAAACAATATTAAGTTATCTAGTGTTTTAATGTGTTTAGAATGTGGATGTGAATTCACTTACCTTTCAACTATTTCCCTCATATTGACTAGCTCAACTTCAAGCTCCTGGCATTTCTCTGTTTTATCGCGCAATTTGTCCTTTAGTTCACTTACATTTGATTCTTCTCGCAACCTGATTAAAAGCAAAACTTGTGTTATTGAAGACGTCGTTAAGTCAGTTCTGAAGTAATATTACTGTACGTCTGTGTGTTGTGCGTTATAAAAATTACTGAAATTTACCACCATTGAAGCGTTTACATTAGAATAACATAATGGGGTAATATAAGACAAAATAACCTGTTTTTCTTTCCGGAACATGGAGAAAAACCACATTGCATTATTGAAGATACTTAAAGTTTTTAAAGTTAACATTGCTCATAAAAATCTAACATTAAAAGGATTATGATATATGACGCCCGCCTTAGTATTAAAGTGACCGAAGTAGAATATAAGGCTTAATTTAGACTTGAGTTAGATACATTGCAATCCTTATTTTTATGCCATCTATGACATCACACTATGAAGTATTATAAAAGCTAATGTTTTCTTGTTCATTTTAACACTAAGCATCATCGTCCTGCCCTTATCCCACTCTAAGTGGGGTCGGCACAACATGTTATAAACATGCTGTCACATGATTTGGCTGCGTTTTTAAAACCGGCCGCCTGCCTGACGTCAACTTACTTCAGTCGTATTTTAAGACACCTCGATAAGAAAGAGGGTGGTCTATTCTACTCAACCGGATACCACACGGTGGGTCAACTTACCTTAGTCGCCTTTTACGACACCTCGGTAAGAAATGAGGTTGGTCTATTCTACTCAGCCGGATACCACACGGCGGTCGACTTACCTTAGTCGCCTTTTACGACACCTCGGTAAGAAATGAGGTTGGTGCTATTCTACTCACCCGGGTACCACACGGCGGGTCGACTTACCTTAATCGGTTTTTAGGACACCTTGGTCAGAAATGAGGGTGGTACTATTCTATTCAGCCGGATACCACACGGCGTATCATTTTAACACTAAGCGTGCCATATATTTTAAATTTTAGCTTACCTAGCTATCACTATCTGCAATTGCTGCCCGAGCTGTTGTTTTTCCACAACAAGCTTGTCCATCTCCAGTTGCATTGATCGCGTCTGTTGTTGCAAGTCGTTATTCTCAGACTCCTTATCTGTCATTTCCTTTGTGAGTTGGCTCATGTTCGTTCGTACTTCTGCTAGATCTAGTTTCGCTTTGGCTAGCTCAAAGGCCTAAAAGAAACTTTTTATCAGATAGCGTAGAAGTTAAACGGAATCGTTATAAATTACTTGTTTTCAACCCGTTTTGTTTTATATTGTACGTTGTTTTTAAATGGAAACAAAATCAAAATTGTTATTGATGTATATGAGAAATCCTTACAAATATTACATTTGCCGTCTGCCTGTATATGCTTTCGTCAATTTACTGGATGGATGCAAATGTTTAATTGAAGTTTAAATTTTGGCCTAACATATAGATTTAAAAAAACATGTTCTATACATACACACATATTCCACAAATGGCGGATTATTTTAAACTTAAAATGAAGCAAACGAAACCACTAGTTATACTAGTTCTAAATTTAATTATTATGGCGTCGCCAAAAGTTATCGTTTAAGTTGTACTGACTAAATTTAGATGCAATAATTTACAAGTACCACAAACCTTATCATTCAATTCCTTTTTATGAAAGTCGAGCTCGTGCTGCAAAAGTGATATTTGTTTCTTTATCTTCGCTAAATATCTTTTGTCACTGTTCGCGTGTCGATCTGGCGTTTTCTTTTCTTCACCATTTTTGTTCCTCGGCGATGGACTCCTCGAGACCATCTTAAGCTGTTCTTTCAAGGCCGCTATTTCGCAATGATACAAGTTAATGTCCTCATTAAGAATCTCTATTTCAGTTTCTTTATCTTTTAATTTTTCGTTTAACAGTTTCAGTTCTTCTATCCGTGATGTCAGATCGTCGTTTAAGGAATTAACTCTTTCTAATTCACTCTCACTATTCTGTAATTTTATTGACGCATTTTCTTGTTCCTTCTCTAGTTTAGTAAGGTTTAATTTCAGTTCTTTATTTTCATATGTAAGTTGGTCGTTTTCTTCTATGACTTTAGCTATATCTCGTGTCAAAGTGCCCACAGAATCCCGCATTTGGAACAGTTCGTTGGTTTTTTTCTCAAGAGCGCTCTTAACATTCTCTATTTCTTCCGTTTTATCGATTAAACATATCTGTAGATCGTCCAATCGGTCGAGGTGCTGGTTTAAGCTGTCTATTTGTTGATTTTTTTCTGTTACCAATTGTTCTAGTTTTTGTAGTTCAGATATCTTATCCTTCATCTGCTTGTTGTCAATTTCGTATTTTTCCAATACCATATTTCTTGATTGTAGTTCACTGATTTTTACTTCCAATTCAGATATCTTATTTGATAAGTTTCGTTTTTCTTTAGCAAGTTCTAAAATCATGTTTTCTCGTCTTAAAATATCTTCTTTTAGCAAATTTAAATCTTTGGACTTATCGCTGGCTTCCTGAGATAATTCGGTGAGTTTTTGTTCTAAAAGCTTTTTATTTGAGGAAAAACTTTCCAGTTGGTTTTCATAGAACTTTTTATCATTCTCCATTGTGGCCACAGTATTTTCTAAGAGACCTTTTAGTTCTTCAACTTCACCTTTTAGAGTTGGAAATTCGCACAGTTGTTCTTCTGAATTTTTAAGTTCAGATTTACAAACATCTAGTTCAGATTTAAATTTCTTTATTTCGTGTTTTAACTGCGTAAGAATATCAGGAAAGTTTTCTTGTTTAATGTCTAACATTATGCCTAGTTCGCGCAATGAGGTGAATTCTTCACTTTCTGTTTTGTTTTGAGATGGTTCCATAGAAAAGTCTATCTTCTTCGGCTCAATACTGACTTCTTTGCTTGCACTTATTTCTCTGTTTGGATACATTGAGCAATTATCTGGTATGTTTTGAGCAGTCGAGTGCTTGGCACTATTACAAAATTTATCGATCGTTCCAAATATGGTAGTTTCATTAGCATTTCTTACATACGGATCTCTGTTTTGCGTCGAAGTCAAATGAACGGGCAGAGAGTCAGCACGGGGTGTGCAATTGGACGCATCGAAATTATCAACATAGTCTACATTCAACGAACTAATATTAGGCCGTTGAACTTCGGGCGGCAACGTCCTATTTAAATATGTTTTATCTCTGAATTCCTGTACACCGGTTAAACTCGTATTCTGGGCTTTCAATTCCAATTTACGCATTTGCAAATCTTGCTCGTCGAATTCAGATATCGATACGATATCGCTCAGCGTCCGAGCGGACGCTTTGGCTTCAATAACCTCGCTCTTTTGATTCTGCTCATCTTCCAATTTGAGAGCTGTGAATGAATCACACAACAAATTAGTCGTGAGTTGCGTCTAGACAGATGTCAGAGCGAACTGCAGTTAACCTAAATAGATCCAACTAAATTGGACATAATCCAACACGATTATACATTAACATGTTTAGCAGGTTTAAGCAGTTATTAAATATCATTATCACACAATTTCTTTATTGATCATATTCATATGAATATTAAAAGTGTTTTTATAGGAAGTATATTATACTGTCTAGGATTATGGGATGATGAAAATGGATTTATGTATTCTTTACACTTCTAGCACGAGAATACTAAATTTAATAATTGTATTTCAAAAAGAGCGATAGCTAAATCTTGTGTAAATCTGTTTCAACATAAGCATAAGAATTAACGATCCAAATTAATTTATGTAAATAAGAGTAAAGTCGTATATTAAGAGTTTGAATATAATTGTAAACTATTTTACTACCAATGACTTATAATTGTGTTTAATTAAGACTGACGAGATACTATTCTCGGAGTCCGGCCTCGGTAGTAATTTAATTTATTTTTATGCTTTTGTATTAATTATATTCTTCTCAATTTGCGATTTTTTCGTGTCTATCCTCCGAACGTGTTTCGGTCGAAGAATAACACGATCATTGGGATAATGTTAGTGAGTGTGTTCAGTGCTAGTGTAGTGTGTTGATTTAGTACCTACTATTATACGGTTCCAGTATTATAAAATGCAATAAATATAATGAAATAGATTTTCTATTTTAGCAAAACCATTTTATCGTTACTTTTAAGTTATAGAATTTTGAAACTATAGTGAAAATCATTGAAACTTTGATTCTGACTTCACTTTCCTCGTATCAAGAGCAAATCAAAGATAATCTTACCCATTATCTCGTTAAGCTGTTCCTCTTTATCAGCGAGCGCCTGCTGCTGTTCCCGCACTGATGCTTGTAGTTCCTCTTTCTCAGTCTCCAAGGTCCGTACAAGGTCTTCGAGTTGGCCGATTTTGGACTGAGCACTGGAGAGTTCTTTTTCCAGTACGATGACTTTGTCTTTTGGATTACCTTCGACAAATAATGTTTGATATAGAACCAAGAACTCACATTTTATTACTTTCTCGGTTCGTACTATTTATTCAAATTCAAAATATTCTTTATTCAAATAAACTTGTAAACAAATGCTTTCGAATCGTCAACTCTACTGCTGGTTCGGAAAAATGTTTCTACCGAGAAGAGCAAGCAAGAAAATCGGAGATTGCTCATTTAAAAATATAATTCATATCACTAGTTACATTTTGTCAGTACTGTATTGTACTGGGTCGAAGAGAAGCTAGTGCTACCCGCGACTCCGTTCACGCCAAATTAAGAGTCAAATCAAGAATTTTTCCTGTTCCCGATAGAAAAAGGGTAAATCTGTTATTCTATATGTTAAAATGTGTAACACTGGTGTATAAGCCAAATTTTATCAATATTGGTCCAGCGGAAACCGTTAAACTATAACAGAGAGACAGACTTTTGCATATTAGTTTTCCCTGTTCTCAAAAAAAATTATATACAATACAAAAATTCTCATTTTTCTGTCTGAAACTGAAAAAAAAACAGTAAATGCTTGAGGATATTGTAACACTGAAGTTGACGTGAACAATGTCACGAGCACAATGCTTAAAATATAAAATTAACACGAATGTGAGTAAAGCTTCAAAAGATATTCTGTTTACAATAGATTACATACTTGAATTACCATAGACTGAATGTTTCTCGGCCGGCTTGTCTCGTTCTTCCAGATTTTGCTTTAACCGTAACAACTGTTTATCTTTAGACTCTAACTCTTCTTTCAAACGTTGGACCTGCAAAAGATATTTATTAATATTTGACATATGACAAATATGAGAGATCCACCATTGATTAAACTCATCAGGGGTCATACCGTTAGATATGAAATATTTAAGACGACTTAAGTATTTCAGATGCTGACCAGTTTTATTGATATAGATGATTTAGGACCAATGAAGAACGAGATATGTTCGACGTATCTTTACGAGATCAAATCTGAAATGAGGAGATCCGTAGAAGAACCAAAGTCACCGACATAGATCAGCGTGTAGCGAAGCTGGAGTGGCGATCAATGGGGAACATTTTTGTGTTGGGGTCATAAGGGGTTAGAATGGACTGATGACCTTATAAAATGCCGCGGGGAGCCGCTGGATCCAGTGGAGCAGGGGGCAAAAGATCGTGTCGTGTGTAAATCCCGTGAAGAGACCTATGTTTCACAGAGGACGTCCATAAGTTGACGAAGAAGAAGACGCTCTTTAGATAAGATTCTTAAGTTTAAGTCGCGATAAGACACTAGTTTGCCAATGCTAAACTAATACGTGCTTATCGGCATGGTCTATTCCCTTCTCCTCTTTTAAACAGTAAGATGTCAAGTTATTTGTGGATATCGGTGCGATGTACAGTTGCCTAACCCCTGTTAATACTTCCAGGAAGAGTAAGTCAATATAAACTTTATATAGACTAAGTGATACTAATCTAAGTAGTTACCAAAACATCCTTCCATAAACATTGCAACTGGGCCAATCAATGTTTAATCTATGTACATATCCCTATGTTCGAAAAGTTCAAATATAACTCTTGTTTAGCTCGCACTTGTTGAATAACATTGAACGTACACAACGTCCGTGCCAAGATACGACGCAATCGATTTGTTTTTACACAAACCTTTGTGTTGATAAATAAATTGTTTTTGCTCAAAGACAATGGCATAGAGACTTAACTATTGCTTAACCTACGTGGGTGATAGGAAGGTGAGGACAAGAGTGGTAAGAAGTTGTGCGGCCTGGGTTGATACGTCTATTAACGCCCAGACTGTACAGTATCGTCTTAACCCTAAATGGGACTGGAATCCTGGGACTGGAGTATGGGGAGGTTTTGGTCGGGTTAGGGTTTTGGTTCCGCTATTTGATACGTCCATCGTCACCCCGACCCGAGCAGAGTCCCCACGACATTAATTCACCTTATTTAAACGGTGGAGAAGTTAGAAGAGGAAAAAGGACATATCAAAGGAAATTGTCGATGAGTCGACGCCGTTCAAGCAAGATTGTTGTCTTCCGCGATAAGATACGATTTATAGAAGCGTTACTTTGCGGAACTCCATAGTACAGAAGTAACAATAAAATTATTTTGCAAATCGTAACGCATTACGATTTTGTTCGTGGAGCCTATCCTCCTGATGATGCTTTGGTTTCGGGGCGAAACGATCGTAGAGGTGGTAGTGAGTGTGTGTAGTGCTTGTATGGAGTGTTGGTGTTGGCGGCGTCTTGTGATACGTGTGGCGGCTTATCCATGTATGTGGTATGTGACTGTTGCCTGTTTCATACACTTAGCATTGCATGTATTCTCTTAACAAACGAATTACAGCACAATAATTTTATTGTAACTTCTGTACGATAATATATATCACTGTACGCGTGGAGCTTGCGAAAATGCTGGTTCAGTTACTTTAAACAAGTATCATATTTGGAAATCCCTTCACCCTTGACACTTCTTTACTAAGAGAAAATACATCAATACCGTTGCGTTAATTAAAACTTAAATTAATACGATTATAAACATAAAAACTGATGTGGAAATCTCTACACAATTTTCCCTACTTCTGGACTCCGACATCACCCAGAACAGCGTCTGCTCATCAGACTCCGTGAATAGACCTAAGTCCAGCATTGATTTACGAAAGAGAGGGGGAGGAACAAAGGGAGGGATTATAAAACAGCTGACCTCTGCGTGTGTGTCGTGCAGCTGCACACTGAGTTGGCTGGCGGCGGAGTGGGCGAGAGCCTCCGCGTCATTACGCTGCTGCTGGAGTCGCGCTGACAGCGAGGAGATGCGCAACGCCTGCTCCGACATGCGCGCCTGAAGCACATCGCGCTCGGCGCGCACCTCCTGCGACAATACACGTAACAGCCTGTTAGCCATCCCACTTCTGAGAATAGGCCTGTCTTTTCCTTTTTAAAGAGAAGGCTTGGAGCCTAGAGTTTTAGGCACTATCATTGGCAATCTTGAGCTACGTCTTATATTGAATGAGGAATTCTTTTACGCCTATATGTTCATGTTTTTAATTGAATAGATTAAACCACATCAATGAAGGTAGGTACATCCATACTTGTAATCTGTTGCACTTTTAAATCTGCTGGAGCTATATGAAATACAAAATCAAATTTCAAAAATATTAATTCAACTAAACTTGTAAATGTCGCTTTGGAATCGTCAACTCTATCTACTGCTAGTTCGGAAAGCTGTTCCTACTGAGAAGAGTAAACATGAAACTCAGCGGTTGTTTTGTTTTAAATATAATTCTTATTACTAGTTAAACTTAGTAATTACTGTCTTTTACAGGGTCGAAGAGTAGCTATGTTCACACATTCTTATCATCTAAATAATCGTCAATAGTATAGTAGGCTTTCTGTATTAGCCTTTTTTGTAATAGTGTTAAAATTTTAATTAAACGTTAAAACTGATTGCGGAATTTTATTATAGAAATGCATTTAATTGAATGAAATGCAATGAAATTTGAAACTTATACACCGTAACAGATATGACTTTTGCATGTATTATGTTCATATGGATGTAGGAGATTAATTTTTTATATAGTGCAAATTTATAAACCGACAAAATTAAAACCAAGTACGATAATTAATAGCAGCAGTGGGAAAACAATTTTCCCACTGCAGTTAAATTGACGGGCGTATTTCCGACCGCGAGTAACCGCGAGTTTGCGGACAAGCTATATTTGTCGTCCCGCCCCAGTTTTCACTGAAAAGTCCTCTAAACCAGTATACTATTGATATATACATACAAATCTATATATATAAAAGAAAGTTGGTCTAAGTTACACTATTTATAACTCAAGAACGGATGAACAAATTCGGCTGAAAATTGGTGGAGAGGTTGTTTAGAACCAGGAGATGGACATAGGATACTTTTTATCCCGTTTAAGATTTTGATGCGGTTTTTTTTAAGTATATAGAGTGATTGAAGAGGAAGGTTTTTATGTATAATAAAATTCAATATGGAGTAGCGAAATACTGTGATTATCACTGAGTGACATAGGCTATATGCTTTATACCCGTGCGAAGCTGGGGCGGGACTCCTAGTATCTAATAAATATTAAATATCTGTTGTTGCAATCAAATTTCTTTATTTATTACCAGCGGCTCCGCCCGCGTGGAAAGATTAAAACTGCAATATAGTATTTTGATAACCATAACAATGGTTTAATTGGGTTAACCTTAAATCTAGACAAATGCTGTCGCGGACTTTTATTTAGAACTTTTAGAGAGGAACAATTTTATATTACATGATTTTTGAATGACTATCACCGTTTACTTAGCGCACGCAAATTTTGCCGTGTTCGTACTATTTTTTATTGTTACTCACCTCCTATTCATCTTAGCGTGATGTTTTATAGCTTATAGGCTTCCTGGATAAATGGACTGAAAAAATTTTTCAAATCGGTCCAGTAGTTCCTGAGATTAGCGCGTTCAAACAATCAATCAAACAAAGTCTTCAGCTTTATATATTAGTATAGATTACCTAATTTAAATATTAAAGATGAAGTGTATTTAAAGTTTGAGTTTCATCTGTCGATTCATCCTAGACATGTCTGATATACAAAAGGCTACTTTTAGAATATACAATTCATCAGAATCTCCCACGGGCCTAGAATAGATATAGTTTTTGTACGCGATAGCAAATTAAGCGTTACTCATTGTTTCTTGAATATTTCCACCTTTTATACGTACTGCGAAAACAGTTACTGTTGCCAATAAGAGGAAAATGGAAATAGACAAATACCTAATGTAAAAGCATATTCTAAAAATATTTGCTGATATAATACAATGATCCATATTGTACTAAGTCTCTTTTTATTTTGATAGCGAATCGTCAAGAATCAAGTTGAATGAAACTACATCTGGTTCGGAATGTTGCTCTTACCGAGAAGAACCAGCAAGAAACTCGGCGATCAATCTTTTAAACGTTTTAAATTTACATTATTTAACCTTAGTCTTGTTTGAAGCTGAAAGTATTTTCAAACCCAGGTATTTTTATGGTACATTAGATTTAATGGTACATTAGTTTTTTTAAGTCACCATGTTGTAGTAGATTTGGCAAATATTTTTATAACCGGCCGCCTGCCTGACGTCAACCCTCCTTGGGAATAAATTCGGCCTACATTATCCGGTAGGACAAGTTGAGATCATAGCGTCCAATTTACCTTAGTCGCCTTTTACGACACCTCGCTAAAAATGATATGACAGAATGGAAGAGAAAAACATGTTGCGCCGACCCTTTTAGAGTGGGATAAAGACAGGATGATATATTAGTTATTTTAAGTCATTGTTATTTAATATCCATCTCTATCTCTTTTTCCCTCTCTCCTTCAATCGATAGACGTCCACTGCTGGACGGAGACCTATCTCTTTAAGGGATCTTAGATCCCACTATCCTGTGCACCTTGGATTCATGGCTCCCCGGGACCCTTTTGAGGACAGTCTACCTCGTAGAGAGTCTACCAACACTGCGTTTTCAGGTACGGTGTTGCCATTATATCACCTTAAAGACCTCAATGTCCATCGGTTATCCGCACAATATTCATACTTATAAATCGACTGGCCTGTTGGTATAGTTGGTATTAACCCTTCATCTCCGCTAGTCACAAGTTAGATTGCTGTCGAGGCCCAACATTTTCTGAATAAAATTTGTATTTGAGTACATATTTTAAAATTATTGCAGTGTATATTTAAATTTTTAAATTTGTATATATATACTACTAGCTGTCTGTCACCCATAACACAAGTATAAAGAACGGACGACCCTGCGTAATTGTCTCATATATAAAAAAAAATTAAATACGACAGTATGAATGTCTGTTATAATTTTACGGCTAATGAGTAGAGCGCATTAACGAAGTTTGATACAATTGAAGTGTATATACCGAGCTATCATAAATGGCATCACATTTCCGTATGAATTTCTATAGGAAAAAGTTGAAACCCGTATGGTGGAAAACCTGCGGCTGAGGAAAATAGAACACCCTCTTTCTTACCGAGGTGTCGTAGAGACGACTAAGTTAAGTTGACGTCAGGCTGGCGGCCGGTTGTAAAATACGTAGCCAAATCAATCAATTTGACAACATGTTTGTAACATGTTGTGCCGACCCCACTCAGAGTGGGATAATGGCAGGAGGATGATGATGGTACAACCAGTTATTCATGTATGTATATCAGTGAAAAGAGGTATTAAAAATTTATTCAAAAAATTATTAAACTTATTAGACGAGTGTACCATATATCACAATTTCCTTAACAAGTCTACAATAGAGGCTTCCAATTGGAATCGTTTGACTCCTCACTGAACTTAATGGAAAGATATTGAGCAGAGAAAGGTTAGGCGAAGGTTAGTGCTCGGTAAATATATTTCGACCTTTGGCGAGTATTTGCGATTGCAAAGAATGCACTGGGCTAAAAATTTGCTAACTTTACAAAAGTGGGGAAAACTCTATACAGTTTTCTCTGCTGCATACGGAAGAACATATATTATTGAACGCGTAACGCTTGGCAAATTCAAATTAATATATCGTTTGTAATAATCGTAAGCTGTGGTAGCCCAGCGGTAACACCGTGCGCCTCTTTCGAGGAGGTCTAGGGTTCAAACCCCGGGCAGACACCAATGAGTTTTCTAGTAAAACTTATGTGTCTAATTGATAATTGCAATTTATCACAAGGTTTTCGGTGAAGGAAAACATCGTGAGGAAACCTGCATATCTCTAGAGAATTCTGGGGATATGTGTAACCTACCAATCCGCATTGGAGCCGCGTGGTAGGTCTTAGCTCCAATCCTTCTCTCCAAAAAAAAAAAAACGGAGAGAAGAGGCCTATGCCCAGCAGTGGGATAGTAACAGGCCGTTACTTACTTTGTAATAATCGGTGTTTTTAACTTTTGAACCTTAATAAACATATAATTAGTGCGTTGAAACTTAAATGATGTGGACCTCTACACAGTTTTCTTCACGTCTACAAGGCGAGAAAACATCACTGTCATCATCACTTGTGAAATTCCTGGTTTATTTAATTTACACTTCACAACTATCAGATTTGTAAATCTCTACACCATCTTCCCCACTTCTGTACTAAGAGAAAATACATCAACATCGTCGCGTTGGTTAAAACTTATATTAGTACGATTATAAACATTACAACTGATGTGGAAATCTCTACACAGTTTTCCCTACTTCGGGACTCCGAAAAAACAAAGAAAAATGAAGATCAAATCAAGAATTAAAATAATTTTTTTATTTCATTAGCTATGAGACATTTTTCTTTAGTTTGTGCTGGGCCCCTCTTTTAAGTAACAAACACTTGTGCCAAAGAACCCCGCTCTTTCTGTTCAAACTCGACAATGGTTTTACAGTTAACAGCAAAATTTAAAGTTAATGAAATTTATTACAAAAAGAAAATCAATTTTAACATAACATATGTGGTAGAGGGTGTCTGTGTGTATAAATGTGTATGTGTGTTCAGGGCGTGCGTTTGTGTGTATGTGTGGGATTTTTGAATGCATATGGATATTGCCCATGAGAGAAATTAAGTTTGTTTTCTCTATTATTTTATTCTTATTATTATTAAGATGAATGACGAAAAATAAAGAAAGAAGGATTCCGAACAATTATGTAGGTACATCAACAAAGTACCTCCTTATACCAATTTTGGCACTATCACTAAACTCACCGAATAATCCGGCAGGCCCATAGCAATGTACCTCCTAAACTGACTATACAAAAACATCACACATCCACAAGGATTGTTGTCGCGGACACTAACAATTTAGGCCCGCACACCCACACTAATAACACATGATTACGCGAGTAATGGTCACATTGTGCCGTTTCTTTGTGACGCGAATATACTGATGTTAATGGTCGAGGTGACAAAGCGTGATGATGGGACTTGTCTGTAACCTTTTTGCAGCAGAACACGGTGTGGAACATCGGTGAAGACTGAAACTCAGTGCGTTTACAGCTTCTATGGGCGGCCGAGAGATGCGAGCGAGCGGGTATTGGATGCGGTACTTCTTTACAATAAAAATTATTACAGTATCTCAATATAACCATATAAACAAACCCGCCACTTAACACCGTTAACTTCGTTAACGTCAATTTAAGGATTCAAATATCATAAATGCTATATGTATTTTCACCGTTTCATCAGGAAAATGGGGTTTCTTCATAATATGTTAGCCCGGTATATGAGGTTTATTTATATCCAATATAGTCTATATTGCTATAAAGCCTTTTCGTCTAATATATCTCTTAATAAAGTAGCGGCCTATTACTAACCCACTGCTGGGCATAGGCCTCCTCTCTCCGTTTTTGGAGAGAAGATTGGAGCTAATATCTACCACGCTGCTCCGATGTGGATTGAATGAATGAATGAATAACTATTGCACACCAGGTAAATAATAGACATAAACAAGAGAAATAAGAACATTTAAGAGTGCAAGGGCGGTCTTATCACTAAAAGTGATCATCAGTGGATTGGTAGGTTACAGATATCCCCAGAATTCTCTAGAGATATTCAGGTTTCCTCAAGATGTTTTCTTTCACCGAAAAGCGTGTGATAAATTCCTACTGTCAATTAGACATATAAGTTTAAATAGAAAAACTCATTGGTGTCTGCCTGAGGTTTGAACCAGCACCCTTTCCCTAAATAAAAATCTAAAAATCGTAAATGTTATTGTCGGTAATAAAATAAAGTAAAAAACGTACAAAATCATACTTGACCTTGAATATATATAGCTCTGCATGTTGTTTTTATATATGAAATACTAAAAAAAAAACAAAATGAATAATTTTGTTTTCATAGTTGGTATTTTAATGTCGTAAGATTAAACTAAAATTTGAGGTTTAAATTTCGTAGTGACTACTCTATACCAAAACAAAACTTCACAAACTATAAATAAGTAGAAAATAGGAACAAAAAACATCTAAGAATATACCAAAATAGTTATCTATTCGTAGCATTGTTTAAGCTATAATTTATCTTGAAATCGACGTTACCGACTTTCTAGAAATAATTCCAATAAATAACATACCGCATCAATAAATTATTGCTCTGGACTCAACAGTATATTTAGCTTGTACACGTACAGCACACATGCGAGCGGCGTGTGAGTGTGAGTTATGACGTCACGCGTAGGGCTAGCTGCTATTTCGGCGCGCGCGCAGTTTACTTTTCTACTTTTGTTATGGAAGATTGACAAGCAATTGGGCAATCTTCAATCGGGTTATACTGTTTATGACGTGTTAAAAGTCTGCGCGTTGTTTGTATGTTTAAACAAAGCGCAATCCCGAGCCGCGACCGTATAAAAAACATCTGCAACTCTGCAATAACCGTGCGCATAAATTTTCTCACGATGTTTTTGTAAATAAGAAAAGCACGCAATAAATTAAATTAAGAGAAGCTGTCAGTAACGAAGTTAAAACAATAACAGTTTGTTATAAAAACCTGTTTTCCCAAGCTTCGTTTATCTTCCTTATTTGTGTGACTAAATTTGCGAAAAAATATATCATGTCATTGTATTTGGGTCGATAATGCTTTCGTTTTATTTTTTATTTGTCAAGTTATAGATAGAACAGTTGTAGATTAATAAACTTCTACGTTTTGTTGAATACATACTGAAAACCATTATATTTGCAAACTAATTCAATTAACCTTGGCATCATTCAGAAGCGCGATCTTTCTGTCCGAAATCTTACAGTGTCTGATGACCTAGGGACTTATGAAAGAGTTAACTATCGGGCGGAGAATTGTTTATATTTGGAGTGTCTATATCTGCTCTATTCAGAGACTAGGAGATCCAGAGTAATTCAGGATTGAAGTGGATACGTACAGCACTGTACGTAGTTTAAAAAACGAAATCCAAAGGTTTTCTTAGGACCCTACGGAAACTTTATCGATCTCAACAGGAGTACAGGCAATCCTCAGATACAAAGAACACAAGATTGTACAGGATGGAAATACTTTGAAAAGACTCAAACAATACAAAACTGGAGCAAAAGTTAAATTGTAATCCTTGCAACAGACCCCACCCAAAAGTCATTAACTTAATGAGAACCGACGCGTAGGGGTTAATGCAATATGTTCGTTCTAAATGCTAGTAATGAACTCTCTAAAGATGTTTCCAGACCTGAGCGATGCGTTAAATATATTTTTTAAGTTTTTCATGCTTTTACATACACACTTTTTTTGTGCCAAAGACAAAAAAAGTGTGTTATTCCTTCTGAGACGTATCCAGTGGAACAATTTTAAAAGAAATTTGCTAAGATTGGAGCATATATAACGGGCTAACATATAAGAGAAAAAGATTATCTTTTTTTTCAATCCGGAACAGGAAAAAATACGTCGTAAATAGTTAATGCCATGTGGTATCCTGCTAAGTAGAATAGACCACCCTCATTACTTACTGAGGTGTCGTAAAAGGCGACTAAGGTAAGTGCCTTGTAGTATCCAGCTGAATAGAATACATCACCCTCATTTCTTACTCAGGTGTCGTAAAAGGCGACTAAGGTAAGTGCCTTGTAGTATCCAGTTGAATAGAATACATCACCCTCATTTCTTACTCAGGTGTCGTAAAAGGCGACTAAGGTAAGTTGAGGTCAAGCAGGCGGCCGGTCGTATAATACCTAACCAAATAATTTTTCAATTTGTTTATAACATATTGTGCCGATCCCACTTAGAGTGGGATAAGGGCAGGAAGATGACGATCACGTAGTACATAGTAAATAATAAAATAATAACACACAGGCTAGATTTTATTCTATTTACATGCATGATTCAGTAGAAAAAAAACCTCGAATTTTTCTAAAATATATTTAAGTATGTACTGTTAAGAATCTAGATCTCTAAGCTGTGACAGCCTATATAAGACAACGGCTGAAGTCATTCACTCTCTTTTTACGTGCGGCATTCGTAGGAGGTAGACGTGTTTAGGCGACCTCTTTTGTATTTCGTGCTATTAGAATCTAACCTGACCACTGAGTTTCTTGCCAGTTCTTCTCAAGTGGATTAGTATTCCGAACTGATGGTAGAATCATTGCCGTTGGTTTTTGTAGTGAAAAGTGTCGGTGCACAGTAAAGTGCCCGACGTGGTTCCCTAAATGCAATTTTATTATTCATTTTAAATTGAATTTAGACTTAATTAACAGTACCTATATTATAACAGTCTTACATATTCACAACCTTTGCACCGCGGGTTAAATAAAATGGACCGGAGATGTGGGCGCAGCTTAAACGGAATGAGTCACAGGTCACGGTGAATTGAGTGAACTATTATCACTGTCAAACTCGTCCGGGAGCTAGATATGATTGTCTAGTGCAGTGTTCCCAACCTTTTTTGGTCCATGCCCCACGTTAACAATTATTTTGCCCACATAAGTAACAAACATAAATTTGAATATATAAATAATATAATATAATATAAATATATGGGACACTTACACACACGGCCGTCCGTCTCCGAAGTAAGTACTTAATACTTGTGTTATGGGTGACAGATAACTGGTGGATATATGCTTATATATTTTTAAATACATATCTAAATACAAATATACACCCAGGCTCAAAGACCAACAAATTCATTTATAGAAAATGTTGGCCCTCGGCGGGAATCGAACCCGCGACCCTCGGAGCTGAAGGCAGGGTCACTACCCACTGCTCCAACGGGCCAGTCTGATGAATTTTAATATTAAAAATTGAATTGTCCACTTAAAAAATACAAATAAAAGGTTTTAGAAAGAAAAAATTGCTTTTTTTTTTGTTAAATTTGGCACCGAAATCTAGCGTAACACCTAAATGGCCCAGAGGCAAAAGGCTTAAACCCCCCAAAACTCAGAGTTGCCCCCTTTAACCATTAAATTGCCCCCCAGTGGGTCGTTTGGCCTCACGTTGGGCAACACTGGTCTAGTGCATATTTGATACTAGTGGTACCTGTGACTTCGTCCAACCCAACTTAATAGTTTATGTACCTAAATGATTTAAAAAATTTAGGCGTTACTTTGCGGAATTCCATAATACAGAAGTTACAATAGAATTTTGCTGTAATCCGCGTTTAAGATAATCTATGTAATGCTAAGTGTATAAAGGAGACAACATTGACATACCTTATACATGCAGGACAAGTAAACACACGTATCACAAAACGCCGCCACCAGCAATTCCATTTAAAATATGTTTGTGTATTATCGTACATAAAATATATACTGACGAACATATTGTGAAGCTAATACAAGAAAATCTGTTTTTCCTTAAACATGAATGAAAATAAATCATCATGTCATCGTTAGGTTTATAAATGAGGCAATGGCGTGGAATCAGCGATTTTCATTGGTGAGAATTTTGGCTCTGTTCTCTATATTTCATTTATTGTGCCATTGATTGTGTATAAAGTACTCAACTTTGTATACCTTTCTCTCTGATAGTTTCTCAGGGGCAATCCTATGGAGCTATTAGCTTCGTTTTCATACTTTATACATGCAGGATTCCTAAAACACCTGCCCTTCAAACCATCACCAAATATTACGAGGGGGCATCGAAACTAATTGGGCCAAAGCGTTGTTGCTAGATCGACAAGTCAATTTTATATATATAGCCTAGCGGATTCAAACCCAAGGCTGCCTGCCTTGTTTATAAGTTTTCTAATAAGAAAAATATAATGATTAAACCTACATATATCCAGATAATTCTGTGGATATGTGTAACCTATCAATCCGCATTGGAGCAGCGTAGATTTTAGCTTAAACCTAAAAACGGAGAAAAGAGGTCTGTGCTAAGCAGTAGTAGTAACTGGCCGTTATTTTTTTACTATAGCCTAATATATTCAAAAGTGCTTGAAAAGGCTTATTTCTAAAGATTGTTTTAATTTTCATAGATGTTTTCCCAAAAAAATCCAAGATATGTTCTGCATTCCCTCCCAAGCCCTTCGCTCGGCGCCAAGCTTCATTAACCGAACGCCAAACGACGACGGACCGCGTGTATTTGTGAACGGTGACGAATTGCGCGACAGATAGTTACACCTTGGACATGTGCCAGCATCGGCAGCTTCAAGGTCGCCTGGAGACGCAGTTGCAGGACGTGGGAAAACATTTATAAAACCAAAATGTGTGTGGCATTCTAATAAAAACTATAAAACTAACGGCGTCTTAGTTCACAGTTGATACTTTAACTCGATTCTGCATTTCTTTGGTCTTGTCATTCTCTTGCCCTTATCCTCTAGTGGGGCTGGGACAAAAAAATTCTCTCAGTTCGTAAATTGCTTTATCAACTTGTATAAGATTGGAATATTTATAAACTTTTTATTTGTTTTTATCCTTAACTTTGTCACCTTAGTTTATTAATTACTAGCTTTTACCCGCAACTTTGTTGTCAACTTATTTCTGTAGAATTAATAGGATTTCTATATCCTATATGTTGTACTGGTGTATAAGGAATAATTGTGCCAAATTTCATCGATATTGGCTCAGCGGATTCGCCGTGAAAGAGTAACAAACATCCATTACTCACAACCTTTCCCATTTATAATATTAGTAGGATTAAAGGATGATTCACGCTACACCGTGTCGCGACCGGGCCGTGCTACGGCCGGGGCACGGCCACCGTGCGCCGGCCGTGGCAGTCATTCATGTTACACCGTGCTGTTTGGGTTTATTATTTGCACGACTTATATCTATGTTAAGTAGCTTTTGTAAGCAAGTGATTTCATCTATCGATAGACTTGACGCCTAAGTAAATATGCAGTTTCACAATTTGAATTAGCAGCTATTGCAATTGCCATCGATGATGAAGTATTGGAAATTATTTTATTTGTTATCTAAATACTTAGGATGGCTCATGTCGTAAATCACAGAGCAAATTACACACATTCTAAACAATTTGCATTGTCCATTTTGCTGTTAAGCTGCTAAACTCACTAAGATTTGACGTTGACTGCTCTGCGGGCGCCCGGGCGCATATGTTTATGTTACAACGTGTCGGGGCCGAACCGTGCCGGAGCCGGGAAACAATACCCACCGACATTTCAACGCCGTGCCCCGGCCGTGCACGGCCGGGACACTGCCGGGGCACGGTTAGGCATGAATCACTTCATACCAAAAGTATACCATAATGCTCGACCGTGCCCCGGACGGGGCACGGCCCGGTCGCGGCACGGTGTAGCGTGAATCATCCTTTAAGCTTCGACGTCTTATGCACGCCAACTCAACTCTTCTATATCTACTCTCCCCTTCACATCTTTACACTTACGTTCCGTTTCCCAATACAAATTTTACATTACATTATAATTTTTTCCACGATCATTTAAGCCTGAGGTTAAGCTTTGATTACCAACACTGTCCTTAAGAATATAAAATGATTCATATGTTTTCTAGTCCGTGAATTATATCTTAAATCAAATTTAATCCATAATAATCTTTATTCAAATAAGCTCTTACAAGCACTTTTGAATCGTCAACGATCAATATGATTATTGAAGCTCCAACTGGTTCGGAATGTTGCTCTTATCTAGAAGAACCAGAAAGAAACTCGGCTAATTTTATCATAGACTTGATCGGATTACGTGTCTTGTCTGTGAAGCAAGTTGTCCATTTCAATTTAGTTAATTTTATTCATTGCTCTGAATAAACCGTATGCTTATAAACGGAAACTATCAATACTGCATATTTGGTGTCTACTTTGGTGTTACATATTATAAAAAAGGTCATCTCATCTGTCTGTTTGCGATAAACTGAAAACTACGAAATGGATTTTACCAATAGACAGGGTGATTCACAACGAAGATTAAGTATTACATTTGTAAAAAATCTTGTAAATTAGTTGAAATATGACAAAAAATAATTAAGCCGTTGACAAAATCAAATAATTCGTGTTTCCTTACAAAGATACGTTAAACACGTCTGTATCATATTATTGCGTTAACATTTATAATGTAATCTCGCACAAAATCAGATAAAAACAGGGTTAAGTAATTATCTGACAGTTAAATATACAATTTTGCAGTGCTACTTTTAAATAATCGATTCCGAGAATAGAGAGAGATCAAACGGATTTCAGCGATTCGATTTCGCTAAGTTATCGGTATACCTAAACTATCAAAATATTAATTTGAATATATGCTTAGAATGTTTCATTCAAACTGAAGACAAAGATTTTAATGGAAAAATTGATAGTGCAGAGACAATGGCCTTTTTTTCTTTAAAAATAACGGAAACTTTGTACAAAGTTGGGCGTTTTGTACCCAAGTTTTTTCACTATAATACAAATATTTTGAATTTAAACTATCGTGAGTGGTATTCATAATTAATGTGTAGAAACCGGCTATACTCAAGTCTTATTTTATCGGCGGTTCCCGCCGCGATAACGCTGCGTAAAGAGCCCCGTATGGGCTTGAAACTAATCGGGCTCATCCGATATAATAACACGTGAATATAGCGGGTTACTATTATTTATGAATACAAATATTTTTCGTTACGCTGTGTTATCCGGTATGAATAGAATAGTACCACCATCATTTCTTACCGAGGTGTCGTAAAAGGCGACTAAGGTAAGTCGACCCGCCGTGTGGTATCCGGCTGAGTAGAATAGACCAACCTCATTTCTTACAGAGGTGTCGTAAAAGGCGACTAAGGTAAGTCGACCCGCCGTGTGGTATCCGGCTGAGTAGAATAGACCAACCTCATTTCTTACAGAGGTGTCGTAAAAGGCGACTAAGGTAAGTCGACCCGCCGTGTGGTATCCGGCTGAGTAGAATAGACCAACCTCATTTCTTACAGAGGTGTCGTAAAAGGCGACTAAGGTAAGTTGACCCACCGTGTGGTATCCGGCTGAGTAGAATAGACCAATCTCATTTCTTACCGAGGTGTCGTAAAAGGCGACTAAGGTAAGTCGACCCACCGTGTGGTATCCGGTTAAGTAGAATAGACCACCCTCTTTCTTACTGAGGTGTTGTAAAAGGTGACTAAGGTAAGTTGATGTCAGGCAGGCGGCCGTAAAATACGTAGCCAAATCATGTGACAGCATGTTTATAACATGTCGTGCCGACCCCACTTAGAGTGGGATAAGGGCAGGAAGATGATGACAAATATTTTCCGTTATTTTTCACTTTTTGGTTTAAAACAGTGTTTGTTAGACTATTATCTATTACTCACCTGTGCAATGTCCTTGAGTTGCGCGCGCTGCATCTCCAGGTCGGCGATGCGCTTGAGAGCCACGTCCTCGGCCCGAGAGTGCGCGTCCAGACACGCCCACAGCCGGGACAGCTCCGGCAGCGGCTCCACGCGTGGGCTCGGACTGGACTCTGGGGACTTTATCTGTTGGGGAACAAATAAATAAATATATGGGACACTTACACACACGGTCGTCCGTCCCCAAGGTAACTCAATACTTGTGTTATTGTAGACAGACAACTGGTGAATATATATTTATATATATTGTTAAATGTTAACTTTATTGTTGAACTTAAAAATATACACCCAGGCTTAAAGACCAACTTCTTCTTCCTGCCCTTATCCCACTCTAAGCGGGGTCGGCACAACATGTTATAAATATGTTGTCACATGATTTGGGTACGTATTTTACAACCAGCCGCCTGCCTGACGTCAAAGAAGGTGGTATCTATTCTACTTAACCGGATACCACACGGTGAGTCAACTTACCTTAGTCGCCTTTTAGGTCACCTCAGTAAGAGATGAGGGTGGTGTATTCTACCCAGACGGATACCACACGGCGGGTCGACTTACCTTAGTCGCCTTTTACGACACCTCGGTAAGAAATGAGGGTGGTACTGTTCTATTCAGCCGGATACCACACGGCGTCCAAATTCAAAGACCAACAAATTCATTTATAGAAAATATTCACTCTCGGCGGGAATCGAACCCGCGACCTGCGGAGCTGTAGGCAGGGTCACTACCCCCTGCTCCAACAACAAAACAAACAAAACAAGGCAATTTCACCAACTGTATGCTCTAACTAGCAAGCGCTAGGCGGCTGTGATTAACATAAAAATGGTTAAAGTGGGTCAACCGTAAGTTTAAAGCTAGACATATATGGCGGACTTTTATTAAAAACTTTTACAGGGAAACAATTTTTTAATAAACAGTTATTTAAGCGTCTAACAAGTTATTGTAATATGTGATTTTTTAATAACTATCAGCGTTTACTTAGCACACGCAAGGAAAACTTTAAATTTTGCCGTTTTCGTAATATTTATTATTGCTCCTCTCCTATTCATTTTAGCGTGATGTTTAAAAGCCTATATATAGCCTTTCTCGATAAATGGACTATCTGACACTCAAAGAATTTTCAAATCGGTGACAGTAGTTCCTGAGATTAACGCGTACAAACAAACAAACATTTTAGAGAGATGGTTCTGTGAAATTAACCCGCATGACAAACAAATATATGTTAAATATACTATCATTAGTATCTTAGTAGATGTAAAACAGCATTATAATATAATTCCATTCGGTTACATTAAGTCAGAGCTAACGTGTGCCGGGTAGGAAAACAGTTAAATCTACGCAGCTTTATCGTTTATAAAATTTTAACTCAATAGTATAATAGCGTACTGACAGCCTCCTTTCTATAGATGTTTTAACATGCTGTAATGGCAAACACTGATTGTGTATATATCCTTTAAGAATTTATATGTTGAAGAGAGACAAAGACAGAAAGAGGAATGGAAAGGGGGAATGAGTAAGAGAGGGTTGAAGACAGAGAGAGAGAGAGAGATGCTCGCAATATTTACCTCAAGATGTGTGTCCTTTTGTTCCCGTAGCGAAACATCTTCAGTGCGCTCGGAGCACGAAGCGGAACTGCGTTCGTGCGCGCGCTCCAAACGACGGGTGCGACGGGATACTTTCTCCTCCAGACAACGAGCCTGTTAATAAACAAATCAAATATTTTATTTGTGCATTACAGTGTTAAATAGATCTTATATAAGCAGACAGTACCGTAAGCTACCACACAAGGGTGTACAAAAATTCCTTCCGCCAACTGTTATGACCTTAACTTGATTAACCTTACTAGTATGAGCATAACACATCGGTAAAAACTCGTATATATGTTTATTTTTGCGGTTAATAGTCACACCCACTAACTTTTGTCAATTACAAGGTTTTTTTTTGAAAATTAAGAATTGGAATATGAAAATGTTTTTATATTAGTTAAATATACGAGTATGTCATTTATTTGGAATAACACTTGTAAGACTACTTGATACTTGCATATGTGATACTTATACTCGCACTGATGAACAGGAGGAATGTGTAGGATTCATTACATTAAGCTATACGGGCTTTGTCCCAATAAATTACACACACTGAATAATTTCAAACCGACCAACATTTGAGTACGAAATCGCTGGCTTTCTTCGTTCTGTCCATAACGTTCTGAGACAAATAACGGTTTACGGATCGTAATCCATACAATGGTTTATGACTAATAGTAGAATTGAAAAACAGTAAAAACAAAATAAGAAATCGTTAATATGGACAAATGTTTTGAATACCGCTATATTGTATCGAAACCCGTAATTTAATAAGCCTTGAAGACAATAAAATAAAAAAATATAATTGTCATATAGGTTTTTTATATTTGCATAGACGTTATCACTGTCGCGATTTCGACTACAATATCAAGTAAACATAGCTCAAAGATAAAATATCAATTACTAACAGTCACCGTGATTGATTTTAAATGAGATTGTTTTTCAATAAAAAGCGAATAAAACCAACCATAGATGTTTCTTGTTTATTTTAAAGGTTATTCAATATCAATAGTTGAGTAGGATTAACCTCTAAGTAAGGATGTTTGTCTATTATATTATATCTACGAAAACAATCGTTTTCACGTACCTGCTCCTTAACTTTCTCCAATAACTCCGTATACTTTTCTTCTTCTTGACTACATTTGACGCAGGGCACTTCAGTCTGGTCCATTTTCTCACTCCTCATGGACTCTAGCTCTCCCAACAACGCTCTCATTCTGCTATCTCTATCGTCTATCGTTTTTCTCATCTCCTCTAACTGCACCAGCACTTCTGCTTCCCTGGTTGTTTTCTGTTCCAGTTGGTTTTCTAGGTTAGCTATAATGTCTCTGAGGAGAACAATTTTCTCTTCAGTCGTCTTTAGTTGGTCGTCTGTAGCGGCTTTTTTTGTTTCTAATTCTGTTATTATTTGATTCATTTCACGAGCTTGAGTTTCGAGTTGTTCCACCTGTATGGCAAATTGGATTTCAATTTTTGTTGATAATTAAAATTTGACGACAATTTATTATTGTAATAGTATGTTTTTACTTAAAGCAGTTTACTAATTATACAAAAATTTATATGCATACTTAAATAAATAGTTGATAGTCTCTATTTATGACTTAAAACTCGTATACAATACAAGTTATCCCTATACAAGATTGGCTAGTTACTTAGACTTACCTCTAAGCTACCAGTACTTAGAATATAATACAGAAAGCCTACTTACTATACTGTCGAGAATTACTCAGAAGATAAGAATACGTGGATATAGCTACTTTTCCACTCTGTACAAGACAGTAATGGACTAAATGTAACTAGTAATAAGAATTATATTTTTAAAAGAGCAATCGCCGAGTCTCTTGCTGGCTCTTCTCGGTAGGAACAGCTTTCCGAACCAGCAGTAGAGTTGTCGATTGAAAAGCACTTGTTTACAAGTTTATTTAAATAAAGAATATTTTGAATTTCAATTTAAATACATAATCAGAAACTACTTTACTTGGCAGAAGCAACTGTTAGTTGTTAGAGCGAGAAAAAAACAAGGTAAAAGCCTAAATAAGCAAAGCTACAAGATAAAATACTTACAAGATATTCAACATACATAAATTAGAATAGTATAAATAAATCCAAGAAAATTACAATAGAGATGAACTATAAAACTAATGAGAATATTATTTTGCTATAATCCACGTTAAAAAAAATATGTAATGCTAAATGTAGAGTGTACTATTCGTTCTCATAAGTGATACATACAGAATTTGTAAGAACTCATGGACTACCCGACACCGATTGCACAACAATACTGCACTGCACACATTCACCAAAACAGTCTCAACAATTGTTTCATCCTGTAATCCAAGCATCGCCAGGAGATATACTCGCAGACAAAATCGCAAAGCCTGTCGTGGACTTTATCTCCTGACGATGCTTCAGTTACGGGGCGAAATAATTGTTGAGATTGTGGTGGTGAATGTGAGCAGTGCTTGTGTTATCGGTGTCGGGTAGTGCATGAGTTCTTACAAATTCTGCATGTATCAGGTATGAAAACGAATAGTACACTCTACATTTAGCATTACATATATTTTCTTTTATCGCGGATTATAGCAAAATAATATTTTCATTACTTTTGTATTATGGACCTCCGCAAAGTAACGCCTAATTCTATAAATTAGAGATGAACTACTATATACTAAGTAAACGTGATTCTATAAAAAACATAATTGTTTCTATTGATATTTACAACAAAAATAAAACTAAATGGTACTGAACTCTACGTGGATGATAAAAAATAAAGTGCAACTCACATGTGCATCGTGCTCTCGGCAGTTACATCGCGCGAGGCGCATACAGCGTATCTGGATATATCCCATTCCCATATAAACTAACGAATATACCAAGCTTCCAGTTAATATAACCTTTGTCGCAGTAATATTAATAACCAAAATGTTAATAAAAAGATATGTATCATATATAATACATTAAAAGACGCCTACTGCTGTTGACAATCGAAATATAAAGCTTCAGGTTGCGTTTTTTTTGTTCACTGACAAAAATGAAATCGAACATTGTCAGATTTTTCGACTACTTGGGAACTACTATACTGCGTCCATCATATTATCAGTCTTTTGACAGCTCACGCTCATTAAGTTTTGTATTGCTTACGTACAAATATCATACAAATAATATTTGTACTTTATGGATGGGTACCGCCCACTTAGTGATGTCACACATAATGGTTACTACGATTATGCCACAGATTAAAAATAATCGGTAGAAATCGATATTACGAGTATTAAAAGACATTTAATAACATTATATAAAGTTTTACTTTCTTCTTAGTTAATACATGAATACAAATAAAACAATCAGGATATTTTAATTTATTTTATTAGCACGAGTCGTCGGAATGATAATCAACACTAGACTCCTCCGATGAGGAGTCTTCAGTAGCAGTTATTATTAGCTCTTGTGTAGATAATATATTATCAAACGCAATATCACGTTCCCAATCAGAGAATATTACTCTTTTAGTTCTTTCCACCACACTTGCCCAGTTCTCGGCCGTTACGTGGGTGCAAGCATTTTTTAGCAATTGCAACATTTTATTCGCTGTGAATGGGGGGCTTGTATTGCATCTCGCAGCATGCCCTTTTACTTGTGCCCATATAAGTTCTATTGCGTTGTACTGGCAGTGGTATGGAGGAATCCGAAGAACAGTATGGCCATATTCTGCTGCCATTTCATTGATTACATAGCGTTTTGCTCTCTTTTTGGTTTTTAATATTTTTATTAATTCAACTTTTAACATTGAGTCGTCCACATTTTCTCCATTGTCCCGAAGCCAATTAATTATTTCATGCTTTTTATTAGCCTGTGTTGGCATTTTGTCCATTTGACGGGAGTGGTAGGGCGCATTATCAATAAAAATTATTGATGGTTCTTCCAATGAAATGAGCATTTTTTTGAACCACTCTTCATACACATTTGCATTCATCTCTTCGTGGTAGTCATTTGATTTCTTCGATTTAAATGCCAACAGTGCGTCTTGTACAAATCCTTTTGCTGTACCTGCATGGCAAATGATTAGGCGCTCACCTTTTCCCATTGGTACTGAGGAAGTGGAATCAGCAGTATCATCAGTCCAGAAACGAGATAGTGTGTGGTTAGCGTTGAGCCATGTTTCATCCGTGAAAACAATATTTGCCCAATCTTGTATTTTCTTTGCCTCTCTTAAAAAATCACAACGTGCTATAGCTATATCTGTGCGTTCCATTAATAATTTTCTTTTATTTAACTTTTTATATGAAAAGCCAATTGTGTTCAAAACTTTGACCAAAGAAGATTTTTCACCATGAAATAGATCACTTCTTTTCAAAGAAACAATAAGTTTTCTCAAAGTTGGAATTTCTTTTCTCAAGTAGTAATCTAGTTTACGTAGGTTATCATTAATCGAATTACTTAGGTACGTAATTCGATTAATGATAGCAGGTACTATAATCGGAATGGTATCGCATACGAGAATCTTTAGGACATCACTATCGTCAATCTGTCAAAAGATGGTTAATATAATGGACAGTGTATACTTGAAACAATTGTATTATCGAGTATTGTCGATTACTCTGATTTTTAATCTGTGTTTCAACACAAGTACTGACTGATCATTAAAGACTAAAGTGGAAATAAATATACAAATCTGACAACAAGTAAATGTTTATTATTACGTCTGGTTAAGAAGGTATTAATATTACTTTTTAATATATTTTTTCGTAAAATTATTTGCAGTTAATCCATTAGAAAGATAAAATTTGAAAAATTTTCTTTTAATATTTGATATTTCAATATATTTCGACTTTATAAATTAAAGTTAAAGATACTACATACATGATAGACGTAAAATTATTAAATATATAAATAGTACATATATATTATATATTGGTATTGTTATATTTCTTTAGAAAATATTTATTTTAGTATTGTTATTGTAAAAGTGTTATATACGTACGTGTTAGATTTAGTGAAAGTGCAGATTCATATCACGCGCTTAGTATTGAACTGACCTAATTCAAAATTAGATTTAGATACATTGTAATCCTTATTTCAATGCCATTTATGACATCATGCTGCGAACTTTAAAAAGCTAATGTTTCCTTGCTCTTCAAAGTTATGGGTCTCTTTAACATTCACGAGTTTTGTAGACGTAATTTTTTTTTTAATTTGACAAAACTTGATAGAATACGCAATGAGTATATTAGGGGAAGTTTATAAATTGCGCTCATTACAGAAAAGATGAGAAGTGCGACACTAAGTTGGTATGGTCATGTAATGAGGAGGGATGAAAATCATGTGACCAAAAGAGTTTTAAATATGAATGTAGATGGATGTATGGCTAGAGGGAGGCCAAAAAAAGATGGATGAATTGTGTAAAAAATGATATGCATGTTAAAGGAGTGGCACCAGAGTTGACGAATAATAGAGCAGAATGGAAGAAAACATATTGTGCCGACCCCACTTAGAGTGGGATAAGGGTAAGAGAATGATGCTGATGATGACTTTTTCGAATTTGCAAGATAACAAATTTTTTGAGATCGATCCCTTTAATACTAAGCGTGCGATAAATATTTATTTGCAAACAGAAGATTTAAAAACAAGTTAACATACCTCTCCCAAGATCCTGGCGTTGGTCTGCAGCCGTGCTGCCAGTCTTGCGTTCTCCTCTCGCAGATCCTGCAGTCTCGCTGCGAACTCATCTCTTTCACTCTCCCGTTCTGTAGCCTGTTCTTCTACGAACTGGCGCGTAGAGCGCAGCTGACGATTGGCCGCCTCCAACTGTACAATATATCTTTAATATTAAAATGAGTTAATCTTGTATGTATATAATATTCATAGTCTCAGAAACGGCTCCAACGATTATCATGAAATTCAGTATGTAGGGAGTTTTGGGGGAGAAAACTCGATCTAGCTAGGTTTCATTTAAAAAAGCGCCTCAACGCCTCAACTATTTTTTATTTTTATCTTAAAAAAATTACCGAGGAAAGCTTGGTTATCTAGGGTCTAAACTCTGATACATGATAAAGTGATTGGAAAGGAAAAAAACCCAAAAAATTGGGTGTTATCAATAGAGCGAGAAAATACTTCAAGTCGGTCCATAGACTAGCACTTTATTATGGAACAATCTCCCTTTGGCAGCGTTTCCGGATCGGTAAGACTTAAGCCTAAGCATAACATGACCATAACCTACATAAAGCGTATTTTACACGTTTTTAAAGGACGGCAATGCACTTGCTCTGCGAGGTTCGTGGATTGCGTGATTACATGAGATGAACCGCATCCTCGTTTGCCATCTTATTCCATAAAAAAATGGAAGGGCACATATTTCGAAAAACCTATGGACGTTGTAGCCGCAAGGTGCTAGTGGCGACCCTGCACTTGAAAACGCCATATTGACAGTTGTCTGTCAGCAGCTGAACCGACAACCTCAAAAAATGGATATAGAGGTAGCAAAAGATAATGCTGTGTGGAATTTATTTAAAGAGACTTATGTCCAAAGTGATGTCTTGGAGAGAGAGAGAACTCTGATGGCAAAGCGTATATACTACTAGGTGACCCTGCGATTTTATTCGTGTTAACTTAAAGGTTAAGCACTCTCAATAATACAACTTTTTTTTCCCCCTCTAGAATAGAAATTCTGTTATCCTTTATTTTACGCCGGTGTATAAGGTTTTATCAAGAAATTTTATCAATATTGGTCTAGCGGGTTAGCCGTGAAAGCGTTACTATTCATATAAGCATCAAGCGTAAATATTTCTACATAAAAGGCGTATTTGCATCCATCTCCTTTTGAAAGCAAGTTTAAATAATTAAAGTACTTTAATCGAATATAAATCCAAATTTCTATCGATTGGTACCTTATTCATTTACTTATTATAAATAAAAAATGCTCATCTACTATTAAAAATTGTACTGTCACAATACTTTTATCTACAAAAACTAATTGATACAAGTAAAACTTTTATCATTGTCCTGCCCTAATTCCACTCTAAGCGGGGTCGACAAAATACGTTCTCATTATTCATTCATTCTTATCATTCGCAAACTTTGGAGCTTCTCCTTATAATTCACACAATTCAACCATCTCTCTTTAGGCCTCCATCAGTTATATATCCATCCAAAATAATTTTTGTCACTCGTTTAGTCACATTATTTTCATCCCTCCTCATTGTATGTCCTTCTTCTTCTTTCTCAACCGGTGGACGTCCACTGCTGAACATAGGTCTCCTTAAGGGATCGCCATTGTATGTCCATACCATCTTAATTTTGGATTTCGCATACAAATAACTAAGATATATTACGTGCTTAATATATATTTAGCGGTGCAAACTTTACCTTCCCACAACAGACGCTGTGCACGAGTGGCAAACTTTGACTCTCCTGACGCGTGAAGCAAAAAAAATAATTTTCACTAAAAAACATGTGTTTTTAATTACGTGATAACTATGAGACCCTTTAATTTTTTCTAGGATAAAGGAATCAAATTCGTTTACTCAATATTGACCCTTTTTATTACAAAATACTGTAAGGAAACCTGCGTATCTCTTAAGAATTTCTGAGATATCTTTGGTCTAGATTTCTTAATTGGATTTACTTCGGTCCTATGCGCTTATATGGCCTGACCTGCTCTAGAATCTACTTATATGATAAGATTTGTATATACATATTTATTTACTACAATATTACAATATCATAGTTTAGTATTTAGATTAAATTTGTTTTATATTAAACACAATAGTTTGTAATTCGGCCACATAATAAAGCTTGGTCATTATGGTATCACAGACAATGCGCTTCGACTCGTGGCATCTTATCTTCACAGCCGAATTCAAAGAGTGTGCATTAATGATGTGCAGTCATCTGGATCGGCCTTAGTTATGGGTGTGCCTCAAGGCTCAATCCTAGGTCCTTTTCTGTTTTTAGTATATATAAATGATTTACCGTATTTTACTCAGAGTATATGCGATATTGTACTGTTTGCTGATGACACATCTTTGATATTTAAAATAAATAGAAATGATGACAATTTTGACGAAGTAAACAGTGGTTTGTCGCAGGTTGCTCATTGGTTCAGACAAAATAATTTAGTACTGAACTCAAATAAAACAAAATGGATAGAATTTGTATTACCTAATGCTGCTAAAACAGCAAATAGACTTTTTATAAATAATGTTTCACTAAAAACAGATAATGCAACTGTATTTTTGGGAATGACTTTGGATACAAAACTCCAATGGAGCACACACATAACAACTCTTGCAGGGAAACTCAGTTCAGCGGCCTATGCCGTTCGAAAGATTAGACAGTTTACTGACGTCGAAACGGCAAAACTTGTTTATTTTGCTTACTTCCATAGTGTTATGTCCTATGGAATATTGCTATGGGGTAAATGCGCGGATAATGAAAAAATCTTTGTATTACAAAAAAGAGCCGTACGTGGCATTTACAATTTAAGACCGCGGGATTCCCTGCGAGAGAAGTTTAAGGAAATAGGTATTCTTACATTTGCTTCACAGTATATTTTAAGTAATTTAATTTTTGTATATAAAAATATAAAAAATTATAAAACAATAGGCGATGTATATAATAGACAAAGTAGGAACCGACATAAGCTAGCGGCCCCTGCTTTGCGCCTTGAAAAAGTACGTAAGTCGTTTGTGGGTTTGGGTATAAGATTCTATAATAAAATTCCACAATCAATTTTAACTTTGCCATTACAGCAGTTTAAAAACACTATTAAGGAGAGGCTGCTACAGAAAGCCTACTATACTGTTGAGGATTATTTAGACGATAAAAATGCGTGGATATAAATATTGTTCGACCCTGTACAGGATAGAAACATTAAATGTAACTAGCATTAAGAATTGTATTTTTTTTTTTAAAAAAGAGCAACCGCCGAGTTTCTTGCTGGCTCTTCTCGGTAGGAACAGCTTTCCGAACCAGCAGTAGAGTTGACGATTCAAAAGCACTTGTTTACAAGTTTATTTGAATAAAGAATATTTTGAATTTGAATTTAATGCGAAAAGGAGATAGCAACCTTGAAAAGCTGATCATTATTAACAAGAGACCACGAGTCCGGTAGCGAATCGCCGGCCAACACGATGGTGACCAAGTGAATGAAGTCACCTCCTCATCCAAACTCTACCGGAGACCGAAATAGATAGAGGCAGGTCAAACGAAAGAAGGGTTCAGGTGACCACGATCAGTAAAGAGGGACCGATTGAAGAAGAAGAATATTTATTTATTGACTCACATACAGGTTACATTAAGTTAACAAAATAATAAGTTTATATTTTAATTATACTTAAAACATCGATTATATCTACTTTGTTAATGATTCTGTTGATGTTGATGATAAAGTTATTACATTAGAATTACTATGGAAGGAGACTGACGCCTGAACTAGGATTCCCTGTATTTAAGGTCGCCAGAGACTTCCTTACAAAAAATATAGACCAAGTTATACTATATTATAATACCAATAATATAGTAAACAGTAAGTAGTAGATTCTCTTAAGAAACGCGGATTACAGCAAAATAATTCTATTGTATTGTTAAACTTTTGTAATTATTATATAGAAAAAAAATATATTATATGAAAAATGCAGAAAAAAAAGAATGTATATATGTACGTGTGTGCGTGGGTATATATATATATATATATATATATATATATATATATATATATATATATATATATATATATATATATATATATGTGTGTGTGTGTGTGTATGTACAAGCTGTGATGTACAAGTGTATGTACAAGCTGTGATGGCCTAGCGGTGCGACCGTGTGAATCTCTAGAGAGGATCATGGGTTCAAACCCGGGCAGACACCAATGAGTTTTTCTATTAAAACTTATGTGTCTAATTGATAATTGCAATTTATCACACGCTTTTTGGTGACGGAAAACATCGTGAGGAAACCTGCATATCTCTAGAGAATTCTGGAGATACGTGTAACGTACCAATCCGCATTGGAGCAGCGTGGTAGGTCTCAGCTCCAATCCTTCTCTCCAATAACGGAGAGAAGAGGCCTATGCCCAGCAGTGGGATAGTAACAGGCCGCTGCTTACTTACTTGTGTGTATGTGTATGTGAGGAAGAAGGTTAACTGAGATGTAGTAACTCTTCAAGCCCGTTCCACTGACCTGTTGGTGCAGATCGTCCCGGTCTCGCAACGCAGCGTCCAAGTCGCAGGCGAGCCGCGACAGTTGCGTGCGCGGCGACACGGCGTCGTCCAGCGAGCGGCACGCTGCAGACAGCGCGCCCGGCGCCGCGCCCGTGCCGTATCTACGAACGGATACGTACTGAATTAATCAATACTCATCCTCCCGCTCTTATCCCACTCTAAGTGGGGTCGGCAAAACATATTATAAACATCTTGTCACATGATTTGGCTACGTATTTATTTATTTATATGCTACATTTATATTTTACGAACATTACACATATCTCCGTAATTACGCCGTGTGGTGTCCGGCTGAATATAATAGTACCACCCTCATTTCTTGCCGAGGTGTCGTAAAAGGCGACTAAGGTAAGTCAACCCGCCGTGTGGTATCCGGTTCAGTAGAATAGACCACCCTCTTTCTTATCGAGGTGTCGTGAAATACGACTGAGGTAAGTTGACGTCAGGCAGGCGGCCGGTCGTAAAACGCAGCCATATCATGAGACTGCATGTTTATGGCCATTGTTGTTGGCCATTTCGTGTTTTACGTAAGGATTATATGAGAGCATGTTTATGGCATGGCATGGTTGTGCCGACCCCACTTAGAGTGGGATAAGGGCAGAAAGATGATGACACATATCTCCATAATTCTCTAGAGATATGCAATTGTCCTCGCGATGTTTTCACGATCACGATCGTAAATGTTATTGTCGATAATAAAATTAAAAAAACGTACAAAATCATACTTGTTTATATATAGCTCTGCATGTTGTCTTTTAAATATGAAATACTCAAAAAAAAGAGTAATTTTGTTTTCATAATTGATATTTTAATGTCGTCGGTGTCTGCCCGGGTTTGAACCCTTGGCCTCGAAAGAGTCGCGGTATTACCGCTGGGCTACCACAGATTATCAATATGGTACAGTGAAATAATATACAAAGTTTTTATTTATACTGTTCGCAAGTAAAGCGTCCACTCACCCCTCAGCGATGACGTCCGAGTGCGCCCGCTCCCCGAGCAGCTGGGCGATCTTCACCATCGCAGCCTCCAGGTCGGAACGAAGCAGGTTCTCGCGCTGCAAGCACTCCGACATCGCCTCCTCCATGTTCTGAAACACAACATTTTCATGAGATAAAGTATACAAAATAGTAACCACTAATACTACATTATATTGCATTACATAAAGTACCTGGGTAACCGAGCCTTAATAGGTAATTTTTTAAATGATGTAAAAAAAATTGAAAAGAAAAATGAAAAAATAGTAGGGCAGGTGGGGCTCGATCCTATTTTCACCTCTCTAGTTAGGCTTGGGTAAAAAATATCGATATTTTATCAGAAAATAATCGATATAAATCAGCGATATCTTTTCCCGCGATATATCGACTTTCGATATTTATTTTTAGATATCAAAATCGATATATTTTTTAAAGTTCTGCTGTCTGCTTTTGCGTCACATCATGTATTTGACTTTTTTACAAATCTGATGTCTTAAATTAAGAAAAAGAGTAAATAGGCAGTGTAGTAAAACACAAATAAAAATTACAGTCTATATACAGTATAGACTGTAATTATTATAATAAAATATTCGAAATTTTAAAGCAAATTTTGCTTTAAAATTTCGAATATTTTTGCAATTTTTATAGATAATCGCTTATTGCACAGACAATATCGATATATCAACATATCGATATATTTAGTCAATACTTATCTTTATATTTGAAAAACATCGATACGATATATATCGATATTTTTTCCTCATTTGCCCATCCCTATCGCCTGTTTCCAAATAAACTACCATGATTTCACGTTTGACAGCGAAAAATTGTGATTGTATTCAACGTAAATTTAAAAAAAATTTAGAGCCCGAAGACAGGGATAAAACTAAATTTTTTTTTAATAAAACTAATCTAGATCGATTTTTCTCCCCCAAAACAAAGTGATAACAATAAAAATGCTCACCTTCCTTAGTAGTTCGCAGCTATCGCAGCACTTCTGTCCATAGTCTATCTCCTGATTCATCTCGGCAACTTGGACCGCGCTAGATTCCAGCATCTTCGCCTCCTGGCGTACCTCTGTGGAAAACGATACAAAATACTATATTAAAAAATATATATATTTGTTTGTCAATATACATCACCATCATCTCCTCTCTTGCTCTTATCCCACTTTAAGTACGGTCGGCACAACATGTTATAACAATGTTGTCACATGATTTTGCTAGGTATCTGCCTGCCTGACGTTAACTTACCTTAGTCGCCTTTTACAACATCTCGGTAAGAAATGAGGGTAGTCTATACTATTAAGCCGGATACCACACGGCGGATATATACTTGAGTCAAATTTGCGAGATGATCTTGATACAGTATCAACGACCCACAACCTTTTATTTCGTAAATTAAAGAAGCGGCCTTTAGTATCCTACTGTCGAACAAATAGTTCAAAACCCACCACACTTCGAATGCGAATTAGTACGTTACACGCACTCCAAAAATTCGCCAGAAATAACAATTTACGCACAATTTATGCCCGAAACAAACGTGATGATTGTACTCGTAAATATCAATAAGAGAGGTTTTTATAAAACAATCATTTCGAAACAGCATAAATTAGCATAAATAAAATTAACCTCAAACCTTTGCCTGGATTATGAGGTTTCGGATTTTCCCTATTTCTTTTCCTTCCTCTCTCTCTACTCTCTCTATCACATTTTACACAGCGTTATATTACACAGCGTTGTGTGTAGCGTTTAACTGTCTCCACCTCTTTTGCAGGCTGAAGTAGCCTATAAAAGGGTCTACAGTCCAAGCTTTATTTGATTATTAGTGTTACTGATTGTAACCAGTTAGTGTCCTAAATAATTTCGTAAATACAAAGTCTTCAGCTTCTATGTCTGTTACCAGTCTCTGGCAATGTCTGTCTGTTGTCTGTTGATTTTCAAGGATAATCAGTAGGAGCAATATTGATAAAAGTTACTACAATAGACATTTACCAGTACATACCGGACTAAAAGATTGGATAAATATTCCCATAAATACTTAATAAAGGTATTTTAACATTTAAGTTAACGCAAATAAAGTGGCTCAACTAGAAAAAAATGTACTCACTACTGGTAGTAAGTCGCGCAGATAGCTCGAGCAGCTCCTGCGCCTCATGCCTCAGCCTCTTCAGCGAGTGCTCCAACTCGTTCTTGATGTCCACGCTGATGTCCCTCTGCTGCTGCAGGAAGCCCACCACTCCCTCCTCGTCCAGGGACACGAGGATCGAGTCCAGGTCCGGTGCAAAGTGGACGTGCTTCCCGCGGGACACGACACTCGTGTCGAGCTCTGTTTGGTTAGGGCTCGACGGGCGAGACTCCACGTCTATTGTTCTATTTAAAAAATACAACTGGTTCACACACGGCTTATTCTATTGAAAAGACTTCATTTCGTAGTAAGTAAATAAGTAGCGGTCTATTACTATCCCACTGCAGAGAATAGGCCTCTTTTTTCCGTTTTTAAATATATATATATAAATAAATAAGATATGCAGGTTTCCTCACGATGTTATCCTTCACCGAAAAGCGTGTGATAAATTGCTACCACAGCTTGTAAATATCGTGAGAAAACCTGCGTATCTCTATAGAATTCTGTGGCTGAGTGTTTGTGTGTATAATATAAATATATAAACTACTACCAGAGAAAAATTCCACGAATCCTACTAATATTATAAACACAAAAGTTTTTGAGTATGGATGTATGTTTGGTACTCTTTCACGGCGAATTCGCTGAATCAATATCGATTAAATTTGGGACAATTATGCCTAACACACAGGGGCTATATATAGGCTATAGACATCAACAATATATAGGCTATAGACATCCTTTTAATTCTACAGGAATAGGGTGACATTGAAAAGCGCCATCTATTATCAACCTATCACGCATCAACAGTCCACGCGAACGAAAGTAAGTTTAAGCTAGTGAAACCATAAAATACAAGCAGAATTTTTCTATTCATGCTAAATATAAAATAAGACTAAATATAAAAAAAAGAATCTAAGATTATCTTCAGTACCAAATTATACCACTATTATGACGTGTTGTCGAATAATGTTTATTTAAAGTTCATCTTGAATAATAACCATCGGTTAGCTCAAGATGTTGTCTATAGGTGTTCTAGAGTTAAATTTCGCAAGTCTCTCTCGCTTTGCCCGTTGGCAAATTGCACCAAATTAATAACCAGCCGCTGGCTCATTGCCAGCTCCGTGCATCTTGAATGCATCCTATAATATAACGTTTTCCTAGAAACGTCCTAACTGTTTGTGTGAAACAAAATAACGCGTTTGCGTCTCAATAAATTCGTGTACGCGTATATATATTTGGAATAAGCGAAACATATCATATTATGGTAACTGGCAAATTGCATTGGGATGATTGTGATGTATTGTACGTAAGTTATTTCAAGTTATGCTTTGTATTCTAGTAGACTTGAATCCTCGAATTACCCTATCGGAACGATTTCTTTATAATAAAAAAACCTGCTAGGTCTTATGAGATAATTTCTGGTATCAGGTATGACAACAAATTGTCCACACTACATTTAGCATTATATATATTCTATTATATAGACATAAAGAAAAGACATAATTATAGAGTAGTGGTTCTTGCCAAAAACCAGTATGCGAGTCAAAGTTGGCATTGCACTGGGGATCTTACCGGTCGTTCAGCAGCGGCCCCAGCAGGTGCGCCAGCACTGTGCGGTTTAGCTCGTCTTCAGCGCTGGCGCAATACGCGACCAGCTGCGTGACCGCACGCTGGAGCGTCGCCGCGACACGCCGCAGACCGTCTCTGGAAGGAAACAACAATTAATTTAGTACTAAATATAATAATTTTAGATTTTTTTAACATTCCCAGAGTATGACCTGAATCCAGCAAGCCATTTACGATCCCTTCGAAGGTCTCCGTACACACCGATACTTCCCTATGACAAACGTCTTTCTAAAGTGTACCCACTAAAGCTAGCTATTGGATATACAAGCTAACTCTGATAATTGGTAAGATAGACATTTAACTAACGTTCACATGAAATTCGAGGCCGAAAATTTTATTTCAATTTTGTCTTATTTCGAATCCCGATATCTCTCAATCTCATTCTCGATCAAACATTCTTTATGTCACCTTTTTGCTTAAAGAATGTATTTAATTAGTAATAGAAGCTCTATGTAGCAATATGTTAAGCAGATTACCAAGACTGCCCTTTAGATATCCATTGCAAGAGTTTAACTCTAGCATTTGTCAACTCTAGTATATTTGCGTCACCATTGAGTTCATTTTAAAACAAAAGTGAAGAAGAAGTGCTTTTCCAAGGTGTCATAGCTGGACCGTTAAGAATTCAAATCTCGAGCCCATGAGTTTTTCTGTTAAAACTTATTTTTCCAATCGATACTTGCAATTTAATACGCGGCTCTCGATAAAAAGGAAAAGCATCGTAACGAAATCTGCATATGTCTGGAGTATTCTTGGAATATATGTAATCTGCCATAATGGTGGGCTCACGACCTCCATTATTGGTGAAACGATGCAAGGAGGAGATGTAATCTCCCAATCTGCATTGAAGCAGCATCATAGGTAACATATAAGCGGACCCCTTTTCTTTAAAAAAAAGAGATAAGGAAGGCCGTTAATTAAATTATTTGACTTTACCGCGACACATATACTACAGCTATCAATCTGTCCGTCCCACAATAAATACTGTACCTCTCCTTGGTGACCTCTTCAAGCTGTCGGTTCTGGTCAAAACTGTAATTCCGCCGCTGCCGCCATTTGTCCGCCTCGCCAGCCGCTTCGTCGCGGATATTAGACAACTGTTGATAGAAAAATAACTTTTTACATACAATATAATAATTATTTATATAATATCGGCATAGGAAATAGTCAAACGATATTTATGTAAGTGTTTAATACCGGATATGAATATAAAACTTAGAAGAAACGGAGTTATCAAGTAGTCAATAGCTTAAGTAGGGGAGGTGCCATTTGAGTGTAATTGTGCCATTACCCTTAAAAAGGGAGAAATATTCTTATTTAATGATGATATTGTTATGAAATAATCATCATCATCCTCCTGCCCTTATCTCACTCTAAGTGGGGTCGGCACAACATGTTATAAACATGCTGTCACATGATTTGGCTGCGTTTTTACGACCGGTCGCCTGCTTGACGTCAACTTACCTTAGTCGTATTTTACGACACCTCGGTAAGAAAAGAGGGTGGTACTATTCTATTCAGCTGGATACCACTCGGCGTATTGTTATGAAATAATGAAAATAAGTAAATTTTTCACAACATATTATTAGGTAACAAGCCAACCCGCCCTGTTATTACGAATATATGTAAAGTAAGGTAGTAGAAAACTTGTTTTAAGTGAAGAAAGCTTTAGTTTAATTCATTAATGAGGAGGGATGAAAATGAAAACCAAACGGGTGTTAAATTTGAATGTGGATGGATATGTGCCTAGAGGGAGGCCTAAAAAGAGATGGTTGTATTGAAGTATGACATGCATATAAAAGGAGTAGCACCAGAGTTGACGAATGATAGGAGAGAATGGAAGAGAGAAAAACATGTTGTGCCGACCCCACTTAGAGTGGGATAAGGACAGGAAGATATATATTGCCATTCAATATCCATAAAACGGGAAATAATTGTAAAATTCTAAGGTTGCTAGGTAGTTATATTACAAAATACAATAAATACAAAATTTGACACATTGTAAACTAATATAATAAATAAATAAATATATGGGACATTTACACACAAGGTCGTCCGTCCCCAAAGTAAGTAACTTAATACTTGTGTTATGGTAGACAGACAACTGGTGAATATATACTTATATATGTTTTAAATACATACTTTAATACAAATATACACCCGGGCTCAAAGACCGACAAATTCATTTATAGAAAATGTTGGGCGTCGGTGGGAATCGAACCCGCGACCCGCGGAGGTGAAGGCAGTGTCACTAGCCACTGCGCCAAGGGGCCGGGCCACAAAATAATTTAAAGCTTTTTTAAGCTTTCATTCAACTTGCAATGTATGTACGCTTCGCGTGGAATCTTGCAAGTAAAATTTGACCCACTTTCTAGGGTCGGATTGAGATGAAATTTTATATATTGGTCAAGTCTTGATGACAATGCCTCATGTTGTTCCCAGTATTGGTCCCAGACGAGGGAACTACTCAACGGTTAACAGTAGGGATTTCGTTAAAAGCTTTTTTTAACTTAACTTTTTTCATAAACTCATTATAAGAAAATACAAAATATCGTACCATAAACTTTCTCAGCATAACCATGTTGCAACAGTTACATCTTGGACACGACACTTTACACATCAATTGACACTAACACTCACTTCACTACATTAATGTCTGATAAACGCGTCATTTTATAGAAATCTCAATTTATATTTTAAACCTGGATCATCGTCAAAAATTAATTATGACGCCATCTAATATTATAGGATTAGCTTTTACCCGCGACTTCGTTCGCGTGGACTGTTGTGTGATGGGTCGATAATTGATGGCGTTTATGTCATCCTATTCCTGTAGAATTAACAGGATTTCTATAGCCTATATGTTATCCCAGTGCATAAGGAATAATTGTATCATATAAGGCGACTAAGGTAAGTCGACCAGCCGTGTGGAGTCCGGCTGAGTAAAATTGACCACCCTCATTTCTTAACGAGGTGTCGACTGTGTGTATATACATATATATATACATTTAACTATTAAAGATATTTTATAATATTTATTTAATAGTAGTAGTATTTTCTTTTAATTATTTTAAATATATATTATATAATTTTTTAAATTAATATCTAATTTTCTTTTAATAATTTAGACTGTAAGGATGGCATATGCACACAGTTTTATACTATCGCAATGCCATCCTTGCAAATGTAGCATATATGTATATATAAATAAATAAATAAAATAAATAAAGATAATTCCGCCTAATTCTTTGAATTATAACAGTCATAGCTGACTGACCAAAGTCGAATTTCTGATTTGAATGTAAATATTTAGGGTCCCGCTATAAATAATTGTTTAGACTCCAATATCTAACTGATATAGGTTATCTGCTCTTGACATTAGCTTGTAGCTCCGACCTTGATTGCTATTTAAAGCTAACCAACGCGTCGATATCACGCACAAATTAATGTTTCGGCACTTCAAATGTATATATTATTTCTTAACCTTATATTACGTACTGCATAAATTTTCATCAGCCTCATGCCCTTATCTCACTCTAAGTGGGGTCGGCAGAACATGTTTTAAACATATTACATGATTTGGCTATTATACGACCGGCCGCCTGCCTCATCATGACGTCATCTTACCTTAGTTGTCTGTCACGACATATCAGTAAGAAATGAGGGTGGTCCATTCTTTTTAGCTTTAACATTCACTAATGTAAATCCGCCGTGTGGTATCCGGCTGACTAAAATAGTAACACCCTCATTTCTTACCGAGGTGTCGTAAAAGGCGACTAAGGTAAGTCGACCCGCCGTGTGGTATCCGGCTAAGTAGAATAGACCAACCTCATTTATTACAGAGGTGTCGTAAAACGCGACTAAAGTAAGTTCGTCCACCGTGTGGTATCCGGTTTAGTAAAATAGACCAACCTTCTTTTTTACCGAGGTGTCGTAAAATACGACAGAGGTAAGTTCACGTCAGGCAGGCGGCCGGTCGTAAAAACGCAGCCAAATCATGTAACAGCAGTAATGTTTATAACATAAATAAAACATAAAATAAAATAAATAAAACATGTTGTGCCGACCCCACTTAGACCGGGATAAGCGCAGAAAGATGAATCACTACCTAATGTAAATAATTAAATAAAATATCTAATCAGAGGCATATCCTATCAATAATAAAGCAACTTATTCTAAAGTCTTATAAAATGTTTTAAAGCACGTATTACTTTCTCAATAAACAATAACTTTGTTATCTTATAGTACACTAATTTTATATCATTCAAATTTAAATTTAAATTCAAAATATTCTTTATTCAAGTGGACTGTTTACAGTACTTTTGAATCGTAAAGAAGTATCCGTAAAGAAGCTACCACTGATTCGGAATTTTGATCCTACCGAGAAGAACCAGCGAGAAACTAAGCTAAGCTAATCCTTTAAAAAAAAATTACAATTTGATAGATTATTAATAATAGAATAAGGCACTTTAGTATTTTATACTTCCGTCTCCGGCTGAGTAGAATAGACCAACCTCATTTCTTACAGAGGTGTCGTAAAAGGCGACTAAGGTAAGTTGACGTCAGGCAGGCGGCCGGTCGTAAAAATCCAGCCAAATCATGTGACAGCATGTTTATAATATGTTGTGCCGACCCCATTTAAGACGGGATAAGGGCAGGAAGATGAATCACTACCCAATGTAAATAATAAAATAAAATATCTAATCAAAGGCATATCCTATCAATAATAATGCAACTTATTCTGAATTCATATAAAATGTTTTAAATCACGTATTTCTTTCTAAATAAACAATAACTTTGTTATCCTAAAGTACACTAATTTTATATCATAATAGTATGATTTACTTTAGTGTTTCATACTTTATTAATTTCATATCAAAACAATGCTAACTTGCCGGTGTTAAATTAAATAATATATTCACCACAAATGAATTATATAAATCATTCAAATTCAAATTCAAAATATTCTTTATTCAAGTGGACTGTTTACAGTACTTTTGAATCGTCAAATGTTTTAAAAAAGCTACCACTGATTCGGAAGTTTGATCCTACCGAGAAGAACCAGCAAGAAACTAAGCTAACTAAGCTAAACCTTAAAAAAAAATATTACAATTGGATAGATTATTAATAATAGAATTAGGCACTTTAGTATTTCATACTATATTAATTTTATATCAAAACAATACTAACTTACCGCTGTTAAATTAAATAATATATTCAACACAACTATCCACAGTTAAAATGTCAAATTAACTGCTACAACAATCAAATAATATACTTTACTCTATTACATTTGAGTTAAAGAGGGTAGGCGTATTAAAATATCAGCAGTAAACAAGTTGCATATCGTAAGGTATTTAGAAAAATCGAGTATTATTTATTATCAACTTATATATGTTAGTCACAAAAATCATTTTTGCCTGCACTTATGCCACTCTAAGTCAGCACAACATGTTACAAACATGTTGTCTCATAATTTCGCTATGTATATTAGGACCGCCCGCCTGCCAGACGTCAAATTACCTTAGTCGTATTTTATGACACCTCGGTAAGAAAGAGGGTGGTTTATCCTACTCGAATGAATACCTCATGCTGGGATAACTTACCTTAGTCGCCTTTTACGACACCTCAGTAAGAAAAGAGGGTGGTCTATTCTACTCAGTCAGATACCACACGGCGGGTCAACTATCTTAGTCGCCTATTACGACATCTTAGTAAGAAATGAGGTTGGTCTATTCTACACAGCCGGACACCAAACGGCGGACAATAAGCATTTTGTGTTTAACGTAATTATTTATTTTTGAAAAATTTCTGTTTTAAACCTTCCTCAAAAATTACTTCTACTTTCTTTTATCAATTAATCTTTTAGTAAAAACTGTACAATACTCACTACAGAAACTACGGAATTTGTTTTATAATAAGTATATAATATAGATATTTTTCGTTATTTTTCATTTTTAAGTGAAAACGTGTTTTTTATACCCTTCTCTCCAGGAACGGAGAGAGGAGGTCTATGCCCAGCAGTGGGATTGTCACAGGCCGTTACTTTACTTTTATATGTATATGTATTATTTTTATTGTCACAAAACAGAACTCTGTGCGCACATAGGTACAAAGACAAGCTCATTTATTTAATAACAACTTTCCTTACTACTTGAGCATCCTGCATCGTTCGTAAACACGCAACAAAATAAACCCAGCTGCGTACGGAAATAAAATCTATGAAAAAAAAACCAACCATGTTTAGTTCGTCGCGCGCCCGTTTTATCTGCCAAGCGTATTGTTAACTACTATTTTGAAATCTGCGCCACACACATTGGGAATGACTTTTGGTACAGTTCAAAAGAAATTTAGGTCATCATGCGTTTTGCCAATGCTTTATGTACAATAGGCCTTGTTTGAAGATTTGTTGCAAATATTAAGTTTCGAATATTATTCTGTGTAAGTGCTGTGAATTAAATAATGTTAAGGTGGATGTGTAGTGTGATAAGACTGGATCAAATAGATCAAATAGTAAATCTATACTAATATATAAAGCTAAAGAGTTTATTAGATTGTTTGAACGCGCTGATCTCAGGAACTACTGGACAGATTTAAAAAATTCTTTTAGTGTAAGATAGTACATTTATCGAGGAAGGCTACAGGCTATATAACATCACGCTAAGATGAATAGAAGAGGAGCAGCAATAAAAATATAACATAAACGGCAAAATTTAAAACTTTCCTTGCGTGCGCTAAGTAAACGGTGAAAGTTATTCAAAAATCATGTATTACAAAATTGTTCCCCTCTAAAAGTTCTAAATAAAAGTCCGGCACAGCATATGTCTAGCTTTTAAGGTTAACCCACTTTAACCATTTTAATGGATATCAAAATAATATATAACGCCCACGTGGAAAGATTAAAACAATCTTTACACGCAGGCGGAGTCGCTGGCGATTGCTAGTGGAATATATACATCAACAAACAGCGTCTCCTATAAAAGTGTCACCACTTACACTAAAACAACCCTTAACAGGAGCGCAGTTGTGATCAAATTTGATTGTATTTATACAGATTTCAGATATTACGTCTGTATTAGAATGAACACGAATATGTCTGTAAACAATCGACTGGCTCGTTGGGGCAGTGGGTAGTGACCCTGCCTTCAGCTCCACGGGTCGCGGGTTCGATTCCCGCCGAGGGCCAACATTTTCCTTAAATAGATAAAGATTGTTTTAATCGTTCCACGTGGGCGTTATATATTATTTTGATATCCATTAAAATGGTTAAAGTAAGTTAACCTTAAAAGCTAGACATATGCTGTCGCGGACTTTTATTAAGAACTTTTAGAGGGGAACAATTTTGTAGTACATGATTTTTGAATAACTTTCACTGTTTACTTAGCGCACGCAAGGAAAGTTTTAAATTTTGCCGTTTTCATAATATTATTGCTGCTGCCATGCTATTCATCTTAGCATGATGTTATATAGCCTATAGCCTTCCTCGATAAATGGACTGTTACACTGAAATAATTTTTCATATCGGTTCAGTAGTTCCTGAGATTAGCGCATTCAAACAATCAAACAAACAATCTCTTCAGCTTTATATATTAGTATAGATATTAAATCACGCATTACAGACATACTCGTGGTCAGTGTTTAATATAGACGTAATATCTCAAATCTGTATAAATACAATCAAATTTGATCACAACTGGACTCGTGTTAAGGGTTGTTTTAGTGTAAGTAGTGACACTTTTATAGGGGACTCTGTTTGTTGATGTATATATTCCATATCCTGTTCGGTTCAACATAAACAGATGTAAATAGTTTTAAAGAAACAATAAGATATTCCGTTAAGTACACTCGAGAGATATATCGCACCTGCTACCTACTAAGTTTTATTATCGTTCATAAAATTTACAACTATAGATTTTAATAGTAGATTTTAAACTTTCGCGATTCATACTAATTAAAATATAAACAACCGGGTCACATCACGATAATCACGTTACCTTTGTATAAGGTTCGACGTTTCGGCAGAGTTTGTGAGCACGTTGGATGCAACTCTGCCGAAACTTCGAACCTTATACAAAGGTAACGTGATTATCGCGTTGTGACCCGGTTGTTTATATTTAAAATATATATTTTAATTTGACACCCGATTTGTTTATGGATAAGTGAATGAAAGAAAGTTAAAGGAAGAATGTTTTAAACATGTTTATCTGGATTTCGATCTGTATTAAGTACAGTATTTGTTACTAAAGGACTATAGATATATTATAAAAATGTTTTATCCCGCCATAAGTGGGGTCAGCACAACATGTTTTAAAAATGTTACATGATTTGGCTATTTTTTACGACCGGCCGCCTGCCTGACGTCATCTTACCTTAGTTGCCTGTCACGATATATCAGTAAAAAATGTGGGTGGTCTATTCTACTCAGCTTGAACGTCGAGTGGTATCCTGATGAGTAGAATAGACCACCCATATTTCTTACCGAGGTGCCGTAAAAGACAGCAAAGGTAAGTTGACCCACCGTGTGGTATAATGGTTGAGTAAAATAGACCACCCTATGTCTTACCGAGGTGTCGTAAAATACGACTAAGGTAAGTTGACGTCAGGCAGGCAGCCGGTCGTAAAATACGTAGCCAAATCATGTGACAGCATGTTTATAACATGTTGTGCTGGCCCCACTTAGAGTGGGATAAGAGCAGAAGGTTGATGATCGTCGAGTCAATTAGGTCGTGCTTAACTTAAAATAACTAAACGGAGTTATTTAGTTAGTTCACTAAGCGATAGAGCGACTTAGAAAGATGGTATACAAATGTATTTAATTAAGGTATCGTGTAAACTGGTTTCTAAGGATAAAGTCAGGGTTTATCGCGACAAGTAATATGTTAAAATACCCTCATTGCTATTTTATATATTTTTTTAATTATAAGGTAATTTTATTATTTGATAAATTAGCTCGGTATATAAGCTTAAATTGTAACAAATTTCATTTTTATTGCAACTGATTTGATTTGAGCGTTTCAGACGACTTTCGCATATACATTTATTATGTATTATTCCTAGCTTGGCGATAATTTTGCCAGAATAGAGAATAATCCACGCGTGATCCCCCTCTGTACCAATTTATAATCAATAGGCACCACGCAGGGGTTACAGATTTTGAATTTGGGACGCGTAAAAGACCGACGCGCTTTACGGGACAAATATAGGGACATCAGAGTTTATTATCTCTTTAGAGCTCAGACAGACTAAGGAAATATCGGACAGATTTCGGATAAAAAATGAACAGTCAATAAAAAGTGTCGTTGATGGTCCTCCCAAAATAAATCCTACTAATATTATAAATGCGAAAGTTTGTGAGTACGGATGTATGTTTGTTACTCTTTCACGGCGAATCCGCTGAACCTATATCGATGAAATTTGGTACAATTATTCCTTATTCACTGAAATAACATATAGGTAGGCTACAGAAATCCCGTTAATTCTACAGGAATAGGATGACACCGTAAAGCGCCATCTATAATCAACCTATCGCACTACAATAGTCCACGCGAACGAAGTTGCAGGTAAAGTAACGGCCTGTTACTATCCCACTGCTGGGCATAGGCCTCCTCTCTCCATTTTTGGAGAGAAGGGTTGGAGCTAAGACCTACCACGCTGCTCCAATGCGGATTGGTAGGTTACACATATCCCAAGAATTCTCTAGAGATATGCAGGTTTCCTCACGATGTTTTCCTTCACCGAAAAGCGTGTGATAAATTGCAATTATCAATTAGACACATAAGTTTTAATAGAAAAACTCATTGGTGTCTGCCCGGGTTTGAACCCATGATCGTCTCTAGAGATTCACACGGTCGCACCGCTAGGCCATCACAGCTTAAGCTGTGAAGTTGCGGGTAAAAGCTAGTAAATAAATAAATATACTTAAATTTTACTTTTTGGGCAAAGTTATACATATTACCATATTTGACATCATCTACAGTATATATTATTTTTATACTATGGAACTCCGCAAAGTAACACCAAATTCGATAAATTTAGCTTACACTTAATTTAACACAAACAAACATACATGACGTCATCGTTTTATCTTTGTATTGTATGGGTAAGGTGAAAGATCATTCGGAATGTAAACATGTTGAAATACTGATAAGACCTATACATCTATACTAATATATACAGCTGAAGAGTTTGTTTGTTTGATTGATTGTTTGAACGCGCTAATCTCAGGAACTACTGGACCGATTTGAAAAATTCTAAGAGTGCAAGATAGTCCATTTATTGAGGAAGGCTATAAGCTATATAATAACATCACGCTTAGATGAATAGGAGAGGAGCAGCAATAAAAAAATATTCTGAAAACGGCAAAATTTTAAGCTTTTAGTGACAGTTATTCAAAAGCCATAATTAACTCTTGTTATGTTCAAAATTTCAATTCAGGAAAAAAATTGCGATAATGATTTCATGCGGGCAAAGCTGCTGACACAGCTAGAGTATCACTACATATTATAAAACAAAGTCACATATATCGTATGTACGCATAAAACTTTAAAACTACGCAACCGATTTTGATGCGGTTTTTTTTAATAGATAGAGTGATTCAAAAGGAAGGTTTGTACGTATAATAACATTTAATACGAAGAAGAGAAATACTGTAATTTTTGAGGTTACTGTAAATAATTACATTTTATTCCACTTACATTGCAAACGCAGGCTAAACCCTACGAGATTTATCAAATTGATGTACTAAGTATTTGTAAACCATGAAAAGGTCTACAGATAAGTCCGCGATGGTATATGTCTATCTCTTATGGATAACCCACAATAGCAGTTTTTTTCATTTACTTTTTACGAAAAATGATGCCTTATGTTCAAAGCAATTTTTATACAATACAGCATTAATCCTTATCCAATTAGGTACCTTAAATAAATTGTTGATTTAATATAGATCAATATTGCCGTTTACAGCATGTAATTTAAGTGAACATTTTCGGAGATATTACAGATTTAAAATCCCGCGAGGAGGCCGCGCTTCGACCTATAGCACTTCGCATTTAACAGCTATATGTCGTTGTTTCAGGAGTTTATTTAATGACAAGAAAACTGTGAATGTAGTATATAAGGACATTCTGTAATTAATTTTAAAAATAAAATACATAGGGGAAAAATGAAAATTAGTAGTACCTATATGAATTTAGATATTAGATATAGCAGGAAATCTTCTTGGAAAGGAAATTGATTTTCCCCAAATTTAACGCTTGCGGGCCACGGGCAGTAATGAATAAATGAAAACTACTGGATCGATTTTAATCATTTTTTTTACACTGACTGACATGGGATATATATTTTATACCCGTGCGAAGCAGGGGCAGGCCGCTAGTTATTATATATAACAAAGTCCCCAAAAGCTGTCTGTCTGTATGTGGTCGACTTTCTCAAAATCTACTAAACGGGTTTTGTACGGTTTTTACTAAATGATTCTATCTTGAATTCTTGAGGCAGGTTTCGGTTGGAATTACTAAATTGATTTTAATGAGACTTTTACTGGAACATAGAGGGGGTTGTGAAGGAACGTGTAGGCTACTTTATATCGCGAACTCTCGCGGGTTCGGGATTTTAGCGGGAAAAACTATGTGACGACACGCTGTTTTCTACGCGGGAGAAGCCAAGACCTCAGTTAGTTATATGTATTACCCGCTACTTTGTTCGCACCAATTTAAGCGTTTAATTAGCATCAAAGTTTTTTTCCCTATATCTGAAAGATAAGCGGTATTTTATCCTTTATGTTACAGTTTATATGCTTTATTTGTGACAAATTTCACTAATATTGGTCCAGAACATACGTTATACGTTACAGACATATAGGCAGACTTTCGCATGTATAACATAATGAATATCTCAAAAATTCTTTCCCATACATCTTTTCTATTTCCTAAATCATAGTTTTCGTTCACTGGAAGGAACAAATATGACTTACAAATATCAAAAGAAATTAAATTGCCCACGACAAAATTTACCCTGATCACATGTTTCGCTACAATCATATAGGAAAATACGCGCCAAAACCATGAGTCATATATAGCATTATTAACTGAGAGGCAACCTCTATCCATATTATTAGTTCTAGGTGCTACTAGGGTTTTACAAATACCCTAAAAAATAGTAAAAAACCCTTTATTATTTACTCTGAGTTTTATCCTGTTCCCGAAGGAAATACTCTCTCGGTATGTAATTTTTTTGTGCTAAATTTTACCAATATTGCACCAGTAAAGTAGCTTTGAATGCGTAACACACAAACGCAAAGACGTATTTTCGATATACTAATATTAAGTACATATTTAGCTCTATTGCAAAAGTTTGTCAAGTTTAATACCAATAACCAACCAACTTGGTGATAGCAACTATAAATGCTGCTTCGCTTTACCCAGTAGTTTAGGTCGATTTATACAAATGGGGTAACTTATTCTTATCTTAGATACGCAGCTTACTCCCGCCTTAAACTTTGGGCGATCTATTGAGGAAAAAGCCAAGACTGCCGCTAAAAAACTCGGTATACTAATCAAAGTGAAGAAGTACTTCACACCGGAACAAATCTTAACCTTATACCAGGCACAAGTTCGTTCTTGTATGGAGTATTGGATTCATCTTTGAGTCCGCTAAGGTCCAACTGAGGCTCGACTCAGTAGATCGCCAGAAGAATTATAGGCGATAGTAAACTGACTCGAAAAAGGCTCGTGACACTAAAACACAGGCGTGCAGTTGCATCAGTTTCTGATTTTTACAAAATATATTTAAGAGAGTGTGCCACAGATTTGTTTGATCTGATTCCTCCCTAACCATTCTTCTACCGTCAAAACATCGTCGGATTATCAACTGTTCATGTTGAATATAAGGGCAACAGACTAAGCAAACTAATCTTTAACACCCTTCACATCTATAGTTCAAGGGTGGAATATTTAACGGAACCAACTTTCATTGAACCTATACTCGCAAATCACGCGGTCACTAGACACTGGTCACTAATATTTTTAGACGCTGCACTAATAACACCACAAATTAATAACGGTCACGTCCCGTTTGAACTTAACAAGCACTTATCAACTTCAATCTTATTGCTCTTTCACTGTAATCAAACACTACACTATAAAATGACCCTTATGTTCAATCAACACGCTTGGGACGCGGTTGCAGCGTTCATACGCACGCAATGACGTCACACGCACGTACGTCCCCATCGACGCTCGACGCCGCACTGAGCGTTAAGGAAACTTTAAATTTCAAATCTGTTTATGGGACGTATTCCTCTTGGCCTTCGGGATTATAGCGTCCTTATCTTTCTATGGAATTTTTATTAAGTATATTTATTTATAGACACTGATAAGATATACGTTGGTCATTGCTCTTAAATGTATTAGATCGAACAACTAAAAACCCTATTATCTGTAAAACTAAGTTAACATTAAGCAGTAATAATTAAATTAAAAAATGTATTCGGCCTGTGACCCTCATTTCTTAATGAGGTGTCGTAAAAGGCGATTTAGGTAAGTCAACCCACCGTCCGGTATCCGGCTGAGTAGAATAGACTACCCTAATTTCTTACTGGGGGCAAGGGGAGTACGCATAACAACTAGTGCTCCCAAATGCCAACCTCACCTGCACGCGGTGCCCCCTGCCGAATAACGGACGAGGCTATGGCGACCGATTGATGGCGGTATGGTTATACCGCCATCAATCGCCATCAATTAGATGGTTATTCAATTAAGCTGACTTTAAATCCCAGACCAGAGGTGGGCAGCAGCGTCTCTAGTGTCGAATGAGTCAGCTCTGCGGTGACCAACCCGCTTGCCCAGCGTGGTGACTATGGGTAGCAACCCCCATATGAAAGCGTCCAGAAAGTTCCGGCCCTCAGTTTAGAACCGGGATGTCTGGCGCAGATATGAGGAGGCCTATGTCCAGCAGTGGACTGCGATAGGCTGATGGATGGATGAATTTCTTACCGAGGCGTCGTAAAAGGTGACTAAGACAAGTTGATTAACCGTGTGCTATCCAGTTGAGTAGAATAGACCACCCTCTTTCTTGCCGAGGTGTTGTAAAATACGACTAAGGTAAGATGACGTGTTGTGCCGACACTTAGAGTGGGATAAGGGCAGGAGAATGATGATTCGGCCTGTGACTAGCTTTCTTCCGTGCAAAAGCTTACCCATTCGATTTGAGATATGATTTGGAGCTTAAGCCACAATACTCCTGAAATACCGATTGGTAATTTAAATACATTCCAAGAATCCTCTCAAGTATCCTCTTAGTTTTCCCACAATATCTTCTTTCAGCGAATATATCGAGATGTATTGTAAATATCAATTACATTTAGTTTTATAAGAAAAACTTATTTGTGTCCGAAGTTTCTAGCCGTTATTTGAAAGGGTCATACGTCGCCCAATCGGCTATCAAGGCTCAAATCTAGGTTAACACTAAACAAATAGGCCACTTTTGTTCTCACAGATGCTGTGACTAGGCGCTGTGAGGTCATCATTCCTATTATGGCTGTGTGTTGACATATGTTACTCATATCATTGTGGTATTATCCTAAATAATAGTACGTAAGAATGCGGATAAAAACAGTAACTACTAAAGTATCTATGCGTGATGACCCCATTCACGAAATCGGCACCTATCAGTTTTATAAGATGCCCTAACGATTCTGAATCTTTCATGGCTTTGGGATGAAACTATAAGCAGACAATGATGTGATTTGCCTCTTATTAATGTGTTTTATTGATGTACGAAAATTATTCATGACCGTAAATTTGATGAGAATTTTAGTTTTGCCAATCTGAGTTCACTCAACTTTTGGGCATTTGACTTTATTCCATGCTGTCATTAGCATTAGAATTCCTCAGATATCTTTTGTCTTCTATCTATAAAATTTCTTTCATTGACTTCTCAATATGTCAAGACCCAGCTAAAAAGCAGTTCCAGAACTTTCTTTGTAAGGCATTTTCGCTTTGTAAAGCGTTGTTCGAGAGGTTGTACGAGTAGCAATTACCATCTCTTTTTCCAATTTCTTGGAACAATTAAATTCACGGCACCAAAACATCCGGGCACATTATAAATCGTCGAGCACACGCCGGGACAATGTGATTTACAATGAATTTGAACTACAGTGCGGGCGAGGATCTTCGCGTCTCTTTCCAGATTTACAAGGGGTGATGCGGTTTGTTTATTCCAAAACAGGCGTTACATCCGACTACTATATCTTACTGTTCCGACTTGGAATATTTCCTTTTTTAGGTGTATAGATAACTAGCTTTTACCCGCAACTTCGTTCGCGTGCACTGTTGTCACATGATTTGATGATAATATGGCGCTTTTCCATGTCGTATTCCTGTAGAATTAGCAGGATTTCTATAGCCTATATGTTATCCCTATGTATAAGGAATACTTATGCCAAATTTCGATATTTGTTCAGCAAATTATATAAATATAAATATAAAAAGAGAAAAATATAAATATAAAAAGAAATAGCAACAAACTCCATACTCACAAACTTTCGCATTTATAATATTAAATCAAATCGAAATATTCTTTATTGTACAGCCAAAAAATAATACATTATGTACAACAGAGAAACAATTATTAATTATCTATATATTGACAGTTGCACAACAATATTAGTAGGATAGGATATGTTTTATTGTATACCAAGGAAATAAACCGCCAAATCGTTATACAATGGTACCGTGGTGGAGTGATACAGAGGCCCCTATCTCTATCCCCGTAGGTCAAGTGAGTTGACCCTATGCACAGATTATGTTATATAGGGTCATAGCTAATAGTCAAATGGTGAGATCGTGACCTCATGGTCATATGTTTAAACCCCAAGCAGGCACCAAATGTTTCGTCCTAATTACAAGTCATATCCAGCGAGATGAACCAGACTTTCAGTAGCCAGTTTTTGTACATACATAAACAGTAGTAGAAAACGAATATATATAATCTCAAATATTTTAGTATATTATGATTGCAATCACTACCTCTCACAGCTGAAAGATGAGACCATTTGCGTGTGTGTGACTACCTCTAGGGGTTCATGGCTTAAAACTTAGACACCAATGACTTCTTTTATTAAAAAGTTATTGATATTTTGAGATTATATAAAGATATTGATAAGTGCCCAATTGATATTTGCAATTTTTCACACGCTTTTCGATGAAAGCATCGTGAGCACTTGTATCTCTGGAGAATTCTGGGGATATGGGTAACCTACTAATCCATATTGGGGCAGGCTTCAAGGTCCCATGGAAAGGACCCAACCAAGGCGCAGGCTGCGTAGCCACAAATAGTCAATAGCACCACACTAACTTTTCTACCGGTGAGGTAAACAAAATCACATCTGCGTATCAAGAGGTTCTCGACAAAGACTTCCGTTAAACACTTGAGCTACTATAAATACATAGTAGAGGCAACTTTAGAGCTCTCGTAAACCCGCAGCAAATAACGTATTCAATAAAACTTGTTCAGTCCAGATCGCCCCGACCCCCTGCGAAGTGGGCTATGAATAAACCAAATCACTCGAGAGAAACACTCCATGTGTTTATGGTTATAACAAAGGGTACCCAACACGTGTCCCATTAACACGTGGGAACTTTGTCACTTCCACTTTATGAGACGGCTGCTTTCAACTTTCTGTTATATAACCACATTCAATATGTTCTTTAGCCATACTAATTATAAGGCGAAAGGTCAGTCTGTCTATTTCATCTTACCAGCTTATCTCCTGGACGAATAGTGATAATTTTTTTGTTCATTTAAAGTATATAGGGAATCAAGGGTTCAAATCCCGGGCAGGCACCAACAAGTTTTTTTATTAAAAACTTACATGTCTAAATGATAAATGCAATTTAACACTTTTCTTAAGACTTTTCGGTGAAGGAAAACATCTTGGGGAAACCTGCATATCTCTAGAGAATTCTGGGGATATGTGTAACCTACCAATCCCCGTTGGAGCAGCGTGGTAGGTCTTAGCTCCAATCCTTCTCTCCAAAAACGGAGAGAAGAGACCTATGCCCAGCTGTGGGATAGTAACATGCCGTTACTTAATTTTTTTTACGTGTCTAATTTATATTTACAATTTACCATACGCTTTTTGGGGAAGAAAAATATCGTGCAATCCGCTAATTCCTAGGCGTAACCTACCAATCCGCATTGGAGCAGCATGGTCAGTCTTAATTCCTAACCCTTCTCTCCACAAGACGAGAGGAGACCTTACTCCAGAAGATGTTATACTAACGAGCCCTTACTTGTAATTTTACGGCAGGGTGATGTATTATTGTGTACAGGGTGAAATAGAGGTAAAATGAGCAATACCATCACTTAATGTAGAAAACAAAGTAGCAGGTACAACCAATGCATGTTTTGTACAAAATTACATACGTATAGTATTACAACAAGAGTGACAAATTAACAAATCGCCGATCAAATATTAATACGACCCACATATTTGTAAGCGTAGCGAAAATAAAACAAGGAAGCGCATCCAAAGGGGGTCGGAATGCGCTGAAAGTTCCTTGAAACGCGTAAACATCATTACATGCGCTACAAATCGGCCATTTTTTCACAGAGACCGCCGTACATTGGTTACACGTGTAACAGAAGACGTTTCTTGCGCCTTTTTTAACCATAGATCACGTCTCTAGAAAGTTCAATAAAGGTTTATAGTCTCATGTATGTTTTTAAATTCAAATCCTACTTCCCACTAATATTATAAATGCGAAAGTTTGTGAGTATGGATGTATGGTTGTAACTCTTTCACGGCGAATCCGCTGAACCAATATAGGTGAAATTTGGCACAATTATTCCTTATAACCCGGGGTAACACATAGGCTATAGAAATCCTTTTAATTCCACAGAAATAAGATGACATTGAAAAGCGTCATCTGTTAGCAACCTAACATGCAACAACGGTCCATGTAAACGAATTTGCGCAGCAGCTGCTGCTGCTACGAATTTGCGGGTAAAAACTGTCATAGTGCATTGCACATTAAATTAAAAAAAGGAAGTGTTTACTAAACAAAATAAAATATACACGTTTATAATTATATAAATTATAAAAAGCGTTGATTGGATTTTTAAACAACTACGCACATAATTTAATATTCCTATTTGAGTTAATATTCTGAAAGAAACATTCTATTTAAGAATAATTTTTGAAAAGAGTTTCCACTGAGGTTTTACTAGTTCTTCTCGATAAGAACACCTTTCAGAACTGAGTGGTAGCTGAATTACAAATTAATCAAATCAAAATAATCTTTATTCAAATATCATTCTTTCATTAATTCTTTTGAATCGTCAAGGATCAATATGATTAATGAGGCTACAACTGGTTCGGAATGTTGCTCTTACCGAGAAGAATAAGAAAGAAACTCGGCCATCAATCTTATGAACATTTTCAATTTTACATTATTAAAACGCTATACGTATGAAGCTCAAAGGATTTTCATATCCAGGATTTTTTACCATCAAAATAACCTTCAATTTTGTAATATGCTTTTCGTATCTCTTATACTTAATTTAAACTTTAATTGACAAATCGAAAGTGCTTAAAAAAGGCCATTTTAATATTTTTAAATTTTTTTTGCATCGTACTTCACCCGCAAACTACGCGTTACGTCATCATTATCATCTATTTATTCATTGCTAACTAGGGAACCGTTACGACTTGGCAGGGGTATGTACAACTTTAGTTTAAATCTTCATGAGCGTTGTTAGGTCAATGAGTTGAGATTTAGGCCAGTGTTACACAATCCGTACCGATATCTTACGTAAAAGTTGTAAAAGCACTACTTAAAAGCGCTCCCTAACAGGCGCCGTTGCGTAGATAGCAATTAGTAGGTCGTGTGCACGTAATTGAAGTTAGGAGTCAGAGTACAGACGGCGTCATAAATTGTTATTTTTCAACTTGCAATATATGTATGTAAAGGTGGAATCTTGCAAGTTAAATTTGACTCACTTCCCGGTGTCTGATTGGGCTAAATTTTTTTATTTTGGTCCAGTCCAGATGACAATGAATGTTTATTTATTTATTTATTTATTCCTTAGAACTACCAACAGATTTACATGTGTAACTATACTAAATGGTTATATATCCTAGGGTTGCTAATGACATATAAATCTAATTATAGGTAGTCACAGCGTGCTTAAAAGGTAACAAACATACAATAACTATAATAACTAAAATTATAAGAAGAAAAAAAAAAAAATAGAAAATATAAAGTATAACAAAGTATAACAAACTTAGGGAAAATATGGGAAATAGCTTTGCATTGAGAATGGACGTATAAATTACGTCCTTACTCAATGCAAAGCTTTGTATAAGTGTTTTTTGAATAAATTTAATTTATTACTAATATCTATTGAGATATTCTTACTGACAAATTCATTAAATTGCCTGCATATCCTAGGTAACAAGGAGTAATGCCCTAAGTTTGTTTTATACATTTTATGAGTAAAAACGGGAATGGGATGTCGTGGCAAGCGAGAGGGAATCTTAAACAATATCTGGCTTAACAGTTCTGGGTTGTCAATTAATCCATTTAAAAGCTTATATAAGAACAAGGTGTCATTAATTTTGCGTCTGTCTGATAAGGAATTGAGCTTAAACATGTTCATTCTCCTCACATATGGCAATCTTTTTTTCGATCCTGTCAAGTACATTTGCGTAAATTTCCGTTGGATACTTTCTAACCTATCCTTATACACCTGATAATGAGGACACCAAATGACTGTACCGTACTCCAACTTGCTTCTAACTAAAGCAGTATACAAAAGTTTTTTAGTATGCATATTTTTAAAACCTTTAGAATGCCTAAATATAAAACCTAACATTTTTCGTGCTGACCTACAAATACTTTCAACGTGATGGTTAAACTTTAACTTAGCGTCTATTATAATACCCAAGTCACGAACAAATTCAAGTTTTTGAAGTACCTTATCGTTAATCACATATTTTGTATCAATAATTGTTTTATTTCGTGAGAATCTAATGAATGAGCATTTATCAGTGTTTAGGACCATGCCATTACTTGTACACCATTGTGCAACTTTATTGATGTCCTGCTGCAGTAAATAAGTGTCATTCTGATTCAATATCTGTTTTGCTAATTTTAGGTCATCGGCAAAAATGTAACATTTGGAGTATTGAATACAATCAGTAATATCATTGATAAAGATATTGAACAACAGGGGTCCCAAGATTGATCCCTGAGGTACTCCAGAAGTTGCACAAAATTCGAGGGATGAATAACCCTTCACTACTACATTCGAATACCTAAGGTCAAGGTATGATGAAAACCAATGCAAGAGAGATCCACCAATGCCGAAAGTTGATAGTTTTGCTAAGAGTAATTTATGATTCACTTTGTCGAAGGCCTTTGAAAAATCCGTGTAAACAGCGTCAACTTGCATCCGGGAGTCCACAGAATCAGATACATAGTTTATAAAACAAGCCAAATTTGTAATTGTAGACCTGGAATGCATAAATCCATGTTTATAATAAGCATGACCTAATACTGCTGCTACGATTAGCTCCAGGCGAGAAAACTCCGCAACGGTTAACACAAGAGACATGGAATTTTGTTAAAAGCTTTTTTAAAAGCATTTTTAAGTCGACTTGTTTAATATCAATAGAGGCTTAAGCAATATAGGTGTTTTGGACTAGAAATAAGTGTAAATGTTTAAAATACACATTCTATTGAGCAGCTATGTTTATGCATTTTCGTTAGGAAAACATGAAACCCATTTATCTCCAAATAAGATTTTTTGCAAAAATCTTGAGCGATCTAAGTCACTTCACCTCAAGAACTAAAGTTGCGATACTGCGAGTGTGTAGTGTAATTAGTACTAAGAAGAATTCTTCTGAAGTTTTCTTACAATAACAATTTTTATATTTAACGAGACCGTATTACTGTCCACAGTAGCTCACTGCACACATCTACATACAGACACCGTATAATTAATATACATATAAAACATATTTTGTTACCTCAATACCTCAAAAAGTTAGCTATAATTAATAATTATTAATTAAAAGTAATTGCAATCCGAAATATTCGAAAAAGGTTTTTTTAGCCCATATGATAGCCCAGTATATAAACTTTGATTTTACCAAATTTCATCAAAATTGGTCAAGTGATTTAGTCGTAAAAGTTTAACAAAAAGACAGACACCATAGCGTTTACAATTTTAATACGGATCGAATTTATTTGGACAAGAAATGTATGTCTAAAACGGGTAAAGTAATTGACAATTCGTTCGCGTCAAATTTAATATTTAAATACCAAAAGAATAAAAATATTTTTAATACCAAATGATTTATGTTTTATTATTTTATGGACAGACACAGAAAGCGACTTTGTTTTATACTGTGTAGTGACGTTTAGCTATTATTTTCATAATTGTCAATTTTTTTACCATACTTCAACAAAGACAAAATTACGTTTAGCTGTCATTTATGTTTCGTATTCCACTGACATTTGCGTTTTGTTATTTAATGTCATAGTCGTTTTCGTTATACCACGTTTTATAGTGACTACGAAATAAATGCGGTCGAACGGAATAAAAACAGATATCCTATGTCCGTCTCCTGGTTCTAAGCAACCTCTACACCAACTTTCAACCGATTTGGTCCATCCGTTCTCGAGTTATAAATAGTGTAACTAAGACCAACTTTCTTTTATATATATAGATTTATATTAACAACGTTTTGTTTCGTGTGTTTATGTAAAACTTTACTTTATGTACTATGATATATTAACGCATCGACCTGAAACTTCTAGCTTCATATCATAATCACATATCATATTTTGAGTTTGGATTTGTGACTTAATAAATTAAAAAAAATAATTAGACAAAGAAACTTTTTTCATCGCGATTGTACACTCCTATGAATTTAAAATTGAAACCGTTATCTGAAGTGCCTTAATGCCTCGATCCTTACTATGTGGGTGAACATCTGGCTACGGCGGACGTAAGGGCTAATTCATACCACATTACAAATTAGCGGCTAATGAACATGACTTTTTCTAAACTACAATGGGATCTGTTAATTGAGTACTAGGACTTATTAGCGTTAATACAGGCCCTATTAGGTGTGATTGCTTCAACATGAAAAGGTCGATGCATCTGGTGCTCCGGATGCAGCGTTTAGCGGAGGGAGGGGCCACTTTTAGAGAGGGCCGGACCCAGAGGTGGCGTACTCTGTGGTTCAGAGTTGCTGCTAGCGGGGATAGGAGCAATATGTACAACGGTACCCTGTCTCCGCCACCAGCAGCATGTTGGAGCACTTAGCTTGTTTTAACCGGTGAAAGTCCGACATAAAGACCCCTAAGGGGTTCTTTCCTGATAATAAAGGTATGACTGTTCTGACCAGCTTTTATTAAAAGTGCAGACTTGATGCGATCAGTACTTCTGTACCCTTCTCACCAAGCAGTAAGTTACTGTACCATAAAGTTTAAACCTTTAAGGTAGCACTATACTGCCTCCTATCTAATAGAGTACTGACGAATGGTTTCCTCATGAAAAAAAATAATAGCCTTGCGATAAGTAGATTGTATCGATCGTAAACAATGTAATGCTATTTAAAGTGAGTCGGAATTTCACAGCACCACTATAATTTACCTTAATTGTATTTAAAGAAATAGACATAGTTCGTGTAAGAAATAAATTAACTATGAGACTAAAATAAAGAGTGCTTTGTTAAAAATGTAGGTAAAAGATAAGCACTGTAAATCATTATCTTCCTGTCCTTATCCCACTCTAAGTGGGGTCGGCACAACAAGTTATAAACATGCTGTCACACGATTTGGCTGCGTTTTTACGATCGGCCGCCTGCCTGACGTCAACTAACCTCAGTCGTATTTTACGATACCTCGGTAAGAAAGAGGGTGGTATATTCTACTGAACCGGATACCACACAGTGGGTCAACTTACCTTAGTTGCCTTTTACGATACCTCGGTAATAAGAAATGAGGTTGGTCTATTCTACTCATCCGGATACCACAAGGCGGGTCGTCTTACCTAAGTCGCCTTTTACGACACCTCGGTAAGAAATGAGGGTGGTACTATTCTATTCAGCCGGATACCACACGGCGTAAAAGCTTGTAAAAGCAAAAGATAATCACTGTAAATGTATCTTGAAATCGTTGCTCAGGTATTCAACTGTACCAAATATCGGCCCCGTCATCCCTTTCGGTCCATCTGATTAGCGGACAGACTTTCTCATTTATAATATTAGTATGGGTGATAAAATATCATTGAAAACCGTAATAAATTGAACTGTTAACGCATATATGCTTAAAAACATTTTCCCTACATGCGTCCGTGCCCGCAAATGCGCACGCAAGCTGCGCGGTCGCCCGTACGGTGCAACGCCGGGTTAGCGAGTGCACTCGCGGGTGAGTGAACTGCGTCTAATTATACTTGTACTAAGCGCCATCCACCGGCTCGGGAAAAAGTTAAATGTCCTTGCTTTGCGCGCGCCGTATTAAGCTTAGCCATCTTTTCTTTGCATACGTACACACTGTCGCACTGGGTGGGCCAAAGTAGATTATCTTACTAGTAAGTAAAGGCCTACTCCACTTTTTCTCATCTTTGGAATAAAGAGAAAGGATATTCCTTCGAAAATCCAATTTACAATTTAACCGCTTAAGTACACCCATATTTCTCGTTTAACTTCATTACGACATCGGAAGCGGGATAAATTACCAACTCTTGCTGGAGGGATGGACTTTAGAGCCAGGCCGCTGCTCCAATGCGCATTTTTTACACATATATCAATAATTCTCCTGAGAGTATCTCTCTTGTCTTCGCAATTTTGTGCAAGGTCGAAGGTAACTAAATCCACGCAGTTTTAAAATTCAACTAGCCTTGTATGTATGTGAAGGTTGAATTTTTCAAGTTAAGTTTAGACATATTTACCGCTGTCCTATCAAGCTGAAATTATGCATACTAGTCCAGTCCCGATGATAATGTAGGATTGGCTCTAGACGAGGGAACTCCTCAACAATTAATAGTAGGGAAATGAAATATTGTCAAACGCTTTTTTATATTGACTTGTTATCATTTGTAGTCCTCAATATTATAGGACCAATTCTGTATCAGTCTCCTTTTAATAGTTGTTTGGAATGTTGTAATGGGAACACTATAAATTGATTGCGAAATTTTAGTATAGAATCATATACCAAATCCTGGAAACAAATTGCGTACTTTTGTCAGGCACAAAGCAGGAGCCGATAACTCACTGCGTTAAGGCCTAAGAGAAAAACATACAGCCACTTGGTATCAGCTACGAAGTTGCCAGTAAATCATTATATTGCTCATAAGAAGTCCAAATAGCTGTTGGACAATATAAAATTGACTGTGGAATTTCATTAAACAATCGTATACCAAAACCCGAAATAAATCTTCGTACTTTTGTCAAGCACAAAGCAGGAGCCGAGAGCTCGGTCCGTTAAGTCCTAAAAGAAGAGCATACAGCTACTTGGTGTCGATATTGCCTGATAACAATCATTACATCACTCAAATAGCAGTTGAACAATAAAAAAGGCAATCGGAACAAGTAAACAGTTCGGCCAAGCCATCAATTCCATCATTAAACGCCATCTAGATTTACGAGTTACTCACGCGACGGGAACGCGAGGGTGGAGGTATTTATAGTGTCGATTCGCCATGGATTTATTTGTTTCGTCTATAGCGTTGGACGTTGCATCGTCATCAGTCTTTTGGAATTAACATCGCGCAGAATTTATTTTGATTGAATTTTAATTGATTGTACACAGTTCGAAAGATTTTAGAGATTGAAATTTAAATTTTTCTTTATTCAGGTTCACTTTTACTCTTTCGAGTAGTTAAATGTTAATAAAGCACTGGTCCGCAAAGATACTTTTACCAAGATGAACCAGCAGAAAACTTAGTGGTCACTCTTTTCAAAAATAATTATCTATCTATACATATTATAAAATAAAGTCCTCAAAAGCTGTGTCTGTACGACGAATCATCGATTTTCGCAAAATCTAATAAATGGATTTTTGTATGTTTTTAATAAGGTAAAAGGTAAGGTAAAGGTGGTCTAAATTTTTCGGAAGATTTAAGGTAATAGTAAATTACGATTTTACTCGTATGTAAATGGTGTGAAAGTGGTGGCGCAGATGTAAAAATCTCGCTTGCTGAGAGCTTTTGCGATCTTTTCAGTTAAAAATATTATAAAGGGTGTCAATTTTCAAATTAAAAAGATTGAAATCAAATTCTTTTTTTCCAGGGCATTCATGAACAGGTCCACCTTCTAGAAGCAGTTTATCGTAGAATTTTTGAAAACGTATATAAAATAGAGAAAAATTTAACTAACCTCCTTCTCCTGACTAGATTTATCAGCGTGGATCCTGTCACGCAGCGCAACCAACTCCAGCGGCCAGCTCGACAACTCCGCGTCAGGGTCTGACAGCAGCACCTGGATGACATATATAGTTTAGATGGTTCATGCCTAAATACTCGAACGTCGTTTATGGTTTCTTAAATTGTCAATAAGTTCGTTAAATTCGTAAGCGCTGGATCAATAATGATAAACTTTTCAAAAAAAAAATTGTATGTACCAGGCTAATATATTAGCCGCCGTGTGGTATCCTGCTGAATAGAACAGACCACCCTCATTTCTTACCGAGTTGTCGTAAAAGCCGACTAAGGTAAGTTGGTCCACCGTATGGTATTCTGTTGAGTAGAATACACCACCCCTTTTCCTAACGAAGTGTCATAAAATATGACTAAGGTAAGTTGATGTCACGTAGGCCACCCGGTCCTTAAATACGTAGCCAAATCATGTGACATGTTTATAACATGTTTTGGCGACCGCACTTAGAGTGGGATAAGGGCAGGAGGATGATGAATTTTATCATTATGCTTTTGTATTTTAGAAAATACTCACGAGAACCTCAGTCATACTCTCAAAAACTTTTGCACACACAAAAATATAAATAATATTACACGCAAATCATTGACACAGCCACAGTGTTCACTGTTGATAAATAAAACGTAAGGCGTGACCCCGAGCTTCCTTATCGGCTGCCAATTGTAATGCAAACAAACAATTATATGTTATTGATTAATGCACTTTATTGGTAAAGCAATAGGACGGTTAGTTGGTGAGATACCGTGGCGTCGAGTGCAGTGGTTCCCAAAGAGAGCCACGCCGGCCCATAAGTGAAGAACTCTTTAAGAATCCATCTTCATATAACGTCCCGAATAGAAATTTATTAACACGTTCACAGTATTACGACCCATTGAAGTCTTAGGTTACCTAACATACGAGTCCACAACCCCTATCGGGGTTGCAACGAATAGGGCAATACTGTGGGTCATATTTTGATGAACTTATACACCGTGTAATTCATTTTAGGTTATAATTCAAGAGAAATAAATTACCAAAAAATAAGAAAAGATAGCGTAATCAATCCAACAGAATATTTTTACATTTTCAATTTCATAATTTTGTATAAAATATATATATGATAAAACAATTTTATACAAAATTTTTAATCGTATTTTTTATAACAAAGTAAACAATTTTATTATATTTTGAACAATGTATAGTAAGTTTTGTAGCAGAAACACTTTTTTGTCGTTTAAAAACTACTGATATTCAGAGGCAAGTAATAAACATAACTTTATGGAACTTATAGGAATGTACTCGTAACGCGACTTCTTCTAGTAGTTACTATGCACGCCCAAAAGACATCATGCCATACTAAATTAGAGACTACGATATAAAATATATAAACTATTATATATTTTATACCAGAAATTGAATCCAGATGTTTTAGTAATTAAAAAATTCAAGAAATCATTGCTCTTAAGAGGGCCTTAGTACATGCGCTAACAAAACTGAAGTATTTCTGGTTTATGACATCGTAAATAAGCGTACAGGATCAGCTAACGTTACGGGAGAAATAATCATTTGATTGTACTAAATATCTTTAATGAACAATAAACTCCGTTGAGTGCTACTAAAAATTGCTTCTCGTGGCTACTTAATTACTGAACTAATAGTGTATAATCTTTGATTTATGCCTAATAATTCCTATTAATTAACTGAAAGCACAATTTCAGAGTATTCTTAAGCGTCATTTATGTTATTAGTATAATATAAACTTCTGTTAACGAGTTACAACATTTGTGAACATTACTTAACATAAAGCACGATGTTGCTGAGTTCCGGAGTATATTATGTATTATCAATGAAACCATATTCGAAAAACGTTATTTACATCGATGTACAAAAAAGTGGGCTTTGATATCGAGTAAGTTTGAGAGGCTCAGGTCTAGTGCACACATTTCGTTAACTGCTCGTCCTAATTAACTAATACTTAATAAACATATAAATAATTATAAAGAAAATTTACTCCAAACATTACTACAACAATTTAGTTTCAAAATTCTTTAGGAAATTAAATAGGGAATAAATTTAACTGTGGTCATAACAGTGATGGTATAATATTATAATTTAAACAATAAACTAAGAAACTATTGTTGAAGTATGTATTAGTAATTTGCAGATAGATTTGTTGTTAACTTAAGCGTTTAAATACACTTTAATTACTTTAATGTATACGGCTATGTGCCGTTCCTGTTACCGAAGGTAAAAGGAGAATATTTTTATTCTATACTAGTAATATCCCGCGATTTAACTCGCGTAATTTTTATTTTATTACACCTTATTACATTTTTATTACGGATTCTCGTTATCGTGAGTTAATTATAAGAGATTTTGAAAAATTTCCACCGTATACTTAGCGCACGCAAGAGAAGCCTTAAATTTTAAATATAAATAAATATTTAAATGGCAATATTTTATTGCTGCTCTTCCCCTATTCATCTTAGCGTGATGTTATATAGCCTATAGTCTTCCTCGATAAATGGACTATCTTACACTGAAATTTTTCAAATTGGTCCAGTAGGTTCTGAAATTAGCGCGTTCAAACCAAACAAACAAACTTCAGCTTTATATATAAGTATCGAAGTATGAATCGCGAAAGTTTAATATCTACTAATTTGGATGTTATCAATAAAGGGCAATAATATTTTTGAAGCGGTGAGAGATGTAGTCAAGAACTAGGTCAACTATTCGAGACATGTCACTAGAGCTTTGGCGCGCCGCCAACTGTACGTAGACTGTTTCAAAATGAGTACTATCATTCGCCGATGACTGTACATCATTACATCCACACTAATATTACAAATGTTGTCGCCAATGACTTTCGCTTTGTATTTTATAGCAACAACGTCATGAAACGAGTATCGCGCCCTTTGGACTGAAATGGTAGCAACACTGTGTCGTGTTGTTTCCGGTGGAGTCTTCCTATATATTGCTAAAACGTTTCAGTTGGATTCAGTCTTTGTTCGTCATTCAAGAGAAGTGCATCTTGGAACGGGAATTGTGGTGATTCCTATTATATCGTGTTATTGTATATAGTGTGCACTAACACTAATACGAAAGTCTACAAAAATACGATTTTTTTGTCAATAATTCATTACAAAAAATACAGATTTAGACCTTCTAGTAAGTATTAGAAATCCTTTTTTCAGTGTGTCTGTCTGTCTGTTACACTCTCAAGGCTAAATGGCGAATTAATATTGACGAAATTCAGCACAATTAAAGCTTATAACCCATGAAAACGTATAGAATAAAAATTTTCAGGTCCAAAGAATTTCAACGTTTTCGGGAACATGGAAAAACATATTTTGAGGGTACTTAAACGCTTAAATAGACTCAAACGAGGTTACACTAGTAATAAATAAAGCTTATTATGTGTGGTATCCAGCTGAGTACAATAGACCACCCTCACTTCCTACCGATGCGTCGTAAAAGGTAACTAAGTTAATTAGACCCGCCGTGTAGGATCCGACTGAGTTGAATAGACCATCCTCACTTCTTACCGAGGCGTCTTCAAAGTTGATTAAGGTAAGGTGAACCGCCGTGTAGTATCCGGCTGAGGAGAATAGACCACCCTCCTTTCTTACAGGTGTCGTCAAAGGCGACTAAGGTAAGTTGACGTCAGTGGGCGGCTGGTCGTAAAATATCAAGCCAAATCATGTAACAACATGGTTAAAACACCTAGAGCGGGATAAGGGCAGGAAAATGATGACTAGTTAAAAATTAAACTAGGTAGTAAACTAAACTTAAATAAATCAATCAACTTACGTGAGCCAAATTGAACTGTAAAACTCTATCCGGCATGCCGTATCACATTGTAGTCACACACACAAATCGCCTAAATTACACTTCACAAATCAATATAAAATAAACTATTTTTGTCTATATACCTTAAAGCATAGATTTAAGCTAAGAACCTATTGTTTCTGTTTCACTTTCAAATGTTACTAAAAAAACACCAATTTTTAGTAACATTTTTTTGTAACATTTAAACATACTTCAAAACGCTAAACTTTAATAAATAAATATATGGGACACTTACACACACGGTCGTCCGTCCCCAAAGTAAGTAACTTAATACTTGTGTTATGGTAGACAGACAACTGGTGAATATATACTTATATATTTTTTAAATACATACTTAAATACAAATATACACCCAGGCTCAAAGACCAACAAATTCATTTTTAGAAAATGTTGGCCGTCGGCGGGAATCGAACCCGCGAACCGCGGAGCTGAAGGCCGAGTCACTACCCACTGCTCCAACGGGTCAGTCGAACTTTGAACTATATAGGAGAATTTTGTACCTAATTAAATTTTGAAAAATTAGTATTGGGACAAAAAAACACGGCAAAGTGTTGCCGTGGAGTCTATCTCCTGATGATGGTTCCGGTTGTGGGGCGAACTTATAGGATAAAAGTCACGTTTTTTGTTGGGAACGAAGAGGAAAATATTAAGTACATAATTAAGGGTATTTTAACATTGAAATTGATTCGACAATTTAGCGGATTGTAATTGAAATTCATAAATGGCTTTATAGTAGTTTTAGAGTAGGACCAGCCTAAAATGGGTATATTGAACAAAAAGGGAAAGCAGATGATGTATCTATGTCTCTTTTTGTTATGTGTGATTAGACAAAGATATATATGGGTTTCTCATTTTCCCTCCCTTATAATTTGTTGGACACTCGCACTCACTCATACGCACTCTATGCCCTACACGCACACCTTTAAAAGTACTTAAAATGCTATACTGAATTATTCAGCCTTTCTTATGTCTATAGAACTGTTTATATTAGATGTATGTCTTAACACGTCCATATACATTGATTAGCCAATTTAAAGGTTTTAATGGTTTTTCACTGCGCGAAAATCACTATTAAATGTCCGTGACAACGCTCAATGCGAAATCATAACAACAACTGATTTAAAACGGACCTTGCTCCATTTCAATTCGAGAAGGGAGTAGGGAACCTCGTTTTATTAATGGTGAACTTTTTGTTCACTGGCGTACGTCCAAAATGCGCGCGTAGGCCCAAGACGTCATGCTAAGGCTGTTTGTCCACAACAAGTCATTCAAATTTTTATACAAAACTGGCTTTTACCCGGCTATAGCTTACATCGGTGTAGTAAGTAACGGCCTGTTACTATCCCACTGCTGGGCATAGGCCTCTTCTCTCCGTTTTTTTTGGAGAGAAGGGTTGGAGCTGAGACCTACCACGCTGCTCCAATGCGGATTGGTAGGTTACACATATCCCCAGAATTCTCTAGAGATATGCAGGTTTTCTCACGATGTTTTCCTTCACCGAAAAGCGTGTGATAAATTGCAATTATCAATTAGACACATAAGTTTTACTAGAAAACTCATTGGTGCCTGCCCGGGGTTTGAACCCTAGACCTCCTCGAAAGAGGCGCACGGTGTTACCGCTGGGCTACCACAGCTTTTTTTTTACATCGGTGTATAAGGAATAATTGTGCCAAATTTCATCAGTATTGTTTCAGCGGATTTGCCGTGAAAAGGCAACAAACAGTTTGCGAGTATGAATGTATATCCATACTAGCTTTTACCCCCGACATCGTTCGCGTGGACTGTTGTCGTGCGATAGGTCGATAATAGATTGCGCTTTTCAATATCATCCTATTCCTGCAGAATTGACAGGATTTCTATGTCCTATATGTTACTCCGGTGTATAAGGAATAATTGCCTAATTTCATCGATATTAGTTCAGCATTCGCCGTGAAAAAGTAACAAACATTCATCCATACTCACAAACGCATTTATAATATTAGTAGGAATGTAAGGTTCTCGCTATTTGGCAAAGGCCTAATTTTTATCAAAGACAGAAGCATCGAGAAGCTTAGACTGTCCACATCGCAGTTAAGCCGATTTATAAATTCAAATTAAAAATATTCTTTATTCAACTAGACTGTTTAAAGTGCTTTCGAATTGTCAATTATTATTATAAAGGTTAAGCGGTGTGGTATCCGGCTGAGTAGAATAGACCACCCTCATTTCTTAACGAGGTGTCCTAAAAGGCGATTAAGGTAAGTCGACTAGCCGTTTGATCTATTATCGACCTATCACACGACAACAGTCCACGCGAACAAAGTCGTGGGTAAAAGCTAGTATAGATAAACTGTTTGTTACCCTTTTACGGGTAAACTTGTTACCCTTTCACAAATCCGCTGAACCAAAATCGATGAAATTTGGCACAATTATTCCTTATACACCGGGGTAATAAATATATATAGCCTATAGAAATCCTATTATTTCTACAGGAATAGGATGTCATTCAAAAGCGCCATCTATGACCAACCTATCACGCGATAACAAAACAAAGTAACGGGTAAAAGCTAGTAATAAATATCTTAGACTTCCCTAGATCTAGTGTAGTAAAACCTGTGCGTCTCGAGTGGCAATTAGCCTAGACGACCCGAATATATTTGGCAACGCCCAGTGTTCCGGGTGTAACGCACTGCAAATCATTAAATAATATTTATATCGACACGTTTGCAGAAACATACCTATTATTTATATATTTCGGAGGCCAATGTACAGAGTATAAAACACATTTAAGTTATACATAGTTAACATATTGTTAGGAATCTAGATCTCTAATCTGTGGCAGCCTATATATCACAAAGGCTGACGTCATTCGTTCTCTTTTGGCGTGCAGCATTCGTAGGAGGTAGACGTGTTTGGGCGACCTCTTTTGTATTTTGTGTTATTACAATCTAACCTCAAATTATCGCTATTCGTGATAAGAGCGACCACTGAGTTTCTTGCCAGTTCTTCTCAAGTGGATTAGTGTTCCGAACTGGTGGTAGAATCATTCTGTCGTTGGATTTTGTAGTGAAAAATGTTGGCGCACAGTAAGGTGCCTGGCGTTATTCCCTAAACGCATTCTTTTATTATTTTATTATTAATTTTAAATTGAATTTAGACTTAATTTCTAACAATATAGAAACCGGTCATACCATTTATTCTATCGGGTGAGCCTGACTAGTTACAAGCCGATTCAGGGCCTTTTTTAACCAGTTGTTTATATGACGTTATCGCGGAAGGAACTGTTCACTTTAATCATCACACCATGGGCGCCGCAAGGACTATTTCCAGAGCGGTGCATCTGCATATTTCAGCTTAATTGATATTAACAATCTATCACTCAATCAACAATATATTTTTTTCCCGTGAATGAAAGCGTCGTTTAGAACCTGCATATCTTGCAAAAATGTTACGATAATAGTAGAATTGAAAAACAATAAAAAAAATTGTCGTTGATACGTCCTTTTAGCTCTGAGCCCGCTATATACTTTTTTTCTAATTTCTTTATTCAAATAAGCTCTTTCAAGCACTTTTGAAACGTCAAGGATCATTATGTTTAATGGAGCTACAACTGGTTCAGAATGTTGCTCTTATCGAGAAGAACCAGCAAGAAACTCGGCGAACACACTTTAAAACATTTTAAAATTTACATTATTTAACCGCAGTATTGGATGACGCTGAAACGATTTTCAAATCTAAATCATTTTTATCATCCAAATTATATTCAATTTTGTAATATGCTTTACCTATAGCCATATCTCTTACAATTAATTTAAACCGTTCTGAAGACTGGTCCAGTATGAACTGCAGAATATTAATCAATCTATTTTTATAGATTCAAGTCCTCAATTTTGCAATTCCTAAAATCAGTCCATAGTGCCGAAATATCAAAAAAAGTTCCGTTATTATACATATCAGCGCGTTCTAAATCGTTTAAAGCATTTACTAACAAAATATGCCACATAAATCCGGCATTTGTTTACGTTGGGGCAACCCGTCGGCCATCACGTGTGGGATATGGGTTAAATATTAGATTATATTGCCACACTTAACTTGTTATAAAAATTATGGCTTTTTATTGGGGTATGGACGGAAAACGAACGAAATATACGATGGAATCCTGTTGGGCTCTTCTATTAATTGCATTTTTTTTCATTCAAAATTAAGGTTTTTAATGTAATGACTTTGCCGTATTGCGTAGATTAAAATCTTCTCTTTAAAAAAATCAAGCTTGCTATATCAGTTAAACCTGTACTTTACACAGGGCATAGTATAATATAGAATTTGATTTCAAGTACAAAAGTGACGAAAGCAAAACTGGAAGTCAGAGTTAATTGATCCATATGGTAAAGATTGGTACCGAGCGACTGTACGTACCTATCATAATTCAGTAGTATTTTTTTAATCTGTAACTAAAGCTACACAATTACACTACATGTTTATCTGGCATACATTTACACCCTATTATACCCTAAAACTTAATTAATCAAACTATAACGCTACACTAAGCTCATCAATCGCTTTGCAAATGTAGAGAAATGGGCGTCACTTTGCGGAAGTACATTATACAAAAATAATGAAATTCTTTTGTTATAATACGCGATTCGAAAGCAAAAGATCTTGCCACTTTGTCGTAGACTCTATATAATGTCTTTTACAGTAAATTTTAAATAATTATAAAAGAAATAACAAGGCAAAGCACAAACCTGAAGCTGCTCTTGCATCTCCTGCAGTACCTGCCGCCGCACCACGTCGTCGCGACGCGTGTCCTGCGGCACGACACGGCGTTACACACACGAGCGGTTAGTCGCATTCCAGCATGCACCAGACAACTTTACATTAGGGCCCGCATGTATATGGCAAGAAGATCAAAGGGCCTGGTTATAAAATAACTGCTCTCACAAAATTACACTTAAATGTACCTCAATTCGACGAACAATTGTCACTACGCTGACCAAAACTGTTGCGATAACCTCCAGTATGCTGCGAAACGATTGAATCACTGATATTTTCCTAAGTCGGGATAGCTAAATGGGGAGACATGGAACCATCAAAAATATCGAGACAATTTCGGACCCTTGGCCGGTACCAATGAATTTTCTATTAAAGCTTATGTCCCTAATTTATTATCAATTTGTCAGCCGCTTTTCGGTGAAGAAAACTATCGTGAGGAAACCTGAACAACTACTCGAGAGAACTACTTGGATATGGGTCGCGCAACAAACCACATTGGTTGGTCTAAATTCCAATCTATTTACGAATAGGATAGAAGAGAACTTGATCTACCAGTAAGAGCAGCAGGTACTTTACTGTAGATATATTCACTATTCAACGGAGCTTCCCAGCTAATAAAAACTGAAGTTTAAAAAAGTACACGTTAAAGTCTACCTTACTATTCACACTACCAAATGCTGCAAACAATTCGATACAGCTCTACATCTTTGATACCAACTAAGATAAAGATGGCCTGATTTGGCAAGCACTAATATGTCAAATGAACTGTTAAAGCCTAAATATTAGTGGACTAAGTGTAGATAAAAAAAAACAAAACCTTTTGGTCTAGAGGGAATGTGCTCAGCCACAGTCACAAACCTTGTAATAATATTGGATAGGATTAACTGACTGCAAAGCTGATTATTGTCCAAATTTGAGTCTAGATTCTGAAAACTTTTTAACAGTATTTGGTCAGCGTTAGACGAACTTTAACTTGCAACAAATATTTTATAGGCAGGCATAGAAAAAAAACGTTACAAGAAATGATATAAACAGTTTCCAAGAATGCAATTTTCGAGTCACAAGTGTGAGTGCTCGGATGGGTATGGCAGTGATTCTGTACACCAGTTTTATTTACATGGAAACAGTAACACCTTTTTTAGTATAGGCAAAATGGCGATAAACTTATACAGTCAACTTCGGATTAGTAAACGATAAAAATGCAATATTTTTACTAGGGCTAAATTGCCCTAGCATCAATATTCAACAACAAAAAAACCCCTAGGCACCGGTTAATAAGTTTTTCTGGCTTCCTCTATGTTTACTCCAACTGTACTGAAATGTCCTACTTTGAAATACACCGCACGACTTCTTACGCTGGTAAAATCATTTCAATTTCAAAAGCTAGTATTAAGGTAAATTTAAGTTAGACTTGTTTACAAGAGAGAAGAGTATACTCCACACTTTGGCACTTAATAAATTTTTCATATTTTCTTCTTCTTTGTAGTGGGTAATATTAGTTTATATCATAGCTAATAGTTTACTGATTCAGTGCCTTCCGTGTTCTTTGAAAATAGGTATCAGAAGCGTTTCTTCTGAAAATGAGTAGACCAGACTTTTTGGACAACAGACTACTGTTTCTAGTTGTATCATTTATTTATAACTGTGTATGTATCTTTAGGTAAATTAACCCGAAGATACATATACAGTTATGTCTATAAATAAATGATTAACGTAAATTAACGCTTTTTTATAGTTACAAGTAAACAAAAATAAATAATTTTTAAACTAGTAACAATATACCTAATCTATTATTATTAAATTTATATACACACTTTATTATCCTCTACTTTATTATTCTCTAGACTTTTAAATTGCCCGAAGAGACATTATTTTTTTTTTAATTTGGCTACTTTTGGCACACACAGATAAATAAACTATAGACCCTCGGTTGACTGTATGGTATATTATATTTGATATATGGTACCACCACACTTGCATTACTTCTAGGGGTCTCTAATACTGACCTTCTCCAGCTCTAGATCGATATCCTGCTGGTACAGCGACACGTTGGGCTCCGTGTTTTCCGTTGTCTGTATGTGGGCTTTTAATCGTAATATCTGGTGACAAATGAGATAAAGTTAAAAAATAACTTTTACTCAAATATGTACAGATCAGAATGTTGGGTCATGAAAAAGACGTATGAAAGAAGAACGCATGCATATGAGATAAGAATGTTAAGGTGAATGTGTGGCGTGAAAGGATTTGATAGAATGCGACATGAAGATATAAGGGGAAGTCTGAAAATTGCACCCATTATATAAAAGGCGAGAACTACATGATTAAGATGGCATGGATTTATAATAATGTGGTCAAACGAGTGTTAAATATTAATGTGGACGGATATGTAACTACAGAGAGGCCGAATAGACTGATGGATTGTGTAAAATGTGACTTGCATATAAAAGGAGTAGCGCCAGAGTTGACAAATGACAGGAGAGAGTGGAAGTGAAAATCATGTTGTACCGACTACAATTAGGCCCGAGTTCCACCAATGCGAAGAGGAGAGGCCATGCGTTTTTGAACACCAATCAGAGATCGTCATTACCACATCTCTCTGATTCGCTTTAATGACGATATTTGATTGGTATTTAAAATGCATTGCTTCTCCTCTGCGCTCTAGGATGGATATCTTAGGCATGATGAGTAAGTAAGTAAGTAAGTAACGGCCTGTTTACTATCACACTTCTCTCCGTTTTTTTTTTTTGGAGAGAAGGATTGGAGCTAAGACCTACCACGCTGCTCCAATGCGGATTGGTAGGTTACACATATCCCCAGAATTCTCTAGAGATATGCAGGTTTCCTCACGATGTTTTCCTTCACCGAAAAGCGTGTGATAAATTGCAATTATCAATTAGACACATAAGTTTTACTAGAAAACTCATTGGTGCCTGCCCGGGGTATTTAACCCTAGATTTTCTCGAAAGAGGCGCACGGTGATACCGCTGGGCTACCACAGCTTGCCTATTTGATATTTAATAATGATAATAAGCTTCAATAAATAACACACGGTAGACTTACAAAATCTCGATTATTTTGTCAACAATATTTATTGGAACCTATCTTGTTAACTTTATAATTGTTAATAGTAATAGTATGTATACTGTATAAGAAATATATTTATTGTGTTTTTTGTTTTGTTACACTATCTGTTGACTGACTCTGGTGTAGTTTAAACCTTGAATAAGTTTATGTTACATAACACGTGTTTACGTAATTTAATTATTGTCCATGTATGAATAAAATAAATAAATTAGAATTGTACCAAATTCACCAACATTTTTCCAGCTTATTAGCCTTGAGTGTTAAGTGACAGAACATTTATATTTTAGAATAAATATCATTACAACGCACCTGTTCGTCAAGCGCCGCCACAGTTTCCCGATGCCTCGCCTGCAGTTCGTTCACATACAAGACATGTTCCGCTCTCAAGTCATCAACGAGTTGGTCCTGTTTTTTGCTTATTTGTCTCAGAGTACTCTCCAAGGGTGTGGATGTCTGCTAACAAATTATTCATTCCTCGGTTAATTGCCTCTTCAGATGACAACATGCATCTGGTGCTTCCTAAGTACCGCCTAGAGGAGGGAGGGGCCACTTTAGGGAGGTCCCGACTCAGAGGTGCACTCTGGGGTTCAGAGTTGCTGCTGGCGGGTATGGAGGCAATGTGTACAACTGTCTCCGCCACTAGCAGCGTGGTGGAGCAATAAAATTGTTTTAGTTGGTACGAATAAAATGCCTGACGACCGTATTATCAATTTCAACTACCAACCGCTCAAGCGATTGCAACCACTTAAGTTACTCATGTAAGTCTGTAGTTCACTATTCAGCTAGCAGTCCTCCGTGGCCACCAGCACTGTGGTGGAGCATTCACATTGTTTTAGTTGGTACGAGAAGAAAATGCTTGACGACCGTATAATGAAATTTCAACGTTGCGCCAACCACTCAAGCAACCGCTTGAACGGTTCGTGTAAGTCTGTAGTTCACTATTCAGTCGTAGTTAAAAGCAGTCCTACATCATTCTTTAAACTGTAAGTTTATAGCCGGTCTAAGTCTAAAATTTTCAAATCGATCCATCCATTGATTGTGGAGTAAGTTTTGTGAAACACTAGGCCAGTTAGGCCAGTTAATTAGGCCACAGACACTCACCTCCACGTTGAGTGAGCCAAAATCTACGGAGCGTGTGCGACGCCGTGCGTCACCGGCCGCGAGGTCCGTTTCAAACTCACAAGACCCCGTGGGGGACACTCGCGCTCGAGCGTGCCATATCTCTTCGGAATAACTAAAAACAACCAAATAATTTATAGAATTAGGCGTTACTTTGCGGAAATCCATCATATAAAAGTCATAATGAAATTATTTTGCTATAATCCGCGATGGAGTAAAATATATTTATTTTACTATTATATATAATGCGTTTCATACCTGATGCATGAAGGATTCGTAAAAACACATACATAAACTTCCACCACAATACACAAGCACTACACACGTTCAATTCTTTCTAACCTCAACCGAAGCATCATCACGCAAAGCTTGCTTGTGTATTGTGGTGGCGGTGGTGGTTTGTGTGTTTTTACGAATCCTGCATGTATCAGGTATGAAAATGTATAGTCCACTATAAATTGAGCATTATATATATTTTCTGTTCTACCTTATGGCGGATTATAGCAAAATTTTATTATTACTTTTGTAAAAACAACCACATATAATCTTATGCCTCGGCGTTCGGCAATGATTGTTGCGATCATCTTATATCGGCACGATCATCGTGCTGTTGGAATCATATATCGTCCAGGTCCACATCTTCAATTATAAATTTTATAGAAGCAGGCGTTACTTTGCGAAATTCCATAATACAGAAATTACAATAAAAATATTTTGCTGTAATCCGCGTATGTTAAGAGAATCTATGTAATGTAGTGTATGGAGCAACATTCACATACCTTATACATGCAGGACATGTCACCATACGTATCAACAAATGCCGCCACGACTAACACTCCACACAAGGAATACAGTACATTACTACTTTACACTATTGTCCGTTGGAGCGTCAAATTAGTACGCACACATAGAACATAGCACACAAAATCATCATCATCCTCCTGCCCTTATCCCACCCTAAATGGGGTCGGCACAACATGTCATAAACAAGCTGTCACATGGTTTGGTTGCGTTTTTACGACCGGCCGCCTGCCTGACGTCACCTTACTCGACTTACCTTAGTCGTATTTTACGACACCTCGGTAAGAAAGAAGGTGGTATTTTCTACTCAGCCGAATACCACACGGCGGGTCGACTTACCTTAGTCGCCTTTTACGACACCTCGGTAAGAAATGAGGTTGGTCTATTCTACTCAGCCGGATACCACACGGCGTATAGCACACAAAAATAGAATTTAAAAATTGTCTATTGTCCATTGGAACATCAAATTAGTCTACAAAATGCTTTCAGATCAAATTTGGACATACCTTCTTCTCCTTGGCAGCAAGTGGAAAAGTCGAAACATTAATTTTATACGCAATGTTTAAAAAACAAATACGTTATAATTGGAATTTGTAATTATATGAAAAGTGAGCAAATACTTCTCACTGCTCTGAAGTAAGAAGAAATGAGCTAAAACCCACCATATCAAAATTTACAGATGACACATCAATAATTTTAACTTTTAGAAAATGCAAAAGCGTTTTATAATGTTTTTAATCATTGTAAAAATAAAAAAACTGTGTGACGGTTTTCCTCTTTCGAAGCTGTAATTATTAGGAAGTATTGTTCAAATAAACTCACCTCCTTTCCATGTCCGAGCATTTTTTTTCGAAATATGTCCTCAAATTTTCCATTTCCTTCTCATGTCTGCTACTCAATTCTTCCCTTAGCTCATTTATATCCACACTACCCGCTTTTACAGAGGACAGGAGCTCTCTCAATCTGCGCGATTCCACCGCACTCGTTTGTTTCTCTTGTTTCATTTGCATTTCTAACTCTTTCATCTCAGTGTCGAATTCTACCCTCATTTTACCGGTTTCATCGCAAAGCATCTGAATCAGACCTTCCCGGAGTTTGTTTTTAGTATTATCATCGATTAAACCATCGAATTTATCGAAAAGGTATGTCAATTTGTTTTCAAATCCAGTTTGAAATTCGTCAGAAGATCCAGACGATCTTAGGTCAGATTTTGAGTAATTAACGGTGATTTCTTCTCTGTCCATATCTTTCTCACTATTTGAACTCTGGAGGGACGTTGTGCCGCTCATTAGAGCTGAGTAATACTTTGTACTGTCGCCTTTGACCATGTTTTGGTATTTCACGAAGTCTGATAACTGAGCTTTCATCGTGTCATCCGAATTACACTTTTCCCCTAGGATATGTTGCAGTTTTTGCACTTCGTTAATCAGGTGGTCATTTTCATCTTTCAGGCCTTCCCTTTGCTGCAATGAGATCGTTAGTTCCTGGATTAGTTGGTCACGTTCAGATATAGCCTCTTCCAAATGCACAAGCTGAAAGGACAGACAGTGAGCTCATAAACATTCATACACAAAACAAAGCAAAGCGAAATGTATAATTACTTTATTCTTTACTTTGAACATTATTTTATAAAAACTGTTTATAAAATTATTATATAAATATATGTGTCACATCGCGTTATATAATAATCAGTATAAACCGCGAAGGTTTATAAAATTAATCTGTATATATATTTATTGTAAATTAACAATTTATTCAAAAGTAAACTTTATTGGAAATGACAATTATAATTTTATAAATCAAATTTTATGCAAAGGTAGGTGCATAGATAAAAAAAATATAACAGAATTTTTTCTTAAAATGAAAACTTTTTTGCAAAATACGTAAATTCATATAACTAAGACACTACAACAAGACTAAGAAGTTTCTATAGAAGGTTTAATCAAAAAATATTAGGATTATAAAATAGCTCAAAATACAAGAATATTCTCATTATGTATTTCTCAATATAAAATTTTTAAAACTCCTATATAAAAATATAGCAAAACAATATGATAATTTCAAAGTATTATCCATTCCAATAAAAGTTTTCACTATTTATTTATAACATGCATTATAGAGCTGTGATACAAACTTACATGAATGGTGTACTAGGGGACATACTTGAATTTAAATTCAATTCTTTATTAAAAAAAACTTGTTTTTAAGAACTTGAGTCATCAACGACTTTGAAAAGTAGCTTCTACTGAGATCAGCTAGCATGAAAGCTTGAGAAACTTGGTGGTTGCATTTTCATTATCAGCCAGCCAATCAAACAACAATTAATCATGAAAAATCCATATATCACAACATCCAGCTGATGCTGTACATATGCTATAGGACTATGTCCTACTGAAATATTTCTCATATTTTAAATGAATTTACACCAAAGATTTATCTGCTCCCTGACACCTTATCACAGTAACAATATTCATTGTTGTATTATGGCTACCCCATTGCCACTATAGCATCATAATATACAGAGCTTTATCAATAATTTATGGCTTTTACATTGCGTATAAAACCCTTTGGGACCCCAATACTTATAGTTTTTTATACTATGGATTCCTTTCATAGCACCTTCATCAACACATGCTATATGTATATTGTTATACAACAATTAATAAAAAATAGAAAAAATCTTATACTGGTAACCCTTAAAAGATTGGCAATAACCAAGTTACTATTTTTATAATTTTAATCAAATAGCACAGCTATTTGTTCTATAAACTATATATTTAGTATGAAAGAAAATACGAAACAAAACTAGTCAACATTTATTCAGTAAGGGGTTAAATATTTTATTAAATAGTATATTAAACGTGCAGACATAGCATGCAAGGGTAGTTAAAAACATTAAGATTGTGCAAGCCACCAATACCAAAGAAATACATATGAAGCAGCAACACCCATAAAGAATAAGTACCTTCACATGATATTCTTCACAAATAGTTTTATAATCTGTACTCATTGTAGTAAAAGAGTTTGTCTCATCTGGAACAATAGATTTGGGTGGTGTTCCACCATCTTTACTTTCTTTAGTTTCATCTTCAATTATAATTTCCTCAACTAACACATCTTGCTCTATCTTATCACTTGCTGAGCTTGCAGATGGTGTTATAGATTTTTCAGGGCTATTATCTTTTACTGGTGAAGGTTTATCTTCAAACACCTCTTCGATCTTAATGCCATCAGTTGCCCCGACAAGGCATGGTGACAACAGGCTCTGAAAGACAGGCAATTGCTCCAATGTTGGCCCAATTATCATGCCGCCTTCGGGAGGTGGTCCGAATATAATTTTTGCAGCTTGAAGAGGGACCTTAGGAGCAGCCTGCCCTCTTATATCTAATTTTATAATCTCTTCTGATCCCGAACTGCATTGTTCCAGAGATTCTACGCTTTTTTCTTGAATAGAAGGATTAGCGTCCTCATTCAAGTTTGTACTATCAGGATTTTCGTTTGTATTATGGCTACTGTTACCATTAAGAGAGTCAATATATTCACTTTTTTCTGAATCTTGATGTGAGCTGTGGCTCCTAGAATCTGGTGATAAGGATTTATCTTTTTGTACATCTTTCGATGTGTCAGAGGATAACGCAAGTACCACTGGACTTTCTTCACTTATGTGATTATCTGATGGATTTATTTCAACATGCCATGATGTACTCTGATGGCTATTATCTTGTGGATTTGGGGTCAAAGAGGGCGTATGATTTAAAGGACTACATTTAGGTATTTGGTCGGTGGGTTCATCTTTGGATACATTATGTGTTTGCGAAAGTCCAGGCTCGGACTCTGTGATGGAATATTCAATTTTAGAGGGAATGTGCTCTGATATTGATTCTGTCGCGCTAACATCCTCGATATCATTGGAATAATCGCGTACTAAAATTTCTTCTTCACTTTCTCTTGTTACATTTACAGTGGCCCTATCGTCATCTACTATGGCACCCACACCGTGTATCTGTTGTGAATGAACAACATCCGGAAGGACATTCTAAAAATATACAAACATTATAAATAAATCTGAGTGAAATTTCGTAACTATGATCGGTGGAAGCTTATAAAGCGACTTACTGAATCAAACAATGTTTGGCGCTTAAATACTAACTTTGAAATATAAATGTAAAAGTATTGTAAATTACACAGATATCGCTCACCTTTAAAATTTAAATAAAATATGTACACAAAATTATTTCCCTTTATACGAGTCCGAGAAAAAGTTTAAATAATGTATCAATTACCTTAATTTCCGACGTCTCTGGCAGATCTTTTTGGACTTCATCCATAATTTAATAAACTCATAGTAGTATCGTGAATATAACTCAAAAAGTCAATAAACCTGTCGTCAAGACGACGTTTTTTCAAACAAAATACAACAGAACAACATAAGCGCCACCGCCATATAAAACTATCACGTTCCGTTAACGCTTCTTTTGGTTAAAATTAACTTATAATTTTAAAATATACTCGTTGCATAATATATAAATTAAAATTTAACGGGTATTTATATTTATTTCTATTTTTGTTTAAAACAAGGAAGGAATTAGTTTCTCATAAAATATTGACCTTTTCTTACAGCTGATCAAAGGTCCTCTTCGGAGGGTTTATATATAATGTGTAGAATGGAACACCAGTTGTTTTGATATTTAAATTAAAGGAGAAAATAAAAATTCATTCAAATGAATTTATTTTCTCCAAAATTAGGACCGTATATAATACGTTATTTGTCAACATTATTTGAGTGAAGTGGATTAGATAATATAGGTAATTAAATATCAGGAACGGAAAAATGATTAACTAGCTGACGATAAATAGACTTCTAGCTGTACCAAACCAAACCAACTAAGGATTAACGTTATTAAAATATTACGTTTGAATACTTTATTTTACTTTTCCTATAATCTATAATAATAGGAACAATTCTAGACTACTTGTAACGCAACTTATTTTGAACTTGTCAAGATAATAATGCGAACCTGTATGTCGGCGCGAAAATACTACAAATTGTTTATCTACATGGCGACCGTTTCATTCAAAAGTAATTTATATTCGCGTGTATTTGTTAACTTCATGAATACACCAGCACGAAACACCAATGCTATGCAGCAAATTTATAGATGCAAATTTTGATATTAGAAAAAAAATAGGTACAGATGCAAATTCTAAAGATCTTATTCTTGTGGAATGTTTGTTCTAACGAATTGTCTTTAACATAATCAAGACTTTACTCAGTGCTGGCTTCCTAGGTTTGAGTCTATTTGGAGCGGGGCCGTTCTTGTTGTTGTGAGTTGGGCATCGGCATGGGGACTTTATTTTACAATATACTATCTGTCTAGCCACGGGATGCTGTGGCTCAACCTGGTTTCGAGTTCCTCTCGAAGCCAAATTCAACAGTCTTAATAAAAAAAACACCCATCGCCACCTTTCTTTACAGGAACATGGGTCAATCTAAAGATTTTCTGAAAATTTCATTAAAATCGCTCTAGCCGATTCGGAGTCTATAAGAGACATACAGATCACTCTTAACAGTCGCCACACTCTAAGGACAACCTTTCCCGACGCAGTGTTCTATCCTCAACCTATCATAATATCGACAAAGCTTCTGCGATCAATCGCAGAATCAACTTTAAAGTCATTACTTACAATACAGTATATAGTAAAAGGGCCTGTTACTATCCCAAAGGTCTCCTCTCTCCGTTTTTGTAGAAGATTGGAGCTAAGACCAACCACGCTTCTCCAATGCGGATTTGTAGGTTACACATATCCCTAGATTTCTCTAGAGATAGGCAGTTTTCCTCACGTTTTTCCTTCACCAAAAATCGTGTAATAAATTGCAATCATCAATTAGACACATAGGTTTTAATAGAAAAACTTATAGGTGCCTGCTCGGGGTTTGAGCACATGATCATCTCTAGAAAGTAACTGAAAATAATATTGGGGTATTTTCATTCAATAAAACTCAGAATAATATATTGTATAACTTTATTTCTATTTACAAAATGCATATATTCTATGAAAGCCAGTTATTACATAGGAAAATTAAACCATCGAGATGTTCATCGAAATATTATCCTAATGATAAAATATAACCATCAGAAACTAAAGGGAAATACAATATATAACAAAAATTATTATTTCTAATAAATGTTAGTCACGTGGGTAAAACGCAAGACAAAACAATTCTACAAGACTGTGATAAAATTGCAAACTAGCGTTTAGAGTTAATATTATTTACAAAGTAATGATATAATTATTTAACTCTTAATATTTTACTATATTTTTTTAAAGAATTACAGATAAGATCATTACTTTTTTACTTTGTAGGCGTTAGTACATAGTAATAATATAGTAGTCTACGTCTATAAAATTATTTAAACAGTTTATATTTTATCAAAGATTACTTTGTTTTGTGCGTAAAATCCAGCATTTTATATAAGCAATTTTACCACAGCATGTGAAACGAGTGGATTTTTTTGTCAAACTATTCGAAAATAGAAGAGATTTTCGGAACCTAAAAATTTGTCAAACAATGTTTGACCGCCAATTTTCAAAATGTTAAAAAATACAATATAATATTGGCGCGAAAATTAAATTATTTATTATACTTTTCGACAAAGTCATATACCTTCTATATCATAGACTATAAATGCCTTAGAGTAATAACGCACAGATATTTTGAGAAGTTCTCAGCTGAGATACTTTATGGGATTTGTGTTTATTTCCTAGCCTAGACCGTATTAGTTAACTTGTTGATATATACAGCTCAGTAACATCTTAAAATCAATCAGGAAGTTCTAATTTATTCCATTAAAAAGTTATTACAAATCGTAAACTTTACTGCTTCTGCGAAAAAACCGCTTTTACCTAGAACTGTCAGAAAGTCAATGTTTACACTTTTCCAAATCTTGTTTTTTTTAGTTAAACTAGTTTTACTATTACATGGTAATTTTTTTAAAGCTTTTATTTAAAAACAAAACAATAAATTGCCATGTATGTTTGTGTGTGAAGGTGGAAATTGCAAGTTAAATTTGACCCACTTCCCATGTCCGATTGAGCTAAAATTTTACATACAGTCCCGATGACAATGCATGTTTATGATAAGCATGACCTGATGCTGCCAGAATTGGCTCCAGACGTGGGAACTGCTCAACGGTTAACAGTAGGGATGTGAAATTTTGTTAAAAGATTTTATTCAATAGTAACTTTAGTTTTATGATGTGGCAAAATTAAAATTGATTGTGGCAATTTATTATACCTACCAATCGTATAACAAAACGATATACTTCATTTTATACCGTAAGTTTTAATAGCCAAAAACATTTGTGACCAAGTCTATTAGAGCGCCAAAACGGTACACATAAACACATTGTAAGATATATGATTCACATTTATCTTTAAAGATAATTATATTTTCCTGATATCAATTAATTTATTATCTTTATACTTTTTATTTCAAAATTTTTAAGTTGGCAACATTAATCTTTAGTCTATGCTATATAAAAAAATTTTAAAGACCCTTCCCATCTTAACGATATTAATCTAAGGCGATGTTTGCAATGTTTCAACCACCTACAACAATTATCTTCACAATTATAACAATATAATTCTCTCATATAACACCTTACCTCTGATAATTTAGGTCTCACGTAGTTTATTCAATGACCTATAACTTTATTCGTATCAAAAATAAACCGATATAAGCGATCTAAACTAAGGGAAGTTAAATTTAAGACTAGTCTTTTAAACTCTTGCAATGCATACCCTCATTTGGTTTGAGATATAGGTTTGTATCGAGCGTCAAATATAGGCTTAAACGCGACCGAATACATTTCCATTTACATTCCAATAATTTTTGTGACGGCTGTACACTCTCGCCCGAGAGCACTCACTATGTCTCACCTGAGACGCTTTGGCCAAGACATTTAAAGCGCGGCTACACTTAGCAGCGATCTGCGAAGCGACGGGTAGAGCGAACGGCTTGCCAACCAAAATTCGTTAGCGACATGGAGCGACAAGTGTAACCCCCAGCATTCTTGACAGTGTATTTGTTTCCGTCACTCACCCATCCGCAGTTCGCGTCGCTGTGTAGCGTAGTCGCAGCCTTAAGCTCAGAGTGACTATGTACACTCTTGAAAGTGAACAGCGAAGTGGTCGCGGAAATTACGAGGCGGCGCGTGTACCCTTGACATACCGAGTCGAGGCGAGAGCTACCCTGTACTCTGGTACTAGGGATGTCACGGGGTGTCTCGCAGAGAGTGTACAGCCGCAATTATGGTTATTCTGATAAAATAAAATATTGTATAACTATTACGGTCTGGAAAGCTTACCATAAAGCAGAAACTTTTCGCCTATGTTATATAATAAACGACGATTTACTAGATAATATAGGTTAAAAAAGAGTCAGTTTCGATCGATCGTATTTGGCTTTTACGCAACGTTACGAGAAAGTTTTGAAATCTTTTATTCTTCGTTTAATCATCGCAAAGTATACTTTTCCGACCAGCCGTGGATAGAGTAAAACCATTAACACTTTCCATCGGATTACATAACTGTATATACCTTCCTTCCTTTCTTTCCGAACTTTATAGATTGTTTATAATTGACTTGACTTTGAACTACATTCACTTGACTTAGATGTTTAAAAATAAACAGCCTTTAGTGAGAACACGCCACACTGTACGATTAATCAGACTCAAACTCAAAATATTCTTTATTCAAAAGTAATAATGAAATTATTTTGCTATAATTAGAAAAAAAAACTAAAAAAATAATAATAATCCGCGATATGGTCGCTGACTATGGGCCTCATAAGAAGGCTCAGAGTCGCTCAGCGGGTGATGGAGCGAACTATGCTCGGCGTATCTCTACGCGATCAAATCAGAAATGAGGAGATCCGTACAAGAACCAGAGTTACCGATATAGCTCAGCTTGTCGCAAAGCTGAAGTGGCGATAGGCGAGGCACATAGTGCGTAAAACCGATGGGTGTTGTGTACTCAAGGTGTTAGAATGGCGACTCCGGAAAATGCAGTGTCGGTAGACCCCCCACGATATGGACTGACGACCTCAAAAAGGTCGCGGGGAGCCGCTGGGTCCAAGCGGCACAAGATCGTGTATGGTGGAGATCCTTTGAAGAGACCTATGTCCAGCAATGGACGTCCATAATTTGACAAAGAAGAAGAAAAATCCGCGATAAAGTAAACTGAAAAAATATATAATGCTAAATGTAGACCACTGTACACTTAGCATTCTTTTCTATATACTTTATAGCAGGTTATAGCAAAATAATTTTAGTATTACTTCTGTATTATGGATCTCCGCAAAGTAACACCTGATTCTATTAATTAAGTATTCTTTATTCAAGTAAACTTGCAAACAAATGCTTTTGAGTCGTCAACTCTACTGCTGGTTTGGAAAATTGTTCTTATCGAGAACAGCCGTTGCTCTTTTCAAAATATAATCATTATAATTAGATAGATTTTGTCATTCATGTATTTTTCTGTAACAATTTTGTATAAGGTAAGGGCACTAGTAAATGACCGTTTTGTATGAAATTTTAAATAATAAGCGTTTTGTTTGTTGTAACAACTGCCAAAACCTCAGAACTGTAGCCCGTTGTTTAATATTTAAAATTTAATATTATTAATTAATATTTTTTATTAGCTACAACAAACAAAACGCCTATTATTTAAAATTACATTGAAAACGGTCAACTACTAGTACATTATCAATTACTAATGCCCTTACCTTAATAGTTATTATTGAAATTAACTTTCAGACTTACACCCATTTTTGTTACTACTCATTAAAAACTAATAACAGCTATTTATCTCAAGCTCTATCACATTGAAGCAACACTTAGATCGCCTTTAACTAGATTTAGAATATTCATATTATATCAAATACTTCTACAATTTATTAACATGAATTTCTACACTATATAGTAATTTAACGAAAATATTTTCTCATATTTTTTAATTCGAAGGTCACAGGCATTTTCAACACTTTAATCCTCTAGTCAGCAAAATTAAGAGGAAAGGGAAAATTTATATTTTTAGCCGAGCTTTATATGTAGCTATAGTGAGGCCTAAAAGGAGATGGTTGGATTGTGTGAAGTATACATGCATATAAAAGGAGTTGCGCCAGAGTTGAAAGAAAGGATAGAATGAAAGAGAAAAACATATTGTGCCGACCACTTAGAGTGGGATAAGGACAGAATATATATTAATCCGAACTTTTAATACAATACTAAGGAATTGCAAATTATTGTTTACAGTTTCATATTAAATGTTTGCCTAATTTTTTTTCCAAATATATTTAAAGATTTGGTGACTAGATATTGCATCAAATTAGCTTTAATATTTGAATAGAGATCCTAGTGCATCTAACATAAATTGTCATCGTTAATTACGAACAATGGTCTATTAGCAGACGCATATATTGACAAAATTAGCATATAAAAAAATATTGCTGACAAAAATTAAATATTAAATACTTCAAATAAAATCATTCGCGATGATCAACGAAATTATGGAGGAGCATTTTATTAAATTCAGCCATTCTGTATGTTACGCGAGAATCATCATAAAATTTTGTTAAAACCCAATTTTTTTTTAATAGCAGTATCCAGCAGACAATCACCCGAAAGGAAAAATGCGGACTCAGTCCAGTAATTTTTTTGATTATTATTGATATAGGTAAACTGAAAAATTATTAATTATTATTGGTATACATATATCAAGGACCAAAGCGACGAATCAACAAAATGCGATTTCCGTTTTTGGCTGTAGTACGGATTACGGTCAACAAACTGTACTTTACAATATAGTAACCAATAGTAAAGTTGAATAACAGTAAAAACTCATGACATTTAATAGTTTAAAAAAATTACCAAAATCTTTTATTTTTTACCTGGCAACATTATATTTCTAACTTGCAGTAATTACGTTGATTCAACAGCGTGGACACAAAAGCGCGGACAATTGAAGAAAACGTGATCCGACTGGTAATTACCACATATTAACTGACTAACTAGTAGACTCCTTAGGACCATTCATTCAACACAAGGTTAACACGATTGATATTTCGTGACTACCTGCTCTGAATTCCCAATGTATTTATTATAAACGCAATGTATTCGTTTGCCTCAATTTAATCGTTATAATACCCTCTATCGTACAATGAGGGGTATTATATTATCTTTTGTTCATGTTCCAGAAGAAAAAAAGATTTTTTCTAAATCCTATATATTAATTATACCAAATTTGATCGATATCGCTTCAGTTTATTACCAAAAACGTTTTAAACGTTTCTACGTTATTTCGTTTAAACCGTAAAAATTAAAAAAACTGTCGCGTGTATATAATTTAGTTTTTACCAGCAACTTCGTTCGCGTAGACTGTTGTCGTGTGATAGGTCATTAATAGATGACGCTTTGCAATGTCATCCTATTCCTGTAGAATTAACAGGATTTCTATGGCCTATATGTTATTCCGGTGTATAAGGAATAATTGTGCCAAATTTCATCGATATTGGTTTAGCGGATTCGCCGCGAAAGTAACAAACATTCATCCATACTCACAAACTTTCGCATTTATATTATTAGTAAGGATAATTTTGTTCGTATGTATGAAAAAACTGCAATTCCACTATGTCACTCATTTTGTGACGGAGCCCTTATAAGAATTTTCATAATAAAATCGACGCGAGAATTAATGATATCACATTACTCTTTAATAACCTGTAGGTCAAGAACAGTTCAATTAAGAACAGTAAACTTAAAGTGTTGTTTAAACTACATATATGAAATAACACGCCTATATACCAGGCAAATGTCGCTCAAACCGATATTCATAATGTAATAATAAACTTTGATATAATATACGACGGATGTAAATATACATATTTAATTATACAGAAAATATAAATGTATAAATACTAACTATGTCATCTCAATAAACAATTTTTATATAATCCATCCAACACTATATTAAAATAAAAAAAGAATAAGAAAAATAAATATTACTTTATATTACGCAAGTTTACCGGGTTTTTATTAATATCCGCTATAAAATAGGGATGTAGAAACATAATAGATCTTTATATTATTCGATTATTTTATTCTTATAATCGATTCTTAATGATCGAGTATCTACACGATAGATCGATTTTAAAATCAATTATATCAATGACCCTCGTTTTTTACTTTTGTTTTTTTAATAAAATGCGTTGTTGGCAAAGCAATGTAGCCAAAATACACATTTTGCTGGAATTTCGCAAATGGCGCATTGTTATTTTGTATTCGTTTTATTGTAATTAATTATTAATATAAAAAAGCTAAATTTTAGTCACAAATTTCATTTCGAGTTAATAGATTTATTTTGAAAGGAACAAATCAATATTAATAGATTTTTTTCTACTACAAATCATACCTCTATAGATAAAATATGAAGCACAATACGTCTACACTCGCTCACGGCTCATGTAACAATGACATTTCTTCATATACCACAGCATATAAATTGTATCATCACACAATGCAAGTTCGTGATAAGTAAATAAATAGGTATTAAAGAACGCAACTAACAAAGACCACAAATAATATTCATACAATAAATAATGCAAGCACATATGATTTCGTTACAGCCGTACAGGAACTTAATGCCTAACGCATTTAATAATAAAATCTTATTCAAATATTGTCTGCTAAGCCGGAACTTACTCTAACAAAATTCTGAAAAAAAAGGAAACTGAATTAATTGTTTTTTTGATTAATTATGTAGTTATTTAACTTGGAATGGATAGGACATATAACGAGAAACGCTGTAAGTTTTTTTACTACCAAAACCCGATATCTAAATTACCATCCTGGAGATGAGTGGTTATGTTGGACTCTGACCAAATTATTTATTTCTTTATTATACATACATATTGTTAGAAAAGAAAGAAATAGCTCATGTATAAGGGCGGATGTATCCCTAAAAGGGGTTACTTCCAGTCAACCTTTGATTAACAGAAGGAAAAGGACAAAAAGTGAAATACGTGTTATACATAAAGAAAGAAAAAAATATATAAAAAAACTGTAAAAAAAAGTAAGTAGCGGCCTGTTACTATCCCACTGCTGACAATAGGCATCTTCTCTCCGTTTTTTGGAGAGAGGTTTGGAGCTAAGACCTACCACGCTGCTCCAGTGCGGATTGGTAGGTTACACATATCTCCAGAATACTCTAGAGATGTGCAGGTTTCCTCACGATGTTTTCCTTGACCGAAAAGCATGTGATAAATTGCAATTATCAATTAGACACATAACCATTAGACATAACAATTAGACAAATAATAGACCATAACCAAAAGGTATTAGCGCGGCGTGCCCCAACGTTCTCCGCCCGGGTGCATTGAACAAGGGGTTTATTGTTTAGCTTTTAAGGTAAACTTGCTTTAACCATTTTTATGGTTACCGAAATACTATATTACGGTTTTGACGTCACCACGCGGTCGCAGCCGCTGGCGGTTGCTAGTGTTCTTATAAACATACAATACATATAACTACTCTTTGAATCCGAAAAATTAAGTCACATCCCCTATGCTTATATATGGGACATGCAAATTTATACTTCAGATATAGTAGATATACTGGAAAATTTTTGGAATGGGAAAACATTTTGTAATAGGTAGGTAGTATACTTAAATAAACTCACAAGTCTCAGTTGGAACACTTAGCATGTCATTAGGTATAGTACGGTCAGGTTGTGGTTGCCTCCTCTTCTTCCTCATCTTGGGCCATCAGCTGCCGAGCCAGCTGCAGGGCCTGAAAATATAATATAGCAAATGTAAAATACAAGCAGTAAGTTTTTTTATGAAAACCGATTAGCTACTGTGATAGCCCAGCGGTGCGACAATGTGAATCTCTAGATACGATCATGGATTCAAACCCGGGCAGACACCAATGAGTTTTTCTATTAAAACTTATGTGTCTAATTGATAATTGCAATTTATCACATGCTTTTCGGTGAAGGAAAACATCGTGCATATCTCTAGAGAATCCTAGGGATATGTGAAACCTATCAATCTGCATTGCAGCAATGTGGTAGATCTTAGCTCCAATCCTTCTCTCCAAAAACGAAGAGAGGTGGCCTATGCCCACCAGTGGGATAGTAACAGGCCGTTACTTACTTACTTAATTAGCTACATAGGCTCATTTGTTAATAACTATAGTTTAAAACTTTTTTAATTATGGCAAACAATGTTTGGTAAGCAGCATTTCTGGTTGTTTTCTAGGATATGTATAACCCACTAATCTATTGATGATTCTATCGATGTATATCATATACATACAAGAGGTCACAAAAAGCTTCTGATACCTGTGTCGCGATTCAGCAGAGTTAACAACTCGTTTGATGGTATTAGGATTTGCTTCTACAATAAAATTCAGCAATCCATACTAGACCAATCTACAGAAAGGTTCAAGTTAAGTATAAGAAATGTACTTATACATAAAGCATATTACAAAATTGTAGATTATTTTGATGATTAAAAAGCCTGGATTTGAAAATCCTTTCAGCTTCATACAGGACTGCGGTTTAATAATGTAAAATTGAAAATGTTTTAAAGATCGACCGTCAAGTTTATTTCTGGTTCTTCTCAGTAAAAGCAACATTCCATACCAGTTTTAGCTTCATTAATCATATTAATCTTGGTTCAAAAATGCTTGAAAGAGCTTATAAAGATTATTTTGATTTGATTGGTTTATTTACACGCATTTCTCTTGAATAGGACATCTATGGTCATATTCAGCAGTGGTATAATAACAGGTACTTTAATTTTTGTGACGGTTGTAATTAAAACGTTGACGTGACAATGTGTTAAATTAGGTTGCGGCTTGGAGTCACTCATGAAAAAGTGTAACACCCGCTCACGTCTGTTACTATGAGTCACCGAACGAAAGAGAGGCCCACCGGACTGGCGAATGCCTTGTGTCTCTCTCCCACTCCAATCCATCACATTTAAAAAGATGTTGTCACGTAAAATCTTTGCCCGTAAAACCGACTTTACAGGCAACTGTTTTTTTTATAAATTTATCATCCATACTGTATGTTCAATCTACTTTCATTCTTATTTATGTAATATCCTAACTTTTGTGATTCAATACAAATCAATTGTGCTTGTCATCAAACTATATTCAAATATTCTAATAAATTTTTGTTATTTGTCTATGTCAGTGTTTGCACACTATTAATCAGCCATTAGCAATAAAGTATCAAAGTGTAAACTGATAATACTAAGTGCTTTAACCAGACTGATAACTTTTATTGCTCACAATCAAATCAAGATTTAATTATATCATTGATTATCAATATTCGCCGTGAGGTATCCGGCTGAATAGAATAGTACCACCCTCATTTCTTACCGAGGTATCGTAAAAGGCCACTAAGGTAAGTTGACCCATCGTGTGGTATCCGGTTTAGTAGAATAGACCACCCTCTGTCTTACCGAGTTGTCGTAAAATACGACTAAGGTAAGTTAAAGTCAGGCAACCGGCCTGTCGTAAAAACGCAGCCAAATCATGTGACAGTATGTTTATAACGTTATTTATGTAATGTTATATATGTAAGTTTATATTGTGCCGACCCCACTTAGAGTGGGATAAGGGCAGGAGAATGATGACAAAACTTCACTTAGTAACTGTGAGATCCAATTTGAACCTACTCGCCACTGAATTACGTGAACAATGTTTGTGAGATCACTACACAAAATATGCAATGACTCAACCTAAAGTTAAATCATTCTACTAGTTATGAATTTATATATAGAACAGCATAATTGTCTTTTGAAAATTATGGAATGCAAGGTTATTTAAATATTAAATTATAATTTAAATATATAAAACAAAAATGTTTAAATACAGTGAAAATACGAAAAAGTAACAAAAAAAAAGTAAAAAAGTTGCATAGAATGGAGATTGTTGTTATTTAAACAAAACTTAAAATAAAAGGAAGAGGTACACAAATATCACTTCAACATTACATAATGCTGGTATTTTGTAAATAATAAGCCACAAATGTGGCAAAATGATAGTACTGGTGTATACCTAGAAACTGTTCATTTATCATACTAGTGGACATTATTATCTACAACTGTATTGTTAGTTAATAAATGCCATTTCATCAGCTGTCTTTCTAACCGAAATTCTACAAAATGTAACATTGAAATATATATAAAAAAAAAAAATAACTTTAAAACAATAAATTTTATTGATTTCCAACACTGATATAGTATATTGACATAATTTTAATTTAATTTTTTAATTTTGTAATTTTGCATGCCTATAGTCCTAGGCGAAACATTTCTACTAGATAATAATATAAAACACCTTATTGTAAAAAAATAAAATGTTTCAGCAAATACAGAAATTTGAATTTGAGTGTATTTGATTATATATACTGACTACATAATATACCTGAAACTCGTTATAGTGCATTTTCCTCTTCTTCTCGAACTCAATTCTCCTTTGGCGCACATCCTCCGGCTCGTCCTCGTCACTATCACAAGATTCCACACATTTAGGAGGCTTATTCATACTCGCAGCAAGTTTCGCTGCCAAAATATTTGCGTCCAACTCGTCCGACGGTTCCAAATCGCCGTCTATGGCCTCAGAATATGGCGTTTTAGGCTCATCGACTTTCATGTGCCCGTAGTCCTTGTTAGGTGGATGAAACGTCTCTATTATATTCATTTCGTCAAATCTCTGCTCTTTAGACCGCTTACTCGTCGACGGCATCCCATCTTGGTTATCTACACTTCTCGATGTTTTTAATATGCCCTTCGAGGGCTTTTTTTGCAAGTTTTGAGCCATGATCATTTATCAAAATTGCATTTTATTTAGCATTGAATTGCATATACATAAATTTAAACTTGTAGATACCACAAATGCACCGACCGACTCCTCTTCATTCTTAATTTTTTTTTGACAAGCCACATAGATTCATAATAAACATTGCTCCCATTTTTTCGTTATGACGTTAAAAGCAGATTATATTCAAAATTTCAAGAAAGCTATAAGAAGGGTTTCAGATATTTATACCTAAAGATTAAATAAAACTATGAATCCTCCTGTTTAAAACACAAAGTATGTATTCCAATTAATTGTTCTAGATTTTAAACAATTTCTTTTGTTTTTCCAAAAAAGCTGTCCATAATATGTTAAGTATCAAGTTGTCTATGATGAAGAACACTTGTTGAGAAAATAAATACAACGATAATAGACGAAAATAACAGATTATATTTGTCTATTATCATTTATCGTTGTGTTATCAGAATTCAATTTGTTTATCTTTTGTTTATGTTTCTACAAATTTTTGTTAAAAGTTAAAACTTCGGGCTTGTGGTGGTATTAAATAAATTAATGCGAATTTTGATAATAGCATATATACCATGGTAGAAGATACAAGTTTAAATTCCAACAAATCCAAGGTTGTTATGCGTTAACAAATGTTTTTTGCATTGTATTGTCTTCTATCTAATATATAAAGTTTTAACTGGATCCCTAAATATTTGCAGACAAAAACAACACGTCCCAAAGCTGTGTACTTATGGACCGAAGCAGACGTTCAAAAATGGCTTCGCAGACATTGCAGCGATTATTATAATTTATACTGGGAAAGATTTCATGAGGTAACTAGATAGTGCTTGGTTGGTATAAATTTTAAATCTTTCCAGCCTCAAAGAAGGCTCTTGTCCTGCAATGAATTATGATAAATTTCTATTTACATATTACATTTTCATAGACTTTTGAGAACATATATATTTCTATTTTGTCACAAAAACTTATTCTACTAGTACTGTAAATAATTAGCAATATTATTATGAGGTTTTTACAGTTTTTACGAATCCTGCATGTATAAGGTATGAAAACGGATTGTCCACTCTACATTTAGCATTATATATATTTTCTATTTTACTTCATCGTGGATTAACATTAAAATAATTTTACTATTACTTTAGTATCATGGATCTCTGCAAAGTAACGTCTAATTCTATAAATTATATTTTATTTCAGCATGATATAACTGGTAGAGCGCTAGTACGTATCAATGACAATACCCTGATTAGAATGGGAATAACCAACAGGGAACACCGTGAGGCCATCTGGAGAGAGATCCTGAAACTTAGACTCAAGGCGGACATAGTTGAGATTAGAGATCTTGAGAGACGTCATTATTATTTTAATTATGACTTGTGACAAGGTTATATAATTTGATAGCTTAGAATATGTGATATAAATCTAGACCTCATGGGCTCAAAAGCATTTACTTAAAATTTTGGGGTTTTTAAAGCTTATTTACTAAACTGATACTTGATGAAAAATAATCGATTATTTTTTCAACTTAATCAATTTTTAATAATCGATTATTTTTTCATTAAAAATCATTTTTTTTTAAATAGATTAGGCAATTAGGCTTGGGTCTAGGTGGGTGACAAAATTTTTGAAATACCTCAACTACTACTACACTCAAATACCCAATTGAGCTATCGCGACAATGCAAATGACAGCGAAATTACCCTTGGTATTCTAATTATGTTGTAGGATTTTATTGTCAGAAAACGACAATGAACAACCGGATGCCCCATTGGGCATATTGTAGAAAATTGCATGAATGTCTTAATTGTATTGTATCGTTGTAAGGAGGCCTAAGTTATGTTATTAGACAATAGATATTTTTATAGATAATGATATTGCTATGTTAAAGAAATTATATTAATAAATTATATTTATATAATTTGGTCATTTTATTTTTAACCCTGGCAATTATATTGGAAATTAAGTAAAGGTAAATAAGTATAAGTAATTTTTTTTTAGTTATAGCCACTTTGTATACTTTACCTCTCTTTTTGTTTGGTGATAATTTAACGTGGCGTGAAATACAAAAATAATGAAAATATTAGCGGCGAAAGATTAAAACCGTAATAGTCTTTTGATAACCATAAAAATGGTTAAAGTGGGTTAACCTCAAAAGCTAGACATATGCTGCCGCGGACTTTTATTTAGAACTTTTAGAGGGGAACAATTTTGTAATACATTATTTTTTAATAGCTATCACCGTTTACTCAGCGCACGCACGGAAAGCTTTAAACTTTGCCGTTTTCGTACTATTTTTTATTGATGCTACTTTCCTATTCATTGTAGCGTGATGTTATATAGCCTGTAGCCTTCCTCGATAAATGGACTATCTTACACTGAAAGAATTTTTCATATCCGTCCATTAGTTCCTGAGATTAGTGTGTTCAAACAATCAAAGAAAAAAACTAGCTTTATATATTAGCATAGTTTTATAGCCTATAGCCTTCCTTGATAAATGGACTATCTTACACTGAAAGAATTTTTAAATCGGTCCAGTAATTCCTGAGATTAGCGCGTTCAAACAATCAAACAAAAAAAACTGTAGCTTTATATATTAGTATAGATTATATAGCCTATAGCCTTCCTTGATAAATGGACTATCTTATACTGAAAGAACTTTTCATATCGGTCCAGTAGTTCCTGAAATTAGCGCGTTCAAACAAACAAACTCTTCAGCTTTATATATTAGTATAGATTTCTCAAGAACGTTATTATTTTCACCTTGTATGTCTCGGACACTGTAAGGCTTCTTAAAGTAAATCCTCAGATAGTATTATTTTTTTCATTCAATACATTACTTTGAAGAGGTAAAGACGACTTGAGTAATGTTCAAGCGGTTATTATTCTAGAAAATTTATTGTGTGAAGTGTACAACAATATTAGTATAACGTAAGTTTCATCTTTTATTCCTATTTTGCTATTCTGCCGTGTTGTATTCGGCAGAGTATAATAAACAAACTTCATTTCGTATCGAGGTGTCGTAAAAGGGAACTACTGTAAGTTGACCCGCCGTGTAGTATCCGGCTGAGTAGAATAGACAAATGTCATTTCTTACCGAGGTGTGGTAAAAGGCGACTACTGTTAATTGACCCGCCGTGCAGTATCCAGTAGAGTAGAATAGATAAACCTCATTTCTTACCGAGGTTTCGTAAAAGGCGACTACCGTAAATTGACCCGCCGTGTAGTATCCAGTAGAGTGGAATTGATAAACCTCATTTCTTACCGAGGTGTCGTAAAAGGCGACTATTGTAAGTTGACCCACCGTGTAGTATCCGGCTGAGTAGAATAGACAAACCTCATTTCTTACCGAGGTTTCGTAATTTGCCGTCAGGCAGTCGGCAGTCTGATACCACACAGCGGTTTATTGCAATTTGCCACAATTTAGGTTTCTGAATTTACTTTAATATTAAGCGAAGCTTAATGAAGCTGTGATGGCCCAGCGGTAACACCGTTCGACTCTTTCGAGGAGGTCGCGGGTTCAAATCCGGGCAGACACCAATGAGTTTTTCTGTTAAAACTTATGTGTCTAATTGATAATTTCAATTTATCACACGCTTTTAGGTGAAGGAAAACATCGTGAGGAAACCTGCATATCTCTAGAGAATTCTGGAGATATGTGTAACCTACCAATCCGCACTGGAGCAGCGTCTTAGCTCCAAACCTTCTCTCCAAAAACGGAGAGAAGAGGCCTATTCTCAGCAGTGGGATAGTAACAGGCCGCTACTTACTTTTAATATTAAAGGTGCGTTTTGTACTATGAGATTACGCAAATTAAAGCTTACTTGACTAAATTCCATGATGTTTACGCAATGTAGGATATATGTCGAAAGTTACTTGTCGCTATCTTGATTCGTTACGTGTAGGACAATATAAATACATGACATGCATTGATGTCGCTGTCGTGCCAGAAATGTTACAGTGCAAGGCATAAGCTTTTTATATCAATCAACGTTATAACATAAATCTGTTAATTAATTGGTCATTGACTTGATTTAAATGACAAAAGTTACAATAGAATTATTTACATAGGTAATATTATAAAAAAATGACACACAAAAGTCTTACAAATTACCTTAAATAATAATTAAACTTTTATTCAAAGGCCCTGTCATAATAGGCGGTTCATTTCGCTACGCTTTGCGCCCAAAATGACGTAACATACGACATACGCGGCTACTTGAGCTTCACCTATAAGTTATGCACTTATTATTCTACTAAGTAGAATCTACTTTATACCTCTTGAACGTCAAAACGTAATTATATCGGGCCATATACTATCTACGTCGATGAACCCTCGGCGGGCCGTACTGTGCCCATAACTGTCTTAGTACAAAGAAGTGTAGGATAAAATCGAGAGTGGAAACTTTGTTTTGCATTTAACTCAAATGATTTATAGATGCGGGCGTCACTTTGTGTAATTACATAGTACCGGAGTTACAATAAAATTTGTTTGCTATAATCCGCGTTTGTTAAGAGAATTTACGTAATTCTAAGTGTATGGACCAGGCAACATTCAGATATCTTATACATGCAGGACAAAGGACAATTGATGGAGGGGGTTGAATTAATATAAGACTGCATGCATTACTATTTTGTCGTGGAGCCTATCGTCCTGATGATCAACAATGATATGCAATAATGAGCAACAAAATAAAATTATTTTTTGTTTTGTATCTTTCGCTTTCATTGTATTAATTGTTTTCATTCGATTTGGTCTGAAACAAAAGTATTAGAGTGTGTTCCTCCTCTCAACTACGGCACACCCAAAAGCTTTACGCGTATCTAGTTAGTCGCGTTGGGGCAGACGCTCCGAAATAGCCATTTTAATGGCCCCCCTTTGTTATTCTTCCTGCCGACTGGCGCAGGCATAGTGACCGACGGGACGCCGAGATAAACATATAAGATCGTGAGGAATTTTTGACGACACCAAGAATTGTTGATGTAACAATACCTACCTTAAAATAACGGCCTGTTACAATCCTACTGTCGGGCATAGGCCTCCTCTCTCCGTTCCTGGAGAGAAGGGTTGGAAAATCTACCACGCTGCTCCAATGCGGATTGGTAGGTTACACATATCCCCAGAATTCTCTAGAGATATGCAGGTGTCTTCACGGTGTTTTCAATCACCGAAAAGCATGTGATAAATTGCAATTTTCAATAAGACACATAAGTTTTAATGGAAAAACTCATTCGTGCCTGCCGGGGTTAGAATTCGTGACTCCCTAGAAAGAGTCGCACGGGCACACCGCTGGGCTATCACAGCTTATAATTATACAAATCAAATCAAATCAAAATAATCTTTATTCAAATAAGCTCTTTCAAGCACTATTGAATCGTCAAGGATCAATATGATTAATGAAGCTACATCTGGTTCGTTACAAATACAACAAATGTTATCGGTTAGATGCCTTATTTTTCTAACAGCGTAAGCGGAGGAACTAAGTCTACCTGCGAGAGCAGATTTATGGGTGCCACTGGAGTTTATCATCCGAAGTGAGTCCCAAAAATGTGGTTGTATTTTCTATTTTTAATATATTGCTTATTAATCTCTAAGTTTATGTCTGACCTAATTACATTCGGTGAAAGTAAATTATTTACAGAAAACCAGTTTGATATATGAAATAAATAGTGCTCTAACTATTTACATCTTCAAAGTTAGCTTTATCTCGATTTACTTTAAAAATAAAAGAAGTGTCATCTGCAAACAACACAATATCGCAAATATTTTGAACACAATAAGCTAAATATTTTGAAAACAAAGCTTCCTACCCCTCTAATACTTCAAAATACATATTTCATTAGAAATCAAACGCTAATAGCATGTTCAAGGAAATATTAGTCGGTTTTACGATTGTTTGCTGCAACATAAATCAATAGCCGTTTAGCGTACATATATCAACGAGTGATAAGAACAGCCTGTTCGCGGTTCTCTGATATACAATATGAAATACTAGATTTTACCTGCAACTTCGTTTCCGTGGACTGTTTTCGCGTCATCCTATTCCTGTAGAATTAACAGGATTTCTATAGCCTATATGTTATTCCGATGTATAAGGAATAATTATACATAATTATACACAACGGGACACTTACACACACGGTCGTCCGTCCCCAAAGTAAGTAACTTAATATTTGCGTTATGGGTGACAGACAACTGGTTAATATATACTTATATATTTTTTAAATACATACTTAAATACACCCAGGCTCAAATACCAACAAATTCATTTATAGAAAATGTTGGCCCTCGGCGGGAATCGAACCCGCGACCCGCGGAGCTGCACGCAGGGTCACTACCCACTGCGCCAACGAACCAGTCACCATGAGTAACAATTGTGCCAAATCTCATCGATATATAGGTTCAGCGGATTTGCGGTTCCCAGATTTACGTCTTAAACAAATTCTGAAATCGAAAACGTACGTACTGCTGGCATCAGTACGAAAAACATAAACAAACGCGAGACATTAGAAACGGACGATGGCGTGTTCCCGTTGCCAAGTTAACACCAACAAATGTCTCGCGAATCGGGATTTCGTATAGCTATTATGAAATTATCGCCGGCAGAAGGCGGTCATTCTTTTGGATGCTTAACTTTATTGTGTCAGGTCCCCAGTACGGCATAGTTAGCGAGGCGTTGTTCGCGCGAATAGGTCGTGCCCGCCATATTTAAAAAACTCGCGCCTTTATTTGCGCGCCAATTATTTCTGATACACTAATTGTATCAGAACAGAATAGAATTGTGTTGGTAATATTTTTTGTGTCTGTGACTTAATGAAATACTTATATCGTGCTTGCAAGTTTTGAAAGGTGATTAAAGTTTATTTATTTAAATTATTTAAATATTATTGTTTAAATAATGGTATAGGTAATAGAGATTGTATGATTTTACATGTTCAAAATGTATAGTTACCTAATTAAGTTTTTTATGTTATTACCTAGTTAATTTTTTTTTTAAAGTTGTTTTTTTTAAATTAGTAATATAAATTTTGCTTTATCGTAGTTTCTTCACGTTTAAAGTAACGTTGAAGCATTTGTTATTTATTTATTTATTTATTTATTAAGGAACATCAACAGCACACATATTAAACAGTGATTAAGCTAAATACAAAAATAAGAAAACATCTGATACATGCACCAATTATAGATGTACACAGCATTGTCTGGACGGTTCACTGTCTACTATTAATTACAATTAATACAAAAACTTAACATTAAGAAAAAAAAAAAACAAAGGAATTACTGTCTTATCTAAAAAGTTAAAATTAAAAGTATTATATATATATATATATATATATATATATATATATATATATATATATATATATATATATATATATATATATATATATATATATATAAGAAATTTAAGTAAAAGTAGTAAAAAAACAAAAATAAATAAATTAAATTAAATGCTAGGCCAAGAATTTATGTATGTCACTTTTGAACTTGTCTAGACTACCATAAAATATATCAATTTTTGGTGTAATAAATATATAAAATAATAAATTTGTTAAATGCAATAAATAATTTATTTGCGGTGGATTAGTTTAAGAAAAGGGCTTCTACATTAAACAAATTTTTACTACGATTAAGTGTATAATTTTGTATATCAGACAAACTGTACTTTTAAGAGTTCGTGCGATAAGTTTGTCAAGATTACATCAAAATTATGTCGTGAAAAAACATAAGAAAAAGAATAACCTAAAAAGACATTTCAAAATGAAAAAAATAAACGTTAGTATATTAAATATAGTATCATACTATATTTAATAGTCCAAAATACTCAAAGTAATTAAAAAAAAATGTCGACCCTAGCCTTGTAGTCAATAATTAAAAACAAAACCTAAAGCGGCCTTATTAGTCCAAAATATATACATGTCCTTAAACCATATTTTGTTACTTCACACATATTAAGGTCATTCTCTTAAATTTTACAAGCTGCTTTGTATAAACAGCAAAAGCAAAGCAAATTGAAGCAAATTGTGATTCAAACAAACAAAAATGTTTAGATATATTTTATTAATTGTTTTTGGAACCTAAGCTTTAGTAATTCTTCTTTCGGACGTTGACTGCTGTACATAGGATATGTCAAGAGATTCCAAAATCACACATCCAAATTACCCTTTTCTAGTCTTAACAATATACATCGTAGTTTTTTTTTACTTCATATTGTTACTTTGTTAAATATAAACTACGTTTAAATATTCCTAAAACCCTAACAAAATAATTACAATTAATTAGACAGTATAAGATTTAATCTTTGCCTATAGCAAAAGGTAACGAGTAATAATAAAAAAATAATAGGAATCAGCAATATGGACCTATGTTTTAGTTTAAATTTATAAGCTGTTTCGTGTATAACTTTCTTTTATTATTCGTGTCCAGTATTGGATATACCTATTTTGACATCATACGATCCTGTCGCACTTGTAAGCAGCTCCATAGTATATTCTTGTAGTTGTCCTTCCATCTTGTCTTGTTATAACGTGTAATCTATACCTATAAAAAAAAATCCCCAAAAGCCGTCTGTCTGTTGTATGTGATCAATTTTCTCAAAATCTGCTGAACGGATGTTTATACGATTTTTAATAAAATGTATTACTATTCTTGAGGAAGATTTAGTTTAAAAGTACTCGTAATGTACTTAAACTCCCGTTGGTTTGGGACTCACGGAACTCACGGGAAAAACTTTATGAGTCATAGCTTTCCACGCAGGCAAAACCGCGAGCATAGCTAAGCTAGAGCATAAATATTTTTAATATTTAAATGAGTTAATCTTGTAAATATTGTAAGTAACGGCCTGTTACTATCCCACTGCTGGGCATAGGCCTCTTCTCTCCGTTTTTTTTTTGGAGAGAAGGTTTGGAGTTAAGACCTACCATGCTGCTCCAATGCGGATTGGTAGGTTACACATATCTCCAGAATTCTCTAGAGACATGCAGGTTTCTTCACGATGTTTTCCTTCGCCGAAAAGCGTGTGATAAATTGCAATTATCAATTAGACGCATAAGTTTTACTAGAAAACTCATTGGTGCCTGGGTTTGAATCCTAGACCTCCTCGAAAGAGGCACACGGTGTTAATCTTGTATGTATATATGTATATTTTCGGAATTTCGGAAACGGCTCCACCGATTTTTCTGAAATTCAGCATGTAGGGGGTTTTGGGAAGAAAAATCGATGTAGTTTTATGTAAAAAAAATCGTTTTATCCCTGTTTTTGGGCATTAAAAAATACTAAAATTTATATTGATTTTTTGCCATTTAAAGTCAAGTCAGCGTAGCTTATTCGGGGAACGGGCAGTCTCGGGAAATGTAAATACCTAGGATCTTGTGTACTATGTAACACAATTAGTTACTGGTACCTTTTTAACCGATAAATGTAAAGGGATTTTTTACTTGCCGCTTGGACCCTGAGGTTTGAGATGTTAGTCACTTCAACAGTTTTCTCTTCTTTCCTCGTTCTGAGCCTTACTTGATCTGTGACGTCAAATATGGTATCAAATGCGGCAGTACGTTTGTAGAGTAACATCCGTCACTTTTTCTAACCATGACTTCAACTTTGCAATTAACATAATCCAGCATTATATTATGTACCTACACATTATATTATCACCTTCATTGTAATCGGGGAACGGGCAGTAACGAGGAATAACTAGGATCAATCCCCAACTACATAATGATTTTTTTAAGTTTCTTTTCTTTATTTTGAAAATAATTACCGAGTAAGAATCGGTCAACCTAGTACTAAATATAAATTGATCACGAAATATTTAGAACTCATAGGTTTACCTGCGATCTCTAGGTAAGTGGTACCTTACAGCTATTACCACTTTATTTTGCATACTTCAAATTAATCTTGATAGTATCGATTGATAGAGAAAATATGTAGGCAATACAATCCGCAAACAAATTTGAATGAAATAGTTGTATTTAATTAAGTAACTGGGTGACCGATACTTGGTCGGTAATTTTACAAAAATTGTAATACAAAAAATCATTTAAAAAAAATTAAAAAAAGAAAGATAGAGTCTGTTGACATATGGGAATCGATTCCAGGTTTTTAATTTTTTGGTCCGCCCGTTACCATTAGGCTGTCACAGCTTTGCATTTGACATCTCAAATATCATTTGGATTCAATTTTACATTTGATCATTTTTTCAATGCCGGAAAACAGGTATAAAACGACATTTTTAAAATGACACATAGCTAGATCGATTTCCCAAAACCCCATGAATTAATTTCATGAAAATCGTTAAAGCAGTTTCCGGGATTCAGAAAAATGTAAATAAATATACAAGATAATTCATTTAAATATTAAAGATATACTAAAATAATAAAATGGCAAGGACGCGTTGATTTTGGTCTCCACGCGTCAATTTCCGTTCGTAAATTTAATGTTTATTTGATCAACCTGTAACATACGTTGATTAAATACAAAATAAGGTTGAAAAAATAGATTCTTTTTTGAAATTTTTTTCCACTTTAATTAATATGGATTTGCATATAATTAGACGTCTTGTTTAAACCATTATGCTCCTGCTAACTGTGAAACATTGAACGCATTCTTATTTTACGCTACGCGTATGCCAAGTTGATTGCATACTGCCCATGATTTATTGTATTCGAACGATAGCACGCGAATAGGGCAATCAGAAACACTCAAAGATTTATCCTATTCAATTTAATTTAATTCAAATGATGAAATACTACAAATCTTCAGCCGCTCCGCCCGCGTGGAAAGATTAAAATCGTAAAATAGAATTTTGATAACCATAAAAATGGTTAAAGTGGGTTAACCTTAAAAGCTAGACATATGCTGTCGCGGACTTTTATTTAGAACTTTTAAAGGGGAACAATTTTGTAATACATGATTTTTTAATAACTATTACCGTTTACTCAACGCACGCAAGGAAAGCTTTAAATTTTGCCGTGGCCAAACTATTTTTTATTTATGCTCCTGTCCAATTCATCTTAGCGTGATGTTATTAGGTATAGCCTATAGACTTCCTCGATAAATGGACTATTTTATACTGAATTTTTTTTTATATCGGTTCAGTAGTTCCTAAAATTACAGCGTTCAAACAATCAAACAAATAAACTCTTCAGCTTTATATATTAAGTATAGATGTAGCCTTCGATAATATAGGTTTTCTATATCAGCCTCCTTTTAATAGTTATTTGTAATTGATTGTTTAGATTTATTATCAAATAGTACCAAACGAAAACATTAAATATTTAGGTTTCGATGTTTCTAAAGACCCCCCACGAGATGGACTGACGATCTCAAAAAGGTCGCGGGGAGCCGCTGGGTCCAAGCGGCACAAGATCGTGTATAGTGGAGATCCCATGAAGAGACCTATGTCCAGCAGTGGACGTCCATTGGTTGATAAAGAAGAAGAAGTTTCTAAAGAGTTAGAATAGTTTTATATTTAAAATGAATTAGTAGCAGCCCTAGGTTTGAGCTATTTCAGCACACTATTCCGTAGAGTACGCGGCGCGTAGGTCCAATTTATTTGTTAAATGTTTTGATAGCTCTTAAATTATTTCGCAGTCCGATGTAAATACAGATCGCAGATTGGATCAAGATGTTTTGATTGGCGTAGGTAATTATAATAATGTGTATATTTAGTTTTGTATCTAACGTTCAAGGTTTAATTCTGCGTTGGTTATTCTAGGTATTGTGATGATGTCTTACGGCCTGTTACAGTATGCTGTGGAGTATTATTAGTTACTGTAATACTGTCGATATGTACGATTTATTGGTCCATTTTGTCTTCTTTTAAAAACCTTCATTTATGTTTCCGCGCTTAATTGAAGCGAGCGAAAATGAAAGGGCTAGATAATCCAACGAAGAAGCTTAGAGAAGCCGAAAAATATACAATACTCAAAGCATCCTATAAAGTCCTAGATAAGACATGTTCGCCCGGTCTTTAGCTACCTCCGTGCAATGCATGAGAGGATGTTTCCAATTCTGTCTTACACTCTCTTGCATTTTTACCCTACCAATATATTCTGCTATTATAAAAACTCCTTTGATTTCATTGTGGAAAACGTGGATCCTAGATATTACAATACTCCGAGCAGATTGGTGAGAATATCCAAAAATAACCATATTCGTCCAATATTCTGCCAACTTCGTGCAATGCATGATATGAGGTACTTTTTCCGGTTGCCTTATTTATTCTTTGGAAATTGGACAAGTCGCAACTATTTCAAAATTGTTTATTTAACAGACACTGTTCCATGACAATACTCGTGAACTTATTACTCGTGAAGTTGGGTCTATTTATCCGAAAAATACTGTTGGTCAAACGAGGGTTCAAGGAAGTTATTGCTTCCCTTAATTGTTTACATAGTCTGGTTACATATTTGGTATGTCTTGTGAGTCAATATAAACAGCACCAACACGAAAGCACCTATAAAAGCTCATGAATAAAGACTTTGGATGAATCTTGTCCGATAAGTTTAACGCAAGTTTGACTTACATAAAGGGAAATTTGAAAGTTGCGCCCATTACAGAAACAACGAGAAGCGCAAGATTTAAAGTTATGGACAGTTTTACAAAAGTTACTAGGGAGGGGTGTAAATCATGTGACCAAACGAGTGTTAAATATAAATGAGGATGTATATATCATTAGATGAAGGCCGAAAAAAGATATAGATGGATTGTGTGAAGTATGACATGCCTATTAAAGGAGTAGCGCCATAGTCGGCAAATGATAGGAGAGAATGGAAGCTAAAAGTATTATCTGCCGACCACGCTTAGAGTGGGATAAGGGCAGGAGAATGATGTTTAAGGTGCCAAAGTGGTCGGCCTCCTCGTGGCGCACCCTAGGCAAGTTAAGTCTTGCCGAACGGACCACTGTGGGGTGGCCAATCCAGTTGTCCCTCTAATTAGCAGAGGGCAATCTGGACGGGCCGGGGACTCCGGGGAGGTTAAGAGTGGAGTCTTTAATGAGTGACGGGTTCAGTTGGGCTTACTGTAAGTCTGGCTGGACATGGTTTCGGCCACCGGTCAAGCTTGGCAGCCCAGCAATGGGAACCTTCGGGTTGCGAAGAAGAAAACCTCTAAAAAAGTACCCGGTGGGGGCGGAAACACCCACCACGAGTAGGACCCCTACTTGATGTTTGACGCAAATTCACCTGAAGATATTTTTCAATCAAATTAACACCTTCCTTTTAAATTAAATTATGTTCTGACGTACATAATAACTTCATTTAACCCTGATTATGTCGTAAGTCAGGCCGTGAGCTATCTTAGCGAGCTGTTTAACGGATTTATTGGTTGTACGTTTCAATTTATCAAGCGGTTTATTTTGTTAGCTATTAAATTATTTCCCAGTTTCGCCGTAAACCCACATTGAAGACGAAATTACGATGGTTGGATTAACGGAATTAGTTGACTATAAATTAAGTTTATTTCGTATTAAATCGCCTACTAAAAGTAATTGCCGTACATCAACAGGTGTTTTGTGTATCGATTTATAAATTGGTCCGAAGAGTAACGCCTACTTGCGAAATTCCATTACACAATAGAAACGAAAAATTATAATTTTCAAATTCAATGTATAATAATTCCATATAGCAATGAGAGATATTAAAATAGAAAACAATTACTTTTCATACAGGAAATAAGTAGAGGATATCATCATCCTCCTGTCCTTATCCCACTCTAAGTGGGGTCGGCACACCATGTTATAAACATGTTGTCACAAGATTTGGCTATGTGTTTTGCGACCAGCCGCCTGCCTGACGTCAACTTACCTTAGTCATATTTTACTACATTTCGGTAAGAAAGTGGGTAGTCCTTCTAATCAACCGGATCCCACACGCCGGTCGACTTACCTTAGTTGTCTTTTACGACACCTCGGTAAGAAAGTGGGTGGTCTATCCTATTCAACCGGATTGGTATCCGGTTGAATATTACGTATCATACAGGAAGTAAATAGAGAGTCCTGTCCTTATCCCACTCTAAGTGGGGTCGGCACAACATGTTATAAACATGATGTCACAAGATTTGACAATGTATTTTACGACCAGCCGCCTGCCTGTCGTTACCTCAGTCGTATTTTACGACACCTCGGTAAGAAATGAGGTTGGTACTATTCTATTCAGCCGGATACTACACGGCGGAGTTTTACAATATCGCTCATTGGTTGCAATAGTGGTACAACTCAAAAAATCTATTTTGAGATAAATGGGTTTAAAGTTTTCTTTGCTAAAGAAAATGCATAAAAATGCTATACGCCTAAACGAAAGGCCGATTATTGAATTATAAATTATGCCGGAATTGCTGCTGTAAAGAATATGTATTTTTATATTATGTGTATTACACACTATTCACAGAAAGCCTACTATACTGTTGAGGATTATTTAGAAGATAAGGATGCGTGGATATAAATATTGTACAAGACAGAAACGATTAAATGTAACTAGTATTAAGAATTATATTTTTAAAAGAATAACCGCCGAGATTCTTGCTGGCTCTTCTCGGTAGAAACAGCTTTCCGAACGCAATAGAGTTGATGATTCAAAAGCACTTGTTTACAAGTTTATTTAAATTAAGAGTATATTGAATTTGAATATTCCTATTTCAAAACCATTGTTTTCTAAGTTGTGCCACTATTGTGGCCCACGAGCGATATGTAAAGGATTTAAATTAGAACTTTTATTCTCAAAACTACGTAATGCTATTATTCTCAAAACTACGTACTTCAGAGAATTTTATATGCTTATGTATCTCAACTCGAGATTAATGAGTCAGTTTGTTTCGCAGAAAAATTATAAACGCACAATTTTAAGAAACATTTGTGTGGGATAATTTTAATGAACTCAACTCATATCCGGCAGTGAGATTGCTCAGAATCCGTCTGATATTGTCAAACTGAACTATTATTTCCGGTCGTGTTTATTTTAAGACGCCGTGTGGTATCCGGCTGAACAGAATAGTTCCACTCTCATTTCTTATCGAGGTGTCGTAAAATACAAATAAGGTAAGTCGACCTGCTGTGTTGTATACGGCTGAGTAGAATAGACCACCCTTATTTCTTATCGAGGTGTCATAAAAGGCGAATAAGGTAAGTTGACCCACCATGTGGTATCCGGCTGAGCAGTATAGACCACCGACTTACCAAGGTGTCCTAAAATATGATTAGGTAAGCTAAGTTGATGTCAGGCAAGCGGACAATCGTAAAATACGTAGCCAAATCATGTGACAGCATGTTTATGTGTCGTAAAAGGCGACTTCGGTAAGTCAAATTGCCACGTGGTATCCAGCTGAGAATGGACCACCCTCTTTCTTACCGAGGTGTCGTAAAAGGCAAGTAAGGTATGTTGACCCACCATGTGGTATCCAGCTGATAAGAATAGACCACCCTCTTTCTTACCGAGGTGTCGGAAAATACGACTAAATTAATTGACGTCAGGCAGGCGGCCGGTCGTGGAAAACGTAGCTAAACCACTTGATAACATGTTTTTAACATGAAGTGCGAACCCCACTAAGAGCGGAATAAGGGCAGGAGGAATAATGTGTTTGTTTACGTTATGGAAATGGAAATTGTGTTGATCGTTTCAAATTCGCCAGATCTGTAAACAAACTTTACAGAATATCATCCATTTCTCAATTGACGTAAATAGTTTTTAATGGAAAGACATAACTGACATGCTATGAATTCTATAACATAAATGTTTTTTAAATCGAATGTTTCAGTTACTTGGTGAAGCGAATTAATTCATAGCTCTAGAAGATCATCAAACAAGATATATACACAACACTTACACAAACACCGTCTTCGCCGGCGAAGATGCTGTTTGTGTAAGTGTCCCCGGTTGCTTCTATCAAGCTGCCACAGCCCTCTGCCGCGGCCGCCGTGATTCAGACTTCTTCAAAGTCAATCAGATACAGTCCTCCAAAACACGCCGCTTTAAGCCGAGGTTCGGTTTCGTAGGAGACCCTCTTGAGGCGACGCTCCCAGGGAGTTGCGAGTGTGTCAATGCACTCGGTCTTACCAATTTTAACCAACAAAGCGTCTGCGCTCGCCCCTCCCTACATTGACGCTGTCAAAGACATAAGGGCTCACAGCATCATCATCCTCTTGCCCTTATCCTACTCTAAGTGGGGTCGGCACAACATGTTACAAACATGTTGTCATATGATTTGGCTACGTATTTTACGACCGGCCGCCTGCCTGACGTCAACTTATCTTAGTCGTATTTTACGACTCCTCGGTAAGAAAGAGGGTGGTCTATTTTACTCAACCGGATACCACACGGCGGGTCGACTTACCTTAGTCGCCTTTTACGACACCTCGGTAAGAAATGAGGGTGGTACTATTCTACTCCGCCGGATACCACACGGCGTACATAAGGGCTATTAGCATTAGTCAATTAAAAGAAACCTCTGCCTTCTGTTCCCACAAATCTCAATGGCCCTCGTATAATCGCACGAGCTCGTTATCTGGGCTTAGAAATTGCAGATAATTCAAATCAAACCTTGCTTTGAATGGTTGCCAATATGTAAATAAACCGATCTACACCGAAATATGGCACAACTGAAACATTTGGGACCGTCACAGAACTGCGTTATTGCCATACCGTTAAACCTTGGCAAAATATAATACTTTACACAAACGAACACGCAAGATTTTTGTGTACATCTCCTGCCCTTTTCCAGCTCTAAGTAGGATCGGCAGAACATGTTTGAACATGTTGCCTCATGATTTGGCAATGTATTATACGACCTTCCACCTGGCTGGCTCAGATATATTGAGTCGCCTTTTAACTATACGACACCTCGGTAAGAAAGAGGGTGGTCTATTCTATTCAACCGGATACCACACAGCGGGTCGACTTACATAAGTCGCCTTTTACAACACCTCGTTAAGAAATGAGGGTGGTCTTTCTACTCAACCGGATACCTGACGGTGGGTCAACTTACCTTAGTCGCCTTTGACAACACCTCGTTAAGAAATGAGGGTGGTCTATTCTACTCAGTCGGATACGAAACAGCAATTACGGGTACCACTAATAAGCATCAATACAAGAAATAAAACTAGTACTTGACTAAATAATACGCAAAAAAATTCAAATAATTTAGCTCGCTACAACGTGGTCTCACATTAAAATGATTTAAATTTACCCGTTGGCTCGCTTTTGTTTGATTCCACAATCCGGGATTCCTCTCCGGAGATTTAATTAAACACGACGCCGGACAAAAACGCGGCCGACGCCGGGGCGTTGCGAAATTAGGATCGTGTAAACAAATTATATCGGGACGTCTGTCGTGGTAGTCATATTATCTATATTTCATGCAAGCTTTTACCCGCAACCTCGGTCGCGTGGATGTATATAGTTTTGGAATTAAATTCAAATTCAAATTAAAAATATTCTTTATTCAAATAAACTTGTAAACAAGTGCTTTTGAATCGTCAAGTCTACCGCTGGTTCGGAAAGCCGTTCCTACCGAGAAGAGCCAGCAAGAAACTCGGCGGTTGCTCTTTTAAAAAATATAATTCTTAATACTATTTACATTCAGTCGTTACTGTCTTGTACAGGTTCAAAGAGAGCTATATCCACACATTCTTATCTTCTAAATAATCTTCAATAGTATAGTAGGCTTTCTGTATCAGCCTATTTTTAACAGTGTTTTTAAACTGCCGCAATGGCAAAGCTGAAATTGATTGTGGAATTTTATTATAGAATCTTATACCAAAATCCACAAACGAGTTACGCACTTTTGCAAGGCGCAAAGCAGGAGCCGCAAGCTTATGTCGGTTCCTGCTTTGTCTATTGTATACATCACCTATCGTTTTATAATTCCTTATATTTTTATGTACATAAATTAAATTGCTTAACAATAGCTTCTGTCAATCACCAACCCTGCAAATATCTCCATCACAAGAATCGGATCGATCCAGGAAGACTTAGAGAGTTTTATCATTTTCTCGAGAAATTTATTGATTATATTAGGAAATAACCCGTTTGACTTACATGAAATATATATTAAAATAGTTCAGTTAAAAGAGACTGTCAAAATTGGACCTAACTGTTACACAAACCACACATACATGAAAAAATTCAATTCATCATCAAAAATTCAATTCAAATTCAAAAATCAATCAATGAATCAATGAAAAATTTCATTCATTCAATCATTATGATCCTTGATTCAGAAGTGCTTGAAAGAGCTTATTTGAATAAAGATTATTTTAATTTGATTTGATAATAATTTTGTTTCAGATCTCATCTCGGCATGAACAAGAAATCACATAAAAAGAAGGTTTGTAATACATGAAGCTGTAATTTAATAGAATTAGGCGTTACTTTGTTTTAATTATTTGCTTTAATTTTCGAAATACTTTTTATTGCTGCTCCTCTCCTATTCATCATAGCGTGATGTTATATAGCCTTCCTCGATAAATAGACTATCTTACAATCAATGTTAGTTCTCAAACTCAGTTCAGCGGCCTATGCCGTTCGAAAGATTAAACAGTTTACTTACGTCGAAACGGCAAAACTTGTTTATTTTGCTTACTTCCATAGTGTTATGTCCTATGGAATATTGCTATGGGGTAAATGCGCGGATAATGAAAAAATCTTTGTATTACAAAAAAGAGCCGTACGTGGCATTTACAATTTAAGTCCGCGGGATTCCCTGCGAGAGAAGTTTAAGGAAATAGGTATTCTTACATTTGCTTCACAGTATATTTTAAGTAATTTAATTTTTGTATATTAAAATATAAAGAATTATAAAACAATAGGCGATGTATATAATAGACAAAGTAGGTACCGACATAAGCTTGCGGCCCCTGCTTTGCGCCTTGAAAAAGTCGTTTGTGGGTTTGGGTATAAGATTCTATAATAAAATTCCACAATCAAATTTAACTTTGCCATTACAGCAGTTTAAAACACTATTAAGGAGAGGCTGATACGGAAAGCCTACTATACTGTTGAGGATTATTTAGGCGATAAAAATGCGTGGATATAAATATTGTTCGACCCTGTACAAGATAGAAACAATTAAATGTAACTAGCATTAAGAATTGTATTTTTAAAAAGAGTAACCGCCGAGTTTCTTGCTGGCTCTTCTCGGTAGGAACAGCTATCCGAACCAGCGGTAGAGTTGACGATTCAAAAGCACTTGTTTACAAGTTTATTTGAATAAAGAATATTTTGAATTTGTATTTGAATTTGAATGAATTTTTCAAACAAACAAACTCTTCAGCTTTTTATATTAGTATAGAGTATAGATAAAAAATAATTTCAGTCAGACAGACTTTATCAGTAACGCAATTTAACTGTTAAGATATTAATTAAAAACTGGGTTGGTTTAACTGCGCCCATAAGGCGGGAACCTGGCACGCATAATTTTGGCAAGGACCACTTGATCTGTAATTGATTGCTCTCAATCAACTGTAACTGGGTCACTCACTTTATTTTTTTTATACGATTTAAATAGCGACGATGCAGCTGCAACATTGTTGCGTTTAACAGAAATATTTAGATCAAAACAAAATAAATCTTAATTAATAATAATTCTTTTTTTTATTTACAACAAAAATTTACAAGTTATATCTATCTTAAATTACTTACACGCTAGGACTATACAAATCATGCCCACGTGGAATGGTCCCAAGAATGCTGGCAGTGAATCTAAGCTGATTCTTTGTGCGAAAAGTGAGACAGCCCTTTTCTCACCTGAAGCGGCAGTTAACTAAGGTGTTAACCTAAAAAATTGAGTCGGATACCCTTTTCGGAGATGTGAAAAATATTAAATAAAAGACCTTTTTTGTTCGTGGAGCCTATCCTCCTGATGATGCTTCGGTTTCGGGAAACGATCGTAGAGTTTGTGGTAGTGAGTGTGTGTAGTGATTGTATGAAGTGTTGGTGTTGGCGACGTCTTGTGATACGTGTAGCGTCATGTCCTGTATGTATGGGGTATGTGATTGTTGCCTGCTTCATACATTTCATCATGTATTCTCTTAACAAACGAGGATTACAGCAAAATATTTTATTGTAACTTCTGTACTACGGAGTTCCGTTCACGCTTGCTTCTATAAATCATTGAAATGGAAATGATAGATGCCGGGAGAGACTTCCATTCCATTCTTGTGCGAAATAAGAAAGAAGACGCGAAGCCATACGCCTTTGTGGGTGGTCAATGACGTAAGGGTGGAATTTCTCCCCGTGCCTTGCTGTGCGATAATAGAAAGGCGATGGAGGAAGATTGTCGAGTACCTCAGCACTCTCTCCGAAGTATATCCTGTACAAGAACGACAGACAGCAACCCTGCGATATTGAAGACTGCGCCTATTCAGACCCGTAAGGCTACTGTAGGCCTCTTTTAACGGTTTCGCAGTTGTTGGTATGGTTATCGTGGTCTGTTACTATCAACTTTGAATAAAGTATTTGATTTGATTTATAACAGCAGCGTGGATGTCACGCTCCATATCGCCTCCAGACCTCGGTTTGATGTACCAAGTTCATCTATTTCGAGTTGGCAAGGCGCTGCCAAGCGGGAATACTGATTTGCGTGAAATTGTACCGTGAACACGTCTGGTGCAAGTGATTAATAATGCAGCTGGACAGGGTTTTACTCATCTCGGTAACAAATGAGGGTGGTCTATTTTACTCAGCCGGATATCACACGCAGGGTCGACTTACCTTAGTCGCCTTTTACGACACCTCGATAAGAAATGAGGGTGGTCTATTCTACTCAGCCGGATACCACACGCAGGGTCGACTTACCTTAGTCGCCTTTTACGACACCTCGGTAAGAAATGAGGTTGGTACTATTCTATTCAGCCGGATACCTCACGGCGGGTTAACTTACCTTAGTCGCCTTTTACGACACCTCGGTAAGAAATGAGGGTGGTCTATTCTACTCAGCCAGATACCACACAGCGGGTCGACTTAACTAAATCACCTTTTACGACACCTCGGTAACAAATGAGGGTGGTCTATTCTACTCAGCCAGATACCTCACGGCGGGTTAACTTACCTTAGTCGCCTTTTACGACACCTCGGTAAGAAATCAGGATGGTACTAATATATTCAGCCGGATACCACACGCAGGGTCGACTTACCTTAGTCGCCTTTTACGACACCTCGATAAGAAATGAGGGTGATCTATTCTACTAAGCCTGATACCATCGGCGGGTCGACTTACCTTAGTCGCCTTTTACGACACCTCGGTAAGAAATGAGGGTGGTACTATTATATTCAGCCGGATACATCACGGCGTAAATATACTTTTAGTTAATATTTTCTCGTAACTCGGTTTTAACAATGTACTGCGCCTGGATCTCCTTGGAAGGTACCCTGACATAAAAGCTGGCCTCCGCGTATATCTGGTGCGCGTTATTTCTGTCTGAACACCTAAACAACGTGTCATTAACGCTATTACATATTTTGAACGCTCTTTAAACGGTCGACGAATTTATGTTTTCCTTCCTGTAAATAATATATCGCAACAGCGAATACTGTTGCGGGAAACGTTTATCGTAAATCTATTCCATCTTTTCTTCCCGCGATTTTGTTTGCATATACTTCATTACTGAGATAAGTACCTTATTTTACTCTCCAGCTTTTAAACTATATCTACGATACTATCTAGAGCTTTCGGATGCATTTCGCATTAGACCTGAGATCACAAATGAATTATTATAAAAGTATGTCATAAAAATATGTTAGTTAGTCTAGGGTTGTTTTCAACAATTAAATTGACAGAATGAATGAAGTCAGATTTTTAAAGGTAAAGTTTCCGACAAGTAAGAACCTTGTTTGGATGTTTTTGTACCAATTAAGACAAGTACACGAGGGCTGTTGGTATATGCCTATAAAAATAAATGATATAAAAGTGTGATATTATTGTTACTACTATTAGAACTGGTGTGTATGTAAAATGAGGTATTTATAAGAATAACCTATTGTTAATTAAGTGTATTTCTTGTTTTTTATTTTTATTTTGTGTTACGAGTGCCTAACGGACAAGTCCGGGACATCACTCTTAGGGTGCGTCTGAAAATCAGTGCTGCAATAATCATATTATTGCAGCAAAATGCTGAGACGCATCCTTTTTTCTGTGTTGTACATTTATATAGATTACTTTTTTTACTTTTTTTATTTTTATTTTAGTTTATAGTTTTTTTGTACACAAACAGAAATAAATTTTTATTATTATTATTATTTTAAAGCTTATCATCCTCCTGCTCTTACCCCACTCTAAGTAGGGTCGGCACAACTTGTTATAAGCCTGTTGTCACATGATTTGGCTACGTTTTTTACACATTAGATGTTTTAAAGTTATTTTTCACAAATAGAAGGTGATTAGCAATTGTTGTCGCCAATGACTTCCGCTTTGTATTTTATAGCAATACAATCATGAAACAAGAGTATCGCGCCCTTTTTGATTAAAAATAATGGCACCACTGTGCCGTGGTTTCCGGTGGAGTCTTCCTATTGATAAAACGTTTCAAACATTGTGTTCGTTATTCAAGAGAAGTGTATCTCACAGCGGGAATTGTTGTGTTATCATATATCTTAATAGCAAACGCCAGCGGCCAGTTGAATGATTGAAAACCGTAATATAGTCTTTTAATAACCATAAAAATGGTAAAAGTGGGTTAACCCTAAAAGCTAGACATATGCTGTCGCGGAATTTTATTTAGATCTTTTAGAGCGGAACAATTTTGTAATACATGATTTTTGACTATCACCGTTTACTCAGCGCAAGGAAATCTGTAAATTTAGCCGTTTTCGTAATATTTTTTAATTGCTGCTCCTCTCCTATTCATCTTAGATTTTATATAGCCTTATAGCCTTCCTCAATAAATGGACTATCTTACACTTCAAGAATTTTTCAAATCGGTCCAGTAGTTCCTGAGATTAGCGCGTTCAAACAATCAATCAAACAAACAAAAATACAGCTTTATATATTAGCATAGATTATTGTAGAAAGTATGCGTTAACTCAATTAAAAAATTACGAGTACGGGAAAAGAATAATCCAAACAGATAGGCACATAGCAACGAATCTTCCACTAATTCCTGATGACGCCGCATCCGTTTTTAAATATAATGGCCTACAATAAATGAAATTAAAATCATTTGAACTGATTCCAAGATACCAACGGTGAACAATAGTGTCGTTTAGTATTTAAAACATCAGTTAAATGGTTGCCAAGAACATTATACGGCTATCAATAGATTGCGCTCCGGCTCGCAGATGGTGGAATCGCTAGCATGACATGCATCTATATACATAAATCAAATCAACATAATCATCATAATCTTCCTGCCCTTATCCTACTCTAAGTGGGGTCGGCACAACATGTTATAAACATGCTGTAACATGATTTGGCTGCGTTTTTACGACCGGCCGCCTCCCTGACGTCAATTTACCTCAGTCGTAATTTACGACATCTTGGTAATAAAGAGGGTGGTCTTTTCTACTAAACCGGATACCACACGGTAGGTCAACTTACCTTAGGCGCCTTTTACGACACCTCGGTAACAAATGAGGTTGGTCTATTTTACACAGCCGGATGCCACACGGCGGGTCGACTTACCTTAGTCTCCTTTTACGACACCTCGGTAAGAAATGAGGGTGGTACTATTCTAATTAGCCGGATACCACACGATGTAAAATCAAAATAATCCTTATTCAAATAAGCTCTTTCAAACACTTTTGAATAGTCAAGGATCAATATGATTATTGAAGCTACAACTGGTTCGGAATGTTGCTCTTACCGAGAAGACTAAGAAAGAAACTCGGCGGTCAATCTGTTAAACATTTTCAATTTTATATTATTAAACCGCAGTCTTGTATGAAGCTGAAAGGATTTTCAAATCCAGGCTTTTTTATTATCCAAATAATCTTCAATTTTGTAATATGCGTTACGTATAAGTATATTTCTTATACTTAATATAAACCTTTCTGTAGACTGGTCTAGTATGGATTGCGAAATTTTATTGTAGAAGCGAATACCGAGACCATCGAATGAGTTGCTAACTCTGCTGATAAACTAACTGTAAACAATGATTAATAAGTTAACCACACATTAAACCACATTGATTATCTCCTTGAGGTTAAGGGTTTAATTCAATCTATCAAAGTAAATAATCACTACATATAAAACAAAGTCGCATTCTTTGTTTGTCCATATATCCCGTATGCATAAAACTTTAAAACTACGCAACAGATTTTGATGCGGTTTTTTTTAATAGATAGAGTGATTGAAGAGGAAGGTTTGTATGTATAATAACATTCAATACGGAGTAGAGAAATACTGTAATTTTTGAGGTTTCTGTAAATAATTACATTTTTTTCCGCTTACGTTGCAAACGCAGGCTAAACCCTACGAGATTTATCAAAATGATGTACTAAGTATTTATACACCTTGAAAAGGTCTACAGAAAAGTCCGCGATGGTATATGTCTATCTATTGTGGATAGCCCACAATGGCATTTTTTGTCATTTACTTTTTAAGAAAAATAATGCCTTATGTTTAAAGCATTTTTTATACAATACAGCATTAATCCTTATCCAATTAAGTACCTTAAATAAATAGTTGATTTAATATAGATCAATATCGCCGTTTACAGCATGTAATTTAAGTGAATATTTTCGGAGATATTACAGATTTAAAATGCCGTGAGAACGCCGCGCTTCGCCCTTTAGCACTTCGAATCTAGCAGCTATATGTCGCTCTTTTAAGAGTTTGTTTAACGACAAGGAAGCTGTGAATGTTGTAAATAAAGACATTCTGTAATTAATTGTAAAAATAAAATACATAGGGAAAATGTAAAAGTAAATAAGTAAAAATGTACTATATGAATTTAGATATTCCAAAGATAGCAGGAAATCTTCTTGATATAGGGAAAGGAAATTGTTTTTCTCCAAATTTAACGCTTGCGGGCCACGGGCAGTAATGAATAAATCAAAACTACTGGATCGATTTTAATCATTTTTTTTACACTGACTGACATGGGATATATTTTTATACCCGTGCGAAGCAGGGGCAGGCCGCTAGTACCAGATAATTGTAAATTTAAAAACAATATTTGATGACTTTTTTTATTAACATTATTCGCTTCGTTTAAACAGTTGTTGATTGAGAAAGGAAAATTGGCAAATATACAACTATTTTCAAATACGATATAAATTAATATCTGAATATTGATAAGCTGGAATATTACCAAAATAATCTAGTATTATAATACCGTATGTAACTGGTTTTCACGGTAAGTTTTTCTAGCGCAAACAGTTCATCATTGCCTAATGAAACTTTTAATTTCAAATAAATCTACCAAACAAAAGTCGGTATAAAGTTTAGTCTTTACGATGCTGTGTATAATAAAGTGGTTTGAATTAATGTAAACAACACTGTGTGCGAAATATTCGACAGGTCGTATAACGATCAAACCTGTCGGGTTATCATGTACCGATTGACGCTAACTGTGTTTTGCCTAACTCTGGTTGTATAGTATCGGGAAGTTAAAAAATTTACGCATTTCGCTAATATTTGGGTTAATCTTGTATATACATATGTATATTTTTTGAATTTCGGAAACGGCTCTAACGATTTTCATGATATTATGCATGTAGAGGTTTTGGAGGGAAAAAATCGATCTAGCTAGGTTTCATATAAAAAAATGTCGTTTTATTCCTGTTTTCATATATTGAAAAAACTGCTACAATTTTATGAGAAAGCAAAGGTTAATTGCGCTGTCAATTTTAAAGTCACTATAGCTTATTTGGGTAACGGGCTGTCTCAATATAAAAATACCAGAATCGATAGAAAGCAGATCGGCTAAATAGAATTGTACCACCCTCATTTTTTACTGAGGTGTAGTAAAAGGCGACTAAGGTAATTCCGCCGCCGTGTGGTATCCGGCTAAATAGAATAGACCACACTCATTCTTATCGAGATGTCGTAAAATACGATTGTCAGGCAGGAGGGCGTAAAATACGTAGCCAAATCATGTGACATGTTTATGACATATTGTGCCGACCCCACTTAGAGTGGGATAAGGGCAGGAAGAAAAGGATCGATTCCAGGTAACATTATCGTTTTTCCTTTTTTTATTGCATTTTATTACGCAATAAAAAAAATTGCTTCTTCAGGTGACAAGGGCTGGCTCCTTTTTCGCACAAAGAATCAGCTTAGTGATTCAGCGCGGAAACGCTGCCAGCATTCTTGGTACCATTCCACGTGGCCATGATTTGTATAGTTCTAGCGTGTAAGTAATTTAAGATAGATTTAACTTGTACATCTTTAATATTTAAATGAATTAAAAAAAGTCTTGTATGTATATATAAATATTTTAAGAATCTCGGAAACGGCTCCAACGATTTGCCTGAAATTCAGCATGTAGTAGGTTTTGGGGGAGAAAAATCGATTTAGCAAGGTTTTATTAAAAAAAAATTTTTCCTGTTTTTGGACATTAAAAAATACTAAAATGTACCTATATTGAATTGAATTTTTGCCATTAACTGTCAAGTCAGCTTAGCTTATTCGGGGAACGGGTGGTCGCGAGAAATGGAAAAACCCAGGATCGAGCCCCATCTACCTTATTATTTTTCTACACCTAGTTGAACTAGTCAGTAATCCGTATATTTTTTGTAAGCTCGTTTAATACTAAAATGTACAAACTTCACAGCGAACATAAACATTTACGTGTTAGTGAAACATATATCGGATTAGCCAACCTCCCTACAGCTTCAGCTGTACAAACAAACAAGCTTTTGATTTCCCAATCTCATCATCCTAAAATTTATCGAGAAAGGAATGAGACTATATATTGCAAAATAAAAACCCTCTACGTAGAGTACGTGTTTCACTAATCCTGTATAGTAGTAGTAGTAGTTACGGCCTGTTACTATCCCACTGCTGGGCATAGGCCTCTTCTCTCTTCAGGAGAGAAGGCTTGGAGCTAAGACCTACCACGCTGCTCCAATGCGGATTGGTAGGTTACACATATCCCCAGAATTCTTTAGAGATATGCAGGTTTCCTCACGATGTTTTCCTTCACCGTAAAGCGTGTGATAAATTGCAATTATCAATTAGGCACATAAGTTTTACTAGAAAACTCATTGGTGCCTGCCCGGGGTTTGAACCCTAGACCTCCTCGAAAGAGGCGCACGGTGTTACCGCTGGGCTACCACAGCTAATTAATCTAAAGCTAGTAAAAATAAATCTTAAGTAATCTAAAGCAGCTAAAAAATCCTGTATGCTTCAAAGTAAAAGTAAGTAAGTAACGGCCTAGTATCCCACTGTCGGACATAGACCTTCTCTCTCCGTTATTGGCGAGGAGAATTGGAGCTAAGTTCTACCACGCCGCTCCGTGCAAATTGATAGGTGTTAGCGCATTCTTTCTACAATAACACGATATAATAGAAATACCACTATTCCCGCTGCGAGATAAACTTCTCTTGAATAACGAATAAAGACTGAATGTCACTGAAACGTTTTAACAATATATAGAAGAAGAAACAACACTACACAGTGTTGCCACCATTCCAGTCAAAAGGGCGCGATTCTCGTTTATTGACGTTGTTGCTATAAAATACAAAGCGAAAGTCATTGGCGACAAAATAGGTTCACATATCTCCAAAATTCTCTAGAGATATGCAGGTTTCCTCATGATGTTTTCATTTACCAAAAAGCGGGTGATAAATTGCAATTACCAATTTTTAATTACAAAAATACGTAGCCAAATCATGCGACAACATGTTATAAAAATGTCGAGCCGACCCCACTTAGAGTGGGTGGCAGCAAAATGATATCATATAAAAGAACAGATAATCCACTCTACATTTAGCATTATATGTATTTATTATTTACTTAATTTTAGCAAAATAATTTTATTATTACTTTTATCTACTCTGATACTATAATACAAAGATTATAAAACTGAAACCAAAATTCTTATGACAAACATTACGTACAAGCCAAAAATAAAAAATTAAATGTTTTATTACGATACAGGTCTTGTATGGACACCTGTATCATAATATAACTTTTTAATCATAACGATACACCTATACAACCTCCAGCTGGACCAAGGAGGTTGAACCTCTACCTTAAAAAAAGGTTTCAATGAACGAGTCCGCGGCGACGCAACACGCATGCGCAATCGATATTTGCGCCTTGGCGCTAACATTTGACATTTAAAAAATCTGTTCAATATTTAAACAGTCTGGTTTTTATTAATATTGTTTCACGTATTATAGTATGAGAGTAGATAAAGTAGTGTATGACACTGTACATAACTTGGTCTTATAACACTCGTGTGATACTATAAAAAAACCCCTATTATGCAACAGTATCAAAACCTACTATTGTGTTATGAATCTCTGTAAATAAACGCCTTCCTCTATAAATTATTCTATATAATTATTTAACTAAAGGGTATCTTTATGATATCCTTTTAGAATATATCATAAGGTTTCATAAAAATAGTAAACGCAAAAAATTACACTTAATGATTTATTACTGCAGATGAAAGAGTGCTATAATTTTAATTTTTCGCAAATACTATAAATCATATCGCGGTCTGCTGGAAAATATTAAACTGTTGAAATAAAGATTGATTTCCCAACAAATGGCTTCTCCAAGAGAAATGTTTATTTTGAAAAAATAATTTATGTACTTCTAGTTATACATATATGAAACACGTATTTAATAAAGTAAAAAAGTAAAGTAACTGCCTGTTACTATCCCACTGCTGGGCATAGGCCTCTCTCCGATTTTGCAGAGAAGGATTGGAGCTAATACCTACCACGCTGCTCCAATTCGGATTGGTAGGTAACATATAGCTCTAGAATTCTCTAGAGATATGCAGGTTTCCTCGTGATGTTTTGCATCGCCGAAAAGCGTGTGATAAATTGCAATTGTTGATTAGACATAAGTTTTAATAGAATAACTCAGTGGTGCCGATAACATTTGTAGTATTTAGGAATTTAGTAAAGTAACGCCTACTTCTATAAATTATAATTGAGGGTATTTAACTTGAAGTAAACGCAAACAAAGTCACAGATAAAGCTAGTTTGGACCAAAAAGTTGCTCGACAGTTTTATATATCAGAGTAAAAACAGTTATCAACAAAACAAAGACGTCCATTTCGGTACGTACCGATAAAATAATATTTCGAGTGTGAATGTTCCCGTGTGCCAAAAACTAAAGCAGTATTCACCTGCACTATGTTTTATAACAAGATTGCTCGACTTTTTTAACGGTTGCGCAAAACGGGATCCACATGCCGTTATCGCATTCTGAGTAAGGCGACAGAACATGTTATAAACATGTTGTCACATGATTTGCCTGGTACATTACGAGCGGTCGCTGCCTAACTTAAACTTACTTTAGACGCCTTTTACGACATCTCGGTAAGAAAGAGAGTGGTCTATTCTACTCAGCCGGATACCACACTGCTTAGATAAAAGAGTATATTTTGTTTGGGTATAATATAAAGCTGGATTTATAAAGGTAAAAAATGTACAAATTATTGTATGTTGAAAACATTAATACTTATACAAAAGTAATAATAAAATTATTTTGCTATAATCCGTGATGTAGTAAAATATATGTAATGCTAAATGTAGAGTGGACAATCCGTTTTCATACCAGATACATGCAGGAGATAGAAAATCGCAAAGCGATTTTGTCGTGGAGTCTATCTCTTGATGATGCTTCGGTTGCAGGAAACGATTGCTTAGTTTGTGATATTGAACGTATGTATTGCTTGAGTATTGTGGTAATCCTACATGTATTAGGTATGAAAACGGATTGTTAACTCTACATTTAGCATTACATATATTTCTATTTTACTTCATCGCGGATTATATCAACATAATTTTATTATTACTTTTGTATTATTCTTGTAACATTTTATTCTTGTAACATTTGAGTTATCTTGCATAGCTGTATCCTGTTGCGACTATTGGTCCAAATCGCTGATTAGTGACTCTGGCTATAATTCACGTGCTTTTGAATCGTCAACTCTACTGCTGGTTCGGAAAGCTGTTCCTACCGAGAAGAGCCAGCAAGAAACTCGGCGGTTGCTCTTTTAAAAATACAATTCTTAATACTAGTTACATTTAATCGGTTCTATCTTGTACAGGGTCGAACAATATCTAAATCCACGCATTCTTATCGTCTAAATCCTCAACAGTATAGTAGGCTTTCTGTATCAGTTCTAATCCAAGCTTAATAACAAATCATCCGGTTGAGTAGTATACTCAGCTGGATACCACACGACTAAACCTTGTGTAAATGCAAGTCCAAAAAAATAATTGTTTGGTTTTACGACCACTAGGTGACAAATGAGTCGTACAATGTAATTCCTCATTGTACTCGAACCCTAACTTTGTCTTCCCTGTTTGTGGACCATCCACACACGAGCAAGAGTCAAGTGGTACCAGAAATATACGAAGCGGCTCACCACCGCCTACCAGCCATTCATAACTACGTCATACTAGTGATGCCCACTTACCACTTTCGGTGCTAGATTTTGCACCATTTGGAGGCGTCCAACACATCAGCATTTAGCACCTAGCACTATAGCTAGCACGTCATTGGCTTCATGCAGTATTTTATTTTATTAACGAAAAATAAAACCACATAAATGTACATCTTTAATATTTAAATGAGTTAATCTTGTATGTATATTTTCGGAATCTCGGAAACGGCTCCAACGATTTTCCTGAAATTCAGCATGCAAAAGATTTAGGGGGAAAATCGATCTACCTAGGTTTTATTAAAAAATCTTTTTATCCCTGGTTTAAGGCATTAAAAAAATAGAATTGTTATATAAAACACTATTTCTTAAAACTGTCAAGTCAGCGTAGCTTATTCGGGGAACGGGTGGTCGCGAGTAATGAAAATCGATCGATCGACCTAAGATCGAGCCCCACCTATCGAATTATTTTTCTTTTTTTAAAGTTTTTTTTTTATTTTAAAAAAAAATTACCGAGCAAGACTAGGTTAACTAGGTACTAGTGTTAAAATAGCAAGCGGGCTATAACAAAATAATAGTTTTATAGTGCAGCAACAGGCTTAAGTAAAGGATTCTTACATTCATAGAGTATGTAAGCCAGCCTAAAATACATATGTCCATCGACAATAAAAAGAAAGTAAACAAAATTATTTGTCTCTCTTTTTTAAAAGTGTATAGACAAAGATAACAACAACATATGGATGTATTTTATTTATTTATCTCATTTTATACATGCAATTAGAAAAGAAAAAGTAAAAAGCACACGTACAAATGCGGACTTATCTCTAAAAGGGATCTCTAAAAGGGGAAAAGAAAGTAAAAAAGATTATTTGTCTCTCTTTTTTAAATGTGTTTAGGCAAAGATAAGTAAAAACAACATATGGATTTATTTTATTTATTTCTTTTTATATATATAATTAGAAAAGAGAAAGAAAAAGTAAAAAAGCACATGTACAAAGGCGGACTTATCCCTAAAAGGGACCTCTTCCAGTCAACCTTTGAGTAACAGAAGGAATAGGGCAAGAATACGAGTAATATAGAGAAAAAAATGATATAGATTTAACTATTTAATCTATTAATTAATTTTGGTAAAATAAATAGATGAAAAGATGCCACTAATATATAATACTTAGGTAAATAAAAACTTAAATACCGAAAGGGAAAGAGATTTGCAGATTGATACTGGAAAATACACAGTTTAACATCTTGAAAGCTAAATGATCTGGAGTCAGTTAGGAGCATTTAGGGAAAGCAAGATCCAAGGTATATATAGATGTATTTATAGGTATTATTTTGGAAATTTACGACTATCTAGCACTTTTTACCTTGTCATTTAGCACCACCCGATTGTATCGAGTTGGCAACCCTGCGTCACATTCGTCTCGGACGCGGCGAAGAGTGAACCCATTCATAAAAACAACTGAAAACATTTGACGTTAGGTGGATGTTGGGATGTTGCTTTTTTTGCGTAAGGCACCTATAATAGAACAACGAACTAGTTTCTTTTGATACATTCTATCAAACTGAACATCACTTTTCGTCAAAGTAACATCTTACATCAAGAAATTTGTTATTATTACTTATAAATGTTAATATTTGTTTTCAGCAAAAAAGGCGCGGTCGGGACGATGGGCGAAACAAGGAAAATATCGAGACCGGATCGGAAATTAAGGAGGAAACTGAAATTTCAACTGCTGAGAAACATGAAAAGGAAAAGCTGTGCTATGAGATCAAGCATTCCGACGTTATGGGAAGGTAAACTTTTGTATTTGTATAATATTAATATCGTTTATCATTTTTCCTTTTTTTAAAGTGAATTATATTCGATACAGTGAATACTTTTATAATATAAATTAATGAAAGGTTTCGTAATTCAAGTGTTCAATATGTTTATAAGGTAAAAGCCTGTCAATATTGGTTTATTTTAAATAAATGTCTCAATGTTTGCTAATACGTAAACAAAAATCGATTGCTATTTAGACATAATACACTCGCTAGGTACACGCCCTTGCGAAGTCTCAATGGCGTCGTGAAATTAATTAAATTTATTTTAAATTGGTATCTGAAACTTTATTTATTGCAAAAGCTGCGAATGTTATTGATAATTTTTCTATTATTTATCTAGAACGCGTGAGTTTAGCGTATCTTCAATCTTTAATATTTAAATGAGTTAATCTTGTATGTAAATATATATATTTTCGGAATCTCGGAAACGGCTCCAACGATTTTCCTGACAGCATACAGGTGGTTTTTGGGCAGAGTTTTATTAACAAATAAGAACGTTTTATCCCTGTTTTTGGGCATTAAAAAATAACAAAATTTACATTGAATATATTTTTGCCGTAAATTGTTAGGTAAGCGTAGCTTATTCGGGGAACGGGTGGTCTCTAGAAATGAAAATACCTAGTATCGAGTACCACCTACCCAATTATTTTTTCTTTTTTTTTAATTATTTTTATTTTGTAAAAAATTACCGGGCAAAGCTCGGTCACCCAGGTTTTTGTATTTAACTATGAAATAACCTTGTGTACTATGTAACACAATTATTACTTAGTACCTTTTTAACCGATGGGCCTCGATTAGTGTAACGGGATTTTTTTACTTGCTGCTTGGACCCTGACCACTCTACAGAGTGGTACAGACGATACGACATTAAATAATTTCACTGCTCACTTGGAAGTATTACATTACTTTGGTGTAATTCAATGTATTTAAATATAGAATTTAAGAAAAATATATTTTCGAACAAACTAAATACGTTTAAATTGCGAAACACGCTCATTCATTAGGGTTCACTCACCTTGTAGTGCGCGCGTACGGCGCTCGGTGTAGATATGACGATCGCCGCGAAGATCAAACGGAGCGGTGAAATACAAAGGTCACGGCGCGGTGACCGCAAGGGCAAGGCTAAGGCAATTTTTACATTTTTATATTTATAAATACAGAATATTGTTTATAGGGTTTATTTTTGTATGGCATGCTGCCATCGGTCATTGATCCATATACATCATGACGTTTAATTTCAAAATGAAAAATAATATCCTGTGGCTAAAGTACTTCATTGAATTAACTGAATTTTCTATGTAGGCTGCTAAGGTGCGTAGTTATCTAGGATTAAAATTAATGTCATATCGTCGGTACCACTCTATATATAAGATTAACTCATTTAAATGATAAAGATGTGCCTACACATTATAATAATACACATACCTACGTTATATATTATTTTTTGTTGAAGAAAAAAAAGAATATATAATTATATAATATATAATATTATATAGTATATAATGCTGAATTTATAAATATACAAATACAAAACAAATGAGAATATTCTCAACAATTGTTTCGCCCCGCAACCGAAGCATCGTCAGGAGATAGACTCCACGACAAAATCGCAAAGCTTTTGCGATTTGTCGTGGAGTCTATCTCCTGTCGTGTCGTGATTTGTATTTGTTTTTTATTTGTGAATGTGTATAGTGCTTGTGTATTGTTGTGTTATCGGTGTGTGAGTGCGTGAGTTTTTATATATTCTGCATGTATCGTCTAAATGTCGTGTACACTCTACAAGTAGCATTACATATATTTTCTGTTATCTCGGATTATAGCAAAATAATATTCTCATTAGTTTTGTATTATGGACCTCCGCAAAGTAACGCCTAATTTCATAAATTAAATATATAAATTATTATACGTTGAAAAGATATAACTTATACATCATTTTTCTAGTAACATTTGAGTTTTTCTGCATTGCTGTATGTGCTGACTATTGGTCTAAATATCTGACGAGTGACTTTGGCTACAATTCAATTCGAATATTCAAGCTCAATAACAAATCAAGTACATGCGACACGCGTGTACCATTAATTAATTACATACAGATTAAATATCTCTTATTAAATCAAACACGATCAAAGCATAAGGCATAACAAGACACGCTTCGTTTACAAGTTCGACAGGCAAGAGCGATCGCTTAGGACAGGGGTCGGCAACCTGCGGCTCATCTATACTAATACATAAAGCTGAAGAGTTTGTTTGTTTGTTTGATTGTTTGAACGCGCTAATTTTTAGGAACAACTGAACCGATTTGAAAATTTCTTTCAGTGTAAGATAGTCCATTTATCGAAGAAGGCTATAGGCTACATAACATCACGCTAAGATGAACAGGAGAGGAGCACCAATAAAGAATAGTACGAAAACGGCTAAATTTAAAGCTTTCCTCACGTGCGCTGTTTAAACGGTGATAGTTATTCAAAAATCATGTATTGCAAAATTATTCCCTTCTAAAAGTTCTAAATAAAAGTCCGCGACAGCATATGTCTAGCTTTTAAGGTTAACCGACTTTAACCATTTTTATAGTTATCAAAAGACTATAATATTAAAGCTTTAATCTTTTCACGCGGGCGGAGCCGCTGGCGATTGCTAGTTAATTATAAAATATACGTACAAAAATTGTCTTCTACAAACAATTTGGAAAATTTGCATATTGTGGACTAGCCACAGATTATATTAGAGAGAGGGTGTCCATCAGAAAAAAAGAGAAATCAAATGAAGCTATCTATGTCATGGTGACTCTCTTTTTATGAGTGATTAGACAAATATATGAAAGGATCTCTTAACTTCTCTATCTTATTATTTGTTGGACACACAGGCCTATGTCTTCCCTATTTATTTTCAAAATTTTTGTTCTTTAAGGTAGTTAAAAATTACATAAAGTATGTAAATATTACAAAAAAAAAACAAAATTGTTTAATAAAAATGCTTAAAATTTGAAACAATATGTAGATCACGTACAAGTCGTACGTATTAGTATTAAAATGTTGCCGATCCCTGGCCTAAGATATTATTTGTCATCGTGCCAAGTTTCATCAAAACACTTAAAGATAACGCGCCAAGCGGGAGAAGGTATACTAATTTAAGATGTTAAATCTGTTCTAGGTTATTGTAGTACCATAATCGCGTCCCGTAAAAACTATACAAAATAAGGGCGTATCGCTATCCCACTGCTGGGCATACGCCTCCTCTCTCCTTATTAGGAGAGAAGGGTTTGAGCTAAGACCTACCACGCTGCTCCAATTGGTAGGTTGGTCCTAATTGGTCCAAATTGATAGGATACACATATCCCTAGAATTCTCTAGAGATATACAGGTTTCCTCTCAATGTTTACCTTCGTCGAAATGCGTTAATTTTTTTATCGTTCTCTTCATTTGCTTTGTTGTCTAACCCGTGTATAATTTTACAAAAGATGCCTTCATTCAGAGGATTCTTTGAAAGGCGATGGAAGTCCTTGAAAGCATGAAGCTTTGGAAAGCAGTGAGAGAAAGATGAAAAGATTTTTTTTCAATTTTTAAAAGCTTTTATTGCAATGTATGTATGTGAAAGTGGAATCTAGCAAGTTAAATTTGACCCACTTTCCGGTGTCTGATTAAGATGAAATTTTACATTCTGGACCAGTCCAGATGCATGTTTATGTTAAGCATGACCTGATGTTGCTGCCAGGATTGGCTCCAGACGAGGGAACTATTGAACAGTAGGGACACGAAGTTTTGCAGAAAGCAGAAGCATCGCCGAAGTTTTGAAATGCGGAGAGTAGAGCGTGGAAGCTCTACTAGCGTTGGGGAACGTCCTCCTAAGGGTGCCTGACCACGGCTTAGGACGACGTATAGTGGAGGGCTGATGGTATGACTTTGATTAGTCAATACGACAACGGAAGGGTGGCAAGAAGCCAAGACCAACCGATGTCAGAAATTTGGGACCTCGTCTTCGCCGGCGAAGACGCTGTGTGTGTGTATTACGTGTTTCTGTGTTTGCGATCGTTATTTGATCGTCAGGGTCATATAGGACGCTTTTTGGACGCCTATATTTTCGGTGATCAGACCTAACTGGGATGTAGGTGGGAGCAACTGAAATGAGAGGGTTCGGGTGTACCTCGGATTTCTCGAAGTAAGACTTCGCAATACGTTTAAAGAGGTGAGTAATGGTAGGGAGGTCGAGGTCTCTATGGAGGGCAATGTTCCGCATGAACCACGGACAACCAGTGGCTGTCCGCATAAAGAAAGTGCCATGTGGTAATCGATCCCAGGTTTTGAACCTTTTTGGTCCGCCTATTACCATTGGGCTATCATGGTAAGTAGTTGTGTAACTCCGTCTAATTCTATAGTTTCGCAACTTTTGTTAAATTCCAGGTATATGATAGCATCCAGGGACATCAAAGCCGGCGAAATAATAATCGAGGCCCCAGCACTGGTCGTGGGCCCGTGCGCCGGCTGCGCGATCGTCTGCCTCGGATGCTACCGAGAACTGGGCGGGGGCAGCTTGGCAAAGTACGTCTGCATGTAGCTTGGCCCAGCGCAAGCAGCAGTAACCCTACCTTTAGATCCGTAGGTCGCGGATGCGATTCCTGCTGAGGGCTAACATTTTCTAAATTAATTCATTGGTTAATCAGGTTTGGGTGTATTGAAAATAATTAAGGTAAGGGTACTAGTAATTGACCGTTTTGTATGAAATTTTAAAGAATAAGGGTTTTGTTTACTGTCCTTACCTTATATATTTGCCGGTTGCCTGTCACCAAAACACAAGTGAAATGAAATGAAAAAGATTTTTCATTTATTCAACTCTATGTACTAAATTTAACAGAAAAAAAACTAATCTAATTATGTACTACCTATTATGATTAAACTTAATGTCAACAAGTAAGGTTCTTATTTTGGGGACGGACTACCGTGTGTTTAATCGTCCTATACTTATAACATTAAGCGACTTAGGGTAAGTTGACCTTTGAGAGTTTTCATGATTCGGGATTTCATGTCTTACCGAGGTGTCGTAAAGGAGGCCAAGCTAAGTTGACCCACCGTGTGGTATCCGGTTTAGTAAAATAGACCTCTTTCTTACCGAGGTGTCGTAAAGTACGACTGAGGTAAGTTGACGTCAGGCGACCGGTCGTAAAAACGCAGCCAAATCATGTGTCAGCATGTTTATAACATGTGCCGACCCCACTTAGAGTGGGATAAGGGCAGGAAGATGATGATATGTGACACATAATATCTTTTAATAGAAAAACTCATCGCTGTCTACCCGGGGTTTGAAGCCATGACGACATAAAGACTACAGGGTATCACTGCTCGCCTTTTTTCTAAGAATGACACTTTTCAAAATTGTTCCCATTTTACCAGGTGCCCAGGCTGTCAGTGGCCGGTCTGCAGCAGCACGTGCTACGGCCTGGGGAGTTACACCGGCCACTCCACGTACGAGTGCGAAACGCTGAAAGCGGCCCCGCCCGATTACAGTCGGCTCGATGACCTGAAGAATTCCTATTACGCTATCACGCCGTTAAGGTAAACATTTTCTCTTGCCCTTATCCCACTCTGTCAGTCGGCAATATGTTTTCAAGTCCCATTGTCAAGGATTCCCATCACCCTCTCACGCCGTTAAGGTAAAACATTTTCTCCTTCCCCTAATCCCACTCTAAGTGTCAGTTGGCAATATGTTTTCACATCCCATTGTCAAGGATTCCTATTACCCTCTCACGCCGTTAAGGTAAACAGCATCAAAATCTGTTGCGTAGTTTTAAAGATTTAAGCATTCAAAGGGATATAGGGACTTTGTTTTATACTATGTAGTGATTTAACAAATAGGTTTGTAAAAACGCTTTCCCTTCGGAAATAGGAAAAGCACACTTTGAGGATATGAATATTGAAGGTACACCTTGTATTAGCTCATAGTGTTGCCTTGCAACCACAGGGATCTAAAATAACATTGTTTAATTACAGATGTCTCCTATTAAAGAAAGCTGATCCCGATAAGTGGGCAGCGTTGAGAACCATGGAGTCCCATAACGACCTGCGTCGAGCCGGAGGTGAAATCTGGCCGCTGAACGAGAGCAACGTCGTGCGGAGGCTGAAGAAATGGGGCTTGGACTATGATGATGAGGAGATACATACCATTTGTGGTATCTTAGAGGTAAGTAAGTATCGGCCTGTTACTCTCCCACTGCTGGGAATAGGCCTCTTCTCTCCGTTTTTGGAGAGAAGGATTGGAGCCAAGACCTACCACGCTGCTCCAATGCGGATTGGTAGGTTACATATATCTCCAGAATTCTCTAGAGATATGCAGGTTTCCTCACAATGTTTCCTTCACCGAAAAGCGTGTGATAAATTGCAATTATCAATTAGACACATAAGTTTAACAGAAAAACTCATTGGTGTCTGCCCGGGTTTGAACCCGTGACCTCCTCAAAAGAGTTACACGGTGTTACCGCTGGGCTACCACAGCTTGTCCTTGTTGTAGGTGAACTTAAACGTCCTTGTTGTAGGTGAACTTAAACGTCCTTGTTGTAGGTGAACTTAAACGTCCTTGTTGTAGGTGAACTTAAACGTCCTTGTTGTAGGTGAACTTAAACGTCCTTGTTGTAGGTGAACTTAAACGTCCTTGTTGTAGGTGAACTTAAACGTCCTTGTTGTAGGTGAACTTAAAGGTCCTTGTTGTAGGTGAACTTAAACGTCCTTGTTGTAGATGAACTTAAACGTCCTTGTTGTAGGTGAACGCATTCGAGGTGGGCAGCAGCGGTGCGAACGCGCGCGCGCTGTACGACGCGGCGTTCCTGCTCGCGCACGACTGCACGCCGAGCACCACGCACACGGACGGCGAGCGCGCGCCCGCTCGCCCGATCGTCGTGCGCGCCTCCGTGCCGCACGCGCGCGGCGACATCATAACTCTCTGCTACGCTTACACGCTGCAGGTGATATACTCATCCTTGTTTTATTTATAAGATACACTTATACATATGTATACTAAATAAACTGAATAGTTGAAAAGCCACTGTAGGTTGTATGCGCGCCCTTACTGTTGATTACTTAAAATCAGTGTAAGGGTCTCGGGACCTCAACAATACCCGAGTGGTTCTTCAATGTGTGAACGCACATTATCTCGCTGGGAGTTGTTGGTGAAGTATTGTGATATTGTAGCTTTAATTTAAGGTAATTTTAGGTATTAACAATTGTTTAAGTTTCTTTTATTTTTTATTTCAAAGTTATTTATACTTTGTTTTTTTTTATATTATAATTTTTATTGTCATCTTGTTACTCTTCTCTCTGTGTTGTAATGTGCCACATAAATGAAGTCATTCTAATTCTTCTTTGTCAACCGATGGACGTCTACTGCCGTACATAGGTCTCTTCATGATCTCCACAAAACACGATTTCGTGCGTCTTAAATCCAGCGGCTCCCAACGATCTTTTTGAGGTCATCAGTCAACCTCGTAGGAGGTCTACCGAGACTGCGTTTTCCGGTGCGAGCTTGCCAATCCAACACCTTAAGATCCCAACGCCCATCCATCCCTACCCATCGCCACTTCAACTTGCCATATCGGTCTAGTTCTTCTACGGATCTCCTCATTTCTGATTTGAACATATAGAGATACTCCAATCATAGCAAGCTCCATCGCCCGCTGAGCGACTCTGAGTCGCTCTTTTAGTCTAGTCTGACTCTTCTTATGAGGCCCATAGTCAACGACCAGTAATCTCAATTATAATATTCTTTACGATTATACTATGGTGAAGTTAAATATTCACTGCCCGTGGTGCCATAAAACATCAGTGTGCTTAGAGCGAGTTTTTTAACCTACTCGAGGGCGAAATGATTGTTGAGATTCTTATAGTGAACATGTGTAGTAGGTGGTGGTTTGTGCATGTGTTTTTACGAATCCTGCCTGTATCAGGTTTAGCATTATATATTGTGCTTATGTTGTTTTGTTGTGGACTTCTCTATTGTAAGCGAAATCAAAGTGATGCAGATAGAAATATATTTATTATGAAATGTGTTGCACGTTAGCGTATTTATTAGCGACTGAATAACAAATTACAAATTGCGTCTAATGCAGACATTCGATATTAGCTAACGATTCGGTACATATATATTTTCTATTTTACTTTGTGCTGTTGGTGTTTAGCTTGTAGTTGTGGACTTCTTTATTGTGCAGCGAAATCAAAGTGATGCAGATGGAGATGTATTTATTATGATACGTCTTACAAGTTTGCGTATTGAATAGCGACTGAATTTATGTACACTGTAATCTTTGGACTGAATATTGATTAACAAATTGCTTCTAATGTTGACATTCGAGATACGCTGACGTACTTCATCGCGGATTATAGCAATGTACCGCAGCGTCATAATATCGGATGTAACAGAAACAATTTGTAATTTAATTTATAGAATTAGGCGTTACTTTGCGGAGGTCTATAATACAAAAGTAATGAGAATATTATTATGCTATAATCTGCGATAAAAGAAAATATATGTAATGCTAAATGTAGAGTGTACTATTCGTTCTCATACCTGATACATGCAGAATTTGTAAGAACTCATGCACTACCCGACACCGATGGCACAACAATACACAAGCACTGCACACATTCACCACCACAATCTCAACAATTATTTCGCCCCGTAACCGAAGCATCGTCAGGAGATAGACTCCACGACAAAATCGCAAAGCTGACGATGCTTCGGTTACGGGGCGAAATAATTGTTGAGATTGTGGTGGTGAATGTGTGCAGTGCTTGTGTATTGTTGTGCCATCGGTGTCGGGTAGTGCATGAGTTCTTACAAATTCTGCATGTATCAGGTATGAGAACGAATAGTACACTCTACATTTAGCATTACATATATTTTCTTTTATCGCGGATTATAGCAAAATAATATTCTCATTACTTTTGAATTTGTAATCTGTTAGTCAGTCGATAATTAGTAGTAATTAATAGTAGAGGTTGTTGTAGTGAGTGTGTGTAGTGCTTGTATGGTATGTGATTGTTGCCTGTTTCATTTAGCGTTGCATGTATTCTCTTAGCAAACGCGGATTACAGCAAAATAATTTTATTGTAACTTCTGCTTAATAAGACTTCTTATTTTATCTTTTAATGTTTCAAACGTTTAACCAGTCAAACTATATAAATTACTTATTATTTTTGCTTTCAATGTTTGTGTTTTGATGTTTTATTTTAAATTCCGCAAAATTGAAAATGAAAAATGAAACGTGACTTTAAATAAAACTCTTGTCGAGTGTAATACAAGTTGACGGGGACCGTGAATCTAAATTTGATACTAGTATGCATGAATATATACTCCAAAGATTTAGGTAATAAACTAAATGTAAACGAACATTTAGTTTATTACCTAATACCATATGATCGTCATCATCATCATCTTCCTGTCCTTATCCCACTCTAAGTGGGGCACAACATGTTATAAACATGCTGTCACATGATGTGGCTGCGTTTTTAAGACCGGCCGCCTGCCTGACATCAACTTACCTCAGTCGTATTTTACGACACCTCGGTAAGAAATGAGGTTGGTCTATTCTACTCAGCCGGATGCCACACGGCGGGTCGACTTACCTTAGTCGCCTTTTACGACACCTCGATAAGAAGATAGTAATAATGAAATTATTTTGCCATAATCCGCGATAAAGTAAATAGAAAATATATATAATGCTAAATGTAGAGTGGACTATCCGTGTTTTTCTACAGAAAGATGGAAAATATTAAATTCTTCTTAATATTATAAACGCGAAAGTTTGTGAGTAAGTGTATATACCACCCTCTTTCTTACCGAGGCGTCGTAAAATACGACTGAGGTAAGTTGACGTCAGGCAGGCGGCCGGTCGTAAAAACGCAGCCAAATCATGTTTATAACATGCCGACCCCAATTAGAGTGGGATAAGGGCAGGAGGATGATGACTTATGGTAGCCCAGCGGTGAGACCGTGCGACTCTTTCGAGGAGGTCATGGGTTCAAACCCGGGCAGACATCAATAAGTTTTTCTGTTAAAACTTATGTGTCTAATTGATAATTGCAATTTACCACAAGCTTTTCGGTGAAGGAAAACATCATGAGGAAACCTGCATATCTCTAGAGAAATCCGGAAATATGTGTAACCTACCAATCCGTATTGAAGCAGCGTGGTAGGTCTTAGCTCCAAACCTTCTCTCCAAAAACGGAGAGAAGAGGTCTATTCTCAGCAGAGGGATAGTAACAGGCCGCTACAATCTATCTATCTATATTTACTCAAAACTAATTTCTCACTGAAGTATATTCAAGTCAATTTCCGTTTCGTTCAGGGCACGCTAAAGCGGCGCGAGCACCTCAAAGCGAGCAAGTTCTTCGACTGCGTCTGCAAGCGGTGTTCGGATCCGAGCGAGCTGGGGACGTACGCGAGCGCCTTCTGCTGCCCGCGTTGCGCGAACCGCGTACTCAGCACCGCACCGCTCGACGCGACCGCACCGTGGCGATGTGAGCGATGCCCGTACGAGATGGCAAGCACCGCCGTACAGTTGTTGCTTAGCAGGTAAGCACTTGTTGCTTAGGAGGTAAACACTTGTTGCTTAGGAGGTAAGCACTTGTTGCTTAGGAGGTAAACACTTGTTGCTTAGGAGGTAAGCACTTGTTGCTTAGGAGGTAAGCGCTTGTTGCTTAGGAGGTAAGCAATTGTTGCTTAGGAGGTAAACACTTGTTGCTTAGGAGGTAAACACTTGTTGCTTAGGAGGTAAGCGCTTGTTGCTTAGGAGGTAAGCGCTTATTGCTTAGGAGGTAAGCAATTGTTGCTTAGGAGGTAAACACTTGTTGCTTAGGAGGTAAACACTTGTTGCTTAGGAGGTAAGCGCTTGTTGCTTAGGAGGTAAGCAATTGTTGCTTAGGAGGTAAGCGCTTGTTGCTTAGGAGGTAAGCAATTGTTGCTTAGGAGGTAAAAACTTGTTGCTTAGGAGGTAAGCACTTGTTGCTTAGGAGGTAAGCACTTATTTCTTAGGAGGTAAGCCAAAGTTCCAACTCCTCTCCTCAAATACAAAAGCCTCAGAAGAGGAATAAATTTCAAATTATTCTAGCTAGTGCCACGACTCCCGCTATAAATCCGCGTGATTCCCTGCGAGAGAAGTTTAAGGAAATAGGTATTCTAACATAGGCGAACATGACTAATAATTTCTGTTCATCCAAAATTTCTCAAGGCTTAAAGAATACAAGACTGTCTTCACCAGAGCTTGTCGCCATATGACATATTCGAATATCATCGCTGACTATGCACTCAAAAGAATACTCAGTCTTTCCGTGGGCAATGGAAAGCTACGAGTATGTTTAACGTATCTCTAATTGATCTCATTAGGTAGGAGGAGATTCGTAGGGATACTAAAATTACGAATATAGCTAGTTTAGCGTTCCGCAAAGTTAAAGTCTGAATAGGCGAGGAAAAATGGTTAGTATTGTTGTTCTTAGGCAATTTTAAACAAAAAACACAGTGTAAATAGATCACTTACAGACGATTTCAAAAAGGTAGCGAGTATCTACTAGATTAAAGATCGTGTGGGGAAATTTAGAAAATACTTATTGAAGGTTCAAAAACAAGATAACCTTACTTATTTCAGAATAACAAATGAATTCGAGTATATCGACGCCAACGACGTGCTGGGCTTCGAGAACTTCCTGGTCATATACCGCGACGTGCTGCAAGAGAGCCACTACCTATGCCTCTCGGCGAAACATTCCTTGAGCCAGCTCTACGGCAAGGTGACGGACTACATGATACACCAGATGCCGGAGGAGAAGTTGCACAGGAAAGTGGAGATCTGCAGGGATTTGATGAAGGTCTTTGACGTCATTGAGCCGGGCTGTTCCAGATTACGAGGTGAGAACGGAAGGAAAATTCTTTAAATTTAATAACATCTCTGAAAATATGCATCTTTAGGAATTATTTGGGATATCTGCATCCTTCCAATTCGTTTTGGGGCAACGCGATGAGTCTGATCTTCTCTCCAAAAAAGGGAGAGATCTCGAAAGGACTTGCCCTATGGTATTTGGGAAGTTCAAAACCGAATACAGTAATAATCCTTTATGAAATAAAATATCTTACTTATCTTAAACGTTTTATCTCCTTTATTATATGATCCTTTAGACCAACTTATATTTTGGGAGCTATAGCAGAATTAAAACGAAGGCGTCACAAAATATAAGTAAATTTCGAAAGCCACAGGAACGCGGCCCGATTTGTTCTTATTTTTTTTTATTTACAACAAAAATGTACAAGTTATATCTACTTAAGTTACTTACACGTTAGGGCTATACAAATCATGCCCACGTGGAATGGTCCCAAGAATGCTGGCAGCGTTTCCGCGCTAGCTAAGCTATTTCTTTGTGCCAAAAAGGAGCCAGCCCTCTTGTCACCTGAAGAGAAAAAGAAAGAAGAAAATTTTTGCACTTTGACTCCATGGCCCTAGGGTCTCAACTTGACTCAACTCAACGATCTTTAAATCTCATATACCTAACAATGTTAGTATGTTCTTAACATGTTATGTTCAAAATATATTTTCCAGGTATAACATTGTATGAACTGCACGCGCCTCTAATGGTACTAACCACGAGGGACTTCGAAAGGAAAGCAATCTCGAAAGAAAACTTACGGAATCGTCTCAAAGAGGTAATATTTATAAGAGTTATCAAATTAATTCTGTAATTAATTAAGGACTATCATAAAACCAAAAAAATTACCAATTATTGTTAACGCACACACTATACAATAACACCACATAATAGGAATACCACAATTCCCGTTCCGAGATGCACTTCTCTTGAATGACGAACAAAGACTGCCTGTAACTGAAACGTTTTATCAATAGGGAGACTCCACCTGAAACAACAACGGCACAGTGTTGCCACCATTTTAATCAAAAAGGGCGCGAAACTCTTGTTTCATGACTGTGTTGCTATATAATACAAAGCGGAAGTCATTGGCGACAACATTATTATACGCCGATACTGTATGATCAAAAATTGTATAAATGACTTAGAATGTAAAACAGTAAAGTAGTGGGCTATTACTATACTATGCTGGGCAGAGGATAGCCTTTTCTAATTGGAGGGGAAGAGTTGCAGCTAACCACCGCACTTCTCCTATACTTGCTAGGTTACATATATCCTCAGAAGTCTTTTAATATATCCATGTTTTCTCAGGATGTTTTTCTTTACAGAACAGTACGTGATAAATTATTATTGATTAGGTATATGAGTTTTTATATTAAGCTCATTGGTTTCAACCCAACAATGTACAGAGATAAAATTTAGTTGCAGTTTTTTAATGAGTATCGCACAAACTCAAACAAGCACTCACTCAAGACAACACGTCCACTCTCACTCGCGGCTCTGATGTAACTGACGCGATGCGCTTGAGACAGTGTAAGATTCCCTTCATACACTAGTATTAATATGTTTTTATAAAGATATAATTACGTGTAAATTATATGTTTGTGCCTATATAAATGTACAAATTAAATCACAAATCTGATGCTACGATGTATGTAACATTACAGGTCGTGAGCTACTTAACGGAGGCTGCGTATATCCTGAGCTTCGAGCCGCGGCACACCTCCGAGGGTCTGATGGCGGCTGCAGCGAAGGATGCCCTCTCCAAGATCAAGACCTGGGAGCAGATTATCGGGAAAATCTCCTGATTAAAAGAGTTTCCAGTGAAAATCGCTCTTGCGTCTGGCTGATGCTGTTTCCACCGACACATTATCATAATTTTTTTTATTATGTAAATAATATGAATTAAAATACGAAAATATTACTTTTTATATTTAATTAATAAACTAACAATAAATGTCCTAATTTAATAAAAGTTTTGAGCAATGAAAAACGATGTTTCTTTTTGCATATATCGTTGATCAGCCTTTACCAACATTAATTAACCTAAGTGTTATTCGGCTACCCGTTTAACTGAGTCCTCGCTCGCGTCGCACTACACCTCCCTCAGTCCTCATTCTCGTCCTACCTCCGCGTTAAACAGTGAACAGGCTTTCGCGTTTATAATATTAGTAGGAGAAAATGCTATATGATGGAAAGATTTCCATAATTATTTCGTGTAGTTGCGCGAATTAAAAGTTCCTTTTCGGTTTTTGAGTGCAGTATAGTTACAATGGTTGCATCGAATATAAGCTAACACTTAACAAAATATCAACAGTCACGTAAAAATGATAAAACGCCTGTATGTCCGATATGAGCAATTGCTCTTGGAATTAATACAGGCGCTTAATAAATTATTAATTGAAGTTACATGTCCAAACAATATATTATAACATATTGGACTTGTCAACGTGAAGGTTTAAATTAAGTGCAACGAATAAATACCGTTAAAGAAGATGAAGATATGAGTTTTAACGAAACTCTAAAGTATTCAACTTGTATTCCCGCACTTGTTATTTTCCGCAATAGTAATAATCGAAATTTGATGATTATGCAAATAATAAAAATGCTTGGATTTGAAAATCCTTCCAACGAAGTAAAAGTTTACACCTTAATTATATAAAAAGAAAATGTATAAGGAATTACAAATTGCATTTCTTGCTGGTTATTCTCGATAAGATCAACATTCTGTGTGAAAAAGATCAAAAAGTGTTTTCAAGCGCCTGTCAAAAACAAAGAGCAAAGTTTGCAGCTTAATTATGTAAAGTAAAAATGTGTAAAAGATTTACAGCACAAGTTTTTTCTGGTTATTCTCGGTAAGAGCAACATTCCACGATTCAAAAGTGTCAGTGTTTAAACGCCTGTCAAAAACAAAGAGCAATACTGCACAAAGTCTGACAAAACAAAAGTAATAATGAAAGTGTTTTGCTATAAACCGCGATTAAATAGAATTATATAGAAATATATATAGAGTAGAGTAGACTATCCGTTTACCAGATACATACAGGATTAAAAACACATTACGGTCACCCAGTATAATGTCTTTAATATTTAAATGAGTTAATCTTGTATGTATATATATATTTACAGAATCTCGGAAACGGCTCCAACGATTTTCCTGATATTCAGCATGTAGGGTTTTTGGGTAAAAAAATCGATCTAGATAAGTTTTATTTTAAAAAAACGTCGTTTTATCCCTGTTTTCGGGCTTTAACATTTTTTGAAATTTACGTTCAATACAATCACAATTTTTCGCTGTCAAATGTGAAGTCATGGTGGTTCGTTTGGAGAACGGGCGGTCTAGAGAGGTGAAAATACCTAAGATCGAGCCCCACCTGCGTTTTAATTTTTCTTTTCATTTTTTTTTCTTTTATTTTTTTTACATAATTTAAAAAATTACCGACCAAGGTTCGGTCACCCAGGTACTATATTATGTGTCCAAACCAGACAATATGCAGTCCATTTTAGTAGGTCGGAACACGCCTCACGCTCCGAATGCCGGCAGTTTATTTTTACCACCAGTGTTATATTTGACTCCCGCGTCGTCTGCTTTATACGTGAAACATCTTGTAAAATATAAGTTAATTTCATTGTGCCGCTAAATAAACATTGTGGATTTTTTTTTTTTAAATAGACTTAAATAGGGTAAGTAATAGAGGGTAGAGGGTAAAGTTCTAACAATAATTTATAGTAATACTAGCGGCCTGCCCCTGCTTCGCACGGGTATAAAATATATATCCCATGTCAGTCAGTGTAAAAAAATGATTAAAATCGATCCAGTAGTTTTGATTTATTCATTACTGCCCGTGGCCCGCAAGCGTTAAATTTGGAGAAAAACAATTTCCTCTCCATTTACCAAGACGATTTCCTGCTATTTTTGGAATATCTAAACTCATGTACATTTTTACTTATTTACTTTTACATTTTACCTATGTATTTTATTTTTACAATTAATTACAGAATGTCTTTAAACAAACTCTAAAAGATTCGAAGTGCTATAGGGTGAAGCGCGGCGTCTTCACGGCATTTTAAATCTGTAATATCTCCGAAAATGTTCACTTAAATTGCATGCTGTAAACGGCCATATTGATATATATTGATAAATCTCGTAGGGTTTAGCCTGCGTTTGCAATGTAAGCGGAAAAAAATGTAATTATTTACAGAAACCTCAAAAATTACAGTATTTCTCTACTTCGTATTGAATGTTATTATACGTACAAACCTTCCTCTGGAATCACTCTATCTATTAAAAAAAACCGCATCAAAATCGGTTGCGTAGTTTTAAAGTTTTATGCGTACATACGGAAATATGGACTTTGTTTTATAATATGTAGTGATAAATTATTGTTAGAACAACAATAGGTTATAGGTTGATAGGTTAATTTGTGGAAATCGATGTATGGAATCACTAAACGATTAAAACTGGATAAAATTATTTTTTGTTAAAAAAAACCTAACTAGATCGATTTTTCTCCCTGCATGCAGAATTTCAGGAAAATCGTTACAACCGTTTCCGAGATTCCGAAAATGTATTTATATATATACTAGATTAACTCATTTAAATATTAAAGATAATACATAATGTGATTGAATAGTTACAGTAAAAGTCTAAATCTAATTTTATCTTGTCGCCATTATATTATCAATCTATACTAATATATAAAGCTGAAGAGTTTGTCTGTTTGTTTGATTGATTGTTGGAACGCGCTAATCTCAGGATCTACTAGACCGATTTGAATAATTCTTTCTGTGTAAGATAGTCCATTTATCGAGGAAGGTTATAGGCTATATAACATCACTTTCTAGTAATAATCATTCAAATATCAGTACGAGTAAGGTAATGATACTATTATTTTGCTATAACCAGAATTTTATTAAAAGAAAATTACGTCTGTAAATACTTATTTCCTATATAGTGTACTATCTATGATTACTTATGTATTGTGTAACAATTCTTTCAGGAATGATGACACAGCAAGAGTCCTGCGAAGTGTGTTCAGCTCCAACGCAACACAAATGTTCCAGCTGCCAGTCTGCCCACTACTGCTCGAGAGAGCACCAGAAGCAGCATTGGAAGTACCACAAACATCAATGCGTGCCGGTCAAAGTGAAGCACGATGCTAAGGTCGGGAGGTATCTCGAAGCTACAAGGCCTTTACGAGCTGGCGAAGTTGTTGTGAAGGAGGCCCCACTCATCACTGGCCCTGCTCAGGTAGTACTTTGCTTCTGTTATATATTTTCAGAATAAAATGAAATCTGGAAAGCGCTGGAAAACGTAGCGTCGGTACACTCCTTACAAAATGGACTCATTACCTTAAAAAGGTCGCTGGGAGCCGCTGGATACAAATAGTACGAGATCGTGTGGTATGGATATCTCGTGAAGAGATCTAGTTCCAGCAGTAGAGGTCTATCGGTGGAGGAAAAAGAAGATCTATTTTCGACAATCTCTTTTGGGTATAGTCGATATTTGAATTCACCATAAGCTTGAGGATAAGTCTCATCTTCGTCATTAACTCAGTTTAGAATTTACTATAATCCACTATTTGCCAAATATTCATGCTGATACTCCAAGGTTTTCATATTTGCTTTTATTGGTAGAACAGGCAGAAATAATGTAGGATATCTATTATAGATAGCCTCCCATATGTAGTAGCTAACTAGAACATTTCTCCATAAACAAATCATTAGAAACAGCACAAATTACCTCAGTAGAAACCCCTTTAATATCCGGAGTTTAGTTTAAAAGCACCACGAGGTGTAAGTGTTTTCCATCAGCCTAATGGAAAATAATCTCTAAATTTAGCATTACAGTTTCTCCTTCTCCAATCCTCTCTCTCTCTTTCCCTTTCTCCAATTGCAGATTACAGCAAATTCATTGTATCGTTACTTTTTTAATATGGGACTCCGCAACGAAACGCCTAATTCTTCCAATTGTGGAAAGACAAAGAATTTTCAAATTATTTTTTCAGGTAACTCCACCCGTGTGTCTCGGTTGTTACAAGCTGTTAGAAGATGGCGGAACTGTAGTTTGCGAGAAGTGTGGCTGGCCATTTTGCTCAATAATTTGTACACAAAAAGAAGTGCACACACCGGAATGTTTTTATACTCAGCAACGGGGTGAAAAGGTTAGTCTAATTAAGTATATTTATGAAGCTGCTCCTATCCTAATCCTACTAAAAGTTTCAGCCGCTCAGTTCTTCTTCTTATGAGAAAACACACGCGAGTTCAAAGGATGATCTTTCCAGCAAGAAAGAACAAAAACTCAACTTTTATTAATCTTCAATTGTGCAAAATGTTTATAATTAGGAGTATTCCTGATACTTGATTTGAATTTTTTTGTTGCGATGCTATCTATGGTGGTGAGTAAAAATTTTATTTATGTCAACACCTAAATGAAATTTGGTAGCAATTTCTAAGTAAAATATATCTGTCTGAGCTGAATACTAAAGTAAATTTAATCGATAGGTACTTGACGGTTCTGTAGGTACCCTTTTCAAATCAAAGACTTATTTTGTAACTAGCGGCCTACCCTGCTTCGCACGGGTATAAAATATATAGCCTATGTCACCCAGTGAAAAAAATGATTAAAATCGATCCAGTAGTTTTAATTTAGGTATTCATTACTGCCCGTGGCCCGCACGCGTTAAATTTGAAGAAAAACAATTCCCCTCTCCCTATACCAAGAAGATTTCCTGCTATATCTAATATCTATATTACATCTATACTACATATTTACATTTTTCCCTATATATTTTATGTTTAAAATTAATTAGAGAATGTCTTTATATACAACATTCATAGCTTTGTTATCATTAGACAATACAAAAATGTTTTCTTTAGAGGTTACTCTTAAAAGAGCGACATTTAGTTTCGCGTCCGATCGCTGCTAAATTCGAAGTGCTGGATTTTAAATCAGTGATATCTTCGAAAATGTTCATTTAAATTACATGCTGTAAACGGTCATATTGATCTATATTAAATCAACAATGTATTTAAGGTACTTATTTGGATAAGGATTAATGGCAATATTGTATAAAAATTTCTTCGAAAATAAGGCATTATTTTTCGTAAAAAGTTAATGACAAAAAATGCTATTGTGGGTTATCCATAAGAGATAGACATATACCATCGCGGACTTTTCTGTAGACCTTTTCAATGTGTACAAATACTTAGTACATCATTTTGATAAATCTCGTAGGATTTAGGTAGCCTGTGTTTGCAATGTAAGCGCCAAAAAAGGAATTATTTACGACATCACATTAGAAACCTCAAAAATTACAGTATTTTTCTACTCCATATTGAATGTTATTATACATATAAACCTTCCCCTTGAATCACTCTATCTATTAAAAAAACCGCATAAAAAACTGGGATATAAGGGACAAACAAAGAATGTGACTTTGTTTTATACTATGTAGTGATAATCCTTATAGCATGATTCAGTATTCACGCGCGATGGCTTATTATTAGCGTATTTCATGTATAACTTTGGTGTTTCTCTACCGATTTCAATGATTCTTTTTTTATACAATGGTTAATACTATTCACTTTTTTATTTAGGGATGACTGAGAGTGATATAAATGTAGGAGTAGACAAATATAACCAGAAAGGTTCGAACTGCTAAGCTATCGGGAGTTATACGTGTTATTGTGAGTCAACAATAAAAGATAGACATATGCTGTTGTGGGATAGTTTTTATATAATTTTAAGGAGAACATTTCCGTCATACATGATTTCTGTGTAGCTTTAACCATCAAGGTTGCACACGCGACGGAAGCTTAAAAAATGGAGTAACTTCTCCCGTTTTCCCAACATTTCCCTTCACTGCTCTGCTCCTATTGATTGCAGCGTGATGAAAAGTATACTATAACCAGCCCAGGAGTATGAAAAAAAATTGTACCGAGTTTCGTTAAAATCCGTCAAGTAGTTTTTGTTTCTATAACGGTTATACAGACAGACAGACAGACAGACAGACAGACAGACAGACAGACAGACAGACAGACAGACAGACAGACAGACAGACAAAAATTTTACTGATTGCATTTTTGGCATCAGTATCGATCCCTAATCACCCCCTGATAGTTATTTTGGAAATATATTCCAGTTACAGAATTGACCTCTCTACAGATTTATTATAAGTATAGAAGATAGATAATTTTAAGGAGAACATTTCCGTCATACATGATTTCTGTGTAGCTTTAACCATCAAGGTTGCACACGCGACGGAAGCTTAAAAAATGGAGTAACTTCTCCCGTTTTCCCAACATTTCCCTTCACTGCTCTGCTCCTATTGATTGCAGCGTGATGAAAAGTATACTATAACCAGCCCAGGAGTATGAAAAAAAATTGTACCGAGTTTCGTTAAAATCCGTCAAGTAGTTTTTGTTTCTATAACGGTTATACAGACAGACAGACAGACAGACAGACAGACAGACAGACAGACAGACAGACAGACAGACAGACAGACAGACAGACAGACAGACAGACAGACAGACAAAAATTTTACTGATTGCATTTTTGGCATCAGTATCGATCCCTAATCACCCCCTGATAGTTATTTTGGAAATATATTCCAGTTACAGAATTGACCTCTCTACAGATTTATTATAAGTATAGATAAGAGAAATGACTATTCGGAAATCCTTGTAGCTGTTTTATAAGAGGCTTGCGTTTGATTAATTAACGAATGGAAAGCCTTAGCTTTGACCTTTAGTGGAACGCTTTAGTTTGGAGCTTCGATGCGATTTATAGAGGTAACCTTTTTTGTCAATATCGTGGACTCTGTAAAGAAGGCGACGTTACGCTATGTTATGTTATTTTCTATAACTTGTAATTTTTTTATCGCGAAAAAGATTACAATCAACTATTTGAAAATCATGGTCAATATTTTTTTTGTCAATAAAATATTAATAACGGGAATCTTAACTAAAGAATGTATTTATTAATTTTGTTCTCTCAGGTTTCAATATCTACCTTCGGAGTACCGCATCCATACTACCAATGCATCACCGTTCTGCGTTGTCTTTATCAAAGAGACCATAATCAAAAGCTCTGGTCCAAGCTCATCGGCTTAGAATCTCATGACGATGACCGCAAGGGAACGGACAAATGGAACAATGATAGGAAGATGATTGCAGAGTTCATCTGGAAGTTCTTCAAGCTCGACCAGACATTTGATGAAGCGGAGATTATGAAGTGTTGCGGTATTATACAGGTACAATATCACCTTTGTAACTATACTTTGTTAATCTTTTCATTACTTGTAACATCTAAACTGAAACAGAACCCTGGGAACATTGGGACGCATTTTAAATTACATTCCTAATTATTTTCTAATATTTATTGATTTTGCGATGTCTGAACAAAGAAATCTATTCTATTCTTATCTATTACTATGAATTGATGTTAATAAATGTGATTAATATAGGGGATGTTTATATATCTTCAGGAATATATAATTGCTCTTGTATATAGGTAACAATATGGGTGCCAGTATCCTGCCTTAGGAGACTCTTGAAAAGCTGAAATGGTAGACGACAGAGTATTTCATATCAATGAGTCAGATCGGTTATATCTAGGTTCGAAGATGGCTATCGGAGCAGAACGAGTCGTCAGCTCACGTGTCGAACTATTCCACCCACTTCTCCATTTTCAGATATTTCTCCATTTTGCTTAAACCTACCAGTCGCTTTAAACTTATCTTATAATATCCCTGAAGGGGATATTTGTTAGGTCTTTAACTACAATTTTATGCTACGAGCTTATGAATAAAGCCTGAGGACTCAACGGGATTGACAAAAGTTTATCATTCTGAAAATGGCGACTAGATGACACGAGTTGCTCTTTATTACCTATAAATTTTTCTTATTAACAAATTTTTTGTATTTCTTGCTATATAGATCAATGGCCATGAAGTGCCTCTTCTAGAACCGGAGTACGTCGCCGTGTTCGACAAAATCTCTATGGTAGAACATAATTGTAGAGCGAACTGCAATAAGAGCTTCACATCTAATGGACAAATCGTAAGTTAACATACGGTCAACAATTCAAATTCACTTACTAGGGATATTCAAGTGATCTTGAATCGTTAGAGAAATATTATGTTCACTCGGTATAGGTTATATTGTACTAAAATTCACCAACTTATTACAGTATCAGCCATAGGAAAATATTCGTTATACGTTGAATTACTCTTTTCCAAATGTTTTTAGTGTTCACTATCTTGAGAATGGCTAGCAATTTCAGTGTGGTTTATGTGAAATAGTTCTTTTTATTCTTTGTCTTATCTTTAAGCTGTGGGGCGTACTTAGGTTATAGGAAAATTTGGACACTTACAGGTACTTATCGCGGGTGCGGACATCCCCCCAGGCTGCCACCTATCTGTGTGCTACACGGACCCGCTGTGGGGCACGGAGGCTCGGCGTCACCACCTCTCGGACACCAAGTTCTTCGAATGCTGCTGCGAAAGGTGCTCAGATGTTACCGAGTTTGGGACCATGTTCAGCGCTGTTAAGTGTAAGAAAAAGTGAGTTAAATCCGTTTCCATATCCATAGGAATATTATAAATGCGAAAGTCTGTCTGTTAGTTACGTTGTCTATAGTCTTGAATTGTGACAAATTACATTAATATTGCTTACATATAGATCGCAAGATCTTTAAGTGTGCTAAATTTCATTAATATTGCTTACGTATGTAAGCCGCCAGATTTACGCATTTATAATGCGAAAATTTAGTATGCATCCACAATAATGCATTTAGTATGTATCAATTAGTATGCAGAAGACATTCGACAGTATTCAAATTAACTTATTTAAAGCTTTATTGCAATTCCCATGGCAGAAGTTAGCAATAAATTTGGGGTTTATGTGACCTAATACGTGTTATTCAACAAGAGCAAGTTAGTTGCAACTTTATCCGTAAACGTGCCGTTTTTTAGTATCAAATTTTTAATGGTCTTTTTTGAATGAAGTTATTAATAAAAGGTTTTGATTTGATTTAATTTCATAGGAGGGACAGGGATCTTCAATATCTTGTCCCTCCTACATACAGCATCCTCTGGATGGCACTACCGATGTTCAAACTTGATGCCGATTATGCAAGAAATCCTATTGTTTTCAGAGACTGCAAAGGTTACCTTTTACCAGACACATTCAATATTCCGATCCTACATAAGACAAAGTCACCGGATCCAAACAACCTAGGGTTGGACAATAAGTTTTGGAAGTGTGGAGTATGCAAGGATGAGGTGTCTGACGGGATCATACAACAACTTCTTCAAGATATCGGAAGGGAGCTTAACATGATGCCAAAAGGTGAACCGGATGCTTGCGAAAGGTAAGTATGTAGAACCAATCTTGTAGTCAATAAGAGCTTCACTATACTTTTTGTACATAAAAAATATAGAAACTTATAAAAAGTATAGACAAAGTAGATATGTAGACAAAGTAGGAACCACCACAAGCTTGGCTTTATAAAAGTACATAAATCATGAATGGGTTTTGAGAGTAAGTAAATTTTTAGTATTAGAGTCTACAATAAAACTCCGAAATTTAGCATTACAGCGGGTGACTATAGCTATTAAAAGTTGGTTGATACAGAAAGCCAACTATACTATTGAGGATTACATAAATGATAAGAATGCGTGGACATAACTACTCCTCGACTCAGAACAAAATATTAATAACTGTAACATAAACTAGTTACTAATGATATTTTGAAAAGAAGCCGAATTCTTGGTAGGAACAATTTTTCGAACCAGCAGTAGAGTTGACGATTCAAAAGCACTTGTTTACAGTTGTAAACAAGTGCTTTTGAATAGAGCACTTGTTTACAGTTGTAAACAAGTGCTTTATTCCAGTTCTTTATTCCAGTTGGAATAAAGGATATTTTATAGAATATCACTATTATTTTAATGGTACAGATTCATCGGCCACTGCAGCAGCTACCTCCACCCCTCGCACTACTACATGACAGACGTGGGTTTGGCCTTGGCCCAGATGGTGGGGCAGCAGCACGAGCTGGGCCTGTCCGTGGTCACCGGCGACCGGCTGCTGCTCAAGACACAGCTCTGCCGGAAGATCACCGACCTCCTGGAAACACTAGCTCCAGGTAGTGAACTAAATTAAGATAAAACCTATAAAATATATTAAGGAGTCTACTAGATCAGTCTACAATGTTTAAATTAAGTCTAAGAGATATACTTATACGTAAAGCATATTACAAAATTAAAGATTATTTGGATGATAAAGCCTGGATTTGAAAATCCTTTCAGCTTCATACAGGACTGCGGTTCAATAATGTAAAATTGAATATGTTTAAAAGTTGACCGCCAAGTTTCTTTCTAGTTCTTCTCGGTAAGAGCAACATTTCGAACCAGTTGTAGCTTCATTAATATTGATAATATTGATCCTTGAATATTCAAAAGTTCTTGAAAGAGCTTATTTGAATAAAGATTCCCCGCACCGCAAAGAGCAGTGTCAGAAGACCCCCTGCGAGATGGACTGACGACAACTAAAAGGCACACATTCATTATCACAAACTCAACAATCGTCTCGCCCCGCAACCAAAGCATCATCAGGAGATAGACGCCGACATAATCGCAAAGGCTTTAATTATATTACTTTTGATTTATATAATGTTCGTAGCTGAAACCCGCCTGCGCGGCTCTCTGCTATTCGAGCTGCACGCGGCTGTCGCTGAGACAGGTCGGAGGAAGTCTCTAATAGAGGGACCCGTCGTTATGTTGGGTTACATCACGGTAATTATAGAAAGAACATTTATATTCCCACAGAACATTTATATACATTTATATCATTGTGATACACGTTACAAATTTTTGTAATACGAATTACAAAAATGGAAACCAGAATTGTATGTTGCAATTAGATCAATAATCACTACATAGTATAAAACAAAGTCGCTTTCTCTGGCTGTCCCTATTTCCCTATGTCCCTATATCCCTATTTCCATATGTCCCTATGTATGCTTAAATCTTTAAAACTACGCAACAGATTTTGATGCGTTTTTTAAATAGATGGAGGAAGTGGAAGGTTTATATGTACGAGTTTAATAACATTCAATATGGAGTAGAGAAATACTTTAATTTTCGACGTTTCTAGTGTGATGTCCTAAATATTTACATTTTTTCCGCTTACATTATAAACGCAGGCTGAATCCTACAAGATTTATCAAAACAATGTACTAAGTATTTGTACACCTTGAAAAGGTCTACAGAAAAGTCCGCGATGGTATTGCGATGGGATGGTAGCATTAATCCTTATCCAATTAAGTACCTTAAATATATTGTTGATTTAATATAGATCAAAAGCTTGTAATTTCAATGAACATTTTTTAAGATATTACAGATTTAAAATGCAGGGGCACAACGATTGAGGCAGTGCGCGCGTGCCTATACATTGCGCGTTGGAGGCCGCGCTTCGCCCTTTAGCAGGAAATCTTCATGGTATAGGGAAAGGGGAATTGTTTTACTCCAAATTTAACGCGTGCGGGCCACGGGCAGTAATGAATAAATCAAACTACTGGATAGATTTTAATCATTTTTTCACTGAGTAACATAAGCTATATATTTTATGCCCGCGCGAAGCCGGAGCGGGCCGCTAGTTATCTATATATCTTTTCGGTGAAGAAAAATATCTTGTGTAAACCTGCCCATCTCTAGAGAATTCTGGGGATATGTGCATCCTACCAATCCGCATTGGAGCAGCGTGGTAGATCTTAGCTTCAATTCTTCTCTCCAAAAACGGAGAGAGGACTATGTCCAACAATGGGATAGCAACAGGCCATCACTTTACTTTTTTACTTTTATGTCCAGGAATCCCGTAAGATCCTTCTGGAGTCTGCGACGCTGTTGGCCCACGAGCCACCAGAATTGCCCGAGGGTCGCGTCGGCAGACAGGCCCGGCTCAACCTGATGCAGATGGATGAGCTCATCAAAACGCTGTCCTGTGCACTGCCGTCTCCGCTTTGAGCCATATTTATTCTCTAGTTTCAAATAAATTTAACGGCTAGCTTAAACTTTTTTTAATTTTCCCCCCTCATTTAAACAGTACACTCCAGCTATAAAAGTAGTGGTTTCTTTCTATCCCACGGATAAATAAGGGTTAGAGGCTTGAACCAGCATACTGCTGCAATACGAATTAAACATATCCCCAAAATTCTCTAGAAATATCTTAACGCAACCTGCATGGTTGCCTTAAGATATTTGCTTTCACTGAAAAGCATTGACAAATGGCAATTATCGATTGCAATTTATTGCTAGATTATCACAGCATATACATATTTAAACAGCAAATACTTAATTCCATATATACATTCAATCTCGAAGAACCATTAAAATAATGTTAAAAAGAATCGAACCAGCAAACCACGGAGCTGAAGTCAGAGCTATTATCACCTGCCTCAACAGGCCAGTCAATGATATTGTTCAAGTTATTATCGGCCTAATATCGCAATCAAAGTTACTTAAACGCGGTTAAACGCCCCAATAACCCAGGATGAACTAATTGGTTAGCCATAAAGCACTGGCGCACCGGACGTGCGTGTCCCCGCTAAACCAGTTGCCTTACAGGTTGGTTCACATCTCGTGATAACTGGGGCAATGGGTTCTTGGAACTGGGGCCGATCCAGTCCTGCAAACAGTTAGCCCTACACTAGCCTGTGACAATGTTATACGAACGAGAACAAGATCAACTTTAATATTATCTTCAAAAGATAATTTTTTACCAATAGCTATAAGGGAAGGTGCTTTATGCAATTTTAAAAGAATGATTTATAGAATTAGGCGTTACTCTGCGGAGATCCAAAATACAAAAGTAATAATAAAATTATTTTGCTATAATCCGCGATGAAGTAAAATAGAAAATATATATAATGCTAAATGTAGAGTGGACAATCGGTTATCATACCTGATACATGCAGGATTCGTAAAAACACATGCACAAACCGCCACCACCGCCACCACAATACACAAGCACTATATACGTTCACTATCACAAACTCAAAAATGGTTTCGCCCCGCAACCGAAGCATCATCAGAAGATAGACTCCACGATCAAAATCGCAAAGCTTTGCGATTTTGGTCGTGGTCGAGTCTACATTTAGCATTATATATATTTTCTATTTTACTTCATCGCGGATTATAGCGATAATTTTATTATTACTTTTGTTTAAAAGAAAAACTACTATATCTCACTATCTCCTTAGGACGAAATTGCTTAATCCTGCATATATGTGTTTATATTCATATGTATTTGATTTATATTTGTATTTATTACGGTAATGCTTTATATATGAATATGTGTAAATTTATCATCATCATCCTCCGGCCCTTATCCCACTCTTAGTAGGGTCAGCACAAGATGTTACAAACATGTTGTCACATGATTTGGCTACGTATTTTAGGACCGGCCGCCTGCCTCACGTCAACTTATCTTAGTTGTATTGTACGACTCCTCGCTAAGAAAGAGGGTTGTCTATTCTACTTAACCGGATACCACACGGCGGGTCGACTTACCCTAGTCCCTAGAGTGGGATAAGGGCAGGAAGATTATGAGTGTTTATTACCAAATAAATAAATCATTCATTCATAATATTTATTATGGAAAAAAAAACATCTATACTATATATTACCTAACTCATAAACATTTGTTGCAAAAGTTACGAGTGGAATAGTTTATGGAGGCGTGGCGTTAATTTATGATCTGATAAGCGGATCTTAATATATCTTATTATCTGTTACGATGTATGTTTGTCCCAAATACACTGTCAGCTATGACCTCTACTTATAGAGTTATTACACTTTTTTTATACAACCTAGCTAGATTCCACCAAAACCCCATACATGCTGAATTTCAAGAAAATCGTTGGAGCCGTTTCCTAAACTTAAAAAAAAATAGATTAACTCAATTAAATATTAAAAATATTAAAGATAGATTAGTATGTAAAGTAAGCTGAAAGATGTTAGCTAGATCAATAGCTAGGTTTTATGTAAAAAAAATATTGTTTTATCCCTGTTTTTGGGCATTAAAAAACACTAACATTTATATTGAATTGAATTTTCGCCATTAACTGTCAAGTCGGCGTAGCTTAATCGGGTAACGGCAGCGTCGAGAAATGTGAATGCCAAGGATCGATCCCAACTAAATAATTGTTTTTTCTTTTTTTTAGGTTTTTTTTTGTAAAAAATTACCAGATATTATATTTTAATATGCTATAAAGCTTACTATACTATTGAGGATTATTTTTATTACGCATTCAGCTGCAACTATTATTTTGTAACCATCACACAGTAATAATTTTTTTTTTTAATTAGCCGCCGAGTTTCTTGCTGTTTCTTCTCGGTAGGAGCAAACTTCCGAATCAGTGGTAGCTTCTTTAAAACATTTGACGATTCAAAAGTAATATAAACAGTCCACTTGAATAAAGAATATTTTGAATTTGAATTTATGAGACTATCAAATCGTGATAATAAACTTGCTGTTTTGGACATATTTTTCCACTTTCCGTTACATATTAAAAGCAAACAGTGTAAATTCGTTTAGTAGCTACACCATAATGAGATGAATTTTCAAGGCAACGAGCTATATTATCACCCGAGCGACGCCTGATAAAGGATTCTGCCAAAAGCAACAATATCGCGTGTACTATGATAATTATCACGTGTAAATATACAAATGACAGTTACCTGAAGATATCTGAACACTGGCAGAGTTTACCGCGACGCCACGCGGAATACTGCGTGGACATTATTCAAACATGTTCTTGAAGTGTATTTTTTGATAAACAATGGGTTAACAGGTCTAAATAAGTGCGTTGTAAACAATAATGTTGGTGTATGAAAATTATATCTAATGTGAGTTTATTTTGTACAGTGTGGTATCCGGCTGAGTAGAATAGACCTTCTTTTCTTACTGAGGTGTCGAAAAAGGTAAGGTAATTTAACTCGCTGTGTGGTATCCAGCTGAGTATAGTAGACTACCCTCATTTCTTACTGAGGAGTTGAAACAGGTAAGTAAGGTAATTTGACTCGCTGTGTGGTATCCGTCTGAATAGAATAGATCACCCTTATTTTTACCGAAGCGTCGTAAAAGGCGACTAACGTAAGTTGACTTGCCGTGTGGTATCCGGCTTAGTAGAATAGATCACCTTGTTTCTTACCGAGTTGTCGCAAAAGGCGACTAAAGTAAATTGACGTCAGGCAGGCGGCCAGTCAATTAACTAGCAAAATCATATGACAACATGTTTATAGCATGTTGTGCCATATTTAGAGTTGCATAAGGGCAGGAGAAAGATGAATGTGATTTTATTTTAATGTGACCAAAACTTTGTTTTTATTGTTCAATCGTTCCAATCTCACATAGGAGCATAATAAGTAATTTTTAGATTCGAGTTATTGCGTTGTTGACATATAAAATTAGTATCCTACGATGTGCTATAAAATGGCGTGCATATTGTTATTGCTAGAGTTTAGTAAAGCTTTAAATTAAATTACTATAACACAAAAGTTATGGCTTATGTAGCCCCTATCCATCCTACCTTATAAGTCTAGGTTAGTAAAGAGTAACAGGCAACCACTATATTAAGTTAGCTAGCTATATCTAATAACAGTAGCAATCACCCCAACCTTAGTTTAGTTCGACCTGATTAAGTGTTGTTTCTCGACAGTTTACAATCCAGAGATACTAAAAAAAGGAAACAAAGCTAGCATTCATTCAGCAAGAGACAAACAAACAATGGCAATGTTGTAGAAGTTAAATTTTCATAGTTATCATTAGGTATACTGGATTTAAGATGAAGGACATATGTACAAGATCAAATTCGATGTATATCATAGACATACGGGTCACAAAAAGCTTGTGATACCTGTGTCGCGACTCAGCAGAGTTAGCAACTCATTCGATGGTCTCGATATTCGCTTCTACAATAAAATTCCGCAATCAATACTAGACCAGTCTACAGATAGGTTTAAATTAAGTATAAGAGATGTACTTATACGTAAAGCATATTACAAAATTAAAGATTATTTGGATGATAAAAAATCCTGGATTTGAAAATCCTTTCAGCTTCATACATTAAACCGCAGTTTAATAATGTAAAATTGAATTTGTTTAAAAGATTGACCGCCGAGTTTCTTGCTGGTTCTTCTCGGTAAGAGCAACATTCCGAACCAGTTGTAGCTTCATTAATCATATTGATACTTGACGATTCAAAAGTGCTTAAAAGAGCTTATTTGAATAAAGATTATTTTGATTTGATTTGACATATTATCCAGCTACGTCGATCCAGCATAGAGAAAGAGCTAAAGCAAATCTAGAATAATTCGGATGACTGTGTTTTATTTGCCCAGAAAAAAGCAATATTTATAAATAAAAGCTAAAAGTCAGTGTACAAACGGAAAATTACTGAATTTTTTGTCAGCAAGTCAATCATCCGCGTTATTACTACTACTTTGGCTTACTATACTAGGATTTTATGTCAAACAGTGAACCTGTACCGGAAGATGCGACTAATATGCGCAAGGCAGGCATTTATACAACATGTCCTTAAACTTGTAAGCCGCTAGATTCAAACGGCCTACGACCATTTAAGGTCTAAAGTCCTTAAGAAACATGTCCTGTAATACCCGTTTATTCTAGTGTTGTATTATGAAAATGAAATGTGAAATAATTATTTTCTGGATAGTGTCAAAGATCGACCCGCCGTGTGGTATCCGATTGAGTAGAATCGACCACCCTCATTTCTTACCGAGGTGTCGTAAACGGCGACTAAGTTTACGTTAGGCAGGCGGCCGGTCGTAAAATACGTAGCCACATGATGTAGCAACATGTTTATAACATTTTGTCCCGACCCCATTTAGAGTGGGCAGAAGGATGAAGAATAACAAGGAGTGACAAAAAGTACTATAAATAATTTTCAATTTTTTACTCTTGTTAGGCAGAGGCCTCCTTTTTAGAGATGTGGCCACCACGCTGCTCCAATATATTATATTTTACATATACATACACATTTCCCAAGAATTCTAGTAAGATATGAGTTTTTCTTCACCGAGCGTGCGCTAAATATCATTGGTGATTGCTCATTGGTTAAAATGATTCAATAAGATTGTCTGTTTTCGATTTTCTTCTCTTCTCTAATCTAAAGTATTATTATGCTCTAGCTTTTACTCGCAGCTTCGTTTGCGTGGACTGTTGTTTCGTGATAGGTTGACAATACATGGCACTTTTTAATGTCATCCTATTCCTGTTGAATTAACAAGCCTATATGTTACACCGGTGTATAAGGAATAATTGTGCCAAATTTCATCGATATTGATTTAGCAAATTTGCCGTGAAAGAGTTACAAACATGCATCCATACTCACAAACTTTCGCATTTATAATATAAGTAGGATAGGATTTTCCTTCACAATGAAAAGGTTAAATCAATTTATGTCAAAACATGATTTTTTTAAGTTTTTCTACTATTGCAGCTCATGTATATACGCTAATAAGTATTTTTTTTATATAATTTATATAATCTTCTTTAAAATCTCTTTAAAAAGAATCTTCTTTAAATTTATAGATCTTTGCGATTTTGGTCGTGGAGTCTATCTCCTGATGATGCTTCGGTTGAGGGGCGAAACGATTGTTGAGTTTGTGATAGTGAACGTATATAGTGCTTGTGTATTGTGGTGGCGGTGGTGGAGGTTTGTGCATGTGTTTTTACGACTCCTGCATGTATCAGGTATGATAACCGATTGTCCACTCTACATTTAGCATTATATATATTTTCTATTTTACTTCATCGCGGATTATAGCAAAATAATTTTATTATTACTTTTGTATTTTTTTTATACGTAAGGAGCATTTTCTATATACGACTTTCAAATTAATGTATAAATCACGATTGACAAGTCTCAATTGTTGATATGACGACAACGCTGAAAGCATCACTGAAATTGTTTGCATTTTTAATTTGAAAAAGTAAATCCATTACTGGTACACTCTACTGTGTTGGTTTACATTTAAAGTTAGCAGTCGACTTGATGAAGTAATGTATAATATTAATGTTTGGATTGCAAATGTTGGATCGCAAGTTAAAATTTTAGTATTTTCTATTTAATTATCTTTATTGTACAAGAAAAAACATTCTTACATAAATCCTATACAAATATATCTTTAAAAAATGTTGACCTCTGTAACCGAACTAGGTTTCCCTGTATTTCGGTATACAGCGCCCTTCCCGTAAGATGTGATATATTATTATTGTAAAAATGACGATTATTTCTTTAAGTAAACAATAGTTATATATAAAAAGATAAGAAAAAAAGAGGGTAGTTGAATATGTTCCTCTCGGTGAGTAATATGTAAAGTGCATGAATGTGTGCGAGAGGCTGTGTAACAAAACCAAAAAATCACCTTTGTGTATAAAAATATAGATGTATATGTGCGAAGAAATATAATATTATAGTTTGGATTGCAAATATTAGATCGCAAGTTAAAATTTTAGTATGAATTACACTAAACAGACATTGACGATTACTGTTAATTCTTTATTAATTAAAAATGAAATAATTATGAAATTAAAAAACAAAAACTTAAAAAAAAAAGAATTGGTTAGGTAGGTGGCTCACCCGTTCCCCGAATAAGCTACGTTGACTTGACAATTTATGGTAAAAATAGTTATATTTAATATTAATTTTAGTATTATTTTAACGCCCAAAAACAGGGATATAACGATTTTTTTATAAAACCTAACTAGATCGATTTTTCTTCCCCAAAACCAACATGCTGAATTTCAGGAAAATTGTCGGAGCTATTTCCGAGATTCAGAAAATATATTTATATTTATTGATAGTTATTAAAAAAAGACAGTCATTTTCAATTATTAAGCATGATTTTTCGTGTCAATAAAAATATATCATCTATAGTATACGATTATTAATTTAGAGAAAGCAACAAACTTAAATTAAAAACAGCGGATTTCTAATAACGTTAGAAATAATTGAAACTCGATTGATACACTGAAAATAGAAAATTCAAATTCAAATTCAAATTCAAAATATTCTTTATTCAAATAAACTTGTAAACAAGTGCTTTTGAATCGTCAACTCTACTGCTGGTTTGGAAAGCTGTTCCTACCGAGAAGAGCCAGCAAGAAACTCGGCGGTTGCTCTTTTAAAAATATAATTCTTAATACTATTTACATTAAGTCGTTACTGTCTTGTACGGGTTCAAAGAGAGCTATATCCACACATTCTTATCTTCCAAATAATCTTCAAGAGTATAGTAGGCTTTCTGTATCAGCCTCTTTTTAACAGTGTTTTTAAACTGCTGTAATGGCAGTGCTGAAATTGATTGCGGAATTTTATTATAGAATCTTATACCAAAGCCCACAAACGAATTACGTACTTTTGCGCGGCGCAAAGCAGGAGCCGCAAGCTTATGTCGGTTCCTGCTTTGTCTATTGTATAAATAACTAATAAACGTATACTATTGCAAAATTAAGGATATTATGTATATAGACAAGTAGCGTAAAAAGTAGAAGGGAAAAAATGGCAAATTAACCATAAGTTATTTATAGAATTAGGCGTTACTTTGCGGAGGTCCATAATACAAAACTAATGAGAATATTATTTTGCTATAATTCGCGATAAAACAAAATATATGTAATGCTAAATGTAGAGTGTACTATTCGTTCTCATACCTGATACATGCAGCATTTGTAAGAACTCATGCACTACCCGACACCGATAACACAACAATACACAAGCACTGCACACATTCACCACCACAATCTCAACAATTGTTTCGCCCCGTAACCGAAGAATCGTCAGGAGATAGACTCCACGACAAAATCGCAAAGCTTGTCGATCTTATATTTTATATTTTTGCGCCGTGTTTAGCATTCTTCCAAAAGTAAAAGTAAGTAGCGGCCTGTTACTATCCCACTGCTGGGTATAGGCCTCTTCTCTCCGTTATTGGAGAGAAGGATTGGAGCTAAGACCTATCACGCTGCTCCAATGCGGATTGGTAGGTTACACATATCTCCAGAATTCTCTAGAGATATGCAGGTTTCCTCACGATGTTTTCCTTCACCGAAAAGCGTGTGATAAATTGCAATTATCAATTAGACACATAAGTTTTTAATAGAAAAACTCATTGGTGTCTGCCCGGGTTTGAACCCATGATCGTCTCTAGAGATTCACACGGTCGCACCGCTAGGCCATCACAGCTTCGCCAAAGCCTGCCACAAGTAATAAATAAAAAAAATTTGGAATAAAAATTATATGCCATACGTTTTTTTGTTTATAAGTTGTCTGTGCGTTATATGAACTAGTGCTGCCACCTAGTTTAATAAAAACATAATTATAACTGACGCGGAAAGAATCGTGTGACCTTACCTTTGTATATTAAAACTTTTACGTATTGTATAAATGTTTTAGTACTGATAAGGGGATCTATGAATGTTTACTTAATTTACCAATGTCTTAATATTTTTCAACTATATACGCATTTATAAATTAAAGTTAGGCGGAAGGGCTACCAATTATAAACAAATAAAAACAGTATTATACTTTACTTTTACACTTTTTTTTTTTAAATGTATGGGACACTTCCACACACGGTCGTCCGACCCCAAAGTAAGTAACTTAATACTTGTGTTATGGGTGACAGACAACTGGTGAATATATACTTATATTATTTTTAAATACATACTTAAATACAAATATACACCCAGGCTCAAAGACCAACAAATTCATTTATAGAAAATGTTGGCCCTTGGCGGGAATCGAACACGCGACCCGCGGAGCTGAAGGCAGGGTCACTACCCACTGCGCCAACGGGCCAGTCAATAGAGTTATTCACTACATTATACGTTTTACTGAAAAAATCATAACTATTTTTTTCGAAAAAAATACTTTTTTAAAATCAAAATGATTAACACGTAAACTCACACACGATTTTTTTTATTTATTTCGGGAGCACTATCTGTAACCACAAACAAATAACAATTAGATTTAATTAAAGGCGTATAAATATTAACAAAAAACTATACTACTGAAATATATATACAAAGCATTAAATAAATAAAATATAATTTGTTTACTTAATACTGATAAATATTCTAAACAGACTTTATTCTCATAATTTATAGAATTAGGCGTTACTTTGCTGAGGTCCATAAAACGAAAGTAATTAAAATATTATTTAACTATAATCCGCGATAAAAGAAAATATGTAATGCTAAAATGCACGATAAAATCGCAAATCATGTCGTGGAGTCTATCTCGTGAGGATGTTTCGGTTACGGGGCGAAACAATTGTTGAAATTGTGGTGATGAATGTGTGCATCTAGTAGGGGGTCTTCCAACACTGCGCACCCAGAAGACCCCCTACTAGATGGACAGACGACCTCAAAAGGGTCGCGGGGAGCCGCTGGATACAAGCGGCACAAAATCGTGTGTTCTGGAGATCCCATGAAGAGGCCTATGTCCAGCAGTGGACGTCCATCGGTTGAAGAAGAAGAAGAAGAATGTGTGCAGTGCTTCTGTATTGTTGAATTATCGTTGGCTGGTAGAGAATGAGTTTTAAAAATTCTGCATGTATCAGGTATGATAACGAATAGTACACTCTACATTTAGCATTACGTATATTTTCTTTTATAGCGGATTATAGCAAAAAATATTTTCATTAGTTTTGTTTTATTCTCGTAACAAAAGTTGGCAACCCTACGTAGAGGTGACTCATTTGAAGTTCTTGAAGATTTTTCCACTATCTATACCAAATTACTTCTGATATGAATGAATATATTACGTCATAGACTTTTGAATTATACAAATATAAATATAAATAGACACACACACGGTCGTCCGTCCCCAAAGTAACTTAATACTTGTGTTATGGTAGACAGACAACTGGTGAATATATACTTATATAATTTTAAATACATACTGTCTGGGTGTCTGGGTGTTTATATGTATTTAACATATAAACACCCAGACACGAAGAACAAACAAATTTTTGTTAGAAAATGTCGGCCCACGGTGGGAATCGAACCCACGACCCGCGGAGTTGAAGTCAGGGTCACTAACAACTACGCCAACGGGCCAGTCATATTAAAAATAATACAAAAGTAAATAAAAATTATTAGAAATTATTAGTAGGTAATTATAATTCATAATGTTTGATATTTGCGTACCAACTTTTTCTTAAATATAAATTGTCTCACTTCGTAGGTTAGCTGGTAGATCTCTGTCATAGGGATAAGTTGACCTTTGTACACATTTTTGACGCGACAACGTCTTAAATTAGGTTGCGGCTTGGAGTCACTCGTGAAAAAGTGTAACGCCCGCTCACATCTGTTACGATGAGTCACCGAACGAAAGAGAGGCCCGCCGGACTGGCGAATGCCTTGCGTCTCTCTCCCACTGGAGTGGGAAATCCATCACATTTAAAAAGACGTTGTCACGTAAAATCTTTGCCCGTAAAACCGACTTTACAGGCTACCGTTTTTTTACCAATAATGTTTTTCCAACATTTTTTTATGGTACATAAATAAAAACAATAATTATAGCCTACACTTACACTGTCATTAATACTCACAGGACGTGATTATTATCCTTGCACTTTACTATCGACGATGATCGTTAATCGTGTGATTGTCTATAATCGGCACAATCATGGTGCAAGTGTCCACGCGATTGTCCGTATACGATACATACATGATACATGATGCGTGTCTGAAAACCGTAGATTACTGGACTTGAAACGATCGTAGGCGATCATGCTTATAATAATACTAGTAATCGCCAGCATCTCCGCCCGCGTGGAAAGATTAAATCGTAATATACCTAGTATTTTGATAACCATAAAAATGGTTAAAGTGGGATAACCTTAAAAGCTAGAGATATGCTGTCGCCGACTTTTATTTAGAACTTTAATACATGATTTTTGATTAACTACCGTTCACTCAGCGCACGCAAGGAAAACTTCAAATTTTGCCGTTTTCGTAATATTGTTTATTGCTGCTCCTCTCCTATTCATCTTAGCGTGATGTTATACATATAGCCCATAGCTTTCCTCGATAAATGGACTATCTTAAAATTAAAGAATTTTTTAAACCGGTCCAGTGTTCCTGAGATAAGCGTGCTCAAACTTTCAAACAGCAAGCAAATAATACAAACTCTTCAGCTTTATATATTAGTATAGATTCATTTTTAAATATCATCCTGCCCTTATCCCACTCCAAGTGGGGTCAGCATAACATGTCATAAACATGTCACATGATTTGGCTACGTATTCTACGACGAGCCACCCGCCTGACGTCAACTTACTTTTTTACAAGTCTATTCTATTCAGACCGTTTCCACACGGCGAATCGACATACCTTAGTTACCTTTTACGACACCATGGTAAGAAATGGGGTGGTCTTATCTATTTAGCCCGATACCACACGGCGAGTCGTCTTACCTTAGTCACCTTTTACGACACCCTGGTAAGAAATGAGGGTGGACTATTCTATTTAGCCCAATACCACACGGCGAGTGGACATACCTTAGACACCTCGGTAAGAAATGATTGTTAAATATAAATGTGGATCGATATGTGACTTAAAGAAGACCGAAAAGGAGGTAGATGGATTGTATGAAGTATGAAATTTACTCCTTTTATATGGTATGACATGCCAATAAAAGAGTAGCGCTAGAGTTGACGAATGATAGTAGAAAATGAGACCAAAAAACTTGTTGTGCCAGAGATAGTGAGACAAGAACATTGGAATGATATGAACTTAACATAAATAATTAATGATTGCGTTTCATTTTCAGTTAATCTCGGTGGAATAGTCGAGAGATGTGGCTAGCTGTCATACTATGGCTCCTATTCTGTTATTCTCGATGCGCTAAATCCAATATCCGAGAGGAATACGAAGAGTTATCACGCAATATCCTGCATCCTCCAGTGGACCACACAGCAGCCGAACTGCCCGTCGAACTTGGCAAGGATAAAACTTCCGGCTGCATTTGTAGAAGCTCCAGAAATAGGAAGGCCATTGTGTGCTTCGGGAATTATGAATGCAGGAGATTTCCAAGGGTAATAAGCATTAAATCATCATTCCTCCTGCCTTTCATCATCCCACTCTAAGTAGGGTCGGCACAAAATATTACATGTTGTCACATGATTTGGCAACGTTTTTTACAACCCGCCGCCTGCCTGATGTCAACTTACCTTAGTCATATTTTACGACACCCCGGTAAGAAAGAGGGTGATCTATTTTATTCAACCGGATACCACACGGTGGATCAACTTACCTTAGTCGCCTTTTACGACACCTCGGTAAGAAATGAGGGTACTACTCTACTCAGGGTACTATTCTATTCAACCGGATACCACACCACGTAATAACCATTAAATACAATTTCATTGTTAATTTGTTATTATCAATTATCCAATATTGTATAGTGTGTGTATGTGTGTGTGTTTATGTGTATTTGTGATTGCGAGCGTGCGTGTATATCGTTATATTTAGTATTTTATTGCTCATCTTTATAATCATTCATCATCACATACCATTAAGCGCGAAAGAAATCGTGTAGAAGCTTACTTAGCTGTACTTTCCAATAATCATCTGTGAACGCCAGATCTGTGAACATGATACCATCGCCTACAACCACCTAATCATCGGTTTTCAGACATGCATTAAAGGGAATCACTGGGTGTTACGTATAGTTGTATGTATTGTATGATAATACAGACAATCGTGTTGAAACATGCACGATGATCGTGCCGATTAACGATCACACGATTAAAAATCGTCGCCGATAGTGAAGATCAGGCAATTAATTTTATTTATAAAATTAGGCGTCACTTTGCGAAATTCCATAAAACAAAAGTAATTATAAAATTTTTGTGCTATTATTTGCGCTTATAACAAAGTAGTTTAATTATTAATTTTCCAAATATTAGAGAATTAATTTTGTAAGGATTAAAAATGCTTTCCTTACTTGATGATCAAACAAGACTCCATTTTTTCTTTATTCTGTTATCTTTTATATTTAAACTACATTTGCTGTGTAGTTGTAGATTTTGTTGTTATTTCTCGAACATCGCTGCGGTGTGCCCAAAGATCAAAATAAGATTATGCTGTGTTGTCAACATGTTTATAATTAGATAGATATAAGATGGAAATTTCTTACTTATTTAATCTCTGTTATGAGCGTAAGATTTATAATGTTGTTGTATGTTAACCAACGTATAAGCCTATTCAAACTAATATAATAAATGCGAAAGTATAAAGCTTACATATAGCTTTTATAATCCACGATTAGATAAAATCACATCGTGGATTATAGCAAAATAATATTATTATTACTTTTGAACAATTAAGTTATACAAACACCATAGACAAGCCCGTAATAACCGTATTACAACAATTCATTCTTAAACTAACACTATCTACGTAATACAAACGTTCAGCTATCATTTGACAAATATATGTATTGCTTATTGCATCTGCATAATTATTTATCACGGATAAGTGTGTCTTATTATTTTTAACTTATATAAGTTTATAGAACCATTCAAAAGTATACATCATCATTATGCGATGGTGGCATTGCAATAATATATAAACTATGCGTATGCCATCAGAACTGTTTTTTTAACTTTGTAACTTTTGTTACTGTTTTTTAACTTTTCCTAAAGGGGAAATGGAAATTATATTGTACTAGCAATCGCCAGCGGCTTTAGCCGCCTGGAAAGATTAGAACCATAATATAGTCTTTTGATAACCATAAAACAGGTTTAACATTAAAAGCAGGTTTAATATATGCTGTCGCGGAATTTTATTTAGAACATTAAGACGGGAACAATTTTCTAATAAATTATTTTTGAATAACTATCACCGTTTACCCAGCGCACGCAAGGAAAGCTTTAAATTTAATCGTTTTCGTACTAATTTTCGTTGCTGCTGTTGTAACTGTAGTTGTATTTTTTATTGCTGCACCTCTCGTATTTATCTTAGCGTGGTAATATATAGCCTATAAGCCTTTCTCGTTAAATGGATCTTACACAGAAAGAATTTGTCAAAACGGTTCAGTAATTTCTGAGATTAGCGCGTTCAGACAAGCAAACAAACTCTTCAGCTTTATGTATTAGTATAGATTATATCGCTCCTGTGGATTACCAAAGAAACCATAGCAGACAGAAAGACAGACAGATCGTCGGATAAACTTTCTCATTTGGGATAGTAGCATGGATAAGAGGTCATTAACGTTATAGTAGACATAGTAGACAGGCTATCAGGCTCTGGCTAAAAACGGTGATTGCAGATTATAAAACATAATCTTACGCGCATATCTTCGCACATATTACATAGACATCATACTTTGAGTTTATATATAACAGTTCAAGTTAAAAAAGCGTTTAACAAAATTTCATCCCCTTACTATTGTTAACCGTTGAGGAGTTCCCTCGACTGGGGCCAATCATTAAGTCATGCTTATCCTAAACCTGCATTGTCATCGGGACTGGAGCAGTAAAATTTCAGCTGAATGGGACCCTGGGGAGCGGGTCAAACTTAACTTGCAAGATTCCTCCTTCACATACATACACGGCAAGTTACTTAAATGCTTTTAAAAACATGGAAATATTAATTATTTGTCAATTTTTAAAAAAAATATTTATTACTTTTTCGGTCAATCATTTTCATAATTAATCATATTAAACTCAAAAAAATGACCTCTCACGTCAGTCGGTCGTGGCTTCTGATGACAAGTCATCCGGCTCGAAGGACCACATGTTTCTTCTTCAGTTTCAAAGTATAAAGTAAAATATAGTAAAGTGTTCTGAAGCATTGAATTCCTGACATTATTTCCAAATATCATCCTCAAACTCGTCATTATTCCGTTAAAAGTGACTTTCGGATTTATTAGTATAGTATTCAACACCAACGTCATAATATTAATCACTATTCAGTATGTTTACTTAGAAATGTTTTCCTCCAAATATAATCAAAGAAACGTGTGTATATTTTTAATATTATCTTATCTTTCTAATACGATAAGCCTGATAACGATAAACAATTATTTAATACTGTCTCTTTTTCAGGTTAAATTGCAGAGTGAATTACTAGTAGTGAGGACCGCCATTATACCAGAAATTAGAGTTGGCGACTTAGACACATTATACAGCTTGAAAGCTTTAAAAATAGAAGCGAATCACCAACTGAAGTACCTCCAGCCAGGAATTTTCCGGAACCTAACAACTTTAGGACAATTGTCTATTTCCTATAATACACAACTTCACGTAATCCTTGAGGGTACTTTTGATGGATTGAAGAATCTTCGAGATTTAAGTTTAGTTAATAATGGATTCAGTAATATATTACTGATAACTCCGACCTTAAAACCGAAGACATTGCCCTTGCTAAAATCTTTGGATTTATCGGAAAATTCCTTTGAGATGATTCCAGAAACATCCTTTGATCCCATGGAAGGGACCACATTGCAAAAGTTATCCTTAAATCTTTGCCGGCTCGATTTTATCCATCCCAACAGTTTTTTACGTTTGAAAAAGTTACAAGAGTTAAATATCGGTGCGAATGACTTAAATTCGACCATCATAAGCAACTTCCTGATCAATTTGGAGAAAAATAATATAAATATTAAAAATCTAGACCTATGTGATATGGGTTTCAGAAAACACCCACCAAGAGCCCTAATGGAAATGATTTCAAATACAACAATTGAAAAATTAATTTTAGCTGATAATCAATTTGAAATTATAACCGCAGATACTTTTCCCAGAATGCCAAATATTAAAATGTTAGATCTGCAGAAAATCAGTGCTATACTGATCGATCCTAATGCATTCGAACCATCCAGATTTCCAAATCTTCGAATACTGTTACTGAGCGGTAACAACCTACCCGGTATTCACTTCAGTCATATATCTAACCAACAACTTTTGCTACTCGATTTATCTTCTAACAAAGGCAACAACCCAAATCCTATGTATTATGAGATTGGGAGAGGGGCGTTTCTCGACTGCAAAGAATTAAGGGTTCTTAACCTAGCTTTTAACAGAGTGAAGTCAATATTTGACTACACCTTCGAGGGCTTAGAAAAACTGAGAATATTAAACTTAGAAAACGCAACTATATTTCACATAGGAAATGGTACATTCAAACCATTAAAACGCCTGGAAGTACTTAACTTAGGTAGCAACCGTTTAACTGCTAATGAAAACCTGACCAGTGAAATGTTTGAAGGTTTGAATAAACTGAAAATCTTGATCCTTAGAAACTGTGGTATTAAACACCTCTATGACGATAACAATATATTTGAAATGATGCCAAGTTTAACTGAACTGATACTCGCTGACAATGAACTGTACTATATAACTTCAGAATTATTAAAACCATTAAAATTGTTACAAGTATTAGATCTAAGCAATAATCTCATTATGTCCTGGTGGAGACCTTTGTTTCTGTCATCCGGAATTAGGCCACAGAATCTTGATTTAGGTAACAATAAAATTTCTCATTTCACAATAAGCATGATGCAGGACATCAATTATTTATTAGAATCTGATAATAGTTCTGTTGAAATTGATCTAATGAACAATGTGTTTGTTTGTGATTGTTTCTCTATGTACAAACCCTCAATGTGGTTGCAAATCAACGGTAGCGAGTCGCTCCAGAATTACTTCCTTGATTCAAATTTTTTATGCAGCAGCCCAGACGTATGGGAGGATCAGAGAGTGGCTGATTATCTTTCTTCTATCAAAAATATGCGTTGTTTGATGTACGACAAAATTTCTAACGTGATGCTTCTGATGTGGACTGCTCCGTCCATAGTCACTTTTATAATCGTAGTATTAATAGTAACATTGGTATATAGATACAGAATTTATGTTAGATATTGGTTATTTTTAGCTAAATTAGCTTTAGGTAGAAAGTTTATTAAAAAATCATTGAAAGCCACGCCAACGGAAATGGTTCATAAATACGACGCTTTCGTTTCATACTGTAGCGAGGATAAAGAGTTTGTTTCTAAATTAATAAGCCAAATAGAGTGTTCGCCGCCTTATCTTAAACTTTGTATTTATGAGAGAGACTTTGAAATAGGTTCTTTCATATCTGAATCGATATTAGCAAGCATAAACGATAGTAGATATATTATATTAGTTATAAGTAACAATTTCGCGAAGTCCCAGTGGTGCAGATGGGAAACCCAGCTAGCTGAATACCATAGACTATTTCTCGAAGATGGTACGTATTACGATCCTTTGGTGCTAATAAGAATAGGTGATGTAGAGAGTAAATATTTAACAACGACCTTGAAGTATCTTTTGAAGACTAAGATATATTTAGCGTGGGACGAACAGCAATCGGACGAGTTTTGGAAGAAATTAAGAAATGTTCTTATTAAAAATAGATCAATCAAGTGTTCAAGTTCATTTTAATTAAACAAAAATTATTAACTTGTGTTTTATTATTGTGACTTTACAGTTTTGGCATTATATTGAAAATAAGCGGAATATAGGTAAGTTTTTTCGCTGATCGTATAATCAAGTCAACAAAAAAAACTCATTAGAATAGAGGTGTTGTAAAATGGGACTAAGGTAAGTCGACCTGCCGTGTGGTATCCGGCTGAGTCGAATAGACCACCCTCTTTCTTACCGAGGTATCGTAAAATACGACTAAAGTAAGACGTCAGGCAGGCGGCCGTTTGTAAAATACCTAGCCAAATCACATCACAACATGGTTAAAACATGTCGCGCTGACCCTACTTATAGTGGGATAAGGGCAGAAAGATGGCAGAAAGAAGGGCAGAAAGAGAAAGAAAAGATGATTATAGTCTTTAATATGATGTTATTATAGTATAACGTTTCTTTTATCGTTCAATAATACAGATTTATCGATGTATTTGACGATTATTGATACAAGTATGACAATAATATGACGTTTATTATTATGTACGCAGTGTTAGATGCAGTTCAAACATTAGACGGGGATTTCCGTGCAATGAACAAATAATGTAATGCCGGTATTAGAAAATTAATTTTATGTGTTCTAGACTTATTAACTAAACATAAGCCAGAAAAACCGGATTCATGTTTAGTATCTAATGATGTATTACAACATGTTTTGCAATAAATTAATTAAGGATAACAAACAATGAAGTAAATATTGACAGTTTAAAAGCTGCGCACAATCTAGAAAAGACGAAAAGTTTAAGATTATTTTATTTATTTATTTTATTTATTTATTTTCAGCTTATCACTATCTTTACAGGAAACCCTAATACAACAGTGAAGCGAAACTTATTTAATTATAACTTATAATATATAAAGCTATCCTAGTAAGTTCACTCAGAGAACTGAAAAATAAATCTACTTTAGTGGCACATACATTTATAGTACGTATGGCACGTGTCAGTGGCGCGTGTTTCATCAGGTTTGTGTGGCTGCGAGGTACCACCAACAGTGATGGTCTCCGTCTCCGCCACACGTACCTATCTGGGACATGCAGCCAGATATATTGAAGCATATCAGCATTATGCGTTTTGCCTCTAACTATTTTAATTAAGTAAATAACGAGGGAAAGTTCCCTCCTTACCCTTAGCTCGTTATATCCGACCATACCTAAGACGAATAAAGTTGGATACATTAACGGATAGTACGGATAAACCCCGTACAATCTCAAGTACATATACCTAACAAACTTATTTTGTACGCGCTCCAACATGAGACTATACTTAGTTTCATGTGGAGACCATATAACTGCATTTCCTTCCAATTGACTCCGAACTAGAGCGTTATACAAAGTAGTAATTGCTTTTAAATTCGTGAATCCCTTAATTACGCGCAGCATAAAACCTAAATTTCTATATGCTTTTTTGCAACACTTCTTTATGTGGTCACGAAACGATAACTTTGTTGTTAACGTCACTCCTAAATCTCTGACCTCGGCGACTCGGACCATAGGTGTCCCTTTAATCATATAATTATATGTAGTCGGGGTATTCGCACGAGAGAAAGTGATCGTAACACATTTTGAACTATTAAATTCTAAGAGATTTTCTACGCTCCATTTAACTACTCTGTCTATATCGTCCTGCAACCTTTGACAGTCGCTGGGGTTTCTTATAGTTAAAGATAGTTTAAGATCGTCTGCAAACAATAAACATTTTGCATCTTTTACTACCTTCGGCAAGTCATTTATCATTAATATGAACTGCAAAGGTCCTAAATTACTACCTTGGCTTACCCCAGACCAAGTAAAGTAAGGTTCCGAACGCTGTCCTTCGTATTCGACATACTGCTGCCTATCTCTCATGTAACTAACAAAGAAATTTAGTAAATGAGGTGTGAAACCAACGCCTGCCAATTTTCTTAGTAGTACATCATTATTAACTGTGTCGAAAGCCTTTCTAAAGTCGAAGTAAGCCGCATCTATCTGCCCCCCACTATCAACGGTAGGCACGACGTTCGCCATGTGACATAGAAGATTGCTGGTTGTGCTTCTAGCTGAACGAAATCCATGCTGAGCGTGTGTGAGTATACACTGACTGAAAATAATGAGCAAATTCCTGGGCACACCGGTCAGGACGCAACAGTACCCCGTCCTTCAGAATTTTTTCCGGAGTTCTACTACCTCTTTTTGATTTTATGTAATTCCAGAAGGACATAGGATCGTGCAGAAATTGATTTTGGATCCGGTGTTTGTAGTCATCGTGCGCGAGTTTGATCATATTTTTTACCTCTGCTCGACACCTAGAAAACTTAGCGTAATCCCCAGGTAATTTACTTATCTTATAACGTCTATGAAGACTTGCTTTATGTGCTATGTTGCGAATTACTTCAACAGTGTACCACTCGGGGTAAACGTACCTCGGCGTTACATGACTTCGCTTTTTTTTTGGAACACAGTTATCTATAATTGAATTAAAAGTGTCATAAAAGTATTTTAGACTACTATCTAAATCTAACTGATACATGGGGGTCCAATCTACTCCCGCCAACGTTGAGTATAACAATCCATAGTCAGCTTTGTAAAAATTCCACCCACTAGGTATACACGTACTCGAGTCGACGTCAGGGGGCGAGCCGATGTTAAGGCTGGATATCAGTTTGACCGCCACCATAAGAGGTGGGTGGTGTACGTCCACCGGCACGAGTGGCGTCTCTGCGGCTTGCACTCCCAAACCATATTCTAATGTACTTAACACTAAATCTAAACAGCGATTGTTACAATTACGAATATTATTACTCTGAGTGAACCTACAATATGTTTGAAAATATTCAAAATAATTATTTACATTTGTCGAGCAAGAATATAAATTAAAATCACCTAACACTATTACCTCCCTATAACGGTTACAATATTGTTCAATAATCCTAAATAATACCATGTATTCATCCTCGCTACTGTTCGGCGGAATGTATACAACGCACATCAAAAACAAAAATCTACCGTGTCTATACACCGCCGCACAAACCAATTCAAACGCTCGACAATCGATGTTGACGTCAATGTGTACTCGCCGTAGTTCAAGACGCGGTGTGGCCACGAGACACACGCCTCCTTGCTTCCGTCCATCCGCTCTGTCACATCTTAAAATTGTGTAGCAAGGTGGGATCATTTCAGCGTCCTGAATAGATTCATTACAACCAGTTTCAGTAATCGCAAACAAATCTGAGCTTGAAGATGAAATTCCTGTATAAAATTCCTCTAATTTAGTTCGAAGCCCTCTCACGTTCTGGTAAAAAATTTCAATAGACGAGTATTTATTCGTCTTTTTATTCTTCAGATTTGGTTTTGTTGGAGAATCTACGAAACCACACCCAGTCGCAAAATTCAATATTTACAGCCCAATTTTCTGATTGACACAGTTTATCATATTTACTTTCCGGAACGCCAATAATAAATGAAGAATAATCTCTTTCCGTTTTATGTCTTATTTTTTCTACCTTAACTGGTATATCATTTCCACAAATATTCTTTACATAACTTTCTAAACTTTCTACAGTAGTTTCCTTCTGTAATCGCCAAACATGCATATATTTTTTCTTTTCCGTTCCTTGAATTTCTAACATACTTTTACTCCCTCCTCTCTTTACTTCCCTGTTATTATACTTATTTTTCGACCTATTAATAACTGTCCACTTTCCTTTTTCCTTTTCAATTATATTTTCCTTTTCTTTAATAGTGTTTAACTTTTTTATATTATTTATCTGGCTTTGTTGAAGTCCCTCTTCATTATTTATAACTTCCACGGGTTTCGTGGCCACACACTGTTTACTCGAGTTTTCGCTGGATACCTGCTTTTTATTACGTTTAACTGCATTCCGATAAGATGGCCCAGGCGTCGGAACAGATTCTTCCTGTACTTGAACTACCTTCATATTATTCTGATTTATATTACTATGACAAGCTTCAAGATATTTATTTTTTTCCATCAAATCTTTAACATGTAATTCCAACGAGTCAACTTTATTTGCTTTCTCTAGAACTACCTTCATTGTATTTTTAATATCTTGCATCTCATTTTCTATCTTCAGAAATCTGTTTTGGAGTAATGCGTACTCTTTTAATTGTTGATCCAACTTAGATTGTGTATCTAATCTAAATTGCCTAAACTCTTCTAGGAGCACACTTTCTACATCCCTCATAGACTCGTCCAAATTAATCCGATTTCCCCGCTCAGTGTTGATATAGCTGCGGTGATCCATCGCAGTTATCAAGATATTTGCTTAAGAAATTTGATTAACGAATCATATTTTCCTATAATTATATTTAACTATCCACCATATATTAACTGGGGTAAAACGCAGCGAGAACACAACCGTACGCGGCGCGAACGCACAATTAGGATGTTATGGACATGTAATGAGGAGAGATGAAAATCATGTGACCAAACGAGTCTTTAATATGAAATTTGATATGCTTATAATAGAAGTATCGCCAGAGTTGGCAAATGATAGGACAGAATGGACGAGAAAAACATGTTGTGCCGTTACTTAGAGTGGGATAAGGGCAGGAAAATGATGACTAAAGACGATATTGGGAATACGTTCAAAATCAAAAAAATCAGTAAACTTTTGCAAGCATTTCTGAATCGTCAAGGAACAATAAGATATAAAGAAGCTACCACTGGTTCAGAATATTCCGCTTATAGAGAAGAACCAACAAGAAACTCGGCGGTCAATCTTTGAAATATTTTTAATTTACCTTAGCTTAATTAAGCTCCAGTCTGAAAACATTTCCAAGTCCAATGTTCAATTGTGCTTTACGTGTAAACGAATTACTTACATTTAATTTAAATATTTTTGTAGGCAAATCTAATATGGTTTTGCGGAATTTTGATTTGTAAGCTGTTGTACTGAGTTAACACAGAAGACCTGGAGAGTAAATGAAGTACTGAATCAGCACATACAAAGTGATGGTCAATATCTAGTACATGTTGAAACAATTTAAGGTATAAGTACCGTATCGTCCAATGAAAAGGCTTTTATTCCGCTTGTAAGCTTTTCCTATACACTTTAGTTCCAAGACTCGCAAGCATCGTTTTACATAACTTGAATAAGCCCAACGTTAACCACAAGCTAAATATATGTACGTTCTGTAAACTGCAGAATTCGTTCGCCATGTAAATTTAAATTCAAAATTTTCTTTATAAAAGTAAACATCTAAACAAATGCTTTTTCATCGTGAACTCTACATAAAATAAATGTGTTACATGCCCATTTCTTGTTGCGATTTAAATGGGACCTCCAATTTTTCCTCCTTCAACTTAGATTAGAAAAATTTTCCAGTCTGCTCTGATTTCCGGTATCTTATTTCGCTTTTTCAGAATGACGGTGAAGTAGATAGAGATATGGGTAAAAAATAAATGCAAGGTGGATGAAATGGCGACAGGTCTCTAGAAAAATATGCAACCACGAATGCCTCTTAATGTTAAGGGGAAAATTTATAAAACGGCTGTAAGGCCTGTTTATTATATGGATAGCAAAATACTTTTATGATTACTTTGTAAATAATTTATAGAATTAGGTGTTGCTTTGCGGAGGTCCATAATACAAAAGTAATGAGAATATTATCAACAAAATCGCAAAGCAAAATCGCTTTGCGATTTTGTCGTGGAGTCTATCTCCTGACGATACTTCGGTTAGGTACGCGGCGAAACAATTGATGAAATTGTGGTGGTGAATGTGTGCAGTGCTTGTGTATTGTTGTGTCATCGGTGTCGGGTAGTGAATGAGTTCTTACAAATTCGGCATGTATCAGGTATGAGAACGAATAGTACACTCTACTTTAGCATTACATATATTTTCCTTTATCGCGGATTATAGCAAAATAATATTCTCATTACTTTTGGATTACTTTTGTACTAAATTCTGCAAAGTAAGGCATCTATAAATTATTTATTCACAGCATCATTACGATATTTTAAATACATCGAGTGATAATGAACAAATATATTTACTTGATATTTATTTTCTTTTATGTGTGGAGTTAAGTTAAGTAGTTAAGTTATTAATACAAGAACAGGTTGAGTGAAACTACGTGAAAGTAGTAAAGTGCGAAGTACCCTTCGCTTTATGAGCCTGATCTTCGGGTTACAATTAAAACACACATCACACTTTCACTTTCTGTAATTTCCTTATCAGGAATAAGAAAGGATAATCAGTGAATGATGAAAAAAAAACATCTGTAATCTTAAATATGGAATGGAAATTGACACCTATTTAAAAAAACCAAAAGAAAATATTCCTTGTTTACTTTCATCGTGTTCGAACTCAAAATAGTCAATATTACTTTTTTCATAATTCAATTTGATTGAAAATATAGCATAGACTTCATTTTTCTTTATATATTACTAGCTTTTCCGCGCAACTTCGTTTGCGTTGATTGTTGTAGCGGCATAGGTTGATTATACATGGCGCTTTTCAATGTCATCTTATTTCTGTAGAATTAACAGGATTTCTACACCCTATATGTTACCCCGGTGATAAGGAATAATTTCGTCAAATTTCATCGATATTGGTTCTGCGTATTCGCCGTGAAAGAGTAACAAACATACATCCATACTCACAAACTTTCGCATTTATAATATTAGTTGGATATTTTATTTATTTGACTATATAAATATTTCATTGTGAAAGTCTGTCTGTCGGTGTGTTATGTTTTCATGGTTATGAGGCGGGAACAATAATGATGAAATTTGGTAAACACCGAAGGTTATTTACCGGGCTAACATTTACATTAAAAATACCTGCTTTTCCTTGGACAAATATATAATACATAATTTGTATTTTTAACAATAAAGGCGACACTAAAGAATCTCCGAGTATAGCTAGTGATATAATGCCTGCTCTTCACTACTAGCGATGATCGTTAATCGTGTGATCGTTAATTGACACGATCGTCGACACGATCATCGTGCAAGTCTCCACACGATCATCCATACTATCATATGACTCATCTTCATGATCTGCAATTAGAGTGCTACTTGAGTATACTCGCCAGTCATTGTCTATGGTCGACTACGATCCTCTACAACTAGGGAATATTTTTTCAAAATAATCGATTCTTAATAATCGATTAATTTTCATCAAAAATCTTTTTTTTCAAATCGATTACTTTAATTATCCTCTTTTTCTTTTTAGTCAGTCAGAAAAAAACGATTATTTTGTATCATCATCTTTAAAAATCGACTTATTTTAAAGGATAAAAAATCGATTATTAATGCACACACATGTCACATCTCTATTTACAACCCGGGAAACGGCTCCAACTTTTTATGAAATTCTTGATGATTTGAGGATTTTAATGAAATTCACCATGTAGGAGATTTTGTGGGAGGAAAATCGATCTAGCTAGGTTGCGTTTGAAAAAAACGCCTGTTTTTAGGCTCTAAAAAACTGCTTTTATTCTCATTGAGTATCGGCTGATCTCAAATTCTGAATATCCGGATTCCATGTAGGTACAATTTTTTTTCTAATTTTTAATTGCATTTTTTATATATCCAAAAAATTACCGAACAAGGCTCGGTCTGTCAAGTTACTTAAAATAAAGCCATTTAATCGCTCAATTTAATGTTTTTAAACGCCATAGACACGCCTACATACATTTACAGGCTATGGATGTAATTGCGCATTTAAGTACATCGCTTGTATCGATGTATTGATGAAATGAAGTGGTTAGCACATGAAGCACGTAGCGCCCCACTTGTGAGATGCAGTGTCTCTTCGATTAGAGCACTTATATGTTGCGTTAACGACACTTTAACGATATCGTTTTAATAAATATATTTGTACTAGTGGTGTCTGCGTCTCGCCAACTTAACCGTTAGTTATTTCCAGTTACCTAAGGTACCGGTTTTTTTATCAAAGTAATAAAATTAAATTACATGTCGAAAAATCTTCTATATTAAAATTAAACCCCATACCAAAATATTATACCAGTACTTAAATGCGGCTGAGTATAATAGATCAGTCTCCTTTCTTACGGATGTGTCGGAAAAGGTGACTAAGGTAAGTTGACACGCCGTGTGGTTTCCGGTTGAATAGAATACACCACCCTCTTTTTTACAGAGTAGTCGTAAAATACGATCAAGGTAAGTTGACATCAGGCAGGCAGTCGGTCGTAAAATACAAAGCCAAATCATTTGACAACATTTTATAACATGTGCCGACCCCACTTAGAGGGATAAGGGCAGGAGGATGATGATCAGAATAAGTATTTTTTCCTTTCTTCTTCTTTTCTTCCTTTTGAAGGACAGAAGCAGGAAAAATCAAAGTATACAATTAATGGTATTTAACGTTAAAGTGGCAGATACAATAATTATTAAATAATTTGAAATACAATTGGTAGTTGGTTTTAATAAGGCGTTCTTAACGCTAAGCAGCAATTTTCTTTTTTCGTTTGCTCAGGTCACAATTCTTCCATCATGTGAAAGTGAATGTCCATTTTATTGTATTATGAACTACTAGCTTTTTACCCGCAACTTCGTTTACGTGGATTGTTCTCGCCTGATAGGTTGATAATAGATGGCAATGTCATCCTATTCCTGTAGAATTAACAGGATTTCTATAGCCTATAGCTTACTTCGGTGTATAAGAAATGATTGTGCCAAATTTTATTGATATTGGTTCAGGGGATTCGCCGCTAAAGAGTAACAAACATGCATCCATATTCCATACTCACATTTTCGCATTTATAATATTAGTAGGATAGGATTTTTTTAGATAGAATAGTATGGATATACTCATTAACTTACGCAATATATCAGTAGAAAAGTTTCTCAGTTCTATTTTATATAAACTCCCGACATCACGACGGAATTAAAATACTACGATGCCTATATATCGTATAATATAAAAGCTCCAATCGAATAGAAAGTCGCCGATAAACACGAGCCGGCGTTAATGCACTCTCGTTCGCTCAATATTTGACTTTCTCAAGGATACCGTCACTTTCAAATTGTTAGTTCTTGGCGACAACCGTTTAATTTGCTTACTTACCAAGAACGTTTAATAATAAATTTACCTACAATTATGGAGAAAATAAAACTTTATAAAATAAGAAAGGCATAGATGAATTGCGGACATTATAACTGAGATAATAAGGCACAGATAAAACAAATCTAATGAGAATATTATTTTGTTACATTATAGATACTACATATATTTGCTATATTATAGGAGATAGACAGGAGGTAAAATCGCAAAGCTTTGCGATTTTATCGCAGAGTCTATCTCCTGACGATGCTTCGGTTTTCGGGGCCAAACAATTGCTGAAATAGTGGTGGTGAATGTGTGCAGTGCTTGTGTATTGTTGTGTTATCGTAGTGCATGAGTTCTTAAAAATACTGCATGTATCAGGAATGAGAACGAATAGTACACTCTACATTTAGCATTATATATATTTTTTATTTTACTTTTTCGCGGATTATAGCAAAATAATTTTACTATTACTTTTGAAAAAATAATGAAATAAATAAACAAAGACCCCCTTGCAGGCCTTGGTATCCTTTACTACCTACTTTTATTCCTTGGTGATATGATATAACCCAGACAGTTACATCAAAATTAGCGCCATTCGAGGAAACATGCGTTTGTTGGTCGACGCAGTCTGCATTTAAAGCGTACATGATAAATATACGTAAGTTAGGTGTGAATTGGTGTAAGGTAGATCGGGGAAATAAGGGTACGCGGAACACGGCCGGGGCCAGAATATAACAGGAAATTAACATTTATGTTGATTATAAATATGTAAAACATTTGCGCATTTCTCTCACAATTATAAGGGACATTTAAATTTTTATTAAATATTACCTATATTTTAAGATATGCCATGTGGTATCCGGTCGAGTATATCCGGTCGCAATACGTAGCCAAATCATGTGATAATATGTTTATAACATGTTGTACCCATCTCACTTAGAGCGGGACAAGTGCAGGAAGATAATGAAAGTTTTTTTAATATCTTACTTCTTCTTGCCATTAGCCCACTCTAAGTGGGGTCGGCACAACATGTTGTAAGCATGTTGTCACATGATTTGGCTACGTATTTCACGACCGGCCGCCTGCCTGACATCAACTTGCCTTAGTCGTATTTTACGACACCTCGGTAAGAAAGAGGGTGGTCAATTCTACTCAACCGGATACCACACGGTGGGTCAACTTACCTTAGTCGCCTTTTACGACACCTCCATAAGAAATGAGGTTGGTCTATCTTCTCAGCCGGATACCACACGGCGGGTTGTCTTACCTTACTCGCCTTTTACGACACCTCGGTAAGAAATGAGGTTGGTCTATCTACTCAGCCGGATACCACACGGCGGGTCGTCTTACCTTAGTCGCCTTTTACAACACCTCGGTAAGAAATAAGGGTGGTGCTATTCTATTTCACCGGATACCACACGTAGAAATGAGTTTTTTATGTCTTAATTAAACTCAATACAAAATAATAATAAAAACACAACAAAAATTTCTTTTGATTTGAACTTTGGTACGATTAAAAATTCCGTACAAAAAAATAGGTTTCCTTAATAATAAAGAAATACATTATACTTCATAATTGCGGGTATTTTACCACTAGTAACACCATATACTGTACCAATGCATAATTCTCATAAACACAAGCAAATGAATTCGTGGATATGTTTTATTAAACTAAATTCTCACGCAAATGTTACTTGAATATAAAATAATCCTCTTCCCCCCGGACCACCGTAAAGTGTAGACGTTATCTAAAAGTTTTATATATTTTAATTAAAAAAAAAAAAAAAAAGAATATTTAGTCTAAAATAATACTGTTGAAAATTAGGAATACATAAGAACAAGAAATCATTTGTTATGTGAGTGCACCATCTCAATACCTGTGATCCTGGTACTCGAGACTAACGCCATTGGATGCTACGCCACAGTGAGTCAGTCAATACTTTCTGTCAATCAAGTTGCCACCATTTTGCGAACATTACCTCAGCTCCTCCTACAGCCGCTTCCATATTGCGCCGACTTCGTCAACTCCGCCCATTAAGCACCGCCATTCTGCAACAGCGACCTCGACTCCGCCCACGAGAACGCGATTGGCCGCAGCTCCACCCAATTGCTATCATCATCCGACATTACAACCGTAAAAACCAATCAAATTGGTTGTACTATTTTCGCTCTCTTGATAGCTTATTGGCCACACTAGGGCATTGTAAGAATTATAATTTCTTATTAATTTGAATGTATGCTGCCGCAATTAAAGCATTATTACAAGATACTACGGCACTCTTTTGAGATTGTATAAAGTATAACTTGTTTCTCCTGTTTGTAAAATATTCTCCTAGTACAATAATGGATGTTTCGCTGAACAAGTCCGCCTCCTTTCCGGACATAGACAATATCTGTAAGGATGATAAGACTCCACCGAATTACATTGCCTACCGCAAAAAAAGATGCAGGGAAACTGATTTTAACATAGAACTGGACGATTTCAAAAACGAAATAAAAGATATGATAAGTTCGCTGTTTTCCTCGCAGTCAATAGAACTAAAAAAAATTGCTGCAGCACAAAAAGAAATAAAGCAAAGCAACCTCAACATTGAGAGCTCAGTTTCTTTCCTCACCGCTCAAAATGAGGAATTTAAAAAGAAAATCGAGTTCTTGGAGAAAAAACTTAATGATGACCGGCAGTACATATCCACTCTTGAGGACAGAATCGAGGATTTGCAGAGAGGAAGCCGGAAAAGTAACTTTGAAATTAAAAATGTCCCTATCCAAACTAACGAAACTAAAGAAGATCTCATTGAGACGGTTATAAGTTTGTCGAAAAATGTAGACTATAAGATTGAAAAGACTGACATAAAGGATATCTATAGAGTGCGTGGAAAAAAAGAAAAAGTAAATAGCACCATAATTGTCGAAACCGCCTCAACTTCGCTTAAAATCGGTCTGCTCAGAAAGTGTAAGCTTTATAACATACAACACAAAGCTAAATTATGTTCTCGGCATCTGGGCTTTAAAAACAATGTTGATACGCCAGTTTATATATCGGAACAACTGACAGCCAAAGCGTCCCGTTTGTACTTTTTAGCGAGAGATCTTGCCAAAACACAAACATATAAATATTGCTGGACAGCCTACGGAAAAGTCTACATACGGAAGGATGACAAGTCAGCCATTATTGCTATACACTCTGAAGCTCAAGTACAACAACTATTTCAAAAATGACTAGGGGTAGAAATACACGCAAACTTACTTAATATGTTTTCAAAATGTTATAAGTTACAATTCTTAATTTTACTAGTAATCATTTGTAATTTATGTCTCATAATCCAAATAATAAGTCTAAATATTCATGTCATATTACAACAATTAACATACATATTAACACAATCAACACACAACTTCAACACATTAAAATATCCAAAGCATTACACAAATCACCTCCATATAAATACAATAACTAATTCTCTTATTTCAAATCGATATTTATCTAATAGGGAAAATACCATGTTTAATTATTGCAAAAATATTAATATTAATATTAAACGCCTACCGTATTACATATTGAAGCTATCTTGTAAAATCTTTAATGAATAGCATCTTAAATAATCTGCACGAAATAGACAAAGCCGTTATTGCACAGGCTACTTTATGTGACATTATGGATCTTTCTAAACTCTTTCGTATTAAAGGACAGGACCTAACTATTATTACTCAAAATATTAGGAGTATTTACAATAACATTAATGACCTTGAAGTGACCCTCTCAACACTCAATTTCGAAGTTGATATCTTAATACTAACAGAGTGCTGGCTGGGTTTGAATAAGCCGATTCCGAACTTGCCCTCATATAATTCTTTCATGACCAGCCATCACTTAAATCAAAATGATGGAGTGGTAATTTATATTAAAAAATCGATTGTGGCTAATATCAAGGAAGTTAACATAACACATGCATCTTGCTTACAAGTTGAGCTTGACTCAGTTTTAGTTCTTGGTATATATCGCTCACCATCAATTACTGACGCTGAACAATTTATTGACTCCTTAAACAATCACTTGGATACTGCTAAGACCGTCAAAACCATCGTAATAACAGGAGATATTAATATAAACCTAATACCTAAATTAACTGAGCAAACATATGAACGAAAGAACAGATCGCTCTACTTAAATATGTTATCTCTTCACGGATTATTTCCAGGACATACATTACCAACAAGAGAGGACAGTTGTCTGGATCACGTACTCCTTAAAAATGATACAAAATTAACCTCTTCACACATAGCTGTTCTAAATACTACAATTACAGATCATTCTATGGTTCTCCTTCATCAAATAAATTCAATACGGAAAAAACATTCTCCAAGGAGTAAAGTTGTAATTAACTTTAACGATGCATTGCATAGCCTACTTAAAACCGATCTTTCGGAATTGCTCTTTACTCAGGACCCTAACACGATTGTAGAACAACTAATCAAGAAAATAACTGATTCGCTTCAAGAAAACACAAATACAATAACTATTTCTAGAAATCAACGCATAATTAAACCCTGGATAACTCCTGGAATCTTACGGTGTATTAGAAATAGAAATGCAATGCAAAAAAGGGTAAAGTTAGATCCTTATAATGAAACCTTAAAGCTAACTTACAAAAAATACAGAAATTATTGCAATACTCTTATAAAAAAACTTAAAAGAAAATATGACAGACAGCAGCTTCATAACTCTTCTAAAAACTCTAAAATGCTTTGGAAAAACATAAAAAGTATAACTAATTTGTCACATATGAAATCAAGTAACACTGAATTGCTTAACCTGAAATCCTCTCCTCTCGAGTCAGTCAACCACATGAATGATTATTTTGCAAGTATTGGCAAAAACCTAGCAGAAGTGATAACGTTAGATAATGACATACATCAACATATTTTTTCTTTAGATAAAACACACGCGCAGATTTCATCTTTTGTTCTTCTAAATACATCTATACAAGAAATTTATGACATAATAAACTGTCTTAATACTGACAGTGCTCCAGGTTGTGATAATATACCAACACGTTTCTTAAAACTAGCAAAAAATGAGGTCGCTCCAATTATATGCCACCTCGCCAACAGATGCTTCGATGAAGGTGTATTCCCATCCTTGCTCAAACGTGCAATAATCACGCCGATACATAAGAGTGGTGACAGACATGATCTTAACAATTATAGGCCAATCTCTGTATTACCAGCAATCTCCAAAATTCTGGAAAAACTAATAAATAGGAGACTAATTAATTACCTAGACAAATTTAATCTCTTATCGAATTCCCAATTTGGTTTTAGGCAAGGCAAATCAACCGAAGATGCAGTTCTAAAACTTAGCTCATTGATCGTTAATCAGCTAGACCAAAAGAAAAAATCTCTATGTGTGTTCTTGGATTTAAAAAAAGCCTTCGACACTGTTTCGGTTACCATCCTTTTGCGCAGACTGGAACAAATTGGCGTTAGAGGAATGCCTCTAAAACTTTTTACAGAGTACCTCTGCAATCGCACACAATGTACCAAAATGGGTAAATATGTTAGTGGAGAGACAAATACGACCTATGGAGTCCCTCAAGGCAGTATTTTAGGCCCAACATTATTTTTAATTTACATCAACAATTTATGTAATATGCAGGTAGATAATGGCCAGGTTTTTTCTTATGCTGATGATACAGCTATAGTTTTTTCTGGTGATTCCTGGAACGACGCACAATTGGCAGCTGAAGAAGGACTTGCTAAGATTGCTGCTTGGCTAAAGTTAAATTTATTAACACTGAATGCCTCTAAATCCAATTATATATGCTTCTCAATAAAAAATAACACGCAACCACAAAGTCACTTTAGTATTAAGATACATAAATGCGACACGAAGGATAAAAATTGTACTTGTCCAATTATTCAGAAAGTATCCTCTACTAAATACTTGGGTGTTATATTGGATCAAAGGTTATCATGGCACAATCACATTGAACTCGTAGTGAACAGAATTAGGAAATTAATATGGATATTTAAAATATTAAGAAACATTGCATCGGCCGATTTACTCAACAAAATCTACATAGTATTAGCTCAGTCACTTATTACCTACTGTATACCAGTATGGGGTGGAGCGGTGAAAACTAAATTTATTGAGCTGGAAAGGGCTCAACGCCATTTGTTAAAAGTAATATACTTTAAACCTTATAAATTTCCCACACACCTGCTATATTCAACAAGTAACTTACTAACTGTTAGACATTTATATATTTTTAATACTATCCTTAAATTACATAAAACAGTACATTTTGACTCCAACCTTTTACTTAAAAGAACAAATAATGTTGTTGTCCCTGGAATCTCAGTTAAAACTAATTTTGCCAGACGTCAATTCAAAAAGATATCTACGGTGTTGTACAACAAAATAAACAAAAAAACCTGTATTTACTCTAAAACTTTATATGAATGCAAAAAAATATTAAAAGTATGGCTAAAAGTACTAAATTATGAGGAAACAGAAGCTCTACTGGAACCAGACTTATAATTGTGAAGAAAATAAATAAATAAATAAAACTTTTATGACACATGTAACTTATATATAATTGCGAAGACACACACACACACACACATACACACACACACACACACACACACACACACACACACACACACACACACACTCGCCGCACGCACGCAAACACCACATCCAACTAAATACAACAATAATTATAGATAGATATATAAATATAAATGTTATAGATATATAAATGTTATATGAATAGTAAAAAAACCATGTAAGCTTATTACTATTGTTATTGAAGAGCGAGATTCTTCTGATACAGGCATTGTCATGCTTACTAGAAGGTCTCAATACCCTGTTATTAATTTTAAGCATGAACAGAAATAAACATTATTATTATTTTTACGATTTATCTTCTTTTTCTCAGCTTTTGCTGGTTTTAACTGCAAAAACGGGCTTGCGCCAAGTAATTGCAGGGTGTTGTGTGGTGTTTTATTTACTATTCTAACTGCAGGAATTTTCTGACTATTCGGCAAGTATTGAGGATGGCGGCTTTCTGTAAAATATTTATTGTATTTTGTTTCATGTCTATTATTTGGAGATATTGATGTATGCTTTTTGGAACTATCCCGGTGGAAGAAATAACTATGGGGAGTATATATACTTTTTCTTGTTTCCAGATTCGGATGATTTCTTCTCTTAAGTCTGCATATTTACTTAGTTTTTCTGCTATTGTTTTCTGAATGTTATGGGTGTTAGGAACGGCTATGTCTATTAGGTAAGTTATTTTATTTAGTTTGTCTTGTAGGGTTATATCTGGTCTATTGAAATGTATGGTTTTATCAGTGAGAATGGCTCGATCGAAGTAGAGTTTGTGTGAACCATTTTCTAGCACACAATGAGGTGAGTATTTGTAATAAGGAGTGTTAATGTCTGGTATAAGTTTGTGTTTATGAGCTAGTTTTTGGTGTATAATATGTGCAAGTTGGTTGTGTCTGTGCGTATAGTCTGTTTGTGTAAGGGTTGTACATGCTCCTGTTATGTGTTGTATGGTTTCTGATTGTGTGTGGCATCTGCGACATTTATCATCCGTTACTGTAGGATCTTTTAGTATATATTTTCTGTAATTTTTGGTGTTTATGACTTGGTCCTGTATTGCGATAATAAACCCTTCAGTTTCAGGGAATAGGCTGCCAGTCTTAAGCCACATATTTGAGGCTTTTGCATCTATGTGAGGTTGAAGCAGATCGTTAGGATGTCTTCCGTGCATAACTTTTTTCTTCCAGTTATCTAATTTAGTTTTTTGTAAATCAATATTTGTTGGGTGGTCCAGGTTAAGTTGTACGCTTAGGTTAAGCGGAGTACATTTGATATCGTTTTGAACTATAGCTTTATGCAGGCTACTTGATTGTGATTTAGTAAGAAAGAATTTGCTTAAGCCAAAAATTTGCTTTTCCCATAAATCTCTTATATCTATAAGACCCCTGCCTCCGTCCTGCCGTTTGAGAGTGAGTCTTTCTATCGCAGATTTAGGGTGCAATTTGTTGTGTTTAGTGAGAGTAGTACGGATTGAACGTTCTATTCGCTCTATGTCTGTATTAGTCCATTTTATTACACCAAATGAGTATGTAAGGATCGGAATCGCATACGTGTTTATAGCCTTTATCAGATGTTTACCGGAAAGATGAGTCTTGCAAATGGCGTTTATTCTTTTTTTGTATTCAGCAGTCAGTGTTTCTTTGATTGAGGTATGATTTAATCCTTTAAGTTGTTGAAATCCTAGGTATTTATATAAGTCTGTGGTTTCCATTGCTATTATTGTGTCAGTTTCATTGAGTGTATAATTACCGGGTTTAATATTGCCCTTAACTATATGAATAGTTCTACATTTTTCTAATCCAAATTGCATTTGTATATCTTTACTAAAATCAGTGGTAGTTTTTATTAATGCTTTCATCTCTTTTTCATTTCTTGCATATAATTTAATATCGTCCATATATATTAAATGAGATATTATTGTTTCATTACTGTCATATTTAAGATGGTACCCGCCTCGACATCTTTGCAACTGATAAGAGAGTGGGTTCAAAGCCAGGCAAAACCATAAGGGACTCAGGGAATCACCTTGGTAGATTCCTCTCCTAATAGCTATTTCTCGGGTCGTTAAACTGTTGTGTGTGCTGTGTATATGTAGTGTAGTTTTCCAATGTGTCATTATATTTTTCAGAAATTTTTTTATTGTATCGTCTATTTTGTAAATATCCAGGATCTGTAATAACCAAGAATGTGGTATACTGTCAAAGGCTTTCCTAAAATCAATGTATGTGCAGTGTAAGTTCCTGTTTTTTGTCATAGCATGTTTCATTATAGTGGAATCGATGATAAGTTGTTCCCTGCATCCCATATGACCCCGCCTACAGCCTTTTTGTTCTTCACTCAATATATTATTGTTTTCGGCGTGTATATTGATTCTATGTGCAATAATACTTGTGATTATTTTATATATAGTTGGTAAGCATGTAATTGGTCGATATTGAGATGCTTGATTAGAATAATTATGTTTGGGCAGCATATATGTTACTCCAGTAGCAATGAATTCCGGGATGTTCTGTTGTCCTAAAATGATTTCTGAAATATTTTTTGCTAGTAAATTGTGGAGAATAGTGAGTTTTTTATACCAAAAGTTATGAATTTTATCTATACCCGGTGATTTCCAGTTGTGTAACCTTGTTGTAATTTGTTTAATTTCTTCTTCTGATACTTCTGTAAATTTCATACTCTCTATGCCATTCCACCTTTGCTCTTCTTCTTCTATCCAATCGGCTTGATTGTTATGTAACACCTGCTCTTCCCATATTTGAGACCAGTATTCTTGCATTTGTTCTCGTGTTGGTATTTCTATATTATTGTTCTGTATTGATTCAGCTGGCTTCTGTAAGTTTCTGTAAAATTGTTTTTCATTGTTGATAAATATTTTATTTTGATTCTTCCTTTCTTGTGTTTTCTTGTACCTTTTCAGTCTGTGAGATTTAAGTGCTAATTTTTGTTTTAACGTGTCCAAAACCTCTTCCGGATTACAATTGTTTTTTTCGTGCCTTGTGTGTACGGTTACAGTTCTTAGCAAGTATTGTACTCTTTTGACTATTTTTGTCGATCTATTATTTCTGATGTATTGAGTGAGTTTACCTATATCTGCTCTCAGCTTCTCTATGTCCTTCTCTATTCTGTATTGCCAGGCTGGTTTGTTTTCATCTTTCTTTCGCATGTTTCTTAAGTTTTATTATTATTATTATTATTATTATTATTAATCTGAGTAGAATCATAAATTAAATGCAATGAGAACGCAAAACTTGCCAAGTATCTCTTTATATTAAGTAAAATATTTTTAAAGCCAAAGGGAACAACCAACTTTTTTAAGCTGAAAAAACACTTTAAATAATGGCCGAACTATAGATGCAATATAAATGTATATTCACATAACTTTACAAAATAAAATAAAAAATCATCAGCTAATATTTATATCTATTACAAGACAAATATTAAAAACTAAAAATATTTTAATATTAATTTTATTATTACTTTTGTATTATGGATCTCCGCAAAGTAACGCCTAATTCTATCAATTATTTCAATACTAAATGTTATAAGACATGTATTGTGACCGACAAAATTTTAAACATATCTTTAATCACTCGTGATAAAGATACAAATTATGGTATTCCAACAGAAGCTGTAGCCCTTTCATGAAATAGTGAACTGATAAAAAATTAAAAAGTATATAACTGTGTTAATTAACACAAATAAACTTAATTATAATAAACTAAATCCACGCTTACACTCTATTACGTGCAACAATCTAATTAGCACTATTAAATCTAATTAAACAGCGCCTTTCGTTTTTAATGCGTTAGATTATTTGCAACGGGCGCCATTGTTTTGGCGCGGGAGAAAACACCATTTTCATTCAAGATATCGTCGAGGGATAACGGTTCAACGCACGCGCACATCGCCCCTCCCGCTCTGGCCTTTCTAATCAAGACGCGTTAGAATGAGATAGACATCGGCCAGCAAATGATTACTCGAGTGACCTACTCATCACAGTACACTCTTTCTCGACAGCAAGCGGAAACCTAATTTTTCAATTGCGCAAATTAACGATGCAATGACGCGAATTAGAAGCGTTTAACAAATTAAGTTTTATTTTTACAATAATTAAATAAATTAATAGTTAGTCTATGGAAGTGACAGTCACTTTATTTATTTTTTGGGATAGGTTAAGATCACAAACATACAGCCATATTTTTTAATTTATTTGTTAAATATTTTTTACATTGATGCACAACGAGGGATTAAAAGTTGGTTTATAGATAATTATTAGTAAAACTAGTTTTTAATAGCGATATCTTTCTAAATTTATAGCAGCGATTAATCAATAATTTTCTGCCGTTTTGTATTGGCGGGTTGCTATAAAATCTTTAACAAGAATAGATTATAATATATATTTCATTCTAATTTAATCTGTATATTATGCAAAGTATTACGTATGAATATTGAATATAATATATAAAGATTTTGACGTCATTTTAATCAATTAGGTAAGCGAATGAAAACGTTTGTTTCTTTTACATTTTTGGTTTTGTGTAGAGATGGTTGTATTTAAGATACTTAATTAGGCACAATAAAGTCGGTACAACAATCGCCGCACCTCTTTACGAGTAAATACCGCGACAAGTGTATTAATAAGTTTTTTTGGTATTAAGTTGTCGTTAAAATATATAGAGTGATGAGACCCAATACCGGATGATTCGAATCATAATAAATTAAACATTTAATTAGCAGTGATACCAAATTTAGTATACCACAGACAAACCTCAGGCATTGAGGTGGGCAGAGACCTCTTCTTCCATTTGCAGAGACGGAATGGAGCTTAGTCTTGTTAACAAAAAAGTTTTAATATAAGTATAAGAAGAAATTTGATGTATTTAATAGACATACGTCATGAAAGGCTTGTGATACCTGTGTCGCGACTCAGTAGAGTTAGCAACTCATTCGATGGTCTCGGTATTCGCTTCTACAATAAAATTCCGCAATCCATACAGTCTACAGAAAGGTTTAAATTAAGTATAAAAGATATGATTATACTCGTACGTAAAGTATATTACAAATTGAAGATTATTTGGATGACAAAAATGATCGATTTGAAACAGCTTCCAATTTCATACAAGATGCAGTTTAATAAAGTAAATTAAAAATGTTTAAAAGATCGACCGCTGTGTTTCTTACTGGTTCTTCTCGGTAAGAGCAAAATTCCGAACCAATTGTAGCTTCATTAAATCTGATCCTTGTAGATTCTAATAGTGCTTGCTTGAATAAAGATTATTTTTATTTGATTTGATTTAAGTTAAAGCCATCACGCTTCTTCAATGCAGATGGGCGGGTTTCACAAGTTCCTCAAAACCTCCTTAGATAATCTAGTTTTCTCGCGAAGGCTTAAATGACAAGTTAAAAAAGCTTTTTCAAGCACTTTTGAATTGTCACGTTCGGTATGTTGCTCTTACCGAGAAGAACCAGAAAGACACTCGGGACAATCTTTTAAAGATATTTAATTTACATAATTAAGTAGCTGCACTTTTGTGCAAATCTATACTATTTTTTGTTTGTTTGTTTGTTTGTATTTTTGTTTGTTTGTTTATTTGCTTGTTTGTTTGTTTGTTTGTTTGTTTGAATGCACTAATCTCAGGAATTCCATTTGAACAATTCTTTCAGTCTAAGATAGTCCATTTATCGAGAACGGCTATAGGCTATGTAACATCACACTAAGATGTATAGGAGAGGAGCAGCAATAAAAATAGTACGAAAACGGCAAAATTTAAAGCTTTCCTTTTGTGCGATGAATAAACGGTGATAGTTATTCAAAAATCATGTATTGCTCAAATGTTCCTCTCTAAAAGTTCTAAATAAAAGTCCGCGACAGTATATGTCTAAATTTTAAGGTTAACCCACTTTAACCATTTTTATGGTTATCAAAAGACTTTATTACTGTTTTGATCTCTCCACGCGGGCAAATAATTAAAAATAATTTTTAAGTAATTTTTATCATTTTTTGTCTGTTCTTTACGTTTAAGCATATTCCTTATTTAATTTAAAACTTTGTGTTATGAAGTGTTATATGTTTTTTATCTGTTCCCATAGATCTATCTATCTATAGTTCTATAAGGTAGGTACTAGGTAGGGCTTCACTTAAGTCTTAAAGTAAACAAGTCGACCCCATCACTAGCATCCTTGGCATTGGCAATGCGACATGCGCAACGTCAGTCGGTGCCGGGCCGTGGTAGCGAGTGGTCACCACCATGCGCTTTCCAAACGCGTTCACAGTGAAAGTTCGTTAAGAGAAATGCGTCCCGCGATCGCCTTTCTGTTTGTGGTGAGTGGTAATTATGTTAACCAGTGCTAATATGTCTGATGTTGCCGACGAAACACCCTTTATTTGAATGGATTTGGATAATGGTTTGATTAAATTTAACAATGATTTGTTGATTTATTATAATCAGGTCACAATAAGTATCATTTCTTGCGTACTTATAAATCGAATTCTATAATAAAATTCCGTAATCAATTTTAGCTTTGCCATTACAGGCTGATATGAAAAGCCCACTATACTGTTGAGGATTATTTGGACGATAAGAATGCGTGGATATAGCTACTGTCATACCCTGTACAAGATAGTAATGACTTAATGTAACCAGGCTCGAAGAACCAACAAATTCTTTTTATAGAAAATGTTTGCCCTCGGGACTCGAACCCGCGACTTGTAGGATCACTACCCACTGCGCCAACGGGCTAGTCCAGAAGGACAGAAGTTGCAATAGAACTATTTTGTTATAATCTGTGCTCGTTAAGGACTTGTTGTGCAGGACAAGTCACCATATGTATCACAAGCGCTGCCACCACCAACACTGCACACAAGCACTACACACACACACTACCACAATCTCTACGATAGTTTCGCCCCAAAACCGAAGCATCACCAGGAGGATATGCTCCACGGAATTACGGCGTTTTCTGATTTTCTGATTACGATCCTGCATGTATAAGGTATATGAATGTTGCCTGCTAGCATACACTTAGCATTAAATGGATTATTTTAAGAAGTGCGGATTATAGCAAAATAGTTGTAAAACAACTTCTTTAAAATTTTTTTGATTTGTATTGGCAATTATTTGTTGATCTTAATTATCTGTATATTATACAAACTGAATGAAATTTAAACAATTTTGGATACTTTTTTTTCTATATATATATAGAATAAAATAAAAAAAAATAAAAATATATATAAAAAATTCAGAATGTAGAGGGTTTTAATTAATTAAATAACAAACAATAATAACAATAATAATTTTAAATTTTAAAAATAATGTTATATTTTATTGAAATTTATGGATTTCAAGTCAATTCAAAGCGTATATTACTAGATTTGCGGCCACAAACATATGAAAGATGAATTGCAAAAATTTCTCAAAAAACTCCCACGAGAAAAATTCTCATATTCTCACGAGTAACAAAGGATGCCGTTAAAAATTCAGATGCACGTAAAATATCATACAACTAAGGCAATTAAAGCTAATTATATAATACTAGCTAAACTCGCAACACCGCCTTCTTCAACTCCATAATTCTTATTCAGTATTTCCGATATTTCAGTAATCTCAAATATAGGTAATTTAGAGAATTAGGCGTTACTTTGCGGAGGTCCATAATAGAAAACTAATGAGAATATTATTTTACTATAATCCGCGATAAAAGAAAATATATGTAATGCTAAATGTAGAGTGTACTATTCGTTCTCATATCTGATACATGCAGAATTTGTAAGAACTTATAAACTACCCGACACCGATAACACAAGCACTGAACACATTCACCACCAAAATCTCAACAATTGTTTCGCCCCGTAACCGAAGCATCGTCAGGAGATAGACTAAATAGGTACGATAAAAAACGATACGATACGACAAAATCGCAAAGCTTTGTGATTTTGTCGTATCGTATCGTTTTCGTACGGAGTATATCTCCTATAATGTAGCAAATATATGTAGTATCTATAATAATATTCTATATAATATAATATATTATTTCGTCCCGTAACCGAAGCATCGTTAAGAGATAGACTCCACGACAAAATCGCATATTCTCAACTATATCCTATCGCAGAACTCAGACCTCGCCTGCGGGCGCGGAGTCAGGATAGGGACTTAAGTAGGTTATCTGACTGTGCGCGCTGTCAGGTACCCGACGGCTGTGGTAGGTGGAAGGAGCGGAGGATGTCGTGCGGTGTTCCACAGGGGTCGGTTCTTGGCCCCCTCCTGTGGAACAACGACTGCGTGCTGCGCGGGCGCAGACGACACCCTCGTGACTGCCCGCGCGAGCACCCACCGGGAAGCCCGAGTGCTGGCGACCGCGGCCACGGCTCACGTTGTGGCCCGGATTCGCCGGCTGGGACTGGGGGTGGCCTTGGAGAAATCCGAGGCCATTTGCTTCCACAGGCCTCGGATGGCGCCCCCAGTGGGCTCCCGGTTGGTGGTAGGTGGGCATCGAAATCTCGTGTTCGTACCTGAGATTGCTCCTCGACAGCCGATGGACGTTCGAGGCCCACTTCCGGTGGTTCGCCCCTAGACTAATGGCAACCGCTGGAGCCCTGAGCAGGCTCCTCCTGAATTCGGGGGAGGGGGCCAAAGGCAGATTGCCGGTGCCTTTACGCCGGAGTGGTTCGGTCGATGGCCCTGTACAGTGCCTCCGTATGGGCGGAGCGACTGACCGCCAGGTCTCTGCCTCTTCTGCGTAGGGTGCAGAAGATTCTTGCGGTCAGAATTGTACGGGGCTACCGGACCATCTCCGGCGAGGCGGCCTGCGCTATGGCCGGGTCCCCTCCATGGGACCTAGAGGCCAAAGTACTTGCTCAGACCTACCGGCATAGAGTTGAAGGTCTCCCCCCGTTCATCAAGGGGAGACTCGTAGTGGGGAAAAGCGAACGTGAAAGCGGGGTGGAGCACTGTCAGGTTTTTAGTCGGTGCGAGTTTGACATACCCGCCGATGGACAAAAAAAAAAGATATTTTATGAGGTAGGTACAGTATGATATCTTACTTTACCTACTGCTGTTTTTCACTTTCTTGGTGTTGGCAACACTGGCCCCAACCCTATTAGCAGTGGACAGCGTATAAATCGCACTCAGTCGACACTTTGTGACAGATGTAGCGAGCGCGCCCGCCGTCTACGAAAGCGGGGCGAACGGCAGTCTACAAGAACGTGGGAAGCGGGTCAACCTACTCGCACCCATTTTTTACCGAATGTACACTGCGCATAACGATATTATATATCAAACGATTAACAACGTTAAAATATACCAATAATGGTCTAGATTTGCTCGCGGTAATTATAAATGGGAACGCATCGCAGGTGTTTGACGATTTTATATCATACTGTTCATAAATACACACTGCGCAAAATATTATATAGCAAACGATTAACAACGTTAAAATGTAGTTATTATGGATTAGATTTGCTCGCTGTAATTATAAATGTGAACGCATCGCAGGTGTTTGACTATTTTATATCATACAGTTCATATATACAGTATGAATAGTGGAATAGATATATAATCGGCTTATATCAACATATATGCGATGTTTATTTATACAATAAATACAGTTTTAATACCCGCTGTGTGGTAACCGGAGTAAAATAGACCACCCTCTTTCTTACCGAGGTGTCGTAAAAGGCAACTAAGGAAAGTTGGCGTCAGGCAGGCGGCCGGTCGTAAATACGTAGACACATCATTCAACAATGTTTATAATACGTTGTTTTGGTCCCACTTAGAGTGGGATAAGGGCAGGTGTAAAAAATACAGTTACAATATAAATAAATACAAATACATAACATGACATTATTTCACTAAATTGCACAGAAATATACTCTGTAATAGGGGGAATTTAAAGGTCATTAAAAATCTAACATAAACTATAAAATTTATACAAAATAGATTATTATAATATATTTTGTTTTGTTTTTTATAGTTTTACTAAACAGCGCATAAATATATATCAATAATTTTATTATTTCTACCAAAATAGTTTATCCTTTCTGAAAAAAATATTAAATTAATAGTAAGTCTACAAAATATTACATACATATAACTATCATTAGGTATATGTATATATCGCACGCTTAGTATTAAAGTGACCTAATTCAAGAGACTTGTGCGTGTTAATGAGACCAATAGCTTGGAAGGACAAAAAAACACTAGCTTTTTTATGGCAGTGTTATAGAGAATCCAATGCATCTAACTCAATTAAGACCCTGATGATCCGACCCTGTACAAGACAGTAATGACTAAATGTATCTAGTCATAAAAATAAAATTTCTTAAAAGAGCAACCGCTGAGTTTCTAGCTGTCTCTTCTCGGTAGGAACAGCTTTCCGAACCAGCAGAATTGACAAAAGCACTTATTTACAAGTTTATTTGAATAAAACAAACGGTTGCCTGTAAAGTCGGTTTTACGGGCAAAGATTTTACGTGACAACGTCTTTTTAAATGTGATGGATTGGAGTGGGAGAGAGACGCAAGGCATTCGCCAGTCCGGCGGGCCTCTCTTTCGTTCGGTGACTCATCGTAACAGACGTGAGCGGGCGTTACACTTTTTCATGAGTGACTCCAAGCTGTAACCTAATTTTAGACGTTGTAACGTTAAAAAATTGAATTTGAATTGGACCTAATTTTAATTCGGTCACTTTTAAACTAAGCGTGCGATATATACCTAACTATCAGCTCAATCTATTTATATGTATACAATATTAAATGAAGTTTTAAAATTACAATGTAATTTCCATGCTAGGTACTTAAAATTGTAATAACTGATAATATTTTATGTAAAAAACGATAATTTTTAGACACGACACTTAAGTTTACTAAGAATTTCTTCGTTAGTTAAGAATTTTAGTCATCAGATAAGAAGAAAAGTTTTTTATCTGTTTAAAAAAAAATTCTAGAAAAAATTCTAGAATTTTTAGAAAAAATTCTAGGCTTCATATAAAGTCATTGCGGTTAAGAATTTATTAATACCATAAGTGACATTCTTTGTTTGTCCATATATCCCTATGTATGCTTAAATCTTTTGAACTACGCAACAGATTTTGAAGCTGTTTTTTTAATAGATAGAGTGACTCAAGAGGAAGGTTTATATGTAAAATAACATTCAATACCGGAGATAGGAGAAGAGCAACAATAAAAAATATTACGAAAACGGCAAAATTTAAATCTTTCCTTGCGTGCGCTGAGTAAACGTTGAAAGTTATTAAAAAATCATGTTTTACAAAATTCTTCCCCTCTAATAGTTCTATTTAAAAATCCGCGACCGCATATATCTAGCTTTTAAGGTTAACCCACTTTAACCATTTTTTAGATTATCAAAATAAGATATTACCGTTTTAAACTTCCCATGCGAGCGGAGTCACTGGGGATTGCTAGTAAAAAATAATTCTAAAGGTAGAGTAGTAAATATTTAATCAGAATATGCGAAACATATTGTGAAATCAATTGTGGCCAGTTTTCTATAGAAACACCTTTTTTCCATTCATCGTATATATTTATTGCATCACCTAAAGAAAGTATTAATGGCGATTACATCACACTTTCCAAGCCTTAAAAAGGCGGAGAAAGTTTCCAATCGATTATGACGACATCCTTATTAGTTTAATTAAGCAGGAATGAAAGTTTAGAGGATTTTCCAATTTTTGTTAATCCTTCAATTTTATAGTAAAGTAACGGCCTGTTACTATCCCACTGCTGGGCATAGGCCTCTTTTCTCTGTTTTTGGGAAGAAGGGTTGGAGCTAAGACCTACCACGCTGCTCCAATACGGATTGGTAGGTTTCACATTTCCCTAGGATTCTCTAGAGATATGCAGGTTTCCTCACGATGTTATCCTTCACTGAAAAGCGTGTGATATATTGTACACATTGTGACATGGAATAGATAATATCGAATAATAAATAATCGATTTTTTCGCGTTAAAATAAATCGATTTAAAAAAATCTTTTTTTAATGACTATTTGAAAAGTTGCCTTTTTTAGTATAATAATTAATTACAATAAAGGCTAACTAAAGTGGACAACTACCAAGAAATAATATCAGATGCGCTGTTTGTGAAGTTAGATTAAAAATGTTTAATTTGGCTACATTGGTTTCATCCAACAATGCATATATGTCTAATCATATATATTTAAAATAATCGATTTTAAAAAAAATGAGTGTTTATAAAAAAATAATCGATTATTTTTTCACATACCTGAATTAGATACAAATGTTGTAACAATGAATTAGATACAAATGTAAGGATCAACATTGGTTCGCCGTAGTGGGTCTAAGTTCCTTTCCTTCCAATACCAGAAGAAAAAATCTTTGCCCAGCTGTGGGCTATTAATTGTCGGTAAAAAAATCTTAAATAGACACTTTACAAAAGTAAATCTTCCTAAAACCTATTATTTATGTTATTGAAGTGGACAACACAATTTTTAATATTAAAATTTATGTATGTTACTTAGTTAAAAAAATTTTAACGTGGGGCATAGACCAAAAAAGTCGGGAAACACTGGCTTAGAGTCACGAATACTATTTGGTTATATAAGTTACTAGCGGCCTGCCCCTGCTTCGCACGGGTATAAAATATATATCCCATGTCGGTCAGTGTGAAAAAAAAAATAATTAAAATCGATCCAGTAGTTAACATATAGCTGCTAGATTCGAAGTGCTATAGGGCGAAGCGCGGCGTTCTCACGGCATTTTAAATCTGTAATATCTCTGAAAATGTTCACTTAAATTACATGCTGTAAACGGCCATATTGATCTGAATGTTATTATACATACAAACCTTCCTCTTGAATCACTCTATCTATTAAAAAAAAACCGCATCAAAATCTGTTGCTTAGTTTTTAAGTTTTATGCATACATAGGAATATATGGACAAACAAAGAATGCGACTTTGTTTTATAATATGTAGTGAAGTTGTACAAAGGTGTTAGAGGTTAGTATATCATTATTTGGGCATCGACAGAGGCTAGTGAAAGTAACTGATGGTATTTGGGAGCAGGTTGTGTGACGTCACGACCGCACAGCGATCCAATATCTATTGCTATTGAAAGGTCTACTTGTCATCATCAATCATCATCACTACATAGTATAAAACAAAGTCGCTCTCTGTGTCTGTCCCCATGTCTCTATATCCTTATATCCCTATGTATGTTTAAATCTTTAAAAGTACGCAACAGATTTTGATGCGGTGATTAAAGAGGAAGGTTTATATCACTACATAGTATAAAACAAAGTCACATACTTTGTCCATATATCCCTATGTATGCTTAAATCTTTAAAACTACGCAACCGATTTTGATGCGGTTATTTTAATAGATAGAGTGATTGAAGAGAAAGGTTTATTAGTATAATAACATTCAATATGGAGTAGAGAAATACTGTAATATTTGAGGTTTGTAATGTAATGTCGTAAATAATTACATTTTTCCCGCTTACATTGCAAACGCAGGCTGAACCCTTTGAGATTTATCAAAATGATGTACTAAGTATTTGTACACCTTGAAAAGTTCTACAGAAAACTTCGCGATGGTATATGTCTATCTCTTATGGATAACCCACAATAGCATTTTTTTGTCAATTACTTTTTACAAAAAATAATTCCTTATTTTCGAATCAATTTTAAACAGCACAACACTAACCCTTATTCAATTAAGTCCCTTAAATACATTGTTGATTTAATATAGATCAATATGGCCGTTTACAGCATGTAATTTAAGTGAACATTTTCGGAGATATTACAGATTTAAAATGCCGTGAGGACGCCGCGCTTCGCCCTATAACACTTCGACTTTAGCAGCTATGTCGCTCTTTCAAGAGTTCGTTTAAAGACATTCTGTAATTAATTGTAAAAATAAAATACATAGGGAAAATGTAAAAGTAAATAAGTAAAAATGTACTATATGAATTTAGATATACCAAAGATAGCAGGAAATCTTCTCGGTATAGGGAATTGTTTTTCTCCAAATTTAACGCTTGCGGGCCACGGGCAGTAATGAATAAATCAAAACAACTGGATCAATTTTAATCATTTTTTTTACACTGACTGACATGGGATATATATTTTATACCCGTGCGAAGCAGGGGCAGGCCGCTAGTATTATAATAAACGATTTCACACAGAATTCTTTATCAATTTTAAATACCTATAATACGCAATTAAAAAGGATCGAAATAACACTAGCGATTTATTTCATATATCAAAGTCATATTGATCCCGTTACAGACAGCCAAGAGTGAGCTCGATCTAAATTTCATCTCGATCTAGATAAAGTCAAAGTATTGACAAGTTGACACAGTGGATGCTGTGGTTAATCATCTGCAAATGTAGACTAATAAAAAATAAACATACAGTCATCAAAGTAGACCAATCGAATCATGATTTATTCATTTACTTATTATACATAGTACCTTGCTCAGTTATTTTTTTAAAGGTATAAACAAGATGAAACTTGAAAAAAAAAATCGGGCAGGTGGGGTTCGATCCGGGATATTTTCAATCCTTTAGTCCGCCCGTTATCCACTAAGCTATTACAACTTTACCAATGACAGCTAAAATATAATTTGGAATCTATTTACGAATCTACTAAAATATAGTTTAGAGTTTTTAGTGCCTGAAAACAGCGATAAAGAGATATTGTTTTTGTATGAAACCTGGCTAGATCGATTTCTCTCTCCCAAAACCCTCTACATAATAATTTCATAAAAATCGTTGGTGCTGTTTTCGAAATTCAGAATATATCTTTAATATTTAAATGCGATAATCTTGTATGTATATAAATAAATATATTTTTCCGAATCTCGACAACGGATCCAACGATTTTCTTGAAATTTGGCATGACAGGGGGTTTTGGGAGTAAAAAATCGATCTAGCTAGATTTCATAGTTATTGTATAGAACCGGCTATACTCACGTCTTATTCTATCGGGTTAGCCCGACTAGTTTCGAACCCATCCGGGGCACTTATTCATGAGCTCTTTACACGACGTTATCGCGGCGGGAACAGTTTCCGCCGCGATAACGTCCCCGGACGGGTTCGAAACTAGTCGGGCTAACCCGATAGAATAAGACGTGAGTATAGCCGGTTCTATACAATAACTATGAATACTACTCACGATTGTTTAAATTTAAAAAATTGCTAGATTTCATTTAAACAAAATGTCTTATTATCCCTGTTTTCAGGAAAATACTAAAATTTACGTTGAACTCAAAAGACAATTATCGCTGTCAAACGTAAATCGCGGTCTAGAGAGGTGAAAATGTCTAGGTTTGAGCCCAACTATTTTTTTTTCAATTTTCATTTTATCCAATTTTTTTGACCGAGCGAAGTTCAGTCATCCCGTTACTATATACCTATATATATACATGATTTACTCATTTAAATATTAAAGACTTTGTATTTGAAATTAACTTTTTTTTAATTCTGTACGCTCCTTTTTTCTATTCGGGCCGCAAAGGCAATGTGTTAAAATCGAGGCCGCGGCTCTCGAATCTCCCTATCATCAGTCCGAACGAAAGTAAACGCCCACTATGATTGCAGATATCATTAAAGTTTCACTTTTACTGTGGACTTTCTAGTTAGCGGGAACATCGGATTGTCACGATCTGTATATAAGCTAAGGAGCTGTATAAAAAAGCATAATCAATTCAATTCAAATTCAAAATCTTTAATATTTAAATGAGTTAATCTTGTGTGTATATATAAATAAAAATGTGTGTGCGGGTGTGTGTGTATCTGTTCGTGTGTGTGTGTATTTTCGGAATCTCGGACCAACGAAATGCTCCAACGATTTTACTGAAATTATGTGTGTGTGTGTGTGTGTGTGTGTTGTGTGTGTGTGTGTATTTTCGGAATCTCGGAAAGACTCAAACGATTTTCCTGAAATTCAGCATGCAGGTAGCTTTAGAGGGGAAAAATCGATATAGCTATCTAGGTTTTATTTAAAAAAAAGTTTTATCCTTGTTTTTGGGCATTACAAAAATATAAAAATTCAAATTGAACATGTAAAACACTATTTTTGCCACAGACTTCTCGGTAAGAGCAACATTCCGAACTAGTTGTAGTTTCATTAATCATATTGATCCTTAACGATTCCAAATTGCTTGAAAAAGCTCATTTGAATAAAGGATAAATTTTGAGTTAGGTTTCATTTAAACCAATGTTGTTTTATCTGCTGAAAAACTGCTACAATATTATTACAAAACAAAGGTTAATTACGCTGTCGCAAAGTTATATAAGCTGAGTTTGTAACGGACGGACTTAAATAGTGAAAATACCCCGAATCAAGTCCAAGATATGACCATTTCTTATTTTTTCTTTTTAAATAAAACCAATCAAAGCTGGGTCACCCAGAGACTGCTTATAAACCGTCTTTACTAAGACATATATGATTTGAACTCGCTATCCTCTTATAGTCACATATTCTTACCACTCAACGTTGCTAATAGACGTGATAGTAACAAATTAAGTTACCAAGGTAACAAAAAGTAGGCGCACCATACATTAAGGTTAAATACATAATCCATTACTATTATCTAGCATTCTTGAGATACATGTGGCAGTTTAAATATCTTTGTTAACTCGTAACCATTAGAATGTAGACCGAAATTTTTATATAAAGCTTGTATTTATTACTTCCTATTCAATCATACTATATTATAAAATTTGTGAGTATGGATGTTTGTTTGTTACTCTTTCAGGGCGAATCCGCTGAACTAATAATCTGATCTGATCAGGGTCTGAGAACTAATAAGCTGAGCTAATATAGATGAAATTTGGCACAATTATTCCTTATACACCGGAATAATAAATATGCTATAGACGAGACTCAGTCACCTATAATAATTATTTATTCGGTATAATTGATTTATTTACCAAATTTATATTAATCTAGCGTATTAGAAAAGCTGTGGTGGCCCAGCGGTAACACCGTGCGACTATTACGAGGAGGTCATGGATTCAAACCCGGGCAGACACCAATGAGTTTTCTGTTAAAACTTGTGTCTAATTGATAATTGCAATTTATCACACGCTTTTCGGTCAAGGAAAACATCGTGAGGAAACCTGTATATCTCTAGAGAATTCTGGGGATATGTGTAACCTACCAATCCGCATTGGAGCAGCGTGGTAGGTCTTAGCTCCAAACCTTCTTTCCAAAAACGGAGAGAAGAGGCCTATTCTCAGCAGTGGGATAGTAACAGGCCGCTACTTTTTTATTTACTATCGTATTAACAATGAAATCATAACAAACAAAGTCTATACCATTTATAATATTTTTGTCGATTACATTTCTTATCATTTGTAACGCACATATTTGTGTTGGAAACTGTTTTCATTCTTAATTTTCCACCGACAATCACACGTTGAGTAAAGTGAAACAACTCGTTATACTAATATATAAAGTTAAAGAGTTTGTATGTTTGTTTGATTGATTGATTGATTGTTTGTTTGTTTGTTTGTTTGTTTGTTTGAACGCGCTAATCTTAGGAATTACTGCACCGATTTGACAAATTCTTTGAGTGTAAGATAGTCTATTTATTGAGGAAGGCTATATAACATTACGCTAAGTTGAATAGGAGAGGAGCAGCAATTAAAAATATTACGAGAACGGCAAAAAGCTTAAATTTAAAGCTTTCCTTGCGTGCGCTGTACAGGCGCGTACAAAATTATTCCCCTCCAAAAATTCTAAATAAAAGTCCGCAACAGCATATGTCTAGCTTTTAGGGTTAACCCAATTTAATCACTTTATTGGTTATCAAAATTCTATGGTAACCAAATTCTATATTACGGTTTTAATCTTTTCACGCGGGCGGAACCGCTGGCGAAAGCTAGTTTATAATATAATCAATATTTGAATGACATTTACTTTGTGCATAGTCGAATATTACAGAAGTGCCCTAAAAGTTTTCTCAGAGGTACATGTTGTTATGCGCCGCGTGTTTCAAGGCAACAAATAACTTCGTGTAGAAAGTTGCATACATAAATAATTCTGATAATGAAATGTATTTATAGTCTTAAATATGTAGACTGTATCAAACATTTTACTATACAACGTAACTGTACAATACACTAATTTAAAAAAACCTTTTGTTAATTTATGATAGAAATATAATCCGCGTTTGTAAAACAAAATTCTCTATCGTAATTGTTTGTACTATGGATTCCTCAAAGCAACGCCTAGTTCTATGAGTTAAAAGTTTTTTGCATATAAATACTTAAATACAAATATACACCCATTCTCGAAGAATCAACAAATTGTTAATAGAAAATGTTGGCCCTCAGCGGAAATCGAACCCGCGACCCGCGGAGCTGAAAGTAGAGTCACTTCCCTTGTTCTTTCAATCATTCTTCTCTGTCATTCCTGCAGGTGGGACTCCCGCCTAGAACTAAACTATCTTATTTACTTAAGTAACAATCTGTTGTCTGTAAGTAGGTGACATGGACAGTGGCAGATGGCTATGATTACGCGTCAGCGTGCGCGAGACCCGACCGCTCCAAGCGCGCCAGGCAACTCCCCGACATCCCGTGCGACTTTAGCGAGCAGAGCTACTGCACGTCCCCGGGGAACAACTACCCTTGGCATGCGATACGGAGATTCATCAGGGAGAACCAGGTATTTCATTTTTAATTACATGGTGCGATGAAACCTGCCACCGCGTAAAGCATACCTGGTCAAACCCCTGGCAATAGCCTATTAGTTTTAAATATGTAATACCGTGACCAACCGTGACCGTATTTTTTGAAAAGATATTATAAAAATATTTTAAACAAATTAAAAAAGAAAGAAGTTGCCGATGACATGTGGGATTCGAACTCGGGCTTAGAACATTTTCGGTCCGCCCGTAATCCATCGGCTATCGCAACATTACGTTTGACAACTTAAAAATCATTTATAGAATTAGGCGTTACTTTGCGGAGATCCATAATACAAAAGTAATAATAAAATAATTTTGCTATAATCCGCGAAAAAAAAATTTTTTTTCGCGGATTATAGCAAAATTTTATTATTACTTTTGAACTAAAAAATCCTTCCTGAATTTCAGGAAGGATTTTTTCAGGATATATATATATATATATATATATATATATATATATATATATATATATATATATATATATATATATATATATATATTTCTGAATCTCGGAAACAGCACCAACGATTTTCCTGAAATTCAGGAAGGATTTTTTAGTTCAAAAGTAATAATAAAATTTTGCTATAATCCGCGAAAAAAAATTTTTTTTTTCGCGGATTATAGCAAAATAATTTTATTATATATATATATATATATATATATATATATATATATATATATATATATATATATATATATATATATATATATATATATATATATATATACATACATACAAGATTCTCTTTTACTCATTTAAATATTAAAGATATGTTATTGATATGACCACTTATCAAGCGCTTTTCGATCAAGGATCAACAATATCACGAGGAAACTTGCATATCTCTGCAATTTGTCTCATCTGATTCAATCGGAAATATAGTAATCTTGTCAATCGGAAATATAGTAATCGAAACAGCCTAATACTTTAATATCTTAGGTCATCTATTTTAATTCCATTGTGTCGAGCCTCAAATTTTTGTTTGCTTTTCAGGGTCTTATGAGAAGAATGTATGGCGAAGAACGTCATATCGCTGTACTTAAAGCGGAATTGGAAAATTTCATTGATGATGAAGATGAAGACAGCAACAACGATTTCGCCGATGACTTCATTAAAACCAAAATGATGTATATGAAGAAAAGCTACGGACGTGCGATGAAAGACAAACCGCATTTCAGGCCCATTCAATCAAACAGTGAGAAGCAGAAAAAGGTAGACAGTGAACACTTGAAAGTGAAACCCTTAGCTAATTCTAGCCATATAGGAACTAAAAGCAATGAAACTCAGAACGATAAAGGCATATCATATAAAACTAAACTCGAGAGTATAGCTAATATTGAGATAAATAATCTAGACCCGGATGTGATCACGTTGGAAGCTGTGATAAAACAAAGTATTGAAACTAATAGCATATACCCAAATTTCTCCGGCACGTCTAAAAGCGAGCCATTAACTTTAGAAAGTAAAAACAACACAGTAAATGCGTCAACAGAGAACATTGTAAATACTACTGAAAGTACAGAGGACCAGTATGACGATATAACAACAGAGTCTGGTAAGGATTTATGGAAAAGTAACACTGATGCCTCAACGTTGCCTCCAACGTTGCTATTTTCTGAACATGACAAGGGAAAAGTGGATCGTATTGATACCAAAGAGACGGAAAAGAAAGAAGAATTTCATCCGAAACCAATTCAACATCAAGAAACCATGCGACCGTCTGTTATAAAATTAAGAGGAGCGTAAGTTTTTATTTTCTTTTTATATACATTGAAAGATTATGAATAAGGGATAAAATTTTGGGAAATAGTTTAATGTGATTTAAAATTAATGGATCATGTCTAGGTTTTTTAGTAAATTGTAGCAAGTTGATTGTAATGGAAGCAAGATGAATGTGATAATTATACCTATGTTGCAAATAGATGGCTTATATCAATACAAATAAATAACAAAAGCTTGTCTGTCTGTCTGCCTCCACTTTTACGACTGATCTGCTGGAGAGTTATTGAAGAAATGTCTCAAAATTGAAGCTTATATATCGAGCTGTCTCTTGTCATAAAACAAAGTCCAAAATTTCAGTTAAATACACTGGTTTTGAGGGAGAAAAATCGATCTAGCTAAGTTGTATTTAAAAAAAACATTTTATCCCTGTTTTTGGGCACTAAAAAACTTCTAAATTAGAAAAGAAAACAAATCATATATTCGGCTATCAAACGTAATGTTGTGACAGCCTAATGGTAACAATTGGACCAAAATAGTTTGAAACCCCGGGTTCGAGACCCACATGCCACCGGCGCTTTGTTACTTTTTTAATTTTTTTTGTATTGCATTTTTTTATCTATAAAAAAAATTTCGAGCAAGGCTCGGTCAAACAAGTACTAAGAGTAATAATTCTAATATCTTGAAGAACATATAAAAAATCCGAAGAAATAACGTTCGATATTCTTAAAACTTGTAAACTTGTTGTTTAAAGTACTTTAAAACATGTCACTCTCTGAACATACCACTAATTAATGGCTATGTTAGATCATCCGTTCGGTTTCGAAACACCTAACTGTATTATGGAAAAACACGATAATTCAGATGAAGTCAGACTAAACGTTGTCCAAAAAGCAGGTTATATTTGCGACAGCACTTTCACTTTGGCTTGAGGAATATATTAGCATTAATGTTGTTACCAAAACATTTGGCTTTGTTAATATTTTGTTGGCAAACTAAACGGTTTAATGATTGTAATTTGTTCTGATAAATATACTTGTCTAAGGACTTTTTTTTAATTAAGATCACAGAAGTTATTAGTTATAAAGAAGTAGTTATGTGATGCAAAGATTTATATTAAGTTTAATAGATATGCTTATACGTAAAGCATATTACAAAATTGAAGATTATTTGGATGATAAAAATGCTATGGATTTAAAAATCCTTTCAGCTTTACTGCGGTTCAATAATGTAAAATTAAAAATCTTTAAAAGAATGACCGCCGAGTATAAAGATTAACACATTTACATATTAAAGTGTTGTTAAAAAAAACTTATTGTTGCGTAGCATTTTAATCTCTTATGTTACGGTTGCAGTAACGCGTGCGAGACTAAAGAGGAGATGATGGCGCCGTTCTGGGCGAACAGCACGCGCGGCGAGATGCTGGCCCTACTCAACATGTACCCCTTCGAGCAGTACATACACTCCGAGACATGTGTGCACAAGCACAAGCAGATGTACTGTAGAGAAGGATGCAGGTATATAACACTTTTTTAACTAAAACTTCATTACGCACGCTTGATTTGGGGAGTGATGTTTTAAATGCAACTGTTATCGCTAATGACTTCCGCTTTGTATTTTATAGCAACTTCTTACACTCTGCAGGTGATATACTCATCCATGTTTTATTTATAAGACTAGGAGTCCCGCCCCAGCTTCGCACGGGTATAAAGCATATATGACACTCACTGATAATCACAGTATTTCTCTACTCCATATTGAATTTTATTATACATATAAACCTTCCTCTTCAATCACTCTATATATTTAAAAAAAACCGCATCAAAATATGTTGCGTAGTTTTAAAGATTTGAGAAAACATAGAGATATGAGGACAGACAGAGAAAGCGACTTTGTTTTATACTATGTGGTAACGTTTATAGCTACTACTATTTTGATAATTGTCAAATTTTTACCATACTTACCAAAAGACAAAATTACGTTTAGCTGTCATTTATGTTTTGTTTTTCCATGTCATAGTCGTTTTTGTTATACCACGTTTTATAGTGACTTGACGGGATAAAATAAATGCGGTCGAACGGGATAAAAAGTATCCTATGTCCGTCTCCTGGTTCTAAGCAACCTCTCCACTAATTTTCAGCCGAATTTGTTCATCCGTTCTTGAGTTATAAATAGTGTAACTAAGACCAACTTTCTTTTATATATATAGAAGAAGATATACGATACAAATATGTGTACTAAATAAACTGAATAGTCGAAAAGCTACTGACGCATGCGCCCTTACTGGTGACCGCTGAAAATCGGTGTTAGGGTCTCGCAACCTCAACAATAGCCGAGTGTTTCTCCATGAACGCACATTATCTCGCTGGGAGTAGTTGGTGAAGTATTGTGATATTTAGCGACTCCCACGAAGAGAGTTGCTCAGCGAGCGATGGAGCTATGCTCGTATCTCTACGTGATCAAATCAGAAATGAGGGGATCCGTAGAAGAACCAGAGTCGTCGACATAGCTCAGCGGGTCGTGAAGCTCAAGTGACGATGGACGGGGCACATAGTGCGGAGAGCCGATGGGCGTTGGGGTCTCAAGGTATTGGATGTGAACCGCACTGAAAAACGCAATGTCGGTAGACTCCCCACGAGATGGACTGACCTAAAAAAGGTCGTGGGGAGTCGCTGGGTCCTAGCGGCATAAGAACGTGTGTTGTGGAGATCCCATGAAGAGACCTATGTCCAGCAGTGGACGTCCATCGGTTGACAAAGAAGAAGGAGAAGTAGCTATAAAATACAAAGTTGAAATCATTGGCGACAACAGACACAAGTTTGAATAGAAAAACTCTGGTGTCTGCCCGAGTTTGAACTCTTGATTCCTCACAAGAACCAGCAGTAGAGTTGACGGTTCAAAAGCACTTGTTCACAAGTTTACTTAAATAAAGAATTTATAGAATTAGGCGTTACTTTGCGCAGGTCCATAATACAAAAGTAATGAGAATATTATTTTGCTATAATCCGCGATAAAAGAAAATATGTGTAATGCGAAATGTAGAATGTACTATTCGTTCTCATACCTGATACATGCAGAATTTGTAAGAACTCATGCACTACCCGACACCGATGGCACAACAATACACAAAATCCTAAAGCTGAGTCGGAGCTGGTCGTGGAGTCTATCTCCTGACGATGCTTCGGTTACGGGGCGAAACAATTGTTAAGATTGTGGTGGTGAATGTGTGCAGTGCTTGTGTATTGTTGTGCCATCGTTGTCGGGTAGTGCATGAGTTCTTACAAATTCTGCATGTATCAGGTATGAGAACAAATAGTACACTACATTTAGCATTACACATATTTTCTTTTATCGCGGATTATTGCAAAATAATATTCTCATTACGTTTGAATAAAGAATAATTTGGGTGGCCCGTTGGAGCAGTGGGTAGTGATCCTGCCTTCAACTCCGCGGGTTGCGGGTTCGAGTCCCGCCGAGGGCTAACATTTTCTATAAATGAATTTGTTGGTCTTTGAGCCTGGGTGTATATTTGTATTTAAGTATGTATTTAAAAAATATATAAATATATATTCACCACTTGTCTGTCTACCATAACACAAGTATTAAGTTACTTACTTTGGGGACGGACGACCGTGTGTGTAAGTGTCCCATATATTTATTTTTAATCATTCTTGTATTTCAGATGTGAACAACAGTTCCGTCTCCACCGATTACTTGCATACGACCCTAGGAACGAGTGTCGTGGTATATTTGCCGATTGGTTCAAGTTTCCCGCCTGCTGCGTGTGTAAATGCTATGACGTACCTCTAGAGTTCAGGGCGCGGTCGCCCCGCATCCTGCATCCTCAATACGATGAGGAAGTGAAGAGATTAATATACGAAGATGTTGCCAGAGACTGGTATACTATGTCGTATGAAGAGGAGGACGATCTGTTTTGAGGGTATCATAAGCCAGCGTAGCTAGTATATTTGGGGCCCGGGGCCAATTGTAACCTGGTAACCTTCAAAGAGTCTAAATAATTTTAGATTTCAGAAAGCAATGACTTTAATATATAAATTTAAATTGGTTCAAAATGATAATAACTGTATATAAAATAACATTAGATTAAGAAAAAATTTATTTAGAAAATTTAAAAACGAACTTTCCTCACATTTTGAGTGGCAAAGTCCGTTGTTTCTTCATTGAGCTCTACAGCTAAGAAACTTTTATGTGTTTATTGACAATATAATCATACAAAATCAACGTGCAAAAAGTTGAATAAGAGTCTTATTCAACTTTTTCTGAAATCATTGCATTATTCATCAAAAAAAAATTATTATCAAGTTTGGTGCCCCCCTTGCCTGTGGTGCCCTGGGGCGACCGCCCCTCTCGCCACCCCCTAGCTACGCCACTGTCATAAGCAATACCTAAAGCCTCGATAACGTCCTCAAAGTACGTCAATTTGAATAGGAAAATATCTTGTTTTTTCAGTTCTAGAAGGATAGGAAGGATTATTGTCTATATCGCCCAGTTAACAAGCTTCATTTTTACCAAATTTCATTATTACTCCAGGGTATTAAGGGAAAGCGTTACAGACATTTCCTATACATTTCCAATATCCTCCTGCCCTTATCCCACTCTAAGTTGGGTCGGAACAACATTTTATAAACATGCTGTCTCATGATTTGGCTGCGTTTTTACGACCAGCCGCCTGCCTGACGTCAACTTACCTTAGTCGTATTTTACGACACCTCGGTAAGAAGGAGGTTGGTCTATTCTACTAAACCGGATACCACATGGTGGATCAACTTACTTAGTCGCCTTTTACGACACCTCGGTATGAAATGAGGGTGGTCTATTCTACTCAGCCGGATACCACACGGCGGGTCGACTTACCTTAGTCGCCTTTTACGACACCTCGGTAAGAAATGAGAGTGGAACTATTCTACTTAGCCGGATACCACACGGCTAACTAACATCTTTATTTCTATACTAATATATAAAGCTGAAGAGTTTTTTTTGAGATTGTTTAAACGCGCTAATCTTAGAAGCTACTAGACCGATTTGAAAAATTCTTTGAGTGTAACATAGTGCATTTATCGAGGAAGGCTATTATATATAACATCACGCTAAGATGAATAGGAGAGGGGCAATAAAAAATGTTATGAAGACGGAAAAATTTAAAGCTTTGCTTGCGTGCGCTAAGTAAACGGTGAAATTAATGTATAGAAACTGGCTATACTCACGTGTTATTTTATCGGATGAGCCCGACTAGTTTCAAGCCCATACGGGGCTCATGAACTCTTTACACGGCGCGATAACGCGATAACGATATAAATTAATTATGAATAACACTCACGATAGTTTAAATTCAACTAAACGCTGAAAGTTGTTCAAAAATCATGTATCACAAAATTGTTCCAATCTAAAATTTCTAAATAAAAGTCCGTGACAGCATATGTTTAGCTTTAAAGGTTAGCCAACTTTAACCATTTTTATGGTTATCAGAATACTATATTACGGTTTTAATCTTTACACACGGGCGGAGACGCTGGCGATTGCTAGTAATTAATATTAGTATAGCTGTGGTAGCCCAGCGGTAACACCGTGCGCCTCTTTCGAGGAGGTCTAGGGTTCAAACCCTGGGCAGACACCAATGAGTTTTCTAGTAAAACTTATGTGTCTAATTGATAATTGCAATTTATCACAAGCTTTTCGGTGAAGGAAAACATCGTGAGGAAACCTGCATATCTCTAGAGAATTCTGGGGATATGTGTAACCTACCAATCCGCATTGGAGCAGCGTGGTAGGTCTCAGCTCCAATCCTTCTCTCCAAAAAAAAAAACGGAGAGAAGAGGCCTATGCCCAGCAGTGGGATAGTAACAGGCCGTTACTTACTTACTTACTTACTATAGATTAGTCGTAAAAGCGACTTTTGTTAAAAGCTTTTATTCAACTTTCAATGTATATGAAGGAATCTTGCAAGTTAAATTTGACCCACTTCTCGGTGTCCGATTGAATTTTTACATACTTATTCAATCCCGATGACAATGTTTATGATAAGCATGACCTGATGCTGCCAGGATTGGCTCCAGACGAAAGAACTCCTCCACGGTTAACAGTAGAGACTTTTGAAAGCTTTTATTAAAGCCTTTTTTAACTTGACTAGTAATTGATCATTTACTAGTAGTTGACCGTTTTGTATGACATTTTAAATAATAAATAAATAAATATATGGGACACTTACACACACGGTCGTCTGTCCCCAAAGTAAGTAACTTAATACTTTTGTTATGGGTGACAGACAACTGGTGAATATATACCTATTATTTTTAAATACATACTTAAATACAAATATACACCCAGGCTCAAAGACCAACAAATTCATTTATAGAAAATGATGGCCCTCGGCGGGAATCGAACCCGCGACCCGCGGAACTGAAGGCAGGGCAGAAATAATCAAAGTCAAAGTCAAATTCAAAATCATTTATTTGCTTAAAACATGGATACAAGTAGATGTTATAACTAATTTTAGAACATGTTTAGTCAAGTTTGACATGCAAATTATTTAACAAAGTAAGCGTTTTGTTAATAATTAATGTTAAGATTCCGGCTATACTCACGTCTTATTTTATCGGGCTCTTATTCATGAGCTCTTTACGCGGCGTAAAGAGCTCATGAATAAGAGCCCCGTATGGGCTTGAAACTAGTCGGGCTCATCCGATAAAATAAGACGTGAGTATAGCCGGAATCTTAACATTAATTATGAATACCACTCACGATAGTTTAAATTCAAAAAAGCGTTTTGTTTGTTGTAGCTAATAAAAAATAAATTTATAATTACCTGTTGCCATCTATTAACAACTGCCGAAAACCTCAGAACTGTAGCTCATTGTTTAATATTTTTTATTAGTTGCAACAAACAAAAGACTAATTTAAAATTCCATACAAAACGGTCAACTACTGGTGCATGGTCAATTACTAGTGCACTTACCTTGATTACTGCTCGATTTAAAGCCCACCATAAAACATATTACATTTGAATGTATGACAGGGAGATTTGTTAAATTCTCGACTGAATTATTTATTTCTTATTAATTATTTGTTAGTCAATTAATTTTTAAATAAGGAATTTAGCTAATATTTGTTTTTTTATTTATAATAAGTAGATTAATTAATATAAATAAATAATGTATGTATTTATTAATTATTAGGAAGTTAGTTAATTTAGTAAAAAAAACACGACTAAGTAATTATGTACTCATCATAATTTAAATATTTAATATGGTCACACAAGTCACAAATAATACGTCAATTTTGTTTTAACAAATCATAAGCCAAGATTCTTTATTTATATTCTGAGCTCTTGGAATTAAAATAAATTACTTGGACAAAAATTACATAATAATTACTATAATTAAAGATTTAACTAATACTTATATTTAAGGCTAGTGAAAATTGTAAATTGATTGTAAAAATATAATGGAATGTTATAATTATTGATGAAAGATTTTATTAAAGTTCTTCGTTATTAAATGATCTGTTTTATTTTGTTTCCTGTTCAAAAAAGAGGTTTTAGTTATGAAGCCTATCTCCTATTGATGTTACGAGGCGAAATGTTATTTGAGATTGTCTTAGTGACTAAGTGCAATGCTAGCGTAGTCTAATATGGTGGTGGTAAATAGTAAAATATGGATCTCTGCAAAGTAACGACTACCCTAATACTAAAGCACAGAATACTTAATAATACTATACAATAAAAACTACTTATGGCTTTTTATGGCAGCCCAGTTTATAAATCTAGGTCTTATGTTTGAACTTGTACTTTGGGTAGACCTATGATTTTGTGAACTAGGTACTCGATGAGTATCATTTTAGTCTATGGTACTTATCTGAATAGTTTGTCCTACGATTATTTAAGACGTCTCAAAATTTAATCTCCTCGAGAAAAGTTCGCATGAATGCATCCAACTATTATATAATATAAGTACCATTATACCGTAACTATTATATAAATAAGCAGTAGGCCCCAGTAGAAAATTTTGTATTCCAGTCAAATTAATATTAGTTAAAAAAAAGCAAACGATGTGTTATCTATGGCATGTATGACAGTATGACAGAGACAAAACATAGGTAATTACTTGGATAAAGAATACACCGACGTCCATGGGTAATTAGATGAGATCCCACCGAATACCTCAAGCAAAAAAATTTGATGTGTTCGGAAATAAACATTTATAGGATTGACTAAGACCGGAAAATAAACAAAAAATAAAAGGTTACAGGAAATGATAACCTATCTGGATAATTATCATTAAATTAAGCAATTCGAGTCTGTAGTAGTACTAAAAAATAAAAAATAAATTTTTGTATTTGCTTCAGTTTACAATTAAGGCTGGGAGTCTTTTAATATGCAAACAGAAACCTTTAAGATGTCTTGTTGGTTTAAATTATACTAATTTTAATCTCAAGTCCTCTATACCTATACCATAATAGCCAAACGTGAGTTTTCAAATAATACATTTTTCTCTTTCTTACATGTAACAAAAATAAAGCTTTTTATTTATCGCTTATATTTATTACACAAAAAATAATCGTTATCAGGGTCGGGTTTAAAAATAGATACTTAAACTGTAAACTCTAATTTAGCATTTTCTGCTTTACATAAATAAATCAGGCTAGAAAAAGAATATATCTGACACTTTAAATTTATAAGTTATATTTATCTGTGTTCTAGGGATGTGACTTTGAGTACAAATAATCGATTTTTTTCCCCCTTTAAAATAAATCGATTATTAATAAATCTATTAATTTGTATCAAAATAATCGATTTTTAAGACTATTTGAACATTTGCCTTTTTAAATATTAATAATTGATTACAATAAAGGCTAATTAAAGAAGACAACGGTCAAAAAGTATTATTAAATGCACTGTTTATGAAATTTGATTAAAATGTGTATTTTGGCTTCATTGGTTTCATCCAACAATGTATATCTAATCTAAAAAAAATAGAAAAAGAGTAAAAAAGAATAAGGAGATACTTAAAATAATCGATTTCTTAAATATCGATTTTTTTTATAAAAAAATAATCAATTATTAAAAATCGATTATCTTTCGCATCCCTACTGTGTTCTTATTTCAAACGTGCCTATCGTTTTTGGCAGGCTTATTTGTCTCTTGTTATTGTGTATTTACTACATAGTTATTACCTTAAAAGGTTTACTATTTATTGTTTTTCTCTTGTTATATCGTAGGCGTACTAAATGCATTTTCGAATATTTGTCAGAAATTAACTTTTTGCTTATTAAAATGAGTGGGAGAGTGAAAAAGGCGGCAGCGCCTAAGAAAAAAGCAAATGGATACAAAATGCCCCCTCCGATACCATTAGGGGAGGTGATAAACGATACATTAACCAAAAAGAAGTGGCGTATAGGTCCTTCGATAGGCGTTGGTGGCTTTGGTGAAATATATTCAGCGTGCATACCGACCGGTTCTCCAAAGAAAAAAGAAAATTATCCTTATGTTATTAAAATCGTGAGTACATACAAGTTCAGTGTATTTACCAATTATCGTGGTTTTGATTTAATACAGAATACAAGGAATCTTCTTAATAATCTTTATAATACACAGGCTTAAATATGTATGGATACTGATTTAAATCTGTTTTATGTAAACTATCTTTCTAAAGCAATTTAATTAAATATTTTAGTATGAATTAGTTATTTTAAACTTCTTGAATATATGTATAACTATACTATATCCATTATGTATTACACAAATTCACTAACCTTAGCTGTATAATGATTTTGTTGTCTGTGTTTAATCTTTGTACTAAACTCTAGACAGTCACTGGTAATATCTAGTAATACTTATAATAAATAAGTTAGATTTAAATTTTTTGTTATACTCACAAATCCAATGTTATTGTTTTTTTATTTAATAAGTTTTATTTACATTATTGTTATGTACGACGCTTAGCTTATTTATGAGAGCTATGATCTATCCAATTGAGCATACTCTCCTAAATATATCCCGCAGAAAACTGATAGACAGGCAACCTTGCACCGATGTTGCATATGACTTTAACATTGGCTAATTATAAGTGATTGTTTCAGGAGCCACACGAAAATGGACCACTGTTTGTGGAGATGCACTTTTATATTAAGAACAGTAACAAAGCTGACAGTAAGTAGGCTTTTAGCCATAAAATATTAATGCTAAAGTTTCAAGCTTTCAAATCATGGAAAAAGAGCATCAGGTTTATGTGGTTATAGAATAACTCTTTTGTCCTAATTGTCTTTGACTTTTAATAAGATTCTTCTTCTTCTTTTTCAACCGATGAACGTCCACTGCTGAACATAGATCTCTTCATAAGATCTCCACAACACACGATCTTGTGCCGCTTGGACCCAGCGGCTCCCCGCAACCTTTTTGAGGTCGTCAGTCCATCTCGTAGGGGGCCTGCTGGCACTGCGTTTTCAGGTGTGGGGTCGCCATTCCAACACCTTGAGACCCCAACGCCCATCGGTTCTTCACACTATTCTATTAATAAGATTCTAATTATTCTATAATAAGATTCTATTTAGTTAGAATTCTATTCTAGATGGAATTCAATATAAGCTAAGATTATTATCTAACTTAAATTAATTATTTATGTTACTTATATAAATTATTTGTAATACATGATTTTTGAATAACTTTCATTGTTTACTTAGCGCTTGCGTGCGCTAAAGGAAAGTTTAATTTTGCTGTTTTAGCTATATGTTTTTTATTGATGCTTCTCTCCTATTCATCTTAGTGTTATGTTACATATTCTATATGCTTCCTCGATAAATAGACTATCTTACTTAAAATGAACTCAAAAGAATTTTTCAAATAAGTCCAGTAGTTCCCGAGATTAGAGCGTTCAAATAAACAAACATACTCTTCAGCTCTTTATATTAATAAATTATGTAACTAGGTAATCTCAAAATCAAAGTCATCAAAAGCATTTTTTGTTTGGGCATTTTATTATTTTATATTATTTAAAAAATAAATATATTTTAAATTTATTTTTAGTTGACAAATACATGCAGCAAAAGAAACTGTCTACCTTTGGCATGCCACTGTTCTATGGGTCCGGTACCCATAAATTTAAGGGCGAGAAATTTAGGTACCTGGTGTTGGAACGATATGGACGGAATGTATGGGAACTGTTTCTACAGTCTGGAAAGAATCTACCTCCCACTACAGTCTTTATATTGGGTTTGCAAATGGTAATTATAATTTTTTTTAATTTACTGATTGATGAATGTTCTTTTTTAATAGAAGGTACTAGCTTTTACCAGCAACTTCGTTTGCTTGTAGTTCTGTTACTCTCCAACCTTGCAAATATTTCCATCACAAAAATTTTGATCAATCTAGGAAGACAGAGAGATTTATCGTTTTCTCTTTCGAGCATAGTTTGATGATTTTAGAAAATTAACCCTATGACTTACATGAAATATACATTAAAATAGCTCAGTTAAATATATTCAATAAACAAAAACCGAAATATATAAAAACTTTCTTACATTAACTTTTTCGATGATTTGATATGTTAGCCTACTATCATTAATTAACATTAATTGTGCCAAATTTAATCTATATTAGTTCAGCGAATTATGCCGCGTGGTATCCGGCTGACTAGAATAGACCACCCCCCATTTCTTAACGAGGTGTCGTAAAAGGTGACAAAGGTAAGTCGACCCGCCGTGTGGTATTCAGCTGAGTGGAATAGACCACTCTCATTTCTTACCGAGGTATCGTAAAAGGCGACTAAGCTAAGTTTACCCGCCGTGTGGTGTCCGGTTGAGTAGAATAGCCTACCTTCTTTCTTACCGAGGTGTCGTAAAAGGAGACTAAGGTAAGTCGACCCTCCTAGTGGTATCAGGCTGAGCAAAATAGACAAACCTCTAACTGAGGTGTTCTAAAAGGCGACTAAGCTAAGTTTACCAGCCGTGTGTTTGAGTATAATAGCCTATCTTCTTTCTTACCGAGGTGTTGTAAAAGGCGTCCAAAGTAAGTTGACGTCAGGCAGGCGGCCGGTGCTATAATACGTAGCCAAATCATGTGCCAACATGTTTTGCTGACACCACTCAGAGTGGGATAATGGCAGGAGAAAAATGATTAGTTCAGCGGCAATGAAAACGTGACAGGCAGATAGACTTTCGCATCGACCCCACTTAGAGTATGATAAGTGGATGAGAATTATGAATTCGGCGAGTTGGCTATGAAAACGTAACAGACAGACTTTCGCATTTATAATATTAGTAAGGATGTGTGTGCTTTTCAGCTAGACGTGTTGGAATACATCCACAGTAGGGGCTATGTGCACGCCGACATCAAGGGAGCCAATATATTGATGGGGCTCAAGAAGGGAACCGAGAACCAGGCCTACCTGGTGGACTTCGGGCTGGCGTCGCGAGTGACGGATAAGGAGTTCAAACCGGACCCCAAGTGTGCGCACAACGGGACCATCGAGTACACCAGTAGAGACGCGCATTTGGGGGGTAAGTGGTTACTAGTCTGTAAATCACCAGATTGTCACCAAATTTATGTAAAGATAGTGTAGGTTTTAAACACTCGTCATAATTCGTGGTTATAACGTTTTAGGTAGCTAAAAATTAGAAGAGTGGGTTATTTCGTAAATTTGGCAGTCTAGTCTATTTCTGTCACGACCCTATTTTTGACACGATCCTATTTCTCACACAAACCAATTTGTGACACGATCCTATTTCTCACACAACCTATTTGTGACATGATCCTATTTCTCACGCGACCCTATTTCTCACGTGCACCTATTTCTCACACGAACCTATTTGTGACATGATTATATTTCTCACACGAACCTATTTGTGACACGACCTTGTTCTCACACGACCTTGTTTCTCACACAGCCTTATTTCTCACACGAACCTATTTGTGACACGATCCTATTTCTCACACTATCCTATTTCTTACTCGATCCTATTTCTCACGCGATCCTATTTCTCACACGAACCTATTTGTGACACGACCCTTACTTTCTTAAAAAATAGATAATTAAGATGATTTTAGATCAAAATCCCTCATAAAACAAATCAAAATCATTCGTCAATCATAAGATAAATTTATCTCCCAGAATCGAAAGAACTCTATATACAATTTGAATAACGCTACCGTAGTGGCCACAATGCGTGGCGACATCGAGATCCTCGGGTACAACATGCTGCACTGGATGGTGGGGGAGCTCCCGTGGGAGAAGGCCATCAAGCAGCCCAAGACCGTACACTCCATGAAGGAGGCCTTTATGAGGAACGTCAGGAAGGAGATCACCACCCGATACCCCAACGTACCTGGCAAGTATATTTTAAATCTACGAATTAATCTGTTCTACAATATAATGTTAAAAACTTTGACAGCGTCTTCTGGTGACCTTTTGGGTAGCAGAAATATAGATGATGTTGAAGTCTAGAAGAGAGTAGAAGTTATAGTCTTCTTGTAGAGATTCACTGTGCAAGGTTATACTAACAAGCAAGTTGATGAATTATTTACCATGTTATTAACTGTGCCCGCAGTTTCACTTTTTTAAATGTAATTTTGGACATAAAAGTAGTTATTGTGGGTTAAATGTAAGTGATAGAGCACGTTACAACCGCGCCCTACAACACAATTTACACAAAACCGTGATGTACTGTTAATCTAAACATACCGGAATAATGTTACTATCTTTAAGTAAAAGCTGTACAAAAATACGTTCCGTAGATTTTGAGTAAATCGAACATACAGACAGAGAGTTTTTTTTACAGGGACTTTGTTTTTATAATAAGCATATATATAGCAACAACAATGCCCTGACCTTTATAACTATTACGTGTAATCACTACTTTAATGGAATATATACATGTTCTCATTTCAGAAGCACTAGTTAAATTCTTCGAATACATTGACACTTTAGAACCAAAAGCCAGTGTAGACTATGTTAAGTGTAAACAAATTTTTGAAACGTATTTAAAATCAGAAGGCGTCTCGAAAACTAGCAAATTGGAGTGGACAAATAAAAAACGGAAAGGGAATAAACTTAAAGACGACAATAGTGACACAGAAGAAAGAGTACTTAAGAAGAATACCTCAAGAGAAAACGGTGATGTTAAAGTGAAAAAAGGTGGCAAAGCCAATGAAATAATAACTATCGATGACGAAAATAGTGAAAATGAAGAACCAGAAGTTATTGATAACGTCAAACCTTTGAGACGAGGTAGAAAAGTTAGAACTGTTTCAAATGAAAGCATTGAAACAAATAAAATGCCAGGTCGGGGTAAAAAGAGAAAATCCTCAGAACCTTTGGTGCTTGTGAAAATTAAAAAAACCAAAATGGCGCCAAAAGCGACCCCGCCAATGAAGAAGAATCATGTGAATTCTTCAACACAGACTTCTGGAGACAAATCTAAGCGAAATCCGCGACAAGTCTCTTTCGATAGCCCGATATGTGCTGTGATTGATGAAACAACAAAAAAGAACAAATCTGCAGATACTAGTGTAGACGTTTTCGAAGATTCCATTATTGAAGAGAAGAAAGTCAAGCCGAGAAGGAAACTGTTATCAAAAGAGGAAGTGACAGTTAAGAAGGTGGTAAGAAAGAAAGTGACATCGGCCAATCCTAAAGTCAAATCGTGGAAAGACACCTCTGCTATTGTCAACGGACGGTCTCCGCCTAAATAGTGTAATGTGCCATAACTTTTAGTTTCCAAAAAACATTGCCATATTCAATCTCCGTTCCCACCAAAATGAAATACAAAATGATTTAACTCAAAAAACATGCTCATATAATACCATACTGCTTTTAATAAGAACCTAGTAAATGACAATATTCAATTGCAATATGAATGTATATTTAAGGTAAGGGCACTAGTAATTGACCATGTACCCTTTGTATGGAATTTTAAATAATTATAGTTAATAAAAAATATTGGTTAATAATATTAAATTTTAAATATTAAACAATGGACTGCAGTTCTGAGCTTTTGGGCAGTTGTCAATAGATGGCAACAGGTAATTAAAAAAATATTTTTCATTAGCTACAACAAACAAAACGCTTATTTTTTAAAATTTTATACAAAACGGTAAACTACTAGTACATGGTCAATTACTGGTGCCCTTACCTTATTTATGAAATAGGGGGCTTCGTTCGCATGGAATTCAGTTTATTTAATTGAAAGTTTGACCATAAAAATAGTTACCCTGAGTTAAGTATAAGAGATAGAGACAATCTGTCGTAATCTTTGCAGAATTCTATTAGATCTACAATTCTCTAGTATATTACTTTAGTGTATCTCTTCTGGGTTACGCGGCGCACATGAAGAATTAGCAAAAAAACAGCGTGTTCTCAATAATTGCTTTAGTAAACAGGGAGTTGACAGTGACAGCTACGTACTTTTATATTGCTCGCTAGTATAATTTATAAAAATAGCAGTTATATTCGCTAAATCTACATAAAAAATATTTGAAAACATTGACCTAATTACCAATTAACAGTGAAAATGTTATCCTTGCGCAATACCCAGTAAAACTTTCAAATTTCGAAGTTCTATTTATGACCGCGGCTGAAGTGTATTCAAAATAAAACGATTAACTATATTTTAATTTAATGATATTAGTTTACGATCTCTTTGTGTTATTCAGTGTATAAAAGTTTCAACAAAAGTACAGTGTAAAAGTACTGTGTATTAAGTGTTAAATGAAACAATAGTTTTATCCCGAGAATTTAAATACTTACCCACTTTTTGAAACGGACCTCTACAACTTAAATACAAGAAACAACAGGGAATTTAAATACTTACCCACCTATTTTAAACGGACTTCTACAAATTAAATACAATAAACAACAGAGAATTTAAATACTTACGCACCTATTTGAAATGGACTTCTACAACTTAAATACAATAGTAAAATTTGTTACGCTTATAAGAAGACTTGATAGTCTTGCGGCAAGTGTTGGATTATATTGAAATATTGAAAAGTGACTGTTCAAATCCTAACACTTGGATGAATATTCTTTATTATTTTTCTTTTTTCTCTTATTTTTATTTTCCCTAAATAATTTTTGTTTCTATAAATTAATTTTGCACATTTTGATCTAAATTCAATTAAAATTTTTTCGATATACTATGGAGAACGAAGAAAATATAACTTATAGAAAACGCCATTTACAATCGAAATCTTATGATAACTTGAATCTTGATAAATTGTCACCCTCGATTAGTGGCGATTCTGAATATTCGTCAAAAAGCTTAGATTTATCTACGAACATTGGCTCTCAAGTAATAACAAATCTTAAATCAGAAATATTACAATTAAAGTTAACACTGGAGAGTACACAAAATGAACTGGAAAATATTATACTGGAAAATAGAGAACTCAAAAACGAAATACACAGTTTGAAACAACAATTGTCGGCACTAAAAGGTCTTCTGAATTCTAGTCCGTTGTGTTCTGTCAAAACAACCACATCTCAAAAAAGAAAAATACGTCGACAGAAATTATCGGAAAATTGTAGAAGGATGTCATCTAACATACCACCTAATGAGGATAGTTTTATAAGTACCGAAGCCAAAGAACAATTGAAATCAAACTTAGGAAATACTTCAAATACCTCTATTGCTTCTAAAAAAATCGAAAAGTCGGACCTAGAAAATGACACTACACAGAGAAAGCAAAAAACTGAAAAATCTGAGAATACATATGAAAAGTCTTCATATAAAAATAAAAAAATTATTATCCTTGGTGGGTTACAATGTACTGGAATTTCCGAAAAACTAATAAAATCAAGACTTTATACACAATATGAAAAATTTGAAATAACGTCTTTTATAAAACCATATGCATCGTGTGAAGAAATAATAAATACCTGGAAACTCTTTAATATTACCAGTGATGACCGAGTGATACTTTGTGTAGGAGAACATGACAAAAATCCAACGAAGCTTCTGATAGATTTTTCTGCTGCTATGAAGTCTCTAAGTAGCATATGCCCTATTATAGTGTTAAAAATATTTAATAACTCCTACCTAAATGTACATAGACTAAATGACTTATTGGAAACTGTGACCAAAAATTTTAGCAATTGTAAATTTATTAATTATTTCTACGATAACAATATATCCCTAAATACTAACCAATTTAAAATATGTCATAAAATTAATAATATAATTGATCAAATGTATTATGATGAAAAATATTTAAAATTCTATCCACGTAGACCTGCTCAAATGTATACAGAAAATAAGATTCCTAATAAAAAACCGATATGTATGAAAAGCACCTCCCTAAATAAAGGAACGATTCCATATTATTTTAAATCAGATAAAGAAAACCAACTCTTAAGACATAACGTTAGGCCAGACACAAAGAATCAGAATAAAAATACTATAACATACTATTTCCCCTATATCAATCGTAGTAAAACTGAAGTGGATAAGCGGGCCGTAAATAAGAAGCTTTTTCCGTAATAACCATGAACACTATTTAAATATATTTCATCAAAACATAGCGAGTTTTTTAAAGAAAAAAGATAATTTAGAAATTGCTTTAGTAGACCTAAGGGATAATTATAAACATCCAGATATTATCTGTCTCTCTGAAACTTTTCTACATAATTCTAACGTGGCTAATGCGAATCTTAATGATTACAATCTTGCATCAATGTACTGTAGACAAAATAAACAAAAAAGGGGAGGGGTTTCTATTTTTGTAAAAAAGGGAATGTCATATAAAACAATCGAATTCATTAAAGATCTTTGCGTTGATAGCGATTTCGAATGCTGTGGGATAGATCTAATACAATACAATATAATTATTATTTGTTTATATAGGGTACCTACTGGAGAAATCGGAATATTTTTTAAAAAATTTGAAATGCTTTTACACAAGTTAGCTTATAAACGTAATAAAAATATTGTCATTGCAGGTGACTTTAACATAAATCTTTTAAAAGTTAATAATACAACAAAATCATTTCGTGATACAGCAAAAAATTATAACTTAACAATACATATAACGAAACCTACGAGACAGAATTCATGTATAGATAACATTTTAAGTAGTTATCATAATGCTATTGGAGAAATATACGACCTAGGCCTTTCAGATCATAATACAGCGCAAGGTATTCGTATACTTTTGAAGGAAAAATTTCCTATGATTAGTACATTTTATATAAAAAATAGAGACTACAATTTGCAAAATATTAAGAAATTTCAAGAATGTCTTCAAAGTTTGCTATTCGATGAAGTATATAAAGAATTAAATGTGAACAAAGCGTTTAAAATATTTCATGACATATTCTGTATATTTTACAAATTATGTTTCCCACTGAACAGAATTAGAATAAATAATAAAAGTTCTAAATTGAAATGGATTACGAAGGGTCTAAAAAAAAGTTGTAAAGTAAAAAGAAAACTTCAGTATAAATATTATAGAGAAAAGACTAATGTCAACAAAACTACGTATGTAAGGTATGCGAAACTTTTGAGACGTTGCTTTAATATAGCACAAAAGAACTGCAACGATCAGGTCATGAAAACGTCAAAAAATAAATGTAAAACAAGTTGGAAAATTATAAAAGGGCGCACTACTGAGAACTTTACAAATAATTTTATAAATAAAATAAAAGTTAATGAAAAAATAATAACGGACCCACAACAAATCGCAGACGCATTCAATAATAACCTAATTACAACTACTAATATTGAACAAAGACAAATAAAAAATACCAATAATGTGATAATAAGTGATAGTTTTTTTCTAATACCATATAGTGTTAATGAGGTTATAACTATAATCAGATCTTTAAACAATACAAATGCTGTAGGATTCGACAAAATTACAACTAAAATAATTAAAGCTGTAGTTAATGAAATAGCACCTGTCCTAACACATTTAATAAATAGTTCTTTTGAAAATGGAACTTTTCCAACTACTCTGAAATTTTCAGTTATAAAACCAATATATAAAAAAGGTGACAAATCTCTTACACAAAACTACAGACCAATAACTTTGATATCGATATTTTCGAAAATATTTGAAAAAGCAGTGTATCTAAGATTAGTAAGCTTTATAAAAAAACATAACATTATAAAAAACGAGCAATATGGTTTCCAAAAATCTAAATCGACCACACATGCTTGTTTTGATCTTGTAAATACAATTATCAATCACTTAGACTCCTCAAAGCAACCGATTGTTATATTTTTTGATATGACAAAAGCATTTGACTTTGTATCGCATGACTTGCTCTTACGTAAATTAGAAAATTTGGGCATTAGAGGTCTACCAAATGAATGGATACAAAGTTATTTAACAGAAAGAACTCAAGCAGTAGTAATTAATAACATTAGTAAATATTCAGAAATAACTGAGTATATATCATCAAAAAAAGTAAACAGATACGGAGTACCACAAGGTAGCTTACTTGGTCCTCTACTATTCTTGTTATATATTAATGACCTCCCTGATATAATTTCAGACAAATGTATTTTATACGCGGATGATATCTCACTTATATTGACTTACCCAAATAAAGCTAAAGTAGAAATGGAAATAAATAAAAAGATACAATTAATTATACAATGGTTATCAGACAATAATTTACATATAAATTTATCAAAAACAAATTATATACATTTTCGTAATTATAACAATCGTCATATTGCAAAACTGAACCTTAACAATGGAGGGCAAGAAATTAAAGAAACTAATGAAGTTACTTTTTTAGGAATTGTTATAGATAAGTTCTGTAACTGGAAAGGTCAGGTCGAAAAAGTATGTAACAAAATAAATCAATTCACATATCTATTAAATAAATTACGGAAGACAGCGTCAGAAAAAACAGTTCTCACCGCATATTATGGTTTTGTTTATTCTTCTTTAAGTTACGGATTGTTAATATGGGGAAATTCAGTTGATGTCGAAAGAGCTTTTATTGCCCAAAAAAAATGTATACGTGCAATATGTGGTAAAGCTCCCTATGAGTCATGTCGGCCTCTTTTTAAAAAATTAGGAATTCTAACTCTTCCGAACATGTATATTTTTGAAGTAGCTACATTTGTCAAGTTAAACCCACATTATTTCAGAAAAGCTCATTATCAATTTACACGAAACACTAGTAATAAAAAAATTTTTGCATACCAAAAGAAACCAAATACATCTTTGTATCTAAAAAACTGTGGAGCCATGTGTGTAAAAATATTCAATGCCCTTCCTAAAAATTTAATCGAATTGCCCACAAAAAAATTTAAAATGGAATTAAAAAAATGGCTGTCGAGTAACCCCTTTTATACTATTAAAGAATTTTTTGAGAGATAGTATTTATGAACTATATTGATGCTATATTTTGACATTTTCTGATTTCTGACTCGTCTAAGTAATAAATATTATGTAATAAATTATAAAGGATATTTATCAACTTTAATTTTATTGTTAATATAATTGACAGTATTATTTTTAGTATTTGTTGATTGTAAAACTGAATTTGTATGCCAGAAATGGCTGAATATATTGTTGTAGAATGTACCATATTATTTGTAACTGTACTGACATATATTTAATGCAAATAAATATTATTATTATTATTATTATTATTATTATAGAATCAGCCATACCTCTACACATAAACAAAATACACATGAGAGTTGGTTAAACCTAGAGCATAATAAGGTAATGTTAAAAAAATCCACGCCTACACTACTTCTGGTGCCAAGTGAATTGAAGTGATGCAGTTATTAATTATCCCCTCTTAAATATAACTTGTTCTAACACTTTAGTCACTTACTATACTGCGTCCATCATATTATCAGTCTTTTGACAGCTCACGCTCATTAAGTTTTGTATTGCTTACGTACAAATATCATACAAATAATATTTGTACTTTATGGATGGGTACCGCCCACTTAGTGATTCACACATAATGGGTTACTACGATTATGCCACAGATTAAAAATAATCGGTAGAAATCGATGTTACGAGTATTAAAAGACATTTAATAACATTATATAAAGTTTTACTTTCTTCTTAGTTAATACATGAATACAAATAAAACAATCAGGATATTTTAATTTATTTTATTAGCACGAGTCGTCGGAATGATAATCAACACTAGACTCCTCCGATGAGGAGTCTTCAGTAGCAGTTATTATTAGCTCTTGTGTAGATAATATATTATCAAACGCAATATCACGTTCTCAATCAGAGAATATTACTCTTTTAGTTCTTTCCACCACACTTGCCCAGTTCTCGGCCGTTACGTGGGTGCAAGCATTTTTTAGCAATTGTAACATTTTATTCGCTGTGAATGGGGGGCTTGTATTGCATCTCGCAGCATGCCCTTTTACTTGTGCCCATATAAGTTCTATTGCGTTGTACTGGCAGTGGTATGGAGGAATCCGAAGAACAGTATGGCCATATTCTGCTGCCATTTCATTGATTACATAGCGTTTTGCTCTCTTTTTGGTTTTTAATATTTTTATTAATTCAACTTTTAACATTGAGTCGTCCACATTTTCTCCATTGTCCCGAAGCCAATTAATTATTTCATGCTTTTTATTAGCCTGTGTTGGCATTTTGTCAATTTGACGGGAGTGGTAGGGCGCATTATCAATAAAAATTATTGATGGTTCTTCCAATGAAATGAGCATTTTTTTGAACCACTCTTCATACACATTTGCATTCATCTCTTCGTGGTAGTCATTTGATTTCTTCGATTTAAATGCCAACAGTGCGTCTTGTACAAATCCTTTTGCTGTACCTGCATGGCAAATGATTAGGCGCTCACCTTTTCCCAGTGGTACTGAGGAAGTGGAATCAGCAGTATCATCAGTCCAGAAACGAGATAGTGTGTGGTTAGCGTTGAGCCATGTTTCATCCGTGAAAACAATATTTGCCCAATCTTGTATTTTCTTTGCCTCTCTTAAAAAATCACAACGTGCTATAGCTATATCTGTGCGTTCCATTAATAATTTTCTTTTATTTAACTTTTTATATGAAAAGCCAATTGTGTTCAAAACTTTGACCAAAGAAGATTTTTCACCATGAAATAGACCACTTCTTTTCAAAGAAACAATAAGTTTTCTCAAAGTTGGAATTTCTTTTCTCAAGTAGTAATCTAGTTTACGTAGGTTATCATTAATCGAATTACTTAGGTACGTAATTCGATTAATGATAGTAGGTACTATAATCGGAATGGTATCGCATACGAGAATCTTTAGGACATCACTATCGTCAATCTGTCAAAAGATGGTTAATATAATGGACAGTGTATAGGTTTTACTTTGAGGCAGTCAACGTTTAGAAATATCAGAAATAATTGCTGATTAGAAACAAACAAATAGTTTTAGTTTTACCGATTATAAATTAATTATAAGAAATTGATTGTAGGAAATACTTTTTTTTTTCAAGTTTAATAGTTTTTATAAGAAGTTAGATTTTCACGATTTTCAATATTTAATAAAACTATTTTTAAAACAATTTGAACCGCACGTTCGGAAATGCTTTCGTTTTCAAAAGCAGTCACAATTTCTACTATCGTTTTAAAAAATTATTTTTGCAAGCTGTATTCGTTACTTCCTTCACGTCAAGTTAAGTAGTAAAATAACCTCAATTATGTAGTTTTTTTCCTATTCCCAACGAATATCAAATTTTGCCGTCCTATGTTGTCGGATATATAAGCTTCAATTATACTGAACTACATCCATATTGCTGCAGCGGATTAGTCATAAAGCCACAGACAGACAGGCTTTAGTATATATAAAATTAGTATGGTTAAATTTTCGAATTGTAATTTGTTTTTTCCTGTGAAAATTGAGTTTTGCTAATGTTCAAGGCGTAGATTAATTAATAGTAAATAAAATTGTTTGTTCAAGGAATTTATTGAAAATGAAAGAAATAAGAGTAAACCACAAAACAGGTACTAAAGACAGAAAGAAAGAAAAAACATTTATTTCTACTTCCTGTGATACATAGCACACATATGTATATAACAACCTAATAGAAACATAACCTAAAAAAATAAACCTTAAAACTTTAACGACCGTAGATTCAAATGTATGCGTAACAAGGTGCGTATTTCTTTCGAGTCTTGGAGTATGTTATTCCTAATCTAAATCTTTTAAAAATAGTTTTATTATCAATTTGTAATAGATATTTTGTGGGCGCCTGAAAGTCTACAGACCGCATTGCGGTCCGCATGCGGATCGCATCGCAGTAGTTTTTATATAGTAAGTAACAAGACTGTGTCGTTCAATATGTGATTGTTAATTTTATTGCGGTTACTGTACGTTAATGTTAATCTTGCATTTCAAGTGAGTTTTTACAGCAATGAATTTCTTCGTGATTATGTAATTATTTTATTCTGTAATTAAATTGTATTTTAAAAAGTTGTATTGTTTTTTTTACGTACAAAGTTATATCTGAACTGCATATCTCGACATATATAATAGTAACAGTAGAATTCAGGATATATTTGTTCGCTTAAGTTATGGCGTCCACGCCGCTCCGGCCGGAGTATAACCACAAAAAAATTTAATCCACCTATATCCGTGGAATCACAAATTAAATTGTTCCGTAACATAGTTTATACACAAATTACAGAAGTCGCTGTCGGGGGATTCAAGAAAACCCAAAATAACTAATACTAATTTATTTTTATATAAAAACTACAAAATAATTACAAATTAAAAGAGTCTTTCTTAGCTCGATGCTACGAAAAGAATGACCAAATTAAATAACTATTCCTAACTTCCTAAGGGCCGGCGGCAACATATCCGATTACAATGATTAGTTACACCGACGTTTAATTAATGTTCACACGGGCAGGCACCAACGTATTCAATAACAATGATTTGCCGCCCGGAGACGGCGTCCTTTGGGCCAGTTACGCCGACGATTTAAATATCCGACGTGGACCCATTATTTATTATAGCACCACTATAGAGCACCATTGTTACTATTATAACACACACAAACACTTTATATTTTTATATTCTTTTAATACGATAATCCACCGAATATCGATATTTATTGTTATTCGCTCAGAGGCCCATGCGCCGTGTTGCGCGGCCGACCGATCTTTTTTTTTTGGGACATTAATTTGTCACCTTCCCGCACCTTAGGTGCAGCAAGCCCCGATTACCCTCAGTGGAAAATATTGCCCGAACAATATTGTTAGATGTTTCTACTACAACCTCCTTCATAGAGTTGGTCATTTATGAAAAAACATTGTGGCTGTCATGTGTCATTGAGTAGTTGAAAGAGATTAAATGGGTTGACTTTGGGAATATTGCTTTTTATTTATTGCATAAGTATAAAGGAGAAATATCGTAATTTTTTTTAATTGTAACAACGCCGTGTCGCTACTTCAAGCAAGCCATGACGTCACATCTTGCTACAGCCTTTCGCGCCATCTTGACGTGGGAGATGTGACAGCCGCTGTCATTTGCAGCTAGCCTGCGAATAGCTAATAAGAGTTTGCTTTGATTTTAGTTATGCATTTTTTATGAAAAGAATAAAACTGATTTAGAATACTTCTTTTATTAATACAAGTAGTTTAGTAACAATATAAATGAATTAATATATTTTTTAAAGTCATATTGTTTTTATTATATATCAAGTATATATATTTCGTATATATTTCAGTTATTTTACAGTATGTCAGTTCGAAAATCTACTTAATTAAAATTTTCCAGTTAATTTCCTTAATTAAAATTTCAGAATAAAAATAAATTTTTTTCCCGTATTTTACCCAAATTTATTATATTGTATTTAAATTATTTACACACTAGGACTATACAAATCATGCTCACGCGGAATAGAATGCAGGCAGCGTTTCCGCGCTGAATCGCTAAGCTGATTCTTTGTGCGAAAAAGGAACCTTCTCAATTTATGAAATTAAAAAAGAAAGTTAAAGATGGTTACTAAATAAAAATCTTTATATTGGTATGGAATTAACGATGTTATATCTGAATTGGGATAAAGGTAAAAAAAACAAAATCAAATCCAAAGCTTTTTATTTTTATTTACAATATAATAATATGAAAGTAAACAAAATGTAACGTACCAAAAAATTAGATTTAAGTTCAATAAACTTAACACCGGAGCGTCGCAAACGGACGCTCTCACAATGTGATATACAAACGAGGGCGGGCGGCGCCCACGGGCGAACACGAGTTACAAAAGCTAAATTACACCTACAGTTAACCCCCCAGTCCTCCCCCAGACGTGGCCAGTCGCGGCGTATCAACTAAACCTTCATATCCATTCAAATTCAGGGCTTAAGGTGTTTGAACCGCTGATCAGTGACAGCTTGGTCTCGTTTAACAGAGTCATTTAATATAGATGTTACATGTTTCAAATAATTTGTCGCCGTCAATGGGACAAGTTGTTAAAAAAAATTAATAGATTGATTTTTGAGAAAATTTTATATAGAATAAGTGTAGAGAAATATCGTTGTTATATAGATGTTAAAAACTATTATAGGCCCTAAGATAAAACACTGTTTTTAGCAATGCATACTGCTGCTTAGCAATTATGACTCAAAACCATCCAGTGTTTATAGTTTGCTAACGAGCCATTTTGATATATCGGTGAGCTCAGCGGAGAAAGGAGACTGGTGTTAGTCTTATATCCATTCAAACTCAGGGTCTTAGGAGCCCGCGTCTGATATGATACAGCCTGATCTACATTTTATTAACGAGCCATCATTACCCTGGCAAAGAGGAGCTCTATGGCAGTATTTCCCAACGTAACAAGGTTAAGGTGGGGAAACAAGACACTAGTTGCACGAGTGCGAAATTTAACAGAAAAAAAGCAATTTGTTCTTCCTTAAACCTATAATTTATGTTGTTTAAGTGGACAATTCAATTTGTAATATTAAAATTTAGGTATGTTACTTAGAGGGGTAGAATAATTTTTAACGTGGGGCATAGACAAAAAAAGGGCGGGAAACACTGCTCTAGGGCCTAAAGTGCCTACGTTCGCTGATCACTTCGTTAACGAGCAATCATAGACGCATCTTGAAGTCCACCGTTGGAGAAAAAAGCGACATGTCAAGATTTCCAAATATAGCTCTACTGATTTAACTGTTTAAAATTCTCCATTGCAGAGTACCGTAAAGTCCAATCTAGTAACGATACCTTATAATTGTTCATTCAGTTGCCAAACCTATATCTCTCCATAGACGAGAGTTAAAATAAATCACGTTTTATGAATAGAGGTCAACTAAGTTTGGTGTTATAATGCTGGATTAAAGAGTACCCGAAAGTTGAAACTGGTAACGAATTAACTGACGTCTTCTAATTTATTCACTTGCCAAACCTGAACCGATTCAGTAAAGTTAAAAGCTTAGGTAATTTCAGATTTATCCAGGCCCAGTTAAACTTAGTGATCATAGGGCATAAGATAATATGGTCATAAACCGTAGAATATCCTGAGACAGAAGCCATAAAACCAAAACCTGCCTTGTAATACTTTGGCTTGTAATACTTGTAATTCATTTTCGATAAACGGCTCCGCAAAGGAGATAACCGAGGAATAAAAATAAGGAAAAAGTTTAGAAATCCTAAACAAGAATCACAAACACGGCTATCCAAACAACGAAACATACCCGGATTTCTGGAAAATTAGGCTGCAATCGGTTACGAAATCAAAAATTTAGTGACAATTTTGAGTATTTAGGCTAACGCTTACCACTGGTAGATTCCAACATTTCAAAAACCGGCTCACAATAGCCTATTTATTTTTTAACAAAAACATCTTGTCCTTGTACAAATTCACATGATACTTAGTAAATTAATTTTCTCTATCCCAAAGTTTTCTTTACTTCTCATAACGATCGCCTTTTCTTATTTTACCCAGAAAATTCGCACACAGGACAATCTAGCCATCGACAAAAACCAATAGCACCATTTGCAATTTATTTTGTCCAAATTAAATAGAACAATCTCTTAACGCCCTATATTTTATCCAACTTCGGTTGCACACAAACCCGTGTCAGATATATGTCAAGTAATTTTCAGAAGTGACATTAAAACAAAGGACAAATGAAACAGACATTTTATATTCAAATATTGATTCGTATTCTTTGTTACGTTCAGTTTACTTGTTATTCCTATCAATTTTGTGAACAGAAGAGAAGACAATCAGCTGCATTTCTCTTTAAGATCGGCTTCGACACACACCAGCAACCCTTAGCAGAATAACATCGGACTAACTTCTTGAACGTGTCCAGGCTGACCAGATAAAAAATTAATTTACAATGTAGATAAAGACAAGTTTCACTTATATTTTGAACGAGATAAAATTTTTTTGGGCTTAGAAATTTCAATGTCCATTATTTTAAGTCAAATTTTAAAATTATTTTATCAGTTATCTATTTATATGATAAGATTAAGGTAGTATGGACGCTTAACGAGGGATGAAATCATGCGAACATACGAGTGTTAAACATGAATGTGGATTGATATATGAATAGAGGGAGGCCTAAAAAGAGATTATGTTAGTATTTGTAAAGAACATGTTCGAAAAGTTTATCTAGTCCGCAATCTATTTCAAAAATGATATTTATACTTACCTTTATTAGTGCAGTTATTCGAATTTCCCAATCTACATTGTCAAGTGAATATAATCAAAGTTCTTAACCGGTTAACCTGGACTCGTCTCGTGTATTCCCCTACATATTACTTCGCACGTTTAGTATTAAAGTGACCTAATTCAAAATAGTCGTGGCAAATTGCAATAATGCATATCGTAGCGACTACAAAACTCATGAATGTTAAAGGGACCCATAACTTGGAAGAGCTAAAAAACATAAGCTTTTTTTAGCGCATAGTTAAATGAGGATTACAATGTATCTAACTCAATAATTGCCGTGTGGTATCCGGCTGAGTAGAATAGACCACCCTCAATTATTACCGAGGTGTCGTAAAAATCGAGTAAGGTATGTTGACTCGCCGTGTGGTATTCGCCTAAGTAGAATAGACGACCCTCTTTCTTACCGAGATGTCGCAAGGTGACTAAGGTAAGTTGACGTCAGGCAGGCGGCACGTCGTAAAATACCTAGCCAAAACATATATTGTGCCGATCCCACTTACAGTGGGATAAGGGCAGGAGAATGAATGTATCAAACCCAACAAAGCCTAATTTCGAATTATGTCACTTTAATACCAAGCGTGTGACTTAGTTAAAACTTACTATTAGACATTATAAAACAACATTACCACATTACAGGAACATGTCAATGCAAAATTCTATTTAACTTGCAATGGGACTAGTATACTATAGTAATATAGTTTATGGTATTACAGTGGCGTAGCTAGGGGGTGGCGCGAGGGGCGGTCGCCCCAGGGCACCACAGGCAAGGGGGGCACCAAACTTGATAATAATTTTTTTTTGATGAATAATGAAATCATTTCAGAAAAAGTTGAATAAGACTCTTATTCAACTTTTTGCACATTGATTTTGTATGATTATATTGTCTACAATAAACACAAAAAAGTTTCTTAGCTGTAGAGTTAGATGAAGAAACAACAGACTTTGCCACTCAAAATGTAAGGAAAGTTCGTTTTTAAATTTTCTAAATAAATTTTATCATAATCTAAAGTTATTTTATATATAGTTATTTTAACCAATTTAAATTTATATATTAAAGTCATTGCGTTCTGAAATCTAAAATTATTTAGATTCTTTAGAAGGGGCGGGGGGGGCACCAGGTGACAATTGGCCCCGGGCCCCAAATATACTAGCTACGCCACTGTGGTATTATATTATCATAAACTCCATTTTGTCATGACCACGGATACGTTATATATAAAATAAGTATGTATGCACACAAAATTTCAAATATAGTTTAATAAACACACAATTTCAAACGACAGTACAATCTCCTTTTAGAATACCCAAAATTCATAACAACCTTATAACCTGTTTTGTGACGTTGCCATCATGGCAATGTTTGTGCTAAGTAAATATATATTATTTAAATAAATTTGGTATATTTTTTATCTATAAAATATTGTAACGCATATTATAAAAGGAGACAGTACTTTCAAAGTGATTTCAGTTACGGTTATTAACGGTAGACAATACATTTTTATTATTCTATTGGTGTTACCATAACGTTGTATATTATTGTCTTCCGTGTTTAGCCGCCTTATAAATTACTACATTCCTTACCCGTCCGTACTTACTAGTGTAGAATAGAATCAAATCAACGTCTTACAAACTAAGTGGAATAAAATAAATCTACTGCCGAGAATGCAGGTTGATTAGTTAGGATGCTTCATTGAAAAATCTTTCGCTTGAACGGCGATATATGCAAATTATATCGAGTCATGACGATCGGGCAATCGTTATAAACTTTTCTAAAGCACCATCTAGTATGAGGAATATAAATTTAATTCGTGACAAGCAAGCTCGCTTTGCACTTTCTTGTCTCATCATGAAGATATTTAGTTATATCAAGCATATACAAGTCTTTTATATATGAGGTGATCGATGATGAAATTGGATGACATTTTCAACACAGGGACGAGTTATTTTAAATAATTTATAAATTAGTTCATGTATAGAAACCGGCTATACTCACGTCTTATTATATCGGGTTAGCCCGACTAGTTTAGCTCAGCGAGCTACTGTACGCATTTCTCGCCGCGATGACGTCTTGTAAAGAGCTCATGAATAAGATCCCCGGATGGGTTAGAAACTAGCCGGGCTAACACGATAGAATAACACGCGAGTATAGCCGGTTTCTATACATTAACTATAAATGCTACTCACGATAGTTTAAAATTAATTATTAATTAATCACGTGGCGTCAGTTTATGAAACAAAATTTGAACATTAAAATCCAGACAGTATTGACACTCCACGTAAACGAATTTCAACCGAGCGAAAGATCTTACAAAGTGGTCGATCTAACATAACTACCTGAAGCCTCGGCAGTATTACACACTATTTATACTAAATACATTACTATTATATAATTGCGAGGTGGCACTAGCTATCTGCGATCCGGCTTATCTAGTGAACGTTAAGGTACCTTCACTAGCGAGTATATCGCAACTAATGTTATAAAAGTCTACACAAGATAACGATTACAATATTGTAATATACTGCCGTTGTAATATCAACGCAATTCCGTAACGTTTCGCCGCGAATCGCAACGAATCGCCGCGAACCGCAACGACTCGCCGCGAACTGTAACGTTTCGCCACGAATCGCGACATATTCTTGCAATGCAATTGTGGCAAAAAAAATGATAGGCGAGACGGATGGTAAGCAATCATTCCGCACATTGCCGCAATAATTCTGTGTGGATTTAACACCTTTATAGATCCAAATATAGATCAATAGATCTAAATACACATCACAATTATTTCGTTTCGATACACTCGCTTGTGGAGGCAATGCCTGAGGAGGTTGCCACTAAATAATCACTGGTATATAATTAAAAACAGCATCGTGAATATGTAAATGAACACAAACTTTCACGTCCAGTGGCAACCCCTTTCAGCAGTATTTACACATAAGGCTCAGTAATGGAGACATCTCCTATACTCAAAAGTAACAAAAATTGGCTGTGCCGAATTGTACTACGTCTTAGGTATCAAATAAGAATAGGACTCTCGAGACGCCATTTTGATTATGGTTGCTCGTTACAGTCGTACTTTATGTAGGGTATGCACAAAAATGTCTTAATTCTTTTTAGACATCATTTCGTACGTCTTATATTTACCATTTTTATTTTCTCACATGAAATAATGAAAGTTTTTACAAACTTAAAAGCTTCTGCAAATTATATTTAATGTGGTTTTTTTTTTAATAAATAATAAATTGATATGAAATCGAAAATATTCATGTGGAGAAATTTGAATAATAGAAACTGTCGATCGTATTTCGAGATTGTTATTTAAATGTTATAAAAAAATCAAGATATTTTAAGCAAAAAATAAACGCTGTGAGAAAGATTTACCGTGTGAGTATATACGACTTGTCGGGCATGTTGGCAACACTGTTTTAATAACACAATGTTGGCGGATGTGACGTCACGCACTACAAGATCCCGAGGTGAGAGCTTTATCATTCGGTATTCCGGCGACTCATGCATTAATTAATGAAAGACACAAAAGCGTATCCAGTGTTTTTAAATAAATGATTGCCGTCTAATATCTCGTTAATTCAACATTCTTGTTAGCGACGCAATAATAATCTATACTAATATTATAAAGAGGAAAAATGTGTATGAATGTTTGTAATGTTTTCACACAAAAACTACTGGACTCAGGACTGATTTCAAAAATTCTTACATCATTGGAAAGCTGCATCTTTACTGAGCAACATAGGCTATATTACATTTTCAAAAAGAATAAGGATCCGTTATAAATGTAATAAGGTGTAAAAAAAATTACGTGGGTGAAATCGCGGGATATTACTAGTTAATTAATAAATCATTTTATAATTTATATTTTAATGAAGAATGTGAAATGGAACTTGCGTCGTGTTAGTTCAGACCTACGTTTTTTCAAATTTTGACACATATGACATATGCTAACGCGCGTCAACCGGTTGTCAAAGATTTCTCATCGGTTTTTAGTCGTTTTATCATGCACGACACATAATCCTGCCCAATATAAAATACCTCTATTTTTTTTTTGTAAAAAAGTCCGTTTCAATTCTGCTACCAATTACGACTTTAGATAAATCTTTAGATAAAATTGCATTATAAAATATACAACTACGAGACACAAACAATATTTTCTTATCAAAGCTATTTAAAGTTTAAAAATTATGAATTAAGCGACAGTATGTAAAGTTTCTAGTAATAATGAACACCACTCTGTCGATGAATCGCAATCCCATGTACAAGTATAAATTACAATAATTTGATAAGTTAAATGTAGAATTTAATCTATCACTAAAAACGTTAAATCGCCAAAAGTTATAAGTTATGAAAATATTATCATTACACTTTTTCTGTCATCGGTACAAACGTTCTGAAAACGATGATATTTTTATTCAGAACACGTGATATTTTTGCAGTTTTGAACTGGCTTTGTGTAGAATTGTCTAAGTAGAATAGAACACTTACATTTCTTACCGAGATGTCGTGAAAGGCGACTAAGGTAAGTGCGGTATCCGATTGATTAGAAAAGACCAAATTCATTCTTATCGAGGTGTCGTAAAATACGACTTATATAAGTTGACGTCAGAAAGCAGCCAGAAAATTCGTAGCCAAATCGTGTAACATGTTTATAACATGTGGCGACCCCACTTAGAGCGGGATAAGTTCAGAACTGACTTTTGTCAATCCATTTTTGGCAATTCTTTTATATAGTATCTATTGAAAATTTTACTATAAAAGCAATCTATACTATGTTTCAGATGAAAAATTTATCTACATAATCTATAGAAAAAAATTTATAAAGGCTATCGAAATTTTCATTGTCCGATATTTTTGTGTCTATCTAAAAATCTTGAAATCTATCGAATATTAATAAATTAAAAAAATACATATATTATCAGTAAACTCTATTGTAAATTTTTCAATGTGTTCATAACAGAATTGTCGAGTAAACTAATCTGGTCAACTTATGCATTTCGTCAACGTTTAACTTCAATTTGTCAACATATAAATTCATATATTCAAAATCTAATTAGATATCGTTAATATATGAATTGACCTTTACAACGTATTAAATTAATGTAGTCGAAAACATCGTTAACGTGTAAATTGACCTCATCATTATGTGAACTGACCTCATCAACGTATAAATTTATATAGTCGAAAACATCGTTAACGTGTAAATTGACCACATCATTATGTGAACTGACCTCATCAAAGTATACATTAATATGGTCGACGTTTAAATAAACGTCAGTAGTGTATAATTTGACCTTATCATAATGTGAAGTCATCTCATCAATGTATAAATTCATATAATCGACGATTGAAAATCATTGTTAACGTGTAAATCTCACTGACATGTAAATTAACCCGTCTATAGGCTAACCGTTTAACTCAGTCCCCGCGTGCGGCATACAAGGGCGAGCGTTGAGCGCTTGTAGCGGTATATACAAGAGATAACCGCCAGCACCTACCTGAATCCCCTTTCTCGTCCTACCTTGACGCCTTTGTATCCCGCAGGCGAGGACTAAGTTAAACGGTTAGCCTATAACGTTTAATTTAACTAGTACACATTTAAAATCACCGTGATAAATTCAGAGTATATTACAATATAAAAACGAAAAGAAAACAATAATATGCACGATTGTGTTTAGAAACTCAACATTGTTGCGAAATATTCCTTATAATAGTGTAAAGTAAATGAATCAATTTTTACCATTTGAACACACTATTTACGTGCCTGAGCCTGTGCTTTATATTTTAATGTTACGAGCAGAAGATTTTCATAGTTCAAATCTTATTTGAACACCGGGTCACACCCGATAATTAAAATTATACTAATTACATTAGATCAACAACGTAAGTAAAATTAAGCAATATAAGGCCTATGAGAGGCCAAAAATTCAACAATTTGATCATGTAATTAAAAACAATCATGATTTAATCGGGTGGGACACAAGAAATTAACAGACTGTATACTTATCTCGTGCATTAAATGCCTTAACCCCTAAATCAACGATTAAAAGTGTTGTTCAATTTAACAACAATTTGCTATAAACATATAGCTAAAAAGCCAAGTAGATATTCCTTTATTATCATTTATTGGCAAACGAAAATTTTTCGCTACAATTTAACTGGGATAATAATCAAAATATTTACAATACAACGAATGCAATAATTCAATTTAATAAAACAAAAAACAATCAACAGCATAACTTTTATGACCGCGAAAAAAAACAATCCAAAATAATTTTGGAACACACTAACCTAACAAAATAAAAATAGGAGTACAATTGCAATTAGGAACAAATAAAACCTATATTTAACTACATGTTATACACGTAGATTAAGGAAAAAACTTCTGCTCCGTTATCTAACTGAAACTTTTACAGTTTAATTCTATCTTCGGCTTCCTAAAGTATCAAATAAACCCTTCCTTTCTACAAGTAATTTCTGCCATAAAAAAAATCCTTAATATCTGAACGTACTGGAATTTAATCTTTTAAAGAAGCCCTTTATATGTGCCTAAATGTATTAATTTATCTAATAGATAAAATACATAATATTACGACACCAATACGTAACGAGATTACAAGTAATCTTGATGGGTTCTAAAATAATTGGGCAAATCCGATAATCTTCCGATGTCAATGGCTATGTTTTCAAAAGGTAAAATATACAGATGGTCTAGAATTGTTAATTTTCCTACACAGAATTATAAATATTACTCGGAATTGGTGATCAAATTCTCAATTTTGATTCGCTTTTGGATAGCCGAGGCAAGAGTGAACTAACTAAGAACTATAAAGGCCAAGCTCAGGTTTAAAATTTAACTTGCAATTGACTGTTATCATTGTCTCTACAGATCATCCACGGACCCACGCATTAACAATTTATTAAGCCTAGCCTAGCCTAGCGACGAGCATTTCAATACAGGATTTTGGGCTACGTTTACTTCCATCTCCTCAGAGCCTATGGTAAATCTATATATCTATTTAATTTCGGTTTGACCACATTCTAAGCTTGAAATTTTATGGTCAATATATGAATCTATATTCTGAACTTAGTGTCTCTTCCCATTCTAATGGATCTATAATCAGAGCCATTAAACCCGTGTTAAGTTAAAGAAAACAGTCAAGTGCGATACGACAAAATACCAGTGTAGAAACAACGTTGATTCAAAATACGTTCGGTAAAAAATTGCACAGTAATCTGAATAGAGCGCAATAGGAACACAACAGGCAGTATATCTGGGAACGTAAAAAACTGAACTACATTAGGCCTCTCTCACAACCTTTGCGTTATATCGACTAAGTGCCACGGAATATAATTAGATGTTAATTTATAGTAAGTAAAGTACTCAATTATATTTAGAATCAACTCTAAAGTTACTTGGGAACTTTTGTCATAATATTAAACACGGCGTACGTGGACGCACGTAATTCGCCATAAGGCATACTAGAAAGTGGCAGATTCTGGCAGTGCTTGTCTCTCATCTACAGTTTAGATATCTGGGAACCTCAGTAATTTTTCAATTACATATAAAACTCGCATAAAATCAATTATTACTTACATTACACCTAATATATTCCGTTAACAACGCTTACTATTATTATTCACTAAAATATCTATCCAATTTTGGATTACACTATTCGATTTGACGACTAACAATAGCTATACTTGATGTACAAAACTATTAGCACCGTCAAGAGACGTCCATAATTTGTTATTTATTGTATAAAATTCTTTATCAACAAATAATATTGCTAGTTATATCTGATTGCAAGATACTAGAGTCAGCGATTGTACTACATTTTTGTTACTGTAGTTAAAACACTGGATATTGAGTGAAAAATTAGCTATAGGGCTTTTGGGAGCTCTCAGTTCTCCAACCTTTAAGATTAAAACGCTTTCTGATAATTTGTTTTCCTTGATCGTAAATGAGCACGCATTCACGCTTGCACAGTCAGCGTACCAGACGCTTTGGCATGCGTATAAAATGTGCATAAAGTTAACGTTAAGTTTACTCAAATTTGTGCTTTTCTAGTTCAAAAAACTTTGCTTTATGTCAATTGGATATGAATTGGAGATATTGTGGATATCACTGGTACCTTTTCGAGCTTGTATACACGTTACAAAGGCTACATCGAAGTCAAACTTAGGATAGGAGAGTATTTTTATTGAATTCTGATCAATTTTGACCATTGAAAATATTCCCGATAAAGTATTTAAGTAGTTTTCTTATTTGCGGACATAACTTTTGTAATGAAAGTTATGTCAAAGTTATAACTAAATGAACGTCAAAAAAAATCAAATGCATATAAATTGAACTATGTAGATATAACATATAAGTGCTGCACTAACAAAGCCCATTTATAGCGTTGTGGTAAACATTTTAGTTTTACGCCTAGGCAAGTATACTAATGTATTTTACTATATAAGAATAAAGTTGATCTTTTTAATCACAAAGGAATTTAAGTTACTTTCTCTGGCGACCGACTAATAGCGGCATATCCATTAACCGAATCAGGCAACGGATTAGAAGAGATTTCAGTAACCTTGGGCCTAATCAACCCTAAAAGTCTGCAAAAGTCAATGGGAAACCACTATTCTTCCGAGAGAAATGGCAGATAAAAACTCGTTGGTAATTTTGTCGGGCGAACCGAATAACGCCCGGCGCCATCTTAATGGGAAAGGTGGTGTTAAATGCTACCGGCCACTCTGATTAGCAATTGCGTATAAATTGTCCAGTATTCATTAACCCAGTAAAGGCAGGGTGACGGTGGAGTATCCATTAGCGGAAGACATTACCCCTGACCTGTGTAAAGTTTGGCCACAAGTTGGGCATTTCTTGACTGTGATGAATGCAGGGTATAAAACCCCATCAAAGTGTCACTTAACATAAAAATGAAACTGGGCCAGTCCTGCGCGTTTAAACATTTTAAAGCCAAAACCATGATTTTCAGTAATAAAGAAACGACCAAAGAGATAGGGAAAGATGCATTAATGGGGTTAAAAAATACCAAATTAGTTCGAACATTAACACAATTTAACCGATATTGTGTCATAATGAATTATGATACCTTAAGTCTTCTGCATATCCGTTTTAAAGTATTTTTTGCTTTCAAACACTAAGATAGGTCATTTATTGATGGCAGTAAAGTGAAGAATGTCTTAAATATTGCCCCATCAACTGTGTTATGTCTGATTAGTGATATTCTTATATAATATCTTTGAATATTCTTTACTATGGACGTACAAATACTAAAGTGGTATTGGATCACGTCTCAACTAAACCCATTCTTACTTCTTGACATTGCGATAAGAATTTCAAGTTAACAAATCAGTTGCCAAAGTATTGTTTACAAATATCCTATGACAATTCGATCTCTCAGGTTGACGTTACCTTGACAAATTATAAATAGAGATTTTTCGTGAATGATTATAGTAGATAGGATTAGCCAAAGAAAAGTCACAAATAAATTCTATTTCATAGTGAACAATGATCTATTTGGTTTGGTTCGCTATGGTAAGTGACGTAAAATAACGGCATCTGGCACATATTACGTCACAAAATACAAAGTTTTGATGAATATTTACACACTTAGTATTATAATACCTAATTCAAAAAGTTGCGCGGCAAATTTCAATAAAGCGTAGCCTACAAAACTCGAGACTCTTAAAGAGAATATCTTGGAAGAGCAAGAAAACACTAGCTTTTTTTAATAATTCGTAGCGTGATGTCATAAATATCATTGAATGTATTTAAGTCAATTAAAGGATGATTCACGCTACACCGTGCCGCGACCGGGCCGTGCCCCGTCCGGGGCACGGTCGAACATTATGGTATACTTTTGGTATGAAGTGATTCATGCCTAACCGTGCCCCGGCCGTGTCCCGGCCGTGCACGGCCGGGGCACGGCGTTGAAATGTCGGTGGGTATTGTTTACCGGCTCCGGCACGGTTCGGCCCCGACACGTTGTAACATAAACATATGCGCCCGGGCACCCGCAGAGCAGTCAACGTCAAATCTTAGTGAGTTTAGCAGTTTAACAGCAAAATGGACAATGCAAATTGTTTAGAATGTGTGTAATTTGCTCTGTGATTTACGACATGGGCCATCCTAAGATAACAAATTAAATAATTTCCAATACTTCATCATCGATGGCAATTGCAATAGCTGCTAATTCAAATTGTGAAACTGCATATTTACTTAGGCGTCAAGTCTATCGATAGATGGAATCACTTGCTGACAAAAGTTACTTAACATAGATATAAGTCGTGCAAATAATAAACCCAAACAGCCCGGTGTAACATGAATGACTGGCACGGCCCGGTCGCGACACGGTGTAGCGTGAATCATCCTTAAGACTAATTTTGAATTCGGTCACTTTAATACTAAGCGTGGGATATGTCGACAGCTGTATCATGACGATGATTTATATAAGGTTAGGTTATAAATATACACCAGTAGTTATATAAATCTTTTGTTGATCTCAGACTTGATATATCAAAAAATGGAACATTATCGTGGATGATTTTAAATTATATAAGTATATATTTATCAAACATTTTTGAACACGGTGGATGTCTAATTTAAATATTGTTCATCTTAAATATAACTGAATCAGAAATATTGAGGATTGCATAAATATTAAAAATACTATAGCTCCCAAATTTGTACAAGATAATTTACAGAATTAGGCGTTACTTGGGTCCATAATACAAAAGTAATGAAAATGTTATTTTCCATTACTCTTGTATAAGATAGTTATGAGAAAATGTAACTAGTTATACGATTTATATTTTTATAAGAGCAATCCGCCTAGTTTCTAGTAGGGATGTGACATGGAGTAGAAAAAAAATTAATTTCCCTTTAAATAATCGATTTTTAAAAATCGTTGTTTTTATACGAAATAATCGAATTTTTTTTACTATTACAAAAGATGACTTTTTTAATATTAATAATTATTTAAATAAAGTCTAATTAAAGTGGACAATTTCCAAGAAATAATATCAGATGCGCTGTTTGAAAATTTGATCAAAATGTGTAGTTTGGCTGCATTGCTCTTATCCAACAATGCATATCTAATCTTAAAAAACAAGAAAAAAGGGTAAAAAACAAAAGGTGGATCCTTAAAAATCGATTTTTGAAGAAAAAATAATCGATTATTAAGAATTGATTCTTTTTTGACATCCCTAGTTTCTAGACCTTCTCCGTAGGGCAGTTTTTAATCCAGCAATATTTTACAATTCAGAAGCACTTGTTTAAGGATACTTGGAATATGAATCAATGCATTTTATCCTTGAATATACAATTGTTACATGTTACGAATACAGTCTGCTTCAAATAGGTTATTTATGACATTGTAAATGACATAATAAACTGAAAATCGGTTCAGTGTTGTTATTATTCGGTTCATGCCAAGCTGTGTAGCCTTTTCCAAGGCTGAATTAAGTTAATTTTAAGCATTTGTGTTGTCTTTTTATTGTATTATTGGTGTACGTGTATGTTCTTATCTGTATTTTATAGTGTTTGAATAAATATATTTCTTTCTTTCTTAATATGACATTTGTGCGTGTTTTGGCTCACTGGCTTATTCTGGTCGAACGAATGCATGATTACATTAACTGACCTTTTATTCACTACACCCTATACTGTTTTCAGTAGGTTATCACAGAGCCAGTCTCTTGCCGAGACTCGAACTATTAGATGCTGATTAGGCCGTGAGCTAAGCTAACGTGTCGTGTGCTGGACTAATGGGTGGTTTGGTAATGGTGTGTGGCTTGCTGGACCAAAATAGATCCCTTCAGCTTCAAACAAATGTATAAAAGATCAACCGCAGAGTTTCTTGCTGGTTCTCTGCAAAACCAACATTCGGAACCAGTTGTAGCTTCATTAAATCAAATTGATCCTTGATTATTCCAAAGTGTTTGTAAAAGGCTTGAATAAAGGTTATTTTGATTTAATTTGATAGCGCAGTGGCACAATTGTACAAATGGTATTGTCCAATTTTTGTAAATTAATAGCTTTATGTTTTGAACGCTTAATAACGATTACATTGTTTGATGGGTTTGATAAACATGTGTGGTACTTTCGCACAATGATGCAATATAATAGGAATAGATATAATTAGATAATTGGATTGTTACAGCAGTGCCTCGAATCGGTAAGTGGATGGGTAAACGATATTTGGATTTTCTACGTCACTTTGATTTGGCTATTATTTTCTTCAAACCTGGGATTAAATTAAGCCGAAGTTTCCAGTTATTTCCACTGAGATCTGGTTTAAAATGTTAGGTAAGGCAGAATTAATAATTAAGAAAAAAAAGGGTTATATTTGAACAGTCAAAGCGCGTGTCGCTTGCCAGTGTGGACCCGGGTTTGAATCTGAGTTGACGGCATAAGTACATGATATAACTTTTTATTTATCACGCGCTTATCCTCTTGGGATGGGTCAGCTACCAATCCACACTGGAGCAGCGTGGGTCTATATTCCCAGTAAGTCCTTTATCAGCTGCGGCCAAGTTGTGTTTGTAAGGCCAGCACTTTTTTTTTGAGATTTTTATATCCCATAGCCACTTGTTTCCATGGTCCGTAAAAAAGTACAAATAACTAAATATTCAAATAAATAGTCAATTTTGGGTTAACAATCGTCAAAAACCCAGATTAATCACAGGAATATGTGAAATTATATGTTACAAAAATTATAAAAAAAATATATAATAATAAAAGAAAAAGCTACGTCTAAAAGTATGCGAGCCCTGCGCGTGTTCAAAAATATTTGATATGTAAAAACGCGTTATAAATATCCATTAAATAGTCAACAGTATAATAAAATAATTATTAGCATTCTTGTTTCGCGGTGATGTTACCGTGGAGGCGCGGTGCGGTCCGCTTGCGGCCGGTGCGGGTGATGTGTCGATATTGCGTCACCTGGGACGAAACAAGTATATTTTTTAAGAATAAGAATAACTTTATTATTAAATAAAATTTACAAACTTGTTACACGCAAAAGCAATTTTAACTATACATATTAAAATATACGAAAACATTATAGCGTATTCCTGGTCCCCAAACTAGGATTCCCTGTGCTATGGGAAGCCAGACTTTCTACCGAACATTATGTGAAAGTGATTACTAATCTTCTACTTATTCTTATATGATTAAGAAGATCTTTATTCGACTTTCACCTTACACATTACAAATTATTATTTATACATAAATGTAATTTTTAGTACAAAGCTAAATAATTAAAGTAACAAACACCAAGTACAGCTGTGTGAGAGGTCGAAAAGGATGGTCTCTGACTGGAAGCCTTAGCCTCACTGCTGATTTTCAATGGTATCCAGATAAATAGACTTATGTAGAGTATATGTAGGGCAATTGTATAAAGGAGACATAAAATGAAACTACAGTCTCTGCTATAATAGACCAGCGGTGAGACCGTGCAACTCTTCAGAGACGATCATGAGTTATAATCCCGGGCAGGCACTAATGAGTTTTTCTATTAAAACTTATGTTTCTAGATGTTCCGTCCATGCAGACTTTTTGGGATAATAGAAGATGTGGTTTCCCGTTGCCTTCTGCCTCAAACTTTTTTGAAGTTATTTGTACTCCAAGGCCGCTGACACATTTCCGGTCGGTTTTAAGATCGGTATTATGGTTATACCGCCATTGCTCGCTCGCTAGAGCCTCGTTATCTAGCTGGGAACACCGCGGTGCTCAGTGGACACCACCGTCAGCCATTCATATTGAATCTCCGACGCCTGCAGGTGATGTTGATTGTTAGGGAGGATAAGGTTATTTCCTGATGCTGGCCAAGATCCTCAGAGATAAGGGACCGACATTAGAGATTCAAATTGCTGATTGGAATTTATCACGCGCTTTTCGGTAAAGGTAAATATCATGAGGAAACTTGCATATTGGTGGAGAATTGTAGGAATATGTAATACCTACCAATTCGCATTGGAGCAACGTGGTAGGTCTTAGCTCCAATCCTTTCACGAAAAAACGGAGAGAGAAGGGCTATACCCTTCAGTGGGATAGTATCAGGTTACTTTTACACTCCCTGCTTCTGAGTTACGGTTTAACATATAGAACAAGCCGACTTGAGACAAGATTAAAATAATTTGATTTTATGTTGCCAGGACGATTCTAACACCAATTCGGAACTATCATCCACTGAGAAGAATTGGCAAGAAAGTGGCTGCTCTTAAGAATAGTAATTATATGAAGGTCGATTCTAATAACGCAGAAACTAAATGTGAGCAGATACGGTAAGTACCTAACAAACATTAAATATCTTATAGCGGTATGGTAATTGAGCTGCTGGGCTGGGTGGGACGAAGTGGCTTGGAACTATTCTATCTAGTTTTGAGGACGCTTGTTGGTAAAGAACGGGTGGTCAGGTCCTATGTCGGACTATTCCACCTATTTCCCCATGTCGGGACATGACTTTCACTGCTGTCGACATTTTTACCTTCTTTAACCTACCGGTCACTTTAAGCCTGATAATATCCCTGAAGGGCGTATTTGTTAGATCCTCATCTTCAATTTCATACTTACCTAATATATCTCATCTTATCAGGGGTACTCAGCTATAAAATGAAGACTCATTTCTTCCTCCTCACACACTGAGAATGCTTGGCATGATATGCGGCTCGAAGGATCAAAATGTAAGAAGAATTTTTTTCTACTCCAAACATACAATAATACTGAGCAAAATGATTAATAATGCTTTGTTACTATAAACTAATGCTACTAAAATTATAAATGTCACCTTGTTCGCGCCTTGTAGACAAATGCAAACTGAATGCGGCGGCGCCGGGTGTCCGTATTTATGAAAAATGAAAACATTGCATATTTATGCTGTTCTGTGTTAGGTGCTAATGCACCGAACATACCTGGTGTATGTGTGGCCGCGGGTGGCTAGGTGGCGTCGGGCGCGAACTTCTCGCTGCGTGTGAAGTCGATCTGCGTGTAGAGGCGGTGCTCGGCGGCGGCGGGCGCGCGGCCCTGCTCCAGGTCCAGCGCGGCGTAGTGCAGCCCGCCCGCCACTCCGGCCACCACTCCGGCCACCACGGCACCCACTTGACTCTCTACGTACACGTTTGGAATTAATAAAAATACAGTAACGGCTTTTTACTAAACCACAATTGGGTGCTGATGGCCTAGCGGTGATACCGTGTGAATCTCTAGAGACGATCATGGGTTCAAACCCGGGCAGACACCAATGAGTTTTTCTATTAAAAACTTATGTGTCTAATTGATAATTGCAATTTATCACACGCTTTTCGGTGAAGGAAAACATCTTGAGGAAACCTGCATATCTCTAGAGAATCCTAGGGATATGTGTAACCTACCAATCCGCATTGGACCAGCGTGGTAGGTCTTAGCTCCAATCCTTCTCTCCAAAAATGGAGAGAGGAGGCCTATGCCCAGCAGTGGGATAGTAACAGGCCGTTACTTACTTTACTTTACAATTGGGTATAAAACTCCTCTCTCTTTTTTGGAAACAAGATTTGGAGGCACCCACAACTCCAACTGCTCGCAAATAAAACGCAAAGTAACGACTTAATCATCCCACGGCTGGGCATAGGCTCTCTTCGTTTGTAGAGAGAAGGATTGGAGTTATGACCTACCACGCTGCTCCAATGCGGTAAGTTACACATATCTCTAGAATTCTCTAGAGATATTCAGATTTCGTCACGATGTAGTAAATTGCAATTATCTATTAGACACATGTTTTAACAGAAAAACTCAGTCGTGCCTGCACTTGAACATATGTGTCTTGTCGACAGAGTCACACAGTTTCGCTGCTGGACTATCACACTTGCCATTGCTTATTCATATCAAAATTATTCTTTATTCAAGTAAGCTTTCGCAAGCACATATAAATCGTTTTTGTATTGACGACATCTCAGGAATTTACCAGAGATATTGGGAAAGAGAAAGTTAATGCTACAACATGATTGGCTCACGAGTGCTTTTGGCGCCTTTGAGTACGTAGAATGGCTTTGGATTTTGAAATAAAAACCTCAGACTCACCCCTTACATCCTCCGGCCTCATGATAGTCTTGGTGGCTGTTGGATTGTTGGGCAACTCTTCAGGTTCCGGCGTCTTCGTAGCTATCGGGATTCCTCGAGCGAGTTTGACATACTGCGGCGACGACGAAGCCTCCCCCGAGTCGGACCGTCCTTCGGGACTCCTCCGCCCGTCCTCCGATATCTCCCTGACGGTGCTCAGGTAGTGGTGGTCGTCCTCGAGCTCCGCGATGTCCGTCTCCGGCGGGGAGGAGGGCGACATGTGGAACAGGGTCTGCGAGCCGCCGAGGGTGCGGGGCTCCCGGCGCCGCCGCCGGTCGTCCGGGGAGCCGGCCACCGGCGGGGGCTGCCGGGGGGTGGCGATGGCGATGGGCCGCGTGGGGGCGCGCCCGCACGTCATCTCCACGTAGCCGTCGGGGGTGGAGGCGGCGGAGGGCGGCGGCATGTCCCCGGGCCGCATCTGCAGGTAGCCGGCGTTGCGCGGGGACATGTCGACGTACTCGTCCATGTTGGGCCGCTTCGGCTCCATGAAGCCCGCCGCTGGGGGGGTTCTTGCTACGATCACCTGAGAGTTGAAAAAAAAACATTACAATAGAATATTTTTAAGTGAACAGTCAATGTCAACAGTCATCAATGTCTTACCGGTGTACTATGTCGTGTTTGATGCGCCCCTAATACATAGTTACTTATATACGCAAAGGCAGATATCACCTGCAAACTATATTTTATTATTAGTATATTTTTATAGCATAGCATTAGTTATGTTCCTAAAATTTTGGTCCCTCGAGCCGGATTCAAGCATAGGAAAAAGATTAATTCATTTTCTATTATTTTGATCGTCTGAGCCGGACTCGAGCATAAAAATCAATTATTTTCCAATGATTTGGTCTTTCAAGCCAGATTTGAGTATAGCATTTGTTATCCCAGCAGGTGAAGAGTACCTTAGGCGCGGGTGAGTTGGAGGAGAAGTCGAGCTCCATGAGGTCGTCGGCGGAGGAGCGGGGCGCGGGCGCGGCGAGAGGCGCGGCCGGCGGCAGCGGGCGGCGGCGCGCGCCCGCACTGTAAGCCCGCAGGCGCACCGGCTCGGGCCGCGCGGTGGCCGGCCTCGAGCCCACGCTGTACGCGCGCGTAGACCGCTCCTCAGATATGTGAGCGGTCGCCGGCTCCAGCTGATACTCACTGCAAATTAGTTTTAAAATTATGGGCCTCATAAGAAAGCTCAGAGTCGCTCAGCGGGCGATGGAGCGAGCTATGCTCGGAGTTTCTCTACGTGATCAAATCAGAAATGAGGAGATCCGTAGAAGAACCAGAGTCACCGACATAGCTCAACGGGTCGCGAAGCTGAAGTGGCGATGGGCGGGGCACATAGTGCGGAGAACCGATGGACGTTGGGGTCTCAAAGTGTTGGAATGGCGACCTCGCAGTGTTGGAAGACCCCCTACTAGATGGACAGAGGACCTCAAAAGGGTCGCGGGGAGCCGCTGGATACAAGCGGCACAAAATCGTGTGTTCTGGAGATCCCTATGAAGAGGCCTATGTCCAGCAGTGGACGTCCATCGGTTGAAGAAGAAGAAGAAGAATAATGTTGTACAACTTGTACGGCGTTACCACAGAGAAGGGACAGGCGCAGAAATTTCCCCGAAAAACATTAGAAAGAGTGAGTCTTCGATAAATAGAAGACTTACGACTTCCTGAAAACTAAGGATCCCTATGAGACCGAACCTCGTTGGAAAGCAACAAATTTTTGTATCTGGACCTTGAAGTAGTTTGCATCGTAACAGACTTCCACATTTATAATATTAGTAGGGGATTATTTTTATCGCTCAGGTTAAGTGGTATGTGTGATCCTGACCTGAACCTGGGGTCGGTAGAGGGTGTTCCGCTGCAAACGGAGCCGCTGGACGAGATAAGGCCGAGGGGTTCGTTGCCCGGTGCCATCGGCAGATAGCCCTCGGGCGGGCCCGCGTCGCCCGCGTCCGGCTCGTCCGCGCCCACTGACGACGTGCGCGAGTGCGCTAGCGAACTACCCCGCGTCGTCATACTGAGGAAATTTAAGCTTGAAGCCCGGGTGCAAAAACAACTGATTAGCGAACACGTAGTCAGGACGTAAACATCTTATTATTAAATTATAATTACTTAAGAACAGACCGCGCCTTCAAGATTTACATATAAAGAGCCCTTATTAACTCAAATCAAATCAATATAATCTTTATTCAAGTACGCTTTTTCAAACATTCAAGAATCAATTATAAACTATTGCTGTTCCATACTCCAGAATCTATCTAAGTTTATTTCAAAAGTAACATTCTCAGAAACAGGCCACAGAATAAGTGAAGCTAATACAATCTACTCCTACGTGTCCGATAGCGACTGCAGCGTTTTAACATAATAAAAGAAAACTAAAGAACTCGCTCCCAAACCAATCTAAAAATTACTTCTCACTTCACACTCTACTGCTATTTAGAAAATTACTATCAAGGCAATCGTTTTATGGAATTCAGTTCCCATGGATAAAGAAAACCTTAAGTTCAAAAATAAACAATTTTATTAACTCCTTTCTAATTATGATTATTTTTCTTAGTCTTGACTTTTAAGGCTATTATTCCATTAATAAAACTCCAATTGCTGATATTTATTAAGTCTTGCGTCCTGGACGAGATCGCTTTTAAGCGATACGTCCATCTCTTATACCAAACTTTGATGTGTATTTGGTATTGGTATTTGTTCAGTTTTTGATGTACAATAATAATCTACCTATCTATAGTTTAAAATATGCAGTTCAAGAATGTACATTAGAAAGTAATATAATAGTACCTCATAAAATCCTTGGACATAATATCACATGAGTCAGGCTCCTCCGGTATACGCGGCGTGCGGTACCAGTCCGTCATCGAGTCGATGTCGTCGCGAGATGAGTCCATCCCTGAGAGAAATGTGCGTGAAGCCATTGAGATTCGAAAGCATAATACTTTCAACAGAGAAGAGGGCTTCAGATTGTCTACGACTTGGGATCTAGTGATTAATAAATACAACTAGCGGAAAAATCGTTGAAAGCTATATCGCGTGCAGATAATATCAGTGTGACAAGAGGCCTTATGTGGATTGTGCGATTTAAGTGAGGGTAGATGAAGGAAATAATGACTGTAGTACTCGGGAACGAAGACGCCGCGGCGCTCCAGTCGGTTCGTGACCACGGTGGATGCAACTCTGCCGAAACGAACCTTATATAAAGGTAACTCGAGGTTATCGCAATGTGACCCGTTTGTTTATATATTAGTTAGATATGTGCTTATTCTGTATTGTAAAATCTAAGTCAATCATCACTCATTTGACCAAAGGAGTGTTTAATATGAATGTGGACGGATATATGACAAAAGGGAAACCTAAAAGGGGATAGATGGATTGTGTGACATGCATATAAAAGGAGTAGGGCCAGAGTTGACGAATTATAGAACAGAATTGAAGAGAAAAACCGTAAAAAAGATTTTTAAATTTAAACTATCGTGAGTAGTATTCATAGTTAATGTATAGAACCGGCTATACTCACGTCTTATTCTATCGGGTTAGCCCGACTAGTTTCAAACCCATCCGGGGCACTTATTCATGAGCTCTTTACACGACGTAGCCGGTTCTATACATTAACCGTAAACAAGATGTTAAGATTATATATTGATATAATCTAACAAGATATGTTTTCAGTCTATAGCATCTATAGCTCACGCTTAGTATTAAAGTGACCGAATTAAAAAGTTGTTTTGTGGCAAATTGTAATAAAACGTAGCATAGCGCCTACAAAACCCATGTTAAAGAGACCTATAACTTGGAAGAGCAATAAAACACTAGGTTTCTTAATAATTCGTAGTGATGTCATAGATGGCGTTGAAATAACGATTAAATGTGTCCAAAACACAATTAAGCCTCGTTTTTAATTTGGTCACTTTAATTCTAAGGTTATATTATTTTGTAGGAAACTGCATTAACTGCTAAAAATACCCAGAATATTCTACGTAACGTTGGTATATATATCTATATTGCACCTTCTTATCTTTTGTTTTCACTGTGGAAATATTAATTTTAGTATATAGTTTTTCGTTATTTTTCTTTTCTTTTTCTCTATATTACCCTACCAGTATTTACTTGTCCATTTCTTTCTGTTATTTTGAGATTGTCTGGACGAGATCCCTTTTAGGGATATGTCCGCCTTTGTACATGTTCTTTTTTTACTTTTCTTTCTCTATATACGTTCTATAAAGAAAATAAATAAATATATGGGACACTTACACACACGGTCGTTCGTCCCCAAAGTAAGTAACTTAATACTAGTGTTACCATAACACAGACAACTGGTGAATATATATAATTATATTTTTTAAATACATACTTAAATACAAATATACACCCAGACTCGAAGACCAACAAATTAATTTATAGAAAATGTTGGCCCTCGGCGGGAATCTAACCCGCGACCTGCGTAGCTGAAGGCAGGGTCACTACCCACTGCGCCAACTGCCCAGTCAAATAAATATATAATTGTAAGTACAATTTTAATATTACCCAGCAGTTTGAGGTTAGGGGAAATAGATTTAGCCATACCATCTATATCAGAATCCCTGGACGCCAGTCGCTCTGTGTCCAACGAGGATGTCGCCCTTGACGGCATGGTGTCGCAGCGTTTTCGCAGCGTATTTGAATCTGCTAACAAAATACCATGTTACCTCCATGAATTTAATCATGCACCTGATAATTTAGCCTAGATTGTTGCCATTATGTCTTAGATTTCCGTAACAAATGCTTTCCACAATGCATTCATATTGTAGCAATTAACGTTTGATAGTGATCGCTATAACTTTCCACCGTGTGGTATCCAGCTGACTGGAATAGACAACCCTCATTCCTTACAAGGGTGTCGTAAAAGGCGACTAAGAGGTTAGTTGACCTGCCGTGTGGTAACTGTGAAATACGATTAAGGTTATTCGACGTCAGGTAGGCGGCCGGTCATAAAATACGAAGCCAAATCACGTGACAACATGTTTATAACATGTTGCACCAACCCTGTAGTACATGATGTATGGATAAGGGCAGGAGGATGACAAATTATTTGTTATAACATAATTCTCAAGGCTATTCCCGTTACACATATCCCAAATGTTATTTTGGTAACTCAATAAGTTACCAAAATAACATTTGACACGAATATGAAATTTTTAGCAATTTATTTTCATTTTCCTGCCCCATATCCCATATGTTGAAACCTGATTTGGCTAGATATGTTACGACCGGCCGCCTGCCTGATGTCAACGTACCTTAATCGCCTTTTACGACACCTCTGTTAGAAATGAGGGTGGTGTATTCTATTCAGCCGGATTCCACGTGGCATCTATTGTATTTAGCTATTAATATGAAATTTTACGCTATGGTTCCCTGGAAGATATCGCTGCATAGCGATAAGGCCGCATTATTATACCAACTTTAGTCCAACTTTCCCTTTTCTTTATCTTTTGTTTTATTTTTTAAATATAAATAGTTGAATTAAGTACATTTAGCACCATAATATATGTTGTGTACACCTATAATTAAGGATGTACTTGTAGCACTTTTGTTCGTTTAAGTTTAATCTAAGTGCATTCTTGTTTGTGTTGCTATTAAGAAAAAATAAATTGAGTTTTTTATTTCCTTTTTATAATGGCGATGTACTTCTTATAATTTATAAGTGGCAATAAAGTGTATTCTATCTATATTTCATTGCCTATTTATATGCACACAAACTGTAATATTCATAGACTTAATTGGTAGAAATCAAATGGGATATGGGAATGACGTTCTCAGTAATTTATTGATACCAAACTGTTTTCTATTTGGTAAATCTTTAAATATATTATGATATGACGCTTAACAAATTGAAATACTTAACGTAGCAAAGTATTCTTCCTGGCATCTATAATAATTATAACGAATATATACTTATTAGATCAAAGAAAATTGACTGCTCACAAAACTTATAAGTAGCAGATTACACTTATAAAAGATGTATTCATGGTGAGTTTATGAGATAACTTTCTCGAATAAAAGAAATTCTAGTTCAAATGCTTTAAAAACCGCCGGGTTTAGGAAAGTCTTTAAAATATATTTTCTACCAAACAACAGCGATGTTTTAATTCAAATGTTAAATACTACCATATTTTAGACGTTTCCAAATTTTGACTTGCTATACAAAATTTAATTTTTATATTAAAAATAATATATAAATTCATAAAATAAAATTTTAAACATTATAATTAACTTTACAGTGATAGTAAGCAAGCATACACCGGGTAAATACGTCAGGTCATGGATAAATTTCTGGCACATAATAGGACTTGTCAAAACAATTTAGCTGATACAATCATAATGTTGCCATAATTTTAGCACAAAATCGAACTTTTGTACAAATAATTGCCAAGCTTAAAGCCTTACTCAGACAATTTCTACCAAGCGCGACCTTAAATAAGGAACAGGCGTCAAACATAAATTCGGTTGTTGGGAGAATTCTTTTAAAATCAATTGGGTAAGATAACTTTTAACTAAATAGATAAAGAGTGTCTGTTAATAAAGTGGCAAGCATATAAAGCTCTGGGAGATGTTTTCTTTGCACCATATTTAAACATGCCTTATCTACTTGTTTTTTTAATGCCCTTTACTAGGCTTATAAAATCTTGGGAATCTCTTTTCTTTGCAGAAGTTAATACTTCAATTTAAAATATTGTATTTAATATAATAAGAACACGGGGTTTCTATTAGATTGAATTGCTAGGTGTATTTTTGAGTAAAATAATTTATGTGAAGGCTTAGTAAATTAACATTACCGCATTCACTTTCTGATTAGTTTTAACAGGTCGTAAACTTATTTGAAATCAATAAGAATAAGTGTAACAAAATGGTTTTATTAAACAGTTGCATACAAAACAATTGCAAGCTCATTACTAAGCATATACAAAGCACATACACAGAGCATTAGAACATGCATTATTAAATTATAATATAATAAAATGTGTATAAAACAAAGATTGCCAGGTTAAATCGGGAACTAATTTAAAAACTACCATTAAAAAAATTCTACCATTATGGTAGTAATTTAAACTGGCAACTCCGTAACAATGCAGTTAGTACGGTGCGTCGCGATGCGAGTTAGGTGAAGCGTTTCGTTTATACATACTCTTGGTATGCGCCGGCGACAGTTTGGACAACCTTGTACCCGTGCTAGCCCGCCGGCACCACGGCGTCTTCTTCGACGCGAACAGATCCGTCCCATTCACCGCTTTGCATGACGAATGCATCACAGTTTTCTCTAAAATCGCTCTATCTAACTCCTCCCCAGTTAAAGGGGCCGAGTAGGTTCTCCCGTGAACGATCTTGAGCGGCTCTTGAAACAAAGAACAGCTGGTGGGCAAGGAGACCGTCCGGTGGTGTTTTATGACCCTCACCGGGTGCTCGGACTTGTCGTTCGTTAATGTGTTATTCGGCGGTTGGTTTTCGGCTGCGGAAAAGACAATGAGAAGCGACACGTGAACATATGGCACCAAGCGTCACCCGGTGCGATGGTTGTTATGTGTAATGGTAGGCGATGGTACCTTGATCGATATAGACGAATATATACAATTACAATCTTTTATCACTCAGAAATCTGACGAATACAAATTGTTTGACTCTCTCTCTGTAACGCTTTGATGAAAGAATATTAACGAAATTTTGTACAATAGTAACTACTAAATAATTTTAAAAGTTAATTATAATTTAAAAAGAGCAACCGCCGAGTTTCTTTCTTGCTAGCGTATCTCGGTAGGAATAGCTTTCAGAACGATTCAAAAGCACTTGTTTTTTAAGTTCACTTAAACAAGGAATATTTTAAATTTAATTGAATTATAACCGATTAACAAATAGGATGAAAAATTCCGTATTTCCTTAAGCAACGGTAGATAAAAGAATACTGAATAATTGAGGGTATTTTAAGGCGCGAAGGAAGTTCCAGTACAAATAATTGTTAATAAAATATACAGTACCTAAATAATATACGATTGAAACTGTCAAGGAATGACACGGTTGTTTTGTAGTTTAAGTAATTTTATGCTGCAAACGATCAAAGCTTTGAACAGTTCACCATTTAATTATAACAACGGTATAATATCAAAAGGATAACACTATTGTAACTATAAAAACTAGTATGACACTTTGAAACTAACACCTAGTAGATACAACAAGAAATAAAAGACAAAAATTTCTCCTTAAAAAGCAAATATAACTTTATGGTCAGGGCTGACACACACAAGTAGTTTAAAAGCCCTTTAATTACAGAATAAAAAAAAATAAAAAACTTTATGGTCAGAAAACTTTAACCAAGAACTATGACTATACATTCAAAATAATGGTTTTCCGATTCGTAACGTAACATTTCCTTTTACGTTTACTGTTATCTATTTTAACCTTTTAATGAGTAGTCATTAATATAAGGTATTTGTTTTAAAATACTTATATGAAAGTTTCAAAATTCCTGAACGACATTAATTTACACATTTCTATAATATTTTTAAATCTCTCATTTATAATCATTATGAATTAAATCTCCATACATTTAGAAACATCGACAATGGCGACAAAAGCTTTAATCGACGTTGACGACAAAGGTACCATTGCCTGGAAAATGTTAAAGTATACGAAAACATGGCAACAACAGTCTTCAATAAAATACAATAAAAGCAAATTATGTGTCATGTGTTATCGCCATGTTTTTCGTATTCAATCGCGTTTATGTACAAGATTATGTATGACTTTCACACGGGACAGTACACTGGTCAAAAGACCAAAACCATCACCAACATCATGCACACAATAATCATTCTTATGACCTAGAAACAAAGCTCAAGATGCTTTGTTATTAGAATCAAGCCTGATATTTAGATTATAGTTTTCTTTTGTGTTATATCGAGTGCAAATATTAATCTACGAACATAGTTCTTCGTTTGCAATTTTTGAGTTTATACTATCGTGAATGGAATTCATAATTAATGTATAGAAACCGGCTATACTCACGTTCCCGCCGCGATAACGCCGCGTAAAGAGCTCATGAATAAGAGCCCCGTATGGGCTTGAAACTAGTCGGGCTCATCCGATAAAATAACACGTGAGTATAGCCGGTTTCTATACATTAATTATAGTTTTTCGTATTTATCTTCCTTTCTATATGACCCGTATTTCACTTGTCTTTTTCCTTCTGCTACTCAAAAGACTGGAAGAGATCTTTTAGAAATAAGTCCGCCTTTGTACATTTGCTATTTTCTTTCTCTTTTCTAACAATGTGAGTATGAATGTACTATATAGATTCCAAAACGGCTTGATCGATTTTATTGAAATTTTCAGACAATCTTTAAATTGCTTCAGCAGATAATTCAAGTTTGGTCGCAATCGGAGTTTCATTTTTTAACTGTCCTTGACAGTTTTGTTTCGAGGGGAAATGAAAATTAAACTGAGCCAAAACAACGCATGGTCAGAACGCGTTTGATTCGATCTGATTTGAAATTATACCATAATAAATATGAATACATTACAAACATAAACAAAACATCCAATTTTGTCACGCACAAATGTCAACATGTGCAACAAACTATGCCTTTGAGGCAAAATATACCACCACTTATTACCACAGATACAGAACCAATAACCACAGATTACAAATATCTTAACTTGTTTTAAATATATTTTTAGTATGTAGATCACAAAAATAAATATAACTCATTTAAATATTGAATTTATGTTTATCCCTATCTGTTTTTTTAATCCATTCCAATTTAAGTCCATTTTAAGTCCAATGGAGAAGCACGTGTTTTTCGGTTTTTTTGTTATCTAGAAAAATCTTTAATTAAAATTCTTTATAACTAATTAACCAAAAAGGGTTAGGATTAACTTAGTTACATGATAGTTTCGTAGCATAAACTAAAAGTTCTTACGTGAATATTTGTTAAAGTTTAGTCGAAGCGTTACATGATTGTATAACTTTCGAGTGAAAACTTCTGTCAAATTTACATGTGGTGGAAACATGCAAAGAATCTCAGTTTATCTGCTCTGAAAACTCAGGTATGTAGCTAGGAGGTAGCTAGTAGTATTTTCCTTAAAGTTCAAGTAAAAAAACGTATTTTCGAAGAAAAAAAAATATTTTAATTTATATCTGGCTTTGTTAGTAATGGTTGACTGAACTGAAGCGGCAAGCTTTTTCAAAAAACAGGAGAAACAATAAAACTAGTTTTGTCTCCTCCTGTCCTGTTTAGTTCTACCGTATTTAGGCAAAGGTACGAATAGTGTGTACGCTCATTGATCTCTATAAATCGTGTTTATATTAAAAAACTTAAAATAATTCTTGGGGCTTAAATACTTCACTGAATTAACTGACTTTTTTTTATGTATTCTAGGGTTCTGAGGTTTGTAGGAAACTAAAATTTAAATAAATGCCGTATGGTCAGTATACAAATACAACCCTACAACCCTGTATAAAAATATTTACAAAACTTTTCTGCCTTCCGCTTTTTTTACTTCCTTCTTAGCTACGCTACAAATATAAGTAACTTAAAAAACATTCTCCCGACATTAGGCAATTGATTTATTACCCATATTTAATACTAGCTTTTACCCGCAATTTCGCGTGGACTGTTGTTGCGTGATGGGTTGATAATATATTGCGCTTTTCAATGTCATCCTATTCCTATAGAATTAACAGGATTTTTATAGCCTATATATTACCTCGGTGTATAAAGAGTAATTGTGCCATATTTCATCGATATTGCTTAAGCGGATTCGCCGTGAAAGAGTAACAAACATACATCCATACTTACAAACTTTCGCGTTTAGAATATTTTTGAGTAATTTAGAGTAATTGTCTGGTGTTTACGCTCTTTCAAGGACGAATTTCAGGACATAAAATAACCTTTTCACGTTGTCGCCAACGACTTCCGCTTAGTACTTTATAGCAACACAGTCATGAAACAAGAGTATCGCGCCCTTTTTGATTAAAATGGTGGCAACACTGTGTCTTCACTGTGTTCGTTATTCAAGAGAAGTGTATCTCGCAGCGGGAATAGTGTCATTCTATTATATCGTTTTATTGTATAGTGTGTGCGCTAACACTCATACAGTTAAAATTCATAATAGTTTTATTAATATTAGCCCAGACTGATAAAGTAACTCTTAAAGAGTCAATAATTGTTAAACAGAACCACCGAATTTTGGAGTTACCTAAGTAAAATACAAACAGAAAACAGGTACAAAAAGTATGGAGAATTTAACTAAAAAAACGATGTAACAAAAATACAAACAAGGTTCGGAGCGTAATAGTACCCAATTTTCAAAATAAAAATGTTTCGTGTCAGACAAAAGCAAAGCATAATACAAATTACACATATCTCACAATCGCGCGCTTAGTATTAAAGTGACCTAATTTGAATTAGGCCTAATTGAGTTATATATATTGTTATCCTTATTTCAATGCCGTGAACAACTATTTTTGAATGAAGTCACTTTACTTACTAAGCGATATAGCTTAGTTTATGAAGTCCCAATATCAGTATCCTTTACCAAATAGCTTCTTTTTAATGAGGCATTTCTTGTTATAGCATTACTTTGCAGAATTCCTTTACTTTAAGAAAAAGTAGTTGCTATTATTGAGACTAAAGTTTACTTTTATTTTATGTTACGACACCTTTAACTTAATTATGGATTTAGATTTTAGAATTATGGATTTTTCTTCTTCTTTTTTCTCATCCCACTCTTAGTGGGGTCGGCGCAACATGTTATAAACATGTTGTCACATGATTTAGCTACGTTTTTAACGACCGCCTGCCTGACGTCCACTTACCTCAGTCGTATTTTATGACACCTCGGTAAGAAAGAGGCGGTCTATTCTAGTTAACCGGATACCACACGATAGGTCAACTTACCTTAGCCGCATTTTACGACACCTCGGTAATAAATAAGGGTGTTACTATTGTATTCAGCCGGATACCATTTTTTATACTTACTTAATTTTGACATGATTTAAGGACAGAAAACTTTCTAAGCTTTCCTGCAAGTTTCTCCCTACCCTACAGATCAGAGATTTGTTGGAAACTAGTATTTGTATGGTATTACAACCCAAACTCAAGAATACATACAATAAACAAGTAAACCATGGCGTGAGCAATAAACAATGCAATTAACAGACAAAAACCGTTTTTATAAGTAATATTGGATAAGTATTGGTGACATATAGACATAAGTTTATAGAATATGATAAAAAAAAATGAAAAAATGTAAAAAAATATGTTAATAACGACAATTATGAATGAATTTATGAAGAAAGTATATACAGTGTAAACTCCATGTAACGTCACTCGATTTAACGACAAACTCCCGAAAGCGTCGATATCACTTGACTTTGGTCGGTTTAGCTTGTTTCCCACACAATGATACTATATATAGCATTACACTCGTCAATAACGACAGCAATTTAAAAATATAAAATACTTTTTAAGTTGCCAATGTTATTAAAAATTGTGCAGCTGTGTACGTTCTTTTGTCGCTTTAGCCTAGCCCGTAATAAACTCGACTGTCGGCATTACACATACCGAATTTTCTAACAAATATGATTTTTTGGTTAAAAACTTTTTGTTTATATACTTTAAAAACAAAGTACATTCTTTATCAAAAATGCCTCAATATCGCAAGATATGAATAAAATGAACACTTGAAGTTAATAAGGCACAAGTACCCAAAAATTAAAATTCGAAGTATGTAATTTGGTTCTAAAAGGCTTTTAGAACCAAATTGCATACTTAGTTCAAATTTTAATTTTTAGGTACTTAGTGCCTTATTTACTTCAAGTGTTCAAATATTTAAAAAAATACAAAAAATTTACTGCGGCAAAAGACGTCACACAAAAATAACAGACTATACGCAATAGCGATTTAATAAAAATTGATTTATATGTAATTGTTAATACTAGTCTGAAATACAATTTTTTTGTTTATAATACAGATTTTTCTTATCTCCATTTAACGACAACTCAACAAAATATGCATTCCCTTAAGGCGTCATATAGAGTTTGCACTGTAGCTTAATGTTTGTGCGGTGGTGAAGAATAAAGGAGATAATGAAGTGAAAGTCTCTGACATCATGTATCCTTTCTTCGTGTATCATTTTAAGTACCTGGGTGACAGCCTTACTCGGTAATTAAAAAAAAATGCAATAACAAAAAAAGACGGCGAAAATCAAACCTAGGTTTCGAAATTTTGTGGTCCGCGTTTTACCATTAGGTTGTCAAAGATTTGCATTTGACGGCTAAAAATTTCATTACCTTCTATTCCTATTTTAGCAGTGCCCAAAAACAAGAATAAAACGAGATTTTATTTAAAATAAAACCTAGCTAGATCAATTTTTCTCCCCCAAAACCTCCTACTTAATTACTGGAAAATCGTTGGAGCCGTTTCCGAGATTCCGAAAATATATTTATATACAAGATGAACTCATTTATATATTAAAGATGCAATCTTTAATACAAGCGATTCGGTTTACACAGTCAAACAGGTTTCACTCGGTACACTCGCAAAATGTCTGTAATATTATTCGAGATAAATTAATTAAAATATATATATTTAGAGAGTTTGTTCGTTTGTTTGCTTGATTGTTTGAACGCGCTTATCTCAGGAACAACTAGACCGATTTGAAAAATTCTTTCAGTGTCAGATAGTCCACTTGTTGAGGAAGGCTAAAGGCTATATAACATCACGCTAAGATGAATAGGAGAGGAGCAGCCATTAAAAATAGTACGAAAACGGCAAAATTTAAAGCTTTCATTGCGTGCGCTGAGTAAACGGTGATAGTTATTAAAATAACATGTATTACAAAATTGTTCCCTTTTAAAAGTTCTAAATAAAAGTCCGCGACGGCATATGTCTAGCTTTTAAGATTGACCCACTTTAACAATTTTTATGGTTATCAAAAGACTATATAACTGATTTAATATATCCACGCGGGCGGAGCCGTTGGCGTTTGCTAGTATGTTAATAATAAATGAGCTTCGCTTCATTCCAAATCGAAGTTAAATTTGATGATAACTAAGATATTTAACAATTTTTTTTGGACATTGGATCGCCACACACCGTGCATGTAGGTTGGGTTCGACATTTATTGATAAAATGTTGCAATATATATACAAATGTTAGATTCTTTTATTATATTTAGATAAGAGCCATTGTATTAACTCTTTGTTATTGGTCAATACCTTTACTTATCGTTATGTGGGTAATTTGTTGAAATAAATAATAAAAGAGAATGTTTTTGATCAGTCGACCACCAGCGTTCAAAGATTGAAGTCGTGTTTTAATTTACTCAGTGCGTCCAGTCCATTAGTTTCTTATACAAGAAAGGATACAAGACATCAAATACATGAAACAGGCCACCACAACGCATTAAAGCTTTGCTCCTACCGTTCCTTGCGGACAAGGGCGCGATGGCCGCAGACGAGTCATCTATGGAGTAAGTAGCCGATGCGCACACGCAGTGCCTTATACACGAGCCAACACATAGTCCCTTCTCTGTAATAGAGTTACGAGTATAGCTCTTAAGTCAACACACTTACGACTCAAATTCGCCTGGTCCATTGGTATTAACCGGATCGATATGTAGTATGTACCCAATGTTAGAGTATCTACTGTATTAGAGGTGTAACGAAGTGTTTTTAGTGATACAATAGTTTTAGTCACAAGTGAGACAGTACTAAAACTAACAGCTCCGGCTCGAAGGACCAATTTTGGTCCTTGAAATTGAACTGTTAGGTTTAGATATTTCAAACATATGTGCATAATAAGGTTAGCCACAAATATTCGTTACAACCCTAACAACAAAATTCTAATAATAAATTGTTAGTAACATATTTTACTTATGTAAATCTGTTCAACCTACTTTATTAACTTAACTTACTTTACTTTATAATCATCTATTTATCAAAGCATGCAAAATTTATATAGATTTAAAAAATTGCATGTCTAATTTGACTAAGCATGTTCTGAAATTATTTATAAACATCTTTCTATAATTCATGTAAATAAATGATTTTGATTTTATTGATTTGCCATTTTTTGTAATTCACGTTTAAAGTAAATAACTAATTTTGATTTGACTTGATCTTTTTAACTTCAACTTTCAATTAAGTCACTTTCAAAAAATGTAGATTGAACAGATTTTCCAACATTAAATACAAGCAAGCTAATCTAAACTACAAAATGAATTATAAAACTCTACACTACTAGAGATGTATGAATCTAAAATGCAGCATTCAAAAATATTTTTTTACTACATGATTTTCTATACTAATCAGCCAAATGAATTTATATGCTGATGGGAAAAAAATTGAACCCAAAATTTACGTATGAGCAGTGTATTGTACTAATATCTGTACCAGACGTGAATATATTGATAAGTCGACTTACATCTTTTTATCATAATAGGACTTAGTATAGCCTAATTTATATGGTGAATATTTCTGTGAAGTCGATAAAAAACGCAATCAAATCATGTGACAGCATGTTTATAACATATTGTGCCGACCCCACTTAGAGTGGGATAAGGGCAGGAGAATGAGACTTGAAAAAAAAAATTTGGGCAGGTGGGGCTCGTGAGGTATTTTCAAGCTATTATAACTTTGCAATTGACAGCATAAATATCATTTGAATTCTATTTCAAATTTTAGCATTTTTCAGTGCCCGAAAACAGGGATAAAACGCCATTTTTTTTAATGAAACTCAGCAAAAACGATTTTTTCCCCCCAAAACCCTCTACATGCTGAATTTCATGAAAATCGTTTGAGCATTTTCAAAAATTCAAAGCTGACTTGACATTTAATGGCAAAAATAGTATTTTTTAATGCCCACAAAAAACAGTGATTTTTTTTCAAATAAAACCTACCTAGATCGATGTTTCTCTATTAAAGAGAAATATATATATATACGTAGTTGCTTTAGTATTATGGAGTATTCTCAGGTTTTTTAGACCCTTCCCCTCTCCCCACTCACCGTTGTAGAGCCCGGCGCGCCCCCTCCCATCCGAGTAGGTCTGCCGCCGCGTGGGCAGTGGGTTCGATCCGTCCAACAGCGATAGCTTCGACGGTATAACTATGTGATCCCTCTCGTTTTCTGACTCCTTTGCGCAGTTTTTCATTGCGCTGAAATAAGGTATAAGTTTAGGTAAATATAAAAAATTACTATTTTTTTTATTTCAAAAATTTATTGGGTGTAAACGTCAAAATTATTAACAATAAAAGCTTTGCGGTTTTGTCCAAGAGATTATTAGACAAAATCGCTATATCTTTAATATTTAAATGAGTTAATCTTGTATGTATATAAATATTTTTTCAGAATCTCGGAAACGGCTCCAACGATTTTTTTGAAATTCAGCATGTACGGAGTTTTGGGGGTGGAAAATGGATCTGGCTAGATTTTATTTAAAAAAAAAATATTTTTATCCCTGTTTTTGGGCATAAAAAAAAACAAAAGTTGACTTTTAATTTATTGAATATATACAACACAATTTTCGCCGTGAAATGTCAAATCAGCGTAGTTTATTCGTGGAACGGGTGGTCGTGAGAAATGAAAATACCTAGGATCGAGCCTTGTCTACCCTTTTATTTTTTGAAGTACCTTTTTTTTATTTTGTAAAAAATTACCGAGCAAGATTAAAAAAATTATCGGTCAACCTGGTACTTTTGATAATGCTACAATAACGTGGCGAGACTATCTTTAATATTTAAATAAGTTAATCTTGTATAGATATACATATATATTTTTTATAATTTGGCGAAATTAGATAACCTTCAAAAACTGACAAACTTTCAGCTTATTAATGAAATTGTAAACTTACAGTAGGATGGTCGAGTGCATGCTCTGGGCTATGTTGGAGTCTTCAGAATGCATCCAAAGCTCGCCGGCGCCGGTCGCCGTCTGCCTGCCTACCTCCATGTAGAAGAAACACTCCGAATCGCCGCACCTGGAAAACGAGGCACGTCACACGCAGATCACTAACTAGTTTATTACACGCTTTTTTTGCATATTTTCATTAGTTGAGAAACACCTCGACTCAAGCCGAAATGACAGCTTCCGCGATGGGATACGTCCAGCATCCCGCCATATTCATCATGTTCTCCTGTATATATATTTGTTTGTAGATCCGACTTCTTTGACCCACTTTGACCAGACAGATTTAATTTAAACTTTGTACAATTCACAACCGGTGACAATACAATAAAATGAATAACTTAACGAACAAATTTTGTTAACTTCGGGAAAAACATTGAGACAACTGACTTCCATGCGGGCAAAGCTGCTGGCACAGCCAGTTCTTAATATGGGTAAAATATTTAAATTCTAAATAATAGTATTATTGTGAACGCTCCTCTTCCTCCTTGAATCCTCCTTTACATGACATTGTTATTCGTATTAATGGGCCCAAACTTGCGAAACAATTGCCAAACAAACCAATCATTGCCCGCTAAAAACACTTATTTTATATGTACCTAATTCTTGATGCGTTAGGGAACCGAAAACAACATCTAACGCCTTGCATTGCACGGACGTGGCAAAACTTCGGCTCGTCGAGGGACATTACAAGAAGCCTTGAGAAACCCTTGTAGGGTTCTGGGCTTCTGAATGGAGCTTGACTGTTTGGAATTACCAACATAGAGTTAATATACTCGTATTATGGGGTGCAAACCTCAAATGTCTCCATCGAAAAAAGAAAGCAAATAAGATCACCTGTGGGTCTCTCCCTCGTTTTTGGTTATTAGACAAAGATAAGTATGGGTCTCTTATCTTCCCTCTTACATTATTAAATTGACACTCGCAGTCACAGGGCTGCTTTTGGCTCTGCTATTCAAATTATAATAACTCTGCAATTACGGCTCCTGCTTTGCGCCTTGCAAAAGTACGTAACTTGATCGTGGGTTCGGAAATAAGATTCTATAATAACATTCCGCAATCAATTTTAGCTTTGCCAGTTTAAACACACTGTTAAAAGGAGGCTGATACAGACAGCCTAATTGAGGGTTATATAAATGATAAGAATGCGTGGATATAGCTACTTCTCTACCCTATACAAGAGTAATGTTGAGAGCTAGTTGTTAGTTATAAAAATTATATTTTAAAAGAGCAACCGCCAAGTTTCTAGCTGGCTCTTCTCGGTAGGAACCAGTGGTAGAGTTGACGATTCAGAAGCACTTATAACCAGTTTACTTGAATACAGTTTACTGAAACTTTGCATTGTCGCCAGAATACGATTTAATCCGGGAAACAGCCGAATCAACTCACTCACCGTCTGATATTCTTCAAGGAATACTCCACCCGCTCCGGTATGCCCAGGTCGCTGATGATGTTGTTGTGACTCTTAATCTTCACCAGGGTGAGGGTTTTGTCCGTGAGGCACAGGTTGTACAAACCATGAATATTCTTGGACGCGCCCAAACCTTTTTTCTGGACGTTCACCTGCCATACGTGTTCTGGAGAAGAAATTAACAAACTTATATATTACTAGTAATATCCCGCGGTTTCACCCGCGTAATTTTTTTTTTTTTTTCAAATTATTACATTTATAAAACGGATCCCATTTTTTAAAATGTAATATAGCCAATGTTGCTCAGTAAAGATGCAGCTTACCAATGGTGAAAGAATTTTTGAAATCGGTCTACAAAACTTTACAAACATACATACAATTTTTCCTCTTTATAATATTAATATAGATGTGGACATGATATGAAGAGGGAGGAAAATCATGTGACTAAATGAGTGTTAAATATGAATGTAGATGGATTTTTGAATAGAAAGGCCTAAAAAGGGATGGATGGCCTGTGTGAAGTATGGCATGCATATAAAAGCTGTGGACATATAATGAGGGATGAAATCTAGTGGTCGCGGTTTTGGCGTAGAATCTTTTGATGATGCTTCGTTTAATTGCGAAACAATTGAGATTGTGGTAGTGAATGTGTGCGATGCTAGTATTGTGGTGTGGTGATGGGTGTCTGTAGTGCATGCGTTTTACGAATGCATGCATAAGGTATGAAAAAAGTTAGTTCAATCTACCTTTAACATTACATAGGTTTGTTTGTTTAATTTCTTTATTGTACAAAAGATTAAAAAAAAAAACATACATGACACGGAAATATATCTATACTTATAATAAATCTGTAGAGAGGTCAATTCTGTAACTGGAATATATTTCCAAAATAACTATCAGGGGGTGATTAGGGATCGATACTGATGCCAAAAATGCAATCAGTAAAAATTTTGTCTGTCTGTCTGTCTGTCTGTCTGTCTGTCTGTCTGTCTGTCTGTCTGTCTGTCTGTATAACCGTTATAGAAACAAAAACTACTCGACGGATTTTAACGAAACTCGGTACAATTATTTTTCATACTCCTGGGCTGGTTATAGTATACTTTTCATCACGCTACAATCAATAGGAGCAGAGCAGTGAAGGGAAATGTCGGGAAAACGGGAGAAGTTACTCCATTTTTTAAGCTTCCGTCGCGTGTGCAACCTTGATGGTTAAAGCTACACAGAAATCATGTATGACGGAAATGTTCTCCTTAAAATTATATAAAAAATATCCCACGACAGCATATGTCTATCTTTTATGGTTGACTCACAATAAGACGTGTAACTCCCGATAGCTTAGCAGTTCGAAGCTTTCTGGTTATATTTGTCTACTCCTACGTTTATATCACTCTCAGTCATCCCTAAATAAAAAAGTGTATAGTATTAACCATTGTATAAAAAAAGAATCATTGAAATCGGTATAGAAACACCAAAGTTATACATGAAATACGCTAATAATAAGCCATCGCGCGTGAATACTGAATCATGCTATAGGGATTATCACTACATAGTATAAAACAAAGTCACATTCTTTGTTTGTCCCTATGTCCCTATGACTGCCTAAATCTTTAAAACTACGCAACAGATTTTGATGCGGTTTTTTTAATAGATAGAGTGATTCAAGAGGAATGTATAATAACATTCAATATGGAGTAGAGAAATACTGTAATGTTTCTAATGTGATGTCGTAAATAATTACTTTTTTTTCTTTATAATTAATAATTACTTTGATGTTAGATATAGCAGGAAATCTTCTTGGTATAGGGAGAGGGGAATTGTTTTTCTTCAAATTTAACGCGTGTGGGCCACGGGCAGTAATGAATAAATTAAAACTACTGGATCGATTTTAATAATTTTTTTCACTGAGTGACATAGGCTATATATTTTATACCCGTGCGAAGCAGGGTAGGCCGCTAGTACAAAATAAAAATTGTACAAAGGCGGACTTATCCCAATAAGTGATCTCTTCCAGCCAACCTTTGAGCTCTGAAAGGACAAAATAACAATGCGATAGGCGGGGAATGCCACGAAAGGACAACAAAAAATAATGATAAAATATATATTACTTAAGACATATACTCGGTTAGTCAGCATTTTTAGTGAGTATCCTGCTCATAGTATTTTAGAACTCTAGCTTTAAAAGAGGTTTAGGTTTTTATTAACCGCGGGTTATGCTGATTATGATTAAGCCGTGTGGTTTATGGCTAAATAGAATATACCACTTTTTTAAAGCCTTTTTTTAGAATATACCACCCTCATTTGTTACTGGGGTTGTAGTAAAATACGACTAAGGCAAGTTGACGTAACGTAGGCGGCTGATCGTGGAGTACGTATCCAAATAATGTGACATGTTTATAACATATTGTGCCGACCCACTTAGAGTGGGATAAGGGCAGGAAGATAATGATTAGATGGTGACGACTATTGTTAAATACTTTCTATGTTAAATGAGGGCAGATTTGAGTTAATTTTAACAGAATCCTACCACTATCCTACTAATATTATAAATGTGAGTATGGATGTATGTTTGTTACTCTTTGACAGCGAATCCGCTGAACCAATATCGATTTAACATCGATTTAACCGGATTAGCATATAGGCTATAGAAATCCTGTTAATTCTACAGCTGATTGTGATTATGTGCAATTTAGATGACTCTTTATGTTTCTGCTTTTTACTATCACCGCCATCTGTTGCAGACGACAAAAAACGAAGGGTCTTCTCGCTTACTCCCCGAGTGGGGGGTAAACGGGGTGCGGGCCTCGAAGAAATCCTCACTGCCCGGGCATCTCCTCGCGGGCACTTAGGGACAGTACATGTTTCGGCCGTAGGTCAAGGTCAAGGTAGGTAACCTAAAGGTGTCGGTATTTGGGCCGTAAGCCCAGGTCACCTAGGTGACCTAACGGATGTCTTGTTCGGTGGGGAAGTCTGGGAATAGTAGCTTCCAGACCTCAAAGTCGTCTTCAGGTAAGTCTTGGTAAGTAAGTCTTATTTTCAGGTAAGCAAACGACGAAAAACACAGCTTACTTTAATAATCAGTACTATCGCTAGATGGCGTATTGTAGCTTACATCATTCCGAGGGTATTCCCCGTTTAAGGCAGAACACGCAATTTCCTCGAACTGCTAAGTACTAACACAACCTGCGTTCATTGTTTATAAAAATTATGCATTACTAAATACCTTGTTATATAATACCCAAGATAAAGTCACGCACTCAAAAGCAATGTTACCAAAACTGTTTTAACAGTAAAGTAAAGTAACGGCCTGTTACTATCCCACTGCTGGACATAGACTGGAGGGCCGGATTGGAGCTAATACCTACCACGCCGCTCCAATGCGGATTGGTAGGTTACACATATCCCTAGAATTCTCTAGAGATATGCAGGTTTCTTCACGATCTATTGCTTCACAGAAAAGCGTGAGCTAAATTGCAAGTATCAATTAGACTAAGTTTTAATAAAAAACACTCATTGGTGCTTGCCCGGGTTTCAAACCCATGGTCGTCCCTAGAAAGTCACACGGTCTTACTGCCGGGCTATCACAGCTTTTAACAGTAGATTAAAGATTAGATTGAACATTAAAGTTTCTTTTATTTATATTGTAAAAAATTACTGAGCAAGGTTCGGTCAACCAGTTACTAGCTATTTATTTACTACACAAACTTCTATGCTTGGGGTTTGAATCCGCAAACCGATGGCTATTTAACTCTAAGGCCTTTTTACCAGTTTGCGTAAGTGCGTCATGGAAAAAAAATACCGGCTTCTAGTGCCTACAACCATCGCTAGTCCAATAGCTATGGTTATGGTAGTTATACAATAGTTTATGGTTTGATCAGTTATTTGTTTAACAGATGATTCACTTTCTTTTCGTTCTCGGACAATGGCAGCCACTGAAAATCAGTGCTAGGGTTCTCGCCCTAGCTTAAAGCTGAGTGGTCTACCATTTTGTGACCTATTATATTTATTTATGTCTTCGTATCTTGTTGCTTACTTTAAATTCTTTGTATTTGTTTTTTTTCTTAAGTTTTATGTACGTTATGGTCACAAATAAAGGAATTTGAATTTGAATTTGAAATTCGAAGTACCAGGTTATTCTTTACAAAATCATCATCATCTTCCTGCTCTTATCCCACTCTAACTGGGGTCGGCACAACATGTTACAAACATCATATTTTGTCATATGATTTGGCTACGAATTTTACGACCGGCCGCCTGCCTGACGTCAACTTACCGTAATCGTATTTTACAACTCCTCAGTAAGAAAGAGGCTGGTGGTATTTTACTCAACCGGATACCACACGATGGGTCAACCTACCTCAATCCTTTTTAATTATACCTCGGTAAGAAATGAGGATGGTATATTCTCCTCAGCTGGATACCACACGGCGGGTCGACTTACCCTAGTCCCCTTTTACGAAACCTCGGTAAGAAATGAGGGTGGTATATTCTACTCAACCGGATACCACACGGCGGGTCGATATACATTAGTTCCCTTTTACGGCACCTCGGTAATAAATGAGGGTGGTATATGCTACTCAGCCGGATACCACACGGCTAAGTTAGCGTAAGTGCGTCATGGAAAAAAAAATACCGACTTCTAGTACCTACAACCATAGTTTGCGGTTTCCAAAGTTGTTTGTTTAACCGATGATTCATAATTCGAATCGTTCGAATCGGTATTCGTTATCTTGAGTGTATTTTTATTATCCGGTTTCCTAGTAAATCCATAGCACGGGCTTTTCCGATACACAGACATAGTTATTATACTACTGTATAAGCCTAAAAGGTGCCATATTACAATAAAAACAAATCAAAATATCTTTATTCAAATAAGCTCTTTCAAGCACTTCTGAATCGTCAAGTATTAATATGATTAATGAAGCTACAACTGGTTCGGAATGTTGCTCTTACCGAGAAGAACCAGAAAGAAACTCGGCGGTCAAACTTTATAACATTTTCAATTTTACATTATTAAACCGTAGTCCTGTATGAAGCTGAAAGGATTTTCAAATCCAGGCTTTTATATCATCCAAATAATATTCAATTTTGTAATATGCTTTACGTATAAGCATATCTCTTATACTTAATTTAAACCTTTCTGTAGATCTAGTATTGATTGCGGAATTTTATTTTTATAGCGAATACCAAGACCATCAAATGAGTTGCCAACTCCGCTGAGTCGAATCATCATTTTCCTGCCTTTATTTTTTTTTATTTTTATGACATACTGCCTAATTACAAATGAAATTCCGATGTTGATGAGGCGTACTATTCGATAAAAGGTTTTTATCATTTATCGGGTTACGAATACCTGGTGACCGCGCCTTGGTAATTTTTTTCAATAAAATTTAAAAAAAAAATATTATCTGCAATCGATCCTGGTATTCAGAATTCGAGACCGCCCGTTATCCAATTGAGCTATCATGACTTTACAATTGAAGGCGTAATTATCCTTTGCTTTCTCATAAAATTAAAGCATATTTTTAGTGCCTGAAAATAGGGGTAAAACGACATTTTTCTTAAAATAAAATATAACTAGATCGAACCCCCTCCCCCTCCATCAATATCCCCTACATGCTGAATTTCATTGGAGCTTGTGTCGGTATCATGATTCGGCTAGGTATTTTACGACCGCCCGCCTGCCTCACGTCAACTTACCTTAGTCGCCTTTTGCGACACCTCGGTAAGAAATAGGGTGATCTATTTTACTCAGCCGGATACCACAAGGCAATGCAGATCATATTTAAAAAAATGTTGAAGAAGTAGGTAAACTAATCTAAACTATTACCCAAATCTTTAATATTAAAATGAGTTAATCCTGTATGTATATATATATTTTCGGTATCTCGGAAACGGCTGCAACGATTTTCCTGAAATTCAGCATGTAGGGGTTTTGGGGGAGAAAAATCGATCTAGATAAGTTTTATTTAAAAAAAAATGTCGTTTTATCCCTGTTTTCGGGCTCAAATTTTTTTTTGAAATTTACGTTGAATACAATCACAATTTTTCGCTGTCAAACGTAAAGTCATGGTGGTTCATTTGAAGAACGGGCGGTCTAGAGAGGCGAAAATACCTAGGATCGAGCCCCACCTGCCCTATTTTTCTTTTCAATTTTTTTTTAATTTTTTTTACATCATTTTAAAAACTACCGATTAAGGCTCAGTCACCCAGTGATACTATCTATTAATTTACATACAATTTTCAAAATGTAAAGCACTTTTAACATAATTATTGGCACTATCATTATTAATTAAGAGTGATTAAAAACAAAACATTGTTTACCTAACACCTAAATGCCATAGTCAGGTCAATGACACTATTGCCTTGAGAACACTATATGTTTCCATCATCTAGTTTATTGATTCCTAATAACGACAGCACAGAGGAATATATATATTAACACCTTGTAATAGAACTCAAATTGCCTCAACAAATTACAATGCTTAGTTAAAATATGAAATGAATTGCACCACATTGTGTAATCTATTAAATATGTTTACGTAGAAAGTTCCTTGTTATTGTTTTCAGGTGTGCAATGCAAATATTAAATGTGAAAAGAGAGAAATTGACAACCTTTGGTTCTAATTTCATAATTTTCATTTAATGTATTTTCAATTAATTGTATTTATAGAAGAGATTGAATAATTTATAGAATTAGGTTTTACTTTGCTGAGATCCATAATACAAAAGTAATAATAGAATTATTTTGCTATAATCCACCATGATGAAGAGAGTTATGTCTAGCAGTGGACGTACATCCGACAACAAAGTAGAAGATTAGATCTGCCACTGAATTCAGATTCAAAATATTCTTTATTCACATAAACTTGCAAACAAGTGCTTATGAATTATCAACTCTACTGCTGGTTTGGAAAGCTGTTCCTACCGAGAAGAGCCAGCAAGAAAATTGGCAGTTGCTCTTTTTAAAACTATTATTCTTATTACTAGTTATAGTTAGTCAATACTGTCTTGTACAGGGGTCAAAGAGTAGCTATATCCACATATTCTTATCTTCTAAGTAATCCTCAACTGTACTATACTGTCTTACTATACTACTTATAAAGTGGCATTCTGTATCAGCCTCTTTTTAACAGTGTTTTTAATCTGCTGTAATGACAAAGCTAAAATTGATTGTGGAATTTTATTGTAGAATCTTATAGCCAAACCCACAAGTGATTGAGAAACTTTTGCAAGGCTTAAGTAGGAGCCGCAAGCTTATGTCGGTTCCTACTTTGTCTATTATATACATCACCTGTCATTTTATAATTCTTTATATTTTTATGTACAAAAATTTAATTGATTAAAATATATGAATGAAGTGTTAGCAAGGAAATGAATACTAAATTACACTAAATGAACATAATACAGAATCTCTGTAATTTGAACAAATATCTATAAATGATATTGTATACTCAGGTAACTATCAAGTTAATAATTTATAGAATTAGGCATTATTTCTATTTTACTTCATCGCAGATTATAGCAAAATAATTTTATTATAACTTTTGTATTATGGATCTCCGCAAAGTAACGCCTAATTCTATAAATTATTGTGATATCTATAATGCACCAACCACAAGGTCAGCAAAAATTTTTTATGAATTTCCTGTTCAAATTGTAACTATTAAGGAAAAATTTATCATCACTAAATGTGACTGTCTGTTTAAAGCTTGTAATGAATAATTTATATCTTAACAGCACATCTATAGTTTTTTTAATTTTATTTATTACTTGTGTAAAGACTTATTTTCGAGGATATGTTCAATAAATTAAAAATTTAATAGACATCTCTTATGAAATGTTTTTTTTTTCCTTATTTTACATTGCAAATATTCAGAAGAAATACAATTTCAATTGTATATTTTTCATTTGTAGAACATGAAATAAAATTGTTTTCTGACTATTTCTGTTAAGGTTTGTAAATCAAGCATATCTTTACATTAAATACTCTTAAAGTTAATTTTGCCAAAGTTAAATACTATTAATTTTGCCAAAGGTTTACTTTCCATGTCTAACTTATATAAATAACTGTCCAAACTAAAAATAGTAATAGCACTATAAATTATAGTAATCTAACATAGATTACTATAATTAAAAAAAAAAAAAAATCTATAAATTTTTAGAAATTTTTATAGCCTTGTTTATAAAAATGATTTGTAATAGGCAGATATATTTTTTGGAAAATTAACAAACATATGTGTTCAAATTTATTTTAAAAGTTTAGGCTTGATAGAATTGTCATATATTAAACAAAATATACAAGTATAATGTAAGAATAAATAAAACATTTATTATAATTTATATTACAAAAAAAAGTTCTGACAACAATTTTTAATTCATTGTAACCTGCTTAATTACTTATGCAATAATGTTTACCTATGACATAAAAAAAGTATATTATAGAGCTTGAAGGAAGAACATTCAATAATTAAAAAAAGGGGTAGCCAGAACAAAAATATATATTATTCATGAAAAATAAATTAGAGATTAGATATAAGTTGATAAATTTCAAACAGGATTTACAATGATTCATATTTCTAAGTAAATAAGATAAGCACTTACGTATGGGATGAAGCAATTCATCACTAGCATCATCAACACGGAACAGCTTGAGTATGGCTGTGAGCCAGCCATATAGTTCCACCTCATTGTCAGCAACGATACATAATTGCTCCTCCTTAGTGAACAGAGCGATCACATGCTTCTGCTTCAGATCCAACCTCCTGGTTATGTTGTAACAGCTCTTGAGGAGCAACACTCGGCGCGGATTGGCTCCTGAGCGAAACTTCTTTTCAGACTCGTAGTACTCAAGCCTGGCAGAGCTCTCCGGCGTCTCGGCGCGCAGCACGAAATATTTCTTTTTCATTGTCTTCAGCTTGAAGAGGTGGCCCTGGCGCACCACGGCACCGTCCGCACTCGCAGCCATATCAACCCGTCCGCATCAGCGTTGACACAAACACGACGGATAACCTTGAAGTTGTTTACGCACTGTGATGAAAGTCACTCGTATAACCGTCCGAACTAAAAATACGTACTATCTCTTTTCAATAGTGCGTAAATAGTAAAACGCTGGTCAACACGAACGGCGTAACTAATACGCACACGGTGCGACTCTGTAAGCGCCATATGAACGTCTGTAATAAAACAGCGCGTACCGCCGAGATAACGGACAACTTCGCAGCAATGCGGATTGCGGTGCAAATATCAAAATACAACAACAAACTGTTTCCAATCCATAATTTTGTACGCTCGCTGTTACACTCGGTCATTCACAGATACACGAGTTTAGAAAGAGATAAAATCATTCATAGTAAACGTAATTCGCACGCCCTTCCGTAGGAACGCAGAGCATGGGAGTCACGCCGTGGTCATGCCTTCGTGCGACATCAAAACAATCAATTTTACGCGCTATACCGCACTGTTGCAAAACCGTGCAATTTTACGAAATGAAAGAGTCTAATTACACCAAATTGTTTGTGTGTTATGCACTTGATTTATAAAACTCCTGTATTTGCGCGTCGTTTTTTATTGGTTCTTCGCTATTGCGTGTCATTTATTCGAACGACGATTACGAGAAAAATATTAAATAGTGCCGTATAACTCGGATACATTCATAACAATAACGCTACAAATATATTTCGGAACGAATAATGATATTTTAGAATACGTATTTAAATTACAATAAACAAGTAAATTTAATAATAAGACTTATCTTTTTATTAAGGATAAAAGATAAGATTTTTAAGATAATAAGATTATCTTAAAAAAACTACTTTCAATTAAAAAGAAAGAATGTAAGTATGCCATTGTACCCTTATAAAATAATATATGTTTTTTGAATTTGAACTATCGTGGGTGGTATTCACAATTAAATGTATAGAACCGGCTATACTGACGTCTTATTTTAACGGGAATAGCCCGACTAGTTTCTAGCAAAGAAATAGTAGATAAAATAAGACGTAAGTATAAGTAAATTAATTAATATATGTAATGACGATAAGACTAATTAGTCAGTTTTAAAATAACAGTATTAAAAAGTATATTTTACTTATAACACCTGGGTTGCAACAGAACTGCTACCGTTCTATATCAGTAAGTATACCACAAAATTAATTAGGTAAACTTATATTGGATAGAAGTGTTATCGACAAAAAAAATAGATTTTTTCAAATCTGATGAGTATAGTAGAGTAGATAGGTAATGAACTGTATGAAAGTAGGTGTAGGAAGCGGAAAGGTTCAAAGTAGCAAAATCTGTCTACTTTCAATGAGCAGCTTTCACTCTAGTTCGCATCACCCTAAGCGAATCTCCAAGCCTTAGAGATGCATTTCCTGCATTGATGCCCACTATAATGCGAGTGGCGCGTGAGGCCATTGAAATTAAAAAGTATAATACATTAAACAGAGAAGAGTGCTTCAGATTGTCAACGGCTTGGGATATGGTGATTAATAAATACTACTCGCAAAAGAAATCGTTGCAAACCATATAGTTTATATATAGACGAGATATCCCATGCAGATAATATTAGTGTGGTGTGCAAGAGACCTTATGCGGATTGTGTGGTTCAAGGATAGTTGATAAAAATAATGTAAACTGTAGTATTCGGGAAGACGCCACGACGCTGCCATTACTTCTTGACCAAGGGGGATGCAACTCTCCCGAAACGTCGAACCTTACGCAGAGTTGACACGATTTGATCGCGATGTGATCCGCATGTTGATATAATAAATAATAAATATGAATCGCGAAAGTTTTAAATCTACTAGAAATTAAAAATATTTTAGATTCTAGCATCAGTGGATATTTTATTTAGTAAAATCGTAATAAGAAAATAAAGATATTTACAAAAAGATTTGCTTGCATAATTTGCAAACGTATTGTAACATTTTTAGATGTATTGTAAATTTGTTTTAAGTTCAAGTATCCGATTTAAGTTTAAAATTTTGTACAGGCAACACAATCAAAATGTCCGTCCTCTTTTGTGGCCGTCATTCATTCATTCATTTACTTGCTAAAAAAGGTGGAGAGAACAGAAACGGGAAATGTTGGCAAATTACTGCTGATAAATACGTGTAATATATGTTTTCGTCTATAAATTTAGCTAATCTTTGTGCAAAATTGTGTGGTTTGCTGATTAGAGTATATTGGCACGGTTAATATCGTATATGTTTACATTGTGAAATGTGCAATAGTTCTTTAACCGTGAAAAGCGTATTCGTAGCGAAAGGAGACTTTTTTGTTGCGATTTCGGTGTTTTGAGTGTTCGGTGATGGTATTTATGGACCGTATCGGTGTACAGTTATGCGATATTCGCGGCTGGCGGAGAGATTTTTAGTGTGTTGTCGCGTAAAGTTTTTCATTCGTCGTGTGTAAACACCAAAGTTGCAACAGTAACAACATTTGCGGTTTAAGAGTTTTGCAACCATCATTAGAGCGTGAAAACCGTGTCAAGCTAGCACCCTAGGAGATTTTGATTCTCTGATAATAACATTAGTGTTAGCAATATTCTTATTAGATAATATTTCTGATTATAGGTGACACAATGGATGCTAGTTCGTAATTCCGAAGGTAATGCTTATTTTATCTAGTTTTATTATGCACTTGTTTTACAATTGTGTTAAATAGATAGTTTAATTGCAGATTTATTATGGCCTCAGGCACATCTTCTTTGGAAAGCAATGGGAGTAATGGTAAATATGTTTGTTGTTTTTATTGACTGTTTATAAATGCTTTTTAAATATAGAACCTCAAGTTATTAGATGAATTAAATATTTTATGAGATAAGGCACTTTATATTTCTTAAGTTTTATGAATCTTTACATCCATTTTTATTAGAAATTTAAAAAATCGGTACTGCTATTCTAATCCTTGGAAATTGCAAAAATAGCAGACTTTAGTGACTAAAGGGATAATTACAGCTCATTAAGCACATAATAGCTATTAAAGGAATATGTTAGGAATACAAAACAGTTGGACAAGTGTAGTGAAATTAAGTTTGCTTTGTTTACTAAGCATTGTTTCATTTAATTCCCATTATGAAGTTATAATTATGTCTTTCATTCTCATTTTTCCAGCATTTCGTTAAATTATTGTAAAAAATGTGAGACAATCATAAATTATGCTGAGTGTATTACAAATCTAAAGCATCCTTGGTCTCATTTCGTTTAAGAGTCTGTATAACTTTATTTGTATATACACCTTATTGCACACCACAAAGAAAAAAAAAAAAAAGCAATAAAATCATAACTTGTAATGTACCAAAGGCAGTCTTATTGCTTAGTAGTGATCTCTTCCGAACTACCTTAGGGTTAAGGAGAACTGTAGGTAATGATTATTTGGTTGGTGTACTATTCCATAGTTAAATACATACTAATAATACATACGAATACAAAGGCAAAAAATTTACATATTATAAAAAATTTAAAAGAATATATGAGGGGATTAGAATCAAAAATAGGTAAATCCTAAAATCATCATCCTCCTGCCTTTATCCCACTCTAAGTGGGGTAGGCACAACATGTCATAAACATGCTGTCACATGATTTGGCTGCGTTTTTACGACCGGCTGCCTGTCAGACATCATCTTACCTTAGTCGTATTTTACGACACCTCGGTAAGAAAGATGGTTGTCTATTTTACTAAACTGGATACCACACGGTGGGTCAACTTACCTTAGTCGCCTTTTACGACACTTCGGTAAGAAATGAGGTTGGTCAATTCTACTCAGCCGAATACCACACGGCGGCTCGACTTACCTTAGTCGCTTTTTACGACACCTTAGTAAGAAATGAGGGTGGTACTATTCTATTCAGTGGCGTATGATACCACATGGCGTAGCTAAATCCTTCAGTCACAATTAAATTTAGCTAATTTTAAATATTTGTATTACAGTTTGGTTACTTATCTTTCTCACTATGCTCAGTATTGGGATAGTAAAAGGCACTATGCTCAGTAGTGGGATAGTTAAAGGCACTATGCTTAGTAGTGGGATCTTCTTCTTCTTCTGGGAGTAGGCTTTGCAGGGCCATAGGGCCCAGTATCACTTTGACCATTACTGATCTATTGTGATCGCCACTGACTACAGTTTGCTACCAATGCAGGTGATCTCCAGAAATTCCAGGATCTTTTTGGCAGTGAGATTTTTTACCTCTTTCGGGCGTAGACTACGCGACCCTAGGAGAGAGTATCGAATGTAGTGTGAATGTAGTAGTGGGATAGAAAAAAGGCAGTTTACTGTACTTTGAATTTAATATATAAAATCTCTCTATTACAGAGTCAATATCACACAGTTATGTAAGCAGTGAGCGCCATACCACCACCCAGTTGCCCATCGAATATGAGGTGCTATCATCGTCCCAGTGCTACGACAAGGCCAACTATGCCAGCCACACGCATGCCATGAGCGCGCCCTACGAGCTGGGCCAGTATGACGTCATCAACAAGCAGGCCAACGAGGGCCTCAAGCAGCAGTGCGAGAAAGCCCTGCACGATCTGAACCAGTTGAGGAGGCAGCACACGGAAACTTCTAGGAGGTGCGAGCATGTTATGAAGGTTAGTGTTGTTTGTTTGTTTGTTTTTAAATAATTTATATAGAATTAGGCGTTACTTTGCGGAGATCCATAATACAAAAGTAAATTTTATTATTACTTTTGTTTTGTTTATATTTGTTTGTTTGTTTGTTTGTTTGGAATCTTTATTGCACAAATTTAAAATTAAACTATTTATTTATTGATGTTTGCCTTGTGGTACCAGGCTGAATAGAATAGTACCACCCTCATTTCTTACTGAGGTGTCGTAAAAGGCGACTAAGGTAAGAAGACCAGCCGTGTGGTATCCGGCTAAGTAGAATAGACCACCCTCATTTCTTACCGAGGTGTCATAAAAGGCGACTAAGGTAAGTTGACCCACCGTGTGGTATCCAGTTTAGTAGAATAGACCACCCTTCTTACCGATAATTCATAGTTATAAGTATTATGTTGAAAAAAGCAACCGCCGAGTTTCTTGCTGGCTCTTCTCGGTAGGAACAGCTTTCCGAATCAGCAGTTAGAGTTGACGATTCAAAAGCACTTGTTTACAAGTTTATTTGGATAAAGAATATTTTGAGTTGAGTTTGAGTTGAGTTGAACACGAGGAAATGGGTGGAATAGTCCAGAATAGGAGCTGACCACCTGTCTTACAACGGTCTTATAAGATGACATGGTAAAGCGCCATCTATTATCAACGAACGAAGTTGCGGGTAAAAGCTAGTATTGAAATGCATTATCTTTTGTTGTTTAATGCACCACGAACCAGATCTATACAGAGTAATGCAAAGCTCGGTCCATTCAACTGATATTCACGTTTCAGAAAATGTGCCTCGCGAAAAGCGGACTTGACCCGTTGGCCTATATTTTATTCAGTACGTTAGTTGTTAAAAAGCTCCGTTAAAAAGCTGCTTATTCTTTTTGCATGGCTAATGTAAATGAGGTTTTTATACAGCTTTGAAGTAAACATTTTGCTTATATTATATTCATCAAATAAATAATTCCCATGATTTTTCAAATCATTATTATGTCATATCAAATTATTGATAAACTAAGGTAACAAAAGCTGTGCTTCATACAATTAATGTAATATTAACCCTTTACAAATTTTGCTATCAAGAATTGTTTTATATTGTCAACTTTTTAACACATTACTATTTTGGAGGAGACTTTTAGGTGGCATGGAAGCTGGATCATATCTTCTTCCTACTTCTTCTATGAAAGCTCCTAAAGCAGAAGTTTATTTGATAGGGAAATTTAGGGCACTGGCGCGTTTTGGTGCGGATTTTTGGTAAGACACTGTATGTATCCTGTTCTGTGATTTAAAGAAATTTTCCGATAATCTTTAGTTTTACTTAGCGGATGTTCTTATAAAGTTTTTAGATTGTAAAGATCGGAGTAATTTTTTTAACTGCCAATTTCTGTTTCATGTGGAATTCGAAACCAAACTGAGCAACAGCAACTAGTTTAAAATAAAAATACTGAGTCAAAATTAATAAATAATATACCATTGAAGTCGGCATGATAAATAGGGTGGCATCAAGCCTAAATCCATCATAGTCTATGACGCTATAAGCCAAAAAGTAATAATAAAATTATTTTGCTATAATCCGCGAAGAAGTAAAATAGAAAATATATATAATGCTAAATGTAGAGTGGACAATCGGTTATCATACCTGATACATGCAGTATTCGTATAAACACATGCACAAACCTCCACCACCGCCACCACAATACACAAGCACTATATACGTTCACTATCACAAACTCAACAATCGTTTCGCCCCGCAACCGAAGCATCATCAGGAGATAGAAAATCGCAAAGCTATACGCTATAAGCCGGTAAAACTAACAACATACCGGTTGCCAACATTCTCCTACACTTACCCCACTCAAGTGGAGTCGGGACAACATGTTTTAGAACATGAAATGGGTGTAGACCACCCTTCTACTCAGCTGGATATCCCACGGCCGTTCAACTTACGTTAAACGGCTTTTACGACACCTCGGTAAGAAATGAGGGTGGTCTATTCTACTCAGCCGGATAGCCCACGGCCGTTCAACTTATGTTAAACGCCTTTTACGACACCTCGGAAAGAAATGAGGGTGGTCTATTCTACTCACCCGGATACCACATGGTAACCAGTAGTTAGTAATTCAAACATTTCAATTCTTTAATATATATCCTCCTGCCCTTATCCAACTCTAAGTGGGTTCGGCACAACATGTTATAAACATGTTGTAACATGATTTGGCTGCGTTTTTACGACCGGCCGCCTGTCTGACGTCAACTTACCTTACGTATTTTACGACACCTCGGTAGGAAATGAGGGTGGTCTATTCTACTTAACCGAATACCACACGGCTGGTCGACTTACCTTAATCGCCTTTTACGACACCTCGGTAAGAAAAGAGGGTGGCACCATTCTATTCAGCCGGATACCACACGGCGTTTATAATATTAGTATAGATTGATTGTTTTTGCTCAAATCAAATCATATTTATTGTGAATACAGTACAAAAATAATAAGATTTTGGTCGTGAAGTCTATCTCCTGATGCTGCTTCGGTTGCGGGGCGAAACGATTGCTGAGTTTGTGATAGTGAACGTATGTAGTGCTTGTGTATCGTGGTGGCGGTGGTGGAGGTTTGTGCATGTGTTTTTACGAATCCTGCATGTATCAGGTATGATAACCGATTGTCCACTCTACATTTAGCATTATATATATATTCTATTTTACTTCATCGCGGATTATAGCAAAATAATTTTATTATTACTTTAATATATTTCCCGTTTATCCACCGCAAGCTATACGTTTTAAGGAGTTGGAGTATTTCCGCGGGCAGCACCGGGCAGCTATGAACCAGCTCGAAGTGTCGGCGCAGGAGGCGAGCAGCCTCCGCGGGAAATATGGCGACCTGTTGAACGATAACCAACGGTGAGCATACAATTATTAATTGCAGAATAAATGTTTTTTTGTGTTAAAAAAGTCGACTAAGGTAAGTTGACCCACCGTGTGTTATACGGTTAAGTAGAATAGACCACCCTCTTTTACCGAGGGGTCGTAAATACGACTAAGGTAAGTTAATAAATAAAATAAATAATATTCACCAGTTTTCTGTCTATCATAACACAAGTATTAAGTTACTTACTTTGGGAACAGTAGGCAATGTGTGAAAGTTTTCAAAAACCTGTGTTTTGTGACCATAACTATTTACAAAGTGTACATAGTATCCAGAATTGAGTCCAGATACAGTAAAGTAAGTAAGTAAAGTAAGGTAAGTGGTTGACCCTTTTCTGGCCATAAAGTTTAAACATGTTGCAGACTCGAGCGCGAAGTACAGCACTTGCAGCAGAACAGCACAGCAGACGGATCGGACGCCTTGGTACATACCCTCAGGAAATACGAGGCTCTCAAGGAAGAGTTCGATTGTTTCCAAAAGAGGTATGGAAAGTAAAATATTTTAATGTATAGACACCGGCTATACTCGCGTGTTATTTTATCCGATGAGCCCGACTAGTTTCAAGCCCATACGGGGCTGTTATTCATGAGCTCTTTACGCGGCGTTATCGCGGCCGGAACTGAGGCAGTTAGTCCGGCTCATCCGATAAAATAGCACGTGAGTATAGCTGGTTTCTATACATTAATTATGAATTCCACTCATCATCATCATCATCATGGTGGCCTTTTATCAGTCCACTCCTGGACGTAGGCCTCTTCCCTCTCTTTCCATTCCCGGCGGTTTTGTGCCCTTTTAATCCAGTCACTGAATAATTCCACTCACGATAGTTTAAATTAAAATATTTTTATAAAGAACTAGCCATCGCCAACGGCTCCGCCCGCGTGGAAAGATTAAAACCGTAACGGTGTAAAATACGACTAAGGTAAGTTGGCGACAGGCAGGCGGTCGTAAAATAACTTGCCAAAACATATAACAACATGTTTATAACATGTTGTGCCGACCCACTTAGAGTGGAATAAGGTCAGCAGAATGATTTATAATTATTATTTTTACAATTGTGGCAATATCAATAAACATATGAGTCTCGCGATAAAATCCAGTTACCTTTATTATAATGTACTAGCAATGGCAGGAAAGATTAAAACCGTAATATAGCATAAGAAAAAATTAAAGTGGGTCAACCTTAAAAGCTAGAAATATGCTGTCGCGGACATTTAATTTAAAGAGGGGAACAGTTTTGTAATACATGATTTGAATAACTTTCACCGTTTACTCAGTTTACGCAAGGAAAGATTTACATTAGTACTCAAATAATTTTTCAAATCGGTCCAGTAGTTCCTGAAATTAGCGCGTTCAAACAATCAAACAAACACACTCTTCAGCTTTATATATTAGTATAGATGCATATAGAAAAAGAAAAAGTTAAAAAAAACCAACATATACAAAGGCTGACTTATCCCTAAAAGGGAACTCTTCTAGTCAACGTTTGAGTAACAGAAGGAAAAGGATAAGAATTGAAATACTGGTGAAATATAGAGAAAGAGAAAAGAAAAATTAGTATAAAGTAATTAAAAGTTAGTTTAGTTAAAAGTAAAGAAAGTAGGTTTCTTCGGGGGGAGAGAAATACAGGAAATATATTGTCACGTACGTTATATTATATATTGACTGACGTTATATTGACTGGCCCGTTGGAGCAGTGGGTAGTGACCCTGCCTTCAGCTCCGCGGGTCGCGGGTTCGATTCCCGCCGAGGGCCAACATTTTCTATAAATGAATTTGTAGGTCTTTGAGCCTGGGTGTATATTTGTATTTAAGCATGTATTTAAAAAATATATAAGTATATATTCACCAGTTGTCTGTCAACCATAACACAAGTATTAAGTTACTTACTTTGGGGACGGACGACCGTGTGTGTAAGTGTCCCATATATTTATTATTATTATTATTGATTATTATATTTCCTATATGCCTATTTCGCATAACATTTTTATTTATCCATAGCTCACATACTAGTTAAATAAAACTATACAACATGTGAGCTATGGTTTTGTTTGTGATTTATTTGTGACTTTACGCTGCAGTCTGTATTTACTATTATGTATTCTTACAGGTATGACGACTTAATAGAGAATCACAACGCTACTCTGGAAAAACTACGAATAGTCCAAGAGGAGAACAGCAGGTTGAAGACACAGTGTCACGAGCTGACTCAGGAGGGGAACGTTGTGGTGAGCGTTTCAAAATATATGTATCTATTGGAATTCAAACGCCGTGTCGCATCCGGCTGAGTAGAATAGACCACTCTCATTTCTTATCGAGGTGTCATAAAATGTCTAAGGTAAGTTGACGTCAGGAAGGCGGCCGTTCATAAAATATCGGTGGGGTAGGCACAACATGTTATAAACACGTTATCACATGATTTGGCTACGTATTTTACGACTGACCTGAACTTACCTTAGACATATTTAACGACATCTCGGTAAGTAATAGTCTATATACTCAACCGGATACCACACAACGGGTCGACTACCTTAGTCGCCTTTTATGGCACCTCGGTAAGAAATGAGGGTGGTCTACTCAGCCGAATACCATACATCTTTCGTCTGTTTCGTGATAATGTTCACAAATTCGACTAGCCCGTTGGCGCAGTGGGTAGTGACCCTGCCTTCGACTCCGCGAATCGCGGGTTCGATGCCAACATTTTCTATAAATGAATTTGTTGGTCTTCGAGCCTGGGTGTATATTTGTATTTAAGTATGTATTTAAGTAATATATAAGTATATATTCACCAGTTGTCTGTCATCCATAACACAAGTATTTAATTACTTATTTTGGGGACGGACGACCTTGTGTGTAAGTTTACCATATATTTAATATTAAATTAAATGTGTAAGTAAGAAAATTGAATTTGTATTTAATTATAGATACGCGAACGCAACGCCCTGAAGCAGCAAGTGGCGAGCCTGGTCCGGCAGTGGGAGGGCGGCGGCGGGCGCGAGCGGGAGCGCGCCGACATCAAGCGGCTCACGGACGAGCGGAACGCCGCCATGGCCGAGTACACGCTCATCATGAGCGAGAGGTGAGTGCGGGGCACCAGGGGGGAAGGGGGGGGGGGGTGTGTGGGGTAAAGGGGGCTAGTGGGGGTTAGTGGGGGGGAGGGGAGTAGTCCAGAGCTGGAATGGTACTGGAATAATGTGAACCGGGCATGAATAATGTGAACCGGGCATAAAGCCGGAGGAAACACCGATGCATATCCTATGTGACTGTCCAACGTTGATTTATAATCGACACCCCAGTATAGATCCTAGATTGGCATTATTAACCCAAAAGTGAAAAATGTCTCAACACTTTCCTAGGGTCGTTCACTATCACAAACTCAACAATCGTTTCGCCCCGCAACCGAGGCATCATCAGGAGATAGACTCCTTTCAACCTTTGAGTAACAGAAAAACACCAAGTTCTGTCCAATACTTGCACTTCATGTACTGAATGTATGTAGATACTGTCAGGAACACGTTGGTGAAGTCTCAAAGGGCGTATTACAGGGACACCGTGCACAAGGAGATGGAGAAGCTCTCCGACGACCTCCAGGCGGCCCTTAAGAGGGTCGCCGCTCTGGAGTCCGCGCTGCAGGCGTCGCGGGAGGAGCAAAGGGCCACTGCCTTGCAGGTAAGATAATCTGTAGGCTCGATTCTCTTTTTTTTTGACAATTACACGGTCGTTTGTCCCCAAAGTAAGCTACTTAATACTTGTACAATGAGTGACAGACATCTGGTAATTATATAAGATAAGGGCACTAGTATTTTTTTTTATCGATTATTATTTAAAATTTCATACAAAACGGTCAACTACATGGTCAATTACTAGTGCCTTACATACTGTTATACTTTATACTGTTATACCTTACCTTACATACTGTTGGAGAAGGTTCAGAAGCGAGTATTAATGAGAAACTAAAATTCAACTTGTATATCCGCGCTCGAAATTGGTACAATATCCCAAAGCAAACGCCACATCACACATGATGGCTTGATTTTTCCCGTTGCTACCGAAACCTCCATTTATTGTTGCACGCCGAGCACGCCATCGGCTGTAGTCGTAGGACGCTCGGTGACAGGGAACTCTATAATTGCTTTCTGGCAACTTCGTTCGTTATCCATCAGCTGCACTCGTAATACGCCTGATAGCAGCGACCTCTTGTAATATCCGGTCATATTACATATATAATTTAAAAAATATAATTAAATACAGAAATGCACCCAGACCCGAATAATATTACAAATTGTTTTTGAAAATATGGGCTTTCTCGGCGGGAATCGCTATGATACCGTGAGTTGAAGGTAGGTTTCATGCCAACAAGTTCACGAAATATTAAATAAGTAAGATTTTAATTTGTCTCAAGTAAGACTAAGTAAGCTGCGTAAGGGGAGGAGGTAGGTTATTCCGAAGGTTACAATCAAATAGAACTATTGTTTTATAGTGAAGTTTGAGTTGGCCACAGACAAATTATTCCAGGCAGAGAGCTTGCGTCGGGAGATAGAGTCCGCTCTGGTCGACAGGGACCGAGCTATCAAGGAGTGCACCGATCTGAAGACACCACAGAACACCTCCACTCTGGTCAAGTCACGGTGAGATCCATTGAATCCTCTTGAAGTTGAAGCTTATTTATAACAATGTTATAATCCCAAAGCTGTTCTGTCTTTTAAGCTAAGCTGAAGCAATGCTCATGAAATTTGGTACGACTGAAGCTTATATACTAGCACTTTTTTCCTTTTTTTTCCTCATCATCTTTATTATCATCTTCCTGCCCTTGTCCCACTCTAAGTGGGGTTGGCACAACATGTTATAAACATATTGTCACATGATTTGGCTTCGTGTTTTACGACCGGCCGCCTGCCTGACATCAACTTACCATAGTCATATTTTACGACACCTCAGTAAGGAAGAGGGTGGTCTATTTTACTCAACCAGATACTACACGGCGGGTCGACTTACCTTAGTCGCCTTTTACGACACCTCGATAAGAAATGAGGGTGGTACTATTCTATTCCGCCGGATACCACACGGCGTTTTCCTTTTATTGAATTAGGCGTTACTTTGCGGTGGTCCATAATACAAAAGTAATGAGAATATTATTTTGCTATAATCCGCTATAAAAGAAAATATATGTAACACTAAATATAGACTGTACTATTCGTTCTCATACCTGATACATGCAGAATTTGTAAAAATTCTTGCACTATGCGACACCTATAACACAACAATACACAAGCACTGGACACATTCACCACCACAATCTCAACAATTGTTTCGCCCCGTCACCAAAGCATCGTCAGGAGATAGACTCCACGACTAAATCGCAAAGCGAAGCTTTACCCAAACAAGCAGAGTTATATAGTAACGAGTTAAACCCCCCACCATTTAGTTGACTTTGAACACGTGTAGCAAACTGGAACTCGTATTTCTTTAGTTTAGTTAAGTTTATGTTATGTTTTTTCCCCAGTCAAGATAATTCTGCATATCACCACTTGGGACTGTCGAGTGGGGTTGGTAATGATGGGTTTCTGAACGGGCAGCATTCGAACGACCCCGCCATGGATAAGCTGCAAGGTAACCATGGCTACTAATTTGTTGTTTTTGGAGTAAAACTTACGCACGCTAGACTTGGAGAATGCTGGGGGAATGGAAGTTGAGTTAATGAAGATAAAAAGAGAGAGAGAGAGAGTTATGTACTGTAGGGCCAAAAGAGAAAGGTCCGAGCATTTTCACAGAGAAAGGTGCATATTCTTTTTCTCTTATACCCAGATACGTTTCTATTGTCTATATCACACTGTAGGAGCAAGGGAGAGCAGTACGCGCACATTTTCTTTCTCTCTTCCTCTCATAGCCAATGCATGAAATATATCGCACGCTTATTATTAAAGTCACGTCGCCCTAAGCCGTGGTCCGACCTCATCCTTAGGTTTACGTTCCTCGACGATAGTAGAACTTATGCGCTCTACTCACCGCATTTTGCAACTTCGACGATGCTTGTGCGCTCGCCCGCCCCGCCCGGTGACGCTGTATAAGCCGTTAGGGCTAACAGCATACAGTTAATTCGAAAAAAAAATAGTATTAACATGATCTAATGCAATTATACTGCGTCCATCATATTATCAGTCTTTTGACAGCTCACGCTCATTAAGTTTTGTATTGCTTACGTACAAATATCATACAAATAATATTTGTACTTTATGGATGGGTACCGCCCACTTAGTGATGTCACACGTAATGGTTTCTACGATTATGCCACAGATTAAAAATAATCGGTAGAAATCGATGTTACGAGTATTAAAAGACATTTAATAACATTATATAAAGTTTTACTTTCTTCTTAGTTAATACATGAATACAAATAAAACAATCAGGATATTTTAATTTATTTTATTAGCACGAGTCGTCGGAATGATAATCAACACTAGACTCCTCCGATGAGGAGTCTTCAGTAGCAGTTATTATTAGCTCTTGTGTAGATAATATATTATCAAACGCAATATCACGTTCCCAATCAGAGAATATTACTCTTTTAGTTCTTTCCACCACACTTGCCCAGTTCTCGGCCGTTACGTGGGTGCAAGCATTTTTTAGCAATTGCAACATTTTATTCGCTGTGAATGGGGGGCTTGTATTGCATCTCGCAGCATGCCCTTTTACTTGTGCCCATATAAGTTCTATTGCGTTGTACTGGCAGTGGTATGGAGGAATCCGAAGAACAGTATGGCCATATTCTGCTGCCATTTCATTGATTACATAGCGTTTTGCTCTCTTTTTGGTTTTTAATATTTTTATTAATTCAACTTTTAACATTGAGTCGTCCACATTTTCTCCATTGTCCCGAAGCCAATTAATTATTTCATGCTTTTTATTAGCCTGTGTTGGCATTTTGTCAATTTGACGGGAGTGGTAGGGCGCATTATCAATAAAAATTATTGATGGTTCTTCCAATGAAATGAGCATTTTTTTGAACCACTCTTCATACACATTTGCATTCATCTCTTCGTGGTAGTCATTTGATTTCTTCGATTTAAATGCCAACAGTGCGTCTTGTACAAATCCTTTTGCTGTACCTGCATGGCAAATGATTAGGCGCTCACCTTTTCCCATTGGTACTGAGGAAGTGGAATCAGCAGTATCATCAGTCCAGAAACGAGATAGTGTGTGGTTAGCGTTGAGCCATGTTTCATCCGTGAAAACAATATTTGGTACAATCTTGTATTTTCTTTGCCTCTCTTAAAAAATCACAACGTGCTATAGCTATATCTGTGCGTTCCATTAATAATTTTCTTTTATTTAACTTTTTATATGAAAAGCCAATTGTGTTCAAAACTTTGACCAAAGAAGATTTTTCACCATGAAATAGACCACTTCTTTTCAAAGAAACAATAAGTTTTCTCAAAGTTGGAATTTCTTTTCTCAAGTAGTAATCTAGTTTACGTAGGTTATCATTAATCGAATTACTTAGGTACGTAATTCGATTAATGATAGTAGGTACTATAATCGGAATGGTATCGCATACGAGAATCTTTAGGACATCACTATCGTCAATCTGTCAAAAGATGGTTAATATAATGGACAGTGTATAAGTTGTTTTGCGGCAAACTGCAATAAAGCGTAGCGCGTAAGCAACTTGTGTGTTTAAAGAGACATCAAGAATACTAGCTTTTTTTTATAAAGCTTTAAGTTCGTACCGTGGTGTCATAGATGGCGTTGAAATAAGGATTATAATGTTTATAACTCAATTATGATTATTTTTGAATTTTGTTACCATAATACTAAGCTTGCAATATATACTTATATAGACATGGATCTAAGGAAGTTTTCTCCAGTCGTTTTTTTTAAATTAATATTCTAGGTTTAGTGGGCTTGGTAGTGGACGCGGTGGACAAAGAGCGAGTGGACAACCTGGAGCAGGCCAATCAAGAGATCGAGCGCCTCCGCAAGCAGGCCGACCGGCTCCAGGCCGAGCTCAACGACGCGCAGCGGGAAGCTGAGGTAGGCCACTGAGAGAAAGAGAATTAGAGAGACGAGAGAAGTTTCTGTCTACAGAAACCAGAGTTTTCCCGAAATTTCTACTCTTTGAACACTTTCAAAATTTAGCTCGTTCCTGTGTACCCCCCACTAGCTATATGTCCAAAAGCTCGACCTAAAATTGTATTACCAATTTTAAATCTCATTTATTTCTATAATAAAATTCCGCAATCAATTTCAGCACTGCCATTACAGCAGTTTAAAAACACTGTTAAAAAGAGGCCGATACAGAAAGCCTACTATACTCTTGAAGATTATTTAGAAGATAAGAATATGTGGATATAGCTCTCTTTGAACCTGTACAAGACAGTAACGACTTAATGTAAATAATATTAAGAATTATATTTTTTAAAAGAGCAACCGCCGAGTTTCTTGCTGGCTCTTCTCGGTAGGAACAGCTTTCCGAACCAGCAGTAGAGTTGACGATTCAAAAGCACTAGTTTACAAGTTTATTTGAATAAAGAATATTTTGAATTTGAATTTGTCACACCAACATAGACCCCCGTTGAGTTTCCCGTGGAACCCTGGGGTTCCACCTGGACCAATTTGAGAACTAAGGGAAACTAAGGTCCCATAAGTCCCAAGTAAGCTTATAAGCAATTTTGTATCATCATATATGAAATAATTTTTTACCGATTTGGAATAATGCTCCTACTGAGAAAACTCAGCTAGAAATTCAGCGGTTGCTTTTTCCAATATAATTTAATAATATATATATAATAATTTCTTACTAATGCCATTTGTCTATTTGTAGTCTGTCTGTGACACTTCTTTAAGCCGCATTGGAGCGATTTGCCTTAATGTTTCAAAGATAGTTGTTTTGCTATTATTATATTAGTACCGATATACTTATAGATTAGTTAGAAGGTCGAATTTTAAAGGTTTAAGTTTGGTGTTGCCAGTTAAAGGTTGTATTTCATTCTTAATGCAAGATTAGAGAATTAATCGTAATCGTATCTTGTTCTGGAAATTTCTGGATGATTCCAAAGTTTTCTATGCTGTTAATTTTTCACTAAATTTGTATTTGCAGGTCTCTAAACGTAGGAGAGACTGGGCCTTCTCGGAACGAGATAAGCTATTGCAAGAGCGGGAGAGCGTGAAGGCGCTCTGCAATAGACTGAGAAAGGTAATCATTTGGATGTTGTTTTTGTGATAGAATATTGTTACGAACGTACAAAAATAATTGTCAAGAGTTTATATATTTAGGCAGTGGTGTAGCTAGGGGGTGGCGAGAGGGGCGGTCGCCCCAGGGCACCACAGGCAAGGGGGGGCACCAATCTTGATAATAATTTTTTTTTGATGAATAATGAAATCATTTCAGAAAAAGTTGAATAAGACTCTTATTCAACTTTTTGCACATTAATTTTGTATGATTATATTGTCTACAATAAACACAAAAAGTTTCTTAGCTGTAGAGCTCGATGAAGAAACAACAGACTTTGCCACTCAAAAAGCAAGGAAAGTTCGTTTTTAAATTTTCTAAATAAATTTTATCATAATCTAATTTTATTTTATATATAGTTATTATCATTTTAACCAATTTAAATTTATATATTAAAGTCATTGCGTTCTGAAATCTAAAATTATTTAGACTCTTTAGAGGGGGAGGGAGAGAGGGGGGGGGGCACCAGGTTACAATTGGCCCCGGGCCACAAATATACTAGCTACGCCACTGTAATTAGGCGTTATTTAGCGGAGGTTCATAATACAAAAGTAATGTAAATATTAGTTTGATATAATCCGCGATAAAAGATAATATATGTAATGCTAAATGTAAAGTGCTATCCGTTCTCATACCTGATAAATGCAGAATTTGTAACAACTCATGCACTACATACCACCAATAACAACAATACACAAGCACTGCACACATTCGTCACCACAATCTCAACAATCATTTCAACCCGTCAACAAAGCATCGTCAGGAAAAAGAGCCTTGACAAAATATATTACTTTCTCGTGATATGAGCAAATGTACATACAGGTGAAACTAATATAAAGTGTTTAATAATGTGACGTGTGTGTCAGGAGCGCGACCAGATGGTGGGCGAGCTGGCGGAGGCGCGCCGCCACAACAAGAAGGAGGCCAAGGAGGGCAAGGCGCGCCCCAAGCACGACGACTGCCGCCTGCCCGAGCCCGCGCCGCCGCACGCCGCCCACAGACACTGCGCCGACGTGCAGGTACGAGGGGGGAAGGGGGAGAGATATGTTTAAGAGAGTAAAACGGTCATTAGGACCGGAAGGATTAGGGAAAAATATAAGTCGAGAAGTGGGGGAAAAGATTATCTAGAAATAGGGAAAAGATTCACTAGAAATCGGGGAGTAAGTAAGGGGAAAAGGTAAGTTGAGAAACGAGGTAAAGTTTTGTCTAGTAATCGGGGAAAAGGTAACTCGAGAAATGGGAAAAAATATTGTCAAGAAATGGCGAAAAATATTCTTTAGAAATCTGGTAAAAGGTGAGTCGAGAAATGATGAGAAAGAATCTTAGAAATCGGGTAAAAAGGTGAGTCGAGAAATCAGGATGAAGATTCTCTTGAAATTGAGAAAAGATTCTTTAGAAATCCGGAAAAAGATTCTATACAAATGAGAGTAAAAATTCTCTAGAAGCAGGGGGAAAGATTGTGCAAAAATTTATCTATTTTCTAGAAATATGGGTAAGGTCAATCCAGGAAAAAAATGTTAATTGAAATATGGACAATTTTCAAAGAAAAATTTCGTTGGAATTGAGAAGATTGGCTAGAAATAGGCAAAAGGTAACTCAGAAAATGGAGGAAATGTAACTCGGAAAATAGGGAAAAGGTAACTAGAAAAATGGGGGAAAAGATAAGACATTTACATTTCATTTTGAAGGTAATTTTCTGCACTTGCATGCTTAAAGTAATTTTATGAATATTCCCTAACACCGTATAATTTTAATAAATATTTTACAAGAAAAAATGGCAAATCTATTTTATCACCCGTGAGGGCGGGAATATAATTTTAATGGATGTCTTAGGTAAGGGCCATTCTACCACCCATGAGAAGAAGGCTAGCTTGGCTAGCCAGATTGGCTTGGCTAGGCAGCTAAGTTGGCTAGTTACAAATATATTTCTGTTCCAGGACTTTGAATGGGAGATAATCGACGTGGAACTGAGCAGCATGTCTGCGGATGGTTCTTTGGGGTTGGAGCTGTGCGGTGGGAGAGATGAGCAGTGCTATCCTAATGATTGCAGCGTCTACGTCACCTCCGTAAAGAAGGGATCGATAGCTGATGGGAAAATTAAGTGAGTTGTTGAATACAGTCATCTCGTTTTAATTGAAGTATGTCCTTGGGAGACATATAGAACATAGATTTATAGAATTAGGCGTTACTTTGCGGAGATCCATAATATAAAAGTAATAATAAAAATATTTTACTATAATCCGCGTTGAAGTAAAATAGAAAATATATACTTAACAACTTTGTTGAGTTTGTGATAGTGAACGTGTGTAGTGCTTGTGTATTGCGGTGGTAGTGGTGGAGGTTTGTGCATGGGTTTTTACGAATCCTGCATGTATCAGGTATAAAAAAGGATTGTACACTACATTTAGCATTATATATATTTTCTGTTTAACTTCATCGCGGATTATAGAACTTAGATCTGAATGTATTTATACGATACTTAATGTTAACTTAGATTTTTATGAAACTTTATTTCACATTGATATTGCATTTTACATATTAGGTATACAATTTTTTTTGTTCTATATAATTTTCCATTTTGTAACGGTCGCCTACTATATGTAAAGAATATAAATTCTTTTTAATTTCGATATGTGTATATCTCAATATTAAATTTAGAAAAGGGAACTGATTGACTCCGTCAAAAGAAAAATGTTTTTGAGGAGCAAATATTAACAGGATCGATATAATGTAAATATTTAAAGGGAATCAGCAAAATAGAAACTTAATTGTTGTTTCTTTGATTTTTCAGGTATTTATATTAGTTTTAGTTTATAGTGTATAGTCTAAATATAGTGATTAAGACGAATAAAAATAAAACTTTGATTTTCCAGAGCAACACACTTTTTTATTTGCCGCTCCAGGAAAATTACTTTATATATATATAACACAACACAGACAAGCGTCCATCTGTGTGTGTCCCATATATTTAAAAAAAATAGTCGAGCTTTTTAAGTCTTTTAGTGCTTACAATCAACGCGCCCATAGAAGTTTACATAAATATCAAATAAGAAGAAATCTCTAACTCTTTGACTGAGTTTGTGTCATTCTGTCCAGGGTGTTGGACCGCGTGGCCGAGGCGTGCGGCGTGTCGCAGTGGGCGCGCGGCGCGGCGTGCGCGGCGGCGCTGCGGGCGGCGCTGGCCCGCGGGCCCGTGCAGCTGCGGCTGCAGCGGGCGCGCGCCGCACGCACGCTGCTGCGGATAGCGGGCGGCGGGCAGAGCGGCCTCACGCTGCAGCACGGTCAGCACTGTATCTATACTATTTAGGAGACGACGCCTGTCCAGTACGGGTTATCAGCTCCTTTGAAGGACAATTCTAACCATCATCATCCTCCTGCATGATCATCCCACTCTAAGCGGGGGCACGACATGTTACAAACATGTTGTCTCGTGATTTGGTCTATTCTACTCAACCGTATACCATACGGTGGGTCAACTTACCTTAGTCGCCTTGTACGACACCTTGGTAAAAAATAACGGTGGTGTATTCTACTCAGCCGTATACCACACGATGAGTCAACTTACCTTAGTCGCCTTTTACGACACCTCGGTTAGAAATAGGGTGGTCTATTCTACTAAACTGGATACCATTCGGTGGGTCAATTTACCTTAGTCAACTTTTACGACACCACGGGAAGAAATGAGAATAGTCTATTCTACTCAGCCGGATACCACAAGGCGGACTGACTTACCTTAGTCGCCTTGTACGATATCTCGATAATAAATGAGGGTGGTCTATTCTACTCAGTCGGATACTTCAGGGCTAAACTTCCATAATGGCAATACTGGATATTGTTGACGAATTTTATTATGAAAGCGTATATACCTATAAATTACTTTCGAACTTTCTAGTGTCGCGGAATGGAGAGGTACAATGTATATAAAGTTTCTATAAATTTATACTTTGTCCGTAGGTATTTTCATAAGCAAAATAGCGTGCGGAAGCGCGGCTGCTAAAGAAGGAAACCTCTACGTCGGCGACAGGGTTGTCAGTGTACGTTACATCTTACAATATTTATTTATTTTATACAAATAATAATAAAATTGTTTATGGGAAACTTAAATCATAGTGTTTTCAGATTCCAGCCACAGTATGCTTACAAAATAACGAATGTACACTAACTGGCTTAATAACAAAAATTATTATCAAAACTATCGTACAATAATATTTCTTTATCATAATAATTTCTATGCAATGTTAAACACTAACTATGACAGCACAGCACTTCTTGTCACATCAGCACAACACTGTTTGTCACATCAGCACAACACTAACTATGACATCAGCACAACGGGAACTATGACATCAGCACAACACTGTTTGTCACATCAGCACAACGCGAACTATGATATCAGCACAATACTGTTTGTCACATCAGCACAACACTAACTATGACATCAGCATAACACTGTTTGTCACATCAGCACAACACTAACTATGACATCAGCATAACACTGTTTGTCACATCAGCACAACACTAACTATGACATCAGCATAACACTGTTTGTCACATCAGCACAACACTAACTATGACATCAGCGCAATACTGAATGTGAACATTGATGACTAGTTGTATTATTAGGTATTGTGGTGCAAGGACAAGTAATTTTGAATTTAGACTATCGTGGGTGGTATTCATAGTGTAATATATAATATAACTAGCGGCCTGCCCCTGCTTCGCACGGGTATAAAATATATATCCCATGTCAGTCAGTGTAAAAAATGACTAAAATCGATCCAGTAGTTTTGATTTATTCATTACTGCCCGTGGCCCGCAAGCGTTAGATTTGGAGAAAAACAATTTCCTTTCCCTATACCAAGAAGATTTCCTGCTATCTTTGTAATATCTAAATTCATATAGTACATTTTTACTTATTAACTTTTACATTTTCCCTATGTATTTTATTTTTACAATTAATTACAGAATGTCTTTAAACAAACTCTTGAAAGAGCGACATAGCTGCTAAAGTCGAAGTGTTATAGGGCGAAACGCGGCGTCCTCACGGCATTTTAAATCTGTAATATCTTCGAAAATGTTCACTTAAATTACATGCTGTAAATGGCCATATTGATCTATATTAAATCAACTATTTATTTAAGGTACTTAATTGGATAAGGATTAATGCTGTATTGTATAAAAATTGCTTCAAAAATAAGGCATCATTTTTCGTAAAAAGTAAATGACAAAAAATGCTATTGTGGGTTATCCATAAGAGATAGACATATACCATCGCGGACTTTTCTGTAGACCTTTTCAAGGTGTACAAATACTTACTACATCATTTTGATAAATCTCGTAGGGTTTAGCCTGCGTTTGCAATGTAAGCGGAAAAAAATGTAATTATTTACAGAAACCTCAAAAATTACAGTATTTCTCTACTTCGTATTGAATGTTATTATACGTACAAACCTTCCTTTTGAATCACTCTATCTATTAAAAAAAACCGCATCAAAATCGGTTGCGTAGTTTTAAAGTTTTATGCGTACATACGGAAATATGGACTTTGTTTTATAATATGTAGTGATGTTTTATAATATGTAGTGATAAGCCTTTTATTCCGAACTACATAAGCTTTTTTTTTATTTATTTTTATTATTTTATATGAAATCTCTTAGTTCGGTGTGCCTTTTGGCATAGGCCTCCTCCAACGCCTTCCATTGACCCCTATTTTGTGCTACTCTCGTCCAGCAGGGCCCAGCAGTTACTATGAGGTCGTCCTCCCATCTTCTCACAGGCCGCCCTCTAGCTCTTTTTCCATCCCTGGGGTACCAGAGAGTAACCCTTTAGACTCCATTTATTTAGCGAGCAGCGTATTGTGTGACCCGCCCATCTCCATTTTTGTACTTCAATGCGAGAAACGATATCTGTGACTCCTGTTTTGGCTCGAAGTTCGTTGCAATTGATTTTGTCCAGAACCCTAACCAGCATGCTTCTTTCCATAGCACGCTGACATCGTGCCAATTTTTCTTCATGCACTTTGGTTAAGGACCATGACTCGCATCCGTAGGTAATGCATGGGAGCACACATGTATTGAATGTTTTCCTTTTTATTTGAAGAAGTGTAATATATAGACACCGGTTTTACTCGTCTTATTCTATCGGTGGAACCGGACTAGTTTCAATCCCGATAACGCTTCATAACGAGCTCATGAATAAGGGCCTCGTATGGGCTTGAAACTAGTCGAGCTAAGTATAGCTGGTTTCTATATAATAATTAAACTAATAATACATTTTTTTAAAATGTCTAATGGTCGTGTAGATCAACAACCGTTCGCTAGAGGGCGTGAAGAGTGTGTCGGAGGCGACCGCTCTGCTCAACGACTGCCAGTACGACTGCGTGCTACTAACGGTGCTGCGCCCGCTGTACCCCGCCTGCGACCCGCGGAACAGGTATTAATATATTTTTAGGTACCTTATTCCACTCTAAGTGGGGTCGGCAAAACATGTTTTTATCTTCAATTCTGTCCTTACCTTAACTTAATCGCCTTTTACAATACCACCATAAGACATGAGGGTCAAATTACCTTAGTCGCCTTTTACATTACAAACCGTTCCAATAAAAATATATATTCATAAAAAAAAATGTAATTTATAGAATTAGGCGTTACTTTGCATATATACTTGTCCATAATACAAAAGTAATGAGAATATTATTTTGCTATAATCCGCGATAAAAGAAAATATATGTAATGCTAAATGTAGAGTGTACTATTCGTTCTCATACCTGATACATGCAGAATTCGCAAAGCTTTGCGATTTTGTCGTGGAGCCTATCTCCTGACGATGCTTCGGTTACGGAGTGAAACAATTGTTGAGATTGTGGTGGTGAATAAGTGCAGTGCTTGTGTATTGTTGTGCCATCGGTGTCGGGTAGTGCATGAGTTCTTACAAATTCTGCATGTATCAGGTATGAGAACGAATAGTACACTCTACATTTAGCATTACATATATTTTCTTTTATCGCGGATTATAGCAAAATAATATTCTCATTACTTTTGAAAAAAAATGTACAAAGGTCAACTGATTCCTTTGACAGAACTTTCCAGCTAACCTTCGAAATTAGTCAATTTTCAGTAAAGCAATTTTGGTATGTAAATATCAAAGCTTATGATGTTTAAGTAAAAGTAAGTAGCGGCCTGTTACTATCCCACTGCTGTGCATAGGCCTCTTCTCTCCGTTTTTGGAGAGAAGGTTTGGAGCTAAGACCTACCACGCTGCTCCAATGCGGATTGGTAGGTTACACATATCTCCAGAATTCTCTAGAGATATGCAGGTTTCCTCACGATGTTTTCCTTCACCGAAAAGCGTGTGATAAATTGAAATTATCAATTAGACACATAAGTTTTAAACTCATTGGTGTCTTTCCGGATTTGAACCCGCGACCTCCTCGAAAGAGTCGAACTGTGTTACCGCTGGGCCATCACAGCTATGATGTTTATTATGTATGTATTTTTCTTGGACGTCAGCAAGATTAACGTTCTTTTAGCAATATTTTTTACTAACTTCCTGCAAATGGATATTATGTTTACATGTTTGCATTTTTCTGATCACAATGAGATACAGGATGTTGTTTGTAAAGATGTGTCTCGCACGCGACTGTCTTTATACTGTATGATGTGTACATCTGGTAGGCAGTTCTGTTAGGGTTAGGGAGTGTAAATTTTGGTACATCAAAATTAACGAAATAGTTTAATAGCTTATAATTACAGTTATTTTTAGGTAATTGGGATTTTTAAATAACGTAAAAACACGACGACAATGAATAAATTTAGTTTTGTTAAGGAGTGATAGTTCGTTGTATCAGGTATTTTTGATTTTTATATTTCTTGGTATAGTAAAATTCAGTGTTTTTACTAATTGATAAAAGTACTTTTGTATTATGATATTGATTAAAGTACTTTTGTATTGCATTATGGATCTCCGCAAATTAACGCCTAATTCTATAAATTATTTAAAGTACTTTTATTAAAGTTAGTAATTGAAGTAATTTTAATTAGCACTTTCTACGTATACTGTTATAATAAGATCATATCGTCTTGGGATAATAACTTGTTTTTTTTACGATATCAAGTTTAAGGATATAAAGCATATCGCATGCTTATTATTAAAGTGATCCTTTTTCAATAGCAAATTCCAATAAAACGTAACGTAGCCTATACAACTCGTGAGTGTTAAAAAGACCCATAACTTGGAAGAACAAAAAACATTTTTTTAATAGTTGCGTGATGTCATACACGTTAAAAACGCGCACGCACGAGCAACCGGGTACGCACCCGTGAACGCATCCGTTATTGCTAACGCTAGAAAGCCTACTATACTGTTGAGGAATATTTAGACGATAAGACTGCGAGGACATAGCTACTGCCCGACCCTGTACAAGATAGTAATGACTTAACGTAACTAGTTATAAGTATTATGTTGAAAAGAGCAACCGCCGAGTTTCTCGCTGGCTCTTCTAGGTAGGAACAGCTTCCGAACCAGCAGTAGATTTGACGATTCCAAAGTACTTGTATACAAGTTTATTTGAATAAAGAAAATTTTGAATTTTATTTATGTTTTGTATAACCTAAGTACGGTTTTTTTGGATTACTTTCGTAGAGTTCCATACGAGCACGCGTACGCAAGCCCGCACGGCGCCGCGCCCGCAGACGAGCCTTGGAGTACGTTCGTAGCGCCCGCACCGCCGCCAGACCCCAAGGTGAGAGACTATCACCAACAACTCCCTCATCATTTTCCTGCTCTTATCCCACTCTAAGTGAGGTCGGCACAACATATAAACATGTTGTCACATGATATGGCTATGTATTTTACGACCGGCCGCCAGCCTGACACCTACTTACAACAAATACACTTTATTGCACACAGAAAAATCTTTAACGAAATACAAAAAGAAAAAAAAAAGCATTATAAATAAGATGACGTACACGATATACAAAAAAAAAGCATGGTAAATGAGTGTATGTACAAGAGGCGGCCTTATCGCTAAATCAGCTATCTCTTCCAGGCAACCGATAATAAAGGAAAACAGTAAAACAGTCGGTTGGTGTGTATGAAATAAGGCATACATGTATATAAAAATGTTCCTCCAGTAAATATATGATGAGCTCATACAATAAATCCTAATAATCCAATAGCTAATATAGCATAAATTATACCTAATCAACGAAAAGAGGTAAACCTCTTTCTTGGGAAATAATATGAGAAATCATCCTAACGACTTACCTCAGTCGTATTTACGACACCTCGGTAAGAAAGAGGGTGGTCTATTATAGTTAACCGGATTCCACACGGTGGGTTAACTCCCTATTCACGCAAAATAAAGTCTAGAAAATTTGTTGAAAACGCAGCTAGCTAGTAGTATTGTAATTTACCATTATTTGCAAACGTTATATGAAATTATATGGATGTCTGAACTTTTAACTGCATGCTTTGTTACTCATCAGTATATGAGAATTTGTCTTTAAGGAATTTGTTGAACAATTTTTTCTTTTAGTAAGGCTCTGGCTCGTACATTTCCAAATTTTCAAACATAAAATTCAGCTTCCATTCGCTTAGTAGTATGGAATTTAAAATAAGTCCTTATTGAGTTACATAAATTTTTACATAAATCCTTATTTCAATACCACCTATATACAATGCTGAAACTATGAAAAAAATGTTTTTTTGCTCTTCCAAGTTGTGGATTTCTGAGTTTTGTAGGCTCTACGCTTGATTATAATTTCACACAAAATTGCTTTTTTTTTAATTCGTTCACTTTAACTTATTCTTAAAGTGCGTGCGGTATCTTTGATTGAACCAAGTATCATCAATTATTTCTCCAGTGGATTAGACGTGAAAGCGCCAAACTATCACATTTAGCACGATAGTTTACAATTTTAACAAATAGTGAATTTCTCACCATAGGTTCACATAGACCACGGTGTTCCGGATTTCGACAGGCGGTACGTTTACCATGTAGCCGCCGGCAGTCAGGGCAAAATTCACCAGGAGAGGGGTATGTATTCTTTAATATACCAAGTTGTTAATACTATGTTAATTTCAATTTTAATTACATCTTCCCAGTCTACATAAAAAAAATTACTTATTTTCATGAAGTACTTTAGCCACAGACCATTATTATCTGTTTTAAAAATTAGCTACATGATGTATAGTAGTTCTTGCTGATACTGGACAATGACCGCTCCGCAACTGATGGTAGCATGTCATTCCAAAATATACCTTATTAATAATAGTTTATAGTCCATGTTTCGTGCCTTATACGGCGTATAATACGCCAATAATCGCATATTGCTGATGGTTTTCGCCATTCAAAAATAAATCTTATTTCTAAATATTTTGATTCATAGTTCATGAGGGTAATTTTGACCTAGAGACCTAATTCAAGTGCGAGTGAGACAAAACAAGAAAACCATCTGCTTTTATCTTAACAAGACGTGTTCTGGTTTACTGGTGCGAATTTGATTTTTTTTTAATTCAAAATATTTAAGTAAACTATTAAACAAGTGCTTTTGTATCGTCGACTATACTGCTGGCACGGAAAGCTATCCTACCAAAAAAGCCAGCAAGAAACTCGATGTAGTTCGTTTTTTTTTAAAGATTCTTAGTACTGGTTAAATTTCATTATTACTGTCTCGTATAATGTCGAGGAGTAGCTATATCAATCAATCTTAACATAATCGGTCTATCATCGGTATAATCGTGGGTTCAATTTCCTTACAACTTTCTAAAAACAATTTGTTGATTGTTTTTTTGACGCGATAACGTCGTATAAAAAGCTCATGATTAAGTGCCCCGCATGTCGCACTAGTCGGGCTAACCCGATAGAATAAGGCGTGAGTATAGCCGTTTACATTAATTTGTTGATTCTTGGATTCTGGGTGTATTTCAGTATATATTAAAAATTATATATGTTGTCTGTCACTCATAACACGAGAATTAAGCTACTTTGGGGACGGACGACCGTGTGTGTAATTGTCCCATATATTTATTATTTATTATTATTAAGAAACAATTGCATTTGGGCACAACTCTCGAATGTTATCGTTATCAGCGGCCGAGGAGTGTGCCGATAAGATTGTTGTAATTCATCGATGTATCAGCTAATGTCTGGGGCACACCGGGTGACATTGCTTTTTTTCCCATAAATTTTTAATACATACGTAAGGCAATCACTTGGGACTATGTTTAAGAACGGAACATTTAAAATATTTAATGCCAATTAAATATATACTGCTAAAAATACGAATATAAAAATCTTAAAATACAAATAAGGTAAGTTGACATCAAGCAGGCGGCCGGTCGTAAAATACGTAGCCAAATCATATGACAACATGTTTGTAACATGTTGCGCGACCCCACTTAGAGCGGGATAAGGGCAGGAGGATGATGATAAAAATATACTGCCTAATTTTCCATTAGTATAGGTGTCTTTTCATATTTCTGAAGGATTTTATTCAGACTATGTAGGAAAGTGATGTCCCGCCAAGTGCGGTCTGGACTTGGTTGCATCAGTACTCCATTCGAAGAGATCTTTAAAAATTTTAGTTGTAATTTTTTTTTATATCCGATCATACAACTAAAAAATATGCAAATTTTAATTTCTACGCTTAGAGTGATAGATATAACCATCCAATATATCCATCCAGTCATCATCATCATTCTTATGCCCCATTCTCACTCTAAGCGGGGTCAGTACATGTTATAAACATGTCACATAATTTGGCTAAGTATTTTATGACCGCCCGCTTGCCTGACGTTACCTTACCTTAATCGATTTTTGCGACAACTCGGCAGGAAATGAGAGTGGTCTATTTTACTCAGCCGAATACCAAAAGGCTTTGGTATCACTGAAATTGTACCCACTCAATATATCCAGTGGTGGATGATATAATTCTTGATATCTAGACGCCTCTTTATCAGCTGTAGACGCCTTTTCGATCGTTCGTTATCGCGTGTTCTTAGTTGATTAGTATTATCATAGCCGACAACTCTATTTGTATTTTTCAATAAAATGCCCAAGAATCGCGGTATATTATTGAGCGCAGTGTATTACAAACTTTATCCACAGTTTATACCAAAGTTAGTATTGCATCGTGTTTTGCAGGCACCTGGGACATGATCCGAGGGAAAATAGAAGCAGTAACTGGAGTTAAATCAAAAGAGAAACAGAATAAGGTGAGAGTACTGTATAAATTGTCCATTAGATGTGAAACGGATATTCATTCATTTAACAGATACCGGCTTATAATATTTACTTTATCTGTGATCGGTTTGCTTTTGTATTGATAAATTATGTTGGTACACGTAATGTAAGTGCTGGTAAAACTTCATTATGTATTTTGGATCTCTAGTAGACTTAGGCACTTGTTTTAAATTAGTTATATTGGACGTGTATATTGGGGTCTCAAGGATCTTTGAAGTTCAAGTGATATATAGTTTGGCAACATTTCCCAGAAACGTCCAAACTATTGGCATAGTTTGGACGTTTCTGGGACGTGGATATTGGGGTCTCAAGGACCTTTGAAGTTCAAGTGATACATAGTTCGGCGTCATTTCCCAGAAACGTTCAAACTAGGCCCACAGTTTGGTCGTTTCTGGGACGTGGATATTGGGGTCTCAAGGATCTTTGAAGTTCAAGTGATATATAGTTTTCGCGACATTTCCTAGAAACTTCCAAACTATGGCGTTTACTGATTTTAAAGTTCAACGTCTGTTATTTGGTTGGATGAAAGATATTACAATTTCGGATTAAGCTCGCCTTTATCTTTAATATTTAAATGAGTCAATCTTTTTTTTTCAACGTTTTTCATGAAATTCAGCATGTAAAAAAAAAAAAAAAAACTTTTATCGGAAACGACAAAGTTCTATATAATTTAAAGTTGGGTACACGGGCAAAATTTGAAGGCACAGCTTGTTTAAAGTATTGTTCTTTCTTCACAGGTGCCAGAAACGGATGCAATCGCTGAGCTGGATTCCGTTATCGACAGTTATCACGGAAAAACAAGTGAGTGACTCATAAATATAAACTTTTACCTTAAACTAATGTTGTACAGTTTGATAATCTGACTTACTTGTATTGATTAGGATGTTTGTCTCAAAATTTTTGGGTCTTTGTTATTTTGGTCTGCTTTGATCTGCAGAGTAAAGCCACTATTACTACAGTATTTGAAGTAATGAAACCTTTTACCTAAAAGTTTTTATATAGGTAGTGTAGGTAATAATTGTGTATTTTGTTTTCCAGTTAAAGAAACAAGTAGTGTATTAAAGCGATCGCGAAGAAAAAACAAAGAAGCGCAAAATGATACTAAAAACGGCGGTACGTGGCCAAAAGCTCGAGCGAATTTTATACTCGAGGATAATGCCACCGGCACCATAGTCCAGCCGCGGTCGAGGAAAGAGAGACCGCCGTTGTCTATCCTGCTCAGTCCGCCCACGAAATTACCACCTGAACCCCAAAGGTCGAACACTAATAGAAATTCAAACCCAATACCTCTCGGACATGTCCCTTTAACCCAAGTGACCGCGCCCGCTCGGCACTCTGTATACAAATCTATAGAGTCCAGTCCAGCCGTGGAACATTTTCCTAAACCCGCACCATTGGCCATTCACAATCCCTTCGCTCCGACTAGCATGAGCTTCGAGAAAACCCGTACGTTAGAAAAGGATAAAATATCTATAAGCGATTACGAACAGGACGTCACTCCGAACAGACTGAGTCTAGTCCTGAACCCGTCGGAAGACTCGTTATTCTACCAACCGGCTGTCAGAAATCGTACGAAAAGCCCTCACTCCTTAGATTTCATAGTTAACAAAGGTCCAAATTCTCTCGATTTCGTTACGAGAAAATCTCCAAGTTCCTTAGACCATTCGATAAAAAACCATACGGGAAAAGATATCCTCGACCAGTATTATTCTTCGAAAAAGTCCTCGTCGCCCAAAACGGTGAACAAATATCCGTCGGATAGTGACAGTTTCGGTCCGGACAGTCTGAATAGTAACGCGAATTTTCCAATGACGGGTACCCTGCCGACGCAATCGCGTCTGCAATCCCAATACTACAGAGGGCCGTTTACGAATTCTAACCCACATAATTCGAGTAGATACACGCATTTGTCCAGTCCAACGAATATTCCACAGAGTCAGTCAGGCGAAAGTATCGGCACAACTTATGACATGCACTCCTTTACGTCCCACACGCACAACATGTCCGATCTTAACCCGGTGCCGAGAGTCAACCGCGACTATCACCACACGTACGAAGGTGGTACGTTTCCGAGGAAAAAGGAGAATCAGAGATTTCGAATACCGTCCAACCCCAGTGTGACTTCGAAGAATTCAGCAGGAAAACTCAGCACAGGGTCCATAGAGAGGAGTTCGGAGCGGAATTCTCCGATGCCCACATTTCATGTAGAAGTTCTGAGTCCCGGTCGAGGTGCGAAGCAGTTGACTCACAAAGGGACGAGAAACTCGATGCCCGAATACTGCGGTCTCGGATGGAACAAGCCGTTGCCAGGCGAGCTTAGAAGGGTGCACATAGACAAAAGTCAGCAGCCTCTAGGAATCCAGATATACTGCCCCCCGAGTAGCGGAGGTGTGTTCGTATCTACAGTGAACGAGAACTCCTTGGCCAGCCAAGTCGGCTTACAAGTTGGCGATCAGTTATTAGAAGTTTGCGGGATCAATATGAGATCGGCCACGTACACTTTAGCCGCGAGCGTGTTGCGGCAAATCGGCAATTCTATAACAATGCTCGTGCAGTACAGCCCTGAGAAATATAAGGACGAGATGGAGGTTCCGGGCAGTTCGTCTTCCGGAGAGAGTTCGCACGATGAGGAGGTATCGTTATCGGGGTCGCCTACGCCCAGGAATTCTCCCGGTCCCCAGCAGTCGCTGAGAATGGACGTGCCTTCTACGGATGTGGCCACTTTGAGGCAATCGCAGGGGAATAAAGATCTGCCGAGGTTCTTGTTGATAGAGATGCGGAATTGTTCGGATTTGGGTATAAGTTTGGTGGGCGGGAACGCGGTGGGTATATTCGTGCACAGCGTGCAGATAGATTCGCCCGCTTACATCGCGGGGCTGCGCACGGGAGACCAGATCTTGGAGTACAATAATGTAGATCTGAGAAGAGCGACCGCTGAGCAGGCAGCTTTAGAGTTAGCGAAGCCGGCGGATAAGGTGAGTTCTACTAGATCTTTAATTTTAACGTGGTCTTATAACAAAAGTAATACTAAAATTATTTTGCTATAATCCGCGATGAAGTAAAATAGAAAATATATATAATGCTAAATGTAGAAATGGACAATCGGTTATCATACCTGATACATGCAGGATTCGTAAAAAACACATGCACAAACCTCCACCACCGCCACCACGATACACAAGCACTATATACGTTCACTATCACAAACTCAACAATCGTTTCGCCCCGCAACCGAAGCATCATCAGGAGATCAGGAGACCAAAATCGCAAAGCAATGGTCTTATAAGGTACAGCGCTATCTACTCAAAACTAATAAGATTTTATATTGTTTTTGTGTTCGTATTTTTCGAAAACCCCGCGTTTTAAAAATGCCGTGCGGTATCCGGCTGAGTAGAATAGACCACTCTCATTTCTTACCGATGTGTCGTAAAAGACTACTAAGGTTGACGTCAGGCAGGCGCTGGTCGTAAAATACGTAGCCAAATCATGTGACAACATGTTTGTAACATATTGTGCCGACCCCAGTTATAGTGGGATAACGGCCTTATAAAGTACAGCGCTATCTATTCAAAATCTACGAGACTTCATATTATTTTATTCATTAACTTGCGGCCTGCCCCTTCTTCGCACGGGTATAAAATGTATATCCCATGTCACTCAGTGAAAAAAATGATTAAAATCGATCCAGTAGTGTTGATTTATTCATTACTGCCCGTGGCCCGCAAGCGTTAAATTTGTAGAAAAACAATTTCCTATACCTATACCAAGAAGATTTCCTGCTATCTTTGGAATATCTTAATTTATATAGTACATATATGCATATATGCACAAGTATTAAATTACTTACTTTGGGGACGGACGACCGTGTGTGTTAGTGTCCCATATATTTATTTATTTATTAAAAAAAATGTGCCTTAAAAATGTGCAAATGTCATGTTGTGTCTTAGTAAACAACTGTTCTTGTTTTGTACATTAGTACAAAGAACAAAGAGTACATAATTCCAATCGCAGGTGAGCGTGCTGGTCCGCCACGACCTGCCGCAGTACCACGCGGTCAAGGACCAGCCGGGCGACGCGCTGTACGTGCGCGCGGGCTTCGACCGCTGCGCCAAGATCACGGCGGCCGGCGTGGACACGGTGGACGAGTACTCGCTGTGGTTCCGCAAGGACGAGGTGCTGTTCGTGGACAACACGCTGTTCAACGGCGCGCCGGGCCTGTGGCGGGCCTGGCAGCTGGACTGCAAGGGCGCCAAGCGGCAGTGGGGGACCATACCGAGCAAGTTCAAGTGAGATTACATGGATACCGCATATAATACTAACCAAACAATCTACACTAATAATATAAATTCTCGTCCGTGTTCTAGGTCCAGCTCTGCTAGTTGTAATTCTAATTTTATATATCCTTTGTTTCAGTCGACTTTAGTAGCACTTTCGAATCGTCATAACTAATTTATAGAATTAGGCGTTACTGTGCAGAGGTCCATAATACAAAAGTAATGAGAATATTATTTTGCTAAAATCCGCGATAAAATTTTATTTTATTTATCTAATTAAATTTCTAATTAATTTAATTTTGATTTATCGCGCATTATAGCAAAATAATTTTCTCATTGCTTTTGTTTAATCGTCATAACGTTATAATGAAGAACTAGATTTTTTGTACTAGTTTTAGTTTAACTATTTCTAATTCTACTATTTCTAATGGTAATTAAAGTTCTAGTTTTACTAGCTCTAATATATATTGTATATATTCTTTATCTAACCTTACTTTTACAAGTAATGTCGAATTGTCAAGTTATAATGTTACCACTTACTGGTTAGTTGGAGAAAACCAGGTTGCAACATCATCAATTTTTTTTTTTATATTTGTTTTTTCTAACAGCATTCCTAACAAAATTCGACATTATATGAGAAACTTACACGCTATATTTTATTTATATTTGTAATTATGGAAGAGTTGTGTGTATGTGTGCGTGCGTGCGTGCAGCGAATTAGCCATGAAGGCTTGTCAGACAGACATCCAGACTATCGCATTTTTAAAATTAGTATTAATATTTTTGAATATATGATAGATAAGTAGACGGACAGACTTTCTAATTTATAATATTAGTATAGATGGATAGGAGTTGATCATTTATCCCGGTAGACATCTGGTAAATCTTTATCCCCAGGGTGGAGGAGATCCTCCGAAGGTCGATGGGCACGCTGGACAACGACGCCCAGCGGCGCGCGTCCAGCACGGCCCGGCGGTCCTTCTTCCGCCGCAAGAAGCACCGCGACAGCAAGGAGCTGGCCTCCTTCTCCAACACGGAGCTGGGCTGCTGGAGCGACTCCGGGACCCTCGCGGACGACGTGCCGCCGCTCTCCTACCAGAGGGTCGAGAGGTTGCACTGTGAGTCCGATTTTAGATAATAAAAGAGAAAAGTACTACGAAATGTACTGAAAAACTCCGAAACGACTGAACCGATGCTAACGAAATCTTTAGATTAACTCAGCTTATAGATGGTAATCGGAGTATTTTGTTTATCTGCCAATAGTAGTAGTAACGGCCTGTTACTATCCCACTGCTGGGCATAGGCCTGCACTCTCTGTTTTTGGAGAGAAGGATTGGAGCTAAGACCTACCACGCGGCTCCAATGCGGATTGGTATGTTACACATATCCCCAGAATTCTCTAGAGATATGCAGGTTTCCTCACGATGTTTTCCTTCACCGAAAAGCGTGTGATAAATTGCAATTATCAATTAGACACATAAGTTTTACTAGAAAACTCATTGGTGAATTTGGTTGAACCCTAGACCTCCTCGAAAGAGGCGCACGGTGCTACCGCTGGGCTACCACAGCTTATCTGCCAATACTTTTTTTTAATTATTGATATCTTTTAATTAAACCCGTCAAAATGGTTTGTGTATGCTAGTGTATAAAAGAAAGATATTTAATTCGCAGAACGACCTAAACACCCGCCCGGACTACATAAACAAATCTGTTAATTAGATGAAGAACTTTAGTGAAAGTAAATTAATTTCATTTTTAGAAATTTGCTAAATTGTCTAATGCTAATATTCTTTTCCAAAATACCTTATCAAAATTCAAATATCCAAAATACTTTTTTCAAAATATGGATATCTGCAAACTTTCGATCTCCTTAAGCAAATACGCGTGACTGTTCTGGATGCTGCTAAGTGTTCGCTTTATTACTTCCCTGAGAGTACGAGAGTTTCAAAGATTCCCAAGAGTCTTAAACACTGAAATGCTGGTCCTTTTACCCCTTGATAAAAGGCACGAGTCCTGCGATGCCGTGGTGGTGTCTCTTGAACTTGTCCTGAACTAGTCCTTACCTAGTCCTTAACTTATACAGATGGGAGCAGGCGGCCGGTAGCGGTGCTGGGTCCCCTACGGGAGTGCGTGGCGGGCAAACTGGTTACGGACTGGCCGCACGTGTTCGCCCGCGCTCGACCTGATCCCAGGGCTCTCAGAGACCTCGCTGACAAGGTAATTAACATTGACCATACAGTTAACCAACTTAAACACACAGGTAAGCAATCGGGGTAACTAATTTACATACTGCACACATAACTCACCTTGAACATGAAATTTTTTCATTCAATGCAAAGGTTAAAGTTCATATTGATCAGCTCTGCAGCTTGATGTAGTATTCAAATTAAGTTGGAGATCTAAGATCAAAAATTAGATTTAAAAAAATTGCATACTTGTGTACAGGAAGTTGATGGATAAATTTTCTAGTTCAGAACGTTAGTCTAGACCAGCTATCGACAAAGTGCGGCTCCAGAGCCGCATGTGGCTCTTGGCTCCTTAAGTGCGGCTCTGGCACAAATATCTACGGAAGGCTCAATAATATTTTCAAATAAAAAAAAAAAAACTTAACCAACCATTCCAAAGAGATGCAAGCCCATTAGCAATAAATATTTATTAAGTATGAAATTTAGTTTTATTTAGTATTACTTAGTTAGTGTAATAAACGTTTACTAAACAAGCAGATTTGGCTCCCATTTTTTGCTGTTTATATTTGGCTCTTTGGCTAATAAGTTTGCCGACTACTGGCCTAGATTTTCGAATATTTAGCTAGTTATTTTAATAAATATTTTTGTCCCATTGTCAGGGTATCCACTGTATAGTAGACGTCAGCGTGGCCACCATCGAGAAACTCCACAAGCACCAGATCTACCCCATCGTGCTGTTCATCAAGTTCAAGTCGTTCAAGCAGATCAAAGAAGTTAAGGACACGCGGTACCCCGCCGACAAGGTCTCAGCGAAAGCCGCCAAGGAGATGTACGAGCACGGGCTGAAAGTAGAAAACGAATATAGGAATTATATATCCGGTGAGATTTCATGAAATTACATGACTGTGTGCTCTCGAACTTTGCTTTTTTTTACATTTATTTGCCGTATCGAATCGTATCGAAGTATACGTAAGGGAGGCTTAACTTAGGCTAACTTAGAGACAATCCTACCAATATGATGACAAAAGATAGTGGTCTATATTAGGCACTATTAAAAAAACCATTAGATACTAGTAGAAACTTACTAGGTGTTTCATTTACAAGTAGGTAGTGTAATGAAAAAAATTATTTTGAAAAATTTGATCTTGAAAAATTAATCATGAAAAAAACTAAAGCGTTCAAAGCTGGACCATCTTGGTGCGTCAAATGAACTTGATTAACTTTAAAAGTATGAAAAATCACAATCTGTAATATTGTGGAATATTATTTAAGTGTCCAAATACTACATTCTTTTACAGCTGAAATACCAGCGGGCGTGAACATCGCATACATGTGCACGCAAATCAAAGAAGCCGTCGAAGAGGAACAAAACAAGACTCTCTGGGTGCCCTCCGCGCAGGCCTGACCCCTGCCTCCCACTCCCCCCTCGCAGACGCCCTCCCGCACGCCCTCCACCAGCACCCCCTCCCGCAAGTCCGTCACCTTCTGCACGCACTGTAAGTACGATAAAAAACCTCCAGTCCCTTTCGACATCGACGTCAGGTACTACTCCGATCCGGGCCAACCGGACCCGCCCAAACAGAAAGCTAAAAAGAAGCCCAAAGAGGCAAAAATGGACTCCATAGACAATGACGTTAAATACTATTCCGAACCAGATGTCAAGTACTTCGAGATCGACTACGTGTTCTTGAAGGAACTGCGTACGATCGCACGCAAACACTGTCCGAAGTGTAAGCGGAAACGTTCGAAGAGAGACAAAGATTCCAAATATAAGGACAAAAGTAAGCTAAAACCTCCGAGAAATGTCCGCTTGAAAGAAAACTTTGTTCTGTGTAACGGTAGATATCATAGTGATATGGAGCATTGTCGGCTCTGTTGCAAGATTTGCAATCGCTCGACTGACACTTTAGACTCTATGGAAGACGAGTATTCCCTCGCATCCAGGAGTTATAGTCTTCCGTCGAGTAAAAAAACGACCAGCTCTCGATCTAAGTCGACTCCGAGAAATCGCGCTCGGGAACGGAAAAACTCGGTTCAATCGAACAAATCCGTTTCATTTCTCGAGTCGAGTAACGAAGAATCGTTGAAGGACGAACCAAACTACACCGCGTCGAGTTTCACGAATGATTTGAAGAAATTCCTCTTGAAACCATCATCGCCTAGACTGAGTTTGCGCGAGAAATTTATTATAAGTTTCAAACAAGAGTTAGAGGCTACGAAGCGATCGCCAAAACTGAAAGCGATTAAGGGCTTGTGGAAGTCCTACTGAAATATATACTGTGTTATTATTTACATTCTGTGATTAAACTTTTTTCGTATATAAAATTTTTTCGACATAATATTGATGAGTCAGGATGAGATTTTGTCTGAATTTGCTGAACTTTTGATATAAGAGATTGAGTATTTGCATATGCAGGCATCTAACAAAACCAAAAACTTTACGTCTTTCATTGCCATTGACTAAATTAAATTTTAATTGACCAAGTTGTCGATATGTTTTATATCAAAACCTTTATGCAAATACGGTATTTCGGTGCAAAAGTATTCAACTACCTGACTCGGATTCTATATTTCCTTATCTTGGTGCTTATTTTGGATTTTATTACTAAGATCTGTCGGTTCTTTATATTCTATATCATATTTTGAGTCAACGTAAGTGTTCAGAGATGGTCTAAACTTTGTACTAGCAATGTGTAGGTGCTAAATATGTAGAAGCTTTATGTCTTGCGGACACAATTTAGACGTTTCTAATGGACTTAATGAGGCGAGAATTTATCTCTATACAATAAATACTCTGTAAGATTGTTAGGAAAATCTTGATGCTAGGAAGTTAGTAGGTTAATGTCTATAATTCAATTAGATTCTACGTTGTTTCTAAATATTTACATTTAAACTTTTACAGTTTATAATTTGTGGGATCATTTATTAATGTCATTTGAATGTATTTTTTATCCAAAGTTTTAAAAGAAATCCAATTAAAAATGTTTATGGTGTTTGGAAAAGCCATAATGTATGTACGTTAAAAAAATGTATGTACAAATATGTGTATTGATTTGGTGCCCATTATTTAGGGACAAATTTGTCTCTAAGAAATGAAAATTCCCTGAGAGAAATCACAACACACTTCAGTAGTGGACCAATAAAAGATGTCACTTGTTTATTCTTTTTAAACACACAATATCACAATTTGGACCTCTGTGTATAATATGTCGACGTTAATAAATGATCCTTTTAACAATCTTTAAATCTATACACATTAAAACCTGTTGTAGTAACTTATTCATCATTAAATTCAAGTTTTTATATCGACACACCTTTATCTTAATCTGCGTCTTTTGTAATTTAACAAACCTCAAGCCAGTCACAATATTATAAAACTACGTAGCACGCTGAGTTTTAAAGTGGCCTAATTAAAAAAAAGTTGTTTCAAATTATAATAAAGCGCAGCGTAGCGCCTACAACACTCGTTAGTCTTAAAAGAGGCCCATACCTTGGAAGAGCAAGAAACCTTTGTTTTTTTATAGTTCGAAGTGTGATAGATTGCATTGAAATAAGGATTGCAATGCATCTAACTCAATAATAATTTTGAATTAGGTCGCTTTAATACTGAACGCGCGATATAAAAATTCTAACGACAATAATTTGTCTGTTGTGTTCGAAATATTTAATATCTAATGGTTCTATGAGTTTAGTAAAAAATCTATAACGCATTGACATTAAACAGTCGCATTAGGCTTAAGTAAGAAACAACAATTTTGCTATAATTTATTATGTCAAAGTAATTTTTATGTAATTTGCAAAGAAACATATAAGTAATTAGACGAAAAGGTAATCCCATAATATGGACTAAGTCACTCCCAATTTTTCCTAAATTTTCTATCATGGCAACAAATTTACAAAGTTTTGCTATCTTTGTATAAATGCGACCAATAAAACGCTAGCAGATAAAAATTACACTTTAATGTAAAAATATAACCGGAAAAGATTCAGTTATTTAAGTAAAAGAGTAAATTTGGTTGAAATAAGTCCTTGCCTTTGCGATGAAAAACAAATCCCGAAAATGTTTAGCTTAGCCAATAGGATGCGAGTTATATTCTCTCCACATTTCTAGTTTGAGTTACAAAGCTTTTTATATGTCACAATGGTGATTTGCTTTGGTTGCCTTGTTATAAAGTTAACTTTACAAACCGTCTAAAGTCTCCCAATATTTGCCTGCTTGCCGTTATTTCTCTAACAATCGTTCTTTCAATAACCTTACTATTCAATTCCTCTTTAATCTAGGCGTATGATGACTAATTTGGGCGGCAATAATTTAATTTTAGCCTGGTTTTTGTCTACTGTTCTAGAAAGTTAGTGGATTTATAAACGTATAAATGATGCGGTACAAAATAGATATTGGCTAACAGAAATTTTGCATATTTTTTGCTTTCTCGTCTCCATTTTGTTAAGTTAATAGATGGAATATATTTAATTGCCTTACCATTAATTATTCCCTAGTATTGTTGAGGGTAAACGGTAGTCGTTTTTGTGGAGAAATTGGGAGCAATAAATACACTGGAGTTAAACTTTGAATGCGGCTTGCTGCTAAAATTATATTCATTAAATTATTCAGGATTTACATACATTGTATTAAACTTAATATACCTTTTTAGGAGATATTTTATTTTTATCTAATTATTTTCGGAGCTTACTTTAAACTTACAGCAACGAACGATATGACCTTATCAATAAATTTTTAAAAGTTTCTTAGTCTTAGACTAGGTGTTAAAATTTCGCAATAAAACATTTTACATTAGACCTAGGTGACCTTTTGTAAGATTAGCTTAGTCTGTTGTACGTAGTTCCCTAGGGATCAAAGAATCATAAAACTTTTGTTATGTTTTCTAGATATTTATAGTAGTAAATGTACTCTGTAGGATTTAACTCCGTGATTTTTACGTTATTGGTAATACTTGAATTGCATTTGTCTTATAGGACTTGATATGTATCGATTCAGTTCTTACTCGATTAGTGTTTCTTTCTTTATGAAATTTTGAGATCTTTTTTATGATCGAATCTAGTATCGAAACAGATTGGAATTTTTTTAAATTATTTCTTATGTATTCCAAGTTTATTGAAAAACAAATCTAAACCTTTTTTAGAGGTCTTTGATATTTTAGAAAATACAATTGGGTATTATTGTAGGCATGAAAATTCTATCCGAGGTTTGATTTATCGCACACTCGACTGGATTTCATTCGTTCGTTAGTTTTCTTTTTGAACTTCGTTATTATCATTAGATAGATTTTCTTTCTTTAACTTCGTGATCTTTTTGGCGGTCTTATATAGCTTAGCAAATAAGCCATATTCCAGAAACGCGACTTTAATACGAACCGACGTTTTTAATGGTTTAGTTGAGGTCCATGATTACTTTATGTCTCAGGACTTTTGGCTAACTAGCTACGCCACTGCATAGTCACAGGGCGTTAAATTATAAAATAAACATAACATTGTTATTAACAGAAATTAACGGTATAACTTGTATAACCATTTGAATGCACCTTGCACATATAAAATGAAATTATAGAACACCATATTACAATAATGTATACAGCATATTTTACACTTAGTAGTCCATATATATGTATGATATACGTTTATTTTGTAGAAATTAACACATTGTATGCCGGATTAGTACTAGTACGTTTTCTGTCGATGGAAACTTGAGTGCGATACACGTACTAGTACGTTTTCTGACGATTGATACTTGAGTGCGATACACGTACTAGTACGTTTTCTGACGATTGATACTTGAGTGCGATACACGTACTAGTACGTTTTCTGACGATTGATACTTGAACGCGATACACGTACTAGTACGTTTTCTGACGATTGATACCTGAACGCGATACACGTACTAGTACGTTTTCTGACGGTTGATACTTGAACGCGATATACGTACTAGTACGTTTTCTGACTATTGATATTTGAGCGCTGGACACGTACTAGCACGGGTTAAACAACATTGTTTGTTTGTGGGTACAAAAACAATAAATAATGTGGGTAACTAAATATAATTTACGCGTCAATGTGTCAAGTGTATGTGTTCTAGGTTTATGTTTGTAAAAACATAATATTGTTCAGTGACAGTATCTCGCCAGACGTCGTACGAATATGACGCATATATGTGTTTCGACAATATATCACAAATTGAATATTTAATTAAATGAAATTTTGTTGCTTTTATCGTTAAAAAGATTTAATAAGTTTTTGTTGGACTAGGTTTATATGTAAAATGTATTTATTCTGTTTCAAAATTTTCTATGGGCATGTTTAATTTTTTTATCGTTGAAAATCCATAAATGAAATAGTGGGGATAAATATGTTATAACGTCCCATTGGTATGTTTTTTTTATTAAGGATTAGAGGCCAGATGTGTGGCCAGTTCCTATTACGGACTATTTCACCATTTTCCCCAACTTGGGACATGGGTTTCACTGTTGTCATCTGCTTTAACTCAAAAATATATGTTAGAAAATTTTTCCATACACCGGGTTATTTTGTTTACAAAATCGTTTCATTTGAAACTTGTATTTAGCAGTTTCAATTAAATGACACCATGTTTATTATATCTATGATCTTATTTATCTCGTCGTTATTTTGTTGAAAACATGACATTCGTATATAACAGGAAGTATTGTATTTAAAACAAACCAACTGATTTTGAAAATACAACATACATGATGACTTGGTGCGTTTAAAGTAACTCAGTTTATCTAAGACGACTATTTTGTCAAATATGGTATAACTTTGTCGGTCTAAACCAGGGGTGTCTAACTCAAAAGATAATTTGGGACAAAAAACAATGTGACTTTAAGTAAGCCACAAAAAATACCACATAAAAACAAATATATATATAAAGTTAAATTATTTTACGTCCTGATACTTGAGATCTCTTTTCTGATATTTTATTTCCTATTTCTGGTGAAATTTCCTATATCTTTATTAAAGTTTTATGTAAATATATTAAGTATTATTGGCAGATTATAATTTTATATGCAGGTTTTGGTATTTTCTTCACATCGAGTTCGACACCCCTGGTCTAAACAATGGAAATAAATTGATTTGTTATATACTATCGAGGAGGATATAAAATTTTATATGTATAGTTCAAACAGTGCTAAAATGCAGTTACACGATCTCATTGATACTTGTGATGAGGCTTTATCCATATATGATTTATTATTTGTCAGCACAGTTTAGTGGTTAAGTTTTTTATGTACAGAGATTTGATACGAGTTTATGTTAACGTTAGCTTTATTGCTTTACGCCGTTAAATCAGCTTCACGCTTTACGTTTAGTGTTCTCGCGCGTTAAGCGGCCTGGTCTGCGATTCCGTACATAAGGTCTATTCACCTGCGACAAAATGCCATTCTGTACGCACAAAACGCGTTGCCGCTGCGAATATTTTGTGCATAGTGATCTATTCTATCATCCTAAAATGCTGAATTTTATTTGTCGCTGCGGACAACTGGCTGCGTGCGGACCGCGATATTCCATCTGGCCGCAGTAAACTAGAGATAAACTATGGTACCATGGCTCGTCCCTTTCCCAAAATTCAAAACGTTTGAAAGTATTTACAAAGCGCCACCAATATTGATGACTGTCAAATAATAACAAATCGATGAATTTCGCTCGATTAGTTGCACTCCCATCATCCTACTGCCCTTATACTACTCTAAGTGGGGCGGTACAACATGTTATTTTACATAACATTTCACATGATTTGGCTGGTTATTTTACGACCGGCCGACTGCCTGTGGTCTTACCTTTGTCGTATTTTACGAATTTAAACTGACCGCGGCGACCTGGCCGCTTAACGCGCGAGGGCTTTTATAGTTTTGTTGTTCGTCGCGGTGCATAGATGGCGCCACACCGAGTGATCCATCCGTTACATTCAAAATAAACGGCCGGCATAATAAAAGTTCTTTAATACTCTATTCATAACTTTAAAAAACTATTTTCTATCTGTACGTATTCTCAATTTTTATATCGCACGCTTAGTATTAAAGTGACTTAATTCAAAAAAGCAGTTTTGTGGCAAATTGCAATAAAGCGCAGTTCGTTCAAAATTCCTGTTGTATACCCATAACTTGAGAGACTAAGATAACACTAGCTTTTTTAATAGTTCGAAGTATAATCTCATTGAAATAATGATTACAAATGTGTCTGACCCAATCAAGTGAAGTAAGTAATTTTGAATTTGGTCATTTTATACTAAACAAGCGATATGTCGCCTTATCCCCGAAGATTAAAGTCACATTTCCTATGCTTATACATGTGACATGTGACTTTATTCTTCGGACAGGGCGATATATTTGCGTCCGTATAATCTTCTCTATACATTTTCCTTAAATAAAAATATGGTGCTAAGTTAAGAAAAGTGTTACAACGAATAATCGTATCATTCTTTTATACTGACAGTATTTTCTTAATATATTTTTGTATTATGTCGTTTCAATAAGGATTTTTATTGTAACCGGCCAATGGAATAATAAAATAGTTACCATATAAAAATATTACCTAAATGAAATGTTTGATGCACAAAACAGTTCAATGTAACGAAATATTTTAAGCCACGTTTAGTTTTAAGCATATGTTAATTTGATCTGATATTTACCGGTAAGTGAATTCGGTTGCTAAGGGTTGCTGTTCACAGCAGACGCGTTGCGTTTCCACGCTATAAAACTTTAAAAATTATAACGTGTTACAAATCGCCGCCTAAACTAAAACAACTATACACAATATATCATAAATAGTTTCCGCAGCGCATGTGATGACAGATTTTATGACTAATTTTTTATTACATTTTTATTACAGATCCCTATTTTTTAATGTAATATAGCCTATGTTACTCAGTAAAGATGCAGCTTTTCAATGGTGAAAGAATTTTCGAAATCGGTCTAGTAGTTTTTGTGTGAAAACATTACAAACATACATACAAATTTTTCCTCTTTATAATTTTAGTATAGACTAGTATAGATAGACAATTAAACTTAAAATTAAATTACATGTTTTCTTTTTATTTTTTAATAACATTTTTTAGTATAAAAACAATTGAAATACGACTGTTAGCTATTTATGTTCACAAAGGTCGAGTCAAGAGCCTATAATTTAGTCTTTGGCTAAAAGTACACTGTGACGAAACATGATATAAATACAGTAGTTCTAACAAACATCACAACATGTAATACGCTTACAACATTTTAAGTTAAATATTTTAAAATATAAACGTCTGTTACTCCTGGCATATGAAATTGAGATGATAGTTATACGCTAATCTGATTCAAACTATATTATATACGAATGTTTTTGAAAATTATCAGTTAATTTAAAGCTTAGCGTGCGCCTCGCGTCTGATGTGAACCGCTGCCCTATAACTGTCCGCTTTATTGTACATTATAAATTAATTCTATATATATTTAGAGTCCTTGAAACTGTATTTTAAAATGGACAATAAAACAGTATTTAAATTATTAACTATACAAGGTAGTTTCGATGTCTTATTTAGGATATATTTATCTGTTGAATAATTTATAAAAGCAGGCGTTACTTTGCGGAATTCCATAGTACAGAAATTGTGATAGAATTATTTCGATATAATGCACGTTTGTTGAGAAAATTTATGTAATGCTAACTAAGTGTACGAAGCCGGTAACGTTCACATATCTTATACGTGCAGGATTAGTTACTACATAAGCACTACATATATTCAATTCGATCGTATCGCTCTGTAGCTGAAGCAATCGAACCAAAAGAAATCTAACTGAAGAATCTTAATGGATTGTGATTTTATTGTGGAACCTATATCCTGATGATACTTCGGTTAATGTCGTGGTGAATGTGTGTAGTGCTTTTGATGTGAGTTGTTGGTGTCGTTTAGTGATACGTTTGGTGACCGATCCTACATGTATAAGGTATGAGAACGGTTTTTCTTACTAAACTTAGTTTTAAATAGATTTTTTTAACAAACGCGGATTATAGCAAAATAATTCTATCATATCTTCTGCTATATGTTGAAGTTTGGTTTTTTTCTGTATTTATAATGGTATTATTTTATGTAAATTTGTTTTATTAAGTATCTTGTATAATATAGCGATTGAGTGAAATTACCTTATATATTATTATGTTTATAAACAATGTTTCAACGAATTGTTTACAATTTTAAACGAAGCAATAAATAATATACGGAAGATAGTGTTGTTTTTATTTATGTTTGTTTATATGAGCTGTGTGTGGTATCTGGCTTGTAGTAGAATAGACCACCGTCATTTCTGAGGTGTCGTAAAATATTACCAAGGTTTTTGACGTCAGGCGGCCGTCGTAAAATACCTAACCAAATCATGTGACGTGTTTATAACATGTAGTGGTGACCCCACTTAAAGTGGGATAAGGGCAGAAGGATGACGATTATTAAACCGCAGTCTTGTATGAAGCTGAAAGGATTTTCAAATCCAAGCATTTTTTATCATCAAATATTCATTAATTATGTAATATGTAACCTTACATATTTATTACAATTTAAACTGATTTCTACTTAGCCGGATACCAACGATCGGGTTAAATTACTTCAGCCGCCTCTTACGATATCTCGGTAAGAAATAGGGGTGGTCTATTATATTCACCCGGTTACCACACGTCCGGTCGATTTACCTTAGTCTCCTTTTACGACACTGGTAAGAAGTGGGGGTGGTTTATTCTACTCAGCCGGATACCACACAGCATCAATATATCAAAACCATATACTTTACTATTCATGGCAAGATTTAGCCAGTAAATTAAAGTTGGACAATCTGCTTATATATTCTTCCTGAGTACACGTGAATCAACCTACTCAGTATAAAGGCTCTTATTTATTATTCTATACGCATCCCGCACGCACCAAATGCGAAATAAATGAGAAAATAACTTTCTCTAATTGGTTCACTACATACATAGCCACATATCGGATAAACGTATGTACTTAACGGATATACCGACATGTTTTTCTCTTTCTTTCGTCAACTCTGGCGCTACTCCTGTTATATGCATGTCACACAATCCAGCCATCTCCTTTTAGGCCTCCCTCTAGGCACATATCCATCCACATTCATATTTAACACTAATTTGGTCATGATTTTCTTCGCTGACATGTCCATGCCATCTTAATCTTGCAGTTCTCGTTTTTTCTATAATAGGCGCAACTTTTAGACTTCCCTTTACATACTCAATAGCAGTTACCCCCAGCTTCGTTTGCGTGGACTGTTGTCACGTGATTTCGATAATAGATGGCGCATTTCAATGTCATTCCTGTTGAATTAACAGGATTTCTATAGCCTATATGTTATTCCAGTGTATGAGAAATAATTGTACCAAATTTCATCGATATTGGTTCTGCGGATTCACCTTAAAAAAGTAACAAACATACATCCATACTCACAAACTTTCGCACTTATAAGTAGAATTTCGACTTCTCACACTTATGGTGTTAAGCATTTTGATGCTGAAAATATTAAACATACTGATTGTTGTAATGTAGGTATTATATGTACATATATGTTTTTTCTTCGTCAACCGATGGACGTCCACTGCTGGATACAGGTAGGTCACTTCACGGGATCTTCACACCACATGATCTCATGCTGCTTGGATCCAGCGACTGCCCGCAACCTTTTTAGGGTCGTGAGTCAATCGCCTAGGGGCCTACCGACGCTGCGTTTTCCGGTGCGCGGTCGTCATTCCAATATCTTGAGACCCCGATGTCCATCGGTTCTCTACACTACCAGTATGTGCGCCCCCCATCGCTACTTCAGCATCGCGACACGCTGAGCTATATCGGTGACTTTGGTTCTTCTACGGATCTCCTTATTCCTGAATTATCACGTAGACATACTCACATTGCTCACTCCATCGCCCACTGAGTGACTCTGAGCTTTTTTATGAGGCTTATAAGTCATCGTCCCAAATCAAAGTCTTAAATCAAGTAGAGATAATCGAGCATATCTCCATCGCCTGTTGAGTGACTCTGAGTTTTTTATGAGGCCCATAACGACCATATCTATATATCATTAAAAGCTTTTATTAAACTTGCAATATTTTACATACTGCTCCAGTCTTGATGACAATGCATGTTTATGATAAGCATGACCTGATGCTGGCAGGATTGCCTTAAGACAAGGAAACTCCCCAACGGTTAACAGTAGCGACATAAATTTAACAAAAAAGTTTTTTTTAAATAAATTGGCTTAATATAAATAAACTTTTTATTGGGTTTCATCAAACTTACTGTTATTGTCTAATTCGCAATGAGTAATATATGAAAGTAATACAGCATTTAGTTCTTTACCTCCAGCCTGCTCGATAGAAATCGTTGGGGACAGTCGGTGTGAATGATATTACGTCATTTATTAACCACTAGAAACCCGATTGATGAGATGAGATTAGCAACCTGTCTGTAACCTACAAACAAGTTTATGTATGTTGTGTATGGAAAACGATAGAATTTATAATTTAATAAAATCTGTATAGGCCTCTTCTCTCTTTTTTTTTTTGAAGAGAAGGATTGGAGCTAAGACCTACCACGCTGCTCCAATGCGGATTGGTAGGTTACACATATCCCCAGAATTCTCTAGAGATATGTAGGTTTCCTCACGATGTTTTCCTTCACCGAAAATCGTGTGATAAATTGCAATTATCAATTAGACACATAAGTTTTTACTAGAAAACTCATTGGTGCCTGCCCGGGGTTTGAACCCTAGACCTCCTCGAAAGAGGCGCACCACTGGGCTACCACAGCTTATATATATAAAGCACACCACAGCTTATATATATAAAATCTGTATGGTCTTTAAAAGTATAGTTAGCAGCCAATGGGAAACTATCGAAAAAAGCAACGCCTGGATCGTTATTCTAGTGTTTAAGCTATGTGATGTGTTAACAACAATTGTTGGTCAAGTATGTTGGTCACTTATGGACACCGGTATTCGGTGCGTAATAGTGGCAGGTTTGGAAGTACTTAAACGGCACTTTTTTGCCATGAGATTGGTTTAATTTATTATTTCGTATATGGAAAAGATCTAGGTTTAATTTATAAATATCTGGGTGACCGAGCTTCGCTCGGTAATTTTTTACAAAAAAAAAACTTTAAAAAAAAACAATTATTTAGTTGGGGATCGATGCTTGGCATTCACATTTCTCGAGTCTGCCCGTTACCCGAATAAGCTACGCCGACTTGACAGTTAATGGCGAAAATTCAATTCAATATGAATGTTAGTGTTTTTTAATGCGCAAAAACAGGGATAAAACAACTTTTTTTTTACATAAAACCTAGTTAGATCAATTTTTCTCCCCCCAAACCACCTACATGTTGAATTTCAGGAAAATCGTTGGAGCCGTTTCCGAGATTCGGAAAATATATTTATATACAAGATTAACTCATTTAAATATTAAAGATATAGAAAAGACTAGGCTAGACTAAGATCAGTGATAAGCACTATACGGCTTAATTGCCTGTATTACTGGTGAATTTTTTTTTATAAATAAATATATAGGTCACTTACACACACGGTCGTCCAAAATAAGTAACTTAATACTTGTGTTATGGGTGAAAGACAACTGGTGAATATATACATATATAATTTTAAATACATACTTAAATACAAATATACACCCAGACTCCAAGACCAACCATATTCTTTTTACAGAAAATATTGGCCCTCGGCAGGAATCGAACCCGCGACCCACGGAGCTGAAGGCAGGATCACTACCCACTGCGCCAACGGGCCAATCATTAGCAGTCATTAGGCGGAAATTAGGATTAGGCCGAATTATAACATATAAGCTATAGAAATCTTGTTTATTCTACAGCAAAAGGGTGACATTGAAAAGCGCCATCTTTTATCAACCTATCACGTGACAATAGTCCACGCAAACGAAGTTGCAGGTAAAAGCTAGTTTATATATAAAGAAGATTTGTTTTTAAATAAATATGTATCAAACAAACTGACTTTTGCATTAGCAATAGAATAAATTACTTTAATAATACTTAGAGTGCATATATAAAACTATTTTCGCAAACCTAGATCCATATTATTTGTATAATTTAGTGCCAATCTATGTCAATAGCTTAGATAAAAGAAGGTAAGCTATCTTTAAAGGATATATGTATGTAAACACGGATTTGTCTATACATATAAAAAAGGAATAAGTTCTGCATACATTTTTTTTAGTCTGTTTTGTCCTTAATAAATTGTATAATTTCTTTTTTTTTAATTTTTAATAATTATTTTTTATTTTATTATTACGAATAATTTTTATGTTAATTATTATAAAATATTATGTCAAAAAATGTCAGTTTTTATAAGTAAAATGTCAATTTGTTATTTATTTTAAGGACCTTTGTTGAGTATAGGCCTCCTCCATTTTTTCCAAAATGGAATGTAAGGAATGGAAGGCAAGGAATGAAAAAAAAGCATACATTATTTACTACTAAAATAGGCCGTGTGGTATCCGGCTGAGTAGACCACCCTCATTTCTTACCTAGGTGTCGTAAAATACGACTAAGTTAAGTTGATATCAGGCAGGCAGGCAGGTCGTAATGTACCTAGCCAAATCAAGTGACGACGTATTATTAACATGTGCCGACCCCACTTAGAGTGGGATAAGGGCAGGAGGATGATCGTATGTAGTAAGAATCTATCTCTGATCTTTTTTAGAATACATCCCATGTGAAATGCATGCATTAATATAACCTTTTTTTCTCTCTTTGTTTTATTTAGGGATTTGTATAGTATGCGATTTTACTACGACAGTCTCCTTAATTTTGATTTGATCTCGCAGAGACACTCCGCTTTTTGTTTCTTTCGTTTGTTTGACCATTGAATATTATTGGCATTCCTAACGGAATAAGACTAAGGGCCTGTTTCACAAGTTACTGATAAAGTGTCGGATAGGCAACCGACAAATAAACTAAGTAACAGATAAAATGTCACTAAAAAGAGACTCTGAAAAGTGGAATTAAAAAAAAATCGCGGCCATTTTGAAATAGTTATTTGCTATCCAGCAAATAAACAAAATAACAGCCACATGATCTACCTGTTAACCTATTAGGGACTTTAAGTGCTGAATAAGTCTACTGTCAGCTTATTCGGAACATATCTGACACATATCTCGGAATTTTGCGTTTCTCAGGTTTCTGATAGGCTTATTCAGCACTTAAAGTCCCTAAGTTAACAGGTAGATCATGCGGATGTTATTTTGTTTATTTGCTGTATAGCAAATACTTATTTCAAAATGGCTGCGATTTTCTTTAAGTTTTTCATTTTTAGTCTCTTTTTAGTCATTTATCTGTTACTTAGTTTATTTGTCGGTTAACTATCCGACACTTTATCAGTAACTTGTAAAACAGGCCCTTATTCAGAATAACTTAGTACACGTGTTGTAAGTTATTGCTTTTGATCGAGTTTGCAAATATATTGTTACAATATCCAAACTGGTTGTAGAGATAACTAGATTGTTAATAAATAATTCATGTTTAAGAAAACGAGTTTTAAATTAATAAAATATTGATTGTATTGACAAAAGTGTTTGGTTTCAGATTTTAAATATCCCATTGTGAGAAAGTGTTGATAAGTTTTTTCTGACTACTACTAAAAAGTAAACTAAAAGACTATAGTTATTTTTTTGGGTATCCTTGCCGATTTATACGGATGTCTTTTAAAATTGGTCTGGCCGCTTGGAGCAGTGGGTAGTGACTCTGCCTTCAGCTCCGCGGGTCGCGGGTTCGATTCCAAGGGCCAATATTTTCTATAAATGAATTTGTTGGCCTGGGTGTATAATTGTATTTAAGTATGTATTTAAAAATATATAAGTACACATTCACCAGTTGTCTGTCTACTATAAGAGTCCAAGAAAAAAAATTTTTTTTTTCAAGTTTTTTCCAAATCTTTGGGAATTTTTTGATGTATTTCACACTTTTTTGATATCTTTCCAATTTTTGGGTTAGTTCCACAATTTTCAGGTTACTTATCCAATATTCGGGTGTCTTTCCTAATTATCAATCTTTTCCCATTGCTTAGATACCTTTTCCAAATAATCTTCCGCTAATAATTTAAATTACTAGTACTAATACGAATATTGAAACAAATTAGTTATATTCACAATAAAGCACATAATAAATTATGAATATTCATTACGAAATTAAGATTTTTCGGGGCACAGACACAGACACACACCTGGGGAAAACACAACACCTGTTCTAGGATTTGAACCCACGTATCCTTGATAAGAATCTAATATGACTTGTCCTATCCTATCCTACTAATATTATAAATGCGAAAGTGTGAGTATGGATGTATGATTGTTACTCTTTCACGCGGCGAATCCGCTGAACCTATAAATTTGGCACAATTATTCTTTATAAACCGGGATAACACATAGGTTATAGAAATCCTGTTAATTCAACAGGAATATTATGACATTTAAGCGCCATCTATTATCAACCTATTCAACAGTCCACGCAAACGAAGTTGCGGGTAATAGCGGGTAGTAACTAGTCTAAAAATATTAGACACTATTAAAAACGTTAGATACTAGTAGAAACTTACTAAGTTTTACATTTACGAGTAGGTAATGTTATAAAAAATTTATCTTTAAAAAAAATTCTTAAAGTTTTTGATGACTTATGAATATTTAACCTTAAGGTTATGACAGTTCATGTTAATAATGTTCATTAGCGGGTAAAAGCTAGTTTATTATAGGAATGCCTATGTTATAATTGGAAGGAAATATTTGTGACAATGAGGTCGACGTTCTGTAGTGGTTTATTATCTTTTTGCCCTTCTGTTTTTGCGGAACCCGCTCGCCAACCGCTCAGTTGCAAAAACCAGCTTCGCTGCGACAGGCGCGTGCGCAATGACTATATATACGCGCCAAAAACGATGTAACCGGAAACTCCTCGAAAATATTTAAAACAAGTCATAAATAACTCAGTGTTATTAATATTGTTTAGAATATATTGTTGTTTGCCAAAGAAAATCCTGTTACCAACAATTATGACTCGAAAATGCACATGAAATTTTTCGGATGTTTAGTGTTTGTGGTTTTGATCTGTTTTTGCCATGGGTTCAATAAGTTTAAGAGAAAACTTGCCAGTGATGAGAAGGATAGACTTAAATTTGGAAATGTGACTAAAAATGTGGGAGAAAGTCGAGGATTTTTACCGCACGGTATGTATTTAAAAAATTAAAAAATAACTTATTCCGTAAGTTGTTAAAAATTAACGAGAAAGTTACTATAAATATAACAGTTCTGAATAACGTTAAAACAAGTTACTCAATTCTTAGTAAAGATAAAGATAAGAAGAAAGATCTAATAAACAGAAACCACTTTAAAAAGATAAGTGATTAAAGAAGGCGTTAGTTTGTGGAATTCCATAGTTCGAAAGCAATGATAGAGTTATTTTGACATAATTTTTTAATGTAGATTAAAGCAAAATAATTCTATTATCATTACTATAATATCTTTAATATTTAAATAAGTTACTCTTGTATATATATTTTTCTGAATTTTGGAAACGGCTCTATTTTCATGAAATTCAGCATGTCCCCTACATGCTACATTTTGGGGGGGAAAATCGATCTAGCTAGGTTTTATTTTAAAAAATCTCATTTTTTCTCTGTTTTAAGGGCACTAAAAAAAATATGAAAATAGGAATAGATACCAACTCATAATTTGAGCTGTCACATGCAAAGCTGTGACAGCCTAATGGTAACGCGCGGACCAAAAAAGGCTCGAAACTAAGGTTCTATTCCCACATTTCACCAGGCGCTTTTTTATTTTTTTTTATTGCATTTTTTTTGTATCTTTTAAAATTAAAATGCAAGGCTCAGTCACGCAGGTGCTATACTTAATGCTACAGACTTAAATAATTTGTAGAATTAGGCGTTACTTTGCGGAGATCCATAATACAAAAGTAATAATACAATGTTTTGCTGTAATCCACGATGAAGTAAAATATAAAAATAACATAATCGTAAAGCTTTGGGATTTTTTCGTGGAGTCTATCTCCTGATGATGTTTCGGTTGCGGGGCGAAATGGTTGTTGAGTTTGTGATAGTGAACGTATGTAGTGCTTGTGTATTGTGGTGGCGTTGGTGGAAGTTGTGCATGTGTTTTTACGAATCCTGCATGTATCAGGTATGAAAACGGATTGTCCACTCTACATTTAGCATTATATATATTTTCTGTTTTACTTCATCGTGGATATAGCAAAATAAATTTTATTATTACATTTACTACACATTTAAGGAATATCGTGCGTGAAAAATGTATATTGAGAATTCCTGCAATATCTGTGGCCTTCAAATCTACTTTAGCCCAGAGTTGTGGGTATAAGCTTCTGTCATCGTCTAAAGCGGAATGAAGAGTAGTCGCCCTTATGCGGTTGCAACAATTTAACTGCAAGACCGCGCTCAAATTATGGGCGCGTAATAAATGAAGCAAATTAACTTTTGCGGTGAGGCATATAATTCCTTTCGATTTCTTATGGGAGTTTCTGATTCGTAATTTAGTGACTCCGGCCTGCGATTTTGTCTGTATCATATACTAGCTGATTCAGCAGCTTTGTCCGCGTAGAAATCAGTGTGTCACACTTATTCGCAATATTTTACATTTCCGCTCCTCTCCTGTGCATTTTAGCGTAATGTTATATAGTCTACAGCCTTCCTCAATAAATGGACCATCTTTTACTCAAATAATTTTTTTAATCGTTCCAGTAGCTCCTGAGATTAGTGCGTTCAAACAAACAAACAAACTCTTTAGCTTTATTTATTAGTATATTAGCTGTCATGTCTTAACAGCTGTGTAGTATAAACGAAAGAGAGGGAAGTAAAAAAAGTAAAGTTATCCTATTATTATCCCATATCCAAATAAGCAAGCATTTTTAAATCGTCAAGGATTAATTAGATTTAATGAAGCTACAACTGGTTCAGAATATTGCTCTTACCGAGAAGAACCAGCAAGAAATTCGGCGGTCAATCTTTTAAACATTTTCAATTTACAGTATTTAAACGCAGTGTTGTATGAAGCTAAAAGGATTTTCAAATCCAAGCATTTTTATCATTCAAATAATCTTTAATTGTGTCTGCTTTACATATAAGCGTATCTCTTATACTTAATTTAAACCTTTCTGTAGACTGGTCTGGTATGGATTTCGGAATTTTATTGTAGAAGCGAATACCGAGACCATCGAATGAGTTGCTAACTCTGCTGAGTCGCGACACAGGTATCTCATTTTTGTGACCTCTCGTATGTCTATGCTATACATCAAATTTCGTCTTATACATGTAGGGGTGGGCTTCGGGGAATGGATTGGTTGACTCGTTGCTTCTTAATAAAAAACTTCTTGAACTAATAACTTCTTTAATTCTTAATACGTCTGTCTAGTATATCATATACCTTAGCCATCTTTTATCTTACTCCCTCTTTCATCTCTCTCCCACACATCCTTCCTATTCCCTTACTCAATACTACGTTCCGTTTACTTCCGCATACAACTTTTCGGGAAGGGACTCACGTTGCTTCATATTATAGATAGCTTTAGATCCGTGATCCCCTCGTAAGTGTCAACCTGGGCTATCATAGCTTAGAAGATGAAATACAGCGAGGAAAACAGGCAGACAACAACCAAGCCACCGTTTACATAGAATAACAATCTAAATGTGACCATACCTTTACAAACTAGTAATTTGTTGCCACCGGTACTACCGCTTAAAGTAGGTTTGTGACATGCAAGTTTGCGCCGAGAGGCTTGCTGCCAATGATTAAATCTGTTTTATGGCGAAGCGTTTCACCGGCTTTGGCTGAGTAATGGGAAAAGTGAAAATGTGATGTATGGCTCGTCTGTCTTTGAGTTAATTTTGAATCAACATTCATAGACTGTTGACTGGCCTGTTGGCGCAGCGGGTAGTGATCCTGCCTTCAGCTCCATGGCTCGTGGGTTAGATTCCCACTGAGGATCAACATTTTCTATAAATCAATTTGTTGGTTCTTCGAGGCTGGGTGTATATTTGTATTTAAGTATGTATTTTTAAAATTATATATTATATATTCAGCAGTTGTCCGTCACCCATAATACAAGTATTAACTTACTTTGGGGAGGGAAAACTGTATGTGTAAGTGTCCGTTATATTTATATTTATAGATTTCCTCTGATATACATAGAACATGGTTGAAGTTACTTTTTATAACGTTAGATAGAGTTAGTAAAGTCCCCGAGGCGATCGATGCATCTGGTGCTCCCGATTCATCGTCTAGCGGAGGGAGAGGCCACTATTAGAGAGGCTCCGACCCAGAGACGCACTCTGGGGTTCAGAGTTGCTGCTGCGGTGATGGGGATAATGTGTACAGCGGTACCGTGTCCTCACCACCAGAAGTGTGAGGTGAATTGAACAGAAAAATGAATTTGGGGCCCAGTTGGAGTAAGTCTTCGAGGCGGTCTATTCATCTAGTGGTCTTGACTGAATAGGGTAGGAAGAGGTCACTTCTTATAGAGGCCTCGACCTGGAGCTCTCCGGGTCACAGGGCTGCTACGGGGATGGGGGTCTTGTGTACAACGTTACCCTGTCTCTACCACCAGCAGTGTGGTGGAGCAAGCTTATATCAAACTGATATCTGTAATTTATTACACGCTTTTAAGTAAAAACGTGAGAAAACTTGCAATCTCTAGAGAATTCTAAGGATATTTGTAACCTACTAATAGGAGTAGTGTGGAAGGTCTTAAGATAAATCATTCCCTCCAAAAATGGAGAGAGGAAGCCTATGTCTAAATAGATTCTAGGTTCGTGCATTTATTTCTTAGATTACGTCATCATTTACCATCTTAGTATATAGCGGTCAAATTTACCATAAAAAAAAATAAAAGGCAAAAAGGAAAAAAAAATAAACTTATATATTCATTATAACTATAACAATAAAGTGATGTGTAAAATATCCTTATTTCCTTACCTCGATGTAAATTCTCAACATAAAGTACATTTATTGATCAATAAAGTACAATTTTTCTCACGCACAACGCAAATCGAAAAGAGTATATAAAAGTAAAGATGTCGTATAATTCGACGATAAATTAATAAAACCAGCTGAGAAGGACTGGCGCACCTTGTCCGCGAATATTTTCGCAACAAAATCAAATGAATAATGGCGCAGACGTTGAATAAGTGAGGTAATCAGAACGTTGACTCTGGCCCTGAAAAGGTTTACTCTACTTGTGGTTCTAGTGATGCTACTCTGACATATTTTGTAATGTACGAAAAATTTTGTGGCCATGGCGCAATATATTTTGGCTCAGCAGGATATCCTATCACCACACCATTAGCCCAGCACACGACACGTTAGCTTAGCTCACGACCTAGATATCAGCATCTAATAGTGGCTCGAGTCAGCAAGTTAACCCCAAGTTAACTCCAAGTTTATTTACGTCAAACAAAGTGTTGTTTCACGTAAATAAACTTGGAGTTCTTCTTAAATGCAATTACACATTTACTAGGTAACGGCCTGTTACTATTCCACTGCTGGGCAAAGGCCTCCTCTTTCTGTTTTTGGAGAGAAGGGTTGGAGCTAAGAACTACCACGCAGCTCCTATGCGGATTGATAGGTTACACATATCCCTAGAATTCTCTAGAGATAAGAAGGCAAATGTGACAAATGCAATTATGAATTAGACACATAATTTTTTATAGAAAAACTCATTGTGGCCTGCCCGGGGTATGATTTATTTATTTACCCATGATTTATTTATTAATAGATCACCAACAAAGTATACACATAAAATTAAACATTGAACAACTAAAAATAAGTACCTAATGTTAATTAACTTTTAATATATAACTGCTTTTAATTAATTAAAAGTGATAACAACTTTCAAATTAAGTTACGACAACTGAGATATATTATTTAATTATAATAATTTAATATAATCGTTAAATTAAGAAAAAAGAAAATTAATACTACTTGTAAAAAATAACTGAGGTTTAATATCAGCACTTACGAAGTAAAGTAACTTTTTTGGATACGCTTAAACTGTCATTAAAAATATCCCCAAAGGGTGGGGATTTGCAAATGGTGCTATGAATTCGCATAATACGATTAAGAGGTGAATTTTGACCCAAATTCGATTTTGATGGATGAGTAGCAAAAATCATACGTCGTCGTCATGAACGTCTTTAGAGAGTCGCACCATCTTATCGCTAGGTTATCACAACTTAACACATTTACTAACTAAATATCTGGGGGTGAACGAGCCTTGCTCGGTAATTTTTTATAAAATAAAAAAAAGAAACTCAAAAAAAAGAAAGAAGAAGAAGATAATATGGTACATGGGTATTATTGGGTATTTTTATGGTATAGGTATTTTCATTTCTCACCAACACCCGTTCTCCGCATAAGCTACGCTGACTTGATAGTTAATGGCAAAAAATTAATTCAATATAAATTTTAGTATTTTTTAATGCCCAAAAACAGGGATAAAATCATTTTTTTTAAATAAAACCTAGCTAGATCGATTTTTCTCCTCCAAAATCCCCTACACGCTGAATTTCAGGAAAATCGTTGGAGCCGTTTCCGATATTCCGAAAATATATATACATACAAGATTAACTCATTTAAATATTAAAGATATGGATTTTAAATAAAAAAGAGTTTTGTTAATAAATTTGGTATTTTTACCACGTTTTGGCCAAGTGGAACGACTCGGCGGTCGCAAGAGGCACGCGCTTGCATCTAAAACCTGCATCGGATTTCGGGGTCAACAGGTCTGTGTTATTTATGCAACGACTTTGCCGTAAATAAGGGTTGAGGTGTCTTCTTTTTACTGTTCTTTAACGTTTTTGTGTGGGAGTATTCAATGAAAGGATGTTTCATAAATTTCACTTTCTGATTTCAAAAGTTGGTTACAAGGTACATAAACCACAATTTTTGATGTTTTTGCGGTGCGGTAATAAAAGAACAATATACTAGTAATCGAATAATTGTTTGTATCATTATTTTAGACTAGTTGCACCGGAAAACGTTTTGCCATTTAAATTATTAGCAATCGCTAGCGGCTCCACCTGCTTATAAAAAATAAAACCATAACATAATATTTTGAAACAATAAAAATGGTTAAAGTGGCTTAACCTTAAAACATGTCGCGAACATTTATTTAGAACTTTTAGAAGGGAACAATATTGTGATACGTGATTTTTGAATAACTATCACCGTTTACTCAGAAAACGTACGGAAAGCTTTAAATTTTGCCGTTTTTCTATTATTTTTTATTGCTGCTCCTCTCCTATTTATCTTAGCGTGATGTTATATAGCTTAAAGTCTTCATCGAAATGGACTGTTTTACACTCAAAGAATTTGTTAAATCGGTCCAGTAGTTCCTGTGATTAGCGGTTCAAACAACCAAACAAACTGTTCATTATATTTTAGTATAGACAGATAAAAAAATATTGTAACGGAAGTAAAAGAAGGTAAGCGTAGCGTTGTCGCATAGAGACGTTAGGTTAACTGTGGAGGGTGGGGACGGGGGAGGAGAGGAGAGTAGTAACATTTGACGTAACCGTGATTGGTGCGCAGAGACAAGTTGTTAAAAAAAAAATAATTGATTAACTTTTGAAAATATCGTTTCTAATTTATCGAATAAATAAAGAATTATAGTTTATTTATTTATTAAATTCACAAAAATCTTATGATGACATGGAATGTGTTAATAGAATTATTTCTCCTTTTTGTATACTATTCACAAAATTTTAAATCTACTTTAGGTTAATAATTACGTGAATTTTGCCGTGTTATATCCGGCTGAGTAGAATAGACCACTCATTTCTTACCGAAATGTCGTAAAAAGTGACTAAGGCAAGTTGACCCTCCGTGTGGTATTCTGCTGAGTAGAATAGACCACCCTCGTTTCTTACCGAGGTGTCGGAAATGCGACTATGGTATCCGGCTGAGTAGAATAGACTGCCCTTATGCCAGTCAAAGTGACCTCACTTGGCACCGGCACAACATGTTATAAACATGTTGTCACATAATTTGGCTACGTATTTTGCAACCCGCCGCATGCCTAATGTTAACTTACCTTAGTCGTATTTACGACACCTCGGTAAGAAAGAGATGGTCTATTCTATTCAGCCGGATACCACACGGCTTTCTGCGAGTACGTTATTTTATATTATTTATTTATATTCTTTTAGTATCAAATTCTTAATAAAACAGGAAAATCAGTCCTTTTCGATATTATATTAAAAGTAAGCGAAGCAAAACTTTAATAATATAGCTGAATTAATATTCAGCTATATTATTTATATGATATGCACTACTAGATATGTCCAATTCTGATCGACTTCAAAAGGTATTTTATGTCAAAGGTCACCTTTGTCGTTTAGTTGCATACGGCATCGACTGAACACGACTGAACGCATCCTAAAAACTGCTCAAAGGACTTCTACATTCAAAAGATCGTTTGATACATGGTGTTATACATTATTTTTTTCCTATTTCTTTTAGGCTACTTTTGACGGACTTTTATTAAGTGTATTCATTTTGACTTATTTTTTAAACCCTTTTGTATTATAGGCGGGTTGAGATGTATGTACCTTGTGCATTAAAAGTTTTTATTATTTTATTTAACTTGCCGCGTATTTACTTACTTTAGACGCATTTTACACCTCGGTAAGAAAGAGGGTGGTCTATTCTACTCAGCCGAATACCACACGGTGGGTCAACTTACCTTAGTCGTATTTTACGACACCTCGGTAAGAAATGAGGGTGGTATTCTATTCAGCCGGACACCACACGGCTTCGATACATACATTTATGCTTCAATTATGATAAATTTCATTTACATTTCTCCAGAGTAATTTATAGAATTAGGCGTTACTTTGCGAAGATCCATAAAAGTAATAATAAAATTATTTTGCTATAATTCGCGATGAAGTAAAATAGAAAATATATATAATGCTAAATGTAGAGTGGACAATCGGTTATCATATCTGATACATGCAGGATTCGTAAAAACACATGCACAAACCTCCACCACCGCCACCACAATACACGTTCACTACATACTACATACGTTCATAGCACTACATACGTTCACTATCACAAACTCAACAATCGTTTCGCCCCGCAACCGAAGCATCATCAGGAGATAGAGTCTATGGCGAAACGATTGTTGAGTCTGTGATAGTGATAGGGAATTTCTCCAGAGGATTAGCGGTGAAAGTATTATGTACAAACCAACAGACATATAGACCGACTTCCGTATTTATTATATTACATAGTATGGATTTGCGAGATAAAATTGGTTGGTGAACGTGACTCGAGATCGTATCTCGGTTTGAAACTGTTGTTAGAAAGGCTAGAAATAATTTTTATAAATATTTTTATAATATATATTATTATAATAATTTTTATAAATTAAGTAGATTTCGAGAAAATCGATCACATATAGACAGACAGTTTTTGGTGACTTAGTTTTATAATAAGTATAAATAAATTACTTAGCAATAAATATGTTAGTTTCTGTACAATGAATTCACGTCAACAATGAAAGCCACTGAGCTGTTTTCAATTAAATATGAATCAAGTATTGTCAGACGCCATTTATCTTTAGAATAAGCAGTGGCAATCAGAGTTAATGGGAGTAGAAAGAATGTACTGTACCGAATGCTTTTTGCGGTTACTGTTTAGGATCGTACACACTAGAGATGGGCAGAGCGAGCTAAAGACAAGAAAGATATATATCTTTCCAATAGATATAATCACTCTCAAGCTCGGTTCTTTTTCAATTAAATATCTATCATCATCATTCTTTTACCCTTATCCCACTCTAAGTGGGGTCGGCACAATATGTCCTCTTCCTCTAGTCTCCTCTGTCATTCGTCAACTCTGGTGCAATTCCTTTAATATGGATATCATTTTGCACACAATCCATTCACCTTTTTTTTCAATTATTAATATCTATATGTTTAATATTTGAATGAGTTAATCTTGTATTATTCTGAACTTTGGAAACGGCTCCAGCTTTTTTCATGAAATTCAGCATAAAGGATGTTTTGGGGGGAAAATGGATCTAGGTAAATAGGTTTTAATAAAGAAATGTTGTTTTATCCCTATTTCGGGAACTAAAAAAACTGGTTTGTATAATTTTATAAAAAAACAATGTATAATTACGCTGGCAATTGAAGAGCCATGATTGTTCAATTGAGTAACGGGAGGTCTCAAATTCTGAATACCAGGATCGATTCCAGATCAATACTTTCTTTTTTATGTTTTTATTTCCTTTTTTTATGTATTAAATAAATAACCGAGGCTTTAATTTGCGTAGATTCATAAAACAAAAGTAATAATAGATTTATTTTGGTATAATCCGTGATAAAATAAAATATATGTAATGCTAGATGTAGACTTTACTATTCGTTCTTATACCTGACACATGTAGAATTTGTAAAAACACCTGCACAAACCTCCAGCGCAGCCACCACAATACACAATCACTGCACACATTCACCACCACAATCTCAACAATTAATTCACCCCGTCATCGAAGTTCAGCTCACCTAAAGCTCATCGTCAGGAGCTAGTTATAATCGCAGAGACTTTCCCTCCCCTCCCAAACCAATGCATCATCAGGAAATTACAAATCGACGTTAAAATCGCTCAGGTGATGCGTCAATTTGCGTTTTTCCTCCTTTCTTGTGAAGGATTTCAACTCCAAGCAGTCGATATCCACTTTAGGAAGCCCTGATCTAGCCGGTTCAATTAACTGCTTCTAGATAACATGTCCATGACATACCCGCACTCTAAGACAGGTTCTTGCTCACCCCGTGGTACACTTCCAGTTGGTCCACGCTATCCGTGTCACATACATTGTAACCGCGGCTTTCTCGTATAAAACGAATTCGAAATCCTTTTTTTATCTATAATACTAGTTTTCTAAATAGCTTACGCGCGAGGGGATTTCCCGTCGGCGATGTCTTAGGAAATATTTAACAGTTAAATATTAGTGCCTGGTTGACTGAGGCTTGCACGGTAACTTGTTACAAAATAATAGGGTAGCTGGGGCTCGATCCTAGGTATTTTTATTTCTCGGAACCGCCCGTTCCTTGAATAAGCTACGCTGACTTGATATTTTATAATGCCCAAAAACAGGGAAAAAGCGTTTTTTATAAAATAAAACCTAGATAGATCGATTTCTCTCCCCCAGAACTCCCTACATGCTGAATTTCAGGAAAATCGTTGGAGCCGTTTCCGGGTTTCTTCGTTTAAATATTAAAAAATATGTACATTCAAATTGCTATTAAAAGGTGTACGATACAATTATATTATATTATCTACCTTTTTTTATAAACCGGACATACATTTAATCATTACGTTACATAAGTCATAAATACATGACGTCTATCTAAACACAAAATCTGTCATCAGCAATATTCTCCTGCCCTTATCCCACTATAAATGGGGTCGGCACAACATGTTGTCACATGATTTGGGTATGTATGTTACGATCTGCCGCCTGCCTGACATCAACTTACCTTAGTCGTATTTTATGACACCACGGTAAGAAAGAGGGTGATCTATTTTATTTAACCGGATACCACACGGTGAATCAACTTACATTAGTCGCCTTTTACGACAGTTCGGTAAGAAATGAGGGTGGTCTATTCTAGTCAGCCGGATACCACACAGCGGCTCGACTTACCTAGTTGCCTTTTACGACACCTCGGTAAGAAAGAGGTAGATCTGTTCTACTCTTTTTACTAATAACATAAATAAATTTAAAGCCATAATTAATGTTTTATTAAACATAAAAACAACATACAGATTCAAGTAATAGAGACGGATATAAAACAGAAGAGAATTATTAAATAAACAAGTCGGACATTTTAAACGACGCTCAGCAAAAACGCCGCCGGCAAAAACTGGTCTTTGTAAAAATTAACGCGTTCTCAACTCGCGAAACGATAAAATAACAATTTCAACAATGAAAGGAGCATTATAGTCAGATTAATCATCTCCATGGTGAAAAAACAGAGAGACTTCTGTTATTTAGCAGGTCCTAATGAGATTAGAAAAATTAGGTATAGATCACGCCTTATTACGACCAACCCGTGGCCCGCAATGTCTTTAGTGGCTAGCGGACCATATGCCTCTTCTGTTTTCTCTTTGTCAACCGATGGACGTCCACTGCCGGACATAGGTCTCTTCATGGGATCTCTATACCACACGATCTTGTGCCGCTTGGACCCAGCGGCTTCCCACGACCTTTTTAAGGTCCTCAGTCTATCTAGTAAGGGGTCTTCCGACACTGCGTTTTCCGGTGCGGGGTCGCCATTCCAACACCTTGAGGCCCCAACGCCCAGCGGTTCTATGCAATATGTGCCCATAGCCACTTCAGCTTCGCGATATACTGAGCTATGTCGGTAGCTCTGGTTCTTCTACGGATCTCCTCATTTCTGATTTGATCACGTAGAGATACTCCGAGCATAGCTCGCTCCATCGTCCGCTAAGCGAGTCTAAGTCTTCTTATGAGGCTCATATGCCCCATGAAGTAATTTATGGTATGAATGCATTGCGGTTCCGTGCCAATCTTGTAATTTCCAGGTTTTAGTCCGTGGGAGTCGGAAACACCTCTGCCTTGATGCAGAAGTTCATAGAGATGTTTTCCACCGTGGAAGAAAAAAAAGCACCATATTTCGGTATTTAATTTAGCAGTATTGGTATTGATATTTCGTAGCGCGATGTTTTTGAATTGTACTGCTAATTATGTTGTGAAATTTTTTGAGTATGGATGTATGTTTGTTACTCTTTCACGGGGAATCCGCTGAACGAATATCGGTCAAATTAGGCACAATTATTCCTTATACACCTGAATAACCTATAGGCTATAGAAATCCTGTTAATTCTACAGAAATCGGATGATATTGAAAAGCGTCATCTATCATCGATCGACCTATCATACGACAACAGTCCACGCGAACGAAGTCGCCGGTAAGAGCTAGTATATGGCAAAAAATCATGTCTCCCCAAAGTTTTTTATTCCCTTACTGTAGTGTCAACTGTTTATAAGGGTTCTTTTCAGGGTAATTTTCGTCTCGAGGGAAGATTTATCAGATAATCCCTGTTTTATTGTTAGAAATTGTTGTTTCACGAGTTAAAACTGCGATAGGATTAAAAAGGTCAGTTTTTATGAATCGCCGTGGGAGTTTTTTTCCACTTAACGATTATGTTTATTATTTATCTTTTACTTCCTTTGTCTTTTTTGTTATTTGGGTCTGGACACACCTTTCGTTTTATCTTCAGGCCATCTTAAGTACTACTCAAAAAAGCTACCTCAAATTAGGCTTTAAATATTTTGCAATGAGGAAAGAGTTTCCACAAAAGTCTCCATCATCTCCCTGTTTTCAAAAATAAATTTATCTCAAAATAATAATTTAATTAAGGAAAATATGATGCCGGGATAGAGGGCTTATCCCACTCTAAGTGGGGTAGGCACAATATGTTATAAACATGTCATATGATTTGGCTACGTATTTTGCGATCGGTCGCCTGCCTTACGTTAACTTACATTACTCTTAATTTACGACACCTTGGTTAGAAAGAGGGTGGTCTATTCTACTGAACCAGATACCACACGGCGAGTCAACATACCTTAGTCACCTTTTACTACACTTTGATAAGAAATTATGAATGAAAGATGAAGAATGAAAGACTGAATGGGTGGTCAATGGCTGGATACCACACGGCTCACCTTCTCATACAATGCAAGTTAAATAAAAGCTTTAAAAAAATCCTTGAGTTTGAGTTTTTTTTATTGCCACCGGGCTGTTGACGTAAACGCAGACGATTTATACTTTTACGTCATCAAATATGTGTTTACATAAAAAAAGGTTTCATTTCTCGTATGTTTAATATGGAGCAGGTTTTTTTTAGGTTTCTTATTAATTAGGACTTTGGAAACATAATGTTTTTTTTATTTATTACACTAAGCTACGTAATTTATGTTAATTATAAAACAAATAACACTGTTAAGATCACGACGCGTGAAAAACCTGATGGTAAATGTTTGAATTGCAGTCTAAAGTGTATTTTGAAAAAGGAACTTTGAAAAAGGATTAAAGCTATTATATTTGTAATGTTACCATAGTACAAAATAATTAATAATTTTTTTTGCTATAATTCGGAATTTTATCGCGGATTATAGTAATTTAATTTTATTATTACTTTTGTATTATGGATCTTTGCAAAGTAACGCCTAATTCTATCAATTATTTGTTACCATAGTAATTGATAGATGATATATGTATGTAATTTACACACGTCACATGCTTTTCGATGAAGGAAAACGTGAGAAAACCTGCATATTTCTAGATATTTTGTTAAAGTTCCAACCCTTTTCAAAACAGGAGAGAGGAGGACTATGGCCAGCAGTGGGATAGTAGTTATTTTACTTCTTTACTTTACTACATTAAAAAAATAAAATTTAGAAATTGATTGATTTTAATTTTGGGAAACGAAATAAATTTGAGAACCTCTGGTAAAGTTCATAAACAATGTCTCTATATTTAAATAATAGATGGCGATTTAAAATCGATTTCACACAATGAACGATTTTATTCTTGAATTGATTACAAACATTTCAAGCGTAATTATTAACGGCAGCATTGAAAATCGCATGTGCAAATATCACATCACTTTCCTCTGTTTAATATTCTCGTGAGAAATAATTTGCAGCTATTGTGGACTTTGTTGCGAGTGGCATAAAGTTTTAAATACAACGTGTAGTGTTCACTCTCTCTGAACGCGAATCTTGATATAACAACTAAAGAATTTCAGACTTGCGTGCATCTTATGAATGAGATGAGGTGCGAAACACGACATTGGAATAATTGCTTTTGAAAAATCTGTTTTTTTTCAACAGTATTGCTGATTATATTATTCCATCTCTATACATCTTTATACTAATATATGGATAATTTTGAGTAACGGTCTAAAGTCATCAGCGATTTCTCTGACGCAATGCGCCTTCCCGAAAAGAGCTGGACACCCCACAAATATTAATATATAAGGCTGAAGAGTTGTTTGATTGTTTGAACGCGCTAATTTAAGGAACTGCATGAGCGATTTAAAAAATTATGTGAGTGTAAGATAGTCCATTTATCGAAGAAGGCTATAGGTTCTATAAAATCACGCAAAGTTAAATGGGAGAGGAGCAGCAATACAAAATGTTACGAAAACGGCAAAATTTAAGGCTTTCGTTGCGTGCGCTAAGTAAACTTATGGAAACTTTGTTTTATAATATGTTATAAAACAAAGTCTCCATAAGCAGATAGCTTTTGGATACTTTGTTTTTGTATGTATGTGATTATTTTTTAAAAAACCTACTCAACGGATTTTTGTACGTTTTTTTCTAAAAGATTGTATAGACTCTATAAAGATTGTATGTTTAGGTTAGTATTTTTTCTAGACCGGCTAAACTGGGACTTCTACTTGATGATAAAGGAGGTTATCGGTTAGGTTATTCAGTAACCCCTCACTGAAAAAGTCACCCTTTTTTTGAACTAAAGGATACAGAGTCAAGGCCAAGCCAGGCTTTCTAACTCTGAAATATCCCAGTGGCGAGACCATGTGTCTCTTACCGGGGGGTCACGGGTTTAAATCCCGGGCAGGCAACAATGAATTTTCTATTTAACCTTATTTGCCTAATTCATAATAGCAATTTATCACAATCTTTTCTTTTCAAGGAAAACATCGTGAGGAAAGCTGTATATTTCTAGAATTCTGGAAATATACATAACTTTCCAATCCGCATCGGAGCATCGTAGTAGGTCTTAGCTCCAATCCTTCTAAAAAGGGAGAGAGGACGCCTATTCCCAGTAGTCGGCTAATAAGAGGACTTTACTTTAGGCTTTCTAACCGTAAGGCCTCTTAAAACAAAAACACTTTAAAGTAATAATAGTCAATTTCGCGAAATATAGAAAGTGCAAATATTTAGAGAGTATAATATTATCTACAGTTTAATTCATTAACATAAATGAGTTAATATCATTAATTTGTCACGCGCCGATGTTTTTCTGGTTAAAGATACCTCTCGATTGCTAAAAGTGTGTAAGTAAAACGGTGACCTCTTTCTAACTAGTAATTTTAATTTAATTATAAGCAAAAGTAATGAAAATATTATCTATACTAATATAAAGCTGAAGAGTTTGTTTGTTTGAACGCGCTAATCTCAGGAACTACTGGACCGATTTGAAAAATTCTTTGAGTGTACAATAGTCTATTTATCGAGGAAGGCTACAGACTATATAACAACACGCTAAGATGAACAGGAGAGGCGCAGCAATAAAAATCTATACTAATATATAAAGTTGAAGAGTTTGTTTGAACGCGTTAATCTTAGAAACTACTGGACCGATTTGAAAAATTCTTTAAATGCAAGATAGTCCATTTATCGAGGAAGGCTACAGACTATATAACATCACGCTAAGATGAATAGAAGAGGCGCAGCAATAAAAATCTATACTAATATATAAAGTTGAAGAGTTTGTTTGTTTGTTTGAACGCGTTAATCTCAGGAACTACTTTACCGATTTCAAAAATTATTTTAATGTAAGATAGTCCATTTATCGAGGAAGGCTACAGACTATATAACATCACGCTAAGATGAATAGGAGAGGAGCAGCAATAAAAATCTATACTAATATATAAAGTTGAAGAGTTTGTTTGTTTGAACGCGCTAATCTCACGAACTACTGGACCGATTTGAAAAATTCTTTGAGTGTAAAATAGTCCGTCAAGGAACTCTATAGGCTATATAACACCATGGTAAGATGAATAGGAGAGGAGGAGCAATAAAAAATATTACGAATACAAAAAATTTAAAGCTTTCCTTGCGTGCGCTAAGTAAGCGGTGCAAGTTATTCAAGAATCGTGTATTACAAAATTGTTCCCCTCTAAAAGTTCTAAATAAAAGTCTACGACAGTATGTCTAGTTTTTAAGGTCAACTTACCTTAGTCGCCTTTTGCGACACCTCAGTAAGAAATGAGTCTGGTCTATTCTACTCAACCGGATACCATACGGTATGAATATATGATTCGTGACTTTGATGTTTTGAGTATTGAATACTATTAATCAACTATGTACTTGATTTTTTTTATATAAAACAATCTCTTCAATTAATGTGTCATAGCTAACTCGATAGATTTTTTGCCAAACTATTTATATGTGTAATACGCGCCGCTTACTTTTAGGGTTCCTTTTTAATATATCAAACCTTTTATCCTCTTGAATATTTAAAGCTTTTTGCTGTTTTAGCTTTTAAGTTGTAATATACAAAATAGACGTACATCATCTTCCTGCCCTTATCCCACTCTAAGTGGGGTCGGCACAACATGCTATAAACATGCTGTCACATGATTTGGCTGCGTTTTTACGACCGGCCGCCTGCCTGACGTCAACTTACCTCTGTCGTATTTTACGACACCTCGGTAAGAAAGAGGGTGGTCTATTCTACTAAATCGGATACCACACGGTGGATCAACTTACCTTAGTCGCCTTTTACGACACCTCGGTAAGAATTGAGGTTGGTCTATTCTACTCAGCCGGATACCACACGGCGGGTCGACTTACCTTAGTCGCCTTTTACGACATCTCGGTAAGAAAATGAGGGTGGTACTATTCTATTCAGCCGGATACCACACGGCGTATACAAAATAGACGTACGTTCTGACCTAAATATTTTTTTAAATATTTGTGGTCATCATCCTGCCCTGTCTAAATGGGTTATAAACATGTTGTTACATGATTTAGCTTCGTATTTTACGATCGCCTGTCTGACGATACCTGGGTAAGAAAGAGAAGTCTATTCTATTTAGTCGGATACCACACGGTTGGTCATCTTACCTTAGCCGCCTTTTACGACACCTCGGTAATTAACTCAGGTATAAATAAAATTAATATAAAAACGCCGTGTGGTATCCGGCTGAATAGAGTAGTATCAACCTCATTTCTTACCGAGGTGTCGTAAAAGGTGACTAAGGTAAGTCGACCCGCCGTGTGGTATCCGGCTGAGTAGAATAGACCAACCTCATTTCTTACCGAGGTATCGTAAAAGGCGACTAAGGTAAGTTAACCCACCGTGTGGTATCCGGTTTAGTAGAATAGACCACCCTCTTTCTTACCGAGGTGTCGTGAAATACGACAGAGGTAAGTTGACGTCAGACAGGCGGCCGGTCGTAAAAACGCAGCCAAATCATGTGACCACATGTTTGTAACATGTTGTGCCGACCCCACTTAGAGTGGGATAAGGGCAGGACGATGATGAATAAAATTAATATAAAAGTGTTCTGTGTGTAAGTGTTCTTTATTCAGAAAAATTACATGGAACCTTTGCGCAAGTAGTATTCGCACTTGAAGAGATGATTTTTGTCTTTTTTATACACTCGAGACCAATTCACAGGAACTTCAATCGCTTGACTTTCACCGTCACATCTAAGTGCGAATAAAAAAAATAAAGACCGTTAGAACTTTCATGATCGCCTCCCGAGGTGACTCTGCAGATTTTGCAGATGTGAAGAGCTATTATTAATTTAGGATGTGTTTTTTTAGTATGACTTGCTAACAATTACGAATGTTTGAAGGAAAGTCGCGAAGATGAAGTGGCGAAATCGAAATAAATATAAATATATGGGACACTTACACACACGGTCGTCCGTCCCCAAAGTAAGTAACTTAATACTTGTGTTATGGTAGACAGAAAACTGGTGAATATATTATTATATTTTTCTTAAATACATACTTAAATACAAATATACATCCAGGTTCAAAGGCCAATAAATTCATTTAAGAAAATGTTTGCTCGGCGGGAATCGAACCCGCGACCCGCGGAGATGAATGCTGGATCACTATCCACTGCGCCAACGGGCCAGTCATGTCAAAAAATGGCGAATCAAATCAAAATAATCTTTATTCAAATAAGTTCTTTGAACAACTTTTCAATCGTCAAGGATCAATATGATTAATGAAGCTACAACTGATTCAGAATGTTGCTCTTACCGAGAAGAACCAGAAAGAAACTCGGCGGTCCATCTTTTAAACATTTTCAATTTTACATTATTAAACCACAGTCCTGTATGAAGCTGAAAGGATTTTTATATCCAGGATTTTTTACTATCCAAATAATTTTTAATTTTGTAATATGCTTTACGTATAAGCATATCTCTTATACTTAAACCTTTCTGTAGACTGGTCTAGTAAGGATTTCGAAATTTTATTGTAGAAGCGAATACCGAGACCATCGATTCTTTTAGTGTAAGATAGTCCATTTATTGAGGAAGGCTATAGACATCACGCTAAGATGAATAGGAGAGGAGCAGCAATAAAAAATAGTACGAAAACCGCTAAATTTAATGCTTTCCTTGCGTGCGCTGAGTAAATGGTAATAGTTATTCAAAAATCGTGCATTACAAAATTGTTCCCCTCTAAAAGTATAAATAAAAGTCCGCGACAGCATATGTCTAGCTTTTAAGGTTGACCCACTTTAACCATTTTTATGGTTATCAAAAGATTATATTACGGTTTCAATCTTTTCACGCGGGCGGAGCCGCTGGCGATTGCTAGTAAATAAATAATTTATTATAATAAATAATTTATTTAACCATAAAAAGACAATAACAAGGGACATCTGTTTGATGTAAGTCCAAATAATGAAGACACCACAAGAAATTTCCTCCAAAAAGTACATGTATCGGAACCACTTTCGCCGATTCTTGCCAAAATCGATGCGCCATTCCTGGAAATTAAATTTTTTGATAAATGATCGACGTCAGATTCTCGCTTTGGCTCGTCCCAAATACATATTATATTGCGTGTCGGTGTCACGGAAAATTGGGGTCATATTTCTGTATAGAAGTTTAATTCGGTTGTAAAGTCAAAAGGTCACTTTCTTATGAGCAAGGATACGTAACGTTTCGACCGAGAATTATCGAATTCTGCGTATTTAATCGATGATGTACCTTAGATGTAATAGCCCAGCGGAAAAACCGTGCTTTTATGCCACGCTTTTCAAACCTTTTTTTTGATTATTTGTTTTACTTTGCGGAGGTCTATACTACAAAAGTTATGAAAATATTATTTTGCAATAATCCCCAATAAAGATAATCATCTTCCTGCCCTTATCCCACTCTAAGTGGGGTCGGCACAACATATTATAAACATGCTGTCACATGATTTGGCTGCGGTTTTACGACCGGCCGCCTGCCTGACGCCAACTTACCTCTGTCATATTTTACGACACCTCGATAAGAAAGAGGGTGGTCTATTCTACTTAACCGGATACCACACGGTAAGTCAACTTACCTTAGTCGCCTTTTACGACACCTCGGTAAGAAATGAGGTTGGTCTATTCTACTCAGCCGGATACCACACGGCGGGTCGACTTACCTTAGTCGCCTTTTACGACACCTCGGTAAGAAATGAGGGTGATACTATTCTATTCAGCCAGATACCACACGGCGTGCGGATTGTAATATAATATTTGTAGCAAAATAATATTTTCATTACTTTTTTTTAGTAATTATATATATCATCCTGTCATTATCCCACTCTAAGTGGGGTCGGCACAACATGTTTTTCTCTTCCATTCTGTCCTATCTTTCGTCAACTCTGGCGCCACTCCTTTTATATGTATATCATACTTCACACAATCCAACCATCTCTTTTTAGGCCTCCCTCTAGGCACATATCCTTTTTTTAGTAATTAAAAAAAATATATTGAACATAGCTCGTTCACTCAGGTCCTAGGTATTAATCGAATATATAATCATCAATATTAACATTTAGGCAGCAATAATAGGATTTATAATAAAAAAATAAAGCCCAAATTGACAAGATTTATCGTTCAGATACGCTGGGTCGGTGTGACAAATGATTTTGGCCGTACATTAATCATAACGTGGAAAATTTGACTCGGAATTATTGTAAGGAATTAGCGAAACGCTCCCGAGGCGGTATTCAGTCATTATATTGCTAAATTCGTATTTACGAAGGTCTATTGTCGATATTATCTGTCGAAATAGCGTAATTAGTATCATAGGTATTTAGGTAGACAGGACTGAATTCGGAATATATTCAAATTCAAATTCAAAATATTCTTTATTCAAATAAACTTGTAAACAAGTGCTTTTGAATCGTCAACTCTACCGCTGGTTCGGAAAGCTGTTCCTACCGAGAAGAGCCAGCAAGAAACTCGGCGGTTGCTCTTTTAAAAATATAATTCTTAATACTATTTACATTATGTCGTTACTGTCTTGTACAGGTTCAAAGAGAGCTATATCCACACATTCTTATCTTCTAAATAATCTTCAAGAGTATAGTAGGCTTTCTGTATCAGCCTTTTTTTAACAGTGTTTTTAAACTGCTGTAATGGTATAGCATTTTATTAAGTACTAGCTATACCTACAGCTTAGATGCGTGGATATGAGTGTATTTAATTGAAATTTTGAACATAAAAGTTTTTTTTTTTTATATATAATTAGAAAAGAGAAAGAAAAGTAAAAAAGCAGATGTATAAAGGTGGACTTTAGCCGTGTGGTATCCGGCTAAGTTGAATAGTACCACCCTCATTTCTTACCGAGGTGTCGTAAAAGGCGACTAAGATAAGTCGACCCGCCGTGTGGTATCCGGCTGAGTAGAATAGACCATTCTCATTTCTTACCGAGGTGTCGTAAAAGGCGACTAAGGTAAGTTGACCCACCGTATGGTATCCGGTTTAGTAGAATAGACCACCCTCCTTCTTACCGAGGTGTCGTAAAATACGACTAAGGTAAGTGGACGTCAGGCAGGCGGCCGTTTGTAAAGTTTGCAGCCAAATCATGTTACAACACGTTTATAACATGTTGTGCCGACCCCACTTAGAGTGGGATAAGGAGGAGGATATCTATGTATAAAGGCGGACTTATCCCTAAAAGGGATAGTCCCTAGTCAACCTTTGAGTCACAGAAGGACAAGAGCAAAGAAAGAAAATATGGGTAATATAAGGAAAAAAAAAGGAAAGTTTTATATAAATTTAACTATTTAACCATAAACCATAAAATTGTGAGTTAACCATATGAGATAGAGACATACTGTCGTGGACTTTTTCGTAGTATTTTTATAGATCTACAATTACTACTAGTAAATTTCTTAGTATATCTCTGCTGGCTATTTTTATTTCTGGATATTTCTTAGTATATATCTATATCACGCGGCGCACGCGAGTGAAGCTTTTTACAAATGCTCCATTTTGTCAACACCATTTTCATCAAACTATAATGTTATATTAACCTAAACCTTTAGTAAGAATTTCACTAACATTTGGTAAAAACTGTACAAAAAATAGATTCATATATTCCAATACAAATATCAATACCAAATTTATTTATTTTTTACTTTAATATGTTTAATCTTCAAATTTAATACACATTATACTATATAATATATACTATGTAAACTATTTACTAAACTAAACTATTTTACAAAGACAAGAATAAAATAAAAACTTAAAACAAATTAAAACTAAATAATTTTTTTATTTTTATTTACAGCAAAAATGTACAAGTTATGTCTATCTTAAACTACTTACACGCTAGGACTATATAAATCATGCCCACGTGGAATGGTACCAAAAATGCTGGCAGCGTTTCCGCGCTGAATCGCTAAGCTGATTCTTTGTGCGTAAAAGGAGCCAGCCCTCTTGTCACCTGAAGAGGCAATTAACCGAGGCGTTAAAAATTTTATTGCACTTTGATTGCACTAAGTAATACCGATATTGGCTTTTAATGTGGCATTAAAAAATATAAATGTTATAATCTGCAAGTGACAGCCCTGATATCCACACTAACGAGAGGTCAGCTCGCGGACCGTTAGCAAAAAAAGCAAAAGAGTCATGCAATCCGATAATTAACTCCTTAAACGGGGTTCAAATCCTATTACTGAATGGACGGCAATTGAACTCGAAAGCTAACGTGAGCTTGCTAAAGTAAATGTCACATCGTAAAGGTGGGACCACATTATAAACATTTGTAAGTAAGTAGCGGCCTGTTACTATCGCACTGCTGAGAATAGGCCTCTTCTCTCCGTTTTTGGAGAGAAGGACTGGAGCTAAGACCTACCACGCTGCTCCAATGCGGATTGGTAGGTAACACATATCTCAAGAATTCCCTAGAGATATGCAGGTTTCCTCACGATGTTTTCCTTTACAGAAAAGTGTGTGATAAATTGCAATTATCAGTTAGACAAATAAGTTTTAACAGAAAACTCATTGGTGTCTGCCCGGTTTTGAACCTGTAACCTCCTCGAAAGATTCGCACGGTGTTACCGCTGGGCTACCACAGCTTCTATATAAACATTTAATCTATACTAATATATAAAGCTGAAGAGTTTGTTTGATTCATTGTTTAAACGCGCTTATCTCAGAAACTACTGGACCGATTTGAAAACTTCTTTGAAGGTAAGATAGTCCACTTATCAAGAAAGGAAATATAAATAAAGAAATAACAATAGCGGCAAATATATATGCGAATATATACTTTATAAGCGAGAGTCTGTCTGTTACGGTTTTACCACTAATCTGGAATGCAATATTGGTTAAATTTGTTACAACTAAGGCTTATATACTGGCCTCTCATAGAGCATAAAATAAATCCTTTTCCTTAAGTAAGAGAAAAAAATAACTACATAATTTAGGGTAGTTAAACACTTAGGTTGACCCGAATATAGTCGCGGATACCAGCTTGTATTATTACATATTTGTTATTCAAAATTGATTGCCGATTTAAAAATATAAAACTTATAAAACACTTCTTTTCTTCACTAATGAATTCGACACGAATATTTAGGAATTTTGCTTATCACGTAATTACCGTTAGTTTTAGCTGGCATGTGTTAATTTATCAATTCAACTAGCTTTTACCCGCGTCTTCGTTCGCTTAAAACGTTGTCGGTTGATAATTTGACAATAGATGTCGCTTTTAGTGTCATTCTAGTAGAATTAATAGCCTATAGCCTAAATGTTATTCCGGTATATAAGGAATTATTGCCAAATTTCATCGATATTGGTTCAGCGGATTCGCCGTGAAAGAGTAACAAACGTACCTCCATACTCACAAACTTTCGCATTTATAATATTAGTAGGATATGATAGGATATAAGGACGATAACACATATATGCTATTTTCATTGAATTTAGCTTAGTTGTTTTACTTCAATTAAATGTCTTAATTCAACTTACCTTAGTTGTCTTTTATGATACCTCGGTAAGAAATGAAGGTGGCCTATTCTACTCAGCCGGATACCACACGGTGGTTTTAGCTATGTAATTGTATGTGCTAAACCTGATTTGCCAAAAATATAGATGTAAGCAAAACAAGTTGACAATTGCGCTTTTTGGTGAAGGAAACATCGTGAGGGAACCTGCATATCTCTGGAAAATTCCCGGGATATGTGTAACCTACCAAAATCTGCATTAGTGCAGCGTGGTGGGTGTAAACTCCTTTCTCTCAAAAAGGAGAGAGGAGGCTAGACCCAGTAGTGGGATTGTAACAGGCCGTTACTTTACTTTTTATTTACTAAACATTCGAACTTCGTTGAAATACAAATTTCTCTATATATCTTGTAGAAAATATTCCAGCAAATCCGCTCGAGGCATCCTGCGGACACGCCCTATAAATATAAAGTAGGTTATTTAAATGTGCCGCATGCGATATTTCGCGGTTTTCTGGGAAAAACAACAAAGACGATGGGATATTTTGAATAAGAAACGCAGATGTTGAGGCGAAAACATGAGCGTATTACTAAATAAGTTTTATAGTAAACGATATAGGTATTTTCCTATATAAGTAATGTTAGTTTTTATTACACGCTTCGTATTTCTGGCCGAGTATATTAGACTATAGGTAAGGTAACGAACGGTTTTTCTTGACCAAAGGATACGGAGTAAAGGCCAAACCAGACTTTCTAACTGTGCGAGACTAGCGGTGACTCTTTCCAGGGTGTCATGGGTTCAAACCCCGGACAAGCGACAATGAGTTTTTATATTTAACCTTATGTGCCTTATTGATAATAACAGTTTATAACACGCTTTCCGATGAAGGAAAACATCGCGAGGAAAACCTGATATCAGTTTTTTTTATTTAAATATGAATTTTTACAAAAAACTCATTTGTGCCCCCTTGGTAGAGTCACACAGTTTCATTTTTCGGCTATAAAAGCTTTTTACCTAAATATACTAGACAGAGTCGTTACGTTTACGATATTTGGGCTACAACACGACGAGTATTATATAATAATTTCATATGTTTATTAAATGTTTTAAGGTTATTTTACGTAATCTGTATTTAAAACCCGGAGAGAATGCTTATGTTTAAATAAAATAAATCTAAAGTGTCATAAAAAGTTATGAGCGTTTAATATCGCGTTCATTTATGAAGCCACATAACCTCTTAAGGGAATCTCGAAATTTTAAGGTAGGTTTACAATATGAACGACGTATTATTTAATTAATTTAGAGAAGTAGACGTTTCTATATGGAGATCCGTAATACAATACTAATAATAAAATTAATTTGATATAATCCGCGTTGAAGTAAAATAGTAAATATTCATAATGCTAAATGTAGAGTGGACAATCCGTTTTCATACCTGATACATGCAGGATTCGTAAAAACACATGGACAAACCTCCACCACCGCCACCACAATACAGAAACACTACACACGTTTATTATCACAAACTCCACAAACGTTTCGTCCGCAACCGAAGCATCATCAGGAGATAGACTCCACGACCAAAATCGCAAAGCGAAAAGATTGTTGAGTTAGTGATAGTGAAGGTGTAGTGCTTGTGTATTGTGGTGGCGGTGGTGGTGGTAACATTAATCAGTACACAAAAATTAAAATATTATCGGAGTGATGCAGAAGGGGTCACAACCACTATTTTGTAGTTCTCAGAGCTTATTTTATGTCTTATAAAGGTGCTGAATATCTTACGGGTTATTATACTAAGCAAAAACTCGGGATGCAGTGGGACCTTAGCCGGATTATATTAGCCGTGCTTAAAGCTGAGCACTTTTAAATTATTCATCCATATTTCTCGAGACGGTCCTCTGGGCAAGGTGCAGTATGCCCTATTCCAACCAGATTTTGCAATTATATACACAATATTGTTGCAAGTGGAACAGAGGTTGAATTATTTAAAAGTAAGTAAGTAGCGGCTTGTTAATAGGCCTCTTCTCTCCGTTTTTGGAGAGGAGGGTTGGAGCTAAGACCTACCACGCTGCTCCAATGCGGATTGGTAGGTTACACATATTTCCAGAATTCTCTAGAGATATGCAGGATTCCTCGCGATATTTCCCTTAACTAAAAGCGTGTGGTAAATTGCTATCATCAATTAGACACATAAGTTCTAATAGAAAAACTCATTGGTTCGTGACGAACGTGACCTTTTCGAAAAAGTCGTTGTTACCGCTGTGCTATCACAGCTCACTTTTACAGCTATTTATTTTTTATTTTAAAACTTTAGAAAAGCTCCTTAGTCAAAACAAAGTTGGTTTGTGGCAATTTGCTGTAAAGCGTAGCGTGATGCTTACAAAACTCGTGAGTGTTAGATACCCATTACTTGGAAGAACAAGAAAAAACTAGCTTTTTTAATAGTTCGTAGCCTGATGTTATAGATAGACATCACGCTACTAGACCAGACATTAGATACTATTGCGTTGAAATAAGGATAACAAGGTATCCAAATCAATTAAGCCTAATTTTGAATTCGGTCAGTTTAATACTAAACGTGCGATATATATAAAGAATATATAATTAGAATTAGGCGTTACTTTGCGGAGATCCATAATACAAAAGTAATAATAAAATTATTTTGCTATAATCCGCGATGAAGTATAATATAAAATATATATAATATAATGCTAAATGTAGAGTGGACAATCCGTTTTCATACCTGATACATGCAGGATCGCAAAGTTTTGCGATTTTTCGTGGAGCATATCTCCTGATGATGCTTGGGTTGCGGGGCGAAACGATTGAGTTTGTGATAGTGAACGTGTGTATTGCTTGTGTATTGTGGTGGCGGTGGTGGAAGTTTCTGCATGTGATATTACCAATCCTGCATGTATCAGGTTTTCCAGGTCGTTTTACGCACAACTTTCACACGTTGTCATTTTAGCTTTTAGGATACTTTCAATAATTTAATTGTATCTTTTGTTTTATGGGATCCTGAAGAATAACCTATTCTCTCATTTATTATTTAAAACGTTTTCCATACCCTAGAATAGGTATCTGTAACGAAACTGCTCTGTGGCACGCGACGAAAACTCCCCAAGGCTATAATGGTGTTTCGCACAATAAAGTTTACGATTCCTTCTCCGACCCGAGAGGACCCTTTACTTGCTCTTAGGCGAATGGACAAACTTAGAATACTTTTTTACGTTATACAGTATATTTATTACTTCTCTTACCGTGGAATATCTGGTTGAATAGAATTGACCACCCTCTTTTTTACTGAGGTGTTGTAAAATACAACAAAGGTAAGTTGATGTCAGGCAGGCGGCCGGTCGTAAAATAAATAGCCAAATCATGTGACAGTATATTTATAACATGTTGTGCCGATCCCACTCAAAGTAAGATAAGGGCAGGAAGATGATGAGGGAGTTGTTGGTGATAGTCTCTCACCTTGGAGTCTGGGTATCCGGTTGAGTAGAAAATACCACCCTCTTTGTTACCGAGGTGTCGTTAAATACGACTAAGGTAAGTTGATATCAGACAGGGGGTCGATCGTAAAATACGCAGCCAAATCAGTGACGTGTTTATCACATGTTGTGCTGACCACACTTAGGGTGGGATACATTCAGGAGGATGATGACAGTATATTTATTATAATATATTTTAAAGCTGTGATAGCCCTGCGTTGGGACCCTGCGACTCTTTTGAGAGGGTCACGGGTTTAAGCCCCGGGAAAGCATCAATGACTCTTTCTATTAAAACTTATGTTTCTAATTGATAATTACAATTTATCACACGCTTTTCGGTGAAGGAAAACATGGTGTGGAAACTTACATATCTTCAGAGAGTTCTAGGGATATGTGTAACCTAAAAATTGGAGCAGCGTGGTAGGTCTTAGCTCCAACCCTTCTCTTTAGAAACGGAGAGGGGATGCCTATGCTCAGCTGAATCGGTGGGAGTCCGACATAGTCGTCGCCTGTCCCCGTCGGGCGGCGGTACTTATAAGGTGTTATTTTTTGCATAAAAAAATAGTGGAGGGCTGTTGGTGTGACAGTGACCTATCATCACGCCATGGAAAGTGTCGTCAAGCTACGGTCGATTGAGGACCGAAATTCCAAACACATTTGAAAGCCTGGCATCCACGTTATATCTTAATTTTACTTTGGAAAAATTTCACAAAGATACCATGCTACATAAGATTTTACTGCTTCCCCGCGATAGTCATGGAAATTTGCTCTTCATAAACTTTCAGTAAACGCGCCCCAGGCGGCCACGGTTTCCGACTATAAACCAACGTGTATATTCGCAAACTGTGTTGAAACTTCCCAATTTTGCTGTATTTTTGTTAACTCCGTAAACATTCAACACCGTGGTGTTTGCGAAGTTTGTAATTTAACGAACTAGAATTTAAATATTTTGCAAAATAAAGATTTGTTTGTTTTATACAAGCTGCACCTGCGACTTCGTTCACTTCTGCTTAAGTGTTTAATTACTCTGATGTTGTATCCAGTTCATAAAAGAAAAATCCTGGTATATGAACTTCAATTGCATCATATTTTTGACCAACATAGCCGTGACAGCCTACCAGACATATAGACAGACTTTAGCTAATATAATTACGGATATAATAGGTGGTTTATTACTGTCATCAGAGGCCTTATTTTTCCGAGTTTTACATGTTCTTAAAACCATTCAGATATGTACAGACATATGTAACCAAAAAGCAGAATGCGCTTGGTTGTAGAATAGGTCGAGCTGAAAGAAATAACCGATGCACGTGGGTGCTCAAAATGAAGGTAGATTTTGAACTTACACGATTAAACTTATTATTATATAAACAAACAAGTCACATCGTGATAAAGCGTAGTTTTCGCCTAACCTTTGTACAAGGTCCGGCAATCGGCAGAGTTACATCCACAGTGGTCACGAACTGACTAAAGTGCCGCGGCGTCTCCGTTCCCGAGTATAACTGTCAATATTTTCTTTTCCTACCCTCACTTAAAATGCATCTACGTATGGTCTTTTGCACACTCCAATTTGATTTCTTTTGCGTGTTCTAATAACAGGATCTCAATTAGGTCACCTACTGAATTAAATATCATTTTTCAAACCATTCAACGCCTGAAGTATTACATTGAGTCACCTATTTATTATAAAATTGTTCAAACCATATAACGCGTGAACTATTGCGTATTGCATTGATTCGATAATTTATTATTCCAGGAGGTATCTTCTCTTTGGGCAAGGTGCTTAACTTTTTCCCCGTGGGAGGGGAGAGGGAATGCCAGCCAGTCGGTTTCACCATCGCCAGAGCCGGGATATGCCTCAACCCTTACGACTGCAGGCAGAGGGATGGCAAAGCGTCTGGTGATTGCGCCCACGGACTCGGGGTCTGCTGCGTTTGTAAGTATATAACTAATTAGAAATATTCAATAAAAGTAACGGTCTGTTACTATCGCACTTCTGGGCATAGGCTACCTTTTTGCACTTTAGGAGTGAAAGGTTGGACCTATCACGCTGTTCCCATGCGGATTGGTAGGTTACACATATCCCCAGAATTCTCTAGAGATACGCAGATTTCCTCACGAAGTTTCCTCCAGCGAAAAAAGTGTGATAAATTGCAAGTATCAATTTTAACAGAAAACCCATTGGTGGCAGCACTGGGTTTGAACTCGTGACCCCCTCGAGAGAGTCGTACGGTCTCACCGCTGGGCTATCACAGCTGTCCCGATCTCCGCAAAGTAACGCCTAATTCTATTCAAATTCAAAATATTCTTTATTCAAGTGGACTGTTTACAGTACTTTTGAATCGTCAAATGTTTTAAAAGAAGCTACCACTGATTCGGAAGTTTGCTTCTACCGAGAAGAATCTGCAAGAAGCTCGGCGGCTAATCTTTTAAAAAAATATTACAATTTGATGGTTACAAGATAATCGTTGCAGCTGGAGCGTAGCTGACTGCAGTTAAGATAAGCTATCACTCAAATAATCCTCAATAGTATAGTAAGCTTTATGTAGCAACATCGTTTTGAGATAATTTCTAAACTTGTGTAAAGGCAAGTCCAGATAATGTTGAGGAATTTTGTTATAAAAACGTGTACCGAGACCGACAAATGATTTTCGGACCTTTTGGAGGCGTAATCTAGGCGTCATTAGTTTATGTCTGTTTCTTGTATGTCTTCTGTTTGTTGTTTCCTTCACCAAAAAGCGTGCGACGAATTACATATCAGATACCTAAGTTTTAACTGAAAAACTCATTAGTGGCTGACCGGGTTTTGATCCCGTAATCCCTGACAAGAGTCACACGGTCTCATCAATTAGATACCAATAAATATTACTAAGGAGTTGCACTTAGGTACAGATAAGTAGAGTTAAAGTCCAAATGATCCTGCAGGAAAAAGCTTAAAGTCAAATCTCGGCGTACACTGTTTAAACTACCGTAAATAAGATGAATTTTAGGTTCTTTATATATTGCATTTAAATTAATCAATTAATGATTATTTTTGTACTTATAATTTCATTTGATTATGATGGAGATTGCGAAAGTAAAGTTCCACAAAAAAAATATTGCAGTCGAGGTGACATGCGGTGGTGCCGTGCAGAACAACCTGACCTACTTCATGTCGCCCAGCTTCCCGGAGCTCTGGATGGGCGAGACCAACTGCTCCATCGACATCGAGAAGACTCACGAGGGCATCATGCAGTTGAGGATTGACTTCGTGCATTTCACTATAGTAAGTGCATCTTTCATATTTTAATGAGTTAATCTTGTATGTATGTATATATTTTTTACGAATCTCGGAAACGGCTTCAACGATTTTCCTGATATTCTATTTATTTAAAAAAATCATTGTAGAAATTACCGAACAAGTCTCGGTAACCTAGGTACTACATATTAATGGTTATCGCGGCAACTTTACCCTTAATAATGCATCATAATTACAATACAATTAATACATCTAGTTTTCTATGTTGCCAAAAGAAAACCGCAATTTTCCTATCCTCTATATTAGCCCGGTTTGCAAGCTTTAATTGTTCCAAATTCCATTAAAATTAATTCATTAGGTTAGGTTAGGTTAATATTTATATAATCTACAATTGTGTTACATGCTGTTTGATATCATACTTGCAATAGCATCCTTCCCGCTTCCTTCCGCACGCACTTCAGTCGCAAGACGGTCGTCGCACGTCGCACATCAACGCCGTATGTGATCTATCGCCGCACGCGCATAATTTTGGCTATAAGTTCGCACCGCACCGCTAGCACGTTTGTGTAGTGTAAATAGTGTTAACAGCAGTGAATGGACAAAGTGTTGGATCCGATATCACAAGTAAGTGCCTCCATCCCTCTTGGCAGTTATTTTATCCCCGCCCAGTACCAGACGGCTGCCATATCCTACCTTGTTATTTGCAAGTATTTTGGGGGTTTCCGCGAACCAGCAATAATAAAAAATACAGTCCACTTTATTAAGGCTCGGGAGTAATACTTTGCACCGGGCCCCACGCCCGCATGTCCACATGCTTTTACTTATAAGCATATTCCTTACACTGAATTCAAACTATTCTGAAGGCTTCTCTCCAATCAGACATATTTAATATTACATTTGGGATAGGATTATTATCCGATGTTAACAATAAGCTTTCCCGACCGAAGCAAGATATATGGCTAAATGATTATGAAAGGCCTAAGTCAATATCTCGGGTCTTTGTTCAAACAATACGATCATTATAAATAGGCCAAGCGCGGTTCTTGAATGAGAACGCGTAGTTCTCATTTAGATTGTAGAGTTCATTTATTTCATTCTGTTTTATACATCATGTGATAGTATTGTCATCCTCCAGCCCTTGTCCCACTATACGTGGTGTCGGCACAACATGTTATAAATGTTGTCACAAGATTTGACTACGTATTTAACGACCGGCCACCTAAGTAGCGGCCTGTTACTATTTCACTGTTGAGAAAATCCCTCTTCTCTCCGTTTTTGGAGAGAAGGTTAGGAGCTAAGACCTACCACGCTGCTCCAGTGCGGATTGGTAGGTTACACATATCTTCAGAATTCTCTAGAGAGAGATGCAGGTTTCCTCACGATGTTTTCCTTCACCGAAAAGCGTGTGATAAATTGCTGGGCTACCACAGCTCGGCCACCTGCCTGACGTCAATTTACCTTAGTCGTATTTTATGACACCTCGGTAAGAAGGAGGGTGGTCTACTAGTAGAGCAGACCACCCTCCTTCCAGACCAGCCGGATACACACGCCGGTTCAACTTACCTAAGTCGCTTTTTACGACATTTCGTTAAGAAATTAGGTTGGTCTATTCTACTCAGCCGGATACTACACGGCAAGTGATATTATATAAAACATTAATTAAATTCACCTGAAATTTCCAAGGAAGCTAATACTACAGTTACTGTTAGAATTAAACAGTAAGTGAATTAAAGATTCTACTGTTAACAGAACTACGACCTCAATAAAGTTTGATCTATAATTCGAATTGATTACGATAAAATAAGAATCAAAACCTAACAACAGTAAATCAAGGAAAATTATGATATGTGATAGAGATATATGAGATGACGAGAAAGTTAGATATGGAAAAACCCTTCATGGGTACTGCTATTCATTCGGAGACGGAAGCAGTTACGCTGGACTCTTAATTCATGGTCAAACGGTGCGATCAAAGTGTTCATACCTCATAATGTTCTCACATGGAACACCTCATAGTGTTCCACTTTGCTGCTTGGTGGTAAGGGCATAGGAACACTGAACGCATCACGTCTACACCCTCGTCAGGAGCCTACTCTAGCTACTCTTGTAGAGCCTGGACAGACTCTTGAACCACAAATGATAGTCAGTCCTACCACAAACTGTTCAAAGAATTACGATTATTTTTTTAAATGTTTATTTAGGGCCAACCAAATCGAGTTACTGGGGAGTGCGATGAAGACGCCATGGTCCTCGGAGAAGGTGCTGCTAATTTTACAATCTGTGGACAAAACCACGGACAACACAGTAAGTAGAAATCAACTTTTATAGGAATATAGAAATAATAGTAGGAATATAGCCATAATTGTTAGCTTTTGGTACGCTATCGTGATTCTACCATTCTTCATATTTTCGAAAGTACTGACTTTAGAAGTTTTGTCATTGTTTCAGTGACTCGTTTTGTTATAGAATTTATAGTTAGATACCATATTGTAGATAAGTACGTAAAGGGTTTGACCAAAAACATAGATCTTCAGGACAGAATTTAGGACAAAAATAGGAAAATAAATGTCCATCTAAGTTAGACTTGTCTATTTATTTTATTAGCATTACAATTTAGAACATTTAATTTCATTTTATAAGTCTCTATATCTCCAATCTACTCGTATGCAATTTCAAATTCTAAGTTCGATTGGGATTCGTCTTGTTTATCTTCAAAATAAGGTCTTTAAGATATACTGATGAGTTCATCGAGAATTTTTAGTTGCCTTAAGGTGTTACGTCATAGCCGCCGTGTGGTATCCGGCTGAAAAGAATAGTACCACCCTCATTTCTTACCGAGATGTCGTAAAAAGTGACCAAGGTAAGTCGACCAGCCGTGTGGTATCCGACTGAGTAGAATAGACCAATCTCATTTCTTACCGAGGTGTCGTAACAGGCGACTAAGGTAAGTTGACCCACCGTGTGGTATCCGCTTTAGTAGAATAGACCACCCTCTTTCTTACCGAGGTGTCGTAAAATACGACTAAGGTAAGTTGACGTCAGGCAGGCGGCTGATCGAAAAACGCAGCCAAATCATGTGATATCATGTTTATAACATGATGTGCCGACCTCACTTAGAGTGGGATAAGGGCAGGAGGATGATGAAGGTATTACGTCATAGATCTGATAATATTGGTCCTATACAATCAAAGTTATAATTATATCTCTTTTCAGTATACTATACTCTGCCGAGTGGGAGCGAGGCGAGAGATGCTGAAGATTTACCGACCACCAAGTCCATTCCACTCGTGATAACAATGCGCGGGAGTGACATGCCGCGGCTTTGGCTGATACGTTTGGCGCAGATGCCACTAGCGCAGTCTTCACCACACAACTGTCTCCAATTTCATACCGAAAACAATGGTATACCATAGCAAAATATTTTCTTTAGTGTTATAAACAATATTTTCTTAACATATTTAAAAAAAAATTGATGCTGATTTTAAAATTTTGGTGTTTATTTGGATGCATCTAATAATCTTATTTACTTGGTTAGATCTTTTATCATTGCATTATTGTACTGATGAGATCTTTTGACTTTATAAGCTACTTTGCATATGTGGCAAGTTCGGTTCATACGGCTGCATTTCAATCGTTCGAATATTGTTTTCTTTGTTATAATTTTGGTTGGGGAGGAGCTATGGAAGAAAGACACTAGCATTAATTTCCTCAATACTCTGAAGCTTAAAGCACATCTGCTAAAACTCTTTTAACCTTACTTGTAATAACAATAACTACAATAGCAATGATCGTATATTATCTGACTTTTGGAAATTGTGGTTAATTTTCATTAACTCTTTTTCTTATTATTTGTTCAGCAGTATTAATAAGTTGTGTATCAAACTTAATCTATGATAGATCGATCAATATTAAAAGACCTAAATCTAACAGCGTAGAGTCAAGTAAAATTTGTTCTTTTTGCCTTCTAGGAACCATCCAAACATTTAACTACGCCTCCAACGGGCGTCATCTTGCTGCTCAAGAGTACAGAGCTTGTATCCGGAGAAACATTGGGTTCTGCAGCATTAGATACGCTCCATGTGACAGCCGCTCCTTCAGAATTGGTCCTAGAGGCGACGGCGACTTGGATACTTCGAGTGCGTCAAATGATTTATTGATTTTATTATATAGCAGCAGTATAAATTTTGGACCTCGACTCCTTCTGTACTTCTGCACTTTCTTCTTCTCCTATCATTTATAAACCCTTATTTATAAAAGTTATTTATTTTTGTAACAAAAAATACTGATTCCGTATTGAGCATGCGCATTGTTGAAAACTTTCTGTTACAATAAATTTTAAACATACTTAGAACAAAATTTAAAAGGTTAAAACTGATGAATCTTTAAGCTCGTGAATGCATTACCTAGGAATTAGGTAATTTTGAAATGTAATATTTCCTATTATAAATAACTAGAAATGTAAAGGAAATTACATTTGATTATTTATGGAGAATACTTTTCCTTTAAGGTTTTCTTATTTTTTCATTAGATCATAGAGATATCATTGCCTCGAGTTAGTTCGTGATGTTTTTCAGTCGTGTGTCGTAAGTTAAGTCGAAGTAAGATGTCGCGATTCTGACTTCTTAATTTTTTATATATTATAAATATTAATACTATTATTTCAGGTACTGATCAGATGGACCAAATGATGCCGGTCGATGATGATCAAACCCCAGAAGACGAGGAAGGTTCAGGCGCGGATCCGCAAATCATGGAAGTTACAACAGCTCAACCCAGTATGATGTCTAGGGTAAGCTTTGCCTTAATTTCATTTATAAAATGTAAGCTACAAACTCAATTATAACAATTATGAATCTCTCTTATATTGGTCTTGGTTCAAATAACACTAAAGCTAAAATTAATAAAAATATAAGAATAGCCACATTGAAAATTAAGATAAACCTCATTATCTGGAGAAAAATGTTGATCAGTTACATCCATTCGAAAAATATGTTACTATTGATGAAAGTATTTATGTAAAATTAGAATTACTATGCAGACAATTAATAGTATAAAAACCTATATAGTCGACCATATACGAATGAACTTCTTACAAATTCATACAATTAAGTAGCATCCGATAACTTCTCTATATAACATAAAAAAATTGTTTGTAACACCTTCATTTAGCTTGCATGTTGAATGTCAGTATCTTATATATTCCGCGTTGAGCCCATACATATAATTAAAGCGGCTATAAAATGCAAATCACTGCGTAGATAAAGGTTAAATCCAGGGTTTAATATCGTGCAGTAATATAAATGAATAGCATGCGATCAAATATATATTACCACTATGTATGCTAACGAAGGCTTTTATAATCTGACTTTGTATGGAGTAAGGGTTATGGTTGTATTAAAGTATCCAGCAAGTGTTTCATTTATAGCATGGTTTAATCTGATATAAAATTTAATGGCAATATTTAGTTCATTCACTGAAGAAGTAGAGATTGAAAACGGTTCTGGCGGGTAAATGTAAAATTTGCAATATAATATTTCAAGTAAGGGATGAAAAGTCTAGCTGGTTTTGTATAACAGAATTTAAAGCAGTAATGGATTAATTAATAGGGGATCGAGTTGATTGCATCAATGTAAATAATGTAGAATAATATTTATAGTATTGAAAGATTGGCTGCAAAACAACAGTAACTTTAGCTTTCTTGAAGTTTGTTTAACAGTCATGATATGCACAATTACATTCAAATTGTGTAACATAATACTTATGTCAGAAACGGGAAGATTGATTAATACAATAAAAAGTTAGCCTTCCTTACTGATACTTGTTATTCACACATAACATTTTTGCCAAACGCTCCAGAAGAAATATAATCTCAAACACATTAGATTCCTTTAATCTACTAATATATAAAATTTTTGTAAATTAACTCTGCAGTTTATTTTCGTCCCAATGGATAACCCAATGCAATCTTCTAGAAATATTTATACTGACATATTAGCTTCTTCTTCAATGGGTTCCTTATTACTCAGGATCATGGTCACTTGAACCTTTTATTTGTACGATCTGCCTCTATCTATTCCGATGCAAATAACCTATCACCATCTGATAGTGTATGGTTGAGGAGATGGCTTCTTTCACTTTATCAGATCATCGTAATGGCAACCAGCCTCGTGTTCTCTTGCCTTCTGTATTGCCATAAAGGACTAGTTTTACCAGGTTGCCATCTCCTCTATGTATTTATCCTAGCATGGACCTTCATATACCAGTAGAACCCTGTAGCCACTAACCCCTTAACAACAAACAGATATGGAGCTTTATATGGCCGTTTCGGGGGCAGAGGGCGTTCTGGAGCTGGTCGCCATACATCCAGCACTACAGCGAGGAGAAGGTCAAGTACTATGGCTATGGGAACTACTTTGGCTACGGATTTGGCAGGCAGAGGTGTACTGACAGGGTCACTATACCATGCGAGAATGAATATTTTGTTTCGGTGAGTACGACATTGTTATGATTTGTTAGAATTATCATGATTCTCCTGCCCTTTTCCCACTCTTAGTGGGGTCGGTACAACATGTTTAAATATGTTGTCACATAATTTGGCTAGCTATTTTACGGCTGGAAGCTTGCCTGGCGATAGTCGCCTTTTACAACACTTTGGTAAGAAATTAGAGTGGTCTATCATACTTAGCCGAATACCACACGGTTGATCAATTTACCATAGTCGCCTTTTACGACACCTCGGTAAGAATTGTGGGAAGTCTATTCTATTCAGCCAGATACCACACGGCTATGATTTGTTAGCATATAAAATGACCATTAATTATCGACTAATACTTTGGATAATATTGGATAATGTACCACTCAACTAAAAGGACATTTGAAACCTAAGATTGTTAATTGAATCTAAAAACTAAGTGTTCTGAGTGTTTTCCCAATTCCATATGACTTATAGTAGTTCATGATTAAAATGCCTATTTTAGTTCATAATATTAAGTCCACCAAACCTACTAAAGATTTTTGGATCCAACCTCCACAGAATAGAATATCGCCGGAATGCCTTGAAGAGATAAATGGTCTTTTTAAGGAGATCGCTTCGGAGGCAGATGAGGTTTTGGATTATGCAGACCATAGATTTTAGAATTTAAATTTTATTGAAATTTTCGCTAAAATGACGCGTTTTCTTTACCATGTAATGTCTTTCAAATGATAAAAGGTTTACTCAAATTTTTGCTCATTTCCAGTCACAGGTCTTCGGCCCTGGTGTCTGCGACCCCCACCACTGTGGGGACTCGTTCTGTCCCGGAATTCGGCCCCAGGATTGCCGGGTCGATACTTCAATAACCCCCTTCGCTGTGTCCGTGCATTTCGGTCCTCCAACAAATAAGCAGAACCCCGAAGAGAATATTGGCATGTGTTTGCGATATACTCAAATGCCGTGCGATTCTTGACAGAGTTTTGTTTTAGAGTAATGATTTTCCCGAATTATGTATGGTTTGGAGAAAATTTAGCCAAAATGTGGAAAATGCTAATAAAGGCATTATAGATATATCATATCCTACTTCCTACTAATTTTATAAATGCGAAAGTTTGTGAGTATGGATATATGTTTGTTACTCTTTCACGGCGAATCCGTTGAACCAATATCGATGTTATTTGGCACAATTATTCCTTATACACCGGATTAACATATTGGCAATAAAAATCCTGTTAATTCTGCAGGAATAGGATGACATTATCAACTTATCACGAGAACGAAGTTGCGGGTAAAACCTAGTATTTCCATAGTTTTGAGACATAATGGTGTGGAAATAATCAACTGCTTCTAGACTATCAACAACACGAGCAAAATGATGCTGGGAAAGTGTATGGTCTTATACCATAAGATACAGTCATCTGTCATGGAATCTGACAATTTGGTAAATCTGCTGCGAACATTTAAGTGGGATCCAGGGCTACTGATATTACATACGATCTTTTGATGAACGCGAAGGGGTCTTCTCGCATACCCTTGAAGGGTAGGCGGGGTACGGGCCTCGAGGCGAACCTCTTTGTTAGATGGTGCTGATTTTAACATGTAAGGATATGTAGTGTCAAAGTATTTCTGGTGCGGATGATTGGACGAGTTTTTGTTGTTGTTGTAAATATTGTAATATAATTATTTATTTATAACCTAGTTAGTATATAATGTATAGTAATGTAGTATTTAAGGGTCGCTAGGAAAAATGCACGTGGCAATTTGTTAACAGTACACAAGTAAACATTAAAAAAAATTGTTTATGGATCTATCTCAAAAGTGAACTATAAAATAAAAAAAACGTTTATGACCGCTCGATCCAATTTGGGATGAAGAGCTGTCACCTGTTTTCCTACCACATGTTTTTCCGGAAAACTGGTGGTGCGAAAACGAAAAAAGTGGTGCTGTTGTCTCAATGTATATTAATTTCTGACAGCATGTTTAAGGAGCAACCTAAGTATTTTTTCACCGCATATATTTGTAAATTTTTTCTGATGATAATGTTAGGGTGCCAAATAATTTAGAAAGTAATTTATGTATTAAAATTTAAATTTTTTATACCATTAAAGCAAATCTAGTAACTACAGATTCCGTTTAAGTAATTAATTTTTTAATTGTTATAAAAAAAGTCATCTTAAAAAATCATTTGCATTTTCGTTTTTATAGTGTATATAGCGGTAATTTATTTGTATAAAACTATTTATTTGTATATATGTGAAAAATAAAACAATATTTAATAAGTTGTGTTTTATTAAAACTACGCCGTGTGGTATCCGGATGAGTAGAATAGACCACACTCATTTCTTACCGAGGTGTCGTAAAAGATGACTAAGGCAAGACGTCGGGCAGGTGGCCAGCCGTAAAATCATGTGAAATTATAAGATCTTGTTCTGACCCCACTTAGAGTGGGATAAGGGTAGAAGAAAAGAAGAACACCTAATTCTATGAATTACGTAAATGGTTGTTAATCTATTCTTTATTACCAAACGAATTATTTAACTTTCAGATAAAAGCATATAAGACCGCGTGCAAACGACGCTCCCCTATCACCCATTACCGCTGAATAGAACAAACAATGGCAATAATTACGAAACCTGCCAACATTTGCAAAACAAACGGTTTTATTGACGCTGAATTTGTGGGGTCGTGTTTGTGCAAATTCTCCTACCCTCGGGATCGGCAGACAAACAACGGGGAGCTGGATTTATCGAAATCATTTGCCTAAGGGCGGTCGCTCTTGACGACTTTTTGTAGCGAACAATCGCGATATAGTCGCAATTACCAATATTAGCAATTACTTACGATTTGGATAGTGTTTATTTGTTATCTGCATTTTGTTGCATTTATTTTAAGTAGGTACCCCATTTGGATGAGCAGCGTTTGGGAAACTACGCGAGATCTATTCGTCCAAAATACCTCAGTGCCTTGAAGACTTAGTCTTCGAACAGTGCGTGTTGCGAGAGATGACAAACGGATCTGAAACATGGTTGCTGACTATGGGCCTCATTAGAAAGCTCACAGTCACTAAGCGGGCGATGGAGCGAACTATGCTTGGAACATCTCTTCTTGATCAGAAATAAGGACTCATGACCTCAAAAGAACGGAGATACGCTGAAAAGATCGGAGATACGCTGAAGATCGTGTGGTGTGGAGATCCTGTGAAGAGACCTATGTTCAGCATTGGACGACGTTAAAAGAGGGAGAGAGAGCGTCCAGCTCCAGACGTTGCACGCTGTTCTAATGCGTATTTTACACATAAAGAATATGTTAAAGAAATTTTCCAAGAATTTCTTAAAGATTTCTGTTCACTGAAAATCCCGTGCCAAATTTAAATTAGGTACACAAGGTTTTACGGAATAAACTATTAAGTGCCTGCTCCGGTTTGAACACGTGATCCCTTGCTAAGAGTTATTCGTTTGCTTGTTACTGCAACATCATACAATCGCGAGTTCAAACGGCGATACAAACATTTTCACTAAAATCACTATAAAACAAACGTCCTAAAACAGACGTGCGGTGATAAGTCGCGATGCTAAATCGCAATAACTCACCATGAGCGATCACCCTTATTTAAATTCAACTTTGTAAATACTAAAAATCCTTTTATTGTTGTTAGAACAGTTTTTTTAATGGGAAAAGAAAAAAAATAGTTGTCACTTTTTATTTGGTTCATGAAACTGGATATAATCAATTTAGATGTATAAAGGCAAAAGTAATAATAAATATACTAGATTGAAATAGACATGCATGGAAATGAATGAATGAAAAAACATGAATAAAAATGAACATGCAAGTAGTACATGTGTACTAATACTTGCATGTTACTTACATGTCCTACCTATGAAGGTAAGGTTCAGTTAAAGTTAATTACTCTCTTAAATTACTTATTAGTTATGAAAGCATTTACACTATTTGCTTTTAAATGAGGCTAAAGAACCACAGAAAATATTTACGTCACTTCTACGAGTATATGAGTTAAATGCGAGCAAATTTGGTACACTTCGGTCACTTGTGCCGTTGATTTTACTGTCAATAGCCAATTGTCGATGAGTTAGATTGCGACGCTAACGAGCAAAAAAAAACCTATTGAGACCTATTGATAGAGTGCACCATACTCGGTAGACCAGCAATAGTATTTTCTATTATGTTTTCGCACACAAAATTATCCTCTTGCCTTATCCCACTCTAAGTGCGGTCATCAGAACATGTTATAAACTTGTTGTTACATGATTTGGCTACGGATTTTACGACCGGCCGCGTACCTGACGTCAAGTTACGTTTGTCGTATTTTAAGACACATTGGTAAGAATGAGGTGGTGTATTCTACTCAATCGGATACTACACGGTGGGTCAACTTGCCTTAGTCGTCTTTTCGATACCTCAGTAAGAAAGAGGGTGGTCTATTCTACTCAGCCGGATACCTAAGGCCGATCAATTTACCTTAGTCGCCTTGTATGACATCTCGTTAAGAGAGAAGGTCATTTATTCTACTCAACCGGATACTACACGGCGGCTCAACTTACCGTAGTTGCCTTTTACGAAACCTCGCTCAGAAATGAGGTTGGTGTATTCTACTCAGCCGGATACAACACGGCCGGTTTTTGCATAAAATACTAGAGAAAATTGAATTTAGATTATGTTAAAAGACAAAAGGTGACCAAGTTAAAATAAAAATAAGTGAACACCTTTACCTAAGTGAACAAAGTTCACCTTACGCGTCACGTGACGTTCACACTTGCATAATTAAAATGCAATCAAGTTTGCGCTTGTCAACGACAATGTACACTCAGCTACAGAAATGCAGCACGAGTAGTAAAAACAATTGTAAACAAGCTTTGTTAATTGGTCGTGGAGTCTATCTCCTGATGATGCTTCGGTTGCGGGGCGGAAAGATTGTTTAGTTTGTGATAGTGAACGTGTGTAGTGCTTGTGTAAATTACCGAGCAAGACTCGGTCATCCTTACTAGCCTACATACCAGGTACTAATACTTATCTATACTAATATTATAAATAGGAAAAATTTGTATGTATGTTTGTAATGTTTTCACACAAATCCTACTGGACCGATTTCAAAAATTCTTTCACCATTAGAAAGCTGCATCTTTACTGAGCCACATAGGCTATATTACATTTTAAAAATAGGGATCCATTATAAAAATGTAATAAGGAAAAAAAAAATTAAAATTACGATGGTGAAACCGTTGGATATTAATAAAAATAAATCAATGGAATACTTACACACACAATTGTCCGTCCCCAAAGCAAGTAACCTAATACTTGTGTTATGGTAGACAGTCAAATGGCAAATATATATAGTACATATATAACTAGTTACATTAAGTCATCTTTAAATAAATAATAAATAAATAAATATATGGGACACTTACACACACGGTCGTCCGTCCCCAAAGTAAGTAACTTAGTACTTGTGTTATGGATGACGGATAACTGGTGAATATATACTTATATATTTTCTATATACATACTTAAATACAAATACAAATATACACCCAGGCTCAAAGACCAACAAATTCATTTTATACAAATTGTTGGCCCTTGGCGGGAATCGAACCCGCGATCCGCGGAGCTGAAGGCAGGGTCACTACGCACTGCTCCAACGGGCCAGTCAATCTTCACTACATCTTTACTACATTATCTTGCAAAGGTCGGAAAGTAGCTATATCCACGCATCCTTATTATCTAATAAATCCTCAGTATAGTAGGCTTTTTGTATCAGCCTATCTTTTAAGTTTTCTTTTAATTGCTGTAATGGCAAAGCTATGCTATAAGCTGTATATTTGTGTATTTAACTTAAATGTTAATATACCCTTGATTGTGTAAAAAACAATATACATACACACTGATATTTTTGAAGTTAACTGTACTTACTATAATTGAAACACTGACGTCAAAGCGGCAACAACTAACTAACAATATCGTAACTTGTCCGTAATAGAATACGACACCCTATGAATTATCAATCTACCTGCTATCTATCTCAGTAAGCTATCACAGCGCTTAATGCGAGTTTGTTTAACCTACACGACCACGTTAGCGTAACGCTTGTATGACGCTACAACAGCGACATCTAGTGAATGCAGTTCTAATGCTTTCCGACCAGTTTTCCGAACCGCGAGCTCCTGCGATCACCGTCTCCGCGGCCCAATGCGGAGGACGACGGCGACGACGAGGACGACGCGACGGGCGAGAGGGCGAAACCACCGGACGAGATAACACCTGACGACGACTTTGAGGTCTGGGAGCTACCATTCCTAGACCTCCCCATCGAACTAGACATCCCTTAGGTCACCTAGGTGACCTGGGCTCACGGCCCAAATACCGACACCCTTAGGTCACCTAGGTGACCCCGGCCTATGGCTGAAATACAGACCGGGCTTAAGTGCCCGCGAGGAACTGCCTCGAGGCCCGTACCCCGCTTACCCCCCACCTGGGGAGTCAGCGAGACGACCCTGCTACCGACCCGAACCAGCAGCAGAGTTGACGATACAAAAGCACTTGTTTACAAGTTTATTTGAATAAAGAATATATTGTATTTGAATTTGAATGTTAAAAAAAAAAAATTATAAAAAAAAGAGCCATACGTGGCATTTATAATTAAAGTCCGCGTCATTCTCTGCGTGGGAAGTTTAAGGAAACATTAATCTTACATTTGCTTCACAGTATATTTTAAGCAACTTTTATTTAGGTATGTACATTAAAATATAAAGAAATATAAAACGATAGGTGATGTATATAATAGACAAAGTAGGAACCGACATAAGCTTGCGGCTCCTGCTTTGCGCTTTGCATAAGTACGTAAGTCGTTTGTGGATTTAGGTATAAGGTTTTATAATAAAATTATTTATAATTAATAAAATTATTTAGTCGTATTTTACGACACTCGGTAAGACAGAGGATGGTCTATTTTACTCGGCTGAATCCCACACGGCGGGTTAAATTTAAGTAGTAGCCTTTTACGACACCTCGGTAAGAAATGGGGGTGGTCTATTCAACTCAGCCGGATACCACACGGCATTTAACTTAGTTGCCTTATACGACACCTCGGTAAGAAATGATAATGGTCTTTTCTACTCAGCCGGATACCACACGTCTGAAATATATAAGTTTACAATTACAATGATTTTTAATAAATATTTAAGAACATAAATATACCTGGACTCCAAAAACAATCAATTACTTTTTGAAAATGTTTTTCTTTTAGGAATCGAACCTGGCACCAGAAGCTACCACTAAGCTTATATATAGGCCAGTCAAATATCAATTTCTATCGTTTCTGAAAATTTCAAAAAGTATTATCAAAATGTATATTCAATGAAGTTCGAAAGAAGCGTCTAACCCTACAGTGGGTAAACTGTTGAATTCTTGAAAATATGGTACACCAAAGTTTAAAATTTTGCAAAACTGGAGGTCTCAAACTTTTCGCGAAACTTCTTAAGTTTCACGAAAAGTTTATTATGACTATACTAGCTGAATGTAAACTTTTAGCATCTATTACTGGCGTGAAATGTTTTTAAAAGCGAAAAAGATGTTGATGGAAAGGGACTTTTTAATTTCCATATATTGGTCCGGTATACAAGACACATTTGTACGAAATTTTATCTAAACTGCTCTAGAGATTTAACCCTCTAAGTGTAACCTATTTTTCCTTAGAGAATATTTTAACGTTCAAATGTAAACACGAATGTGGTCGGGTGAAGAACTAGTTCAGCAACAATTAGCATTATAAGTATGGAGGAGGCCTATGCACAGCAGTGGAATAGGAACAGGCCGTTACTTTACTTTTTTTTATAACATGTGCCGGCCCCACTTGAAGTTCATTTATGTCTAGTTAGTGAACACTACGCAGTCAGTGATTTCCAAATTGCCTAAACTGTAGTAAAAATATTGGTAATCTCGCAAAATTCCGTAGTATATTTAATTTTTTTTTTCCTTTACGTTTGTTCACAATTTGGCAAATTGATCCCTGAGAACCATCTGGGACTGGATGAAAAAAAAAAACTCGCCTGCCGTGAGATTTAGTCGCGTGCGACGCGTAAACCAGCAAAGATACACTGAAGTAATGTACTAAAGAATTGTAGATCTACAAAAATGCTACAAAAAAGTCTACAATAGCATGTCTCTATCTCTTATGGTTGAGCCACTAACTAATTTTGTGTCTTTTGTGACAAACTGATGTGACAAGCACAGCTAGTCTATACCAATATATAAAGTTTGTTTGTTTATTTGAACGCGCTAATCTCAGGAACTACTGGACCGATTTGAAAAATTGTTCAGTGTAAGATAGTTCAGTTATTGAGGAAGGCTATATGTTATATAACATCACGCTTAGATGATTAGGAGAGGAGCAATAAAAAATATAACGAAAACGGAAAAATTTAAAGCTTTCCTTGCGTGCGCTGAGTAAACGGTAATAGTTATACAAATTATTCCCATCTAAAAGTTCGAGACAGCATATGTCTAGCTTTTAAGGTTAAACCACTTTGACTATTTTTATAGTTCAAAAGACTATATTGCGGATTTAATCGACGCGGGCAGAGCCGCTGGCGTTTGCTAGTCTATGTATAAATCTAATCATTAAGGGCGGAGGATTTTTATCTTTTAGGACTGTGTGTATATTTAGGTACCGGAGTGTAAACACAGTTGGCTCTGGCCATTTGAATTAATGAAAGGATTAACTCGACACTTGTAAAGACGAGCTGAAATTAGCGTCCTCTCCATTAAACATGATTGCCTGAGTCTCTAATGGATTATATTAGAATATCTCATCGCGGCGGAGTCCATACAACTGGCCGTTCGGAATACAAATTAACACTGAGCTTTGAATTATAAGTTTCGAAAACCATTTTTATTTTATCTTCCTGTCCTTATCCCAGTCGTAAGTGGGGTCGGCACAACATGTTATAAACATGTCGTCACATGATTTGGCCGCCTGCCTGACGTCAATTTATCTTAGTCGTATTTTACGAAACCTCGATAAGAAACAGGGTGGTCTATTCTACTTAACCGGATACCACACGGTGGGTCAACTTACCTTAGTCGCCTTTTACGACACCTAGGTAAGACATGAGGGTGGTCTATTCTACTCAGCCGAATACCACACGGCGGGTCGACTTACCTTAGTCGCCTTTTACGGCACCTCGGTAAGAAAAGAGGTCGGTATTATTCTATTCAGCTGGATACCACACGGCGGAACCATTTTTATTTATTTTATTTTATTTACAAGCTTTTATTCGCAACTTCGTTCGCATGGAGTGTTTTCGCGTGATAGGTTGATAATGACGCCTTTCAATTCCTGTAGAATTAACAGGATTTCTATAGCCTATATGTTACTCCGGTGTATAAGGAATAATTGTGCCAAATTTCATTGATATTGGTTCAGCGGATTCGTTAAAGTATAATAAACATACATCCATATTCACAAACTTGCGCAATTATAATCATCATCTTCCTGCCCTCATCCCACTCTAAGTGGGGTCGGCACAACATGTTATAAACATGCTGTCACATGGTTTGGCTGCGTTTTTACGACCCGCCGCCTGCCTGACGAAACCGGGAAAATTTGAAGCTTTCCTTGCATGCGCTGAGTAAACGGTGATAGTTATTCAAAGATCATGTATTACAAATTATTCCCCTCTAAAAGTTCACGACAGCATATGTCTAGCTTTTAAGGTTAAACCACTTTGACTATTTTTATAGTTATCAAAAGACTATATTACGGTTTTAATCTTTTCACGCGGGTGGAGCCGCTGGCGATTACTAGTCTATGTATAAATCTAATCATTAAGGGCGGAGCATTTTTATTTTTTAGGACTGTGTGTATATTTAGGTACCGGAGTGTAAACACAGTTGGCTCTGGCCATTTGAATTAATGAAAGGATTAACTCGACACTTGTAAAGACGAGCTGAAATTAGCGTCCTCTCCATTAAACATGATTGCCGGAGTCTCTAATGGATTATATTAGAATATCTCATCGCGGCGGAGTCCATAAAACTGGCCGTTCGGAATACAAATTAACACTGAGCTTTGAATTATAAGTTTCGAAAACCATTTTTATTTTACCTTCCTGCCCTTAGTAAGTAGTAAGTAACGGCCTGTTACTATCCCACTGCTGGGCATAGGCCTCCTCACTCCATTTTTGGAGAGAAGGGTTGGAGCTAAGACCTACCACGCTGCTCCAATGCGGATTGGTAGGTTACACATATCCCCGGAATTCTCTAGAGATATGCAGGTTTCCTCACGATGTTTTCCTTCACCGAAAAGCGTGTGATAAATTGCAATTATCAATTAGACACATAAGTGTTAATAGAAAAACTCATTGGTGTCTGCCCGGGTTTGAACCCATGATCGTCTCTAGAGATTCACACGGTCGCACCGCTAGGCCATCACAGCTTATCAACCTATCAAGCGAAAACACTCCATGCGAGCGAAGTTGCAGGTAAAAGCTAGTAAATAAAATAAAATAAGTCAAAATGATTCCGCCGTGTGGTATCCAGCTGAATAGAATAGTACCGACCTCTTTTTTTACCGAGGTGCCGTAAAAGGTGACTAAAATAAGTCAACCCGCCGTGTAGTATTCGGCTGAGTAGAATAGACCACCCTTATGTCTTACCGAGGTGTCGTAAAAGGCGACTAAGGTAAGTTGACTCACCGTGTGGTATCCGGTTAAGTAGAATAGACCACCCTGTTTCTTATCGAGGTTTCGTAAAATACGACTAAGATAAATTGACGTCAGGCAGGCGGCCAAATCATGTGACAGCATGTTTATAACATGTTGTGCCGACCCCACTTACGAGTGGGATAAGGGCAGGAGAATAATGATTTTATTTTATTTATGTATTTGCTATACTAACTCCTTCGTGAATTAAAATCAGGGATAGGCTTTCCAGTATTTGCCTATGAAGGGTTATGGAGTTCTTTGGTCACATCGCCCGGAAAGACGGTCATAACCTAGAGCAGCTCTTGGTCACCGGGACGTGGACGGAAAACGGCCAAGAGGCCGCAGCCCGATTAGATGGTCAGACCAGATCCGTGCTACACTGGACTCCAACTGCATGATGCACTCCACATGGCCAAGAACAGAAGCAGATGGAAGGAAGTCCTTCTAGAAAGTCTGCTTCCTAATCGTAGGGATCACGACCCTCAGTAATGAGGAATGCGACGCGAGGAGGAGGATACTAACTACTCTTTTATAAATCAAAGTTAAATGCAATAAGGTGCTATTAAATTACGGATAATTATCTCTCATTAGCGACCTGTTTACACACTGACATCTACCGCAGCTCATCTCAGAGGTTATTCATGACGAAATATAAATTAATGACGTCAGTCGCCACTTGAACACAAAAGAGGGTGAGTTTTTAAAGCCAACAGACTAGTATTTAATGAGAATTGAATGACCCAGTTAGTGATAGCGCACAACTATTAACTAAGGTGCTAACTAGATTAGTAAATGTTGCATTTATACTAGTGTTAAAGAGTCGCCGCCCGCGGGGTGATAAAATGTGGAATGTTGCACTCTCTGTCGCACTTACAGGTTATTTTTCTTCTTCTTCTTCTTCTTCAACCGATGGACATCCACTGCTGGACATAGGCCTCTTCATGGGATCTCCAGAACACACGATTTTGTGCCGCTTGTATCCAGCGGCTCCCCGCGACCCTTTTGAGGTCGTCTGTCCATCTAGTAGGGGGTCTTCCAACACTGCGCTTTCCGGTGCGGGGTCGCCATTCCAACACTTTGAGACCCCAACAGGCTATACGGCAGGCATATTGACGCACTACTGATATGTCGATGTTTATATTATAAAAAAATAAAGTAAAATAAGTAGACGCTATTCAATTCATTCATTCTCCTGCCCGTATCCCACTCTAAGTGGGATCGGAACAACATGTTAAACATGTTATCACATTTGCCTACGTACATATTTTACGACGTGCCGCCTCCCTCAACTTACCTTATTCGTTTTTTACATAACATATTTATTATCAATTAATGCGAAACTTTGTGTAACATCGCAGCCGTGTCGATACTGCAAGCAAGCAAGCAAGCCATGACGTCACATCTTGCCACAGCCTTTCGCGCCATTTTGACGTGGGAGATGTGACAGCCGCTGTCATTAGCGCCTAGCCCGCGAATAGCGAATGAGAGTTTGCTTTAATTATATTTTTGCATTTCTTATGAAAACAATAAAACTGATTTAGAATATTTCTTTTATTGATACTAGTAGTTTAGTAACATTTGTTTTTTTTTACGACAAATTAGCTAGAGCAATAGATGAAATGTAGGATTAAAGCTTATATCGATATTTCGAGTTAGGATACAGTATATAAAATTCTCGTATTTTCCTTCGTATATCAAAAGTTTGGTTCAAAGAATAATAATCAACGCCACCACGAGCTTTTCTTCCGGTGTGTAGAATTCTCAGTCCGCTGCACTTTAATATATGAATGGAAATGCGGTTAACACTGCGTCGGAAACGTATATATACGAACGGACTTTTGAGTGGCATTTCATATTACTGTAGAATAAGGATTTTTGCGGAAATAGAATGTATTCTAACTTACGAAAGCAGGATATGTTTAGTTGGTTTAAAGGAATGAATGGATGTTGGAATATAATAATAATAGAATGAGATCGATCTTCCTTCCATTACTCACCTCTTTAAACATTTTTTTTAAATCTTACTTCGAGAAATCTGAGGTACACCCTAATCCATCCGAGGTTCATCCGAATCATTTCACTTGCTTCCACCTACATCCCAATTAGGTCTGACCACCGAAAATATAGGCGTCCAAAATGTCCAATATGACACTGACGATCAAGTAACGATCGCAAACACAGAAACACGTAATATACACACAGAGCATCTCCCCCGGCGAAGACGAGGTCCTAGTCGGTTGGTCGTGGCTTATCGCCACCCTTCTGACGTCGTAATGACTAATCAAAGACATACCATCAGCTCTCCACTACGCGTCACCCTAAGCCTTGGTCCGGCCTCACAGGAGGCACCCTTAGGACGACATTCCCCATAGCTAGTAGAGCTCTGCGCTCTACTCTTCAAATTTCGCAACCTGGATGATGCTTCTGCTTCTCACCCGTCCCGCTCGATGACGCTGTAAAAGCCATTAGAGCCAACAGCATACAGCCAGTTCCAAAAAAACATTAAGTGTAATGAATTCAAATTATATTTGTTTGCTTTTGTTGTTTGGCACTTTGGGGATATTTTATATGCTTGGCTAAACATTTTCGTGCTTCGCTCAACTGAATATATAAATTTTATGTTATTCAATACTGCAATTATATTTAGGTCTCAAGTATAGAAATGAATTTTCCAAAAAATTTAAAGCCAATAGTAAATTGTTTGAAAGCACACTGACAAATAGCAGTTCTCATAAGCCATATTGGATAAACGAGGATTAGGGACCGGCTTCGGCTTGCACTTAAGAGGATTATGGAATGCAATTTTCGTTGGATTTTCCGAAAATGGAACAAAGGGATTACTGTTACTCCAATTATTTTAATAGGTTTTTTATATCTTGGCCAGGATTGGCAGGAACAATATGACTTACCAATACAGATCGGAGCAGCGTGGTGTGTCTCAGCCTTACCCTTCTGTCCAAAAACGGAGACAGGAGGCCTATGCCCAGCAGTGGAATAGTAGCAGGCCGTTACTTTTTTTCAAAGCTTTTATTTAACTTGCCGTGTATGTATGTGAAGGTGGAATTTTCAAGTTAAGTTTGACCTACTTCCCGGTGTCCGATTAAGCTGAAATTTTATATACTAATCCAGTCGCGATGACAATGCATGTTTATGATAAGAATGGCCTTATACTGCTACCAAGATACTGATACTGATACTGCCAATTTTACATACTGATCCAGTCCCGATCACAATGCATGTTTATGATAAGAATGGCCTTATACTGCTGCCAAGATACTGATACTGCCTGATACTGTTGACTATTTTACATACTGAATCAGTCCCGATCACAATGCATGTTTGTGATAAGCATGGCCTGATACTGCTGCTAAGATACTGATACTGCCTGATACTGCCAATTTTACATACTGATCCAGTCCTAAAGACAATGCATTTTTGTAATAAGCATGACCTGATACTGTTGCCAAAATACTGATAATAACTGCCAAGATACTGCCAAGATACTGATACTGATACTGCCTGATACTGTTGGCAATTTAACATACTGATTCAGTCCCGATCACAATGCATGTTTATGATAAGAATAACCTGATGCTGCCAGGATTGGCTCCAGACGAGGGAACTCTTCAACGGTTAACAGTAGGGACATCAGGAACTGCTGGACCGATTTGAAAAATTCTTTCAGTGTAAGATTATCCATTTATTTAGGAAGGCTATAGGCTAGGTATCTAATATTACAAATAGGAGAGGAACAGCAATTAAAAATATTACAAAAACGGCAAAATTTGAAGCTCTCTTTGCGTGCGCTAAGTAAATGTTGAAAGTTATTCAAAAATCATATATTAAAAAATTGTTCCCCTCTAAAAGTTCTATATATCTCTATATATATATTAGGAATCTAAGAAATGGCTTTAACGATTTTACTGAAATTCAGCATGTAGGGGGTTTTGGGGGAGAAAAATTGAGCTATAAATTTTTAGATTATTAAAAAAAAGTCGTTTTATTACTGTTTTCGGGCTCTACAATTTTTTTGATTTACGTTGAATACAATCACAATTTTTCGCTGTCAAATGTAAAGTCATGGTAGTTCATTTGGGGAACGGGCGGTCTACAGAGGTGCAAATACCTAGGATCGAGTCCCACCTGCCCTATTATTTTTTCCTTTTTCTTTACAACCTTACTTTTCTATGTTTAATGTTCAATAATGTTTTTAATTTACTGTTTTTATTTTCTTAATATTTCCCCCATATTTTAATTGTTAAAGTAGACTAGTTTGTTTTTTATTTTATTTATTGTAATAACTCTTTTTTTCTTCTTCCTTTTACTATTTTTTTTTGTATTTAGTGTGAGCACGTTATTTAGCTTTTTATTTAATTATGCATGCTGAGTTAGCCTTTAAGTGGGATATATAATAGAAAACTATAGGTAATTTAGAAATTTATATAAGTTTAAATAAACCATATTGTATATCACGTTGGCTTCCTAATAAATAAATAAATAAATAAATAAACTTTATTTAATTTTTTTTTTACATCATTTTAAAAATTACCGACCAAGGCCCGGTCACCCAGGTACTGTGTTATTTTAAACACACTCAGAAATGAATAATAGCCGAGAAAATGTCTACCGCATAAACGTAAGTTAAGTGAGTCACCTATTTACTTTGTACGCCACTCGGAGTAATGGGTTGACGCTCTTATATATCTATTTAAACATTCTGTGTCTACCCGTGTTTGAATTAAAAATAAATAGGGTATTTCTCTATTCTGAGTGAATGGATTAAATGAGAACTACTTGTAAACCTTACCTTTTTAGCTATGGCGAATTTATATTTGCTATTGTTAAACTTTAAAAATTATCTTTACATTTCTGATCTAATATGATAGAAAAACGTAAAGGAGAAAGATTATTTAAAAGAGACAATGTCTGTGGGATCAGCTAGTCTATTTATATATACTAATTTATAAAGATGAAGAGTTTGTTTGTTTGATAGTTTGAACGCTCTAATCTCAGGAACTACTGGACCGATCTGAAAAATTATTTCAGTTTAAGATAGTCCATTTATTGAGGAAGGCTATAGACTATATAACATCACGCATCATCACAAAATGAATAGGAGAGGAGCAATAAAAATTATTGCGAAATCGGCATAATTTAAAGCTTTCCTTGCGTGCACTAAGTAAACGGTGTAAGTTATTCAAAAATCTCTTATAATTAACTCACGATAACTACTTTTATGTTGAAAATTTAAATTTGGGAAAAATTTGTGACTTGCATTTCCATGCAGACGAAGCTGCATGTAGTACAGAGGAGTTACGTATTTACAGTGTGAAATAATCCTGAATTCACTGAATTTTGGATTGCAAAACGGATCCAATAATGGGGCGATAGGGGTCGCTGTTCGCTTTAACTAGATTAAATGCTTCACCGAGGTCTCTATTTGACATCAATTTGCGGTATCCCTGTGTGGAGATTAGATCGTGTGTGGGATCGATTCTAAAGCTTCTACTTAACTAATGAAATTTCGTAAAGCTTAGTTATAACAATACGCAACGTTTGATATTATTTTTATTATATAAATCATCAAATGCTCTTATTCCACTCTAAATGGGAGTCGGCACAATAATAAATAAATATATGGGACACTTACACACACGGTCGTCCGTCCCCAAAGTAAGTAACTTAATACTTGTGTTATGGTAGACAGACAACTGGTGAATATATACTTATATAATTTTTAAATACATACTTAAATACAAATATACACCCAGACTCGAAGACCAACAAATTCATTTATAGAAAATGTTGGCCCTCGGCGGGAATCGAACCCGCGACCCGTGGAGCTGAAGTCAGGGTCTCTACCCACTGCTCCAACGGGCCAGTTACAATATGTTATAAACATGGTGTATGATTTGGATACGTTTTTATGACCGGCCGCTTGCCTAACTTAAATTTTCCTTAGTCGTCTTTTATGACACCTCGGTAAGAAAGAGGGTGTTCTATTCTATTCAGCCGGGTATCACACGGTGGGTTAAATTACCTTAATCGACCTTTACGACACCTCTGTAAGAAATGCGGGTGGTCTATTCTACTTAGCCGAATACGACATGTCTGTTCGACTTACCTTAATCGCCTTTTACGACACCTCTGAAAGAAATGAGGGTGATCGATTTTATACAGCCGCATATCACACGGTGAGTCAACTTACTTTAGTTGCCTTTTACGACACCTCGGTAAGAAATGAAAGTGGTCTATTCTATTCAGCTCGATATCGTTATAAATAAAGTATTAAGTAGTAAGCGAATTTTATTATAACTTATGTATGATAGCTTTAATTATGAAGGTCACGGATTCAGATCCCGGGCAGAAACATCGGGAGAAAAACCTGCATAATTCTTAAGAATTCTGGGTATACGTATGCCCCACCATTTCACATTGGAATGGCTTAGTGGGTCTAAGTTCTAAATCGCTCCTAATTGTGAGAGAAAGCCTATATCCAGCACAGTATAGAAACAGGTCGTTACTTTATGTTTACATAGTTAACGACGCACTAATCTGTTAAGTTAGGGAGAAAAGTTTAACATATGAATAATTTACTAAATAGACATAGTGGGGATATTCTTAGTCCGTTGGCACAGGTGCCAGAAACCTTGCCTTCAGTTCTAGAGGTCGCGGGTTTGATTCCCACCGACGGCCAACATTTTCAAAAAAATTTTTTGGTTCTTTGACTCTGGGTGTATATAAAGATGTAAAGAGTTTTAAATATGAATGTGGATGGATATATGACTAGGCCGAAAAAAAGATGGATGGATTGTGTGAAAAATGATATGCATGTTAAAGGAGTGGCACCAGAGTTGACGAATGATAGAGGAGAATGGAAAAAGAGACATATTGTGCCGACCCCACTTAAAGTGGGGTAGAGGGGGGTAAGGGTAGGAGAATGATGATGACTGTGGGTGTATATAGGTCAGTATATATTTAATCTTATGTATGTATATACCACTTGTCTGTTACCTGTAATATAAGTACTAAGTTACTTGACAACCGTGTGTGTATTATTGGAATTTTACATTAAGAAAGTAAATCAATCTTTGACCTTTACAGGAAAATAAAAAGTCATAAGCTCATCTTGTAAAACATATTCATAATATTTTCCTTTTGCACAAAAACTCAACGGTATCCATCATGTTTATAATGTCCCGGAATAATATCCGTGGCGGCCATTTTTAATATATTCCGCTAAGTTAGAACAAATTATGTGCGTCAAAGGTTCCGTACGATAGAGAATCAAGAACAGTCAAGAAGAGGAAAGAAGAAGAGAATCAAGTTAAGAATGGTGATCCTACATACACATAGCAAGTAATGACATATTTTTTTTTCTATAAGTTACCGCACATAGAAGATTCTGCGTGAATTATGTTAGGAGCGACTGTCGCTCCTAACTCCTACGGTACACAATCTCACGATTGTGTACCCGTACCCGAAATTAAAGCAATTTAATTGGACTAATCACTTAGTCCAATTAAATTTCTTTATTGTAATTTATTCTTATTATAAAATGTATAATTATTATAATATAAAAAAAAGTTTTTGTCTAAGTTTTTGTTATAATAAAAGTTATTTTTTTTACAAAATAAAAAAAAGAAACTTAAAAAAAGAAAAAAATAATTGGTTAGGTGGAGCTTGATCCTAGGTATTTTCATTTCTCGAGACCACCCGTTCCCCGTATAAGTTACGCTGATATGTCATTTTACGGCAAAAATAGTGTTTTATATTCAATGTATATTTTAGTATTTTATAATGCCAAAAACAGGGAAAAACTTTTTTTTTAAATAAAACCTAGCTAGATCGATTTTTTCCCCCTAAAACCATTGGAGCCGTTTCCCAGTTTTTGTTGTACAAAATTATCTCATTTAAATAGTAAAATAAGGTTGTATATCGGAAAGATCCAAAATATGTCTACATTTTGGATTACTGTCAAGTCTTAAGTTATAAATATGTTTGTATTTCTCCGGACTCTGTTTTCCTTACGTAAATAAATACCTATGTCGTTTTTCTGTAGATATCTATAGAATTACGATTTCTTGCTATTGATAATAAGAATAATGTGAACCGAAGAAAGTCTACAAATGAAAATAAAATACTGTCCATTTATAACAAACCGCGATGTCTGGCATTGACTTATTTCGCTACGGAATCCTAATAGATCTGGAAAAGGACTTTCCGCCCGCAAGCTGCTTACAGCCCGACAGTCGTATTTTATTAACTTTCCGTTTACAGTTGCCTCGTGATTTTGTGTGAGTTTTTGAATATGACGAAATGAGGATGATATATTTGAAATATCATGAAGGAACCGCCGTGTGGTACCCGCCTGAGTAGAATAGATCACCCCTCATTTCTTACCGAGGTGTCGTAAATGATAACTAAGGTAAATTGACTATTGTTGAATAAGTTCATATTTCCGAATACGGCAAACGACGGAAGTATGCATCTCTCATAGAGAGTTATATATTTGTGCCGTTTGCAGTTGAGACCCTAGGGCCATGGAGTCAAAGTGCAAATTTTTTTTCATCCATTTTAACATCTCAGTTAATGGCCTGTTCAGGTGACAAGAGGGCTGGCTCCTTTTTCGCACAAAGAAGCTTAGCGATTCAGCGCGGAAACGCTGCCAGCATTCTTGGGACCATTCCACGTGGTCATCTGTATAGTCCTAGCGTGTAAGTAGTTTAAGATAGATATAACTTGTACATATTTGCTGTAAATAATAAATTTAAAATGAGATAAAATCAATATAATTCAAATCATTAAAATAATTATTATTAGTCTTGTATTAGTTTTATTTACAGATGGTCATAATGAAGTTTCTTTTGTAGCTACTGCAGCTAATTTCGATTACAGATAGTTACCCTGAAATCCTGTAATCAATGGATCCGTGTGTTTGTAATCAATCGATTGGTCCGACCACAGTAAACAAGGGTCTACGCACGTCCTGAATAAACAATGTCCATTAGTGATGTTGCTATTGATATATTGCATCGCTTGCGGTATTTAATATCAACATTCCAGTTTGTTTCATTTGAATTATTAAAGTACTAGCTTTTGCCCGCAATTTCGTTTGCGTGGACTGTTGTCGCCTGATAGTTTAATAATAGATGGCGCTTTGACTATCATCCTATTCCTGTAGAATTAACAGGATTTCTATAGCCTGTATGTTATCTCAATGCTTAAGGAATAACTGAGGCAAATTTCATCGATTTTTGTTCAGCGGATTCGCCGTGAAAGAGTAAAAACATACTCACAAACTTTCGCATTTATATTATTAGTAGTATATAGTAATAGAATAGTAATAGAATTTAATTTGAATTCAAAATTACTGAGCATTTACTACTATTAAAATAGTTCAGACCTAAAAGTGCAAATGTATAATTTTTTTTATCACAAAATGATTATCATCATCCTCCTGCCCTTATCCCACACTAAGTGGGGTCGGCGCAACATGGTTTGGCTGCGTATTTTACGACCGGCCGCCTGCTTGACGTCAACTTAGCTTAGTCGTATTTTACGACACCTAGGTAAGAAAGACGGTGGTGTATTCTACTCAACCAGATGCCTCATGGTGCATCAAGTTAGCTTAGTCGCATTTTACACCTCGGTAGGAAATAAGAGGTGTCTTTCTTGGTATCACAAAATTATTACAAAATGTAAATATGAATAATTTTTAATGAAGAGTACTAGATACATTAAACACTGTTATCGATATTATAATATTCGTCCCGAGAAACGGGTTTCAGACGGATAATATCATGGGAATCCGAATAAATTAGATTATTACTGTTATCAAAGGTCATTCCTAAAACACCCTGTATGCTCACAATCCTTTTCACTTTCTGCACCATTTTGCTGATAACATAGATTCCATTTTCACTGCAGAGATGCACGTGACCAGAATTATCAACAGCCATTCCTAAATATCTCGGGCTATCTTTTAGAAATATAACATTACTGTCGCCATTTTTAATACCGAACAACCCAGTGCTGTTAATAAAGAAAAGGTTATCGTTGCCGTCGAAAACGAATTGGTTAACCGTGGTATTTTTTAATTCGGGAACTGATTTTAGGGTGCGGTTATTGTAATAGTAGATTTTAAGGCTTGGAAATTTGATGAAGTACACTCTACTCTTAATATGTATCCACCAGATGTCCAAATTGTTCACGTCGAGCCGTTTGAGCGTTTTAAAAAATGGGCTGTACTTGTAAATGCCGTGGCTTCCTCCAAAGTAGATTTCGTCGGTTGATGGATCTTTAGCTATAGCAAAAGCGTCCTTGATGCCTTTTAAAACGGTTAGTTTTCCTGTATCAATGTTGAGTAGAGCGGGTAAGTATTCTCCCTGTCCATAGTCAAAGCTAAAGTACAACGTGTTAGTTTTGCTGACCACTAATTGGTTTGGACTGTGCGCGAGTGAAGCCAAATTCTCTTTGATGTAGCACTGTTTGTTGGTCTCTTCTGACAGCACGTCGCAGATCTTATTAATGTTCAACATATCCTTGATCGCAACCACAGAATAAATGCAGAGTAAAATTATATTACTTGTGGCCAACATGTTAAAGTTTGTTTCATTTGCTTTTCTATTTTTACTCAAAAATTACTGTTCTTGATATTGCATTACATTAAATTTAGGGATAATAAAATTTTCGTATTATTATGTTTTATTTGCCTTTGTTTGTTTTACAATCTGTTGGTTTTGAATATGCAAAAATTTATCTTATAAATATAATTTTAAATAATTCACTGTAATATACTTGAGTTTTGTAATTTGTAACCATAAAATCGTAATTTTATTAGTATCGACCGTTCAAAAAAATGTCTTTTTGACAGTATCACAAACAAACTTTGCACTTTATTTAACTCAGTTTTGTGTTGTTTTGTATTTTCATCTAATTTGTAATTTATAGATTTTTTATTTTCTTTTTATCATTTAATTCTTTTGTAACTTAACGAAATTCAAATTCTTGAGTTAGTTCTCCTGTTATATTATTGTATTCAACTTTACGTTGCACTAGTTTTTCTGTTCCAAGTTATTAACATAATTTTGTATTTAAATTCGTGATTTGTGCCAAGTTTAATTAAGAAAGTATTATAGTTTCAAGTTTGAATCTTTTAAGCATTTAAGCTAGACAAGTGAAGACAAATCTTATACCACGAGGTTGAAACATAAGACGCGAGTTTGGGGCACGAGTAAACATTGGCTCGCTGGCTCGTTTTGCTTTCCGTGCAAACAAACTGTTTCAATATTTGTAAATAACATTGTATTACATTCATCTGAATGTCAACATTTCACTGGCAATGAATTTAAATATTGGTTTCTTTTTTAATATTTTAAAAGACTATCCTCAATTTCTTTTTGCTAATTGAAGTATTTAGGTGTACTCAATAGATCTATTGCTTAAATAAGATACTCTCAAATAGTCATTCGTACATAATTGGCTTATTTTACATGTGTTTTATGTCTTTTGGGTTAGTTTTAGAACGGTTTAGAGGTTGTCAAATATTATGTAGAAAATCTGCTTAATTTTATCGGTCAATGCCCTCCATATATCTTTATTTATCTGATATCACATACAGGATGTTTTAAAAAACTGAAAGATATACTACCATACTAAGAACAACAAGGAAACTTTTACGCACTCTCTTTAAATCTGACTGATAGTCTGTCACAGTAAAGTCAAACTAAAGTTGTATAACTGTAGTTATAAAATTCATATTTCAACCCAACTTGTAATACATTTCGCGTACAGTACTTACTATAAATGGTAATTTTCACGCGAGCCGAGTGAAAAGTTTTAGAACTTCATGCTACCAGTACTTACCGCAGTACATACCCTTTTACACCGCAAGCCAATTTATTAGGTGACATTTTGACGTAAAAGAACCTAATACAAATAAATATAGCTTGAAAATTTTAAAGACATGCTTCCACAGCTTATACTAAAGTAGGGGAGCCAGTCAAAAATGGCTGAAAATAAAGAGAAAATAAATGAGGCTTATTATCGGTCTCTTTTTGCGATTGTGTAGTGAGAAAACGTAATTTTTATTCAAATGCTGAAAGTTAACGTAAAATTTCAACGTATCAGATGAAACTGGAGCAAAAAGTACAAATTATATACTGTTTCATTGCATTAATGTACCAAACCTAAATCTTTCGGAGGAATTGCGCTACCTTTTAATAAAAACGGTACAAAGATCCGTTTAGTAGATTTAAAGTAAATCGAACACATACAGACAGACAGCTTTGGGGACTTTGTTTTATAATAATGATAGATACGATATCATCTTTCTGCCCTTATCCCATTCTAAGTGGGTTCGGCAAACATGTCATAAACATGTTGTCACATGATTTGGCTACGTATTTTACGTCCGGCCGCCTGCCTTACATCAACTTACCTTAGCCGTCTTATACGACACCTTGGAAAGAAATGAGGGTGGTCTTTTCTACTTAGCAGGACACCACACGGCGGGTGTCTTACCTTAGTCGCCTTTTACGTCACCTCGTTAAGAAATGAGGGTGGTACTGTTCTATTCAGCCGGACACCACACAGCATAATAAGTACCTATAGATTCGATTATCATCTTCCTGCCCTTATCCCACTCTAAGTGGGGTCGGCACAACATGTTATAAACATGCTGTCACATGATTTGGCTGCGTTTTTACGACCGGCCGCCTGCCTGATGTCAACTTACCTCTGTTGTATTTTACGACACCTCGGTAAGAAAGAGGATGGTCTATTCTAAAGTACCTATAGATTCGATAATTGTCCAATAAATTTGTCCCCCCGTTCACTCCATTTCTCCAGCAAGTTTTCGAGCGTAGTTCACATATCGCGAAATTCACCTCGCCTGAGCTAAAAAGACATTTTACTGGAAATTCACTTCGGTGTTGATTTTACAAGACCACCTCTTTGAAATATGAATGCGCGCTAGTAAATTAATATTTAGAGTAAAATAAGTTTTATATGCAGTTACATAGGGTTGAATTTGTGTTCGGTTAGATCGCTTTGTAAGTACTCTTCAGATTTGTTGGCATTCATAAATGATTTTATTAACTTGCTGATGGTAGGGTGGATGACGTCATAACTTAGTCCTTACGTAATATAAATACCAAAGTCTGTCTGCTTGTTATGCTATCAAAGCTAATCTTCTGCGGCATTGATGAAATTGCTACAATTGAAGCTTATATATCGGGCTAACATATAGGATAAAAAATGCTCAATTCCCTTTAATAAATATGTCATGATCCATTAGCATTCTCCTGTCCTTATCCCACTGTAAGTGGGGTCAGCACAACATGTTATAAATATGTTGTGACATGATTTGGCTAGCTAATTTACGAATGTCCGCCTGCCTGACGTCTTACGTCGACGTATGTCAACTTACCTTAGTCGCCTTTTACGACACCTCAGTAAGAAAGAGGGTGGTCTTCCAGCCGGATACCACACGATGGTTCAACTTTTGTTTTATGTCAGGAAAACCCATTATGGGTCGTCACCGCCCGACGGGGACGAGCGGCGAATATGTCGGACTCTCACCGACTAAATACCTGACAGTGCTCCACCACGCTGCTGGTGGCGGGGACAGGGTACCGTTGGACACATTGCCCCCATCCCCGCCAGCAGCAACTCTGAACTCCAGAATGCGCCACCTCTGGGCCGGGGCCTCTCTAATAGTGGCCCCTCCCTCCGCTAGATGATGCATCGGGAGCACCAGATGCATCAACCGCCAACCGGGGACCTAGCTTCAGCGAACGTCTAAAAAAACCTATGCGACGGACTTCGGCCAGTCGCCTGCGCCCCTCTCGTCTGCGGTGGATCGGATCCAAGAACTCGACTTCCCGGATCCGCTCCGCCATCTCCTTTCGCGACATAACGTCCGCGAAAAGGCAGGCCATCGCAGCCCACGATTCCTTCCTGTCCACCATGGCACAAACCACGCTGGGCAGGGAGAAATCACGACGGGTCAACTTACCTTAGTAGTCTTTTACGACACCTCGGTAAGAAATAACCGTGATCTATTCTACTCAGCGGAATATCACACGGCTAAGCCAATTCGAAACAAGATTATGTGAAATTTGAATGATTTGTAGAAAATGGCTGAGCATATTCTGATATAGCCACAAAGCTATGTTTCGTGGTTTGACAAGACGTCGCCGAATCGATTTTGTGGCTACGTGCTTATAATTAAACCTACAGAGTGCACGTCTCGGACGATGTGTAGCTCGTTAGAACCGGAAACTGATTCGGCTTCACCCCTCATTAGTGCGCTTCGTGAGCGACAAACTAGTACAAATTACAGCTCAGCTCAGTGAATATTGCTAGTAAGTAAACACAAATAACAAACTGTTGTTAAGCCTGTTGATTCGTCTCGTGAACATCGATTTTCGAACGCTTTAAAATCGATTTTCGATAAAATAGAGCATGAAGAGATCGAGTTTAGATATCTTGAGTCTTTTTAGAATTTACTTCATAACAATTTTATCTTTAATATTTAAATGAATTAATCTTGTATATATATATGTATGTATATATTTTCTCGGAAACGGATCCAACAATTTTCCTGAACTTCAGTGTGTAGGGGGTTTTTATTTTATTTTCTAAGGAAAGCTTACAGCTATTACATTAGAATAGATACTAAAAAAAAAAGTTTTCACTGATAGAAGATATACCTACATATGCTAGCAGGGATACAGAAATATAATTTTGGGAGAGAAAAATCGATCTAGCTAGGTTTTATTTAAAAAAATAGTTTTATCCCTGTTTTTAGGCATAAAAAATGTATATTTAAAGGCAAAGGATAATTATAGCTGTCAAATGTAATACTGCGATAGTTGATGGGTAACGGCGGACCGAAAATATTCAAAACCCGGGTTCGAATCTCACAAGTCATCGACGCCTACTGTCTTGTTTTATTTTTAAGTATTTGTTTTATATCTTTTAACAAATTGAGGAAGGTTCGGTCACCCAGGTACAGTTGAGTTAAATTATACAAAGGTTATCCCATAGCGCTATGATGTTCTGCTTACACATTCACGCACAGACCTACATACGCGCATAAACACTCAAATACACACACACACACGCACACACACACAGAGATATACTATTTTATAACGTATTATAATTTAAGTCTAAGACAGTAATATAAATAAAAATATATGTATCGGACAATTATACACAGCGCTGCCCGACTACTTCAGATTACTATAGGTACGTGTTTGGAGGCAAAATAATGGTGGGGGTTGAACTATTTGTATATAATACGCTGTATATAATGCGCTGTACGCTTTGTGATTTTGTCGTGGAACCTATTTTACGGTTACGTCTCAAAAAGGTTAACGTGGTAACCTAGGTTACGGGGCAAAAAGATCGTTCAGATTGTCGTGTTGAATGTGTGTAGCGCAGTGTGCTGTTGGTGGTGGTGTATTGTGATACGCGCGGTAACTAATCCTGCATTTATAAGGTATGTAGAACGGTTTGCTTTTTTACACTTAGCATCAGATACTTTTTCTTATCATAACTTTTGTCCACTAATTGGTTACCAACCAATATAAGCAGGTATTAACTACGACCCCTAAGGACAACCAGATATACTCCTTATAAGGAATGCAATCATACATGCTAGTTTCAAAATCCTCAAAATCCTCACTTGTACTTGTATTTTAAAACCGTTCGCATGTTTTCTGTTTTCGCGTGATAGGTTGATATATGGCAATTCTAAGTTACCCCCTTGTATAAGGAATAATTGCGCCAAATTTCCTCGATATTAGTTCAGCGGATTGATCGCCAAAGAGTACTAACATATATCCATACTTACAAACTTTCACATTTATAATATTAGTAGGACGTTCTCGATTTCGCATTAACGTAATATGGAAATATCCTTCAGTCCCAGGAAATGGTGAATTTAGCCGCATTAGGTCCCATTTGCTAGAAAAGTCTGCATCTTTCATCTCGACACGTACTGCATCATTTTATATTCTGCGCTGTTCACGTCACGACGCGCTATGCATTTTTGATGTGTAACAGAAGCTTCGTGAAATATCGTGCCGTTTTCTTGTGTACCGAATACATTAGCGAACACCATTAGCAAAAATTTATATACGTGATTTATTATTTATATATGGTGATTTATTATACCACACGGCCTACCGGACCACCCTCATTTCTTGTACCACCATTTGTACTACTTAAGAATCTTGTGCGCCCATTGAACCGCCTGAGCTGGAAGAGTCTGCGAGCGTGTTCAATGCCGTATCGAACTTTGCCATACTCGTGGCATTTACTGGAAGTTTCCTTCCAGTAAATGCCTTCCACAGATAATTCTCGAAAGAACCATGTCCTGCAAGTTCCTGCGTCAGGCTGAAGGTGAGAACCTCATTTCTCCTGGCGACCCAGCCCTGGAGAATGGGTGGATAGCTGAAATTGTCCAGAATCGCCCGCTCGTCTACTCCAGCCACCGTCTCAATTGGCCCAAGAGCTCTGTCTGAGCTGCTCTCCACCAATCCACTTCCACCACTTTGAAGTTTGCGGTGGTTGGCTTGAGCACATTGGGGTCCAGATAACACGGAGGGGACCCAGCCAAGGCGCAGGCCGCCTCACCAGAGATATCATTGCACTAGCCTAACCACCACTATTCTCTGCGCCCCGTCAACCTGACGTCAACTTACCCTAGTCGCCTTTTACGACACTTCTGTAAGAAAGAGGATAGAACTTATTTAATTTTCAAAACATATCTACTGTTAGCTACATTTCTTAATTGCTATTTTGTGTAAGTAGTAACGGCCTGTTACTATCCCACTGCTGGGCATAGGCCTCTTCTCTCCGTTTTTGGAGAGAAGGATGGGAGCTAAGACCTACCACGTTGCTCCAATGCGGATTGGTAGGTTACACATATCCCCAGAATTCTCTAAAGATATGCAGGTTTCCTCACGATGTTTTCCTTCACCGAAAAGCGTGTGATAAATTGCAATTATCAATTAGACACATAAGTTTTTACTAGAAAACTCATTGGTGCCTGCCCGGGGTTTGAACCCTAGACCTCCTCGAAAGAGGCGCACGGTGTTACCGCTGGGCTACCAAAGCTTATTTTTTTTTTGTCATTCAGATGAGACTCGAAAGAGTTTATCATTACCGAGTCCCAGCACTCGTGTCCAGCGCAGTCCTTACTGTCGCAGTCCGATTTTGTGTAAGGTCGGAGATTATTTAAAAGCATATATATTTATCACTTACTTAATTCTCAATAGGCTTTCTGTATTTGCTTCTTTTAATTTATATATCTGTAAGGGCAAAGTTAGAGAATAAAAGTACAAACAACATTGAAAATAATCTCAGCGATTAAGAGACAAACGAGAGCTCAGGGGATTTCATTTGGCGGCGATGTCTTATTGAAAATTCCTGCCATTGTTGTGGCGATCGTTTCCAAGCAGACTACATTGTGCCGGGAAATTACTGGGCGATATTTTCATCACTTATTTCTAACGGATTTGTATTGCCTCTTTCCAGGAGATCACGGGATCAAATCCTAGGCACCAATAAGTTTTTCTGTGAGAACCTAAATGAAATTTATCATATGCTTTTTGGTGACGGAACACATCGTGAGGAATCGTGCATATCTCTAGAGAATTCTAGGGATATGTGTAACCTTCCAATCCTCATTGCAGCGTGGTAGATCCTATCTCCAACCCTTCACTCTAATCGCATATTCCTTAATCGTGGATTATAGCAAAACGATTTCATTATTACTTCCAAAAACAACGTGACGAAACCTGCATAAGAGTATATCAGGAGAATTTTTGGGTTATGTGTAACCTAGCAATCCGCATTGGATTAGCGTAGTGGGTGTAAGCTCCATGCCCTCTTTCTCCAAAAAAAGGAGAAGGTGGCCTATAGGAAGGACAGTAACAGACCCTTTATCAATATTGCGAATATACAGAATACAAAAATGAAAAATTATATGCCCGTAACTAAAGCATCATCAGAAGACTTCAAGATGAAATTGAAAAGTCCAAAGCTTTGTGCTTACGTCATGGAGTCTTTCTCCTGACGACTTCGGTTACAGGGCCAAACGATTGTTGAGATTGTCCTTCTTAATGTGCGCAATGTTTTTTGTGGTCGTGATGGCGATGCTTTTTATTGCTTGCGCTTTACGAATAGAATATTTTATTTTATTTACAAATTTGATAGCTTAACAGACTCATATTTATTATATTAGTACAGATTGATAAAATTAGTATAACAAATTCGTTTAAATGTTATCCCCAGTTAAATCCCGCCTAATCCCTACGTGGTCCCGATTAAATCTAGAGGATTATACAGTTTGTATTGGATTTGTGATGATAGCACTCTGTATGCTATTATGTGATTGAAAATCAAATGTACTCATACTATTGTAAATGTGAAAGTCTGACTGTCTGTAAAGTTTCACAGTCCGGTGTAATATTGATGGGCCTCACTAGTTTCGAGCCCATACAGGTCCCTCATTCATGAGCTCTTTATACCCAGATTCCGCTGAAACGAAAAAACAATAATATACTTATTTGAATTTTTGGTGAGGGTAAAAACAAAAGCTTGTTAATTAAAAACATTTGACGATTCAAAAGTACTGAAAACAATCTACTTGAATAAAGAATAGTATAGGTTGACTGAGCTTTGCTTACTAAAAAAAGAAAGAAATAAATAATAGGGTGGGTGGGGCTCGATTTTTTTTTAAATAAAACCTAGCTAGATCGATTTTTCTCCCCCATTCTTTCTCTAATGCATGCTGAATTTCAGGAAAATCGTTGGAGTCGTTTCCAGATTCCCAATATATAATTATATATTTAAATGAGTTCATTTTGTATGTGTGTGTGTGTGTGTGTGTATATATATATGTATATTTACATACAAGATTAAAACTATACACCCAGACTCGAAGACCAACAAATTCTTTTATATGATTTATTAAATGTTGGCCCTCGGCGGGAATCGAACCCGCGACCCGCGGAGCTTAAGGCAGGGTCACTATCCATTGCGCCAACGGGCCAGTCAAAAATTGTGAGTCCATTTACGAATTGCCCCTTCTTTAACAATCAAAGTACTGAGGGCTGTGGATCCCACTTTGGGAAACACTGCCCTGTGTAGACTGTGTGTGCCCTGCGACTGTGTCAAGTATAGAAGCGTGCATATTCCATGATAGCGGTTAAGGTTTAGCCCATAACCGCTTTCCCGTAACTTTGTATCTCATGCAAAGTTAAATAGCGTACGAACTCGGGCACAAAGTTGTGGCACTTTCCTGTTGGCTCAGAATATAGAACTACCTGTTTATACAGCTGTTCAAGCTGGATTTATAAGCTGTTTCTGCAGCATAAGCTATTTACAGTTTAAATTGTATAACAGTTGAAGAGCATTTGGAAATTAGTTGTGAGAAATAAAGTTTAAATTTGCAGTATTATGTGAAGTAAGTGTGGGTAGTTATTTCTTCTATTATGGTAGATTTTCAACTTTCTTTATAATAAAGCACCTGGGTGACCGAGCCTTGGTAATGTTTTTAGATCAATACCTAAAAAAATGCAATTGAAAATATAAAAAAAACAATCTGGGATCGATCCCTGTATTCTGAAGTTGAGACCTCCCAATTGAGCTATCATGAATTTGCAATTAACAGAGTATTTATCCTTTGCTATCTCATAAAATAACAGCAGTTTTCAGTGCCCGGAAACTGGAATAAAACATTTTTATTTAATAAAACCTAGATCATTTTTTACCCCCCCAAAACTCTATATGCTGAATTTTATGATAAACGTTAGAGCGGTTTTTATGTTTTATTGTAAACCTCAGAATTTACAATAGTATTAAAAAACAAAAATAACAATATAAGCTGCGTGATACAGTGAGGTGGTCTTATCGCAAACTAACTAGAGTGATGCAAGACATACGAATATTACATATTTTAAATAAATATATACAAATGTTTTGTTATGATACATATTTACATTTACAAACTATTATTAACCAAGTAATTTCCACGTGGAATAATCCCAAGAATACATTACCATATAATAAACGCGCCATAGCTAATAAGGAAGATGACATAGACTGAAAGGATATGTATATTACCAATTCCATAGAATAACTAAGCTTTGTCTCTGATAATAATATTGGGGTAAGCAATTAAATGCATTGTATTCGGAAGACTATTAATCAAATTTTACAGACCTTGTATTAAGGGTAAGTTATTTATTAACTTTCGAACAGTATGAATGAATGAAGGAATTAATGATTAATTTATAGAATTAGGCGTTACTTTGCGGAGATCCATAATAAAAAGTAATAGTAAAATTATTTTGAGTTCGCATCGCTTCGCAAAGCGATTTGCGATTTTGGTCGTGGAGTCTATCTCCTGATGATGCTTCGGTTGCGGGGCGAAACGATTGTTGTGTTTGTGATAGTGAACGTATATAGTGCTTGTGTATTGTGGTGGCGGTGGTGGAGGTTCGTGCATGTGTTTTATTACGAATCCTGCATGCATCAGGTATGATAACCGATTGTCCACTCTACATTTAGCATTATATATATTTTCTATTTTACTTCTTCGCGAATTAGAGCAAAATAATTTTACTATTACTTTTGAATTAATAATTATAATTGACAGCTGTTGACTTTACTTTGTATTATATTGTAGAAAAGTTATGATAGAATATTTAATTAGATTAGTTACTTAAGAGAATCTATGAGATGTGTAGGCAGCAAAAATCGTTCTTTATACTTTATACGTGCAGGATTAGTGACCGCACGTATCACAAAACTACACAACACACGCACAAACACACTACACAAACACTCCACACACTTACTGCGACAATATCAATGATCGAACGATGGTAGCTTCTTTAAAAACATTTGACGATTTAAAAGAACTGAAGACAGACCATTTGAATAAAGAATACATTTTTATCGTTTCGCCCTGTAACCGAAGCATCATCAGGAGACAGGTTAAACGACAAAATTGCGAAGCTATGCATCGTTCCTGTATACAATAGGTGTTTTGTAGTGGTAGGATTGTCATTTTTGATTTATGTTTGGAGGTTCATTCATAAAGTTAGATGTCCATTATTATTCATTTTTTGTTCATAAGAATGATAAGAACGCATGGTTTTGAACTACGTTTAGCCACGTACCTATTACATTAAAAATATTTTACATAAAATGTTTATTAAGAGTTGTTGCTCACTGTCCTGTTAAATACATAATCAGTGAGAGCTTCATTATAACTTTACGATTCAAACCTATATCTTGTTTCTTTAACCTATTTTACGTTATCGTCTTTAAAAACCACTAGAAAAAATGTATTAATTAACTAAATAATTATTTTTTTTAACTTTTTATCTTATATTACATACTTTAACAGTTTTCAAAAGTTTATGTATTTTTTTATTTCTTTTTATTTGCAAGAGCTTAACATTCATTCAACTTTGTATCATGGACTCAAGCATTGAGTCATACCCCTTAAATAATAAAATTGGTAACGGTTTATATTCTGTTTGCGTTGCAGTATTTCACTTCACATAAATTCTACTGGAATGTTTTAATATTACTTTACACAAAATATTAAATCATGATGGAATTATTTTGCTTTCATCGGCGTTTGTTAAGAAAATCTATGTAATGCTAAGTGTAGGAAGCAAAACCGTTATCATACCTTATACATGCAGGATTAGTTACCACACGTATCACAAGACATCACGACCAACAGCACTCTACAGAAGCACTGCACACATTCATTACGACAATCTCAACGATCGTTTCCACCCGTAAACGAAACATCGTCAGGTGGTAGGTTCCACGAGAAAATCACAAAGCTATCCTTCGTCAATAGATATAGGTTCTGGTATAATAATTTTTTACTTGTGACCTACTTGTGACCTTGTGACTACTTTTATTTGTGACCTACGCCTGTGAAGCCTGGACGCTGACGCAAAAAGACGAACTAAAACTGTCATTTTTCGAAAAGAACGTCTTACGAAAAATCTTTGGACCAGTGCGAGAAGACAACGGCACGTTTCGTAGAAGAATGAATCACGAATTGGATCAGCTGATTCATAAAGAAACGGTTGTCAGGTTTTGCAAGGCACAAAGGCTCGGATGGGCGGGCCACCTGGAACGCATGGACGATATTAGAGCTGCCAAAACCATTTCCAAGTGGATCCCGCAGCAAAAAAGACCTAGAGGCAGACCGAGGAAACGATGGAGGGATTGTGTCGAGGAGGACCTCAGATCTATGGGCAAAGTCACATCTTGGAGACGGGAGGCTAGGGACAGAGCGAAGTGGAAAAGGCTCGTTGAGGAGGCCAGGACCCACAAAGGGTTGTAGTGCCGCAGGAAGAAGAAGATAATAATTTTTTTTTAATTATTTTAATTTAATTTTCATAATTATGAGAAAATCAATCACATACAGACAGACAGCTATTGGAGACTTTGTTTTATAATATGTTTAGGTTGTAACGTATTTTTATAATTTCAAAGTGATAATGATTTAGATTTCCGAATCCGTATTGAAGTAGCGTGGTGGGTCTACACTCCTTTTGGAAGAAATGGGGCATTAGTCGACAGTCGTATATTCAAAGGCGAAAAAACTACAAATAGTCGCGAGCATAAGCTAATATATAATGTCTTAGCTGTGCCTGATTTCCTTATACGCCCAAGGTATTTCTCCCCTACATATAAAACGGCTTATCGCAACCGCTCTGACATGTGAGATTGATTGATGATACCCGATTACATATTAAGAAATAGTTAACCTATATTAACATGATTATATAACATAGTTAATACGTAAATAGTTTTTACGGAAATAAGATTCTTGACATTAAGCTTTTCTATATTTTTATACGCAGATTATTATTTTGATTATTAAGGTTAAATTATTGGTCTAATGACTTTATTGCACCACGAATTTATTGATTAAATTGGCAATCTGTATATTACAAATAATGATATATTACTTTACTCATCGCATTTTTTAAGAAAATCTACGTAATGCTAAGTGAAGGAAGCGCCATAAAAAACTCGCAAACCTTTACTAAAGCTTCCTCCTTTTAGCTTAGAAGGATGTGATCGTAAATTAACGACGCATTGAAGATTTTCAGTTTTTAATTGGTGGTGTAGAAATGTGATGCGTCGGAAGGAACATAAGGAAAGGTAAAGAAGGTTCAGCGGAGCTCTTGGCAGAGGTGGGGCACGATCTTCTCTTGCCCACCGTGGTTCGCGCCATGGTGGACAGGGAGGGATCGTGGGCTGCGATGGCCTCTTTCTGCGAGTATGTTATCTCGCGGAAGAAGGCGACGGGGTGGGTCCGGGAAGTCGAGTCCTTAGATCCGATCCGCCTCAGGCGGGCGGGGTGCAGACGACTCGCTGAAATCTATCGTATGCCGCCCTAACGGGGACCCCTTAGCGTTCTGAACAGGGTTGATCGTACGCCCATCTGAAAAGGTCCTAGAAGCGGTCGATGCATCTGGTGCTCCCGATGCATCGATTACTGGAGGAAGGGGCCACTTTTAGAGAGGCCACAACCCAGAGACGGCGTACTCTGGGGTTCAGAGTTAGTTGCTGGGGGGGGATGGGGGCAATGTGTCCAACAGCGTGGTGTGCAATGTCAGGTTTTTAGTCGGTGAGAGTCCGACATAACCGACGCTCGTCAGGTGTTGACAAACCGTTATGGGTTTTCCTGATATAAAAAAGGTAAAGAAACGGACGGCCCCAGTGAACATGGTGGTCAAGTATGACCAAAATATTAAAATTTAATCATTTAATTGACCTGATAAACTATGAGAGATCATCATGACGCGATATAATTAAAAGAGTCGAGCTTACTTAACGTGGGAACAAGCTAAAGGATGTAAAAAGATCCTGGTTTTTCTCCACTTGGCTTTCTAAAGAGGACATGAAGAGTGAAATGGACAAAGCGTTATATTTTTATATAATTACCTTTGATATGATCAATAACTAAGAAAACTCTTAAAATGTGAATAAAATATATATGTATGTTACATATACATTTCATTTTATAGAACTTCTGGAAAAGATATTTGGAAACAAAGTAGGTATATTCTCAGCGGAATTCCAAAATTGGAATCAACGTTAATTGACATTGATTGATTGGGATTGTTTGATAGGATACTATTAAGAGTGATTGATGTACTAATTGGAATAGAGCAGAAGAGATGGTGACAAAAAATTGCGTATAAATGTCTAGAGGGCTTTGATCAAAATAAAGTTTTTGTGGGAAAATCAAGTTAAGTCTGTCCTTAATTTTTTCAGGGCTAAATCTTAATTCATCTAAATTGATTGGCTGTAATTAAAGCTCATATACTGGGTTAACATATAGGATATTTTTTTTCTTTTTTTGGAAACAATATCATCATTATCCTGCCCTTAGCCCACTCTAATTGGGGTCGGTAAAATATGCTTTCATCTTCCATTCTCTCCTATCATTCGTCAACTCCGGCGCTACTCTTATATGCATGTCATGCTTCACACAATCCAACCATCTCTTTTTCGGTCTCCTAGTCACTTATCCATTCACATTCAAATTTATAAATAGGAAGACTCCACCGGAAACAACACGACACAGTGTCGCCACCATTTCAATCAAAAAGGGCGCTATATTTTTGTTTTATGACTGTGTTGCTATAAAATACAAAGCGGAAGTCATTGGCGACAACACTGGCAACTTACCTTAGTCATATTTTACGACATCTCGGTAAGGAAGAGGGTAGTCTATTCTACTCAACCGGAAACCACATGGTTTGTCAACTTACCTTAGTCGCCTTTTACGACACCTCGCTAATAAGTTAGGGTGGTCTATTCTACTCAGCCGGATACTACATGGCTATGTGTTTTGTACTATATATTTATCAATGCTATCTGCATAACCTTTATTGATCTTAAAGAAACTTACCTCAATTATATTTAAAAGAAAAGATAAAAACTCAACCGAGACTTCATTAAAAGGCGAGACAAAATAAATTAAAATGGTCGACCGTTGAGAGAAAGATTTCTTTTTACAAATGGCGTCGCTTAAGTCTGCAGCTCCTATCGAGACTTTATGATAAATTGATTTTGTTGTTTTTATAACGAACAAGCTGTTTTGTTCGTATCAACTTGAGAGTTTTAATACTTTTAATTAAGAACTTTTTTCTCAATTTTGTATATCTTAAGATTTTTATGATAATTTCATATATCAGTCTAGTATATAATTGCTCCATCGGATTTGTCGTAAAAGATCGTGTACTTTCACATTTACAATTAATATTATAATTTTTAAATATTCATTTATACAAAAATATAAAAGTTATGTAAATTTCAATTGAAAAATGTATACAAAAAATCTACGAATGCCATGCGCCCAAACCTTGATCCTTTTTTCACGATATAGGAAAAGGCTGATATATCCAAATGTTTATCCCAACCTAACCAAAATCTTTGAGGATCCAAGATGATTTTGAATGTCTTAAGATTTTTGATGGTATAACTATACCATCATTGTCAACTAACAGTGATGGTAAAATCGACCAGATCTATATGAAATATATTTTTCTTCTCTTTTTCTGTATATTTTGGTCTTCTATATATTTGAAAACCATAGCATGTTTATTCAATCTTAGTCACAATGCCTGAAGATGTAAGATAAATTCGAACGTCTTGAGGTGCCAAGACTTTGATGGTTTTTTGGCCATGATGGAAAAATCTGGCACAGCTCTATGGCATATTGTTCTTTGTATAATTTGGAAACCATGATATCATTTGGTCTTCTAAATTTTGAAAAACCATAGCATGTTTATTTGAACCTAACTTCTCGTTTAATTCCTTGAAGATGAACGAAGACTTTGAATGTCTTAAGATGACAAGACTTTTAATCGCATAGTTGAGCATAATGGAAAATCTTTCAAAGCTCTAAGACACATGACGTGTATGCCGATACAATTAATAAGTATTGGAAACTTATTTAAGGCACAATTTTCGAAAATATGGCTATCGAAACAACGTGTGTTTAGAGGGAACAGAAAATGGGTTTTTCAATCAAATTAAGATATCAAGGAAGATAATATGGAATCAGAAACCAATTTAGCTACTATATATTCCCTCATTCCCCCGAGTAATTTTGGTCGCCAATTCCGGATTATTGGCATCGCTTGATTTGGGTATAATTGAATGAAATACATGTACAGTCAATACTTATATCAATTCTATTCCTCAGAAATATACGTGTATCATTACAATTTGTTTTTACTCCTAACAGTCAAAAAAGCGATATTTCAATTTCAATTCAAGATTTGGCAATTAAAGGTCACATGGAGAAAAAGTGTAGTTTTTTTTTTACAAATAACAAAATATTAAAAAAAAATATTCCTTGTTTGTAGCCCTGATAATAAAGTTAAAAAAGTCACTCACTGAGTCTCCCCTCTTGTTTTGGGGTGAAAGATGGAAGTAAGACATTCGCATTTATAATATTAGTATATGGATGGATTTAGCAGAAGCTTCCATTACCGCACACCTTTCATTCTCCAGTGTGGTAAACGTAAATAGTGATGTGATATATAAAATGATAGCCTTATCGACATATAAATATTTTGTATATATTTAATATCCGCCTTTAAGTTTTCCTGTAAAATAAAATAAAATATAAAAACGTGTTATTTTCATGCATTAGTCGCGTGCTAGGTTTATAATAGATGTCGCTTTTCAATGTCATCCTTTTACTGTAGAATTAACAGGATATTTATAGCCTGTAACACCCAGGTGTATAAGAAATAATTGTGCCAAATTTCATCGATATTGGTTCAACGGATTAAATGTGATAGAGTAACAAACATAAATCCATACTCACAAATTTTCGCATTTATAATATTAGTAGAATAGTAGGATGGCACATTTTAGGTTGGTTTTCCTACTCTAATATGGTTTTTCAAAATATCTTTCATGTTTATTAAAATAATCGTGTAAATGAGTTCTTTTGAATCGTCAACTCTACTGCTGGTTCAGAAAGCTGTCCCTACCGAGAAGAGCCAGCAAGATTCTCGGCGGTTGCTCTTTTTAAAATATAATTTTCATCACTAGCTACATTTAGTCAGTACTGTCTTGTATAGGTTCGAAGATAGTTAACTTAAAATATTGGTAACTCTATAATCAAATTACTCCTAAATGTTAAACGAATATCGATATTTGTGGTGACATCTCTTTAACGAAATGGCCAAAACTACGCTACAACTATTACCACGGCCATTTCGACTTACCTTAATCGCCTTTTACGACACCTCGATACGAAACGAAGGTGGTCTATTCTACTCAACCGGATACCATACGGCGGGTCGACTTACCTTAGTCGCCTTTTACGACACCTCGTTAAGAAACGAGGATGGTCTATTCTACTCAGCCGAATACCACACAGCACCAAATTAATTTCAAATGGTAAATGACAAAGAAACTGCTTTATCGATAATATTTTATCGATATTTGTGGTGACATCTCTTTAACGAAATGGCCAAAATAACGCTATGAGTATTTCCACGGCCATCGCAGCAGCCTACCGCTTTATTTCAGGGCTTTATTAAAGCCACTGCGGAAAACTTTAACATTAATGACTTGGAAGATTTATTTTAACCGTAAACCGTATATTGTCACAGAAATAAGAAATAACTAACTAATTACTAGTAAACTGTTACGAGTGATGTATTTTGTTATAAAAGGTTAGCAAGATTTATGGTTTGAATAGTAATAACCATGAGTTAGTTCTGATATAATATTAACATGTCTTATACAAAGGTAATGCCATGTGGTATCCGGCTGAGTAGAATAGATCACCCTCATTTCTAACAGAGGTGTCGTAAAAGGCGTCTAAGGTAAGTCGACCCGCCGTATGGTATACGGTAGAGTAGAATAGATCACCCTCATTTCTTACCAAGGTGTCGGCAAAGGCGACTAACGTAAGTCGACCCACGTGTGGTATCCGGTAGGGTGAATAGACCACCCTCATTTCTCACCGAGATGTCGTAAAAGCCGACTAAGTTAAGTTGACCCGCGTGTGGTATCCGGCTGAGTAGAATAGACCACCTTTATTTCTTTGAGACCGAGGTGTCGTAAAAAGCGACTAACGTAAGTCGACCCTCGAGTGGTATCCGGTAGAGTGAATAGACTATCCTCATTTCTTGCCGAGGTGTTGTTAAAAACCGACTAAGGTCAGTTCGACCCGCCGACCTGTATCCGCCTGAGTAGAATAGACCACATTCATTTCTTGCCAAGGTGTCGTAAAAGTCGACTGAGGTAAGTTCGACCCGCCGTGCTGTATCCTGCTGAGTAGAATAGACCACCTTCATTTCTTACCGATGTCGTAATAGGTAATTAAGGTAAGTTGACGTCGGGTCGGCGGCTGGTCGTAAAATAACTAGTTAAAGCATGTTTTGGACATGTTGTGCCGAATCCACTTAGAGTAGTATCCTTCTAGGATAGATAGGGCAGGAGAATTATGTTCTTTAAGAAATAATGCATTCTGGTCATCTTTACAAAGAAATTGACAGTGTTTTTCCTAGAGGTAGTAATTTATTTAATGAAGAAAACATCTACAGTCGACTTAACGTAGCGTGTAACGCAATCACTTAAACAAATTGTGCAGTCGTAAGAAACAAAGTATCCGACCCACCCATTCTGTTACAGACAGACCATTCTCAGGCAATTAGAGAAAAATAGCCTCGTGTTAATATACAATGTACGACGGAAAAGAAAGAAAGTATATCCGGAAAAGAAAGAAAGTATATCCGGAAAAGAAGAGAAAACATTACCAGGCAATTTAAAAATACAATAATAATTTATTTATTTTAAATGCAGAAAGAAACTATATACGAAAAGAAGAAAGCGTTACCCGGGAATTTAAAAGTACAATAATTATTTATCTATTTTATTTTATTTATTTTAAAGGCAGAAAAAAAATATATCCAGATGAGGTGTTACCAAGGAATTTAAAAGTATAATACCTAATTATTTATTTATTTCCTTATTTTATTTTGTTTAAAGGCAATAAGAAAATATATCCTGAAAAAAAGAAGGCGTTACCAGGGTATTTAAAAGTAAAATAATTATTTATTTAAAAGGTAAAAAGAAAATATATCTGATGTCAACTTATCTTAGTCGTCTTTTACGACACCTCGGTAAGAAATGAGGTTGGTCTATTCTACTTAGCCAGATACCACACAGCGGATCGAACAACTACTGTCTAAAATCTAGAACCAAACGGTTGTTCACGAGTGATAAATAATCCTAAATCAATATTAATGCCACAAACCGCATTATCCAAGCTTATTTCAAATTAACTATCCTCTAATCCGATACCAATGTTAATATGGAATTTAATTGTTAATAAATAACAGCTAGGTATCGTTATTATATTCCTCTACTAGTTTTGCCTTCAGCTTTGGCTGCGTGGCTTATAAAAATTATCTCGCGTATATTCCGACACAGCGTGATTTTTAATGTAATGTGTGAGACGATGACTCGACGGATGGTGGACATAATACGTACAGGTGACAGGTACAAGAGTTTAATTATCATTTATCCATATAGTATCGCGGACGGGTCCTTCACAAATCACAGCATTCCTAGTATGGATGTACCATCGGAAGATGCACCGTTTACAGTTGGACTAAGGCGTAGTGTTCCAGTAGGATGCACTGTGAGTGTTTATGACCTGATAGCGATGTTAATCTGATAATATATATTTTTTTTTTCGAATATGACTAATGCTGTTAGCCCTAATGGCTTTGACAGCGTCATCGATAAGACGGGCGAGCGCTGAAGCATCGCCGACATGATAATATAATGTATGGGGACTTCTTATATTCCTACGAAAACACCTCGATAGCGCTGAGCAAACGACCAGTGACGCCATCTAGTTTTGAGTGCGGAATCACGTGTTGCTAGTACGTTGTGTTACAAATGTGCTATTAACCTAAAACTTCCTTAATAATTGCACATGTCTCAGTAAAAACTGTACAAAAATCCATTTAGTACATTCCGAGAGAATTGATCACATACAGACAGTCAGCTTATGTGGACTTTCTTTTATGATATACTAGAATCTAACCGAGGCTTCGTTCGCGTGGACCGTTGTCGTGTGATAATTCGATAATAGATAGCACTTTTCAATGTCATCCTATTCCTATAGAATTCAAATTCAAATTCAAAATATTCTTTATGCAAGTGGACTGTTTACAGTACTTTAACAGTAACAGTTTTACAGTAATTAACAGGATTTCTATAGCCTATATGTTATTAAGTTTATAAGCAATAATTGTTTCAAATTTCATCGATATTGATTCGCCGTGAAAGACTAACAAACATACCATACTCAAAAACTTTCGTATTTTTAATTTAAGAAAAATAGGATTAGTAGGATTTAATAACCTTTATAATAACACCATGAATTCCTTATCGATAATTTCCATTATCTTTATGGATACTAAATATTCGGAATACTTACCTTGGGGATGACGAATAAAGTACTCTAGTTTGTTACTCTTTCACGGCGAATCCGCCGAACCAATGTCGGTGAAATTTTGAATATATCACACTAGTTTTGCCAACGTTTTCAATATTCCGATATCCGTTGTGATATTTTATGAATCATATTTTTAAAGTTCAGTTTTTGCAGGCGATAAAGTTGACCGGAAAATCCGTATACGGAACTCTGGTTTGATAAATTTTAAAACCAAACTGAACTTGATTTTATTGAAAGCTTTTATTCAATTTGCAATGTATGTCAAGATGGAATCTTGTAAGTTAAATTTGAGCCACTTCTCGGTGTCCGACTGAGATGAAATTTTACATACTGGTCGAGTCCCGATGACAATTGTTGTCGCCATTGACTTCTGCTTTGTATTTAATAGCAACACAGTCATGAAACAAGAGTATCGTGCCCTTTTTGATTGAAATGGTGGCAACACTGTGACGTGTTGTTTCCGGTTGAGTCTTCCTATTGATAAAACGTTTCAGTGACATTCAGTCTTTGTTCTTCATTCAAGAGAAGTGCATCTCGGAACGGGAATTGTGGTATTCCTATTATATCTTGTTATTGTATATAGTGTGCGTTGACACAATGTATATTTTTGATAAGTATAACCGGATGCTGCTGCCAGCATTGGATCTACACGAGGCAACTCCTCAACGGTTGATAGTAGGAACATTTAATATTGCTAAAAGTTGTTTTAAGTTGACTTGTTTACAAAATATTTGTGATGCATTTGTAAAATGTAATAAAACTATATACGTTATTTTGCCCGCAGTAGCTGGCAAGCTTTTGTATTACTCCGTCGATGAATGAACGATGAATAAAAAATACATAGAATGCATAGGTGAATTTTGTTGTTATTTGTAAAGTTTTAATAGTGAAGTTGGGAACGGGCGGACTAAAAAAGTGAAAATACCCGGGATCAAGTTCCAAATATCACCAGCCTTTACTTCCTTTTTTTTATTGCATTTTTATATATTTGAATAAAATTATCGAGCAAGGCTCGTTCGTCCAGGCACCAGATAACATGCTCCTGCCCTTATCCCAACATGTTATAAACATGCGGTCACATGATTTAGCTACGTATTTTGCGACACCTCGATGAGAAAGAGGGTCTATTCTACTCATACGTATAACACACGGCGGGCCAACCTATCTTAATTGCCTTTTACGACACCTCGGTAAGAAATGAGAGTGGTTCTATTCTACTTAGCAGGATATCACACAGCATATCAAGATATAACTCAATTCATATTATTATCAGCTTTATGACATTATAGCTTCGTGGAAAACACGTTTAGTTATTATTTTCACTTGTAAATTAATTGGATTTACAAGAGGGATAGTCCGTTCGCTTATGTTTCCACCTCTTAGTATTAGGATATGTTGATGAGGGGATTTCGATCCGAATCTCAGGGGATTACAAGCAAGCTTGCAGAAAGTTCACGATTGCCCTGTTGTGATGGGCTTTGTTATTAGTTTGGCAGTTAGCAGAACGATAGACCGTTGTTATCTTTGAAAAGGTCCTTCCTAACTTGATTTAAGACTATAAATGGTTATTAGTAACATCATATCATTAGGTTAGAAATTTAAGTACGATTAGATATTTAATATTTCATATCAAAATTCCCCTTTTTTGGTTTTGCTAATACCTCGATGCAATCACCATATTTATATAATATATAAGTCAAATATTTGACTCTTGACAGGACGCCGTGTGGTATCCGGCTGAATAGAATAGTACCACCCTCATTTCTTACCGACGTGTCGTAAAAGGCGACTAAGGTAAGTTGACCTGCTGTTTGGTATCCGACTGAGTAGAATTGACCAAACTCATTTCTTACCGAGGTGTCGTAAAAGGCGACTAAGGTAAGTTGACCCACCGTGTGGTATCCGGTTAAGTAAAATAGACCACCCTCTTTCTTACCGAGGTGTGGTGAAATATGACTAAAGTATGTTGACGTCAGGCAGGTGGCCGGTCGTAAACGTTTTTGCCAAATTATGTGACAGCATGTTTATAACATGTTGTGCCGACCCCACTTAGAGTGGGATAAGGGCAGGAGGATGATGATCTGACTCTTGACAGGGAAATTCTAATTTAAATGTAAAAGTAAAGTTAAGGCCTGTTACTAACCCATACATTTAAAACTCTGATAGCCCAGCGGTGAGATTGTGCGACTCTTGCAAAGGACACAGGTTTAAGCCCAGGATAGGCACCAATAAGAATTTCATCTAAAACAATCTAAAACATATGTCTAATTATTGATAATTCCAATTTACGCTTTACCGTGAATAACATCGTGAGGAAACCTGTATATTTCCAAAGAATCCTGGGGATATATGTAACCTACCAATTCGCATTGGAGCAGCGTGGTAGGTCTTAGCTTATACCCCTCCCTCAAAAAACGCAGAGAGGAGGCGTATGTACCAAGTAGTGGGATAGTTATAAGACTTATCATAACCTTAACATTTGAAATAAATTTGCATTGAAACGGGTATAGAAAATAAATATAACAAAACTACAAGTTCGGGTGCGATAAGGATCAACTGACTAAGGCTCCTTAAGCAGTTACTAATCGGCCAATAAAACCGCCATTCCGATCCCAATCGCACGGAATCCGGATCACCGGATAAAGTGCGCAATTATTCTCTTACGATGGTTTTTATTAGCAGTTCAACCGGATATATCGGGCCATTTACACCTGATAGGTTCCTGCAAAAATATCGGACATTGTTGCTCTAAAAAGAAATATTACGTAGTTTTCTATTGAGGACCATATTGCCTGTAAAAGTGAAATATCAGCAAGATTTAGAGGAAGAACCACAAGGGCAAAGTGATTAGATCAATTTAGCAAAAAGAAAGTAACGGCCTGCTAATATTCCACTGCTGAGCATAAGCCTCCTCTCTGTTTTTGGAAGGAAGGGTTGGAGCTATGACATACCATGCTACTCCAATGCGGATTAACTTTTAAAGTTAAAGTAAGGCTAAAGTTTTTCTTTCTTTGAAATCTGTTCATATGTGTGTGTTTTTAGTGTGTGTGTGATACTGCCTGGACTTTCTTGAACCTGTAAAACCAATGGATGTTTCATATTGAACCCTGATGTGTTCTATGAGTGAAAAGGTAGGTGCTTTGCTTCATATTTCTATTAAATACCATTACAATTGGGGTGCAAAAATATCCATATGTACACAACCAAATTCTATGTATATCATAGACATACGAGAGGTCACAAAAGGCTTGTGATACCTGTGTCGCGACTCAGCAGAGTTAGCAACTCATTCGATGGTCTCGGTATTCGCTTCTGCAATAAAATACTGCAATCCATACTAGACCAGTCATTCGCCTCTACAATAAAATTCCGAGACCAGTCAACAGAAAGGTTTAAGTAAAGTATAAGAGATGTATTTATACGTAAAGCATATTACAAAATTGAAGATTATTTGGATGATAAAAAAGCCTGGATTTGAAAATCTTATTAGCTTCATACAAGACTGCGGTTTAATAATGTAAAATTGAAAATGTTTAAAAGATTGACCGCCGAGTTTCTTTCTGGTTCTTCTCGGTAAGAGCAACATTCCGAACTATTTGTAGCTTCATTAATCATATTGATCCTTGACGATTCAAAAGTGCTTGAAAGAGCTTATTTGAATAAAGATTATTTTAATTTGATTTGAGGTATAACAGCTCTTTAAAGACCCGCCTTCACTTGTATGTTTCAAGGCTTACCTATAATATAGAACAATGTGTATTTAGTCCATTCAAGTTTAAACATGATCAAACAAGTCCTGTGTAAACTGCGCTCAAATATAAGCACCGAATTTACCTTCCAGTGTACTGTACAATGGAATATTTTAACCATTTTAATTAATAAATTTTCGTAATGGACGCTTGAGTTAGAATTAATTGTTTAATGAAATAATGCTTAGATGTAATAAAGAGCATCATCATCTTTCTGCCCTTATCCCACTCTAAGTGGGGTCGGCACAGTATGTTATAAACATGTTGTCACATGATTTGGCTATAAATTTTACGACAGGCCACCTGCCTGACGTCAACTTACCATAGGTATCTAGTTGTATTAACTTCACGTCAACTTACCATAGGTACCTAGTCATTTTTATTTTATATTGTTTATTTTATAAGTGTAAATGTTCATGTAGGGTAAGTGTGACTGTTGTTAATAACAGGTTTTTGATTTGACTTGATTTGATTTGATATTTTACGATACCTCGGTAACAATGAAAGTGGTCTATTCTACATCACTGGGTAACACACGGTGGGTCAACTTACCTTAGTCCCCTTTTACGACACCTCGGTAAGAAATGAGGGTGGTACTATTCTATTCAACCGGATACCACACGGCGTAGATGTAATAAGGAGCATGGAACTCAAAATTATTCTCCTGCCTTTATTCCACTCTAAGTGGGGTCAGCACAACATGTTTTCTCTTCCATCTCCTATATGTCTAAAAAAAAGTAAATAAAAAGTACTACTCTCCCACTGCTAGGTATAGGCCTCTTCTCTCCGTTTTTGGAGAGAAGGATTGAGTTACATATATCTCTAGAATTCTCTAGAGATATGCAGGTTTCCTCACGATGTTTTCCTTCACCGAAAAGCGTGTGATAAATTGCAATTATCAATTAGACACATAAGTTTTAACAGAAAATCTCATTGGTGTCTGCCTGGGTTCGAACCCATGATCGTCTCTAGAGATTCACACGGTCGCACCGCTGGGCCATCACAGCTTATTTTTTCTTTTTTTTTAGTTTCTCTCAAATCAATCACTGCTTGCGATTATGTCGTGGAGTCTATCTCCTGATGATGCTTCGGTTGCGGGGCGAAACGATTGCTGAGTTTGTGATAGTGAACGTATATAGTGCTTGTGTATTGTGGTGGAGGTTTGTGAATGTGTTTTTACGAATACTGCAACTCATTATCCAAGGAAAGATACATGGGAGAAGAAAACCCGGCCGAAGAAGAATATCCTGGCTTAAAAATTTAAGACAATGGTACAGCAGGAGTACCCGCTCGTTATTTCGGGCAGTGGCTTCAAAAATAAAAATTGCCATGATGGTTGCCAAGCTCCGATAGGAGATGGCACAAAAAGAAGAAGAAGCATGTATCAGGTAAGAAAACGGATTGTCCACTGTACATTTAGCATTATATATATTTTCTATTTTACTTCATCGCTGATTATAGCAAAATAATTTTATAATTACTTTTGTATTATGGATCTCCGCAAAGTAACGCCTAATTTTATAAAATACAATTCTTATCAATTTAAAGTGTTTTATATGCCTAATTAAATACAGATTGTACGACTCTGTTTGCGTCAATTATACCGAATTTCATCGAAATTGATAAAGCGATTTAGCCATAAAAGTGAAACAAACATATTTTCGCATTAGTATCGATTCACAAATGGAAATGTTAAAAGAAAAAGAGATTTTCAGCATAATGAGGTATAGGGAATGCATGAAACTCGTAAGGTACGGTAGGTAGGGCATTATTTATAGCCTTGCCCCTTATCGGTTTCCGCATGACAGGGGACGCTGCCAAATCGTGTCACATAAGACTTTATACGTTTTCCTTACAACATTTTTGCGCATCTAAGTAATAAGAATATTATTTTGCTATAATCCGCGATAAAAGAAAATATATGTAATGCTAAATGTAGAGTGTACTATTCGTTCTCATACCTGATACATGCAGAATTTGTAAGAACTCATGCACTACCCGACATCGACGACACAACAATACACAAGCACTGCACACATTCACCACCACAATCTCAACAATTGTTTCGCCCCGTAACCGAAGCATCGTCAGGAGATAGACTCCACGATAAAATCGTAAAGCGTGTCGTCTTGTGTCTTATTACTTTTGTATTATGGACCTCCGCGAAGTAACGCCTAATTCTAAAAATTAACATTTCAACAATGAAAGGACTAAATTGAAACACACATAAGGATTTTCAAATATTTAATGAACAATATTTCAAATATGTTCTCGTATTGTTCAAAAATGTATAATATAATGTATATAGAACGCTTTACAATAAGACTCAAGCCCTGTTTACTCACTGTAAGCCTTAACCTATGATTAACTTGTGCGATAACCAACACAAAGTAATAACAAACATGAGATGTCATTGAGGAAATATACATAAAATAATGAGATGTTTTCCAAATATTATTTCCATAGGATCAAATTGTAGAAACTAAAAAATATTGTTACAACATGTTTGTAATACAACCTCCTTCATAGAGTTGGCGATTAATATGAAAAAGCTTGTGGCTGTCATATTTTTATGTGTCATTCGTTGAGTTGTTGCGAAAAGAGTAAATGGGTTGACTCTGGGAAAACTGTTTTTTATTTATTGAATAAGAATAAAGGAGAAATATTGTCGCTTAATTATATTCAGAAGGGGATGTAACCTAAACTCACAAATAGATTGGACATAAGGAATATCTGGAAATTTAAAGAGTTCAAAGAAAAGACAAATGACGATCAATATCTTGAGACAACGCGGAGAGTGCGAATTTCGTATAATTTGAGAGATAGTTGGGATATGCGATGCTATGAAATAAAAAATGGAGTTTTTATTGGAGAGATTAATGATGGTAATTGGTATTCGGTTAATTAATTCTGTGAGATCAACGTGACGATGTGCTATGTGAGGCCTTAGACGCGCCCGTGACTTTTGTTCGATGGAACTGTCAGCTAGAATGACGATTGTTCTCTGGATGTTTCCAGTTGTAACGATTGTTTTCTAGACTGTGGACATCTGCAACGACTGTCAGCTAGGCTCTGCCTAGAAGTGGTGATTGTTCTTTGAGCGTTATCATTTGCGAGTCTGTTTACGTGTGTATCTGCTGAGTTGGTTGCCACTAATTGAGCTGTGTTATGCCATGACAGTGATTGAGGGTGAGCTTGAGGTGCGAAATGCTTATGGTGCGAAAAGCTTAAGGAGTTGAGGAGTTGAGCTTAAAGAGTTGAGCATAAAGCGTGAGCTTAGAGTTGAGCATAAAGCGTGAGCGTAGTCCTGTCATGTCATGGCATGTGCGGTTTTCTTTTACAGATTAAAAGAGCAAGTACTGAGTTTCTTGCCGATTCTTCTCAGTACAATCAGCATTCCGAATCGGTGGTAGAATCATTCCCAGAAGTCAGCTTATGAGATTTGCGGGGTCGCAAATGTTGTCAGGATGGTCGACTGTTACAACATGTTTGTAATACAACCTCCTTCATAGAGTTGGCGATTAATATGAAAAAGCTTGTGGCTGTCATATTTTTATGTGTCATTCGTTGAGTTGTTGCGAAAAGAGTAAATGGGTTGACTCTGGGAAAACTGTTTTTTATTTATTGAATAAGAATAAAGGAGAAATATTGTCGCTTAATTATAATATTTTCAGTTAAATTTTCAAATTTGGAATTGTTTATATTATTACAGATATATACCACCAAAAAAACTAATGAAAACAAATCAATGGACAATATTTTAAGGTTTAATTCTAAACTTATAAATTTTCAATTCTATTGTTGTATCTACACAAAAAATATATTATAATAAACATAATATTTTAATTCATATTTCAACAATATTATACAAAAATTATATAATATAGATATTGTGAAGTAAAATAGAAAAGAAATAATTTCAATATAAATTAAGATCACAAGGAAAATTATAATAAAAATATTTAAAATTATATTTTTTTTTCAATAAATTCTAATGACAATCAATGGAACTGACTGTATATTTAATATTTTACAGGATGGAGCTTATAATTTGCAATAAATATCGTATAAAATCGTATATAAAGATAATTTGTACGAATATAATATTAACCGTATAATAAGATATTTTATACATATACGACTAATATCAATTCACTTTAATGATGAAATAAAAACCTATAACATGTACAATAATACAATATAAACATAATGCAATAATTAAATTTTCCATAGTTAATATATAGAGACCGGCTATACTCACGCGTTAATCTATCGGTTTACCCCGACTAGTTTCAATCCCATACGGGTCCGTTATTCATGAGCTCTTTGTGCGTCGTATAGCTGGCTATAGTATAGCCGATTTCTATACATTAACTATGGATACTAGAAAACGATAAAGTATAAAAAAAATCCATAAATTTTTTATTGTGTCAATATGGCAAATATTTGTTTAGAGTAATTTTTTCAAAGTCATTATATGAATAATAGGAGCAAAATGATTTTTATAACCCCAACGTTTGCTTTGCGAATGGGAAATAATTAGCAAATGAAACCATATTTCCGCAACCATAACGGCCTGTTACTATCCCACTGCTGGGCATAGGCCTCCTCTCGCCGTTTTAAGAGAAGGTGTAGAGCTAAGACCTACCGCGCTCCAATGTGGATTGGTAGGTCACACATATACTAAAGATATGCAGGTTCTCCACGTTTTTTTACTTCATAGAAAAGCGATTAGAACTGACGAGTATATTCATCTAATAAAATTAAGTTTTATGCAGGATTCACGTGAAGCAAGGCTAGTTTATTATTGCGACTATAGTTTTTATTTTTTGGATCAATAAGGTTCCTATATATCATTATATATAATACTGAAATAAAAATTATGACAAAATAAATATGGTTCGCTGAATTTTGTAGTTAATATGGGAATTTCCAATCGTAGATCCATCAAGATAAGGGAAAAAACTTAATGAAATGAAGATAAAGAAACGTTAAATGATTATATAAATAAAAATTTTATCACAAAAATTTGTACAAGGTTTTTCGAATACAATATTTAATATGATTTAAATAACAAATTATTTATACATTAATTTTGTGCTCCTTATATTATATTAAGTTATTGCCTAAAATTAGGATTTGAAATCGGTTTTCTAAACTCAATATATCAAAAAAGCCTGCCAAGAAATCTTAGAAAAAAACAATTCTACTTTTTAATGGACTTTTTAATAATACAATACTTAAAAAGACATTTTTAAACATATTATTATATTAGTCCATTTTTTTAAATTGGGTCTATTCACATTTATATGATAAATACGCAATTTATATTCGACTTAACGAAAATATAATAAACAAGCTTTAGCATTTCAAAAGTTAAAAAGATAAATAACCTCAGTTATGTTATAATGCTATGTATTTTAGTAATGTATAAATCTTTTAATAAAATACCCACGTGATTAATAGTAATCAAAAGAATTCACGCATTATTTTAGAAAAAGCAGTTTTCAGATTTTATTCCACGACGTATATCTCATACTGTGATTAGTTTAATATGTATTTTTAAACTGTCTTGTACTTATAAATATATAAAAATGATGTCTTTTAAACGATCAAAGTAAGCTCTAATCATAGCTGAAAAATGTGAATAGAACCATATATTAAAATGAACGCTTATAAAAACTTATTTAACGAAAATCGTTGTGACATTCATTTTCATAATAACATTTAACTCTCATTTCGAATAACAATAATTTAAATCTAGGAATAGTACAGATACAAATAGAGAGGAAGCTATAAAATTGATAATCATAACGTAAAATAAAATTTTAAAGTAAAAAAATATCAGACAACTTTCTATAAACTTTATTTATATTGTAAAATGGACAGGTAACATTTAACCGAGAAGCGATTCCGTGAAATATTCTTAAATTTTAATAAAACATTTCATAGGTAACTATCTAAGCCTTAAAAATACAATAATATAGTTTAACATCTATATTTATACACGTACAAAAATAATATAACACCAAGAATGAAAGAAAGTGCTGATGATATGTGTTCTAGTGATTTTATTAGTATATGTTGAGATATAAAATTATTAACGCTAATATTTTATTTACAACATTACAACTACTGCACGACACAATCGAATTATACTTATATTAAGAAAGAAAAATACTTGTTTGGTAACTATTAAGTAAATGTCTTTAGATATACTTTACTTTAGTTTTCATTGATCGTTAAACAGTTATTTAAGATCTGCATGGAAAATGCTCCCAAGAGTTTTCTAATCGCTTTTATCGTAAATAATCTATAAGTCAATAATAATCCCCAAGTAAATAATCAACTAATTGTAGATAAAAATTATCTCGTATTGAAAAAATCATAAAATTTGTTTTCAATGAAGCCCTTGAAAATTAGTTAAAAAGATTTAAAACTAATAATCATCATCTTCTTGCCCTTATCCCACTCTAAGTGGGGTCGGCACAACATGCTATAAACATGCTGTCACATGATTTGGCTGCGTTTTTACGACCGGCCGCCTGCCTGACGTCAACTTACCTCAGTCGTATTTTACGACACCTCGGTAAAAAAGAGGGTGGTCTATTCTACTAAACCGGATACCACACGCTGGGTCAACTTACCTTAGTCGCCTTTTACGACACCTCGGTAAGAAATGAGGTTGGTCTATTCTACTCAGCCGGATACCAAACGGCGGGTCGACTTACCTTAGTCGCCTTTTACGACACCTCGGTAAAAAATGAGGGTGTTACTATTCTTTTCAGCCGGATACCACACGGCGTATTTAAAACTAATAATAAATGGGTAAAAAGCTTGACTAATACAAAACTTGGATTGGAATTTTATACTATAATACTATCGGTTTGCGGATTGCAGCTGATAAATTTGTGTAGACCCGTATATATTTCAGTTTGTATGGGCTTTACAAGCGATCATTGTATTTGACGTGTATTAATAAGAGACTCCGTACACTAAATACGACGTGCCTGTAAATGACGTTTTGCTCGTTAGGATGAAATAATATTTATCGCTGGTAAGGTTTACCCCACTCAGGATTCTTATATACTATCCAAATCTATGATGCTTGCCAAGCCACTCTACTGTTTTTAGTGCGCGGTTTTTTTAGACATGGTTCACAATCAGGCGCATAACGCGCGTTAAACGCGCGCTGTATTTTGTTACAGTGTCCACTTGGTGTTTGCTTATTACCGCCTTGTGGTATCCGGCTGAGTGGAATTGACCAACCTCTTTCTCAACGAACGTAAAAGGCGACTATGGTAAGTTGACGTCAGGCACGCGGCAGTCGTAAAATACCTTGCCAAATCACATCACAACATAATTATAGCATGTTTTACCGACCCCATTTAGAGCGGGATAAGGGCAGGAGAATGATGATGGTGTTCGTTTGATTAACGCGCGTTGCTGTGGCCTTTCCGACCACTTTTTCTAAGTTATATAATGAATGCTACTTGTCTTGTTCTATATCGCAGAAAGTATCTCTATTAAATCTATGAATTATCTCTAGAACTTCGTTTTCCATTTTGGTCGATTGCTTGATGAATTGGGCGATTCCTAAGATTACATCTGTTAACGTCAAAAGCGAGCGCTCAACCGAATGGTATCATGGAATAATGATCTCAAAACGCGCATTGACGCAGCGTGTAACGCGCGCTTTATTAAAATGCCCGTTATTATCTGTACGGTCTGAATAAAATGTATGTAGTTGTACACGCGCGTTATCAAAACGTGCGTTCAGCGCTTGTCATGTCATCAAGCGAACCTATTCGATCGCGTTAACGTAACGCCAATTTATATGACGCTGCAACAGCGATATCTGGTGACCGCTGTTTTATACAAATTGATGTTACGGTAATGCCATCGAGTAGGATAAAAAACTCGCACTTAGCAAACTGTTCTAAAAAGGCTTTACATAAATTATTGCCCAAACAAGTATTTTTCCAAATGGACTGTTGTCACTAATTTCATTAAAATCTAATTATCTAAGTTTATGATTACTAGTGGTCACAACTTAAAGAAACGACTAGACATTTCAGGTTATTATAATATTAGAGACTGTTCATAATAAGAAATTAACGTGCAAACGTCAAAATGAATCGTATGAACTCAGATTTGATAAAGATGTTTTTATATTTATATCTAATTAATATTAGAGATAAACATGATTAGATTTTAACTTTCATCTTCAAAAAAGCACATATATACAGAGTGGTACCTACATTACGACATTAAATGAATTCACTGATCCGTTTAAAAAAATTATATATATTTTCGAACAAAATAAATAAAAATGAATTGAGATCTCGCTTTGTTAGTAAGGCTGACGGACATGGCGCGGCACGCTTGTTTAAAAACAGTATAAAACAATAAAATGAAAGTTCTGTCTCCCTCGCACTTATATATATACTCACGGTTAAGGTCAATGCATTACGTATGACATGGAATGAAATGGATTACGAACATTCACGTTTCTATATCATCATGTATTCAAAATGTATAATAATTCCTATGGTTAAATTACTTCACAAAATAAACTGTTTTTTCATGCAAGGTGCTAAGGTATGTTGGTACCAGGAATTAATTAATTAAATTAAATATGTCGTATGGACTGTACCACCCTGTATGATCCAGCACTACAAGTAAATTTTATTTTTCGAATTGCAAACTAACTTTAGATCACAAAGGATCTTATGGTATGGAGATCTCTTAAAAAAAGTTTTCACCATAGTGAACGGATTTGCGAGTGAATCTCTTATTCTGCACAATCTCATAACTAAATATTTAACAAATGTTATTGATTTAATTTGCGATATTGTTACTAACTATGTATAAAGGTTAGACATGGATAGATGTGATTATATTGTCCTATATTTAAATATTCAACTCGCTTTCTTCAATAAACTATCGTGTTTTCGTAATATATGGCTCACAGTAACGGGTTTCTGTCTCCCTACATTTACCAGTTCTAAGCTTTCCAATAATACTGACACAAATTTTCTAACGTGGTTGTTAATTTATAGACAAATTGGGAAAGATGATGTTTATAATAGAAAAGTTAATAACAATAGCAACTGGAGTAACAAATGCTTTTGAAAAATAATATTACATTTTCAGGAAATATAATATTCAATTTATAAATACCCTGGAAATTGAATTGATAAGCGAAGAGAATAGGTAACGATGGGTAAAATGGATAAGTAAGCTTTTAAGGACTTTAAGAAATATTTTCTTTTGAAATAAGATGATGATTTTGGTATGCAATTGAATATGAATATTACAATTACAGAGATAGGACATAGTTTAGACTCTTCTTAATTAACACTTAAGACTATCACGGCCTTTTATGCTTATGTTTTAAAGTTAATGATTGTATCCCGAAAATTTTTATCGAGTCATTTTTATCATAAATTATAAATTCACAATTCTTTAATGTAGTTTTTGTCTTTAACGTTTTACAGATTCAAGTATTTATCGTGTCTAAGTTTAATTTTGTTTTAATTAGGCAATTTCAGCCATTTTACCCAAATCGCTTTGATTGATTATATTACAAATATAGCGTGCTTTTATAATTCGAAATAATTCTTAAGACTATTGGTCTCTTTCACTAACTTAATCATAATATTAGTTCGATAATATACATTTTTATCGTAAATTATATCAGAACCTTCATGTTCTTCGTTATGTAGAAGCAGATGATTTACGCTTTTCTATATTATTATCTCTTAATTTGTTTTCATCGAGTGATTCAATCTTGTGATCCCTTAGCAAGGGTGTTCTCGCATCTGTCCTTTCTTCTATTTTATCATATTGTTCGTTATTGAAGTCGTCGACCTTGACAGTATTAATACTTTCATTTGAATTATTTTGACTAGTGTTTTTATTATCTTTTGCTTTTTCTTGTATCTTCTCACCGTGATATGCCATATTATCAAAGCATTGTGCCGGCACTAAGTTGACAGATTTCATCATGGGTAAAGCGATTGCTAGTGCAGGGCTCATATCACGAGGACTTGGGGAAAGACGTGTAGCTACAGATAAATCCATTCCCGGCATTAAGCTTGCGACTGCAGAAAATAAATCAATATTAAAAACAAATTTGACTTATGATTTTAAAAATCAGTAAGAATATTTTAGGAAATGAATAATAATTGTATAACATTGAAAATAAATTTAAAGTTTTATATATTCGTATTAAAAATGTTTAACATGCAGTGAGCATGCTGCGTTTTATTTATAATGTATATTTAATCAGAAGAATTTAAAAACAGATAAATATTAAGTACAAGAAGCACACAAATATTTCACAAACACTTAAAGCCTACACAATGAATATACAAATACACTGTACCACACCATGACATCACAGAGAGGCAGAAACAACGTCGATACTTCTACTAAACAACGATTTACCAGTACAAATGTGCAACGAGTTAACTTTATTATTATTTAATTTGAAATTAACTAACAGTTGATTACAAGACCTGGAAAGGAAAACTATCGCAAAAGAAATTTGTTTTCAGAGCTAGCACGTAGATCTTTTTGCTATATTAGTAATATAATTTTACTTTTTAATTTTAAAAATCTTTTACATTTCTGACACGTTAAATTCAGCAATTGGTAACTTTGTTTAGTCTTGCTTACTTTTGTTTGTTATTTCAATAGGTCTTGTATAAGATATTAAGAAAAATATTTGAGCCTGCTTCATTATCCATATTGAAATAAATCTTTAGAAATTTGAAACAAAGGTAGAGTTTTCACGTTCTCCTTGAATCTTTTAATTTTTCACTTTATTAAATGAGATTGCGACAACATTCATAAGATCGTTAAGTTTGTTAGTATTAACCTTTATGAGTGTACTCACTTTATGAACTGTGTATTTAACTTCATTTACAATAAAAATTATCTTAGAATTAAATAATCTGTGAATATTTAATATTAATTGTATAATTTGCAACAGTTCTTATAGTAAGTACCGTTTTATAAAACAGTCTAAACTTGTACCGCCGTGTTGAGTAGTGCCGTGGTCGCTTGAGGTGTTGAGTTACAAATAGTTGATGTTTGTACGTGGTTGCCTGAAAGTATACTGTAGTATGAATCATTGAGACCTTATAATATTTTTAGAAACCAATTATAAAAAGAGTTGTAAAGAAATGTTTTTACTGTAGTATTTATGTATTAATAAAATAATAACAAATACACAATACGATGTACACTTGACAAAACAGTCATGAAACAGATGAAGAAAGTAATACAGATGTTGGCAATCGTGTTGTCAATTCTGGAGATTATGGTAACGTAAAGGATGAAATGGGTCTATAGAAGTCTATAGCGCTAACAAAGTAACAGGCAGTAAAGCATCTAAACTAATGAGGTCCCACAGAACATTTAATTCTCCGAACCTTCCTCCCTGTTCGATGAGGCAATAGGACCTATGCTGGATCCGTGAGCTGCTTGAAGATGCCTTAATTTGTGCAATTGGTGATTAAATTAATGAATATATTAGTGTGTTAGAGTTGTTTAACATTCCCGTAAGCTAATTCCGTTTGTGCAGGCGATATAGTAAGCCCGTTCCCGGAGCCAGCCATTGTGTTGCTTTTTAAAGCATATTTAAATTTTTTCTTTTGCAGTTGTTTGGTGTTGTTTGGATCATAGCCTCAAGCTCACTACGATCACCATCTGTGGAGGATTACACCGCATAAGCTGTTAGTTTGGTGAGTCCCTAAGTCTATTTTACATCTGAAGGGATATTTTTAGTAATTATGCTAATGATCTTTGTTGCTATTTACATCAATATGTGTCACGATTAGTGGCAATGAATATTGTTAAAATATATTTTGTTCAGTACAAAAGGGTAAAAGGTTTCTGGGTCAAGTTAAAATAAAACAGGTTAACCTACTTCGTGCTTTCAATCTATTTAAGTAAAATAACGTCGATACTCCACTCGATTGCCCAAATGCTGCATCAGTTATCGTTTTGCTGAAATTCACAGTCTTTTTTATCTTATGAAGTTTTATTTCAGTGAAACTGTTTTTCTTTATTAAGTTACATTTCGTCACCATGGAGTTATTTATAAAATAGTATTTCATATTACATTCCATAAATATAAACCTTATTCCCGAATATTTTCAATCTCAACCCTAAGCGACAAATTTTTATTAATTCATTTAAAGTAAAGCAATGCTTTACTCATCTACAAATTTGCAAATAATGTCCAATTAGGCTTAAAGGATTATGGAAATTTCCGATTAAGGGTTACTTCGCTTTTTTTCAATGGAGATACAGATAAATTAAATCTTTGAAATGGTCTTTCCTTAATGGTGAATATGTACAAAACTAATACTTTATTAATATTAATTAGGATTCAAATGTATGTTCCGCTGAAACCATGCCAAGTTTCTAGTTTAATGAAAGTAAAAATTGGGATATAAAGGTCCTATGATTGATTGTTGTGATTTAGGTCTCACTCAATGCTTTTAGTAATGTTATCAATCAATATGGGTAGGTAGTAAACATTTTTACAATAGACCAGAAAACGTAGCGTCTGTAGACCTTCTACGAGGCAGAAAGAGGTTTTTAAAAAGATCGTGTATAACCACTGGATAAAAGCAAGAAAGCGGAATTGTCTTAGAGACATGACCAGCAATGAACTGCCAGTAATTAAAAAAAGAAGATGAATCCTCTGTTAATTGCGACTTGAAGAAAGTAGAAGGTTTGTTAGGGTGAATTTAAGACTTGTCAACAAAAAGCTTATGATTAGGACTTACATACATACTTCGTAATATTAAACAATATTTTCCTGTCGTAGAATTATAATCACTATTACTAAGAATATCCCTTTAGTTTCTTTTTATAGCGTGTTATCTAGTAATTTCTATAGTTTTGTAACTAACGACAAGCTCAGTAAAACAGATCGTATTTCATTAAAAGTTTAATGTAGTTAAAAATAACGATTTTACTGAAAATGTCTCGTGGCATGGATGTTACTTTTTACTTGTTAGTTCTGATAGATGATTTGATTAGTTTTAGGTTTGTATATGGTTTTGAAAATGTTCTTGTTTGCCAATTATGTTGTGCTACCTAAGTTGCCAAAAATTTTGACTTATCGTTTTAATTTAATAATTATTTATAATACATATTTAAAAATAGTACATTACAGTCAATCTAATTTAATAATGACAGTCGACTACCTTTGGAGTTATGAAATGAACGAGTAATATAGTTAAAATCGGCATTGACGTTTTATTTCTTTTAATGACAATCTCGCGTTGTATCCAATGGAAGAGTTGTCGAGACCCTGGCGACTAACCAACGACAATATGACGATTCACTTTAGTCGACCCAAGTACACTATATTTACATTATTTTGATTTCGCAACTCATGCCCATTAAGCAATAACGTCAAAGACTTACTGAAAAGTTAAGTGGACTAGGGAGTGATAAAGGCTATTTTTTTATCTCAGTACAAAATTTAGATTGAAGAGAAGCTAAAGGTGGAAAGCATTCAAAATTTTGGTATAAACGATATCATTAAATTAGATTTACTGTAATATTAGAAGTTTATTTAATATAACTGTTTTAAACCAATTTACATTTAAATTTTATGCATAAATGTAGGTCAATGCTTACCCATGTTAGGTCCTATCATATCTTTAGGATGGTTTGTCTTTATGGCGTTCATTCTTCGATTGACTGCTTGCGGACCCATACCTGGTGCTAGAGGTCCTGCTGGACCACCTGGAACTCCTGGGGCTCCTAAATAGCATTTATAAAGCGTAATCACATTTAAAATGATAATAATTTCTGTTCTAAACAATCGATATTCAAGTAGCACTTTTTACCAAGAGAAAGTATTTACTTTTACCAAGACGACCGAACTAAAAATTTAGTGTATACTACTTTTAACAAAAAAGTATAAGTCAATAAACTAAAGTTAGCTTTTCTAGCTTACTATAATTTAATTCTAGGTACTCCTACAATTCAAGAAGTATTTAAGAATTTCCAGGATTCTATGTTTCTAACATTGAAATATCTTACTGAAAAGTTAAGTGGACTAGGGAGTGATAAAGGCTATTTTTTTATCTCAGTACAAAATTTAGATTGAAGAGAGGCTAAAGGTGGAAAGCATTCAAAATTTTGGTATAAACGATATCATTAAATTAGATTTACTGTAATATTAGAAGTTTATTTAATATAACTGTTTTAAACCAATTTACATTTAAATTTTATGCATATTTATTATTATATTTATATTATTTATGATTCTATGTTTCTAACATTGAAATATCTCTTGGAAGGTCAGGGACTCATGTTGTTTTATTTTTCTGTTCATGTTTACTGGATTAAAACAGTTTAGATTCCAATATAAGAAAGTTTGAAACTATTACAAGGCAGATGAAAAACATGTAGGTAGTTCATAATTGAGTGTAGTGCACTTCGGAAAAAAATCGCGGGTTAAAACCAATTGGTTTTACTTTAATTAATTTATTAATGTTCAAAATTTTGTTCGTATTTCAAAGACTTACGTAGAGGTGGTCTAGTTGGCTCAACATTGATCACTCTTCGCCTCTTCTTTGGTAATTTCGCCCGTGCTTGCGTGTGTGAATAGTACATCGCAAAGTTTGATACTATGACTGGCACGGGCAAGGCTATCGTCAACACCTATAGCAAAATCATTGTTTAGTACAATATATTGCACGACTTCTACTATATAAATTAACCATATAAGAGATTATTCCAATTTGCCAATCATCATCCTCTTGCCCTTATCCTCTTGCCCCTATCACTCTAAGTAGGGTCGGCACAACATGTTATAAACATGCTGTCACATGATTTGGCTGCGTTTTTACGACCGGCCGCCTGCCTGACGTCAACTTACCTTAATCGTATTTTACGACACCTCGGTAAGAAAGAGGATGGTCTATTCCAATTTGCCAATATTGATCCTAATTGTAGACATTGTAAGTTCTTTTTCAATATTAAATTATTTAACTCTTCTCGTCACCTTAAGAAAATGATGACATCGGTTCTGTTTGTTATCACCAACATCCAACGTTGACCTCAAGTAAAGTTTATTCTATTCCCTCCTTAATTTCATCCTTTTTCATTTAAAATTTTACATGTACATAAAGTTATAAAATGAAATGTTTCTCTTATGTTAATGATAGTCCAATAATACATTACACAACTCCATTATGTGAATTAAATAAATCTTAAATTAGTGCGTCATCGATTATATGAATTATAAACAGATTTGTCATGGTATGTCAAATTACTATTGGCAAATCTATACCAGCAAGTTTGATACGCCGCGGCGCGCCGTAGGGGTGCTCTTATATGACAGAATGGAGTTGACACGTTGATATTAATTTATCTTCACAATAAACGACAATAAAATGCCTTCAAAGCATAAGAGATGGGTATTGGACTTCAGTGTCAACAATTAAACCTCAGCTAATGTCAGTCCGGATAGTAAATAACTCATTATTTAAAAAGAATTAGGAACGGACAAAGACTTGTAAAAAGATTTTAAACATTTTTGAATTTCAATGATACTATTTGCAGGAAAAAATTATTCTATATTTGGTGGACTGTTTGAAAAAAGACAATGCATTAATTATAATTACTAATTTGCTTAGAAGTGGAGATTTTAAATAGATTTTTTCTCTTAGTTACAAAGCTAAAAGACAAACTCTCTAAAGGGACAAATTTTACGTCCTACGAACACAGTTTGTAGAATTTATAGTCTCTAAAATTTTATTTCAAGGGAAATAGTTGCTATACAGTACTTAATTAAATATTTATAATGAGATACTTACACCAGCTAATGCGCAGAGTGCGCCGACGAACATGCCCACATAAGTTTTCGGCGCCATGTCACCATAACCAACGGTTGTCATGGTGACCAGCGCCCACCACAACCCCAGCGGTATACTGTTGAAGTCGTTATGCGGATTCGTCTGTATCCTCTCCGCATAGTAGACCAGACTAGCAAAGATAACAATACCAAGGACTAAGAAGAATACTAACAGCGTCAACTCTTTCGCAGACGCCCTAAAAGTTTGAATGAGAATTTTTAATCCAGACGAATGCCTTGTAAGTTTAAACAGCCTCATAATTCTGATGATGGAGAAGAACTCGAGGATGTCAGCATTCTCGACGTGCGAAGCGTACTTTTGGAGAATGAGGTCGATGTAAAAGCTCATTGTGGCGATGTAGTCGATGATGTTGACTGAAGACTTGACGAATTCGCACTTGTTCGGTGAAGATATGAATCTAACAAGGATTTCAAGGGTGAACCACGCGTTACAAACACACTCGATGTAGAAAAATGCTATGTGGGCGTTTGTCTGCACTTTGTCCAGCGCCCAACTTTGCGACTGATTCGCGGTTGTCACAGTATAGTTTCTTATCACTGGCACTCTCATGTCCGGGTGTGTCTTCAGGCAGAACGATATTATTGATACACATATAAAAAATACCGATATCACACCGATTATCTGTAAAGAAAAATACGTATTACAGTTTATATATTTGTTTAAAAATAACCAGTATATGGATCGCTGTTTTATCAACCCAACCCTTGGTGCCGAAGGAAATTCCAACCCCACGCACTAAAAATTCCACGAACATGCGCGTTAAGCGCTTGTCTTCATAAGAAAATATACAATTTAACAAATAATGTTTTTCAGAATTTGCCTGGCCCAGTAAATATCTTTAAAACAAGTGTGAATAGGCATCTAGGCAAGCGTGCTCCACCTTACCGATATCAGTCAAAACTTTGGCTTCTGTTACTAAATTTAAAGGTCTAGTTCCACATTTATAATTTACCTTGGCAGCGTTGGAACTATACGGCTCGTCGAATAGCGACCACATCTGAGGTTTGAGCTGCTGCCACCAGGACACGGTGCCGTTGTAATAGTCCTCCTCGAAGCCGAACTTACGCGCCACCTCCTCATCAGACGGCTTCTCCGTATCCAAATCCAAGCGGTCCAGGACGGCGAGGGTTTCTTGCGTGTCGCGATGCTATAGTGAAAAATTTAAATCATCTTAAGAAATAGTAGATGTTAGTTACTTGATGGTTCTTTGGGATACAATAAATCAATGATGTTTTTTTATGAGTTTAGATTCTATTAACTAATCAGATTTGCCCAACTAGTTTCGAACTCAAGCAGAGTCCTTTAGGCCTGTGCTCTTTACAAGCTATTGTCATCTCAGGAACGGTGTTTCCAAAATATTTCCAGTCTTTATTTAGGTAATATCAATAATAATATGCCCTGGCCCGTGTTTGGTTTGTGACAGTCCTTTTTTCGGTTCCTTCCTAAGGTACCAGCATTTAATTATGTACACTGTAATCTTTGGGTATCAGACAGTTCTTTATGGTTTATGGTCGCTAGGATATAAGTGAAATATGCGTAGTGAATGTGTACTCGTCATTAATGACATTGTGAACTTTCCTCGAAACGACAAAAATACATTCGAATGTTGAATGAATGCGTAATCATAAAAGTTTTTCTATTCAGGGACGCGTATTCATAAGTTATACGGGAAATTAAATTCTTGTTGCTTGAATACGAAATGAGACTGAGTCCTTTGGCTTTCAACCCCAGAGGAGATTTGAGAGAACATTTATTCGAAATGAATAACTTGGTTTCAATTAATCCTTTTTATATAATTCTGAATCATATTTATTATGTCTAAGGTAGATTTAAGAAGGAAGATTGTTTGAAAGTCATCGGAATTGAAAGTAATATAAATTTTCAGAAGTACTAGGCATTTAGTGACTTTTGCATCGCCTTGAAGAAAAAGATGTCGAAAACGGTAAAATTTAAATTGAGCCACAGCACATTAGACATATATAAAGTTCATCCTCCTGGTTCAACTCCTAAGTGTATAAACATGTTGTTAAATGATTTGACTACATATTTTAAGACCGGCCGCCTGCCTGACGTTAACTTAACTGAGTCGTATTTTACGACACCTTGGTAAGAAAGAAGGTAATCTATTCTACCAACCGGATACAACACGGTGGGTCAACTTACCTTAGTCGCCTTTTATGAAACCTCAGCAAGAAATGAGGGTAGTCTATTCTATTCAACCGGATACCACACGGCTTATATATAAAGTCTTGTGGAGATATATTTTGTTATCTTGACGCACTCGTAATACGTTGCAAACAAAGCTAAGCCTAGGCCAGTTTTATCAAAAACAACAAAGGGATCCGGTGATAGCATACGTTATTATATTGATAACGGGTTGAATTCAATAACGTTGAAACTTAACGGATCTTGGGGCCGTAAAAACGAACGTTCCCCAATAAACGACAAACGAGTTAAGTTTGGGACGTGTAATGAAAAGTTACCGCTTGAAATGGGGCCAACCGGGTCCTTACCGAGTGTCATGCGATATAACGATGTCACATGCTACAAAGGTTATAATAAAATTGTATTGATTATATTCATCAACTCCAAAACCTTTTTTATATTGTGATGCGTAGGTTATGGTACGTAATTATAGACGAAATGGATATCATTTGGATTTCTCTGGCTTCAGGGATATTCCCTGAATTTGCTTATGTAATAAACCAAATTTATGCTTATGGAAAAGATCGTTATATTTCGATAAACTGAGAAAATGTAAAGGCATCTGACCAAAAATAAGTCTGGAAAGTTAAAATACAATCTAAGGAGCGTATTGGCGTGGTACTTTCACTTTTGATTTAATACTCATACTATGTAAATGCAAATGGCTGCTTGTCTGTTCAGATAGTTATTTCCTTGATACGTGAATAGCAACCCGGTAGCGAAATACGCAGTGCGAGTAGACTCCATACACGTAAGCAAATAGCTGGTTCCAATTGGTTCAAGATCTTGATTGTATGGATAATACACCCTTGTTTTTAATCTATTTTTAATCAGCTTTTTAACCAAACTTAATCCGATATCAATACGATGCACCATCCTGACGAAAAAGAAGTTATAATTTTTTTTGTATTTAAAATATTTTACGGAGTGCAAAAAAACATTCTCCATTTCTTTTCCATCCTTCAGTGAAACAAAAGGTTAAAAGGTACTAACTGAATGTACCTTCTCTTTTTTGATATCTTCTGAGATAACGTTCTCAATTCTGTGGTCTATTTACGGTCATCCAATTTATCAGTGTTAGACTTGACAGATGAAAGTATTATCAAAATATTGCTCGAAAGGAAACGAGAAATTGTCGGATTAACCAATATCCTGACCAAAAAGTACAAAAGTTTTCTAATATCAAATGCTATTGTATATCTAGGAGTCTCCAATAAGGCGTACCCCATAAAAAGTGATCGTTTTTCGATATGAGCAAAGTTCAGGGATGAAAACTTTCACTAAATGTTACAGCTATAACAAAAGATGTGTGACGAAAGAAGGTAGTGTATATCTGAAGAAGGGAAGAGAAAGTTGATTCCAAAAGTGTATATTGTCATAAGATTATCGTCAATTTTCATAGTCAGTGCTATTTAAGTTGGCTAATTAAACCTTGAAAATATCATATACTGTTTATTAATCAAGAAATTTGGACTGTTCGGAATAGTGCACGTAAGGAATCATTATAAGGAATCTCAGGCACTCAACGGATGTTGCATCAGATAGACAGAGTCTTTCAGGCAGTTGCTCGCTATTTATTTATCTTCTGAGTTGAATGAAGATCAACGTGCAGATTAACGACTAAAGTCGTTCGCATCTGGTTAGTCCATCTTCATTGGGCGATCTATTTCTTCTTGGTGTTTCATCAATGTTTCCATTAACCACAAGTTGCTCAAGGTGATGTTCAAAGTGTGCCCTTAAGCGATCTGACCAAAGAACTCAAGCACTCTTCGCGGGTAGACGAGAGCAACCGGTTTAAGTGGATATATTTTGAAGAGATGTTTTTTATATGTAACAGTGGCACGAAAAAACGTATATCTCAAGTCTGCCTGAAAATTATTTACCTGTGTATACGTCATCCAGCAGCAAGGCTCCACCTGGTTGGCGTCCAGCCCCCAGAATTCAAGCTCTTCCTCGAACAACGGCCCACATACATCTGTCGGATAGTGGAGTTTGCCGGTCCTGCAATATTAAATATTATTATACCAACGGTTGAAAGAAATTGAGCTTACTTTATTTAGACTAAGTTTAACCTTTGTATCCCCTAACGTAATGATTTAAAAGACTTAAATTAGTCTCTCTCATAAAGAGGAATACGGAGTTTAGATCCGCTAAGCTAAGAAGGTGAGAAGCAAAAAAACCGAATTATTTCTTATAGGACATATAACAGAAAGACTGTCACTTTAAAATGCCACCTAACTTCAAGTGATCCTTTCTGATAAACTAAAGTTTCTTGCGTCCAGCTAATTCAGAGTAACGGCTCAAGACTGATGAACAATTAATGATTTCTGATATATGTGACATACAATTTGGGTACAAATATGTGGGAACAGTTATGATAAATACTTGGAAAAGGTTTTAAGTAAAGATTTAGTTATAGCCCAAAACCGAAGTCCCCTGAATGGGGGAATTAAGGGATTCGGAGAAAGGTCCCTCGAGCATTAGCTGTTCCTTAAGGAGTCTTGTTAAACATGTCCCATAAGGTGTAGTAAAAATTGTATAGCTACTTCTGATGTCAACGTGATGCGTTAGTCTAGCACACCATGAGTTTTTAGTCCTGCATAGTTGGAATACAACTCCCTGTGGATTGCATGGTTTCCTTATAAAGGTAATGACTATATAAATTAGTGTCAATTTTTAACTGATAAAAAACCGGTCCAAAGTACAAAGTTAAACACTAATGAATTCGTCCCCATTTCAATAAATAGCTTGTAATGGGCCCATAATCTGCATTATTTCCCCATTCATTCTGCGAAGCGTTGACTTAGATTAATTGCAGGTTGGGATTAAATTACTCTGGTTGGAAGTACAGATTTTGTTAATGAGTTTCGTGTTTATTTAAAGGTAGTACTTACGTCAAATTATCTACCTAAAATGTAAAAAGGGACAACCTATAAAATTGGCGTTGATAAACTCGGCTGGTATAAAGTATAGACGGATATAATTGTATGTTCCTTATTATTGGCTAAAATTGTAGCGAATTTCATATATACTGCTCCAATGGATAAGATTTAAAAAGCGTAACAGATTAATATTAAGGCAGAGAAACAGACTTTGACATCTATAATTTTCCATTCAAATTCATATTCAAAATTTTCTTTATTCAAAAGCACTTATTTCTCTTTCTGCTTAAGCTCTAAAGTTCTGCCAAAAAGAGCCAGCTTATAAATTGGCGGTTGCTCTTTTCAAAATAATATTTATAACTATTTACATTAAGCAATCACTGTCTTGTACAGGGTCGAACATTAGCTATATCCACGCATGTTTATCATCTAAATAATCCTCAACAGTAGGCTTTTTGTATCAACCTTCCTTTAACTGTGTTTATAAACTGCTGTAATGGCAAAACTAAAATTGATTTCGAAATTTTGTTATAGAATCTTATACCCAAACCCACAAACGACTTGCGTACTTTTGGAAGGCGCAAACTTATGTCGGGTCCCACTTTATTATATACATCACCTATTAATAAATATATGGGACACTTCTTTATATTTTTATGTATTAAATTAAATTACTTAAAATACACTGTAAAGCTAATCTAAGAATACCTATTTTCTTAAACTTCTCTCGCAAGGAGTCACGCGGACTTAAATTGTATATGCCATGTATGGCTCATTTTTGTAATACAGATGATATATAGTAATACATTAAGTAGGGATTGCGAATATTACTAAATTGCCATTAAATTTTACCAGCAAGAAATTTCTGCATAACTTAAATAGAACTTTCAAACATTCAAACTCTTGAAAGGGTTTCAAAGTTCACTTCAATCTAAAAATTACAAAGTTTGCATTAGGGCCGTCCGCTCTGTTCTAAAATGGACCTCAATGCGTCCTTTATTAATATTATTCCTCCGGCGGTTTCCTAAAGTGTAGATCGTAATTAAAGCCGGGGTAGGGTTTTTGGCCCACTTCAGCTGTTATTTTAATTGTTGATCATGTTTGTTTGTTTTTGTTGAGTATTCCTTTTATTGTGGTAAAGTAAAACATATTATAATGCTTTAAGCGCGACCTCATCATTTGTTTTAGTCTAGCAACATTGTTTTAGATTTTGCGATAACTTTATGACATCTAAATTAAAAAAAAACATCTAAATTTAAGAATGTAAGAAATTTTAATGTTAAGCAATAGCATATTTAAGTTTATAAGGATCAATAACTTAATAGTTTTCCATATTTTAGTAGAAATAAGTCTGGTATCCGGGGGAGTAGAATAGACCACCTTCTTTCTAACCGAGGTGTCGTAAAAGGCGACTAAGGTAAGTTGACGCGCAATGTGGTATCTGCTGAGTAGAATACACCACCTTGATTTCTCACCGAGGTGTCGTAAACGGCGACTAAGGCCAGTTGACGTCAGGCAGGCGTCCGCCGATAGCCAAATCATGTGACAACATGTTTGTGGCATGTTAAGGATGATGATGATGATTCCCGAAGAACGTTTATGTTAGGTACTTGAAGGTATCTAAATTAACGCTAATGGAATCGTGAGTGTAAAAATAAATAAAAAATCAATTACTAAATAATCGATTGTACGCCTTTAATTAAAATAAATCGATTTGTAAAGAGGCTAAAAATATATATGAACATAGGGTAAAATATTTGAAAATCGTAAAAGAATCGATTAATGTAAAAATCGATTACTTTTTCATACGTAATTATGAGTACACCTATTACTTTTATCTATTTATATTACCAATATAGTTGTTTAAATCTACTTCGCGAATCAACTGGCCACAAAATCTGATAAGCCGGACTAAATTTATTGGGTGTCCACGTTGTCGAGCGATAAATATGTCAAAGCGAAACCGCTTGCTTTAAACGGTGAATATAAATCAGCACTTTAGCAACAAACATTTCGTTCAACTATCCAGACAAACTAATTTTTGACTGATTGTATAATAAAAATAAATACATAGTTATATATATTACTAGAGGTAACTGCGAATTTGTAAGCCTCAATTTAAATGTAAATAACTTGAAAATAATAAAAGCTTTTAACAGATTTTCATGACGTCAACTTACGACACCTCACTAGAAAATGAGGGTAGTCTATTCTACTCAGCCGGATATTTATTTATAAATATATATATTTTCCATTCATCATCAACTTCCTGCCCTTATCCCACTCTAAGTGAGGTCGGCACAACATGTTATAAACATGCTGTCAACATGATTTGGCTGCGTTTTTACGACCGGCCGCCTGCCTGACGTCAAATTACCTTAGTCGTATTTTACGACACCTCGGTACGAAAGAGGGTGGTCTATTCTATTCAGCCAGATACCACAAGGCGTACATATATATTTTCCATTATTTTTATTGATTTGATTTACCATTTCACATTTTATTAATTAGTACTTGAAGAAGCTGCGGTAGCCCAGTGGTAAGACCGTGCGCCTCTTTCGAGGAGGTCTAGGGTTCAAACCCCGGGCAGGCACCAATAAGTTTTCTAGTAAAACTTATGTGTCTAATTGATAATTGCAATTTATCACACGCTTTTCGGTGAAGGAAAACATCGTGAGGAAACCTGCATATCTCTAGAGAATTCTGGGGATATGTGTAACCTACCAATCCGCATTGGAGCAGCGTGGTAGGTTTTAGCTCCAAATCCTTCTCCCCAAAAAATTAAGAAACGGAGAGAAGAGGCCTATGCCCAGCAGTGGGATAGTAACAGGCCGTTACATTACATTACATTACATTACATTACATTACATTACATTACATTACATTACATTACATTACATTACATTACATTACATTACATTACATTACATTACATTACATTACATTACATTACATTACATTACATTACATTACATTACATTACATTACATTACATTACATTACATTACATTACATTACATTACATTACATTACATTACATTACATTACATTACATTACATTACATTACATTACATTACATTACATAATTAGTTCTTAAAATTTTTGGTTTCATTTTTGGGTCTACTGTAAAATTTTAGTTTTAGCTGATACGTCATTGCTCTTCTAGAAAAGGGATATATAAATTCTTCATACAAAGAACTCCAGCGAATAAGGGAAACAATATAAAAATAGGAAAATAAGAGAGATACTTTTCTATATTTAAAAAGAACAAAGTCTTTAGAATAGTATAAAATAAATAGGAATTTCCGAATTGAGTTCAAATGATCAAACTCACTAAATAAATACTATAGATAAAGTTGGCAGCAAATCAAACAGAAAAACCTTTAAGCGAAACAAATCGTTCAAGAGGAAATTCAAAAAGTGCTTTCTTTTAATGGAGCTTCGGTATTTTATTTTCCCTCGTCATTCATATGTTTGTTTAGGATTTCTTTTCTTACTTAAACGTTTTACAGAGAAACATTTTTGCAGGGTTTTAGTATATGATTTGGGTTTTTACTATTATCAATAATATTATATATTTAGCCCAAGTATGTCTGTCTTGTGTGTTAGGTTGTTTCAGCCAATCATCTGGAGGAAATATAGACGAAATTCAGTGCAACTGAAACTTATATAACGGACTAACATATAGCATACTAAAAAAACATAATTTTTACTTCAAGAGTAGACAGAAAGAACAATTTCTTACATAATTGAGGGTTTAACACAAGTGTTGCAGTATATCAAAAAACTTAGAAGAAAGTCCAAATTTCCTTTTTCTTGATAAATTTTGATAATTGATTTTATAATAGCGAATAAATCTGGTACCACACCAAATGATGTATCATCGACGAGCAGAACAACCGAATCACCACGCGCCCTCTATGATATTTGACAATCTCGCCACGCAAGCCGCGACACGCGATTGTCTCGCCACACCCGCTGGGACACGCGACAATCTCGCCACGCGAGATGCGACAAGCAACGGTCTCGCTATGCCCGCTGCAACATGCGACGCTTTCGCCACGCGCGCTAGTACATGCGATTGTCTTGCCACACTTATTGTGACACGCGACTATCTCGCCACACCCGCTGACACGCGACGATCGTGCTACGGGAGCTACGACAAGCTACGGCCTCGCCACACATGCTGCAACACGCCACTCTTTCGCCACGCACTCTGAAAACGCGACGCTCTCGCCACGCGCGTTTGGATACGCGACTGCCTTGCCATGCTTGCTGTGACACGGGTCTATCTCGCTATGCAATGTTTGCCACACCTGCTCCAAAAAGTGACGATCTCGCTACGCTACGCTGTGACATGCGATGGTCTTGCCACGCGCGCTGCGTCACACGTAATCGTAAATTTCGCCGAGTGCTTATTTGTGATTCGTTACTTACTCCCTTGATATCCAAAGAGTTGTGTGAATTCGCGACGATACGTTGAAGGAATATTGTCGTATCGTGGAGTTTCAAAGACAGTGAACATGTTGCGATCCTCATGTCATGACTGTTAACTACGAACATTTTCAGGAAGAAAAACTAATCTTAGTCACATAAAGTTAACCCTCACAAAGCAAGTAATAATTGTAAATGTATAAAAAATATATTCGTAGAAAATTTAACATGTTATCGTTAGCCCAAAAAGGTTGACTCTGTTGTCCTAAGCAAACAAATGAAGGGTAAAAGAAAAGATACTTCAGCGAGCATTAGAAGTAAATACTTTTAAATTTTGCCTTAAGCTCGAGGCTTTTCAATATAATTTGATTCGAACTTTATCTAAAATACTATTGAGTATTGTATTGAAAGAAATTGAAGAAAGAATATTTGATAAAGTTATTTAGTATATGAAAGATCTAAAATTAATTTAAGTCTTGCCATATTTTTGATATCTTTTTTATTACTTTTATTATCTGCAATTTGAATTGGTATTTTGGTTAGTATAGAATTATTATAAAAGAGTATTGGAACCAACCGAAAATGTGTCCATCGAAAGAAAAAGGCAAATTAAGCCAAACAACTGTAATTTATAGAATTAGGCGTTACTTTGCGGAGATTTGCTGCGAGATTGCTTTGCGATTTTGGTCGTGGAGTCTATCTCCTGTTGATGCTTCGGTTGCGGGGCGAAACGATTGTTGAGTTTGTGATAGTGAACGTATATAGTGCTTGTGTATCGTGGTGGCGGTGGTGGAGGTTTGTGCATGTGTTTTTTACGACTCCTGCATGTATCAGGTATGATAACCGATTGTCCACTTTACATTTAGCATTATATATATTTTCTATTTTACTTCATCGCGGATTATAGCAAAATAATTTTATTATTACTTTTCCAAACAACTGTCTTTTATTATTATGTGTAAAAGTAAGTAGCGGCCTGTTACTATCCCACTGCTGGGCATAGGCCTCTTCTCTCCGTTATTGGAGAGAAGGATTAGAGCTAAGACCTACCACGCTGCTCCAATGCGGATTGGTAGGTTACACATATCTCCAGAATTCTCTAGAGATATGCAGGTTTCCTCACGATGTTTTCCTTCACCGAAAAGCGTGTGATAAATTGCAATTATCAATTAGACACATAAGTTTTAATAGAAAAACTCATTGGTGTCTGCCCGGGTTTGAACCCATGATCGTCTCTAGAGATTCACACGGTCGCACCGCTAGTTATTATGTGTGATTACACAAAAATAAGTATAGGTCTCTTGTGTGGCGTCTGTGTTGGTGTATGTGTGTAAGCGTGAATGGGCGCATGTGCATTATATGCGTAGAAATGCTTCACCTTATAAGTAACTGCGATAAAAAAAGGAGCTAAGGTAGAGTCTATAATGATAAGTATCTGGGTGACCGGGCCTTGCTCGGTAATTTTTTACAAAATAAAAAAAAGAAACTTCAAAAAAAAGATAATATAGTTGGGTAGGTGGGGGCTTGATCCTAGGTATTTTCATTTCTCTAGACCGACCGTTCCCCGAAAAATCTACTCTGACTTGACAATTTACGGCAAAAATAGAGTTTTATTTTCAATGTAAAAAAAATTAAATGCCCAAAAACAGGGATTAATTTTTTTTTTAAATGAAACCTATCTAGATCAATTTTTCTCCCCCAAAACCCCCTACATGCTGAATTTCCGTTTCCGAGATTCCGAAACTATATACAAGATTAACTCATTTAAATATTAAAGATATACTCTAAAATGCGTATGCGTTTTAAAAAGTTGTTTATCATTAATAATCCAATTAAGCCAGCCTTAAAAGAATTTAGGCCCATTTTATACTAAGATACCGAGATTATAGAATCCAATGTGACATTCAATTAATGAAAACTGAATCTTCGACTGGAATAAGTGATGAGGCTAAGTATTTACAATGGAAAGCACTTTACCATTTATTTGGGTTCAAATTCAGATATGTTGCGTTCTTGAAGTTTTTATATCTATGGATTATATATAATCCTATTTCGTACATTGGTTTTTGAGTTCTGAACGCATTTGAAATTTGATGATGCATTTATGTAATTGTGTAATTTTTAATATTAAGATTAAATAAATAAATGACCATCATTCACCTGCCCTGATCACGCTCTAAGTGGGGTCGGCACAACATGTTACAAGCATGCTGTCACATGATTTGGCTTCGTATTTTACGACCGGCCTGCGTGACGTAACTTTACCTTAGTCGTATTTTACGATACATCGGTAAGAAAGAGGGTGTTCTATTCTACTCAACCGATAACCACATGGTGGGTCAACTTACCTTAGTCGCCTTTTACGACATCTCGGTAAGGAATGAGGATGGTTTATTCTACTCAGCCGGATACCACACGAAGGGTCGACTTACCTTAGTCGTCTTTTACGACACATCGGTGAGAAAATGAGGGTCTATTCTATTCAGCCGCATACCACACGGCGTATCGATTTAATTGTGATAGATTTAATTGTATAGATAAGATGTGGATATAGTTACTCTTCGACCCTGTACAAGACATGACTATATGTATAATGACTATATGTAACTAGTAATCTTAATCTATATATATATAAAAAAAGTTGGTCTTAGTTACACTATTTATAACTCAAGAACGTATGAACCAATTTGGCTGAAAATTGGTGAAGAGGTTACTTAGAACCAGGAGACGGACATAGGATACTTTTTATCTCGTTCGACCGCGTTTCCGCCAAGTCACTATAAAACGTGGTATAACAAAAACGACTATGACATGGAATAACAAAACGCAAATGACAGTGAAATAACAAAACATAAATGACAGCTAAACGTAATTTTGTCTTTGGTTAAGTATGGTAAAAAATTTGACAATTATCAAATAAAATGTAAAAATAAAATACATAGGGAAAATGTAAAAGTGAATAAGTAAAAATGTAGTATATGATTTAAGATATTTCAAAGATAGCAAGGAATCTTAATGGTATATGGAAAGGGAAATTGTTTTACTCCAAATGTAACGCGTGCGGCCCACGGGCAGTAATGAAGAAATCAAAACTACTGGATCGATTTTATAATTTTTTTCACTGAGTGACATAGGTAGGCTTTTATACCCGTGCGAAGCTGGAGCGGGCCACTAGTAAGAATTATATTTTTAAAAGAGCAACCGCCGAGTTGCTTGCCGGCTCATCTTGGTAGGATCAGCTTTTCGAACCAGCAGTAGAGTTGACGATTTAAATCATACAAGTTATTTTTACAAAGATTAAGATTAATTATTAAGATTTAAATTATCTGGTCTTTATACCAATTACTTACCTACAAAAGTAATAATAAAATTATTTTGCTATAATCCGCGATGAAGTAAAATAGAACAAGCTTGTTACACTTGTTCGTAGGCAAAATAAAATAAATGGTGGGGTTGAACCGATTAGTATATAACTAAACTTATTTGGGTATTGCTTCGCTTTGCGATTTTGGTCGTGGAGTCTATCTCCTGATGATGCTTCGGTTGAGGGGCGAAACGATTGTTGAGTTTGTGATAGTGAACGTAAATAGTGCTTGTGTATCGTGGTGGCGGTGGTGGAGGTTTGTGCATGTGTTTTTTACGACTCCTGCATGTATCAGGTATGATAACCGATTGTCCTCTCTACATTTAGCATTATATATATTTTCTATTTTACTTCATCGCGGATTATAGCAAAATAATTTTATTATTACTTTTGTATTATGGATCTCCGCAAAGTAACGCCTAATTCTATAAATTAATTACTTACCTGTAGTAATTAAGGACTTGAGCGAATACCCCTGGATGCCTATCAAAGAAGTACTCGTTGAGGACTGGGTCGTAGTTAGCAAGGGCCTCCGTCAGCCTGGACAAACGCGTCGCTGGGATCTTCTTTAATGTAGCCTTGTACGTCTCGTGCCGGATTCCACCCACGTTGAGAACCACGCGGTTCTCCGCGTCCATGTTGAGAAGATTCATTACTGTTAAGAAAACAAACAGTTACAAATTTGAAGTAACCTGTAAGCCGTAATTTAACCCGCCGTGTTCTATCCCGTCTAAGTAAAATAGAAATGTCTTCACATAAATTCAAATTTCAAATTCAAAATATACTTTATTCAAATAAACTTGTAAACAAGTGCTTATGAATCGTCAACTGTACTGCTGGTTCGGAAAGCTGTTCCTACCTAGAAGAGCCAGCAAAAAACTCGGCGGCTGCTCTTTTAAAAATATACATCTTAATACTAAGTACATTTAGTTACAGTAGTTACATTCAGTAATTACTGTCTTGTACAGGGTCTAAGCGAGCTATATCCACACATTCTTTTCTTCCAAGTAATCCTCAACAGTAGGCTTTCTGGACCAAATGTTGTAACACCGTGCAACTCTTTCGAGGAGGTCACGGGTTCAAACCCGGACAGACACCAATGAGTTTTTCTGTTAAAACTTATGTGTCTTATTGATAATTGCAATTTATCACACGCTTTTCGGTGAAGGAAAACATCGTGAGGAAACCTGCACGTCTCTAGAGAATTTTGGAGATATGTGTAACCTACCAATCCACACTGGAGCAGCGTGGTGGGTTTTAGCTCTAAACCTTCTCTCCAAAAACGGAGAAAAGAGGCCTATTCCCAGCAGTGGGAGTTATTCTACTCAGCCGAAAATTAACGGTGGCTAAACTTCCCTTACTCGACTATTACGATACCTCGGTAAGAAATGTGGGTGGTCTATTGTACTCAGCCGGATACCATACGGTAGGTCGACTTACATTAATCACCTTTACGACACCTCGGTAAGAAATATGTGTGGTCTATTCTACTCAGCCGGATACCACACTGCGGGTAAACTTCCCTTAGTCGACTATTAGGACACTTCGGTAAGAAATGTGAGTAATCTATTCTATTCAGGCGGATACCATACGGAATATGAGTAAACCCATATTCATTGTAAATTTGTAAGATTGTCTATCTGTGTTAATCTTTCACGACAAATCCGATGGAGCAATTATATACTAGACTGTTATTTGAAATTAAAATCAAAATATATACACAATAAGAAATAATTTTATAATTTAAAGTATTTGAACTCTCAAGTTGATGCAAACAAAGTTGCGGTTACAGCTTATTCGTCATAAAAACAACAAAATCAATTTATCGTAAATTCTCGATAGGGGCTGGAGACTTAAGCGACGCCATTTGTAAAAACAAATATTTCTCTCAACAGTCAACCACTTAAATTTATTTTGTCTTGCCTTTTAATAAAGTATCGGTCTCAGCCGGATACCACACGGCGGGTCGTCTAACATTAATCACCTGTTACGACACCTCGGTAAGAAATGAGGGTGTTCTATTCTACTCAGCTGGATACCACACGGCGTATCTTGACGGGAAAGGTTTTAGTAAAGAGTTGTGCGATGCAGAATATATAGTCGATATATGAATAACAAAGAGGGGCGAACTTACTAGAATCTCCTCAAGCCTCCTTAGAAATATCGCTATGGTGACCGACTTTGTCCGCGGCGCCACATGACTTTTATGTAGTCATCTTCAAGCCGGCTGAATCTTGCATGCGATGGCATTTCTGATGGCAATCGTGAAATCTGCCAAAGATAAGAGCAAATTAAGTATAAATATGTTAAAAGCGAGATTAAAATCCCACAAAAAATAACGATAGAATTCTCTGCTTCTTTTTCAACCGATGGATGTCCACTGCTGGACATAGGTCTCTTTAAGGAATTTCCACATTACTTGATCGTGTGCCGTTGGGATCCAGTGGATCCCCGCGACCTTTTTGAAGTCGTCAAGCTACTTTGTAGGGGATCTACTGGCGCTGAGTTTTCCGGTGTGGGGTCGCCATTCCAAACAATAGGTCCCCGACGCCCATCGGTTCTCCGCACTACATGCCCCACTCATTGCCACTTAAGCTTATTGAACTATGTTATTTACTCTGGTTCTTCTAGGGATCTCCTCATTCTTGATTTAACCGCGTAAAGATACACCAAGCATACGTCGCTCTATCGCCTGCTTTGTACCCTGAGCTTTCTCTAGAAAGCTCAACAATAGAATTATTTTTTTTAATACGTGTTTTTTATAAGCCATTTCTATTGTATCGCTCTATCCGAAGAATAAAGTCACATATCAGCCACAGAAAATGTGACTTTATTCTTCTTTATTCTTCTGTGTGTATGCGTTTATGTACGTGAATAACACATGTAAAAGTTTAAAATAATCAAGATACATATTTGTAGGTAAGCATGCTGATGATTGCACTTTTTCCGCCCTTACTAGTTAGCATGTGTAGATTAGAAACTAGTATAATGCCCGGTTCACATTATTCCAGTCCAATAATCCAGCGGGTCAATCCAGTCCAGTGCTGGACTGGATTATATCGTTTACATTACATTATTCCAGTAATTTAAAGCTGTCGCATCTGTACTAATAGAATTCCACAAATAATACAGTACATGTTCACTGTTTAGTGTGGTATTCAAGCACTGAATTCAACTGGATTGGCCGTTCAAACTATTCCAGTGGCACCGTAATGGGCGAGCTGGAATGAAAAATAGAACGCCAATCCAGTCGACTAAACTGGATTGATCACTGGATTGGTACATTCCAGTGCGTGTTCAGATTATTCCAGTAGCATTCCAGCGCTGGACTGGAATGGTCGACTGGAATAATGTGAACCGGGCATTATGGCCCGTTGGAATAACTGATGTAACATAGGCGGAGTGCAAGGAGGGTGGGAACACAAAATTACTGTTTATTAATATTGATCCTTGACAATTCAAAAGCGCTTGAAAGAGCTTATTTGAATAAAAACTATTTTAATTTGATTGGAAAAACTTGAGGATATCTCACGTATGCATAATTTTCAATAATATTTCGAATGAAAATTTCTCCAATATATTTCAAGTATTGCATATTCAAAAAATATACACAATCGAATCGTGCATGAGAATTTAAACTCGGCCGTTATCGAATTCAGGCCACTGCAGTGAAAAAATATTTTTGCTTATTCCCGCCCGCGCATAAAAACTTTAATATCTCGTACGCTAAAATCCTGTAGAAAAAGCTACTTCGTATAACGAGTGGGCGGATGTGCTTATTAGAATTTATATTAAAGGAGGGAAACTCTAACGATGTTGATCTTTCGTCGAGTGGTATCATGTCGGGGATTGCGGTATTGACCTTTTTAAAAAAAAAGTAATCCTAAACATTACTCAGTGCTAGAAAACTCGCGCTCTTAATACGTTTAATTCATAAACTTTGCATTTTTTTTTCAGTATATACATTGCCTTAACCGAAATCTATACAATGAAGTTAATCATTGTTATCATGATGATTCTCTTACCTTTATACCACTGCAAGTGGGGTCGGTACAAAATGTTTTAAACCACCCATATTGCACCCATATATATATACTCTCGCGGTAGACTTACTTACGCTGTTAGAAATTAAATTTTCTAATTTCCATAGCATTGTGTCATATGGATTAATGCTGTGGGGTAAAGCGGCCGATATAGATAAGCTTTTTGTTGCTCAAAAAAGAGCCTTGCAAACTATCTATAATATGAAGCTTCGTGAGTCCCTACGCGAAAAGTTCAAAGAAATAGGTATACTTGCTGCATCGTCACAATATATAGTAATATTCTATTAGTCCAAAATATCCATGGGTTGGACTGAAATTTTTAGATATGCAAGTCTCTTCACGATGTTTTCCATCACCGAAAAGCGTGTGTTAAAAAAACGGACCTTTGGACTCAATTGTAATAGGTTGAGGCCTTGAAAAAGCGGTATATTTTTGTGTTCCCAATTATGAAGAAAATTACAATTTGGACCCAGAATTGTATAAAAGTGTATTTTCTTTGCAAATATCAACATTTGTAGTAACAAATTTGCGAATATAGTTTTAGAAATATTCTCACTGGGGGTGAACCCGTTTTTTTCTTGGCATGAATTACACATCATACCCTATTGGCTATCAGTGCAAAATATTAGATTCAAAGATTTATACACTTCGTCATTTTAATGAGATACATTTTTCGTTTCGATTTATATCTTACAGCCTTTTACATTTTGTATCTGTGAAAAAAATTCAACTGTCCTTTGTTCCCGCGCTGGGTACATTTCATATTATTCCCAAAGGCGCGAAAAAATAATACAACCCTTTTGAGTTATTTCTTTAAATTGAACTTTAGTGCACAGGCAATACAGTTTACATTACGTTAAAAGTTTTGTCTGAGTAAAATCCATGACAGCGCGGCTGAAACAAATTTCTGGTTTAATAAGAACTGTCTGCCCGTCCAGTTATTTTGTATTTTTTATTCCCATAATAAATTCTTATTCAAATTTAAAATATTCGATATCTAAATATGCTTTCTTAATGTTGCCAGGATCTACCTGGTTACTCTTTCCTAAGTTATTCAATTTGAATATTGACATATACTAAAAAATATATTAGTTGAAGTCTTTCATAATTTCTAAAGTAGAGTCTTTGGGGTGCATATTCTCGGGGAATGACTTAGGCTTTTTTTATGTCAGGAAAACTCATTATGGGTTGTCACCGCTCGACGGGGACGAGCAGCGGCCATGTCGGGCTCTCATCGACTAAAAACCTGACAGTGCTCCACCATGCTGCTGGTGAGGACAGGGTATCGTTGTATACATTTCCCCCATCCCCGCCGGCAGCGGCTCTGTACCCCGGAGAGCCAACTCCAAGTCGAAGCCTCCCTAAACAGTGGACCCTACCTCCGTTTATTGCTACATTGGGAGCTTTAGATGCATCGACCGCCTCGGGAACCTAACTCCAGCGAGCGTCCGATACACCCCGTTCGGACCGCTTGGAGGTCCCCACTAGGGCGGCATGAGACTTATTTTCTCAAGTCACTTGCGCCGTGTACGCTTGCGCCGGATCGGATCCAAGGACTCTACTTCGCAGAAGGAGTCCATTACTCCCTATGATCCACCATGTCTCCCTGTCCACCATGGTTTGTGCCATGGTGGACAGGGAGAGACTAAGGTTTGTTGACTCACCGTGTGATATCGAGTTGAGTTGAATAGACCACATTATTGCTTACCGAGATGTCGTTAAAGGCTAAGGTAAGTTGACGTCAGGCAGGCGGCCGGTCATAAAATACCTAACTAGATCATGTTACAATATGTTGAGCCGGCCCACTTTGAGGAGAATGCTGAATTATTATTGATGAATTATGATCGAATTTCGGCCACTGTGAGTTTCTTATATAATCTTCTAGAGTATTAAAGGTTTTGTTTTTTAAATAGGTTTACTTTTAGGAGCTTTATTGAATTGTTTTGTTTTTCTATAGTAGCGATAGTTTCAATCCACTTTTACTTGAGTTACAAAGAGCTAAGCTTCTCGTTTTCCCATTTCTGTGTTGGTTCGCACCATTTGCGCGGGTCAAGGGCGCGGTTATTTACTTTATTGCCTGGGTTTACTGTTATATCTTACGAGCAATATGTAAGGCTGGTTTAATGTGCAGAAGCTAATAAAATGGGGCGTAAGGTAGGAATCTCCCAGTCTGTAATCTGCTGACCTTGACCTGATCTGTGACCTACATTGCTATCAAATCCATGAACTATTTTTGATATTTATATGCCATGGGACTTTATTTATCCAGGTGGTACTAATTTTAACTTTAGTTTCCAACACACCTCAGTATCCTACATAAAAAGAACAGTTAAGTTAGTAAAGTATTTAAGCCACAGGAATTATTTTACGTTTTTTGAAAAATAATCACGATTTATAGAGATCAATGACCGTACAAACTAACCTTGGCCTAAAAATAACATACAGATATCAGACATACTTTCGCGATTATTATATTATTAAGTATATAGTAGGCAATAAAATTTATGTCAGTCTCTACATATGTTAAGCTAATCATGAAACCAAACGAGTATAAAACAAGATTGGATGTTGGCCAAGTAAGATAATTTTTATGAAGTGTCAGAGAGATTTATTACATACATTAATAGTGCCATTTGTTTACATATAGGGCCATTATTAGTTAGTATCAAATATTATTACATTACAAACTTGGCTCACCACAATATATCTCTCCTATTCTCTGCTATCGTTCGTTAAATCTTGCGTTTCTCTTTTTATATGCTTGTCATACACTCTCTTCTTATTTGCATGCACTCTACTTTCATCCGTCTTTTTCATTGCCCAACATTCTGATCCAAACAGAGTTTATGACCTGTTTTATAAATTTTTCCCTTAACTTTAACTGATATGGGGGTCTCATATTGTCTTTGGGACCTGCCGCCACTTCTTAACGTATAATTGTATATATTTTGAAAAAAAAATTTTTTGGTCCAATTTCATTTAGAATTTAACCAAGATCGGTTTAAACAGAACGCTAGATTGACATCCAAATTTCCCTCCCTTACAGCAATTTACAATCGTCGTAACCTTAAGTGCGTGTTTGAACGGTGCCCTAATGGGGTCATAAAAAAGCGTTACCAAATTTAAGAACCGTACGAACGTGTTATTACTCTCTCCCTATGTTTTGGGGATGAAAAAGTAAACCAGATTTCTCTCTCTTTCCAACCAATACAAGTCCACTGGACGTATGTCTCTCAAAGGGAATTGATATGATCGCTTCACACCGCTATGATGCCGTAAAAAGAGCTCATGAATAATGGGTGCTAAAGTGGGTATTTCCTTTTCCACCGTATCATGAAACATCGATGGTCAGGGACCGATCGTGGACAGCGATGACTTCCTTCTGCTTTGCGGAGAGGAACGGAGAAGTTCCGGGAACTCTTGATCTGGATCCAATCTGCTGCTGGTGAGTCCAGGTGTTAGCGATTTCCCCAAGCCCATCGTCCGCCACCCTAATAAGGACGGGATATATCGGACGCCTGGCTTACAGGTCGCCGAGGCAGTAGGTGCATCTGGTGCTCCCGATGCATCAGAGGGGATTTTTTCTGTTGAGAGGTCCCTACCCAGAGGTGTCTCTGGGATCAGAGTAGCTTTCGGCGAGGATGGGCAATGTGTACAACGATACTCTATCCTTGCTATTAGTGGTAGAACATACGGGTCATTTTAGTCGGTGTGAGTCTGACATAATCGCCGCCTGTCCCCGTTGTAGCGGTACCTATAAGGGGTTTTTCCTGTGTTAAAAAGACCCAATAGAATAAGTCGTGAGTATAGCCGATTCCTATGAATACAAGTCTTGATAGATTAAATCCAAAAATAGAGTTAATTCGTTAACGATCGTTTATAAACAAAACCTTGTCTATCCCGGGACAATACATCTGGTGTGACACGCACAGCTGTGTCAGGCTGGCCTTGTCACGGTTGCCATGGTTACTATGTGAAAACATTACTTCCCGTTCAAGGTGAAGTGGTGAACGTTCAATAGTTCAATGCGATATCAACTAAATCTAGTCCAAATCAAAATAATCTTGCTAGCAGTTTAAACATCTGTATAATAAGATAATAATTATTGTATTGAGTGTAGTGTATTAAGAAGTTTAAATATTGATATTAACCTCAATATTATAGTCTAAAAAGCGACTAAGGTAAGTTGACCCATCATGTGGTATACGGTTGAGTAGAATAGACCACTCCTTTCTTACTGTGGTGTCTTAAAATACGACTAAGGTAAGTTGACGTCAGGCAGGCGGCTGATCGTAAAATACAAGATAAGGGCTGGAGGAGGATATATATACTTTTGTATTATAGATCTCAAAGTAACGCCTAATTCTACAAATTATTCTTGTGACTCTTGTAAATCGATACATTAGTATTTTCAGCTGAAAATCTAATTTCTCAATAAATTCCCGTAACGAAGCGCGGCGCTGAAAGTTTGCTTTCGCTGTGGGAAATTTAAGTTCGGCTAACATTCATTAGTAATCTAATTAATGACTTTCGAAATAAACATTTCGATAAAGATTTATTACATAAAAGTTTATTCTAATACATTATTTACTTAATTTAAGTAGACTTTTTAAATTCCATCATCATTCTTCTGCCATTAACCCACTCTAAGTGTGGTCGGCACATGTTTTGGCAAGTTATTTTAAGACCTTCCGCTTGGCTTCCTTACTTACCTTAATCGCCTTTTACGACACCTCGATAAGAAATGAGATTGGTCTATTCTACTCAGCCGGATACCAAAGGGCGAGTCAACTTACCTTAGTAGCCTATTGTGAAACCTCGGTAAGAAATTAGGGTGGTCTATTCTATCCAGCCGAATACCACAAGACACTATGTACACAGAACAATATAATGTAACAGATAAGACAGAAAATACGTGTAACCGACAAATTGTCTAAGCAACCACTGTCTTTCGTCTGTGTCGCGCCTTACATTCTAACCACGTAAGCAAACCGACTCTACAATGAAATCGTTTAGTAAATATATCGTTATTTTAATCGTATCTAGATCAGTTTTAAGGTCATACTGTCAAAAGCAAACAAATCGATTATGAATGAACGAAGTAAGTCATTTTGGTTATATAAATATTTTTTTTAAATATACTTAAAAATTTAAAAATTTTCTTTATTCAAATAAACTTGTAAACAAGTGCCTTTGAATGTCCCTATATCCCTATGTATGCTTAAATCTTTAAAACTACGTAACATATTTTGATGCGGTTTTTTTTAATAGGTAGAGTGATTGAAGAAGAAGGTTTATATGTATAATAACATTCAATATGGAGTAGAGAAATACTGTAATTTTTGAGGTTTCTAAAGTGGTATCGTGAATAATTACATTTTTTTCCGCTTACATAGCAAACGCAGGCTGAACCCTACGAGAATTAACAAAAAAAAAAATAATGTACCAAGTATTTGTATACCTTGAAAAGGTCTACAGAAAAGTCCGCGATGCCATACTTCTATCTCTTATGGATAACCCATAAAAGTATTTTTTTATCAATTTCTTTTTACGAAAAATAATTTCTTGTTTTCGATGCATTTTTAAACAATACAGCATTAATCCTTTTCAAATTAAGTAACTTAAATACTTTGTTGATTTAATATAGACCAATATAGCCGTTTATAGCATGTAATTTAAATAAACAATTTCGAAGATATTACAGATTTCAAATGCAGGGGCATAGTACGGTTTGTATTACTCCAAAATAAAGCGAGCCGGTCACGGATAGTAATGAATAAATCAAAACTACTGGATAGATTTTAATATTTTTTTTCTCTAATTGACATAGACTATATATTTTATACCCGTGCGAAGCCGGAGCGGGCCGCTAGTACTAATTAAACTCAAAGATTTTCAAAAGAGTCGTTACGGCAAATTCTTGTTAAAACGAAGTCAAAATTAACACAATCTTATTATAATGGCGGGGTAGAATAAAAACAGAAAATAATATCTATTCTTTCTTGAAAGCCTTCCCAACAATATCTTGTTCAGCATTATACCGAGAATCCCGCGGGATTTACATTTTGCTAGCATCTAACAAGATCCTATTATACTTACTTTTTACCATTTTTAGGGTTCCGTAACGAGTATACTTTGGATTTTAAAAATCTGTGGACTAAAGGTTTGACATTGTGAATCAGACATATATATGCGACTTTTGTAATACGGAAACTTGCGATATATTATTTTTTCAATATTTGCAAGGTCTTTAGCATTTTTTAATATTAGTAAAGTGATAATGAAATTGTACTGGTTGATTCTTAGCGAGAAGAACTAGGATTAAATTAAACATATAAAAAACTGAACATGTATAATGAGGTTGCTATAGTAAAATATTTCTTTCCGAGAACAATTAGCAAGAAACTCTGCGGTTGCTCTTCTCTAAATATAATTCTTACAATTTAAAATTTCTTTATAACTATTTATTTTGCGCAGATCAAAGTGTGATAAAATCCACACATTATAAAAAAAAAAATTTAACTTGCAATGTATAATAATAATGTAATGTGAAGGTGGAATCTTAATAAGTAAAATTTGACCCACTTCCCGGTGTCCGATTGAGCTGAAATTTTATACACTGATCCAGTCCCGATGACACCGCATGACACAGCATTAGGTCATGCTTGCTATAAACATGTATATGTTTATAGCAAGCATGATTATAACAAACATGACCTGATGCTGTCGCCAAGATTGGCTCCAGACGAGGGGACTTAAACTTTTTTTCAAGTAACTTATCATTTTTTTATTGATTTTTTTGTAACGAACGCAAAAAAAATTGTGGCGTTTTGTCCATTTGACTTAGCAAGATACCCACTCATTACCACAGCACGATTCAGATATCACAACATCTAGTAGTCGCTCGAGTATCGATAGGAGACTGTGATTTAAAACTACCAAGTTTCTGTCCCTGCTTAACTACGTAGATTTTGTACAGAACATAAATCCATATAGCCATTATCGTGATAATTAAGAACAAACAAAAACCTTTTACATTTAAATACTAGAGCGATTTATGCGGAACCCAAATAAGGTAATTCTTGGACGCCCTTCATTGTTTTAAGCAAACCGCGTTTGTTACTCTTCAAATTACAATTTACGATGTACCTAATTAGAGTGATCCTTTTACATGAGTTTGGATGGCAGCGTGGGTTGAATTCGGTTCACCTTTCGACACAACCGTGCATAATTTTACATTTTAAATGTCATCGGTTAGCGTATTTTTTATAAGTGTAATATCATTTTTTATTTTATTAGTTTCGTTGCTTAATTATTTTTTAAATTCACCGTTTCATAAAAAATAAAATTAATGTCATACTACATTCAAGTTTGCTTTTACAAGCTCTTTCGAATCGTCAAATTATAATGAAGCTACGACTGGTTTGGTAAGGTGATCTTAGCGAGAAGAACCAGTCAGAAATTCGGGGGTCACCCTTTTTTAAAATAGTTATTTATAATAAACAACTATTCGAAATAAAATATAAAAAGGTTACAATCTAATCTAGTGCGTTGCTGGTTGCAACTTAAATCCAAGTCAAATCAAAGTATCTCAAAAATACTAGTAAGCTTTTTACTTTTTTAGCAATTTTGGATGAAAATGTTATTGATTCTCAATAACATTTATTAACGCTACAACTGGTTCGGAATGTTGCTCTTACCGAGAAGAACTGGCAAGAAACTCGGCGGTCAATCTTTCAAACGTTTTAAAGTTACATTATTTAACCGCAGTCTTGTTTGAAGCTGAAACAAATTTTAAAGCTATCTTATCATTTTTAATTGTATATTTTTATCTATTAATATAGCTGCAATGCGAAGCTAAACTTGACTGGCCCGTTGGAGCAGTGGGTAGTGACCCTGCCTTCAGCTCCACGGGTCGCGGGTTCGATTCCCGCCTAGGGCAAACATTTTCTATAAATGAATTTGTTGGTCTTTGAGCCTGGGTGTATATTTGTATTTAAGTATGTATTTAAAAATATATAAGTATATATTCACCAGTTGTCTGTCTACCGTAACACAAGTATTAAGTTACTTACTTTGGGGACGGACGACCGTGTGTGTAAGTGTCCCATATATTAAAAAAATATATATATTTAAAAAAAAACTACGTCTTCGTAGATTAGTAAACAGGAATAACAAAGGATAGGTAAATTTTATCGCAACTTAATCAGTTGCTGAAGTTAAGATCTTCAGTTAACGAATTCGAAAACAAATAGCTTCTAGAATAGGGTCACCATGGATTTTGAATGTTGTGTACAAGTCTCCATATTCAGCATGAAGTTATTTGTAAGGAATGTATTTCTTGAAACTAGGTTTTTGCTACAAGAGGTTTTGATATTATTGCTAGATAATGTTTTACCGCGTCACCACTTCCTTTTTTAGTATTTTGGCCTCTAGGTTTAGAACATTATTTTCCGTTATGGGTGTGTTTACGGTAAAACAGTATTTCTGAACTTTTGGTGTACAGTCTTTTTAAAGCATGAACAACAAGCCATTTTCAATATTCATCAATACATTAAGTCAAATTGTCTTAAATATCCTGTTACAGTACATAAGGCGTTTGTGGGTTTGTGTATAAGATACTATAATAAAATTCTGCAATAAATTTTAGCTTCGCCATTACCCCAGTTTAAAAAAAATATTAAAAAGAGAGAGATACATAAATTCTAGTATACTCTTGAGGCTTACTTAGGTCATAAGAATGTTTGGAGCTCTTTTCGAACCTGTACAAGACAGTAATGACTAAATGTAACTAGTATTAAGAATTATATTTTTAAAAGAGTAACCGCCGGGTTTTTTTAATTACAGAGGCTCTTCTCGGCAGGGACAGCTTTCCGAATCAGCAGTAGAGTTGACGATTTAAATGCACGCGTTTACAAATTTACTTGAATAAAGATTATTTTGAATTTGGATTTATTATGGCATTAAATTCATTTATGCAAAAGTAATGGTAATGTTATATTGCTTTAATCCGAATATAACATGACATAAACATAACATTACTGCAAATATATAGGTGTCCGCAAAGTAACGATTAATTCTATAAATTGTCCTGTATTATGCTGCCGTAAGGAGTCTCTAGTCTTAGAGTAAATAACTTGGACTCCAAATGACATTACCGAGGCTTTAATTAAAGACTCAATCAAAGCACGGCGGAAGTTTTAACTGGATCAGTAATACTATTATATAGTTGTGGCGAACGTTAAATAGATTTATCTAACTCGTTAACATAAAGTTACCTTGTAAATGTAAAGGTAACTTAATCTGTAAGGGTTTCAAATAAATTCAAATTCAAAAATATTCTTTATTCAAATAAACTTGTAAACAAGTGCTTTTGAATCGTCAACTCTACTGCTGGTTCGGAAAGGCGTTCCTACCAAGAAGAGCCAGCAAGAAACTCGGCGGTTGCTCTTTTAAAAATATAATTCTTAATACTATTTACATTATGTCGTTACTGTCTTGCACAGGTTCAAAGAGAGCTATATCCACACATTCTTATCTTCTAAATAATCTTCAACAGTATAGTAGGCTTTCTGTATCAGCCTCTTTTTAACAGTGTTTTTAAACTGCTGTAATGGCAAAGCATAAAAATCCATCTTTATTACGATATAAAAAAGATTTTTGTTGCTCAAAAAAGAGTCATACGGGCTATCTATAATATGAAGCAATGTGAGTCCTTTCGCGAATAATTCAAAGAAATAGGCATACTTACTGTAGCATCACAATATGTATAGTAATATTCTATTCATAGGGAAAAATATCTATATGTATAAGACGAAATTTGATGTATATTATAGACATACATAAGCTGTGGTAGCCCAGCAGTAACACCGTGCGACTCTTTCGATGAGGTCAAACCCGGGCAAACACCAATGAGTTTTTCTGTTAAAACTTATGTGTCTAATTGATAATAGCAATTTATCACATGCTTTTCGGTGAAGGAAAACATCGTGAGGAAACCTGCATATCTCTAGAGAATTCTGAAGATATGTGTAACCTACCAATCCGCACTGGAGCAGCGTGGTAGGTCTTAGCTCCAATCCTTCTCTCCAACAACGGAGAGAAGAGACCTATTCTCAGCAGTGGGATAGTAACAGGCCGCTACTTACTTACTACTTTATAGACATACGAGAGGTCACAAAAAGCTTGTCATACTTGTGTCGCGACTCAGCAAAGTTAGCAACTCATTTGATGGTCTCGGTATTCGCTTCAACAAAAATCGCGCACAATAAAATTCCGCAATCTGTTTGCGGAAATGGAATGACCAGAAATGTTTAAATTATGTGTAAGAGATATACTTATACGTAAAGCATATTACAAAATTAAAGATTATTTGGATGATGAAAAAGCCTGGATTTGAAAATCCTTTCAGCTTTATACGGGCGGTTTAAAAATGTAAATTTTTAAATTTTAAAAAGATTGAGCGCATAGTTTCTCTCTGATTCTTCTCGGTAAGAGCAATATTCCGAACCAGTTGTAGCTTCATTAATCATATTGATCCTTGACGATTCAAAAGTGCTTGATTACTGTTATTATAATCTATATATATGTCTTCTACGACCGGCCGTCTGCCTGACGTTAATTTACCTTAGTCACTTTTACGACACCTTAGTATAAAAGATGGTGGTCTATTCTACTCAGCCGGATATCACACGGCTTATAGTAATAAAATTCTATCTTTACTTTCTAATTATTAACTACGCCGCGTGTTATCCGACTGAATAGTACCACACTCATTTCTTACCGAGGTGTTGTATAAGGCAACTAAGTTAAGTTGACCCACCGTGTGGTCTATTCTATATTACACAACCGGATAGGTTGAGTAAAATAGTCCCTCTTTCTTGTCAAAGTGTCGTAAAATATGACTAAGGTAAGTTGACGTCAGGCAGGCGGCCGGTCGTAAAATACGTAGCCATATCATGTTACAACATGTTTGTTACATGTTGTGCCGACCCCACTTAGAGTGAGATAAGGGCAGAAAGATGTATGTACTTCCTAATTATTAACTAACTAACAAACAACGGTCAAAGCAAATAAAAATTCTAATAATAAACCGGTGATCTTAAGCAGACAGCATAAATCATTGTTTCATAACGCCCGAATGATTTACAAACTGTGTAGGAAGACTATAAAGTTTGGGAAGCGTAAAAACAAGCCGGCGCTAACTTTATTTATGTTCGGGTCGATGTGAGGGGATTTAATATTTAAGCTGCGGTTATGCGGCTCTGGGAGATATATGTGTGTGGGGATGCTGCTCATATTTATCACCACTTCACGAGAATATGTTTTGAAAGATATATTTGGAGATACTTTTGTGACAACTTAAGCTTTGGCATTTTTTATGTCAGGAAAACCCATTATAGGTCGGACTCTCACCGACTTAAAAACCTGACAGTGCTCCACCACGCTGCTGGGTACCGTTGCACACATTGCCCCAATCCCCGCCAGCAGAGGTTCTGAACCCCATAGTGTGCCACCTTTGGGTCGGGGCCTTTCTAATAATAGCCCCTCCTTCCGCTAGACGATGCCTCAGGAGCACCAGACCCATCGACCGCCTTTAGGACCTTTTCAAATGGCCTTTTTTAATATAATAAGGCTAGCGCCTGGCTATGATATCACCTGATGAAAAGCGAAAGATGTAGCCTAAGGTGGACTGCGCTTGCCAGTGTAGCCTATTCACTCTTATTTTAAAGTGTACCGAATTGTAGCAGTCCGGGAAGAAAGGGAATTCCACGTCTTCGATGTTCGCATGAGGAAAGGGGTCCGATAAACTCTGTTCGGAACGCCCAGAGGTCCCCGTTAGGGCGGCATACGACGGGCTTTGGCGAGTTGTCTGCGCCCCGCTCGCCTGCGGCGGTTTGGATTCAAGGACTTCTCGGACCCGATTCACCACCTCCTTCTGCGAGATAACATCCTCGCAGAAAGAGCCCATCGCTGCCCACGATCTCTTCTTGTCCACAATGGTACAAACTACGGTGGGCCCTTTTAGTTAGTTCCTAGTTCCTTTTAGTAAGCCCTAGTTCGTACCCCATCATCGAGGTGTCTTAAAATACGACTAAGGTAGGTTAACGTCAGGCGGGCGGCTGGTCGTAAAATACGAAGCAAAATCATGAAAGATATCATGAAGAGAAGGATAACATGTTTATAACATGTTATGCCGACCCCACTTAGAGCGGAATAAGTTCAGGAGAACGAAAACTTTAGCCCTCTCAAAACATGATTTTTTGAGTTATGCCACTTTTGCAGCCAATGACCATGATGATTATGTTTTGATGACTTAACTTATAACAAAGCCTCACAAATCTTAAGGATATCGGGTAGAACAAAAAAAATCCCTTCCAAAGCTAGTTCCGCACGTCCAAACAAAATGCCTAACTATAAAAACATAAGACATAGTAAACACCAAACTCCAGATGTTCGTACAATATTATGGAAGTAAAAAACCATCTTAACATCAAATCTGTTCCAAATAAAGTTTCTGACCTTGAAGGCGTATTGGACTATATTCAACTTTATTATATAGCAGTACGATTGATTATAGCTTGCATGATTTTCTTGTGGGGCCGAGAGAAAACCCTACCCTCTAATATACTAAATGCCTATTTCCATTCTGGTAAATGTTCATTATTATGTATTTTTTGTTTCCCGACAAGATGGCAGCTGGAACGTGTTGTGGCGGAAATTATTTTATGTGTGACTTAGAATAATGTATTATTCCATTTACATAATTTTATATTATTCGAAGACAAATTTCAAGAAATAAATTTATGGAATATGCATGTAACTTGCACTTTGTTTTAAACTAACTTAACCACCGTGTGGTATCCGGCTGAATAGGATAGACCACCCTTTTTCTTACCGATGTGTCGTAAAAAGCAACTTAGGTAAGTTAACCCACCGTGTGGTATCAAGATGTTTTTTTTAAATATTGAAGCAGCTAATCACCCAAAACCAAAAAGAGTAGTGTAAAGCTAAGTTTTTTTTGGGTTACTAGCTATTTGGGTTACAAATTAGTTCTAAAATTGTTAACCCGTCTACGTAACCTAAAATGCTTGTGTTAGGAGTGGGTTCACGTCGGTAGTATAATGACCGGGATTCGAACCCACGACCTCTCGATCGCAAGTCCGCAACCGTAACCATTTCGCTACCGCTTTATTTTAGTTTATTTGAATGTTTCTGATTCTTAAGTACGTGCCTTTTGAACAAGATTTAATAAAAACTTTATAAGGCGTTTCTCGTCTTTGTTCTTAGGTTACTTTAATTTCTTCAAAGTAGCAATCTAATTTTATTGTTAGTCAGAACGATAAAGTTAACCTCGCTCTTAGCTTTGAGATCCTAATGAGTTCCCAGGGAGGAACCACTTTGTAACTAAAAGTTTGAAACATCACGTGTATTGCTTACATTTATCGAGCCAGAACGTTTTATGTGTTATTAATAAAGTTTGGTTAAATCTATACTTAATATATAAACATGAAGGTTTTGCTTGTTTGTTCACTTGTATAGTAAAAATAGTGATAGGTATGACAGACATACAAGAAACAGACATAAACTAATGACGCCTAGATTACGCCTCCAAAAGGTCCGAAAATCATTTGTCGGTCTCGGTACACGTTTTTATAACAAAATTCCTCAACATTATCTAGACTTGCCTTTACACAAGTTTAGAAATTATCTCAAAACGATGTTGCTACATAAAGTTGCTACATTACTATACTATTGAGGATTATTTGAGTGATAGCATATCTTAACTGCAGTCAGCTACGCATCCAGCTGCAACGATTATCTTGTAACCATCAAATTGTAATAATTTTTTAAAAGATTATCCGCCGAGTTTCTTGCTGATTCTTCTCGGTAGGAGCAAACTTCCGAATCAGTGGTAGCTTCTTTAAAACATTTGACGATTCAAAAGTACTGTAAACAGTCCACTTGAATAAAGAATATTTTGAATTTGAATTTGTTTGAACGCGCTAATCTCAGAAACTACTAAAACCGATTTGAAAAATTATTTCAATGTAAGATAGTCCATTTATCGAAGGCTATAAGCTATATAACATCACGCTAAGATGAATAGGAGAGCGGAAGCATTTTTTTAATGCTGCTCCTCCTGCTGGAATGCCGACCGGAAAACGCAGCGTCGGTAGACCCCTACGAAATAGAATGACGACCTCAAAAAGGTCGCGGGGAGCCGCTGGAAAAAATTTGGATGATAAAAAAGCCTGGATTTGAAAATCCTTCCAGCTTCATACAGGACTGCGGTTAAAGATTGACCGCCGAGTTTCTTTCTGGTTCGTCTCGGTAAGAGCAAAATTCCGAACCAGTTGTAGCTTCATTACTCATATTGATCCTTGACGATTCAAAAGTGCTTGAAAGAGCTTATTTGAATAAAGATTATTTTGATTTGATTTGATTTGATCGTTGGCTGTGGAGATCCCTTAAAGATACCTTTATCCAGCATTAGACGTCCATCGATTCAGTAAGAAGAAGAAGATCAAAGTAATAGACCGAATATTAAATACTAACAAACGCCAGCGGCTCCGCCCTTGTGGAATAATTAAAACCGTTACATAGTATTTTGACAACCATAAAAATGGTTAAAGTGGGTTAACCTTAAAAGCTAGACTTGCTGTCGCGGATTTTTATTTAGAACGTTAGAGGGCAACAATTTTATAATACATGATTTTTGTATAACTTTCACCGTTTACTTAGCGCACGCAACGAAAGCTTTTAATTTTGCCGTTTTAGTACTATTTTGTATTGACGCTCTTCTATTCATCTTAGCGTGATGTTATACAGCCTATAGCCTTCCTCGATAAATGGACTATGTTACACTCAAAGAATTTTTCAAAATGGTCCATAGGTCCTGAGATCAAACAAACAAATTCAATCAATTCAAATTCAAAATATTCTTTATTCAAATAAACTTGTAAACAAGTGCTTTTGAATCGTCAACTCTACCGCTGGTTTGGAAAGTCGTTCCTACCGAGAAGAGCCAGCAAGAAACTCGGCGGTTGCTCTTTTAAAAATATTATTCTTATGACTAGTTACATTTAGTCATTAATGTCTTGTACAGGGTCTAAACAAGCTATATCCACACATAATACAGAATAGAATAGATAAATACGTACGAGCACAAGAGCCAAAAGCGGAAATAGCAACATGAGTGGAGAATAGTTCAAAAAACTTATATCGAAAATAGTTATAATCCAAACTATTGATTACGCAATAGATAAATCAAATAACGTATTTCCAGACGGATGACGACCAGTTGAGCCAACTTTATCTCTTTTCACGCCTCAAGTGGGTTACTGAAATACATATATCAACAGAATGGCGTTGGGCAAGATGGATTATTTCATCACTGGCGATTTAAATAAATAATACCTGGGTGACCTTGCTCAGTAACTTTTAAAAGATATTTAAAAAAATCATAAAATTTATTTATTTATTTAAAAAGGCCACCAACAATATAAACACCATACATACCTACAAATACACAATGTACAAGGATTATTATAATTAAGTGCTATATTAATTATAGATGGCAACAGCATGCGCAGATTGACAACAACTATATAAAGTGACAATGAACATAAACATAAACATTTAAAATGATGGATGAAATATGGGACTCGAACCTGGGTTGTAAACATTTTCAGTCCGCGCGTTACCCATCGGCTATCGCAACATTACGTTTGACAGCTAAAAAATCTTTGCTTTCAATTCCACATTTTAAAATTTTTTAATGTCCAAAAACAGAGATTTTTTAAAAATAAAACATAGGTAGATCGATTTTTTTCCCCCGAAACCCTCGACATGCTGAATTTCAGGAAAATCGTTGGAGCTGTTTCCGAGATTCAGAAAAAATATTTTTATATATACATACAAGATTTAAATATTAAAAAGATAAATCTTAATAGGTATATGTAAAAAAATATTAACGAAACATATTTGTTATTACCGTTCATCATCTCATTCTAAGCCGACACGACATGTTATAAACATGTTTCCACATGATTTGGAAGGGTGTTTTACGACAGGCCTAACACCAACTTATCTTAGTAGGGTGGTCTATTATATTCAACCAGATACTACACGGTGGGTCAACTGACTTTAGTCGCCTTTTAAGACACCTCGGTAAGAAATGAGGGTGGTCTATTCTACTCAGCTGAATACCACACGGAGGTTCGTCTTACTTTACTCGCCTCTTCTGACACCTCGGTAAGAAATGAGTGTGGTCTTTTATTTAATAGAATTCCATTTTATACCATAACTTAACCATGACAATATCAGCATAGACAATAGTGAAATAATGAAATAATTTATATTCACGGATGTAAAAAGGTCGCTATTATCTCATTTCCGTCCATTCATTTTAATAAAACGCCTTTTGTAATGACGTAATATCGATCATTACTTTTTACGATCTCAGAACAATAAATGAATGTTAATTTTTAGACGCCCCGTAAGATATTAACGGCTTTATCTGACAATGAATTTTACCATAATTCACAATTTTTGATACTTGCGTACCAAACTACTTTTCTATAAACTGGCTTTTACCCGCAACTTCGGTCGCGTGGACTATTGTCGCTAAACATACTCCATACTCACAAGCTTTCGCATTTATAATAATTGTAGGATTGTCTTACTTCGTAGGTTAGCTGGCAGTCTCTGTGAAACACCCAAGTGGATAAGTTGACTTTTGTACATTTTTTATTATTAATAATGTTTCTTTACCAGTTTTGATTGCACATAAGTAAATTTCTTAATAAATAAACATTATTATCACATTACTTTTGTATAACGGGCCTCTTCAAAGTAGTGCCTAATTTTCATCATCCTCCTGCCCTTATCCCACTCTAAGTGGGGTCGGTATTATATGTTATAAACATGTTGTCACACGATTTGGCTTATTTTACGACCAACCGCCTCCGTGACGTCAACTTTCTTAAGTCTTATTTTACGACATCTCGGTAAGGAAGAGGGTGATCTATTCTACCTAACCAGATACCACAAGCGTGTCAAGTTGCCTTAGTCGCCATTTACGACACCTCAGTAAGAAGTGAAGGTGGTCTGTTCTACTCAACCAGATAGCACACAGCGGGTCGACATACCTTAGTGGCCTTTTACGACACCTCGGTAAGAAACACAAATTTTATCAATCTGAATATAGTCTGATATTTAATAACAAATTTCAAATAATTTATAGAAGAAGGCGTTAGTTAGCGGAGATCCATAATACAAAAGTAATAAATTAATAAATAAAATTATTTTGCTATAATCAGCGATGAATTAAAATAGAAAATATATAATGCTAAATGTATAAAGGACAATCCGTTTACATACCTGATACATGCAGGATTCCTAAAAGCACATGCACAAACATCCACCATAGCCACCACAATACACAAGCACTACAAACACACACACACAAGCACTACAAACACACACACTTTCACTATCACAAACTCAACAATCGGGTCACCCCGCAACCGAAGCATCATCAGAAGATACACCTCACGACAAAATAGCAAAGCCCATTTTTGAATGAAATTTCAACTTATTTCGGAATCTTGTAGTTCAAATCTTGTTGAATACAAAATTGATTACTGCTTCTGAAGCACAGAAACGTATAAAGGAAATGAGCGAGTATATTTTTAACCTATTTTTAACTTAATAACACAACAATAGCAAAAAATTTAACGTCGACCCGGTAGGGACTAATTGAGTTTGTGAGCAAAAAGGGGCCTCTAACGACCCGCCACGTCGACGGTAACTCTGTTAACTGTTATTCGATTATAGCAGCAAACAAGCATCTTCCAGAGCTTAATTATTATTTCAAAATTCAAACTATACTTAAAATTTTTTTTTAATGAAAAACGTCAAAATTCAAATTCAAAATATTCTTTATTCAAAAACTTGTAAACAAGTGCTTTTAAATCCTCAACTCTATTGCTGGTTCGGAAAGCTGTTCCTACCGAGAAGAGCCAGCAAGAAACTCGGCGGTTGCTCTTCACTACATATTATAAAACAAAGTCGCATATATCCTATGTACGCATAAAACTTTAAAACTACGCAACAGATTTTGATGCGGTTTTAAGCATGTAATTTAAGTGAACATATTCGGAGATATTACAGATTTAAAATGCCGTAAGGACGCCGCGCTTCACCCTATAGCACTTCGAATCTTTTAAGAGTTTGTTTAAAGACATTCTGTAATTAATTGTAAAAATAAAATACATAGGTAAAATGTAAAAGTAAATAAGTAAAAATGTACTATATGAGTTTAGATATTCCAAAGATAGCAGGAAATTGTTTTGGTATAGGGAGAGGAAATTGTTTTTCTCCAAATTTAACGCTTGCGGGCCACGGGCAGTAATGAATAAATCAAAACTACTGGATCAATTTTAATCATTTTTTTTACACTGACTGACATGGGATATATATTTTATATCCGTGCGAAGCAGGGGCAGGCCGCTAGTTTAAGTATATAATTCTTAATACTAGTTACATTTTAATTACCGTCTTGTACAGGTTCGAAGAGAGCTATATCAACACATTCTTATCTTCTAAGTAAACTTCAAGAGTATAGTATTTTAACCATAAAAATGTTTAAAGTGGGTTAACTTTAAAGCTAGACATATGCAGTCGCGGATTTTAATTAAGAATTTTTAGAGGGGAACAATTTTGTAATACTTTATTTTTTAGTAACTTTCACCGTTTACTTTACGCGCACGCCACGAAAGCTTTAAATTTTGCCATTTTTATTGCTGCTCCTCTCCTATTCATCTTAGCGTGATGTTATAGTTTATAGCCTTCCACGATAAATGAATTATTTTACACTCAAAGAGTTGACTGGCCCGTTGGAGCAGTGGGTAGTGACCCTACCTTCAGCTACGCGGGTACGCGGGTTCGATTCCCGCCGAGGGCCAATATTTTTTCTATAAATGAATTTGTTGGTCTTTGAGCCTGGGTGTATATTTGTATTTAAGTATGTAGGGTAGGGCGGGGCTAGTTGAGCATAGGGGTAAGTTGGGCAATCAAAATATCTCCGAAACTATACACTGGACGCTAGCACGTCAAATGTAAGAAATGCGGGGTCGCGAAAGGGGAACAGATCACGAGACCGCTAGTGTCGAATTGACGATCGAGTAAGGCACACGAGCGCTTTGTTTATTTTGCAAACAAAAAGTAAAAAAAACGTGTCTGTGTATATTTCTTCTGTACAAGTCAAATGTTATTCATTTTCAATCAGGTAAGTGTTAAAGTTTTATTAATTTCATGTATTTTTGATATCCATTATAAATTTTGTTTAAACAAATACAGTTTTTTCATAACCTCATTTTAAATTCAAATACTGGGGTTGGGGTATGTTGAGCAACTCCTGCTCAACTTACCCCGTGATTTGAAATGATAGTGACTTATATTTTTCTTTCGTTTTAGAATGCGTACGTTTAAAAGGAAAACTTCAAGAGGTATGTACTCAATTCAACAGTTAAATGATGCTGCTAATGCTGTCAAGGAAGGAAAAAGTGCGAATGCTGCCGCCAAGGAATTTGGCATCAAGCGAATGACTTTGACCAGATTTATTAAAAAATCGGAGTCTGAACGAGTTCTTCCTTCAATGGGTTATGCAACACCAAGGCAGATATTTTCTCCCGAGTTAGAAGATTCTTTAAAAAACGTACGGAAAAGTACGAGTAATAAAGAAATCGAACAGTTTGATTCACCACAGGCATTCTCCCTAGAAAATGTTCGGCCATACCCAAAGGCAGCTCCACGAAAGATAAGTACAAGTATTCGAAGAAAGAGAAAAGCTGCAATTCTCATAGATACACCCGATAAAAATGCGTTGCAAGAAGAACAAAATAAATCTAGAAAAAATGTGTTGCGTTTTAGTTGATTCTAATTTTATTCTTAATATCTCGAAGAATATTATTTTTTGTTTTTTTTTAACTTAGATATTAATAAAGTGACAGTTGATTATCAATTACAATTTTTATTTAATGTCTAGAAACCTTAATTAGAGTAGAATCTCTAACTGCTCAATTTGCCCCATATCCTTGCTCAACTTACCTCACCTATCTTACCTAGTTGAGCATACTTTACTATTTTCGTTTTAACAGCTGTAACTTTTGAACTTGATTTGTCAGAAATAAATTACTATGGACTTTTCTGTAGAAGAATAAATAAGTAATCCATCGGTATACCACACAAGCTATTGAGACTTATTTATGAAGAGTTATAATCACTCGAGTAAAAAATTGCTCAACTAACCCCGCCCTACCCTATTTAAAAAATATATAAGTATATATTCACCCGTTGTCTGTCTACCATAACACAAGTATTAAGTTACTTACTTTGGGGACGGACGACCGTGTGTGTAAGTGTCCCATATATTTATATTTATTTATTTATTTATTCAAAACGTTCTAATAGTTCCTAAGACTAGTGCGTTGAAACAAACTCTTCAGCTTTATATATAAGTATAGATAATTAACGATATTTTTATATACAAGTTGAAGGCAAAGGTGTAACGGATATAACTAGTATTAATATAAATATCTGACATAACGTCTTTAGATTCGCAGCGTGTCAGATTGTCACGCTCTCGGAAATTAAGTTACGCTCGAGCGGAGTTCGACCCAGTTGTTCGAATAACTTGCAATACGTCAGCTTTGCTATTTCCTTGTAACCCAGATCGGGGAATATTCTCACTGCACGATGTAAAAACTTTAAACTACAGATTGACTAGCAAACTTAACACATTTGTAACAAAGGAGACTGCCAAGTAATGGCCTGTTACTATCCCACTGCTGGGCATAGGCCTCCCTCCCTCCATTTTTGGAGAGAAGGGTTGGAGCTAAGACCTACCACGCTGCTCCAATGCGGATTGGTAGGTTACACCTATCCCTAGAATTTTCTAGAGATATGCAGGTTTCCTCATGATGTTTTCCGTCACCGAAAAGCGTGTGATAAATTGCAATTATCAATTAGACACATAAGTTTTAATAGAAAAACTCATTGGTTACTGCCAGGGTTTGAACCCATGATCGTCTCTAGAGATTCACACGGTCGCACCGCTAGGCCATCACAGCTTAGACTGCTAAAATTGGGCCTAACTGGTACAGAAACCACACATACATCTTTCTTCTTCAATTCTTGTCCATTTCCTGTTACTCAAAGGTTGACTGGAAGAGATCCCTTTATGGGATAGGTCTGTCTTTATACATGTGAACAAGAAAGAGTGAAAAAGTTTCACTTTTTCTTTGTCTGTTCTAACTATATGTATAAAAAGAAATAAATAAATATAAAAATCTTAACTTTTTCCTGATCAAATATCACTATAAATATTATAAAATTTCAATCGGAATGTGCTAGAATTTATTCAATAATAATATTTATAATTTTTTTTTTTATATATGGGACACTTACACACACGGTCGTCCGTCCCCAAAGTAAGTAACTTAATACTTGTGTTATGGTAGACAGACAACTGGTGAATATATACTTAGATATTTTTTTTAAATACATACTTAAATACAAATATACACCCAGGCTCAAAGACCAACAAATTCATTTACAGAAAATGTTGGCCCTCGGCGGGAATCGAACCCGCGACCCACGGAGCTGAAGGCAGGGTCACTACCCACTGCTCCAACGGGCCAGTCCATAATGGTATTGAAATAGTTGATGCATTAAACGGAACGTATCAATTGTGAACTTGTTATTTTTTTAATTACCTTTGCAGCGCTGGATTCCAACGCTTTAGTATAAATAATAAAAAAATATAGTTTTTTCTCTCTATCCCATAGAAATTAATTAGAATAATAATTGATACAGAGTTAACAAATATTTTCCTATTTAACAACACAAAAATTACTACTGTAACGTCTGGTGCCAAAGTTGTATGGAATTCAGGCAGTCAATTTCGTCATCATCATCATCATCCTGCCCTTATCCCACTCTAAGTAGGATCGGCACAACATATTACAACGATTACGACACCAAGAAATCAGAGTGGTCTGTTCTACTCAGCCGGATACCACACCGGGTAACGATAAATTTAAACGATTAAACGATAAATTGCGTAAAAAAAATTTGTGACCAACATTGAAATAGCAATATTCTCAATTCAATTTTAAAACGTTCAGTTGTAACAAATATGTTAATAAAACATAACTTGAAAACGTTTTTGTTATTGAGTCAACCGAAATTGTTTATTGAATAAGTTAAACACCGAACGGAATAAAGGAGAAAAATATCAAATAGTCCATTTAAAAACTTTTACAAAAGAACTTTCTATGGATAAGAATCATTTAACGATTTTTATGCTCACAAAAATAAGGTCGTAAAAATTTTTAAAATTTTGAATATGAACAATAATCCTTTGTTTAATTTCAATAAAAATTGTTTTGTTTATGCTCAACATAATACATTTTTTTTAAAGTGATCCATTTTTATTCGTTCATTTTTTATGCGTTCATTCATTTTTCATACGTTATCAATCACTTAATTTTGCTAAAACCGATCATCACAATAAATGTTGTTTAAGAGGACGAGACTAGTGAGCGAAGTAAAAATTACTTAAATTTTGAAATTAAAAATTACTTATAAGTTGTGATAATAGTTATTCCAAACCTCGAAATAATAGAACAACACATAAACCAAACAAATAGTTTGGCCCTTGTCGTGATACAAAAAAATTATTAAAATTCGAAACATTCTGGCCCGTTGGAGCAGTGGGTAGTGACCCTGCCTTCAGCTCCGCGGGTCGCGGGTTCGATTCCCGCCGAGGGCCAACATTTTCTATAAATGAATTTGGTGGTCTTTGAGCCCGGGTGTATATTTGTATTTAAGTATGTATTTAAAAAATATATAAGTATATATTCACCAGTTGTCTCTCACTCATAACACAAGTATTAAGTTACTTACTTTGGGGATGGACGACCGTGTGTGTAAGTGTCCCATATATTTATTTATTTATTTATTATTCTTTATTCAAATAAACTTGTAAACAAGTGCTTTTGAATTGTCAACTCTACATTTAGCTTTACATATATTTTTTTTATTGCGGATTATAGCAAAATAATATTTTGTGTTTACTTAAGAAATAAAAAGAGACGAAAGAGTAATCACAAGAGAATATTTATGTGTCTTTTTCCAACGTAATAGTAGAAGTTAGTATTAAAATGTACGTAAGATATTCACAAAACAAACACATCTCTTTAGTCCGGGAAAGTGTCAGGCTGTCACAGCCGTGGAAATAGACTCGTGAAACAATCCGAGTTGCGAAGAAATTTGTATACGCAGCGCTCTATTTTTTCGTAACCTATTTTTAAGGATTCATTTTTTGCTAAACACACTATTATAGCCGTATACTTGACAGTTTGTGTACTTGTAAGTTTATCTAGATATAAAATATCTAGTAAGTAAGTAGTAAGTAACGGCCTGTTACTATCCCACTGCTGGGCATAGGCCTCCTCTCTCCATTTTTGGAAAGAAGGATTGGAGCTAAGACCAACCACGCTGCTCCAATGCGGATTAGTAGGTTACACATATCCCTAGGATTCTCTAGAGATATGCAGGTTTCCTCACGATGTTTTCCTTCACCGAAAAGCGTGTGATGAATTGCAATTATCAATTAGACACATAAGTTTTAATAGAAAAACTCATTGGTGTCTGCCCGGGTTTCAACCCATGATCGTCTCTAGAGATTCACACGGTCGCACCGCTAGGCCATCACAGCTTAATCTAATAAAATATCTACTGCTACGAATTTTTCTACCGACTATCGTGATTAGTTATCATCATTCTCGTTTTTTAAGTCAGGAAAACCCACTATGGGTCTTCTACGCCCGATGGTGACGAGCGGCGGGTATATGGGACTCGCACCGACAAAAACCTGACAGTGCCCCACCACGCTGGAGGTGGCGGGGGCAGGATACCGTTGTACACATTGCCTCCATCCCCGCCAGCAGCAGCTCTGAAACCCTCCTCTCTTAATATTACAGACAGCTAGAAGAGAGACGGAAGAAACTAGAGCTGATGTTATTCCTAGAGAATATGCAATACCAGCAAGAACTTAAAACGCAACCAAAGTTCTATAAAAATGGGTATAATTCAGTACAGACTAAGTGGCCTCCTCCTCCGCTAATCGATGCATCGGGAGCACCAAATGCATCGACCGCGTTAGGGACCTTTTCAGATAGGCGTCCGATAAACCCCGATCGAGACGTCCAGAGGCCCCCGTTAGGGCGGCATACGACGGGCTTCTTTGAGTCGTCTGCGCCCCGTTTGCGTGCGGTGGATCGGATCCAAGGACTCGACTTCCCGGATCCACTCCGCCGCCTTCTTCCGCGAGATTACATCCTCGCAGAAGGAGGCCATCGCTGCCCACGATCTCTCGCTGTCCACCATGGCACCTGATAAATACCTGTTTATAGGCCTCTATGCGGTTTACCTACAAAAATAAGCCAAGAAACTCGGCAATTACACTTTGCTTTATATAATTCTGGGGTAAAGCTGTGGTAGCCCAGCGGTAACAACGTGGGACTCTTTCAAGGAAGTCACGGGTTCAAACCCGGGCAGACATCAATGAGTTTTTCTAATAAAACTTATGTGTCTAATTGATAATTGCAATTTATCACACGCTGTTCGGTGAAGGAAAACATCGTGAGAAAACCTGCATATCTCTAGAGAATTCTGGAGATATGTGTAACTTACCAATCCGCATTGGAGCAGCGTGGTAGGTATTAGCTCCAATCCTTCTCTCCAATAACGGAGAGAAGAGGCCTATGCCCAGCAGTGGGATAGTAACAGGCCGCTACTTACTTACTTACTTACCTTAGATATATCAGGTATCTATTTTGTAATACAGATTTTTACTTCAATATTATGATATTTCCATATACAAAGCAAAGCATCATCATCTTCCTGCCCTTATTCCACTCTAAGTGGGGTCGGCACAACATGGTACAAACATGCTGTCATATGATTTGGCTGATACATCTCCAGATTAAGATTGACAGAGAAAAGGGTATAGAATGTATTCAATACGTATCGTAGAACAGCTTTATTGGCTACATATAGATAAATAATGGCCGATAGGGAAACCTTATTCACCCCTTTCGCTACCCTAAGACGAAAATACATTTAAGACGGTATCTAATCTCTTGAACGTAAATAGGGTGGATCCTTCAGTAATTTCTTTTTAACGTATGTATAACAAACAAAATAAAATATTGTCTTGGTCGACTTTTTTAGGAAATCTTTTATATTTAACGGAGATAATCTTGTGTTAATATTTTCTGAATTTTGGAAACGGGTCTAAGGATTTTCATGAAATTGAGCAAGTAGGGGGTTTTGGAGGGGAAAAATCGATCCAGCTAGGTTTCATTAATAAAAATCTCTTTTTATTTCTGTTTTTGGGCACTGAAAAAATGCTAAAATGTAGAATTGAATGCAATTGATATTTTCAATTGTCAAACTTATTGCTGTGATAACCTAATGGTTAACGAGCGGACCAAAAACGTTCACAACCCGGAATCGAGTCCCACATGTCACCGCCACTTTCTTTTTTTTATTTTATTTAATTGCATTTTTTTATATCTTTGAAAAAATTATCGAGCAATACTAGGTCTTCTTCTTCTTCTTCTTCAACCGATGGACGTCCACTGCTGGACAAAGGTCTCTTCATGGGATCTCTAGAACACACGATTTTGTGCCGCTTGTATCCAGCGGCTCCCCGCGACCCTTTTGAGGTCGTCTGTCCATCTAGTAGGGGGTCTTCCGACACTGCGCTTTCCGGTGCGGGGTCGCCATTCCAACACTTTGAGACCCCAACGTCCATCGGTTCTCCGCACTATGTGCCCCGCCCATCGCCACTTCAGCTTCGCGACCCGCTGAGCTACGTCGGTAACTCTGGTTCTTCTACGGATCTCCTCATTTCTGATTTGATCACGTAGAGAAACTCCGAGCATAGCTCGCTCCATCGCCCGCTGAGTGACTCTGAGCTTATACTAGGTCAACCAGGTACAATTCCATAATGCATGAGGTAGTACTTCAGAATTAGGGACATATAGCTAGATAACCCAGCGACAGCTTCTAGAAACTCATGGTCACTGGGAAGGTAGAAGAGAAGAGGTCCAGTTGGAGTCCAAAAAGTCTTTGAACACATCTGGACATCAGACTAAGACTACAACAAACAACTACTAGTACATGGTCAATTACTAGTGCACTTACCTTAGATAAGCTGTGATGGCCTAGCGGTGCGACCGTGTGAATCTCTAGAGACGATCATGGGTTCAAACCCGGGCAGACACCAATGAGTTTTTCTATTAAAACTTATGTGTCTAATTGATAATTGCAATTTATCACACGCTTTTCGGTGAAGGAAAACATCGTGAGGAAACCTGCATATCTCTAGAGAATTCTCTAGATATGTGTAACCTACCAATCCGCATTGGAGCAGCGTGGTAGGTCTTAGCTCCAATCCTTCTCTCCAATAACGGAGAGAAGAGGCCTATGCCCAGCAGTGGGATAGTAACAGGCCGCTACTTACTTACCTTAGATATATCAGGTATTTATTTCGTAATACAGATTTTTACATCAATATTATGATACTTCCATATACAAAGCAAAGCATCATCATCTTCCTGCCCTTATTCCACTCTAAGTGGGGTCGGCACAACATGGTATAAACATGCTGTCACATGATTTGGCTGCGTTTTCACCACCGGCCGCCTGCCTGACATCAACTTACCTCAATCGTACTTTACGACACCTCGGTAAAAAAGAGGGTGGTCTATTCTACTAAACCGGATACCACACGGTGGGTCAACTTACCTTAGTTGCCTTTTACGACACCTCGGTAAGAAATGAGGTTGGTCTATTCTACTCAGCCGGATACCACACGGCGGGTCAACTTACCTTATTCGCCTTTTACGACACCTCGGTAAGAAATGAGGGTGGTACTATTCTATTCAGCCGGATACCACACGGCGGGTCGACTTGCCTTAGTTGCCTTTTACGACACCTCGGTAAGAAATGAGGGTGGTACTATTCTATTCAGCCGGATACCACACGGCGGCCATATACAAAGCAAAGCGAGGTAAAAAAATAAACAAGGTATATTTTTCGATCAGCGGCCGTGAAGTAATTTTCTTCTGTTACATGTGGGCCCCATTCAATCTCGGCCCAAGGTCACTCACAAAAACACAGTCGTGAAATTCGATTCGTTCAATAACGTTCAATCGATAAACAAACTGGCAAAATGGTTAGTTTTAACTGCTTGTCCATTAAATGATCAAGAGAAAGTGTTAAAAGAGATCCGTTTATTTGCGTTGTTTTACTTCAAGAGGAAGCTGGAAGATAGTCTGGCGGTAAAACTGTGAGACTCTTTCTAGAGTAGAATAGATTACCTCATTTCTTATCAAGATCTCGTACAAGGCGACTAAAGTAAGTTGACCCACCGTGTGGTATCCGGTTGAATAGAATAAATAGATCACCCACATTTCTTACCGAGGTGTCGTAAAAGGCGACTAAGGTAAGTTGACCCGCCGTGTGGTATCCGGTTGAATAGAATAAATAGATCACCCACATTTCTTACCGAGGTGTCGTAAAAGGCGACTAAGGTAAGTTGACCCGCCGTGTGGTATCCGGTTGAATAGAATAAATAGATCACCCACATTTCTTACCGAGGTGTCGTAAAAGGCGACTAAGGTAAGTTGACCCGCCGTGTGGTATCCGGTTGAATAGAATCGATGACTCACATTTCTTACCGAGGTGTCGTAAAAGGCGACTAAGGTAAGTTGACCCGCCGTGTGGTATCCGGTTGAATAGAATAGATGACTCACATTTCTTACCGAGGTGTCGTAAAAAGCGACTAAGGTAAGTTGAACCGCCGAGTGGTATCCGGTTGAATAGAATAGGTGACTCACATTTCTTACCGAGGTGTCGTAAAAGGCGACTAAGGTAGGTTGATTCGCCATGTGAGGTAAGTTGACGTCGAAAGGCGGCTGTTCGTAAAATACCTAGCCAAATCATGTGACAACACGTTTACAGCATGATGATAAGTTTAAAATCTACCAACAGACTGAAAAAAGACGGACTTTCGGATTTACAATATTAAAGTCTGGATATCTTAACAAAGTTAAGTGGGCTACGAGTGAGCCGGCCGTATCGAGAGCGGGCTGAGAGCTCTCAGCTCAAGAGGAGGCTGTAATTGGATGAAGATCAAAAATATTTACAATTATCTCTACAAAATCTGGCCTTTTATTTCAATCTTTATAAATAAAAATGAAATATACATAAAAATATAAAAATTGACTGGCCAATTGGCTCAGTGGGGAGTTATCATGCCTTCAGCTCTGTGGGTCGCGACAGAGCTTGAAATTTATTTCGGAGATTGATTAATTAAATTATATTCAACGGATTTAATGTAATAAAAAGTAAGTAACGGCCTGTTACTATCCCACTGCTGGGCATAGGCATCTTCCCTCCGTTTTTTTTTTGGAGAGAAGGATTGGAGCTATGACCTACCACGCTGCTCCAATGCGGATTGGTAGGTTACACATATCCCCAGAATTCTCTAGAGATATGCAGGTTTCCTCACGATGTTTTCCTTCACCAAAAAGCGTGTGATAAATTGAAATTATCAATTAGACACATAAGTTTTACTAGAAAACTCATTGGTGCCTGCCCGGGGTTTGAACCCTAGACCTCCTCAAAAGAGGCGCACGGTGTTACCGCTGGGCTACCACAGCTTACAACAGAAGGGGAAGGATTAATAACAAAACTTATTTAATCGTGACATATTTTGAAGGTCCCAAGTGAAGTCACGGGTTCGACAAGCTTTCAAGCGACAAGCAAACTTGGTTATTTTGCTTACTTCGATAGCATTATGTCTATGGAATATTGTTATGGGGTAACTACGCGGATAATGAAAACATTTTTGTACTACAACAGAGAGCCATAAGTTGCATTTACAATTTAAGTCCGCGTGATTCCCTGCGAGATAAGTTTAAGGAAATTGGTATTCTTACATTTGCTTCACAGTATATTTTAAGTAATTTAATTTATCAATTGAATTTAAATTGCGGCTCCTGCTTTGCGCCTTGTAAAAGTACGTAAGTCGTTTGTGGGTTTTGGTATAAGATTCTATAATAAAATCCCGCAATCAATTTTAGCTTTGCCATTACAGCAGTTTAAAAACACAAAGCCTGCTATACTGTTGAGGATTATTTAGATGATAAGAATGTGTGTCTCTCTCTTTCAACCTGTACAAGACAGGAGTGACTACATGTAACTAGTATTAAGAATTATATTTTTAAAAGAGCAACCGCCGAGTTTCTTGCTGGCTCTTCTCGGTTGGAACAGCTTTCTAAGCCAGCAGTAGATTTGACGAATTAAAAGCACTTATTTACAAGTTTATTTGAATAAACTTGTTTACAAGTTTATTTGACTGGCCTGTTGGAGCAGTGGTCAGTGACCCTGCCTTCAGCTCCACGACCGTGTGTGTAAGTGTCCCATATATTTATTATTATTTATTATTAAAGAATATTTTGAGTTTGAAGTTGAATTTCAATAAATGAGCAAAAATTTCGTTTTCGCCATCCGCCCGTGAATCGAGTGCACTCAACTCGAATAATCTTATCGTACAATAGGGCCATTCGAGAAATTTGCACTGGATAACGTATTGGAGTGGTGTCTGTTTAAAATCTCAGCGCCTCACAGTGATCTAATAATACAATATTTGTAATACTAACGAAGTAATCCAGCTTCAAGCAGTTAGCAGACCAAATCCATGACATAACATATTTTATTTCTAAAATCGATTCATATTTAACTTTATTCACATATCCTTTTACAGGCGCTTTTTAATCTACAACGATATTGTATCGTAAAATAGTAATTATTTTTTGTTGGAAAGATTATCCGCCGAGTTTCTTGCTTTTTCTTCTCGGTAGGAGCAAATTTCCGAATCGTTGGCAGTTTCTTTAAAAACATTTGATGATTCAAAGGTACTGAAAACAGTCCACTTGAATAAAAAATATTTTATATTTGAATTTGTAATATTTTAATTTGAACCACCCTCATTTCTTACCGAGGTTTCGCAAAAGGCGACTAAGGTAAGTCGACGGGCGTGTGGTATCCGACTAAGTAGAATACACCATCCTCATTTCTTACCGCGGTGTCGTACAAGGCGACTAACGTAAGTTGACACACCGTGTGTTATCCGGTTAAGTAGAATATACCACCCTCTTTCTTACCGAGGTGTCATAAAATACGACTAAGGTAAGTTGACGTCAGGCAGGCGGCCAAAAATCATGTGATAAATTGCAAATTTCAATCTAACTAGTACATTCATTTAAATTCGAAAGTTTCATAAATTCCATTAGTTTCAGTTATTTATAACAAGATCTGTAATTTAGATTAACATTAACGTGAATTGACATGAACCGTGCATCTGTAATTTAACTTGGAATGGTTAATGTAAACAAGTATTACGTTATGCGGGTAGAGCAAATAATATACCGGCAATATAACTGTAGACATAATCTACTATTTACTAGTATATACGGTTAAATAAACAATTAATACTAATATAAGCAATAATTTATGAAATACTTTCACAACAATAAGTTAAAATCTAAATAGCAGAAAGCAAGAAATTCAAATTTTCAGATACAAAATTCAAAATATCCTTTATTCAGGTAAACTTGTCAACAAGTGCTTTTAAATCATTTATAGAATTAGGCGTTACTTTGCGGAGATCCATAATACAAAAGTAATAATAAAATTATTTTGCTATAATCCGATGCCGATGAAGTAAAATAGAAAATATATATAATGCTAAATGTAGAGTGGACAATCGGTTATCATACCTGATACATGCAGGATTCGTAAAAAACAACGTTTTGCTTTTGAAGCGTCAACTCTACTGCTGGTTCGGAAAGCTGTTCCTACTAAGAAGAGCCAGCAAGAAACTTGGCGGTTGCTCTTTTCAAAATTTAATTCTTAGAACTAGTTACAGTTAGTCATAATTATTTTATACAGGGTTTAAAAATAGCTATATCATCTATATAATCCTCAACAGTATAGTAGGCTTTCTGTATCAGCCTCTTTTTAACTATGTTTTAAACTTCTGTAATGGCAAAGGTAAAATTGATTGCGGAGTTTTATCATAGAGACTTATACCCAAACCCATAAACGACTTACGTACTTTTACAAGGCGCAAAGCAAGAGCCGTAAGCTTATTTAGGTTCCTATTTTGTCTATTATATACATCGTTTATTTTTTATATTATGTTTATTTTATGTACAAAAAAATAATTGTTAAAAATATACTGTAAGATGTACCCGCGACTTCGTTCGCATGGACTGTTGTCGCGTGATAGGTCGATAATAGATTTCTTTAGGCCATATGTTATTCCGGTGAATTTTGAATGAAATTTGGCATGAGTATTCCAGGAATAAATTTCATCGATATTGGTTCAGTGGATTCACCGTGAAAGAAGAAGTAACAAACATACATCCATACTCACAAACTTTCGCATTTATAATATTAGTAAGATTAAAATGATAGTTACCTATTTGAAAATTACATCTAATATCCTTTTTTTTCTATTAGACACAATTCTAATGTAATCCGCGTTCAGATAAATGTAACGCTTATTAAAGATTCTACGTATTAAATTTTACATTTTCATTACATTAAAGCGGTGCGACCGTGTGAATCTCTAAAGACGATCATGGGTTCACACCCAGGCAGACACCAATGAGTTTTTCTATTAAAACTTATGTGTCTAATTGATAATTGCAATTTATCACACGCTTTTCGGTGAAGGAAAACATCGTGAGGAAACCTGCATATTTCTAGAGAATCCTACAGATATGTGAAACCTACCAATCCGCATTGGAGCAGCGTGGTAGGTCTTAGCTCCAAACCTTCTCTCCAAAAATGGAGAGAGGAGGCCTATGCCCAGCATTGGGTTAGTAACAGGCCGTTACTTACTTTTTATTACATTAAATCCGTTGAATATAATTTAATTAATCAATCTCTAAATTAATTTCAATCCAAAAGCTCCTTGTAGAAGCTTTTTAAACAGAAATTTATTACAGGCGATTGAAATTACCCTACGAAAAGGATTTTTTTCTAGGCTTGATTTATTTTGGTTCTCGGCATTTTGGTCTTAGATTCAGTGATTAATTTGAACATATTTTACCTTATCCATACTGAGGCTGAGTGACTTCCCTTTTTGTAAGATGGTACTGGTGGCAAAAAAGTTATCGTTGCTCGGTTGTTATTCTGGGATTATATACATCATCATTCATCGTTCTTCAGCCCTTATCCCACTCTAAATAGGGTCGGCACCACATAGTGGATTGGACAGTGTAGCCAATTAATGTGTTATTAGTTTTAGTCTGCGTTTCGAACAGCAAAAAAGCGGGAATCATTTTTGACAGGTGATTTTCCGGGCGTGTTAAAAGTTTAGTTTTTGTGTGACCATGGACGGAGAAACAGTGAATACAGTCTTTATAAATTTAAATATTATCTTATTATTTCTCGCAAGCTAACAATAGTTATGTTGTGATATAATTTAGCTAGGTATTTTATAGGTAGGTATTATAGGTCATGGATGCGCATTGCGGAGAACCGGGATGTCTGGCGCAGACATAGGGAGGCCTATGTCCAGCAGTGGACTGCGATAGGCTGATGCATAGATGGATGGATGGATGGAAGGTATTTCATTTTTGCCTGACGTCAAATTACCTTTTGCGACACTTCGGTTAGAAATAAGGGTGGTCTATTCTAATTAGCGGGCTACCACACGGCGAGTCAATTTACCTTAGTCGCATTTTACGACACATCGGTCAAAAATGAGGATGGTCTATTTTACGCGGCCAGATACCACATAGCGGGCAAATTACCTTAGTCGCATTTTACGACACCTCGCTTAGTCGTTAGATTAACAATTGCCCAAACCTCAAAACTGCCACTAAAAAGCCCATTGTTTAATATTTAAAATTAAGTAATATTAATTACTATTTTTTTATAGCTACAACAAACAAAACGCTTATTATTTAATATTTCATACAAAACGGTCAACTACTAGTAAATGGTCATTACTTGTGCCTTTACCTTAGTTATAAGTACAAAAAAATCGTTTATAAAATGTAATAATTATGGTAAATCAATTCAAATGATTTGTGTCTTAATTACAATGAAATATATATCGTAATTTCGGCCTACGCTGACCCAAATATATCATTTTGGGAAGCAATATCTGTGAGGACTTTAATTAATGGTAGCTTGATACAAATAGCTACAAAAAGATTGTATAAATCAAATGAAATTATAATTAATATCATCCTCCTGCCCTTATTCCACTCTAAGGGCCTGTTACACAAGTTACCAATAAGTTGTTAGTTAGCTTATTCGGAACATATCTGACACATATCTCGGAATTTTGCGTTTCTCAGGTTTCCGATAGGCTTATTCAGCACTTAAAGTCCCTAATAAGTTAACAGGTAGATCATGTGGCTGTTTCTTTTGTTTATCTGTTGGATAGCAAATACCTATTTCAAAATGGCCGCGATTTTTTTTTTAATTTTTTCACTTTAAAAGAGTTTTTTTTTATCTGCTACTTAGTTTATTTGTCGGTTAACTATCCGACACTTTATCAGTAACTTATGAAACAAGCCATAAGTGGGGTCAGCACAACATGTTATAAACATGTCATATGATTTGGCTACGTATTTTACGACTGGTCACCTGACAGACGTCAACTTACCATAGTCGAATTTTCTACAACTTGGTAAGAAAGATAGTGGTCTATTCTACTCAGCCAGATACCACACGGCAGGTCGACTTGCCTTAGTCGTCTTTTACATCTCGGTAAGAAATGAGGGTGGTCTATTCTACTCAGCCGGATACCACACGGCAGATTTAATTAGGTTTTAAAATAGGATTGAATCAGATTTTATTAATTACTAAAAAACTTTTATTATATTTATAAATTAATTTGTAAAAAAGCGAAATTTTAAAGTATAATAAACAGTTAACTGCAAACTGAAACACTTTTAGTCATAAACACTCATACATTCATTTCCGTTCGTAAAGTAACATGTAAACATTTTTTCTTACTCAAACTGAAAATATACTATTCAAATAGACTTTCAAAAGCAATCGAAACGTCAAACATTTAATTTAAGATTCGATGGTTGTTTTTCAAATATACGTCTTTATACTTGTACGTCAGAACATATGAAGTTAATATATAGAAATGTGATACGCAGGACTTATCGGGTATAATTATTGGGTTATTATCTTATTAGGCGAGAGGGGGCCTATTCTCCTCTCTCCTTACTTGAAGAGAAGAGTTGGAGCTAAGACCTACCACGCTGCTCCAATGCGGATTGGTAGGTAACACATTTCGATATTATTGTTATTCTACACCGAAAAACGCGTGATAAATTGCAAATATCAATTAGGCACACATAAAAATATGAAGAATTAAAAAACAAACATGATATATATAATAGACAAAGTAGGAACCGACATAAGCGTGCGGCTCATGCTTTGCGCCTTGCAAGAGTACGTAAGTCGTTTGTGGGTTTGAGTATAAGATTCTATAATAAAAATCCTTAATAAATTTTAGCTTTGCCATTATAGAAGTTTCAAAACACTATTATATTATATTATATATATTATTGAGGATTACTTAGGTAATAAGAATGCGTGGACGTAGCTACTCTTCGACCAAGACAGTAATAACTAAATGTAACTAGTAATAAGAAATATATTTTTAAACGAGCAACCGCTGACTTTCTTACTGGCTCTTCTCGGTAGGATTAGCTTTTCGAACCAGCAGTGGAGTTGATTCAAAAGCACTTGTTTACAAGTTTATTTGAATAAAGAATATTTTGAATTTGAATTTATATTTTTTTTCATAAACATTTGTTTACAAATCAAAGAATCTTAATATAATCTAGTGCGTAGCTGCTTTGTTTTTTATCTTATCTTAGCTTTCTTATCATTCACATAAACTTCTAAAGTATAATAATCTTAGTTACAGTATAGTAGGTTTTTATGTGCTTTTTAGAACTTGTGTAAAGTCCAAACACATTGGACAGAAGGAATAAGTACCTGCATTGTTTGCTTTACAACCAACGTCAATCTATGTCTGCTTAAATGGAAGAAAAGCGTATAGAAAACCTTAACAAAAAAGGCGCAGGCTTTACATCACAAAGGCGAATCGAAACTATCTGTCATAACTCAAAACGATCATCCGCGGTCAAACCAAAGTTTACGATACTATAAAGCTACAAAAAAATCTCTCACAGTCCAGATTAAACATTATTGGCCCATAAAATATTTGTATGTCTGTATGTAATGTTTGTTTACGTATGGCCGTATGTGTGAGTAACGGAACATGAGTTCAGTAGTCCGGTTTGCTATTTATGAAGCTTTGTTGTCAGTGTATACTAACGTAATTTCCTCCGTAGTTCCTTTCTTTACAATCATTGTTTGCCTTTCCTCTTAGTGAATCTATATCTATACTAATATATAAAGCTCGAGAGTTTGTTTGTTTGAACGCGCTAATCTCAGGAACTACTCGACCGATTAGAAAAATTCTTTTAGTGTTAGATAGTTCATTTATTGAGGCTATAGACTATATAACAACAAGATGAAAAGCAGAGGAGCAACAATAATAAAATGTTACGAAAACGGCAAAATTTAAAGCTTTCCTTGCGTGCGCTAAGTAAACGGTGACAGTTATTAAAAAAATCATGTATTACAAAATTGTTCCCCTATAAAAGTTTAAAATAAAAGTCCGCCACAGCATATATTTAGCTTTTAAGGTTAACCCACTTTATTTATTAACAAAGTCTCAAAAAGCTGTGTGTGATCGATTTTCTCAACATCTACAGAATTTTCCAGAAATGTTTGTATAATTTTGACTAAAAGGTAGTGAAATTCTTCTGTAAGGTTTAGATTAATAGTACATTACGTTTTTAATAAACTTTTACACAAACGACTTACGTAATTTTTCAAGGCGCAAAGCAGGAGCCGCAAGCTTATATCGGTTCCTAATTTATCTATTATATACATTACTTGTTGTTTTATAATTCTTTATATTTTTGTGTACAAAAAATTAAGTTGCTTAAAATATACTGTGAAGCTAATGTTCCTTTCCTATTTTGCCATTGTTTACTTTTTCTTTCGAAGTTGATGTTAACAGTTTATTTCAAATGTATAACCTTTTTAACAATGGTTCAAATAATGCATCCATTCGCTGAAATAACTTGTGGGTAGGTTAATGTGACCTGACACGTTAGCTACAACGCAGACGTGCGACTGTTTGGAAAATAAATATAAGACATTAAAAAAAAAAGTAATGAGAATATTATTTTGCTATAATCATATATAATATTATATATAATTTTATATAATATTATATATAATTTGCTATAGGATTATAGCAAAATAATATTCTCATTACTTTTGTATTATGGACCTCCGCAAAGTAACGCCTAATTCAATAAATTATAAGACATTAATGTCGTACATTAATTTTTACAGACCTTTCGCGATTTACCTTAATATATGTCTTTTACAGGCATTGTCATGCTTACTAGAAGGTCTCAATACCCTGTAATTTTTTAAGCATGAACAGAAATAAACATTATTATTATTATTATATACTAACGACGTAATGCCTTTTAAAGTTAAGAGGAAAATTTATAAAACGGCCATAAGACCCTGTTATATGGATCAGAATGTTGGGTAATGGAAAAGACGAAGATGATATGAGAATGTTAAGGTGGATGTGTGGTGTGACAACAGTAAATAAAATATTGAATGAGTGTATAAGGGGAAGTCAGAATGCTATGTATTATACTATAGAAAAGACAAACTGCAAGATTAAGATGATATGGACATTCAATGAGGGAGATATAAATCATGTGACCAAACTAGCGTTAAATATGAATGTGGATGGATATGTGACTAAAGGGACGTCAAAAAGAAATAGATTGTGTAAAGTATGACATACATATAAAAATAGTAACGCCAGAGTTGACGAATGATAGGAGAGAATGAAAACGAAAACATGTTGTGTCGACCACACTTAATGTGAGATAAGGATTGGAGAAAGAACAATGATATACTACTAGTCAGAATCAGAATTCTTGGTAAGAGCAACAATTGAGTTCCTTGCTGCTGCAAAGCGGTACGTACAAGCAGTACTTTGTTGTACCTGCGACTTTGTTTGCAAACTTAAGTATTAAAAAAATCATATTAAATTAGTCGTTAAATTGTAAGAGACTGCCAGATAGACTTTGGTCTATAAAGTCCTTTATTTAATTAATTTCGGATAATTTTGTGTTATTGTCAATAAAATAGACAATTCAAGTCGCATTCACATAAGACAAAATAGTCTTGTATAATGTCTGAGCTGAAACTTGATATTAGCACGTTTACGTTCAAACAACACGCGAGCTAACTTAGCAACGAAATATTGATTTATCGCTACGTATAATACATATTTGGTACCTGATTATGAAACTTGTAATTAGTTTTTAGGTAAAGTTTGAGATAAATTGACTTTGGGAATAGACGACAGTGTGTGTAAGTACCCATATATTATTAAAAAATAAGGTATGAGAACAGTTTATCTTAGTACACTTAGGGCCTAAGTTACTGATAAAGTGTCGAATAGTTAACCGACAAATAAGCTAAGTAACAGATAAATGTCTCCAAAAAGAGACTCTAATAAGTGAAAAATTAAAAAAATCGCGGCCATTTTGAAATAGGTATTTGCTATATAAGTAACAGCCACATGATCTACCTGTTAACTTATTAGGGACTTTAAGAACCTGAGAAACGCAAAATTCCGATATGTGTGTCAGATATAATCCGAATAAGTTAACTGATACTTTATTGGTGTTGGTTAACGTGTGAAACAGACCCTTAGCATTACATAGATTTTCTTAACAAACGCGTATTATAGCAAAATAATTTTATCATAACTTTTATAATGCAAATGTAATCGGAACTTAAAAGGGCAAGAAAAAATAGACAGTGAGAAAGACAAGTAATAAAAATCCTCGCACAATAAGTTACTAAAGGACAATTGTTCGCCTTTGTTCTAAGCGTCATCTACGACCGTTTGATGCAGAACGTCGGGTTTTGTGCTGAGATGTCTAGAACGACTTTGACTGCATTTTAGATCGCGTGCAGACATAACGAGGCGTGCGTCGCGAATATTTAGTCACGTATGCCTCAACTTAAGGCATACAACGGTACATTTACACATGCGTCTTGAATGACATGCTCAAGCTGAGCATACAAACAACCATGCATGGTATCTGTCTGTAAAAAATGGCTCTGACAAGGCGAAACGTGCAGATTGCAGCCGTGGCCTATGTAGTAATTCATAAAATATTAAAAAAGAGAAAAGATGGTGTACAAAACGTTTTTTTATGAACCGATTACATTATGGGAATACATGGGCTCTACGACTCATGAGCTTGCGACGCAAACAAAACGTCCCTCTACACCAGTGGGGCCCACGACCCACAGGGGGGCAATTTGAAGGGGGGACAACTCGACACGAGTTTAAGCCTTTCTCTATGGGCCATTTAAGTGCAATGCTAGATTTCGGTGCCAAATTAAACAAAAAAAAAAACAATTTCTTCTTTCCAAAACCTATTATTTATGTTACTTAAGTGGACAATTCCATTTTTAATATTAAAATTTATGAATGTTACTTAGGGGGGCAATATAATTTTTAATGTACCACAGTATATTTTAAGCAATTTAATTTATGTACATAAAAATATAAAGAATTATAAAACGATAGGTGATGTATACAATAGACAAAGCAGGAACCGACGTAAGCTTGCGGTTCCTGCTTTGCGCCTTGCAAAAGTGCGTAACTCGTTTGTGGGTTTTGGTATAAGATTCTATAATAAGATTCCGCAATCAATTTCAGCACTGCCATTACAGCAGTTTAAAAACACTGTTAAAAAGAGGCTGATACAGAAAGCCTACTATACTCTTGAAGATTATTTAGAAGATAAGAATGTGTGGATATAGCTCTCTTTGAACCTGTACAAGACAGTAACGACTTAATGTAAATAATATTAAGAATTATATTTTTAAAAGAGCAACCGCCGAGTTTCTTGCTGGCTCTTTTCGGTAGGAACAGCTTTCCGAACCAGCAGTAGAGTTGACGATTCAAAAGCACTTGTTTACAAGTTTATTTGAATAAGGAATATTTTTAATTTGAATTTGAATTTGAATGTGGGGCATGGACGAAAAAAGTCGGGACACGCTGGTCTACACGGAGCGCACGCCTCGCGATGTCTGTACGCACCTTTACATTTTCTATACGATCTTTATCATATATAGACTGCATCTTCAAGTGTAACTATTGCTTTTTACTCCGTAAGAATCTGTTTCATATAATATATAATAATTTTATCGTTTAAATATCCTCAATAATGTGCCATGTTTTTTTCCTGCTCCGAAGGGAAAATATTTTCTTCATCCTTTTTGTCAGACCGCCGTTAACCCCCTCTTTATCTTAACATGTGGTCTTATGATTTGGTTGCGTATTTTACGACCGACCGCCTGCGATACGTCAACTTGCCTGAGTCGTATCTTAGGATACGAGTACCTTGGTGAGGAAGAGGGTCTATTTTACTCAGCCGGATACCACACGGCGGGTCGACTTACCTTAGTCGCCTTTTACGACGCCTTGGTAAGAAAGAGGATGGTCTATTTTATTCAGCCTTATACCACACGGTGGTTCAACTTATCTGAATCGCTTTTTACGACACCGCGGTAAGGAATGAGGGTGGTCTATTCTACTCAGTCGGATACCTCACGGCGGATTGACTTAACTTAGTCGCTTTTACGACACCTCGGTAAGAAATGATGGTAGTCTATTCTACTCAACTACTGTAACTATTTACTTATTTATTTATTTTATTTAACCTATTATTTTTTAATATTAAAAGTAACTTTATCTTCTATATTTACTTATTAAAAAAAAGATTAAAAAAAACATTAAAAAAAGATTAAAGATTAAAAAAAAGATTTAAAAAAACTTAAAAAATAATTATTTAGTTGGGATTGATCCTTGGCATTCACATTTCTCGAGGCTGCCGTTACCCGAATAAGCTACGCCGACTTGACAGTTAATGGCGAAAATTCAATTCAATATAAATGTTAGTGTTTTTAATGCCCAAAAACAGGGATAAAACCTAGCTAGATCAATTTTTCTCCCCCAAAACTTCCTTTCTACATGCTGAATTTCAGGAAACTCGTTGGAGCCGTTTCCGAGATTCGGAAAATATATATATACAAGATTAACTCATTTAAATATTAAAGATAACAAAGTCATCAGTCAGTCAATCATCAGTCAACATCAGAATAGAATTTCAAATCAACTCATACAAAACTTCTCTACTTAGCCAAAATATTGAGATCACGAAACGCCTTTGTTATTATTGGCCGATACTTATAAATTTGATTTATTAATAAACACAAGCCACTTCCACACCAGCTGCTATAATAATGCAGTGATGTGGGCAGAATTTATGATAATATTGTATTTGAAATAATTATTATACACCTACATATGAAATAACAGTACTTATTCTGCCTGATTCACTTGTTTTCCTATTAATATAAATAACTAGGAGTCCCGCCCCAGCTTCGCACGGGTATAAAGCATGTAGCATATGGCACTCAGTGAAAATCACAGTATTTCTCTACTCCATATTGAATTTTATTATACATATAAACCTTCCTCTTCAATCACTCTATATATTAAAAAAAAACCGCATCAAAATCTGTTGCATAGTTTTAAAGATTTAAGCAAACATAGAGATATAAGGACAGACAGAGAAAGCGACTTTGTTTTATACTATGTAGTAACGTTTAGCTACTACTATTTTGATAATTGTCAAATTTTTACCATACTTACCCAAAGACAAAATTACGTTTAGCTGTCATTTATGTTTTGTTTTTCCATGTCATAGTCGTTTTTGTTATACCACGTTTTATAGTGACTTGACGGGACAAAATAAATGCGGTCGAACGGGATAAAAGTATTCTATGTCCGTCTCCTGGTTCTAAGCAACCTCTCCACCAATTTTCAGCCGAATTGGTTCATCCGTTCCACTAAGACCAACTTTCTTTTATATATATATAGATATTCCGTAACATTGAAAAAGCAAAGTAATGGCCTGTTACTATCCCAATGGGTATAGGCCTCCTTTCTCCACTTATGGAGAGAAGTATTGGAGCTGAGACCTACCACGCTGCTCCAATGTGGATTGGTAGGTTACACATATCCCTAGGATTCTCTAAAGATATGCAGAGTTCCTCACGATTCCTTCAACGAAAAGCGTGTGATTTATTTATTTATTTATTTTTACAAAATTGCATATATCAATTAGACATTGATGAGTTTTTACAGAAAATCTCATTGGTCTGCCCGGGGTTTGAACTCGTGACCCTTTGAAAGATTCGCTCGATTCGATTCGATGAAATTTAGCACAATTATTCCTTATACATATATATCATATAGGCTAGAGAAATCCTGTTAATTCAACAGGAATAGGATGAAATGCAAAAGCGCCATCTATTATCAGCCTATCACGCCACAACAGTCCACGCCAAGGAAGTTGCGGGTAAAATCTAATTATAATATAAATGACAAAAATGCGTGGATTTAGGTAATTAAATGTGAATCTTGCAAAGGGTGGCTGTGACAAAATACAAGTCACTGTAAAAAGGCTTTTAAAAAAGCTTTAAGAAAATTAATAAGTAAATTAAATTTATAATCTGGAGCCAATCCTGGCAGTAACATCAGGTCATGCTTATAATAAACATCCATTGTCATCGAAACTGAACCAGTATGTACAATTTCAGCTCAATCGGACACCGGAAAATAAGTAAAATTTAAATTGCAAGATTCCATCTTCACATACATAACAAGTTCAATAAAAGCTTTTAATAAATATATGAATTATATTTTGAAAAGAGCAAACACTAAGTTTTGCTGGCTCTTCTCGGTAGGAGCATTTTTATCGAACAAGCAGTGTATATAGGGTATATAGTCATGATGTATATAGCTTAAGTTACGCGGTGCCATAGCTTATCATTCATTAGTTAAAAGATACAATTTTGATACAAAAATTTTACCAGAAACGCAGACATGGTTAATTATCTAGAAGAATTGGAAGGTAGCGTGTTCAGGCTTGCGTGATCAATTCAACGTGCAAGATTTAAAAGCGAGTCTGTACTTACACGTATGACCGTCTCTCCCAATATTATCAAAAGAAATAGGAAATGTACCGCTATTAATAGGAGATAATACAATGCATCAAGGTTTCTAGCATGCAACCCCTCCTTTATTTTGGCAATTCTACAAGTCTTTTTTATTCTGCATTAAATACCATATTCTTTGCTCGATAGATAAATGTATTAGATATTCCTCATTCAAGATTCTACCTTCACATACATACATTGCAAATTAAATAAAACATTTAAAACAAGAGAGGCTGATAAATAGCCTTTTTTACGTTTACATTTCCATCATCGTTTCCAATCAAGTGAGATAGCAGTTAAACTAAACACCTATAAAAGCAATAAAACACGTTTCCATATAACGATCATTTGAATTTTTAGGAATGACGCAAAACTATTATTTCTATCGCAAATTTTTATTGTAGATACGTGTGTTTGCAATCAGTTTTAGGAATTCACGGAAAATTATTCCGTGGCATTAAATTTAACTGAACTAAACTTTATTTCTTCGTAATTTGCAAAACGCGTTACTTTCCATGACACCATGATACAATGGATTGACGCAACGTAGCTCTAAAAATAGTTCAGTTTATTTCGATTTTATTTTACTTGCATGATAAAGAACTGTAGTTTTTACTAAAGAACAACTGTGCGTATTCCTGTATTCCTATTGGTCGCTATGGGCCTCGTAAGAAAGCTCAGAGTCACTTAGCGGGCTATGGATATAGCTATCTCTACGTGATCAGATCAGAAATGAGGAGATCTATAGAACACTCAAAGTGACTGTCATATCTCAACAGGTCACGCAGCTAAAGTGGCAATGGGCGGGGCACATAGTTTTAAGAAGAAAAATAATAATTTCTTTAAAATATCATGCCTATTTAGCGAATGACCTTGTTGGGCTACAGTTTGATTTTTTCATTATTAGGACATTTTCTAATGGATCCACTCATATCGGATTTGTTGACTTAAAGACATGGATCTCAATCAGTTTATTAACATAAAGGCACATGTTGTCTACTAACCGATACATCGAGAGCACCAGATGCACCAACCGCCACAGGGACCTGTAAGCCAGGAGTCCGATATATCCCTTTCGGAACGCCCAAATGTCAGCCACTGTCAGGACGGCAGACGATGGGCTTGAGCCAGTCGTTAACACCTGGACTCACCAGCAGCAGATTGGATCCATAACAAGAGTTTCCGGAATCCCTTCCTGCAAGCCCTTCAAGAAGAGATCACGCCCCAACCTTACTACGGATTTGTTGACGTAAAAACATGGATTTCAATCATTTTATTAACTCAAAGGCCCGTTATTCCTGACAACCAGCGCTATACAACTGATTTTCTGGCCACTCCTTCCCCCCTTTTAATTACTTAAAAATTCCTTCCGCATATAGTGAGGTTTTTGGCGTAACTAATAAATCAAAGTCTACACGTTATTTCCATTATACATCAGAAATCCATTGTATAGAAAAATAGGGGAAGAATGGGCTATCAATGTCACTTAGTAGGTTGCGTGGTCGCCCTGCGTGACTGCGAGGTAAGGCTATGGGAATAAGTGTTCTGTTTAATTAAACCTATGTTGAATACGATTTATGGATAACAGGGGTTTATATGGTGGGTAGATATGGCCTACTTATACGTAAGTAATGTAATAACGTGGAAGCCGAACAATGCGTGAATAATAATCTAGCATTGTACAAAGTGACGTCACCGGATTTTCTTTTGTCGAATTTCCCTAGTGCCTGAAGAACATAGAAAGAAAGTCTATGATGAAGTGTCTGCAATCTGAATGGGAGATAGTGCGAGATTCTTTGAGTCAAATTCAAATTCAAAATATTCTTTATGCAAGTTGTAAATAAATGGTTTTGAATCTTAAACTCTACTGCTGGTTCGGAAAGCAGTTACTACCGAGAAAGCCACCAATAAACTCGGCGATCTTTTTCAAAATAGAATTCTTAAATTTCTTAAAATAGACTGTGAAGCTAATGAAAGAATACCTATTTCTTTAAACTTCTCTGCTTTCTTCAATCTTGGAGTCCTTTATTCAATTATGGGTATTACAAACATGTACTGTTACTTAAAGACTGTAAGATAATACCTGCCTTTAACACCATACAAAAGGGTTACAGAATAGCGTATACCGTGTGCTTTAAAATATAAAACTAGGCGCTGGTTTTCAGTTGAAATTTGCATAATCAAATAAGGATTCTTGCAAAATAAATCAGAGCTTCTGACATAGCTAATCGTTTTGTAAAGCTGAATTGATGATGCGCGGGACGTAGGTTTACAAAAACCAATACGCATTAGGGTCCCAAGGTGTCGCAATGACGAAAAAGTGAAATAGAACGTTAGCTTCGCTTATTTAAAATATTCTAAATGTCAAATGTCAAAACGTATAGTGTAACTATGACTGCCTTGAAATTTTCTACTGTGCCCACAAACGAGTTTAGAACTTTTTGAAGGTGTAACCCAAATGTCATTAGTTAGGAATTGGTGTCCTTACTTTAACACAGGTCTTTTCAGGGCGTTGCTGCTTTGTAAGCTTCCTATATCGGGTAGCCAAACGGAAGCCTTCCAGCGTATGTCCTGAGTGCAATACTCTCAATGACATTGCTCAGCCGACTCTTGCTCATTATCCAGCATAGATGGAGCAGCAGACGAAGCTGCTAAAACACGTAGCACCTGATCCCTCCCTACTATTCTTAATTAAATCTATGATGGAAAATATTAGGCTGCAATGACCTACTTCTGCAAATATGTAATCTCGCAGAATAAGGCGGCAGAGAGGGTTCGAAAATTAAAACGCGTAGGTACATTGTTTTCAACGGTGAAATCAAATCCTGGGAATTCAAACGTATGTTTAAGACAGTTGTTCGTTCTCAAGATTGAAGGTTACGATAAATACCCTTAACGGTTATAAATGTTAAAGACTGTTGTTAATATTTAAATATAAATAAATAAATATATGGAACACTTACACACACAGTCGTCAATACATACTTCTGTTGAAGGCAGACAACTGGAAAATAAGTACATGTCTTTAATATGTAAATGAGTTAATCTTGTATGTATTTAAATATTTTTTCGGAATCTCGGAAACAGCTACAACGATTTTCCTGAAATTAAGCATGCAGGGGGAGATAAATCGATCTATCGATTATTAAAAAAATGTGAATATATAAAACACTATTTTTGCCGTTAAATGTCAAGTCAGCGTAGCTTATTCGGGGAACGGGTGGTCGTTAGAAAAAAAATACCTAGGATCTAGTGTCACCTACCCTATTTTTTATTTTGTAAAAAATTACCGAGCAAGGCTAGGGCAAGCAGGTACTATAATTTTAAATACGTACTATTTACAATCAACAAATTGTGTACAGAAAATGTTGGCCCTCAGCGTGAATCGAACCCGCAGCCACTGGCAACTGCGCCAAAAGCCATAGATGTTTAAACTGGCTTTGCCAGCGGCTTTGTAGAAATCAATGTGTCGAAATTAGACCGTAATCATATTCCTTAACATAAAAAAAGTTATGGTGAGCTAAATATAAGAGATAGAGACATATTTAAGCCTTCCACTCTGGGCAATTTAAGTGCAATGCTAGATTTAGTTGCCAAATTTAACAAAAGAAGCAAATTTTCCTCCTTAAACCTATTATTTATGTTCTTTTAGTGGACAATTCAATGTTTTAATTTTAAAATTTATGTATGTTACTTAGGGGAGCAAAATAATTTTTAACGTGAGCATGGGCCAAAAAAGGTCGGGAAATACTATTAGAGTATTCTGCCCCTGTTTCGTTCAAGCAAACTCCGTCTTAAAGAACAAGCATGGAATGTTAAATGAAGGAAAGATCCACATTGGCTCACCGTGGTAGATTTCAGCTAAGCCAATAGTGGAAGGAGAAGCCTTTGCCCAGCTGTGGGCTATAAATTGTCAGTAAAAAAAACTTAAATAGACACTTTACAAAAGCACCTAGACGAGTGCGATGCATGTAAAAGATACTTGGGACAGCGCCAAGTTTTCGTAGTGTCTCTTTCAGAGAATGAACCTTACTGTTAAAGAACGAGTGTTTAACTTGTTCTTGGTTAATTTTCTATTTGTCGAACAAAACTTGACTGGCCCGTTGGAGCAGTGGGTAGTGACCTTGCCTTCAGCTCCGCGGGACGCGGGTTCGATTCCCACCGAGGGCCAACATTATTTATAAATGAATTTGTTGGTCTTCGAGTCTGGGTGTATATTTGTATTTAAGTATGTATTTAAAAATTATATAACTATATATTCACCAGTTGTCTGTGTACCATAACAGAAGTATTAAGTTACTCACTTTGGGGACGGACAACCGTGTGTGTAAGTGTCCCTTATAATTTTTACTTATATTTATTTACAATCACAACCATTTTTGATAGTAGAATAATAATTGAGTAAGTTTTAATATATGTACTATTAATTATGAAATCATCCTGCCCTTATCCCACCTTAAGTGGGGTCGGCACAACATGTTATAAACATATTGTCACATTTGGCTACGTGTCTCTCACATGTCAGCGGCATTTTCTTTTTTTTTTTCTTTTTTTTATTGCATATTTTTGTTGTCGGCATGGACTTCCGCTTTATATTTTATAGTAACACAGTGATGAAACAAGAGTATCGCGCCCCTTTTTATTGAAATGTTGACAACACTGTGCCGTTATAGTTTCCGGTGGAGTCTTCCTATTAATAAAACGTTTCAGTGACAGTCAGTCTTTGTTCGTCTTTCATGAGAAGAGTATCTCGGAACGGGAATTGTGGTATTTCTATTATATCGTGTTATTGTATATAGTGTGCGTTAACATTTTATAACTTTTAAAATATTACCGTGCAAGACTCAGTCATCCAGTTAATAAATATAATACGACTCAGCGTGCTGCGAAAATCATTTATATAATGGAGGTATTCGGGATAGGTATTTGCTAAAAGGTATAAAACGTAGCAACAATTAAATATGGTAATGCACGTTTGGCACGGCGCCAGACTGCAATAAAAATGTATCAAATTTTGTATCATAAGCAAAGTTTAAATTTTTAATATATTATTACGTTAAAATTCTCAATGTGTGTAACGCCGTGTGGTACCCGGCTAAATAGAATAGTACCACCCTCATTTCTTACCGAGGTGTCGTAAAAGGCGATTAAGGTAAGTCGACCCGCCGTGTGGGATCCGGCTGAGTAGAATAGACCAACCTCATTTCTTACCGAGGTGTCGTAAAAGGCGACTAAGGTAAGTTGACCCACCATGTGGTATCCGGTTTAGTAGAATAGACCACCCTCTTTCTTACCGAGGTGTCGTTAAATACGACTGACGTAAGTTGACGTCAAGATGGCGGCCGGTCGTAAAAACGCAGCCAAATCATGTGACAACATGTTTGTAACATGTTGTGCCGACCCCACTTATAGTGGGATAAGGGCAGATGGATGATGATGATGATGATGAAAATTCTCAATGTGTATAATGTATTATTTGTATTTAGGTACAATATTTTCAATATCCTCCTGTCCTTGCCTAAGTGGGGTCGGCACATGTTTATAACATGTTGTCACATGATTTGGCTATGTATTTTACGACCGACTGACGTCAAATTATCTTACTCGTATTTTACGACACCTTGGTAAGAAAGAGGGAGTCTATTCTACTCAAACGGATACCACACGGTGAGTCAACTTAACTTAGTCGCCTTTTGCGCCACCTCGATAAGAAACGAGAATGGTCTATTATATTTAGCCGGATTCCACACGGAGGGTTAACTTAGTAAAAGGCGACTAAGGTCGCCTTTTACGACACCTCGGTAAGAGTTGAGGGTGGTATATTCTGTTCAGCCGGATAGCACTATACTTAATATATAAAGCTGAAGAGTTTGTTTACATGTTTGTTTGAACGCGCTAATCTCAGGAACTACTAAACCGATTTGAAAAATTCTTTCAGTATAAGATAGTCCGTTTATCGAGGAAGGCTATAGGCTATATAACATCACGCTGAGATGAACAGGAGAAGAACAACAATAAAAAATATTACGAGAATGGCAAAATTTAAAGCTTTCCTTGCGTGCGCGGCGATAGTTATTAAAAAATCATGAACTACTAAATTGTTCCCCTCTAAAAGTTCTAAATAAAAGTCCACGACATCATATGTCTAGCTTTTAAGGTTACTTTAACCATTTTTATGGTTATCAAAAGACTGGTATTAATTTTTCCACGCGGGCGGAGACGCCGGCGATTGCTAGTCTCTTATAAGGCTGCTAACAGATAAATAAAGTGAAAATTAAGTAACGATGTCTTAATTAATAAGGCTGTTAGGAGTTATAATTAATTTCTGGGCCGCAACCTCTGAAAGTGGCGGGCTATCAATCAAAATGTTATTAACGTGACGTAAGAAAAAACAACCAGGTTTTGTGGATATCCGGGTTAGAAGGAAATGTTTTATTCATTTATATATTTGCTCGATAAAGCAAAAATAACATTATTTTTGAGGCTTACATTTACTCGCGATACATCTGTGATCTTTAAGCTGAGTAAAATATTTAGCTTGTGATGCCCAGTGGTGAAACGTGTGACTCTTTCGAGGGGTCACGGGTTTAAACCCTGACACGCACCAATATTTTTGTTTAGTATTAATCAAATGTTTGTATTTATAAAATGTGGTGTATAATAAAGTATAAATAAATAAATAAAGACATGTTAAATGAAACACGACACGACAAAATCGCAAAACAAATTGCGTTTTTGTCGTGGAGTCTATCTCCTGATGATGCTTCGGTAGCGGAGCGAAACGATTGTTGAGTTTGTGATAGTGAACGTGTGTAGTGCTTGTCTATTGTGATGGTGGTGGTGGAGGTTTGTGCATGTGTTTTTACGAATCCTGCATGTATCGGGTATGAAAAAGGATAGTCCACTCTACATTTAGCACTAAATACACATTTTCTATTTACTGTATCGCGGATTATAGCAAAATCATTGTATTATTACTTTTATTGTGGATCTCCGCAAAGTAACGCCTAGCACTATAAATTACTCTAATGTAATAATATAATACATATTATGTACATTATCGATAGAAATGTTTAAGAAACATGAAATTTAAAGAGCAAACAATATTCATAAGTAGAAGAAAGTTTAAAATTGTATAAAAACTTTTCAATACAAAGAAGAAAGAAACAAAAACAATGCGATACAAGAACTCGAAGAGGAGAGATTAGTTAAGAAAATGTAAATTTAAAGTCAAAGAAAAAATTTAATTGAAAGTTTTCTTTGTTGGATATATTGTTTTTCATTTATTTCAGACTGCAATGCCGAGTGTAAAATAATTTGCAATCTAAGATTTTATCCTTTGTTTAAAGTATTTATAGGACAAATGACAGAAAACAAGTAAAAGTAATTATAAAATTATTTTGCTATAATCTGCAATGATTCTTCGATGAATTATTTGCTATAATCCGCGATGAATCACATCGCGGATTATAGCAAATAATTTTATTATTACTTTTGTATTATGTATCTCCAAAAAGTAACGCCTACTTCTATAAATTAGAAAACAATCCAAAAATAATTATAGAAGTAGGAGTTTGCAGAATTCCATAGTACAAAAGTTATTATAGAGTTATTTTGATAATCCGCGTTTATAACGAAATCTTTTTATTTTGAATTGACTGATTGATATGCTGTTAGCCCTAAAGGATTTTACAGCGTCACCGAGCGGGACGGGTGAGCGCAGAAGCATCGTCAAGGTTGTGAAATGTGGAGAGAAGAGCGCAGAAGCTCTACTAGCGTCGGGGAACGTCTTCCTAAGGGTGCCTCCTGTGAGGTCGGGACGATATTCTATGTAACGCTAAATGTAGGAAGCAGAAACCGTGCAAATAACTTATAATAAATAAATAAATAATAAATATATGGGACATTTACACACACGGTCGTCCGTCCCCAAAGTAAGTAACTTAATACTTGTGTTATGGTAGACAGACAACTGGTGAATATATTATACTTATATATTTTTTAAATACATACTTAAATACAAATATACACCCAGGCTCAAAGACCAACAAATTCATTTATAGAAAATGTTGGCCCTCGGCGGGAATCGAAACCGCGACCCGCGGAGCTGAAGGCAGGGTCACTACCCACTACTCCAACGGGCCAGTCTTAATTATAACTTATACATGCAAGATAAGCTACCGCACGTATCACAAAACACGATTGTGTCGTGAAGTCTATCTCCTCATCATATATATTACTTGCTGTGCCAGCAGCTTTGCCCGCATGGCAATCAGTCATCATAATTTTCAACAAATCATAATTTTTTTCCCGAATTGAAATTTTGAACAAAAAAGTTGTTATCTTGAGTTAATTAAAGAGATTTTTAAGTAACTTTCACTGTTTATTTAGCGCACGCAAGGAAAGCTTTAAATTTTACTCTGCTATTTATCTTAGCGTGATGTTAAATATAGTCTATAGCCTTTCTCGATAAATAGACTATTGTACACTCAAAGAATTTATCAAATCGGTTAACTTTTACCATTTATTTAGCGCACGCAAGGAATGCTTTAAATTTTACCGTTTTTACAATATTTTTCATTGCTGCTCCTCTCCTATTCATCTTAGCGTGATGTTATATATAGTCTATAGCCTTTTTCGATAAATAGACTATTGTACACTCAAAGAATTTTTCAAATCGGTCCAGTAGTTCCTGAGATTAGCGCGTTCAAACAATCAAGCAAACAAACTCTTAAGCTTTATATGTTAGTATAGATATAGTTATCCCTGATCACTAAAAAAATATTTTTCTTTTCTTTATGTTATCCTAGTATATAGTAGGGTAGAATTGTACTACATTTTATCAATATTAAATCAGCTAATAAACCGTGAAAGCGCAACATACAGATAGATAGATCGACTCTACAATATGACTATAACAATGTAATTTTGATTGATGTTTCAATGAAATTCACAACGAACAAAATCGTAATGCATTACGATTTTGAAGCGAAACGATCGTAGAGGTTGTGGTAGTGAGTGTGTGTAGTGCTTGTGTGGAGTGTTGGTGTTGGTGGCGTCTTGTGATACGTGTGGCGGCTTGTCGTGCATGTATGGGGTATGTGATTGTTGCCTTCTACATTAACATAAGTAGTAAGTAAGTAAGTAACGGCCTGTTACTATCCCACTGCTGGGCATAGGCCTCCACTCTCCATTTTTGGAGAGAATGGTTGGAGCTAAGACCTACCACGCTGCTCCAATGCGGATTGGTAGGTTACACATATCCCTAGAATTTTCTAAAGATATGCAAGTTTCCTCACGATGTTTTCCCTCACCGAAAAGCGTGTGATAAATTGCAATCATCAATTAGACACATAAGTTTTAATAGAAAAACTCATTGGTGTCTGCCCGGGTTTGAACCCATGATCGTCTCTAGAGATTCACACGGTCGCACCGCTAGGCCATCACAGCTTATTACATTAACATACATTCTTATAACAAAAGCGATTACAGCAAAATAATTTCATTGTAACTTCTGTACTATGGAATTGTGCAAAGTAACGTCTGCTTCTATAAATCAATTTTGATTGATATTTTAAAAACACTGAAATATCTGACATAGTCTGAATTCAACACCAAAGCTTTCATTACGTCTTTATTAATTCATACTCCTTTCAAATATTAACGTAGCTTTCAAAGGCAGGCTACATTAAATATGAAAGAATGAACCAATTAAACTGAAATTTAACCAACGAAATACGACGTTATTAAAGTTTATTAACGTATAAATTGTATAACAATAATGACAGTGAATTATAACAAACGCAGCCCACAAGTCAAGATAACAATCTGAATTCTAACCGCAAATAGTTTAGGCATACACGCAATGTAGTAATTTAATTTACCAACCTGTACCAAAAGTGGGGTCTCGTGGTTTTTCACTTCTATAACACGCCACCATTAAAAATTCAATTCAAAAAAATCGATTCACTCAAACATCGAACGACGAAATCATTATTAATCTGTGCTTTAACTTTTTTTACTGTCACATTTGGAATTACATTTTTGAACGCGTCCGCCGGCTTGGCGGGAACCCGCGCGCGCCTTTCGGCTACCGTACAGTAACTGACGTATACGGACCGCGTTACGCAGGCGCATTGTAACAAGTGCCGATACCTAGGTACATTTCATTTTGTAATGAACTATACCTCCCCACTTACCACCCTAGAACGTAGCTATTAAAAAATAGGGGCTGTTTTTCTTTGACACTCCAAATAAAAGGTACGCTCAGGGCTGGCAACTGTTGAGAAAATGCACGTCGCATATTTTTTATTATTACTCTTTCAAGTAGTCAAACATTTTTACCATAGGCGTGTATAAGATAGACCGCGTAGGCGTGTGTAAGTATAAATTCATGGTTTTACTTAACTTCTTTTCCTTTTTTACTTAGTAGTCTTTTCCTTTTTAACCTAGTCATCTTCTGTGATTGGGAGGTCAAAGCTAAGCTAAGAGTAAATCAATATTATTAAAAAAAAGTATAGTCTCTCTCTTTCTTCGTTTTTTGGAGAGAAGATTTGAAGGTAAGACCTACAACACTGCTGAGATTGCGGATTGGTAGCTATAGGTAAACATAATCGTAGAATTCTCTATTCACGATTTTTCCTTTACAGAAAAGCGTATGATAAATTGCGATTATCTATGAGACAGGTAATTTTAGTAGAAAAACTCATTGGTGCCTGCATGGGGATTGAACCCGTGATTTCCTCGAAAGAGTAGCACGATGTATCGCTGGGCTATCACAACTTAAATTTTTTTTTAGTATAAGCCATTAACCAAATAAAACACCTACTAGGTACTCTATTCGAAATTGTGTAGTTTGTTGATGTTTCGCCGTGTAGAATAAACCACCCTCATTTCTTACCGAGGTGTCTTAAAACACTACTAAGGTAAGTTACCCACCGTGTGGTATACGGTTGAGTAGAATAGACCACCCCTTTTCTTACCAAGGTGTCTTAAAATACGACTGAGGTAAGTTGACGTCAGCCAAGCGGCCGGTCGTAAAATACGTAGCCAAATCCTGTGACAACATGTTTATAACATGTCGCACCGACCCCACTTAGAGTGGGATCAGGGCTGGAGCATGATGAGTCTGTTGAGGTTTACCTTCCCTATTCAATAATAAAGTTTAGTTCGATTCCACATGTTATTACATAAATATTAATATTTTAATGATATTATAAGACTTTTTTTACTAATAATAATATGTCAAACATATTTTGATATACTTTGAGATGTATAATACTCACTTATCAACAATTAATAAAATCGAAACATTATTTCATATTTTTAGGTTGGCAGCCCTGAGTACGTTCAAAGTTAGGAAATGTCTTCTGCTTTACTCCCATTTGAGGTCTTACTATTTGAATTTTAATTGAGCAGAACTCTGAAATTGTCTGGGTTTAGGTTATGTGTGAACTAGCTTAATCCAGGATTCCGTGTGTAGATGTTTAATGTAACTATGCTATTGTTTCAAATTAGGAATTCTATACATGAGAATTCTAGGATGGTTATTTCAAGGATTTTTTTAGGCTCAAAAAAGAGCCATAGGGGCTATCTATAATATGACGGAACGTGAGTCCCTTCTCGAAAAGTTCAAAGAAATAGGCACACTTACATAAATATAGCAATACTAATATTCCCGTGACTTTGTTTGAGTAACTTTAAGTTTTTAAAGTGACAGGATTTTTTTATTTCTTGTATGTTAACCCGTGACATAAGTTTCAATTGCACTTAATTTCATCAATATTGTTTCAGTGGTTTAGCTGTGAAAGCGTAACCGACAGAAATACTTTCACGTTTATAATATTACTATGCATGAAATAATTAATTCAAAAGCAAACTACAAGTTTACTTGAATATAGAAAATTTTGATGTTTTTTTCGAAAATAATTATAACGCCGTGTGGTATCCGGCTAATTAGAATGACAACCTCATTTCTTACCTAGGTGCCGTTAAATGCGACCAAGGCGACCCGCCGTATAGTATCCGGCTGAGTAGAATTGACCACCCTCATTTCTCTTGATTGACCCGTTGGAGCAGTGGGTAGTGACCCTGCCTTCAGCTCCGCGGGTCGCGAGTTCGATTCCCGCCGAGGGCCAACATTTTCTATAAATGAATTTGTTGGTCTTTGAGCCTGGGTGTATATTTGTATTTAAGCATGTATTTAAAAAATATATAAGTATATAATCACCAGTTGTCTGTCAACCATAACACAAGTATTAAGTTACTTACTTTGGGGACGGACGACCGCGTGTGTAAGTGTCCTATATATTTATTATTATTATTTATTATTTATTTACCGGCTGACAAATCGTAAGTAATAGTTTACTCATCAAGCTGTTAATTGACCCCATTTTCATCTTTTTACATTGAATGAATGAAGGTATCAGTTACCTTTAAGAAAAGTAAAAACAGGACAACGTTTGACGGATCAACTAGTATTATTATAATATATAATGAAAAGAATACTTACAAAGTAAAATAAATATAATATTATTATTTAGATTACTTTTCATGTTTGAACGGATTCTTTCATCTCGATGTCTAAGCGATTTGAGTTTCAAATTATTTTCTCCTACGTCGCTTCGAACTGAAATTAATTACACGAAATCGTTTGACGGCTTGAGAAAGATCAAAGGGAATATAATTTTAACGTGTTCACTGAGCAAACCTTTGGTATTACTTAGAGATGTAATATTATTGAGTCTTTAATTATGATTGGAGAGTTCATAATTATCATTATCATAATGCAAAAGTAATAATAAAATTATTTTGCTATAATCCGCGATGGAGTAAAATAAAAAATATATATAATGCTAAATGTAGAGTGGACAATCGGTTATCATACCTGATACATGCAGGATTCGTAAAAACACATGCACAAACCTTCACCACCGCCACCACGATACACAAGCACTATATGGCGTGGTGGTATGATAACCGATTGTCCACTCTACATTTAGCATTATATATATTTTCTATTTTACTTCATCGCGGATTATAGCAAAATAATTTTATTATTACTTTTGTATTATGGATCTCCGCAAATTAACGCCTAATTCTATAAATTATTATCATAATGATCATGAAATCTCAAATGAAAGAAAAGTGCATGCAAATGAGATGAAAATGTTAAAATATGACGAATTTTTTTTCAAAATTCCAGGAAAAGGCGCCTGCCATGGCGCTTTAAAACATTGCCTAATCCGTTTGACATTTACTCAAATTAGCTGTACCCGCGACTTCCGGAAAATCTGTGTGTCACAAAGTTTTGACGTGTAATACCGAACGCGCAGGAAATCTAATGTAAAGTACTGTTAACCTATACCTTCTTAAAAAATTACAATATTTTTCAGATTCAAAAATCCGTTATGTATATTTTGAGAAAATCGATCGCATACAGAAAGAGAACTTTTGGGGATGTTGTTTGACGTTACGACTGGCCGCCTGCCTGACGTAAACTTACCTTAGTCGCCTTTTACGACTCCTCGGTAAGAAATAAAGGTGGTCTATTCTACTCCGCCGGATAACCGTATGGCTCTCTTTTGACTATCAAACCCACAGTTAGTCGTTTTTGAGTTTATCGTGAATCAATAAATGGGATTGGACGGAACCACAAATAACACAAACCAAATAAAATGTTTCATTTTTCAGTCTCGATTTCTTTCGACTTCTTTTTATATGTCTGTAAAAAACTATTTTAGTTCTAAAATAAGTATTAAAGCTATAAGAAAGTAATTAAAAAAAACTCAAAGCGTTTTCCAGTCGCAATGCTTTTATTTAGTTAGATACAAGCTTGTTAATTCTTTCTAACTTTTCTTTTTTCGTGCTTAATTAACGAACTTTCAACGAACCCATTATGGCCGCCGGGTACTTCTAAAAGAGTTTTCTTTTATCTGTTAAAAGGAAAATGTTTATTCAGGTGAAAATAGTTTGGGATTATATTTTGAGACATGGCCGTGACTAGATTTCGTTATAACGCGTCACATTTGAAAGTGTGAACTGTATATAAAAGCCTTTATTTAAAAATCCTTTGCGATTTTATTCGTGGAGTCTATCTTCTGATGATGCTTGGATGCGGGGCGAAATGATTGTTGAGTTTGTGATAGTGATCGCGTGTAGTGCTTGTGTATTGTGGTGGCGGTGGTGGAGGTTTGTGTATGTGTTTTTACGAATACTGCATGTATCAGGTATGAAAACGAATAGTCGACTCTACATTTAGCATTATATATATTCTATTTACTTTTTCGCGGATTATAGCAAAATAATTTAATTATTACTTTTGCATAGATCTCCGCAAAGTCACGCCTCTTTCTATAAATTATTTGCTTATATTTAACTTACCGTTTATGTATACAAATTGCTTATATAAAATGTTGGCCCTCGGCCGATATAGAACCAATGAACCGCGGAACTAAAGCCAGTGTCATTGCTCGACGCCCACGCTTTTAAGGTCCCTAAAGCCTGGTGCTTCCGATGCAGCGTCCAGCGTAGGACCCAGAGGTGGCGCACTCTGGGATTCAGAGTTACTGCTGGCGGGGTTGGGGGGCAATGTGTACAACGGTACCCTGTCCCCGCCACCAGCAGCGTGGTGGAGCACTGTCAGTGTTTTAGTCGGTGCGAGTCCGACATACCCGCCGCTCGTCCTCGTCGGGCGATGATGACCCATAATGGGTTTTCCTGACATAAAAAAAGTTTCATTCTCAAACTGCGGCAACGGGCTAATCAATACCTCTCAGCACTAAGTAAGTAAGTAAAAAGTAAGTAGCGGCCTGTTACTAATCCAACTGCTGAGAATAGGCCTCTGCTCTCCGTTTTTGGAGAGAAGGATTAGAGCTAAGACCTACCACGCTGCTCCAATGCGGATTGGTAGGTTACACAATCTCCAGAATTCTCTAGAGATATGCAGGTTTCCTCACGATGTTTTCCTTCACCGAAAAGCGTGTGATAAATTGAAATTATCAATTAGGCACATAAGTTTTAACAGAAAAACTCATTGGTGTCTGCCCGGGTTTGAACCCGCGACCTTTTCGAAAGAGGCGAACGGTGCTACCGCTGGGCCATCACAGCTTCATCACCATCACAGCACTAAGTACTCAACTATAAAAAAACTATAAAAGATAATAACAAACGCAATTTACAGTAAAAGTCATATCGCTATAACGATCCCATACATGCGTTATCTGGGATATACCCTGCAATAACTTGTTCGTTATCCCGCCATCATAAACTCTGAATGCAGTTTCATAAAAGCACCCTATTAAATACAATATTGCTAGTACCCGCGGTTTCGCTTGTGATGAGCTTATTCTTGCCAACAGAAGTATGGGAATTTATACAAAACAAGTTACAATAGAAATATTTTGCTGTAATCCGCGTTTGTTAAGAGAATCTTTGTAATGCTAAGTGTATGCAGCAGATAATGATACTCGTAGATAAGTGGATAAAAAGGCCACTAGGTCTTCGTTAATCATCATCTTCCTGCCCTTATCCCACTCTAAGTGGTGTCGGCACAACATGTTATAAACATGTTGTCACATGATTTGGCTACGTATTTTACGATCGGCAGCCTGCCTGACATCAACTTACTTTAATCGTATTTTACGAAACCACGGTAAGAAAGAGGGTGATCTATTTTACTCAACCTGATACCACACGGTAGGTCAACTTACCTTAGTCGCCTTATACGACACCTCGGTAAAAAATGACTGTGGTCTATTCTATAGCCGGATACCACACGGCACTAGGTCTTCGTTAATATTATTAGAAAAATCAATTCCTTATCCTACTATAAGGAACGAATTTATAAATGCGAATCTTACTAATATTATAAATGTGAAAGTTTGTGACTATGGATGTATGTTTCTTATTCTTTCACGGCGAATCTGCTAAGCTAATAACGATGAAATTTGGCACAATTATTACTTATACACCGGGGTAACATATAGGCTAAAGAAATCCTGTTAATATACAGGAATCTGATGACATTGAACGTCATCTATTATCAACCTATCCCACGACAACAGTTAACGCAAACGAAGTCGCAGGTAAGATCTTGTGTTCCATAAACCTTCTGAAAATAAATATTTTATATTTATCGCAGCTATGATTTTAACTTGATTGGATGAATGCAGCGATTTATAATATTAACATGGAAATTTTAAAATTAATCTCGTAAAATACGTTTATGCTGTACATACGATGGTTAAATACGTAATAAAAATATTGTTTTAACAATTTTAAAGTAAATTTATGCATGTTAAATTGTAATTGGACGAATGCCATTTATGATTTCAACATAGAATATTATATGAAATACTTATGTGACAAAAGTGATGACAAAAATTCTTTTGTAATAATCCGCGATAAGTTACTTTTTACGTTTAGAAACTGCTCACTTAAAAAAATAGATACGTTTGTGTCCTTGCATCATATAACTGGAATATATATCTTATATTAAATACTTATGCGCCCGAAAATTAATTAATTGCGATTCTCACTCAGGCCATAATATGGTCTAAGTATTGCTAAGTCGAGCATCGGCTAGTCGCTAGTTATTTAATATATAGGCGTTGCGTAGGATAGAAAAGTATATATTAGGTCCTTACATATGAAATTGGCGTTTTCTATGGGAGGAACATAAAGTCGTTTTTTTTAAATGAAATATATTTAATTAATCAAAGTATGTACCATTGCTATGTATGCACTTTTGCCATCTCATAGGTAGTTCATTGATCCCCTTACTAAAAAAACCATTCGGGCGAGAATCAATAAAATCTTTGAAGGCGGTTTGGACTGACCCATCGGAGTTGAATTTTTTTCCTTGCAAGTAGTTATCCAATTACGCGATATTTCATGTTTTCCATTTTGTAAACAGAGTGACACAAAGAAAAAAACAAAGGAAGAAAAAACAAATGAATAAGGGGGGTTTGAAACACAAATGTATGAGTAAATAGCTGTATGAATTTAAATTTGGAATTCCTAACCATAAAGGTAATATTTGAGATCAAAGTGGCCAGTACGACAAAACGCCAATTTCATATGTAAGGACCTAATATTTAATTGCACATAAATGCAATTACGAAATTGCAAACTATATCCCTAATTAATGCAACGATACGAAATTTCGCCTACCAACATTGGCTCGACAAGCTTATAATGATAATATAAACAAAAGTTACCCAATTTCAGTCATATTCCAGACTGCTGTAATGGAACCTTGTTTTGACGATGCAATGCATAATAAGGTGGGCTAGGACGCGTTCACAATAACGTTGTACTCGTAAGACAAAATAATAAGATTATTTTGCTATAATCCGTGATAATGCAAATAGAAAATATATTGCTAAACATAGATTGGACTATTTGTTTGCATACCTGATACAGGATCCGTAAAACTGTAGTAGCGGATGAGTGTAGTGCTTGTGTGTCTTATAATACGTGTGGTAACTAATCCTAACATGTATTGAAACGGTTTTGCTTCCTATTTTAGCATTACATGGATTCTCTTAACCAACGCGGATTCTAGCAAAATAATTCTATCATAACTTTTGTACTATGGAATTCCGCAAAATAACGCCCATTTCTATAAAATATTTGCGTACCAAAACTGCTTTACTATAATTGTCTCACTTCGTAGTTTAGCTCGCAGAGATCTCTTTTATAGGGATAAATTGACCTTAGTAACCTTTTTCATGAATAATGTTTTTATGATACATAAATAAATATGATTGTTGAGTTTGCATTGTGTGCAGGTTTTGTAGTGGAGTCGTTTTTACGAATTCATCATGAGTCAGGTATACACATTTTATTTAGCATTATATACTCGTACATATATTTTCTTTAAATGAAGACTTTAATAGGACAATGGTCTAGCACCCATATAAAGTATAATAAAGGTGTCGACAATAAAGTCGTTATAGATATTTTTAACTGTGTATGCAGCTTTATATTGTTCTACCGTGAACTGGAAACATCTAATGAAAGACGCAGAGAGCCCTAATTACAAGGACACTTGGGGTTTATTACAAAAACATCGCGACAAAATATTTTGTATGCAGTTACAGCGAACACTGTTTCCGCGTATGATGTTAATCTTATTTTATTTATATACACTTAGGAATAAAATAAATGACTTTACAGAAATTTTACAATGATGAAAATAATTACAGTTTACAAAATTCTCATTGTGACTCGTCATAGTACCCTGTAGTTTCACAATATATCTACAGTAATATACGATTTGTGCGAAAAATATTCACTTGTATAGTTAAAATAGAGGTAGGTATGATAGACATACTAGAAAGCGACATAAACTAATAAATAATAATAAACTGAAAATCATTCGGTATCGGAACACGTTTTTATAACAAAATACTCAACATTATCTAGACTTGCCTTTACACAAGTTTAGAAATTATGCTAAAACGATGCTGCTTCCTTTACAATTTAAGATTATTTCAGTGATAGAAACATATTTTAATTGCAGTCAGCTACGCACCAAGTTGCAACGATTAACTTGTAACCGTCAATCAAATTGTATTTTTTTTAAAAGGTTATCCGCCGAGTTTGTTGCTGGTTCTTCTCGGTAGGAGCAAACTTCCGAATCATTGGTAGCTTATTTAAAATCATTTGACGATTCAAAAGTACCGACAACAGTCCACTTGAATAAGGAAAGAATATTTTTAATTTGAATTTAAATTTGCACGTTAAATATATTAGGTAAGTTTACATGTAGTGTTGATACACTTTGTTATCCATAAAAAGATTATGAGTTCAAAATGTATATCTTTAAATACTATATTTACCATTTTACCATTTGCAATCTTTAAATAAAATTGTACGATATTGCGTCAATAAAGAACCAAACTTATCATACATGAATGCTTCCAAAACAAATACCAAAATCACAAATCTCATATCCTTTAAGAGTTGATCCCGAGTCGAGCGGTCCATTCATCTCAGCGTCAATATTGTTCCTCAATAATTCCTCTCCCCGCTTTATTGGCCAGTTTCCTGTTACAGTCAATATTTACTGCGCAATTGATTAGTCACCGCAAACTTACGACAAGACAGTCTTATTTAAATTAATTAAGGTAAGGGCACTAGTAATTGACCGTGTACTAATAGTTGACCGTTTTGTAATAAATTTGAAATAATAAACGTTTCGTTTGTTAGAGTCCCCTTAGAGTGGGATAAGGGCAGGAATAATGATTAAGTGTATTTCTCTATCTCTCTCTTTCTCTCCCTCTACCGATCTTTTTTGACGACACCAGCCACCTCACATGGGGTTTACTGATGCTGCCTTTTTTTTGGTGTGGAGTCGCCATTCTATGATTTATTCTATTCTAAAATCAAAATAAAATATTCTTTATTCAAATAAACTTGTAAAGTGCTTTTGAATCGTCAACTCTACTACTGGCTCGGAACGCTTTTCCTACCAAGAAGAGACAGCAAGAAAAGCTATTGCTCTTTTAAAAATATAATTCTTAATTTTAGTTACATTTCGTTATTCCTAGATAGTGCAGGTTGAAAAGACCTATATCCACACATTCTTATCACCTAAATAATCCTCGTCAGTATAGTAGGGTTTCTGTATCGGCCTCTTTTTAACATTGTATTTAAACTGCTGGATGACAAAGCTAAAATTGATTGCGGAATGTTATTATAGAATCTTATACCCTTACTGGCCCGTTGGCGCAGTGGGCAGTGACCCTGCCTTCAGCTCCGCGGGTCGCGTGTTCGATTCCCGCCGAGGGCGAATTCGTTGGTCTTCGAGTCTAGGTTTATATTTGTATTTAAGTACGTATTTAAAAAATATATAAGTACATATTCACCAGTTGTCTGTCTACCATGACACAAGTATAAAGTTACTTACTTTGGGGACGGCCGACCGTGTGTGTGTGTATTTCAAAGTAGTAAAGTAGCCGACTGTTACTTTCCCTCTGCTGCGAATAGGCCTCTTCTCTCTGTTTTTGGTGAGAAGGATTGGAGCTAAGATTTACCTAGCTGCTCCAATACGGATCAGTAGGTTACACATATCCCCAGTATTCTCTAGAGATTTGCAGGTTTCCTCACAATGTTTTCCTTCACCGAAAAGCGTGTGATAAATTGCAATAATCAATTATTATTTATTTATACCCAAACCCACAAACGACTTACGTACTTACTAACACCTTAAGAACCCAACGCCCATCGGTTCTCCGCTCTATGTGTGTACTAGTTGCGACAATATTGTCTAAGGTTCTGCGCTACATTTTAGCGAGCAATTGATTAAAGTCTGTGCGGCGAAATTTAATTACCGGCCTGTGTCGAGGTCGGCTTTGTGCTTTGATCCATTGTCCACTCAAAGAGAGGCTACAGCTTAATAAACTGCATTTAGCTTTGTTGAACACACGTGAAACCACTTGAGTACTAGAAACTTTTAGTACTACGAAAGTTTATTTGTGGACTTAAAAAAAATTGTAGTTCCATTTTAATCATATTTTTTTCTTTATTATTTTGATAGATCTATAGCCTTTTGAGACTGTGCGAATCTCTCGAGAGGATCCCGTGATCCTCTTGCCTCTCCAGGGTTTAAACCCGTGTTTAAACCCTGGGCAGCCAACATTAATTCCTCTTAAAAGTTGTGTCTAATTAATTAAATTAATTATTTACAACTGATTACACGCTTTTCGTTGAAGAAAAATATCGTGATGAAACCTGCTTGAAAAAGGAGACCTATGCCCAGCTTTGGGATAGTAAAAGGTCGATACTTCAATTTTATTTTATTTACTTTAAAGGTGCGTACAGACATCGCGAGGCGTGAAACTTACGACAAGACAGTTGCAGTCTTTTTAAATTAATTATTCAGTGAATTTCTCTTCACGGTGTGGTATCCGAATAGATCATCCTCATTTCTTCATACCATACCATAGACCTTCTTTCTTACCGAGGTGTCGTAAAATACGACTAGGGTAAGTTGACATCGAGAACGCAACCGGTCGTGAAATACGTAGCCAAATTATGTAACATGTTTATAACATGTAGTGCCGACCCCACTTGGAGTGGGATAGGGCAGGAGGACGATGAATAATAAAAGCAGAATATAAAAGAACAAAACAACACAATTTCTTAAATGATAACCATGAACTATATATTGAGTGCACTTACAAAGCTGGTCAAAGAAAACGCAAGACTCCATAATGTTTAAGTAAAAATAAAACACAACAGACAATTTGAATTTTGATTTATTCAAATATTAAAATATTTGGTACAGTAAAAATATCTATTTTAATATCATTATTAACTATTATTCATCCGACACACATTTTGAAAAATGTTACACGAAGATAACTACGCAGTTTAAATTCGTACACAATTAGTTAAAAAACAAAGTAGGTAAGAAATATTTTTCATTTCTTTCAACCAATCTTTAAACATCCAGAACCAACAAACTCTCTTGACATTGCTTGACATAAAGAAAGAAAGTATGCTTATGGTATAGGTAGGCTTACAAGGTTAACCTTATGGTCAACTATTTAAATTTTCAGCAAATGTAACAACAAATAAAATTCAATTGACAGCTCTTATATGCTCTCAGATTTCCAGTTAAAGACACGCGTATACTTTTTATATTATATTGGGGCCTAGATAAATAATTAAACTAAGTTTTGAACATACTCGTAAAGGCAACGTGCACATTTGAAATTTTTGTCCTTCAGGTACTCTGAGATTTTGAAATTCAGAAAGGGAGATATAGAAAAACCAAATTATCTACACAAATCATTGTTTGTTTGTTTGTAATCTCTTTAATGCATTAATTAATATAAAAATATAATAAAAAAAACAACGTAACGGCCAATGGCGTCACAAAAAGAAGGATTGACAGTGCCTAACAAATGGAAAGGACTCCAAAAAAGTTAACGATGCTTACATTTAAGATCGTATGTACATGTACATGTTACATGTTTCTTGACAGGCTTATCCTGAAGTAGGGCAGACACGAAAGTGACTTTAATCGCCGGCGACTCGCTGGCGAATGGACAATTGGCGTGTGGACATAAATATTAACAGCGACTTAAGATCGTAACAATTGCGGCGATGCGATCGCTGCAATTCTATAAAGTCGCCGGTCGCCATCCATATTGCTGCCGTGTGGACGTAGTATATATGGCACGTCGCTACTAAATGTCAATTTCCACACACAATCACACGATTTTGTAGTGGAATTTATTGTACTTTACAGAAATTTACCGGCGTTGTGGATGATTAAAATTAAAGTTGCCTTTCTAAAGACATTACAAATAAGGGGCCTTTTACTCCTTGACACAGATTATTTTATAACTTAGCTAGGATTACAGCGCATCACGCACTTGATTGAACTTACTTGTACATTACTTACATGTATTTTACAAGACCGAAATATTTTGTTTTTAATTATAATCTACGATTCAACTTTTATTATTATTGTAACAACGAAGTGCACTAAAACCGACAAATTTTTAAATGTTACAGAGGTCCATTCACATGTACCGAATCAACAATAAACAATCACTTTAATGTGGATATAAGACGTAAAAATAGCTAGCGAGTCGACGGCGATCAATGTCGCTGCGTGAGAACCTAGAGTAATATAAAAACTACGAACTTCTTAACAATTTATTCAGGGTTATGAAAAAAAATATCCTCCGAAGGAAATCACGTATCAAATATGAACGCATCCTTAAATCTTCTCGTGAAAATTGCCTTTGCATCTCGGAGCGATTGATTTTAATATTAAATCGGTCGATCAGAGAGGTCGTAACTATGCAAATAACGTGAGCCTGAATTCTTGCAAGAGGTCAATTATTTATAAAGGAAAATGTTGAAAATTTCTTTATCGTCCGTTCATTGGTTATATTTACCTTAATAATAAAACATTCTGTGTATTTAGGGCCTGTTTCACAAGTTACCAAAACTGTCAGTTAGCTTATTCGGAACATATCTCGGAATTTTGCGTTTCTCAGGTTTCTGATAGGCTTATTCACCATTTAAAGTCCGTAATAAGTTAACAGGTAGATCATGTGGCTGTTATTTTGTATATCTGCTGGATAACAAATACCTATTTCAAAATGGCTGCGACTTTATTTTTAAAATGTTTTCACTTTTTAGAGATTTATCTGCTAATTAGTTTATTTGTCAGTTTGTTGTGTTAACTATCCGACACTTTATCAGTAACTTGTGAAACAGGCCCTTATTCTCCTTATTTGACTAAGACTAGTTCGTTTTATAGGAAACTTGTTGTGCTTGCGGGTTCACCCGTGGAAACCAGTACATTTAATTGAATATTTGAACATAAAAGTAGTTATTGTTAGTTTACCATAATTAACATTAATTATAATTATTAATAATAATTAATAATTATAATTTTAAATAATTTATAGAAGTAGGTGTAACTTTGCGGAGATCCATAATACAAAAGTAATAATAAAATTATTATGCTATAATCCGCGATGACGTATCCGCGATGATTTATTATTACTTTTGAATTATAATTTTTATACATTGAATGTAATGAGACCAAAATGTATACCTACTCTGGTTTTTCATCGGAACTTTTAAATCAAAATTCAACTCTATTATGTAAATAATTAGATTCATAATTATTCAACTTTAATTGAAAATATTAATGAATTATAACTTCATATTATACATTAATCATTATGATTCCTATACATTGAATATAATGATACCAGAATGTATACTCCGGTTTTTCATCGGAGCTTTTAAATCAAAATTCAACTCTATTATATAAATAATTGGATTCATTATTACATAACTTTAATTGAAAATATTAATGAATTATATCTTCATATTATACAATGTACAATTTCATCACTGTAACGTCTTTCATTTTACAAAATATACAAAAATTTCCATACAGACTATCTACGCTAGTTTGGTCAAGACAAAAGTTTATAAGTTGTATGTTTAGTTTTTAATACATTAGATAAAACATCGATGTAGGAATATTCAAATTAAAAGAGTTACGCGCTATTTTGCGAAATTCTATTAAATAAAATAATAATATTAAAGTTTTGCTATAATCCGCGATAGAGATAATCTCAATCTAATAATAAATGTTAATCTATTTTGTCGTGGTATTTATTTTCTGATGATTTTAAGTTTTGCCATTTTAAGTCTATCTCCTGATGATATTTCGGTCATTAGGAGAAACGATTTTTCATATTGTGGTGGTTTGTGGTACTTGATTTTTACGAATCTTGCTTGTACCAGGATTGAAAATGAATAGTACACATTTATCACTACATTAATTTAATCGCAGATTATAACAAAGTTATATTATCATAATTTTTGTAAGAATATTCATTTATAAAGGAGATGGGGACACAAGTTTAAAAAAGTGGGACATGATTATTATACAATATTAACAGATCAACCTCTTGTTTTCTTTTATGTGAGCAACATGTCGTAGGTATGTTAGATAGTTAAATATCATATGATAACACTAAAAGGTTAGGTAAGTTAAACCTAACTAAAAAAAAAATATGTTGAGATTTCACAAGCCATATCAAAGACTTTTAATTCTAAAGTGTTACTAAATAAACTCATTTACACGATAATATATTACGCAATAAATATATTAGTAAATCAATATAATTTTCTCTGTTAATAAATATATTCCTATAACATTATGGCGTTTCTTTTGTCATTATAAGTAAAAACTCACATTTATTTGAACAGTATATTATAAATATGTAGCTTGAAAAAACAGTATATATTTTAAAAATCAACTAAGATAACAGATGTCTAAACTGAAATGAAATCTGTAGTCTGCCGTAATATTAAAAGGTGATTAACATATAATTGTCCCAAATTTCCCCTCTCCTTTTTCAAATATAAGAAAGATTAAATTTTTTAATTATAAATATTAAACATCAAATTTTAATTTTGACAATTTTAATACTAGAACATCTAGTTTTGAAAAAACGTTTAAAGATTATTTAAATTTATCCTTAACTTAGTTGAGACATTTAATTAGTTAACAATGGGGTTTCACAGCTAGATTTTTGTAATAAGACATTCAATTATTTACACTTAACATTAGATACTTAATATGAATTGTTATTAGGGCTGTTATCATTTGAACTGAAATTGAGACTCGTATCAACAGTGTCAGCTTCTTTCGTATTACAATTAATTTCATCTTTAGAATCTGAAGAATTGATATTGTTTTCTGCATTAACATCTTCATTAACATTGTTCTCGGTTTCTTCTAAATTATTTACATTAATATCTCTATCTAAATTTTCACAACTATTATCAGAATAATTAACAGTCTCTTTCACAGAATCGGTAATTGATTCTCGTTTCTCGACTATAATTTCAACACTAGGTCTAAAAAAATCATTTTTTCCATTTCTTGGTAAATCTGGTGGCCGTACTGTTGAAAGGGTGCTGGATAGAAATGACGATTGTAGATTGTAACCAGGTAATAGTTTTGGTTGCAAAGGTAACATCAAATCTAGGGAGCCGGTGGTTGCAGGTCTTGGTTGTAGGGGCGGGGCGGTCATCAAAGGTGGTTGGAGTGACGCCAAAGAAATAGCACCGCACTGCGTGTTGACTATTGGACTCTCGACTGCAAAAAATATGGACGTTTTAATGTTTTTGGCACCTTCTTGCATAAACTTTTGGGTAGACCTCTATGCATTTCATGCCTTTTTTTAATTTACGTTTTAAGATGAAAATTATTTGACCTGCTGCTTTATTTGTTTTGTGACTTTATATTTCAAGATATTTTCATAAAAAAAAAATCAATAGGCCTACTATGAATTTTTAGAAAACAATTCAATTGCAATGCTATTCAAAGTCAGTACCTAAACAGAATCGCTTTCTTTTCGTACTATGAAGTGTTTTTAACTGAGTCGCATTTGAATGGCTTTCTGTGAATGAAAGAACGACATTTGTCTGTAGTCTCCATTTGGTTTGTAATGTTTGAAAAGGATAACGTTATTTAAATTGAAGATAGCTTTGTTTCTTTTATTGAAACGTTTTTAGGATGCGTTCTGAAACTATTTTTTTCTTCATATTTGTCTTTAAATACTGTAAGTTGAAATCTATTTTATAATCATTTACTATATTTATGTTCAATATGTACTAATATGAATATGATTCGCAAATAAAAATAGTCATAGGTCAGTCATTTCTTTCAACTGTTAATTTCCTAAATATAGTTAGTTCGATAGTTAATTTTTAATTGTCAACAATTTGCCTACGGGTGGTAATTGTGGGTCTACGTGGAGAGGCGTACATGACAATGATAGGTTGTTTGGGTGCTTTACCTATAGGTGCCCTGGCCTGTAATGGTAAAGCAGTGGCTGGAGGACGTAGTAGATTTGACGGACCTTGTAGTGCCAGGCTTATCATGTTCATACCGTTTACACCTGTAAACAATGTTATTAGATATTAATGAAAAATAGTAAAAGCAATCATAAATGCCGTGTGGTATCCGTCTCATTAGAATAGACTAGGAATAAAGGCAGGAGAATAATTTTGAGTTCCATGCTCCTTATTACATCTACGCCGTGTGGTATACGGCTAAATAGAATAGTATAACCCTCATTTCTTACCGAGGGGTCGTAAAAGGCGACTAAGGAAGGTAAGTTGACCCACATTGTGGTATCCGGCTGTGTAGAATAGACTACCCTCAATTATTCCCGAGGTGTTGTGAAAGGTGACTAACGTAAGTTGACATCATGCAGGCGGCCGGTCGTAGAATACCTAGCCAAATCATGTTAAAAGATGTTAATAACATATTGTGCCGAGCCCACTTAGAGTGGAATAAGAGCAGGAGACTGATGTGTATAAACATTGTGTCAATTAGCTGTTATCAAATTTGACGTGTAATAATAATAATATTAACGTGGCTCTGCTCTAACTTACTTTAATTTAACATTAATGTAGCCAATTTATTGTTAAGTTACCATTAAATAGCTAAGGGTGACGTTTCTAACTGAAAATTTCATATTTTCTCACCTCATCTAGCGGTAAATAGCTAAACTTCTTTCTTACCAAATTTGTTGTTCACCGGCAAATCTTTCAGTACTACAGGATGTTTTACAGCATTCACGCGGCGATTGGAGGCGCTGGCGTCTCGTTTTCTACGGGGTTGCTCGACAGGTAGGACCCGACGTCGCTTCTTCGGTAGTTTTGACCGCGCCTGCCGATAGATGGCGTTGTTTTAAATATCAGGTACAATGAGACAAGAAAGTTTTAACGACAATAATAATTTTAAATAAGAGACGCCGTGTGGTATCCGGCTGAATAGAATAGTACCACCCTCATTTCTTACCGAGGTGTCGTAAAAGGCGACTAAGGTAAGTCGACCCGCCGTGTGGTATCCGGCTGAGTAGAATAGACCAACCTCATTTATTACCGAGGTGTCGTAAAAGGCGACTAAGGTAAGTTGACCCACCGTGTGGTATCCGGTTTAGTAGAATAGACCACCCTCGTTCTTACCGAGGTGTCGTAAAACACGACAGAGGTAAGTTGATGTCAGGCAGGCGGCCGGTCGTGAAAACGCAGCCAAATCATGTGACAGCATGTTTATAACATGTTGTGCCGACCCCACTTAGAGTGGGATAAGGGCAGGAAGATGATGAATAATTTTAAATAAGAGAATAATTTAAAGAAGTGTGCGTTACTTTTGTGGAATTCGATAGTATAAAAGAAGTGATAGAATTATTTTGCTATTCATAATCCACGTTTGTTACTTTTGTATGAAATAAAATATTTAAAGTATTAAAACTTAACAAGAGATAAAGAGACAACATTATATTTATTAAAATTCAAAAATCCTGCTGCTATAGAGAAAATAAGTTAAAATTTTAAAGAAGTTCCCAATAATGTAATTTTTTTATTTAAGATTTTATTTACAGTTTATCTAATTAATAAAAATATGAAGTATATTTATTAATTAGATAATTGGATTTATTAATTAATATGTGTATTTTAGCCGTGTGGTATCCGGCTGAGTAGAATAGTACCACCCTCTTTTCTTACCGAGGTGTTGTAAAAGGCGACTAAGGTAAGTCGACCCGCCGTGTGGTATCCGGCTGAGTAGAATAGACCAACCTCATTTCTTACCGAGGTGTCGTAAAAGGCGACTAAGGTAAGATGACCCACTGTGTGGTATCCGGTTTAGTAGAATAGACCACCCTCTTTCTTATCGAGGTGTCGTGAAATACGACAGTGGTAAGTTGACGTCAGGCAGGCGGCCGGTCGTAAAAACGCAGCCAAATCATGTTACAGCATGTTTATAACATGTTGTGCCGACCCCACTAGAGTGGGATAAGGGCAGGAAGATGATGATGAATTAATATGTGTATTTATAATAAATCTTAAAAAATGACGTCTACTTCTTAAAATCATTAAATTCTCATCCCAATTTTAATACATTTTATTGACGCATTGTTCTAATACAAACTTGGAAAATACACTTTTCAAATTAAGCCCTGCTTCACTTAAAGTTCACGGAATGTTTTAACAGGCGTTTACAATTTAGACGAAATAATGAGCTTCTTCAGCGAACAGTTAATAATCTTGTCTAAAGAGACGAAGTAAATATTTTTGAGATAAACTTCAATTAGTAAATTTCCTCTCGAGCCGGCAGTTCATTACATTTTATTTTATTGATCAAATCTTACAAAAGTAATAATAAAATTATTTTGAATAATTTATAGAATTAGGCGTTATGATGATGCTTCGGTTGCGGGGCGAAACGATTGTCGAGTTTGTGATAGTGAACGTATATAGTGCTTGTGTATCGTGGTGGCGGTGGTGGAGGTTTGTGCATGTGTTTTTTACGACTCCTGCATGTACCAGGTATGATAACCGATTGTCCACTCTACATTTAGCATTATATATATTATAATAAAGCGACGTTATTTCTCCTTTATTCGGATTCAATAAATAAAAAACAGTTTTCCCAGAGTCAACCCATTTACTCTTTCGCTACAACTCAAAGAATGACACATAAAAATATGACAGCCACAATGCTTTTTCATATTAATCGCCAACTCTATGAAGGAGGTCGTATTAAAAACATGTTGTAACAGTCGACCATCCTGACAACATTTGCGACCCCGCAAATCTCATAAGCTGACTTCTGGGAATGAATCTACCACCGATTCGGAATGCTGATTGTACTGAGAAGAATCGGCAAGAAACTCAATACATGCTCTTTTAATCTGTAAAAGAAAACCGCACATGCCATGACATGACAGGACTACGCTCACGCTTTATGCTCAACTCTAAGCTCACGCTTTATGCTCAACTCTTTAAGCTCAACTCCTCAACTCCTTAAGCTTTTCGCACCATAAGCATTTCGCACCTCAAGCTCACCCTCAATCACTGTCATGGCATAACACAGCTCAATTAGTGGCAACCAACTCAGCAGATACACACGTAAACAGACTCGCAAATGATAACGCTCAAAGAACAATCACCACTTCCAGGCAGAGCCTAGCTGACAGTCGTTGCAGATGTCCACAGTCTAGAAAACAATCGTTACAACTGGAAAGATCCAGAGAACAATCGTCATTCTAGCTGACAGTTCCATCGAACAAAAGTCACGGGCGCGTCCAAGGCCTCACATAGCACATCGTCACGTTGATCTCACAGAATTAATTAACCGAATACCAATTACCATCAATAATCTCTCCAATAAAAACTCCATTTTTTATTCCATAGCATCGCATATCGCAACTATCTCTCAAATTATACGAAAATCGCACTCTCCGTGTTGTCTCAAGATATTGATCGTCACTTGTCTTTTCCTTGAACTCTTTAAATTTCCAGATATTCCTTTTGTCCACTCTATTTGTGAGTTTAGGTTACATCCCACTTCTGAATATAATAAAGCGACGTTATTTCTCCTTTATTCGGATTCAATAAATAAAAAACAGTTTTCCCAGAGTCAACCCATTTACTCTTTCGCTACAACTCAAAGAATGACACATAAAAATATGACAGCCACAATGCTTTTTCATATTAATCGCCAACTCTATGAAGGAGGTCGTATTAAAAACATGTTGTAACAATATTTTCTATTTTACTTCATCGCGGATTATAGCAAAATAATTTTATTATTACTTTTTTTTAATTAATTTGCTATAATCCGCGATGAAGTAAAATAGATTCTAGAGAATCTTTTTTACTTTATCGCTATAATTACTTTTGTATTATGGATCCAGCAAAGTAACGCCTAATTCTATAAATTATTTGATCAAATCTTATCACTTATTTCATCCTTCTGCCCTTATTCTACTCTCAGTGGAGTCGGTACGTTGTAAACATGTTGGCACATGATTTGGATATGTATTTTACGGCCTGATGACAACTTACCTTTGTCGTATTTTACGACAAATAAATAGGAGGGTGGTTCATTCTACTCAGCCGGATACCACACGGTGGGTCAACTTACCTTAGTCGCCTTATACGAAGCTTCCGTTATGAATGAGGGTGGTTTATTCTACTCAGCCGGATACCACACGGTGGTTCGACTTACTTTAGTCGCCTTGTAAGATACCTCGGTAAGAAATGACGGTGGTCTATTCTAGTCAACCCACACGGCGGGTCAACTTACAATAGTCGCGTTTTACGACACCACGGTAAGAAATGAGGGTGGTATATTCTACTCAGCCGGATACCACACGGCGGATCGACTTACCTTAGTCGCCTTTTACAACCTCGGTAACAAATGAGGATGATACTATTCTATTCAGCCGGATACCACACAACATTTAGGAATACATTACAATGTCATTACATTTATATTTTTTTCTCTAAGCTTTTTGAGTTATCGCGAATGTGTTATTTATTCAGAGAATATACCCGCAATTTCCCCAGTAATTATACCGGCAAGATCTAACAAAGGCGGGCCGTAATGAAACAAAACTTAAATATAACGCTCGCGTGTATCCCCTTTACAAATCGTGTTTGGAAACACACGTAAATAAATACTGCAGAGCGATATGAGGTCTTAATATTAGTGTGTGTAATAATGGTTACTAAAATACCTTTAGTATCTATCTGTAGAAGCATAGAACGCTCCTACGAATAAATTCCCCGGAATTCTTCTATAATATGTAGGTAATGTAATACCTCTTCTTCTTTTCCAACCACTGGACGTCCACTGCTGGTCAAAGATCTCTTTAAGGGATCTCCGCACGCCACTATTTTGTGCCTCTTAAACCCAGCGGCTCCCCACGACCTTTTTGAGGTCGTAAGTCCACCTAGTATAGGGTTTATCGACCAACACCTTAGGACCCGAACGCCCATCGGTTATCCACGCTACGTATCCCGACTATAGCCAGCTTCGCGACACGATGTGATATGTCAATGAACTTGGTTCCTCTATAGATCTCTTCATTTCTGATTTGATCACGTAGATATCCAAGCAGAGTTCGCTCCGTCACCCGCTGAGTGACTCTGAGCTTTTTTATGAGGCCCATAGTAAGCGACCACGTTTTAGATCTACGTGGAATTTAATATGCTCTTTCATAAAATAACGGTTTTTTATTATCCTACTCCTGGGCATACTTTTTTTTTGAGAGTCAAGAATTGCAGCTTAAGCATTGATTTTTAAGCAATACATTTCCCGGAAATTCTTCTGTAATATGTAGGTTTCCTTCACTGAAAAGTGCGGGTTAAATTATAGATATCAGTAAATAAATAATAAATAAATAAATATAACCGAATCTCCGTACTAAGGGTTACGTAGTTTCACTGTTTCACATTACTACATTTAGCATTATATATATTTTTTATTTACTTTATCGCGGATTAAAGCAAAATAATTTTATTATTACTTTTGTATGATAGAGTTTCGAAAAGTTACGCCCAGTTCTCTTAATGATTAAAAGAAAATTAAAGTGTAGCTAATTTCTATTAATAAATAAAACAATCGACCATCTTGATTCATAATTAATTCTTATTTAATAATAACTTCATGAATAATTTTCTATCTACACAGTACATAATAATTTTCCGCTCGAGAAAATTATCGCTCGTGTATCCCAATTATTGCGAGGGGATAAAACAAATGAACCGGACAAAGAGAAATATCATTAACATTAAAATACACAAACCGACTAAATTTATGTTATATCTTATTAGGCCAACTAGTCTTTACCATCAGCATGGTGGTCTTTGGTCGCTGACTATGAGCCTCATGAGAAAGCTCAGTCACTCAGTGGATGATGGAGCGAGCTATGCTTGGAATATCCCTACGTGATTAAGTTAGGAATGAGGAGATTCGAAATCAGAAAGGAGCAGGGAGATATGTAGAAGAACAAGTGTTACCGATATTGCTCAGTTTGTCGCGAAGCTGATGTGGTGACGGCTCAGTCGCTCAGCGACGCTCAGAGTCACTCAGCGAGCGATGGAGCGAGCTATTATCTCTACGTGATCAAATCAGAAATGAGGAGATCCGTAGAAGAACCAGAGTCACCGACATAACTCAGCTTGTCGCGAAGCTGAAGTGGCGATGGGTGGGGCACAAAGTGTGGCGAACCGATGGGCGTTAGGGTCTTAAGGTGTTGGAATGGCGAACCCACACCGGAAAACGCAGTGTCGGTTGACTCCCTACGAGATGAACTGACGACCTCAAAGAGGTCGTAAGGAGCCGCTGGGTCCAAGAGGCACAAGATCATGTGTTGTGGAGATCCTATGAAGAGACCTATGTCCATCAGTGGACGTCCATCGGTTGACAAAGAAGAAAAAGATGGTCTCTTCTTGTGGCGGGTGGTATCCGACAGAGTAGAATAGACCACCCTCTTTCTTAACGAGGTTTCGTAAAAGGCGAATAACATCACGCTAAGATGAATAGGAAAAGAGCAGCAATAAAAAATATTTGAAAAACTGCAAAATTTAAAACTGTCGTTGTGTGCGCTAAGTTAACGGTGGAAGCTATTCAAAAATCATGTGCATATTTCTAGCTTTTAATGTTTACCCACTTTAAACATTTTTATGGTTATCAAAATACTATAATATATTACAGTTTTAATCTATCCACGCGGGCGGAGCCTCTGGCAATTGCTAATATTATATAAAAAGTAATTAATAAATAGTAATAAATAAATAAATAAAATAACACACCGAATTCTGTTGAAAATAAAATTTCCCTTTTATAAGCATCCTATAACACAACACTTTTATCGCCAGCTTAACTCTCACGGGCTAATACTGTTAACAGAATAATTAACCGGCTCGGCAAAATTTTCGCTCGTAAATCTCAATTATCGCGTGGATATAGTAAATGATGAAAAAAAATTATGTGTGTGCTTTGACATACACGGATTGAGTTTATTTCATTAAAAAAAAACCCTTTTACTATCCCACTACTGGGCATAGGCCACCTTTCTTTTTTTTGAAGTAAAGGGTTGGATTTAAGACCGATTACGCTGCTCCAATGCGGATTGATCGGATACTTTTCCCCGAAATCCTCTAGAGATATTCAAGTTTCCTCGTGATGTTTTCTTTGACCAAAAATCGTGTGATAGATTGCATTAATAACACAAGTTTTAACACAAATACTTATTGGTGCCTGTTCCGGACTACCCGTGACCCTCCCGAAAGATTCGTACGATCTTACCTTTTAATTCAGATCAGGTTACAGATATCCCAGAAATTTTTGAGAGATATGGTCCTAACGAGGTTTTCCTTCACTGAAAAGCCAGTTGCAAATATGAATTGGGCACAAAAATTTTAACACAAAACTCGTTTCTGACCACAAGATTTAAACCTATGTCGCTATCACAACTCTTTTTACTCTGCTTTATTCTTTTTGTATTTCAATATGTATTATTAAATATGTATATGATTTATGTATAAAGCAGGTCAATAAAACTTAGTAAAATTTGTCAAATCTATTTATTTTCTGCTTTTTTTTCATATACCTACATGATAAAGCCGTGTGTTATCCGGCTGAGTAGAATAGACCAACGTCATTTCTTGCTCGCTTATCTTTTCTATACCGTCTGTATAACCGGTTTTTATAAATATACTAGACTCAGTCTAGAATATTCGTTCTTTTGAAAACTTAACAAATATAAACAGTCCAGTTTCTTATACGAGCAAGCGTAATAGACAGTTTTGCATTTATATATACTAGCTTTTACCCGCAATTTCGTTTGCGCGGACTTTTGTTACGTTATTGGTCGATAATAGCGGGTGCTTTTCAATGTCATCCTATTCCTGACGAATTTACAGGACTTCTATAGCCTATACGTCACCCTAGTCAATAAGGAATAATTGTAAAAGTTCATCGATATTAGTTAAGCGGACTCGCCGTGAAAGATTAACAAACAGACATCCATACCCATAAACATTCGCTTTTATAATATTAGTAGGAAGTGCGGAATATGGATTTATCTCATGGCATATTTATCACCTTAATTCCTCGTCCCTAATACTGGTTGTAATAATTAATATGGATGGTCAAACATGGCTCGTAAATCTCGATTACGGTGGAAGGATGAAGCGAATGATAAAGGAGGATAAAAATATTTACCATATTTCTATAAACCGGTTATATAAACGTTGTAAGTATTGATTCGCCCGGATATTTTTATGCTCAACGTCTTTATAGCCGAAAATATTTACCTTATATTATTCGGTATTCTAAACATAAACCGGTTATACTCACGGTGTTGGTTTCACCCGGATATTTTATGTACTACGATTGTATAGCCGGTTTTTATTAACAAACTAGCGGCCTGCCCCTGCTTCGCACGGATATAAAATATATATCCCATGTCAGTCAGTATATCTAGTAGTCTATACTTATTTTAAACCTAAAAGCTGTCTGTCCGTATGTGGTTGATTTTCTCAAAATCTACTGATCGGATTTTTATACGGTTTCTATTAAACGGTAGTACAATTCCGGAAGGTTTAGGTTAATAGTACATTATTGTTTTATGTAAATTTTGTTGAAAAGATCGAGCGGTTCTAAGAAAACTCGTCTTTTGGAAGCTTTATTCGCGTCCGCCGCGTAAACCAGCAGAGATCCACTAAAGTAATGAACAAGAGAATTGTAGATCTATATTAATACTACAAAAAAGTCCAGGATAGCATATCTTTTATGGTTAACTACCACAACACTACTTTTATATTCAAAATTTAAATTCGGGGATAATTTGTGACACCCTTAATTCAACGCGGGCGAAGCCGCTGGTGTAGCTAGTGCTAGAATATAAATTATTGATATGAAAATTACATTCTTATTCCAAAGTTTTTAAGAATAAGAATTCAATTAATTTCAACAAAGTCAAACAAAATTTCAGGTGTCGTAAAAGGAGACTAAAGTAAGTCGACCCGCCGTGTGGTATCCGGCTGAGTAGAAGAAACCACTTTCATTTCTTACCGAGTTGTCGTAAAAGGCGACTAAGGTAAGTTGTCCCACCGTGTTGTATCCGGTTGAGTAAAATAGACCACCCTCTTTCTTACCGAGGTGTTGTAATATACGACTAAGGTAAGTTGGCGTCAGGCAGGCGGCCGCCCGTTAAATACGTAGCCAAATCATATGACAACATGTTTTTGAATTTAAACTATCGTGAGTGGAATACATAATTAATGTATAGAAAGCGGCTATACTCACGTGTTATTTTATCGGATGAGCCCGACTAGTTTCAAGCCCATACGGGGCTCTTATTCATGACCTTTTTACGCGGCGTTATCGCGGGGGGAACGGCGAGTTCCCGAGATAAAATAACACGTGAGTATAGCCGGTTTCTATACATTAATTATGACAACATGTTTGTAACATGTTGTGCCGACCCCACTTAAGAGTGGGATAAGGGCAGGCAGATGACGAATTTAATTAATTTCAACAATATTAATACATAGCACAATTTTGCACAATTCTGTTTGTGTTGGATAATGGACTGATCCCGAATCTTTTCCTAAACACACAAGCATATTCATATTATCATCCTAAACAAATGAGATTATTTTTGATTGATTTTATTTAAAAAAATCCTCTTTATTCGAATATATCTTTATTTGAATTTTAATTTATTTTTCAACCTAGAATTCTCTTAAGTGAGAATTTTTCTAAATCATATATTGTAATAAACCTTATAGGGAAACAAAGAGCCTCATAATGGGATATAGCTAATGCTTGGGAAGAAATACTCCAAGCATTTGCTACTTGCCTGCGTGATCAAATGCAAAACGAGAACATCCGTGGAAGAACAAAATTTGGCTATATAGTTCATTATGTGATGAAGCTGAAGTAGCCTGGTAGGTGTGGCGTGTAAAACATAGAACCAATGAAGTTCAACGTCCTAAGGTTGGTTATAGTGGGGACGTTACCCAGCAGCAGGGATTCTTGCCCAGCAGTGGGATTATTTAGAGTCCATCCGGGCCACTTATTCATGAGCTCTTTACACGGCGCAATCGTGCCACGGATAGGCTCGAAACTAGTCAAGCTTAACCGATACAATAAGACGCGAGTATAGCCGGTTTTTATACAAAAACTAGACATTGATGATCCATTAAAACCCCACGACGTATTTTATTTGCTATCCCACAATCATAGTCATATAATATAATAAATCTAGGTGCAAATTTAATCAGAGGTGGCACAAATTGGCCGCCACTATCTAATTTACGATCGTCTCCATACACTCGGAAAACACCCTTACCATTTGTTGCGTAAACAGATAAAATTAATAATACGAGAAACTGATGGGTTCCAAATTTCGAAGTATAAGAAATAGAAAATAATAGAGTCTTTGCATAATAGATATATAATTAATAATATGTATATAATTTTTCACGTTGTAATAATTTTTGTGGTGCAAATAACAAATTTTTAAAAATATATTTTCGTTCTGAACGAATTTCTACGGAATTTCTCATAAAAATGGTTTCAAACCTGGCATGACACATGCTTCTTTTTATCCCGGAAAATTCATTGTTCCAGAGGAAAACGATAAAAAAGTTCTTCAATTAAAAATACTTGCGGGGTTTAATTAGATATGCAGTATTCGTATTGAATATATTATATCAAACCGTGTCTACTTAGGTAGAAGCACAAATAAACGTACATAAAATTAGTTGAGTACATTATATAAGCATCCCTGAAAGTTTCGCCCATTACAGAAAAGATGAGAAGTGCGAGACTAAGTTGGTATAGTCATGTAATGAGGAGGGATAAAAACCATGTGACCAAAAGAGTTTTAAATATGAATGTGGATGGATGTATGGCTAGGGGGAGGCCTAAAAAAAAAGATGGATGGATTGTGTTAAAATTAATGATATGCATGTTAGAGGAGTGGCACCAGAGTTGACGAATAGTAGAGGAAAATGGAATAGAAGACATTGTGCCGACCCCACTGAGAGTGGGGTAAGGGTAAGAGAATGATGACTCGTCGAAGCCCGTCACATGCCGCCCTAAAGGGGACCTATGGGGGTTCCGAACGGGGTTTATCGGACGCCCATCTGAAAGGTGCCTGAGGTGGTCGATGCATCTGGTGCTCCCGATGCATCGTCTAGCGGAGGGAGGGGCCACTTATAGAGAGGCCCCGACCCGGAGGTGGCGCACGCTGGGGTTCAGAGTTGCTGCTGGCGGGGATGAGGGCACCTGCTTGAGTGTGTGTGTTCACTAAGTCAGAAAATAGCTTAATTGCTAATTCAAAGCAGCTACTTTCTATGCTGTTTTTTTGTTGTCCTATAAACATTTATAATTAACGTTATAGATGTTTCGAAATTATGTGACCATTAATTTAACTTTTTAAGTTACTAGTGTATTACATTAATTATAAATAATTTACACACTTATGTAAAGAAATGTTCTTTTTAAATTTAATGCATTTTATAATTATTTTAAATATAAAGTATGAAAACGGTTAATTAATAACTAAATGTAACTAGTAATAAGAGTTATATTTTTAAAAGATCAACCGCAGAGTTTCTTGCTGGCTCTTGTCGGTAGGAACAGCTTTCCGAACAAGCAGTAGAGTTGACGATTCAAAAGCACTTGTTTACAAGTTTACTTGAATAAATTTTGAATTTGAAAATTTGAATCATTGTTCAGGAGCCAGCGAAAAACAAAGCAAATGGTAGTGGCAACACTCGACCAATTTACGCTGGCTACCCTTGATCAGTCTTGTTTGCAATGTTTAAGTGCCTCTCAGAATTAGTGATCTAATTTAGTTCTCACTTCTACTTTACACAATTAATGTGCCATTGTGGCACTAAGTGTGTACTTGAACATCGAACAACTTAACATTATCTAATTATACTATCTGTTCTATCAGAATACTAATAATTGTTTTTATTTATGATAACTTTATTGTATACACTGCTAATTTAGACAATGTTTTATTATAAACTAAATAAAAACAAAGGGCGGCCTTATCACTTAAAGTTATCTCTTCCAGGCAACCATAACATTAAGGATCTTAAAACAACAAAAAAAAAAAATAACGATATAGATAAGTGCTATACTACATGTAAAAAAGTACTACACTGCTTTCAACAAAAATACCGTTTTTTTCTTCGTGAACATGAATAAATATGAAATATAATTACGGGTATTTTAATACTAAAGTTGATGTGAACGAAGACATGGCTACCACTAGTTTACTTTTATAAATTTAAGACAAACTAAACGTTTCATGTACCTAGGTTTAAATCATAACTGAAATTAGATTTCAATCCGCTATATTATGATCGGCGTTATTTGTTCGGCTGTCATTAATTTTTTCCACATCTCAGCTAACACGCCTGCCAATTAATTTGCACCGATGAACCCCCAACTCAAACATAGGGTAGTTTATTATTAGCCTAGATCGATATTGAATACCGAGTGATGAAAAATATATCCAACTTATCTATACAAAGCACGCTAAGTTAATTAATTAATGTGTAATTAATGTGAAGTGAAACCTGGAGAAGCTGACGGTGGTTGGTCAGGTCGACGGGAAAAGACCACGAGGTCGCTCCCCTAGCCGTTGGTCCGATCAAGTTAAGACGATTACAGGCCTTCCAATAACCAAAGCTTTAAAGACCGCCGAGGATAGAACAATGTGGAAAAGAATAGTGCAGGAAGTGAGCAGCAATAATACTTTCATCTAGACACGACCTTCAGTAATGAAGAGATCGACTAAGAAGAAGAATGTGAAGTTAAATAATTTGAACGAATTCTTGTTTTCATCTCAATTAATAATCTTACTTTTGACAAATTAAGGTTTTTTATTCTTAAATGCTCTAATTTACTTGTATTATTATTATTAATATCTTGCTTTATGGCCTGTACAGCGCAAATCGGGCGCAAATAACTCTGTCAGTGTCACGTAAAATGGCAAACACACGAGTAATGGAATTTAGAATTTGTCTCAAAGAAAATGCATCAAATGAATTTACTTCTAAGTTCTGTAAGTTTTTGTTAGATGTCTATATAAGTATTAAGGTTTTTTTTCACGATGACAAAGTCAAGTCCGTAAGTTAACCATGTAGGTTCTATATCACGAAACGCGATATATGTAGAAGGTTTTATGAAAGAAAAAACGTTGTAATTAATGATTTTATACTTGAATATTCGTGGTTTGAAGACATAATTATAAATTATTAATTTATAATTATAAAAACGTTGTAGGTTTAGTTAAAATTTTACAAAACTCATACTTAAATAGTTAAGACAGATAACTTCGGTCGGGTCAGCTAGTAAACATAAACATATAGTACTTTTAAAAGATATAAAAAAATGGTATTAAAATCGGTAAAAATGGTATTTAAAAAAAAGGGCCGGTAACATGTGAAATTTGATCCCGGGTATTTTAACTTTTATAGCCCGTTCCCCATTGAGCTATCACAACATTACAAATCACAGCACAGTTAAGCTTATGTTTCTATTTCAATTTTAGCAGTTATTTAATGATTGAAACCACGGGAAAAACAACATTTTTTAAATAAAACCTAGCTAGATCGACTTAACGCCCGTCCAACCTCAATTTTTCATGAAAATCGTTGGAGCCTTTTCCGAAATTCTGATTCTATATATACAAGATTAGCTCATTTAAATATTAAAGGTAGCTTCCAAGAGCAAGTGTACAATTCTCTTGACGACTTAAATTTGAACATATGTTTGCAAGAGCGTTATATTGCAGAATTTCCATCATTCACAAGTAACAAGGGAATAATACTGCTATAATCCGCAACAGAAGCGATCGTATGAAATGCCTTAACGTCAAGTTCATGCCTCTGTTATGTTGGAAATTAAATGCTCTCATTATTAATTAAACACCTCGTCTGGGAGCACGTAAGTCTCAAGCATCTAGAACTGTATAAATTAAGACGAACGACTGCCTGCTGCTGGAACAAGCTATAAGCGGTAGAGGTGTATGTGCATTAGGCCACCTGTTGTTGCTTTTTTACCAAACTTCGAGGCTTGGATAGCGAGGAGCTGGGGTAATGTTACCTTCAGGCTATTATATTATACTTACGGGACATGGCTGTTTCAGTGAGTACCTGTGTCGGATTGGACGTGAGGCTACCATTTGCCATTTGCCCCGTTGCTACCATTGTGGAGAAAATCAAGAACACGCCACAGCATACGCTCGAAGAGTACCCTGCGTGGGATGTGGAGCGGCGTGTCTTGATAATTAGTATCGGACGAGACCTTTCTCTACAAGCGGTAGTCTCTGCCATGTTGAGATGAACAGATTGGAAAGCCGTGGTCTCCTTTTGTGAAGCCTGGCCATGATGGTCAGGAAGGAGACTGCCAAGCGTAACCGCGAAAGGGCTGATCCTTCTCGCAGGCGGAGACGAAGGGATCTGGGCTCACGAGTGGTCAGAGTGGGGGCTGTGGTCATTCCTTTTGACCCCGAGAGAAAACAGAGGTTGTTACGGACACAAGCTCCGTACTATATTTTGAAGAGCAGTTTTTCAGAGATCCGGGGGCCTCCCTGCAAGTGCGGAGGCTGTCTATCGAGGGGGTACTAGTGGGTAGGAATCCCACATAACCGAATCTCACCCCTAAAAGTTTCGGTATCTTTTTGAAGACTTCCCTACCTAGCAATAACCAAATGCTTTTCTGTATGCAAAATAAACTTTAGCCCAGTATGCTAAGTGCGAGTTTTTTTAAGCTATTTCAATTGTATGGCGATGGAAGCGGTCACCAGATGTCATTTTGAGTCTTGATTTTTTTTAATGATTTAAAAATTATATAATATACTAGGTGTTCCAGTGGCTTCGCCTGAGTGGAAAGCAGTGTGTCACAAAGTTTTTCCTATTTCAGATGACATTATACCATAGAGCTCTATTAACCTAAACCTTCGTCAAAAATACACCATCTTTTAGTCATACCGAACAAAAACCCTTTCATTAGTTTATATATTTACCACTTGTCACCTGTAAAACAAGTATTAAGTTTAGGGACTGAGTAGTAGGGTGAATGTGTGTGTGTAATTAACCTATATATATTTATTATTCATCATCAGTTTCCTACTCTTATCCCACTCTAAGTAGGGTCAAGTATATCTTCATCTTCCACTTTCTTCTATCATTCGTGAACTCTGAAGCTACTCCTTTTATAGACATGCCATTCACCCAAACCAATCTTTTGTTCGGTCTCTCTCTAGACACATGCATCTACATTCATTGTTAAATCTTTTTGGTCACATGTTTTTCATACCTCTTCATTCATACCAACGCAATATTATACTTCTCATCTTTACTATAATAGATGCATCATAATTTAATATTATTATCCGCTTCCGCTTGTATCTTATATCACCATTCCGGTTGTTATTAGAACATTTAATGCCATTTCTAGATCCCATTTTCCCTAACTGGCACGATTAGACTGCGCAGCTTGCATCCTAGGGTTTATTTATTGATTTCTAACGTTCAGACTCGTTTAGGTGTGCTATTTTGAACACTGATGATTTGGTAATAGACCGGAGCTACAACGTGTATATCCCGCGGTTTCACCCGCGAAATTTTTTTTTACACCTTACTACATTACTTATAACGGATCCATATTTTTTTTGAAAATGTAATATGGCCTATGTTGATGAGTAAAAATGCAGCTTTCCAATGATATACGGCTAAGTAGAATAGACCACCCCCATTTCTTAGCAAAGTATCGTAAAAGGCGACTAAGCTAAGTTGACCCGCTGTGTGGTATACGGCTGAGTAGAATAGACCAACCTCATTTCTTAGCGAAGTATCGTAAAAGGCGACGAAGCTAAGTTTACCCGCCGCGTGGTATGCAGCCAAGTAGAATAGACCACCCCCATTTCTTAGCGAAGTATCGTAAAAGGCGACTAAGCTAAGTTGACCCGCCATGTGTTATCCGGCCGAGTAAAATAGACAGCCCTCATTTCTTACTGAGGTGTATTCAAAGGCAACTAAGGTAAGTTGACCTGCTGTGTGGCATCCGGCTGAGTAGAATAGACCACCCTCATTTCTTACCGAGGTGTCGTGAAAGGCGACTAAGGTAAGTTGACGTCAGGCAGGCAGCCGATTATAAAATAACTAGCCAAAACATGTTTAAAACATTTTGTGCCGACCCCACTTAGAGTGGGATAAGGGCAAGAATTCTTCTTCTTCTTCTTCTTCTTCAACCGATGGACGTCCACTGCTGGACATAGGTCTCTTCATGGGATCTCCAGAACACACGATTTTGTGCCGCTTGTATCCAGCGGCTCCCCGCGACCCTTTTGAGGTCGTCTGTCCATCTAGTAGGGGGTCTTCCGTTGGGGTGTAAGGGGGAGGCTCGTCCCAATCAGTCTCCTCAATTGTCAACCTCACCTGCACGCGGTGCACCCTGCAGATTAACCGACGAGGCTCTGGCGACCGACCAATGGCGGTATAACCATTCACATAGCTGACCTAAATTAAACCAGACCGACAGTGGGCAGCGGCACTGTTGGTGCGACACGGTCAGCACTGCGATCACCAACCCGCATGCCAAGCGTGGTGATTACCGGCAATACCTTCATGTTATCAGGGCAGGAATTATGATATAAATATTATAGGATACATTTTAATAGATAAATATCCTGTTATATATTAGCAAAAGGAGATACTATGCTTTCAGGGCACGTTCCGAAATCTAGCTATCCGCAAGATGTTTACTTAGAGTGCTTTCTAAATTCTTAATTAACCACTTAAGTCGTTACCAAGTTAAAGCTAATTTCCTTTGCTTCTTTGAGAGTTTATATCAAATATTTATTACCCAAAAAGGTTCTTGACTTAATAAACTAGAATTTTATACGACACTTCTTTAGTAGTATGTTTTTTATGTTTCAGAAGTGGGACATAGTTAATATAAAATTCTTTATGAGATTACAAAATAAATATTACTCATCATTCTCCTGCCCTTATCCCACTCTAAGTGGAGACGGCATTTGTTAATGTTCTAACCATGTACTGATTTGGCAAGATGACGACTGGTCGCCTTCCTGAAGCCAACTTACCTTAATCGTATTCTACGACACTTCGATAAGAAAGAGGGTGCTCTATTCTTATACCTGCTCAACCGGATACCATAGGATGGGTCAATTTACCTTAGTCGCCTTCTACGACACCTCGCTAAGAAACGAGGGTGGTCTATTCTACTCAGCCGGACGTCACACATCGGTTAATATACAATTACAAAATTAATATTACTATTTAATTAGATTTTTAATATCCTTGCATTATAAATCATTTAACTCATTACATTAGAGTACACGGATGACCGAGCTTTGCGGTATTTAGAATATATAAACAAAGAGGCAATATGAAGAAAAAAGAAAAAAAGAGGTAATAACTGAAAATTGAGGTGAATTGGTACACTTAACTTATATACTAAGCAAGTAAGAATTTATATTATTAGTGTAAGCAATTTGTTAGTAAACCTTAATAAATAAATAAAATAAATACACACAAACTCAAAGAAACAACAATTTGTTTATAGAAAATTTTCACTTGGCGTGAATTTAACTTGCGATCCCACATCGTAACTTTTGTGCTATAGAATTTCATAAGATATCTCCTTTTTCTAGAAATTATTCAGACAGATTGTTAGATATATTATAATAACACAAACTTAACGAAGTACAAACTAAAACATGAGCTAGCTGTATTAGCACTTTATTCACGTTAAGTTGATTGTTAAATTAGAGTAACAATTAACTTAATTACTTAACAATTAAAGTTTATATAAAAAGCTAACGTACATGATTTAATATTCACGTTTTTCTTAATTATGTACACAATTAAGGTTATTTAAACACTAATACTGACAAGAACAAGTTAAATTCGAAGATCCCACTCATATATTATCATAGCACAGATATTTTTCAAAACCAGTTAAAGAATAAAAAGCTGATTGGAATTCTGATATTCGCCATATGCCTGTGAACCGAAGTTCTTAAGATCTAATTTCGGAGATTTATTGAATCTACACAGTAAACAAGAAACGGTGAAGTATGTTCTCTTGTAAACCGGCACTTACGGTTTCCCCTGGTTCGCTGAGCAACTTGTGCTTAATGTATGTGGTACAAAATATAATCCTCAGCGGGCAAACGAAACTAAATTTCTTAGAACTAATACTAATTTGTAGAAGGAATGATAGATAACATAACAATCAATCAAACATTTGTTCAAAAAACCTGTATTTAGGACGTTATTTTACCTACTAACAAAGGGATTTCGTAATAAAAATAACTCTGAGCTACAACAAAGTGTAAATTTAAGCATTAGGTATGCTTTTTTATACCCGTTTCTTAAGAAGAAATGGGAATATATAATAACAATATTGCTCTGCACGCGTAACAGACAAACAAATGTACTTTCACATTTATATTAGATTGCAGTTGTGGTGTTGACCCTGCATTTGAAGGGATATAGTTAATAGAAGCTGCCTTGGTGATGAGCGACATTAAAATGGTCGTAAGTAATTGTATGGAGTCGCTAGATTCAAGCGGCTTGAGATCGTATGGCGTTAAGATCCCTCAAAGAGACTTTTATATATTGGGCTTCCGCCAGTTACGAAAAAAAGATGAATATCGTTAGAGCTTCTAACTTGTGCCACAACAGGAAAAATATTATTTGTTACTTGTAACTGTTCCTAAGAGCACATAAAATTTCATAAGGCTCGATATAGAGGATTCTACCGTAATGTTGGCGGAAATAGCGCAACTATGAGAAGAAACTAACAGAGTTCGCTGGTGAAGCGCCTGTAACTATTTTACTGCTGGATAAAGACTTTCTATAGGCATTAGGTTGCCTACTTAAGATTATTTCAACAGAAACATCAAAGGCTACAAATACATCGGTTATTAGTTCTACATTTTGTTTTATTTTAAGTTTTTATCTTCTCTTCTAATATTTGGAATTATTTTAATTGCCATGATGCTGTTGTCAGGATGTGTGTCATGTCATGGTATACTTTCCATGTATATAAAAAGGTATGGGTGAAAGAATGCACCCTTGTCGCACGCCTTTCTCCCGCTAAGATCCCGGAATAAAACAATCATCAACTTTTACGATAAATTAGCTACAGCTATGTAGATTTGCAAATAGACCAATTCAATATTCAGGCACTTATATTTTTGGCCTCAGCCTACAGTTTATACAATCATATATAACTAACCGAGCATAAAATCAAATGCTTTCCTGTAATCAATAAAACAGTTACGTAGTTTGTCGTAAATTTAGATGTCTGCTTCTTTGTCCTTTTTTTTCTTAAACGTTCGTTTATAATCTGCAGTAAAATTTTAGTGGCATTGGAGAATGATTAGTCGTTTCATTGTTCTGTGACTAAATAAATTAGTTTTGGCGCTCTTGTTGTGCAGTGCTATAAAAACAGCTTTGATAAGTGCTTGTGCACTTGCTGTGAAAAATATAGCTATAACGATATAGAAATTCCGTTAAAAGACGCTTGAACAAGAAGTTATACCTTATAAAGGACCTTTAAAAATATTTTTATCATCAGCACAAGTATTACGTTGAAAATTGCTAGTCATTTAGTTAAAATAGCTGGCAGTCAACAGGCGTTTTAAAAAAGGTTTTTGACGCAAAAAAGCGAATTAACCGAGTTCCCGTTAAAGCGGCGAAGTGTTATTGCTAACTGTGTAGCGCTCGAATTCGCTAAAATGTTTTCAATACATATAATAAAATCGTAGAGGTGTTAAAATCTGTACATTTAATATTTTAAGAAAAAGTTAGTGTTGGTGTCTCAAAACACGCTTCTAAACACGAAACAATAGTTTTTAAAATTTTTGTCTGTTTCTCTGTTTGTCTGTTTGTCTGTATGTCTGTGCGTTTGTTCCCGCTAATCTCAGAAACCGCTGATCAGATTTTAACGCGGTTTTCACTAATATGTAGTAGAAATCCTCACTTAACATATAGGGTATTTTTTATTTCAATCGGTCAACAAATAAAAAAGATATGTCAATTTTAATTTGAAAGGTCGTATACTATGATACTGATACTTGCATTATTTTCCGTTTTTTCCGTTCCTGAAGCGATTTTACTTACTGGATTGCATATATTACCATATCTAAGAGAAGCACCAATATTTTTATGAGAACTAGGCCGGTCTGAAGCCGACTTTTTTTGAAGAATTTCACATTTTTTATTCCAGTTTTTTAGGCATTGTGCCTTCGTTCCCACTAATCTCAGAAACCGCTGATCCGATTTAGACGCTGTTTTCACTAAAATGTAGTAGAAAACCTCACTCAACATATAGGACATATTTTACTTCAATCGGTCAGCAAATAAAAAAGATATGTCAATTTTAAGTTGACAAGTCGTATACTATGATACTGTTACTAGCATTTTTTCAGTTTTTCTCCATTCCTGAATGGATCTCACATACTGGATTACTTAAATTACAATGTCTACGAGTAGCACAAATATTTTTATGAGACCTAGGCCGGTCTGAAGCCGACTTTTTTGAAGAATTTCACATTTTTATTCCAGCTTTTTAGTCATTGTGCATTTGTTTCCGCTAATCTCAGAAACCGCTGATCCGATTAAGACGCTTTTTTCACTAATATGTAGTAGAAAACCTCATTCAACATATAGGGTAATTTTTTATTTCAATGGCAAATACTGGTACTTACATTTTTTCCATTTAACGCCGTTCCTGAAGCGATCTAACTTACTGAATTATATATATTACTAAGAGAAGCACAAAAATCTTTTTATGCGAAATAATCTGAAGGCGGGTCTGAAGCTGATTTTTTTTAGGAAATTCCCATTTTTATTCGAGTTTTTTAAGCATAACAATAGTGTAACATACACTTATCGATAGCATTATAATGCACGGGCTAAACTGAACGGTGAGTCATACTTACAGGTAAGATTTAAATGTAAGGATTTCGTCTAACCAAGTTATAATATGGTTAATAATTATTGTTAATGAAGGGTGCATGTTGTTTAAAACTTTTTATTCCTTGAAGGCATTTGTTTGAAACTAGCAATTGCCGCCTGCGTGGAAAGATTAAAACCGTAATATAGTATTATTGGAGCGGCGCGGAAGGGTCCTGTAAGGATGCGGGATGAGATATAATGATGGAAAAGTGGACTGTATTAAAGGGGATGGTTCATTGCGGAAAGGGAAAAATGGCGGCGGAGAAGAACTATATTTGGGAGCGGAATGAAAGGAGGCACGCTTACCTTATGTGATAACTGTCCCGGATGCAGGATAATCGGCAGGCAGGCACTCCACAACACTTTCACTAGATTTGCACTAATTTAAAAGGTGTGTTAAAATAATGCGCGAGCGCAGCGTGTTCGTCTCGAACGTCTTAGCTTACGAGTGCCGCCCTCTCTCGGCGATGCGGGTGCGGCGATAAATAAGCGTGCGAGGAGGACGGGATTATAAGTATGAGAGGGAAAGAGGTATATGGCGGTAACAATTATGATTACCATAAAATGGTTAAAGTGGGTTAACCTTAAAAATTAGATATACATATGCTATCACAGACTTTTATATTTTTATTTAGAACTGTTAGAGGGGAACAATTTTGTTTTTTGAATAAATTTCACCATTTACTGCGCACACATGGAAAGTTTTAAATTTTGCCGTTTTTTTGCTGCTCCTCTCCTATTCATTTAAGCGTGATTCTATATAGGCTATAGCTTTCCTTGATAAATGGACCATCTTACACTCAAAGAATTCGGCCAATTCGGTCCAGTAGTTTCTGTTATTAGCGCGTTCAAACAAACAAAGTTTTCAGCTTTATATGTTAGTATAGATTTTAAATGAAAATGTAACAATATATATTAGGACAAAATATATGATATATTTTAAGCAATTTTTTTGTTTTAAGTGGGATGAAATATCAAATGGAATCCTAGGTGCTTAAACCTAGGTGCTAAAAAAATTAAAGGTAAACGGACCATTTGTATGGAGCTTTGCATTTTAATTATTTAAAAAAAATGATTTATTATTTCTGTAAGGAAAATAAAGGCCTGTTACTATCTCCCATTGTGGGCAAAGCCTTCTCTCTCCTTTACGAAGGCGACTGGAGCCTATATCTACCATGGTAATCCAATTCGGACTAAGTGGTAGTGGAGTGAAAGAAGTGGGATTATTCATTTTAGAAATGCTACTGTTCAAATACACTCCAAGAATTTTTCAAATCGGTCCAGCAGTTCCTCAGCTTAGCGCGTTCAAACAAACAAAGAAACAAAGAAACTCTTCAGCTTTATATATTAGTATAGATTCTTTCTATTGAATGAAGTCCGTAAATTAGCTGTTAAATTTATTTTAAGCAGATAGACAGCTGCAGGGACATTGTTGTTTCATAATATGGAGTGGTTCTAAATTGTTAATCTATCGTTATCCTTACTAATATTACAAAATGTGAAAGTCTGTCTATCAGTATGCCTGTCTGTCTGTCTATCTGTCACGTAACATACATGTTACGTTTTAACGGTCAATCCCCTGAACCAGTATCGATGAAATTTGGCACATTATTCCTTATGCACTGTAGTAACATATAGGCTATAGAAATTATTTTAATTCAACAGGAATTAAATAGGATGACATTCAAAACGCCATCTGTATGGAGTGATATGGAGTTTTTTTTTATTCACGATGTGTCAAAATCAAGTCAAATCTGATTTTACAGAAGTGTTTAGATTCCAAGTTTTTCGGTTTACGTCAAAACGGAATAAGTCTTTAGATAGTAGTATATGGCAACAAGTAAAAAAAATACTAATAATTGACATGTATTTTTTACTTTTAACACCATTTTAATATCTGAAAAGTTATTACAGTTAATAACGAGACTTTAATATATTTTCAGATACTTATTTTAAAACATTACCTATGGTCACAAAAACATAATTTAAAAATTCTAATAATATATTTTTTTTCGTATTTATACTAAAAACTTGGAATCCAGCGCTGAACCTATATAGGTAATTAAAAAAAAACAGGTTGACAATTCATATGTTGCATATAAATGTTATTATTAAAGTTTTCTTGCACGTTATTAGTTTATAATATTTATAGTGATATTTAATACCAGAAAAAAATTAAGAATTTTTTTATGTACATATATGGAGTTTATTGTAACAGATAAGCCCAATCTAGGAAATCTCCTTTTAATATTTGTTGCATGTACGGGTTATTTACTAAAATAATAAAATTATGCTATTGATAAAACTATAAATCTCTCTGATTATTCTATAGAGATATTTGCAGTTGGAGAGTGACAGAAGCTACTGATAATTCCAAGACTACAGTCCCCGCGAACGAAGTTGCGGGTAAAAGCTAGTTTATAATATTTGTAGACAGGGAAAAGCTTATATGTAGCAGGGAAAAGGAATATATGGGTTATTAGTGCCTGAAAGAGACCGTATATACAAATTTTAGCGAGACGAATACTTTTTACCAAGGCAATTAAAAGTCGCATCGACTCTGCTATAAGAAAAAAACTATGTTATCTATTAAGTAATGTCTACAATTATCATCCTCCTGCCCTTATCCCACTCTAAGTGGGGTCGGCACAACATGCTTAAATTATGTTCATACATAATTTTGCTACGTATTTTACGACCGGCCGCCTGCCTGACGACAACTTACCTTTTCCGACACCCCGATAAGAACGATGGTAGTCTATTCTACTCAACCGGATACCAAACAGTTGGTCAACTCCTGCTCTCATCCCACTCTAAGTGGGGTCGGCACAACATGCTTAAATTATGTTCTCACATAATTTGGGTACGTATTTTACGACCGGCCGGCCTGATGTCAACTTACCGTAGTCGCCTTTTGCGAGACCATGGTAAGAAATGAGGGTGTTCTATTCTACTCAGGATTAAATACAGTCTACATACAACTCGATAAATCTCAAATGAGTTCTGTTTGTCTAAATGAAACAAATATCAACCAGTTACTACCTAGGTGACAAGGCATCTTATGGTCGTATCTAATCCACGTTTCGAACAAGACTAATTTTCATACGGAAACCGCTATTCAATGAACTGTCACAGATAAAAAAGCACGTTTGTACATTCTTACATTTCGTACACTAGTTCTCAAACTAGGACTATCAAACCCCAGGAGTTGTTTAGCAATTTTAAATCAGACGCTCAAAATCTTTCTCATTTAATTGTATAAAAAATATTGTTTTTTAATTTCGCGTAAAATGTCTTAAAATTAAAAAAAAATAAGTAAAATTACATTTTAGAATGATAGAATGTATCCCAAACTTTATGCAGTAATTTATGTAACCTAAATAAATTGACCTTTCAAAGGGCTCGTAGAATTTATATATCGACAATCTCCATGTCATAACAGTTTCAGGATTTTTATGTCAGGAAAACCCATTATGGGTCATCACCACCCGACGGGGACGAGCGGCGGGTATGTCGGACTCGCACCGACTAAAAACCTGACAGTGCTTCACCACGCTGCTGGTAGCGGGGACAGGGTACCGTTGTACACATTACCCTCATCCCCGCCAGCAGCAGCTCTGAACCCCAGAGTGCGCCACCTCTGGGTCGGGGCCTCTCTAAAAGTGGCCCCTCCCTCCACTAATCGATGCATCGGGAGCACCAGATGCATCGACCACCTCGGGGACCTTTTCAGATGGGCGTCCAATAAACCCCGGTTGAGACGCCCAGAGGTCCCCGTTAGGGCGGCATACGACGGGCTTCAGCGAGTCGTCTGCGCCCCGCTCGCCTGCGGCGGATCGGATCCAAAGACTCGACTTCCCGGATCCGCCCCGCCGACTTTCTCATTAAATTATATCAAAATTATAGTTTTTTAATTTCGCGTAAAATGTCTAGAGGTGATAAAATAAAAAAAATATAAGTAAAATTACATTTTACAATGATATAATATATCCCAAACTTTATGAAGTAATTTATTTAACCTAAATAAATTGACCTTTCAAAGGGCTCGTAGAATTTATATTTCGACAATCTCCATGTCATAGCGGTTTCAGGATGCATGAATATTTATGTTATAAGTTAACGAGGGTAGTAACGGATGGCATGACTTAGTTGCGAACTTACGTATCGGATGATTGCGCTGTATTAATAGTGATTTAGTAGGTTCATGAGAGCGTACGGAATTTCATAAAAGTTACGCAAAACATTCTCATGCGTAAGTAGAAATAGCGGAACTATGAGAAAGAAGCTCACAAGGTTCCTTCTTTCAGTCAAGACGCCTAATCACATCCAACTGCTAGACAATCTGCTTCTCAATTCTTGAAGAGATAGACCTAGAAGGGGTAGACCTCTCACATCACTTCATTAGTATCCAGGAAACTAAGAATACAAAGCATTTCATCTTTTGCTATAATATTTTTTTAACATGGATATGAATTTTAAAATAATATTAACAAAACCTATAAGAATTTACTCAACATTCATCAGATAGTTTAAAATATACTATAAGATTTAACTCTAAATTCACCAAATACTTTAAAAGCAGGGTTTAAAACCGCAAGCCACTAGTTAGGATTACGTTGTATCACCTGTTATCGCTAAAACGCTTTATAATTATTTACAAAAATTGGGATAGATAAATTTTCTGTCCCACACGCATTTCGCAAAAACATTTACATAAACGTAAACTCATCCACACACACACAAATATGTGTATAATAGAGATAAAGAGGTAAAAGAGGCAGGTATGTTTTATATAAATAAAAAAAAATTAAAGTAGACAAAGATAACGAAATAGATTAAGATAGACGTAGAGAAAGATAAAGAAGCCCGTTTCTCTAGTACAAGTTTTTTTTTTAATTCTCTTAAAACAGGACCTAAGTATATATGTGAGAAACAATTGTAATAAAAAGGAAATATAAATTTTTGAAATTAGAATGAACATGTTATATGTTTGACAAAATGGGCATCAAAATTAGCAGTTTGGGTGCAACTGTCTACTGGGAAAAATTTGTAGTATATTAATTATAACTCATAGTACTAAAAGGAATAGAATAGACAATATCCAAATTTATATAGGTATACTTAATAAAATATAGCATGTAAGTTTTATTTTAATGTCTAATTTTATAAGGAATGCCGTTACCATTTTTTCAAGTTACGCGCTAAACCACAGACTTTCAAACACAGGTTTATCCTAGCTTGAAAGTCAGGGTCACTATTTGTTAGCGGATCCTAATAATACGACGATTTTTTTTAATTCCATTAATATGCTTAGAAATCCATGAATCAGGCTTTTCGTCAAATAAAGTTATTATTATTATTATTACTATTTATATAGGTATACTAACTAGTAACTAACGTTACTGTTTCCTCCAAACATGTCTACCCTCAGGCTATGCGGTTGGATAATTAAATACTAACACCGAAAGCCTGTCACAAATTAGTCTTGATAAGAAAACACATGTTCACGTACAATAATTAACCTTATTACTATAATTGTAAGATACGTTTTAGAATGATATATAGGATTACGTTTGGTTATATGGGAGTGTTTAGTTTTATGGAATATAAATTAAAACTATATTATACTGGTTAAATTAAAGACACGTGAGTAATTTTTTAATTTACTACATTTATGAATGTTCGGAATATATTTTCGAAATATGTAAATTGAACAATGTTCCTTATATACAATTTATAGAAATTAAGCGTTACTTTGTGGTGGTCCATATAATCGTTCTTCTGCCCTTATCCCACTATAAGTGGGATAGGCACCATATATTTTAACCATGTAATGTGATTTGGCCTAGGTATTTTACAACCGGCCATCTATCTGACGTCAATTTACTATAGTCGCCTTTTACAACACGTCGTTAAGAAATAGGCTGGTCTATTCTATTCAGCCGGATACCACACGGCGGGTCAACTTATCTTAGTCGCCTTCTACGACACCTCGGTACGAAAAGAGGGTGGTCTATTCTACTCAGCCCGATACTCTCAGTGTAAAAGTAATATTCCACCACTTTACTAATATTTAATTAATACCTTATTTTTCTCGTCGTTAACAACCATGTAATAAGTTATTACACAAATAGACTTTAACAGTAAATCCTAACCAAAAACGGTCTTTGACTAAGTCTGTAATCCCACAATATGGGAAAGGCTGTACGTAGTTTCAAGGGATATGGCCGAATAATCCCGCCGGTCCAAGGTTACAGTGGAAATTATAGCATAGTGGCAAATGCTATCTATTATGTTAAGGGCAACAAAATTATTTAACCCTTTTAATATAGTATGTTTAAAGTTACTTAAGTACTTTATTTACTACTTACTTACTATAAAAAAAATGAAAAAAAAGGAAAATGTTAAAATAATTAGGCATGCGGGTAAACCTAGGAATTTTCACCTCTCTAGACCGCCCGTTCCCCAAATGAGCTACCACTTTACATTTGACAGCGAAAATTGTCTATTGAATTCAGCGTAAATTTTAGCATTTTCCCGAAAACAGGGATAAAAAGAAATTTTTTTAAAAATGAAACCTAGCGATCTCAATTTTTCTCGCTAAAAAACCATACATGCCGAATTTCATGAAAATCCTTATAGCCGTTTCCGAGATTCAGAAAAAATATATATATACAAGATTAAGTAATTTAAATAATAAAGATAGTTAAAGTAGTTATAGTAACTTCAAAACTGGTCTTGACCCGGGTTTTGAACTTCTTTGTTCCGCCCGTTACTTATTGGGCTATCACAGCATTTCGTTCTACAGCTAAAATATGATTTTCAATTCTACACTAGCATTTTTTCAATGCTTCAGAATACGGATAAAACGAATATTTTTTTTAAATGAAACCTAGCTGGATCGATTGTCTTCCCCCAAACCCCCCAACATGCTGAATTTCATAAAAATCGTTACAGTCGTTTCCGAGATTCAGAAAAAATATATATATACAAGATTAACTCGTTAAAATATTAAAGTTACTATGAATATTACATAAGTAACGGCCTGTTACTATTCCACTGCTGGGCATAGGCCTCCTCCCTCCATTTTTGGAGAGAAGGGTTGGAGCTAAGACCTACCACGCTGCTCCAATGCGGATTGGTAGGTTACACATATCCCTAGAATTTTCTAAAGATATGCAGGTTTCCTCACGATGTTTTCCTTCACCGAAAAGCGTGTGATAAATTGCAATTATCAATTAGACACATAAGTTTTAATAGAAAAACTCATTGGTGTCTGCCCGGGTTTGAACCCATGATCGTCTCTAGAGATTCACACGGTCGCACCGCTAGGCCATCACAGCTTCGAATATTACATAAATATAAAGTATTAAATTTGTTTATTAAAGATAGGAAAATAAATTTTAAGTATTATACTATAACTCATACAACAACAACTTTTATGTTATGCCATTATTTAATTATCACTAAAAATACTCTTTTTACTTTTTTTATATAAAAAACCCATATAAAAATCCCCATTTACGAGGGCATGCAGAGATTTCGCACCATTGCGGAATCGACAGAGAAAATTGCTTAGTCATTTCCATTGAAATAACCAGCATAAGAAAATGTCAACGCTTTACTTAGTGGCCTTTGAGTCAAATACTTTTTGTATGATAAAAATATTCTATTAAATTAAGAATAAAAGTTATTTGGAATTATGGCTATTTTTAATGCCAGTTTTTAAATCATCTCAGATATTCTCCAAAAAATAATTTATAGAAGCATTCATTTGGGGAATTCTATAGTACAAAAGTTATGATTGAGTAGAATAGACCACCCTCTTTCTTACCGAGGTGTTGTAAAAGAGGACTTAGGTAAGTCGACAAAGTGTGGGGCATCAGGCTATGTGGGATAGACCACCCTCATTTCTTACCGAGGTGTCGTAAGTGATTGAGATAAGTTGACGTCAGGCAGGCGGCCAGTCATAAAATAACTAGCCAAAACATGGAACAACATGTTTAAAACATGCGCCGACCCCACTTAGAGCGGGATATGGGCAGGAATGATGAAAAGTTATGATTGAATTATTTTGCTATAATCCGCGTTTATTAAGAAATTCAATGTAGGTTCGCGTCAACTGAAGTGTTTAACAATCTCAATTATATCGTATATTGTCATTTCCTTTTGACGCCGTGTGGTATCCGGCTGAATAGAATAGTACCACCCTCTTTTCTTACCGAGGTGTCGTAAAAGGCGACTAAGGTAAGTCGACCCGCCGTGTGGTATCCGGCTGAGTAGAATAGACCAACCTCATTTCTTACCGAGGTGTCGTACAAGGCGACTAAGGTAAGTTGACCCACCGTGTGGTATACGGTTTAGTAGAATAGACCACCCTCTTTCTTACCGAGGTGTCGTAAAATACGACTATGGTAAGTTGACGTCAGGCAGGCGGCCGGTCGTAAAAACGCAGCCAAATCATGTGACAGCATGTTTATAACATGTTGTGCCGACTCCACTTAGAGTGCGATAAGGGCAGGAGGATGGATTGTCATTTCCTTTTGCTCAAGGAAAAACGGGATTTTTTATCCTAATTCTTACCCCAGTATGTAGGCTTTAGTTGTACCAAATTTCATCAATATTGTTCCAGCGGATTAGCTGTGAAAGCGTTACAAATAAACAAACAGAAAGACAGATTTCGCATTTTTAATATACTAACTTTGCCAGCGGCCTCACCTGCGTGGAAATTAGTGTGTCTCAAAGTTCTTCCCACATTGAAATTTGAATTTTTTATTGTGAGTTAACCATTAAAGATAGAGATTAAAGATAAGAGACACGCTATCGCGGACTTTTTTGCAATATTTTTGTAGATCTACAGTTATCTAACACATTACTTTAAACAATATATTTATTATTCTCATTAAAAATTATAGAAACCTTAAAAATGATTGCCAGGGGTTTGAAGCTGCGATCCCTTGGTCAAATGATCTCACAATGCAACTATGACGATATAAACTCGGGTTTAGTATTCCGAACGAGCAATTGTTCGAAGAGCAGCTTCGGAATACTTGTTGCGAAATACATTGTTAGCAAACTTATTGTGCCGTCGCAAATCCCCGAAAATAAGTAATACGGGAACATATGAAAAGAAGATTTGCGTCATCAATACATACTTCAGAATCGGGATTATTCTATCTTTTTAAGATAAAAAACTTTTATCTTCATATGTATTAAGAGTAGATGTTATAAATACCTTAAATATATAGCAAATAGCTGTGATGGCCTAGCGGTGCGACCGTGTGAATCTCTAGAGACGATCATGGGTTCAAACCCGGGCAGACACCAATGAGTTTTTCTATTAAAACTTATGTGTCTAATTGATAATTGCAATTTATCACACGCTTTTCGGTGAAGGAAAACATCGTGAGGAAACCTGCATATCTCTAGAGAATTCTGGAGATATGTGTAACCTACCAATCCGCATTGGAGCAGCGTGGTAGGTCTTAGCTCCAATCCTTCTCTCCAATAACGGAGAGAAGAGGCCTATGCCCAGCAGTGGGATAGTAACAGGCCGCTACTTACTTACTTTTATATAGCAAATTGTGTCAGGTAATCCATACTTTCTATCTATACTTATATATAAAACGAAGTCCCCAAAAGCTGTCTGTCTATATGTGATCGATTTTCTCAAAATCTACTGAACAGATTTTTGTACACTTTGTACTAGAGGGTTTTGCAATTGCGACACCTCGGTAAGAAACGAGAGTGGTCTATTATATTCAGCCAGATAACACAAAAATACCTTTAATTATGTCAGTAAAATTTATACTGATATTATAAATGCAGAACTTTTACAAATAAACCGCTGTAACAATATTGATGAAATTTGGCGCAATCGAAAGTTATTTTTTTTTTTTCGAATTGACAATATGCTGTTAGCCCTAACGACTTTTACAGCGTCACCGGGCGGGACGGGCGAGCGCAGAAGCATCGCCGAAGTTGCGAAATGCGGAGAGTAGAGCGCAGAAGCTCTACTAGCGTCGGGGAACGTCGTCCTAAGGGTGCCTCCTGTGAGGCCGGACCACGGCTTAGGGCGACGTGTAGTGGAGGGCTGATGGTATGACTTTGATTAGTCAATACGACGACGGAAGGGTGGCAAGAAGCCACGACCAACCGATGTCACAAATCTGGGACCTCGTCTTCGCCGGCGAAGACGCTGTATGTGTGTATTACGTGTTTCTGTGTTTGCGATCGTTATTTGATCGTCAGGGTCATATAGGACGCTTTTTGGACGCCTATATTTTCGGTGGTCAGACCTAACTGGGATGTAGGTGGCAGCAACTGAAATGAGAGGGTTTGGGTGTACCTCGGATTTCTCGAAGTAAGACTTTGAAAAACGTTTAAAGAGGTGAGTAATGGTAGGGAGGTCGAGGTCTCTATGGAGGTCAACGTTCCGCATGAACCACGGACAACCAGTGGCTGTCCGCATAAATCGGTTTTGCATTCTTTGAAGCGTGAGCAATCTGACCTTTGAAACGTGCGCGAACGCAACGCTCGCATAGGACATTATTGGTCTTATGCAAGTTTTGTAGAGTGTCACTTTGTTGCGGAGTGACATTTTACTTTTCTTGCATAACATCGGATAAAGTCGTCCCATGACATACGCAGCCTTATTGCAGACTATGCGTATGTGCTCGTGAAAGGTCATGGAAGGTTGGAAGGTGACACCTAGGTACTTGACTTTCTGTTGCCAGTGAATTGGTGTATCGTAAAGGGAAATTTCCGTAGGTGTGTCTATGTGAGATCGGAAACGATTACCGATAAAGTGCATAGCTGCACTTTTATCAGGGTTTATTTCGATTCTCCATCGGCGGAACCAGCGTCCGAGGCTGTCTACCGCTTTCTGGAGACGTCTAGTGATAACTTGAGGTTGGCGAGATGTGGTAAATACAGCGGTATCATCCGCGAAAAGGGCAAGATGAGTGCGCTCTTTAATAGGCGCCCGTGGAATGTCACTCGTGTAGAGCGAATACAATAAGGGTGCCAGCACAGATCCTTGGGGGACACCGGCACGGATAGGGCGGCGAGATGACAGAGTGCCGTCTACGCGGTACCGAAAGGTACGATTGGTGAGGTAGTTTCGTATGATAAGTACGAGTCTGTCAGGTATATTTAATAGGAGCAACTTGTGGATTAAGCCTGCATGCCAGACCTTATCGAAGGCTTTGGCGACATCGAAGAATATGACACCTGTAAACTGCTTGGTTTGTAAACCTTGCAATATGTGCTCCGTGAGGCGGTGCACTTGTTGAACACAGGTGTGTTTTGGACGAAATCCGAACTGTTCGTTGGGAAGGAGATTATAAGTATCGACTACGGATTTTAATCGGGCAAGGATAATTCGCTCGTATATTTTTCCTAAGCTATTTAACAAACTAATGGGACGATAGCTAATCGGGAGATTTCGAGGCTTTCCCTGTTTGGGGATACCTATCACTGTAGCTTCTTTCCACTCGTCAGGAAAGGAGCATCCGACAACGAGGGCATTAAAAATCAGTACCAGTAGGTGGATGATTTGGTCGGGAAGGCACTTCAGTGCCCTGTTGGAGATGGAATCAGGACCGGGAGCTTTTTTGGAGCGGAGGTTTTTAATTATGGTTCGGACTTCTTCTCCGGTAGTGGGAAGTAACGGCTCGCTTTCGGGAGTCGTGCGGAAAGATTGTCTGCCACCTTTTCTACTCTGGAGTTGAATTCGGTGAATTCAGGTACACTGGGGTTGGGAGAGCATTGGTTTTTCAGACTGTCTGCCAAGCATTCGGCCTTTTCAGCGTCGTCAAACGCAGGTGGGAGATTCGGGCGAAGTAATGGTGGGGTGGCTGCGTACCCATTGGCTTTTAGAGATTTCGCCAAGCACCAGTAGGCCTGATGTCCTGGCTTGATCTCCGAGAGCTTTCTATTCCAGGAATCGTTGTGGAAACAGGTTAATTTTTCTTTAACCTCTTTCTGTAATCTATTGAGCGCACTCCGGTTTTCTCGGGTCGGATATCTGTCGCGTGCCCTAGTGGCAGCACGTTTTTTAGCAATTAATTCTCGCAGATCAGCTGGTAGTTCTCGACAACGAAAGTTATCGGGAATTTCCCTAGAGCAATCCTTGAGCGTATCAGATAAGTGAGCTGTGAGATGAGTGGTCGCTGTTTTTGCAGTTTCCACTGAATCTATACGCTCAGGAATCTTTTTGAGGTGGTCTGAATCAAGAAATTGGAGACGCTCGCTAAGTTTTTTCCATTCGATAATGGTTTTGTTTCGAGAAACCGCGGTTGGAGGGGGTCCTAGCTGAAGTAAGACTGGGCGGTGGTCCGAGTCTAGGTCATGAATGACTTGTATGCTATGTAGCTGAAGGGTAATATTTTGGATTAGTGCCATGTCGATGGTACTGGCAGTCGGAATGGGATGGGTAGGCCGAGAGTATCGCGTGGGCTCGTCTGGAGCCAGAATATCAAAGTTCAGGAACGGAGAGTTGCTGAGCCTATGTAAAAGATTGCCATTGGCATTTGGAGACGATCGATTCCATTGACTATGTTTTGAATTGAAGTCCCCGCCTAGTAAGACGGCGTCTCTAAGTCCTAACAAAGTCCTAATCGAAAGTTATACTGGGCTTACATATAGGAGAAAATAACTAGAAAAAGGTCCCGGTGTTCCTTTGGAGATAGAAAAAAATCAAACAGTAATTCATTGAGAACATTTTAACATTTACGTTGTGAACAAAGTAACAGCTTTACTATACTATATAAATGTTAGAGATAAATAACAATATATTAATTAGGCTAGTAACACCATCTATTGCATACGATGTAATATTTTATAACTTTCCTTTTTACTCTGTAGAAATATACAGTCTGTTTGAAAACCGCCAACGAGTTTTATTAGGTTATGGGCCCAGACTCAAAAATTAATAGACTTTCAGTGTGTTTTTATGTACATTAGTGCTAAAAAATGTCTGGTAACTACGCAGTTAACGTTCCAAAATTAAAGGGACGAGAAAATTATGATGACTGGGCGTTCGCAGTCGAAAATTTCATGATTTTGGAAGGCGTGGATGTGACCAGTGCAATGGAGTTATCGGATGCGGAAAATAAGAAGGCGAGGGCGAAAATCATTATGACTATCGATCCATCGTTATTTATCCACATCAAGACCGAAGCCACTGTACAGGATCTATGGATCAAACTGAAGTCTTTGTTTGACGATTCAGGTTTTACTCGCAAGATTACTCTATTAAGAAATCTCATATCAATACGATTGGAGAGTTGTGATTGTATGACCAGTTACGTCAACCAACTTGTTGAAACGGCTCAACGGTTGAAGGGTACGGGTTTCGAAATTAACGATGAGTGGATTGGCTCGCTGTTGCTGGCAGGACTCCCTGAAAGATTTAGTCCTATGATAATGGCAATAGAACATTCAGGACTGAAGATAAGTGCTGATGCTATTAAGACAAAATTGTTGGACATGAGTTCGGATTTTGAGGTTAAATCGGGAGGTGTGTTAATTGCACGTGCGCAGAAACGTCACTCACAAGTGCGAGCGCAAAGTAGTAACGAAAGTAGCAAAAACGAAACTCTCACGTCATCTGTCATTGGAAATGTCAATACAATTCCGAAAAAACAAATTCGTTGCTACCATTGCAAAAAGATAGGCCATTTTAAAAGCCAGTGTCGTCTATTAAATAAAGACAAACAAAAATCAATCACGAATGTGTTGAGTGCAGTTTTTCTTACGCGAGAGTTTAATCATAACGACTGGTACGTCGACTCTGGCGCCAGTGCTCACATGGTTTCAAACAAAAATATGTTAACAAACTTATCTTACGAACCTAAAGTTAAAGAAATTATTGTGGCCGATCGCACGAAAGTCCCAGTGTTGTGCTCCGGTAATCTTCGACTTACTACGCGAGTGAATACTTTCACACATGAAGTACAAATAAACAATGTTTTGTGCATACCGACACTCACTACAAATTTGCTTTCAGTGAGCAGAATGATTGCAAATGGTAACAAGGTTTCCTTTAATAAAAATGGATGTTACATTTACAATGCTCAGAATGTTTGCATTGGTGAAGCAAGTTTGGAAAATGATGTGTACAGATTAAACATTGAAAAGTCAAAGCAGATTTTAGCGGCAACAGTAAAGATCTCGTGTGACACTTGGCACAAACGATTAGGTCATATAAATATGAATGACCTTGATAAAATGAAAAAAGGAGCAGTTGAAGGTGTAACTTACGAAGAAAAGCAGGAAATAAGTAAATCAAGTTGTGTAGTTTGCTGTGAAGGCAAGCAAACTAGGCTGCCTTTCTCTGCGAGTACAAGTGCTAGTAGCAGAGTCCTAGAACTGGTTCACACAGACTTATGTGGCCCAATGGAGAAGAAATCTCTTGGTTTAGCTAGATACTATCTGTTATTTGTTGACGACTACAGCCGGATGTGTTTTGTATATTTTCTAAAGGAAAAGAATGAAGCTTTTAAATATTTTAGAGAGTTTAAAGAGCAAGTTGAAAATCAACAGTCACAGAAAATAAAGATATTGAGGTCTGATAATGGTGGAGAGTTTTGCTCTGTTGAAATGGAAAATTATTTAAAACAACATGGTATAATTCACCAAAAGACAGTCGCCTACACACCTGAACAAAATGGGTTGAGCGAAAGATATAATAGGACAATTGTAGAAAAGGCACGTTGTCTTTTATATGATGCTTCATTTGACAAATGCCTATGGGCAGAAGCTGTGAATACAGCTGTATATCTAAAAAATAGATCACCAACAGCTGTTTTGGGCAATAACACTACTCCATATGAAATGTGGACTACCAAAAAGCCTGATCTTAGCCATATCAGAGTATTCGGAAGCCCAGCTATGGTGCACATTCCAAAAGTGAGACATAACAAGTGGGACAAAAAGTCTGAAATGTTATATTTAGTTGGATATTCAGAAAATACCAAAGGCTATCGATTGTATGATTGTAACTCACATAAAATAACGGTGGCACGGGATGTTGTGATAATGGAAAATCTTAAGAATGATACAACAGAAATAGTGGTTGAAGAGAGGGAGCCAGACAAAGATATAAAAAACAATACAACAATAGAAGGGGAAAATTCAAAAATCATTGAAGAAAATGAGAGTATACGCATAGATGATCCAACATACCTTGTAAGTGATTCGTCAAGTGATCAGGATGAGGATTGTGATGACTACAGTGATTGCTTAACAGCAGATGACCAGATGGTCATTACACAGAGAGAAGTCATTCAACAAGGGAAGCGTGTCCGTCGTGCACCAGATAGATATTATTTTTCTAACATGTGTATTGAAGATTTAACAATTGAACCAATATCCCTGAAGGATGCTCTCTCAGGACCCGAAAGAGACCAGTGGTGTAGTGCCATGCAAGAAGAGCTTAAATCTTTTAGAGACAATGACACATGGGAATTAGTAGACAGGCCGAGTACAGGCACTGTTGTGAAAAACAAGTGGGTTTTTAAGAAAAAGTGTGACAGTAGTGGTGATGTGCGGTATAGAGCCCGACTAGTTGCTAAGGGCTTCACCCAAATAAAAGGTATGGACTATAATGAAACATTTTCACCTGTTTTGCGTTATTCTACATTGAGACTCCTCTTTGCCTTAAGTGTTCAGTTAGAACTAAAAATGAACCATTTAGATGTACCAACAGCTTTTCTGAATGGTGACATTAATGAATGTGTATTTATGGAAATACCAGATAATTCGAATTTCAAAAATTGTAATAATAAAGTTTTGAAATTAAAAAAGGCCATATATGGGTTGAAACAATCAGCAAGGGCTTGGTACATAAAAGTGGAATCAAGTTTGTTAAAGTTAGGTTTCAAGAAGTCTAAATATGAACCCTGTTTGTTTATAAAATGTCATGATAATGTTAAAATTTATGTAGCAATATTCGTGGATGACTTTTTTGTATTCTATAATTGTGAAAATACTTACAATAGTATGAAAAGTGTCTTAGAGTCAAATTTCAAGATTAAAGATATGGGTCAAATAAAAAATTGTCTTGGCATGAATGTAAATGTTAAAAAAGATTGTATAACCTTGGACCAAGAACAATTTATTGATATTATTCTAAAGAAATTCAATATGACTAATTGTAAAGCTTCGGATACTCCGATGGAAGTAAACTTAAAATTAGAAAAAGCTGTTAATGACAATTGTAGTAAATTATATCCTTATCAACAATTAGTTGGATCCCTGATGTATCTTTCAGTTCTTACAAGGCCAGATATTTCATTTAGTGTTAGTTTTTTGAGCCAATTTAACACCTCTTTTAATGAAACACATTGGAGACATTTAAAAAGGTTATTGAGATATTTACAAAAAACTAAAAATTTTGGTTTAATTTTTAAGAGAAATTATACTGATTTACATGGTTTTGTTGATGCTGATTGGGCATCTTGTAACATTGACAGAAGGTCTTATACAGGATACTGTTTTAAATTGTCAGGTTGTGTAATAAGTTATGAGTCAAGGAAGCAAAGGACAGTAGCCCTGTCTAGTACTGAAGCCGAGTATATGGCGCTTTCAGAGGCCTGTAAAGAGGCAATATATTTAAAAAATTTAATGTCAGAACTTTGTGTGTATGATAAAAATAAATCTTTGAGCTTGTATAGTGATAATCAAAGTTCTTTGAAATTGGCTGCTAATCCATTGTTTCACAGGCGTACTAAGCACATTGATGTACGACATCATTTCACTAGAGAATGTGTTATAAATAAAGATATTAAAATTTATTATTTACAAACTTCTTGTATGCCGGCAGATATACTTACTAAAGGGCTTTGTAAAAATAAACATTATAAATTTTTGGATATGATGGGAATAGGAAAGGTAAATTAAAATAAGTAAGTTCTTGAATTTTTGTTTATTAAAATACTTGTGATATTGAAACTTAAAGCTAATTATTGGAATATTTTGTTAAGAGAGGGTGTTAGAGATAAATAACAATATATTAATTAGGCTAGTAACACCATCTATTGCATACGATGTAATATTTTATAACTTTCCTTTTTACTCTGTAGAAATATACAGTCTGTTTGAAAACCGCCAACGAGTTTTATTAATAAATACAGTCCAGACTGCCGTCTGTTTCCCCATTTAACATCATTATTGGCAGGAAGCTTGTTAGTCAAGTTTTAGTTAGCGTAAGTCAATTTATCACCGAGTTAGTTTCAGATTTCTTACACTCTGCTTAAAAGAAAAGTGTAGAAAATGGGGAGAAAATGTATCCGCAATTAAGGAATTTTCTCCCTGCAATTCCTATACGACAAACAGACAGACTTTTACATGGATTGTATTAAATTAATAGTATACTTAAATTCATTCATTCTCCTGCTCTTATCTCAATCTAAATGGGGCACGGAACATGCTATAAACATGTTGTCTCATGTTTTGGCTACGTATTATACGACTGGCCGCCTGCCTGACGTGAACTTACATTAGTCGTTTTTTAAGACACCTCGATAAGAAAGAAGGTAAAGTATTTTACTCAGCCGTTTACCACACGGCAGGTCAACTTACCTTAGTCGCTTCTTACAATACCTCTGTAAGAAATGAGGGTGGTCTATTCTACTCAACCGGGTACCACACGTCTTTAATAGTATACCTAATAAAAATTAATTTTTGTGCATAAAAATATTAGAAATTATAAAATAATTGGTAATATACATATGTAATAGACAAAGTAGGGACCGACATAACCTTGTGTCTTCTGCTTTGCAAAAGTACGTAAGTCGTTTGTGGGTTTGGATATAATAAAACCTATTGATTATTATAGAGTTGATAAGAATGCGATATGGTTACTCTTCGACCCTGCACAATATAGTAATGACTAATATCTAGTTATAAGAATTGTATTTTGAAATGAACAACCGCCGAGTTTTTTCCTGGCTCGTCCCGGTAGGAACAGTTTTCCGAGGCAGCAGTAGAGTTGATGATTCAAAACTACTTGTTTACATTAATACTCGGAAAAGAAAATACTTAGCGCTCTAAATACTTCGCGATGTATCGAAATCTACTGACGCATCGATCCTTCTAAATCCAGATAAATCGTGATATAATCCAAATTATTATAGAATAATCAAAACTCGATTTAAAAGTTAGTATGGCTACCTTTCAAACCTAAATAGACTTTGAGAATTGGCTTTGCTAACGAAGAATTTGTTTGCGCTTAAATGGACCAAAGAATTGGACTAAATCTTTTTCAGTATCTAAGTTTCTTTCTCGTTAAAACATTTTATAGCTATCATTTATTTTTTGTATGTTTTTATTGTTTCTTAATGAGGTTTGATAAACTGGATTCTATATAATACTAGTGGCCCGCTCCGGCTTCGCACGGGTATAAAATATATAGCCTGTGTCACTCAGTGAAAAAATGATTAAAATCTATCCATTAGTTTTGTGTTATTCATTACTGCCCGTGGCCCGCACGCGTTTAATTTGGAGTAAATTGCCATACCGTATACCATGAAGATTCCCTGCTATCTTTGGAATATCTAAATTCATATAGGTACTACATTTTTACTTATTTACTTTTACATTTTCCGTAAGTACCAATCTATTAAAAAACCGCATTAAAATCTGTTGCGTAGTTTTAAAGATTTAAGCATACAAAAGGATATAAGGACATAAGGACAGATAGAGAAAGGGACTTTGTTTTATACTATGTAGTGACGTTTAGCTATTATTTTGATAATTGTCAAATTTTTTACCATACTTCACCAAAGACAAAATTACGTTTAGTTGTCATCTATGTTTTTTATTCCACTGACATTTTCGTTTTGTTATTCAATGTCATAGTCGTTTTTCTTATACCACGTTTTATAGTGACTTGACGGGATAAAATAAATGCGGTCGAATGGGATAAAAAGTATTCTATGTCCGTCTCCTGGTTCTGAGCAACCTCTACACCAATTTTCAGCCGAATTGGTTCATCCATTTTTGAGTTATAAATAGTGTAACTAAGACCAACTTTCTTTTATATATATAGATATCTTTAGAAATGAAATAATCTAATATTCTATACCCCACCGTGTGGTATCCGATTATGTACGATAGACTCATTTCTTACCGAAGTGTCGTAAAAGGCGATTGAGGTAAGTTGACTTACCGTTCGGTATGCGACTGAGTAGAATAAATCACCCTCATTTCTTATCGAAGTGTTGTAAAATAGGACTAAGGTAAGTCCATGTCAGGCAGGTCGGTCGTAAAATACGTAAACAAATTGTATGACAACATGTTTATAACATGTTATGCCAGGCCCACTTAGAGTGGAATAAGGGCAGGAGGATAATGATTATCGACACAAAATGTATTATTAATATAAACCTTCCTCGAGAATTGCACTTCCTCGAAATCTTATAGTAAAAACCATACAGCAATCCATTAAGTAGGTTTTGACGTCCGACGATTAGTACACGATTAGAAGTCCGCGACAGCATATGTCTAGCTTTTAAGGTTAACCCACTTTAACCATTTTATGGTTATCAAAATCCTATACTACGGTTTTACTCTTTCCACGCAGGTGGAGCCGCTAGCGTTTGCTAGTACAAAATAAAGCCGACGAGGAATGGCCCCAAGAATGCTGGCAGCGTTTTCGTGTTTAATCGCTAAGCTGAATATTTATGCGAAAAAGGAGTCAGCTCTCTTGTCACCTAAAGAGGCAGTTTACTTTATAGCTCGAAATCGATAGTCGCTACATTTGTTATTAGTGAAAATAAGTCTACAAAATCTGCGAATTTACATTAATATACAGGTCACATCCAAGAGATATCTGCAAAGGTCAGGTAAAAATTGATATAAAGGTCACATGACAGTTTGCTTTAGGCAATGGACCTAAACTTAGTCTAATACAATTGAACAAAGTGCCCAAAGTGACATCAGTTTGTATCACTACTGACAGTTTTTGTGCTCAACTTCTAAAAACACACGAATAAGTTTCATCGCAGTTATACATGTTTAAACAAGTTCTGAGAGCTTAACTTGTGATATTGAGACTTGGAATAGATTTAAGAAATTTGTTAAGAAAGCGGTGGTTATGAAAATACTAGCTTTTATACGCGACTTCGTTCACGTGAACTGTTGTCGCCTAATAGGTTGATAATGGCGCTTTTTGGTGCCATTCTTTTCCTGTAGAACTAACAGGATTTCTATAACCTATATTTTATTCCGGTGTATAAGGAACAATTATGCCAAATGCCATCGATATTGGTTCAGCAGATTCGCCGTGAAATAAACTTTCTCATTTATAATATAAGTAGGATTATGGACCATGTTATAACATCGTTGCGAAACAAGAAAAAAAATATTCGCGTAGTTTAAACGGTGAAAAATGTACCAGACCTTAAGCCGTCCTGTTTTCCATCATCAATATCTGATGATAGAAAATCTAAGTAATGATTTATTACACTGGAAAACAACTGTCTGTGTGTATGTGATCGATTTTCTCAAAATTTACTGAACGGATTTTTATACGGTTTTTCCTACAAGGTAGTGCAACTCTTCTGAATGGCTTAGCTTAATAGCACATTGCGATTTCATGTAAATTGTGTTGTGTAGAAAACTCGCCTAAAAACACCTTTAGTCGCGTGTGACGCGTAAACCAACAGTGATACACTAAAGAAGTACTACTAATGAATTAGAGAATTGTAGATCTACAAAAATACTACAAAAAAGTCCGGAACGGCATGTCTCTATATCTTATGACGAACTCAAAATAACTACTGCTATGTTAAAAATTTCAATTAAATACACCGATTTCGACGCGGGCGAAGCCGCAAGCACAAATAGTCTATACTAATATATAAAGCTGAAGAGTTTGTTTGTTTTATTGAAGCATGTCTTAGAATAAGAGTATATGTATTGATTTACCTTTGTGTGTTCAATAAAAATTTATTATAAATGTGATTGTATGAACGCGCTAATCTCAGAAACTACTGGACCGACTTTAAAAAATATTTGAGTGTAAGATAGTTCATTTATCAAGGAGGCTATAAGCTATATAACTTCATGTTAAAATGAATAGGAGAGGAGCAGCAATAAAAAATATTGCTAAAAAGTTTATTCCCCTTTAGACTGTATGCATAAAAGTCTACGCCAGTGTAATTGAAATAAAAATTGGAAACGTTCACTCGACTTTTGCAATTCGCAAAGTGAAATACGCGCATTACCTACCCAATGAGCTTTGGGGACATTTTTCCTTATCCATACTTCCGTTGGCAACGTTATAAACGATTTTTAACTTAAATTTACCTGGTTCAACGCCAACATTTCAATTTAATATATATTTGTTAGCTATTTGACTTCTAAATGTAAATTTACATTTATATAAAAAAGCATAAAAAGAGTATAAGTAAAGTAAAGTAACGGCCTGTTACTATCCCACTACTGGGCATAGGCCTTCTCTCTGTTTTTGGAGAGAAGGATTGGAGCTAAGACCTACCACGCTGCTCCAGTGCGGATTAGTAGGTTACACATATCTCCAGAAAGAGAAAAAACTCGCCGGCTGGGAGCTTTAGTCGCTTGCACCGCGTTAACTAATAGACTTACACTTAAATAATGTACTAGATAAATGTAGATTTACTAAAATACTACAAAAAAGTCCATGACAGTATGTCTCTACCTCTTATGATTAGGTTACAATAACTAATTTTGTTCAAAACATAAATTAAATGCTGAGTTCCGCGCGCAAGAACAGCTAGTCTATACTAATATTATAACGAGGAAAAATTTGTATGTATGTTTGTAATGTTTTCACACAAAAACTACTGGACCGATTTCAAAAATTCTTTCACCATTAAAAAGCTGCATCTTTACTGAGCAACATAGGCTATATCACATTTTTTTAATAGGGATCCGTAATAAAAATGTAATAAGGTGTAAAAAACTAGTCATAAAAATCTGTCACGCATGCGGAAACTCTTGATGAAATATTTAACAAAAATAAATCTATTGTGCGACTTAGTACTTTCCACTGCCACGAGATCGGTATGTACGCGGGTAAAACCGCGGGAAATTACATGTAGTCAATATAAAGATTAAAAAAAAAACAAAATTTTTTTTTCATTAACTATAATACATTATTCTTTAGTTTGTGCTGGGGCCCTCTTTTAAGTAACAAATACCAATTTGTAAGAGACAAGAACCTCCCTGTGAGAGAGAAGAGAGAGAGAAGAGAGAGAAGAGTAGAAAGATAGATTCACACTATCTAATTAAAGGAATTATACCAAGTAATTCTTTGAGTATTTCGAACACTTTGGTTCGACGATCAAGCGGTGGACCTCGCCAATAAACAAGAGAGGGTCTCATCTGTAAAATTAGCAGATTAAACCCAGATCCACCATTATACGGTTCGCTACTCGTTGCCGGTCACTCCGAATTGCCTGCAAACGACCCACTTTACATGGTAATGGACTCTGGACAGAATTCCCTAGTATTTTGGACGGGCATATCAATGCAGTTACTTTTTATTGTACTTGATACCACGGCTCGAGTTTACTCAATACAAACTCAATGCTATGCTGATTCGAAATCATTTTATAATCAAATAAAAGCTTTTGCGATTTTAAGCTTCTGCGATTCATACTGATAAATATATAAACAAACGAGTCAGTTGGTCACGAACGGTGGATGCAACTCTGCCGAAACGTCGAACCTTATACAAAGGTAACTCGAGGATATCGCGATGTGACATTATTTTGCTATAATCCGTGATAAAAGAAAATATATGTCATGCTAATTGGAAAGTGAGTAGAGTTCTATCCGTTCTTATACCTGAAATATATTGAGCTAACATATCTACATATATATATAAAACAAATTCCCAAAAGCTGTCTGTATGAGATCGATTTCCTCAAAATCTACTAAACGGATTTTTGTACGGTTTTCACTAAGAGATAGTGCAATCCTTGCGAAAGGTTTAGGTTAATAGTACAGTTCGGTTATAAATATAAATATAAATATATGGGACACTTACACACACGGTCGTCCGTCCCCAAAGTAAGTAACTTAATACTTGTGTTATGGGTGACAGACAACTGGTGAATATATACTTAGATATTTTTTAAATACATACTTAAATACAAATATACACCCAGGCTCAAAGACCAACAAATTCATTTATAGAAAATGTTGGCCCTCGGCGGGAATCGAATCCGTAACCCGTGGAGCCGAAGGCAGGGTCACTACCCACTGCGCCAATGGGCTAGTTCAGGTTATACATAAATTGTGTTGAAGGGTTTTTTTTAAGCAATTCGCCTGCTGGAAGCTTCACTCGCGTGCACCGCATAAACCAACAAAGATACACTAAAGTAATGTACTAGAGAATAGAAGATCTCTATCTCGTGTGTAGTAATGTAGCCGCCTGTTACTATCCCACTGCTGGGAATGAGCCTCTTCTCTACGTTTTTGGAAGAAGGATTGGAGCTAAGACCTTCCACGCTAATCCAATGTGGATTGGTAGAATTCTCTAAACATATGTAGGTTTTCTCACGATGTTTTCCTTCACCGAAAAGCGTGTTATCACATGTTTTTCGTACGATAAATTGCAGTTATCAATTAGACACATAAGTTTTTAACAGAAAAACTCATTGGTGTCTGCCCGGGGTTTGAACCCGCGACCTCCTTGAAAGAGTCGCACGGTGCTACCGCTGGGATATCACATCTCGTATGGTTAACTCACAATAACTACGTTTATGTTCAAATACTCTGATTTTTACGCGGGCGAAGCCGCAGGCACAACTAGTAGAATTTATAAAATACCGTTTTTCCTTTGGGAACAGGAAAAAACTATATCAAAATTGAGGGTTATTATACTAACTTGATACGAACAAATTCGCAGGTACGAATAGTATTTTCTAAAGAAAATACCTGTGAGCATTTCCCAAATAGAACTGCCAACGTGAATGGCCAAGGGTGAACGGTTTCAAGTCTAATTCAATTATACAGAAGGGCTTTTATGAATTACACGTCACGGCGTGCCAATGTACGATATTGAGGTTAAGAATCGTGAATATATGCCTGGCAGAGTTGAACCAGGAAAATATAAGATGTAAAAATATATTTTCTTTCCTGCTACCCGTGATTAGAAAAAGGAATTAGAGAAAAAACTTTAAGCTTTATATATACATTTGAGATTATTTGAGAAAAAAGTTAGGCGACAAAAGTGAGAGTACAAAATTAATACATATATACATCGGCCTGCCCTTATTCCACTCTAAGTGGCACAACATGTTACAAACATGGTGTCACATGATTTGGCTACGTATTTTATGACCGGCCGCCAGCCTGACTTCAACCTCGGTTAGAAAGAGAGTGGTCTATTCTACTCAGCTGGATATAATATGGCGGGGCAACTTACCTTATTCGCCTTTTACGACTTCTCGTTAATAGATGAGGGTGGCCTATTCTACTCAGCCTGATACCACACGGCGGGTCAACTTACATAGTCACCTTTTACGACACCTCGTTAATTAAGAAGTGAAGGTGGTTTGTTCTATTCAGCTTCATACCATACGGAGGATCAACTTACTTTAGTCGCTTTTTACGACACGTCGGTAAAAAAATGAGGTCTATTCTACTCAGCCGGATACCACACTTTCTCTAGTCACGAATTATAGCAATACAATTTTTATCATTAATTAGACCTCTCAAATTTCGCAAATTTGCTATGGGTATCTATAAAATGTTAAGGACGTAATCACGCTAAGTCGTTATAATTAAGAAAAATGGCCTTTCAATGTTCAAAGGCATTTTTAATATCGATTTTATAATTAAGATTCACGATAAATTTGTCCGACTAATTACAGTACACTTTTAGTAGAAGATTAATTGCTTGCAGAATTAAAAAACGCCCCTAATGAAGATATATTTGATGGAATAATTTAGTACTTCCTAATTGAAAATTAGGAGAAAATCATAGCGATTCTGACGTAAAGATTGTTATAGCCGAGTTGGGCTACGTGTGATTTTTACCAAGTTGTTACGGATTCAAATCCCGGACCAATGAGTTTTTCTGTAAGCCCCCATTAAGCTATGACAAGTTTACAAATGAAAGCACAATTAAGCTATGCATAACACTTCTATTTAAGCAGTTTTTCTAGTGACCGAAAACAGGGATAAACTGGGATAAAAAGAGGAAAATAGAGGAGAACAGGGGGCCAGTCTCGAATTGACAATCTTATTCACGATTTAAAGATTTTTTTACCAACTCTCTTTAGTAGATGACAGCTTTCTGATGAGATAATTTTGAACTAGTAGGTTTAGTGGTAGTGGGGTTTTGGTTAGTTAAAACATTTTGACTCCAACAGACTAAAGTTGTCAATCAAATATATATTTTTTAATAAATTTCCGAGGAGGAGGACGTGCTGTTGTCGCTCTTCGCTGACGACAGCGCGTATTTCGCGTCGTCCTACCACCAGATCGTTGCCACCAACCGCATGCAGCGTATGCTGGACTTGTTGCCGGAATGGCTGGACAAGTGGAGGATGGCCGTCAACGTCGGGAAGACGGCCGCTCTGCTCACCAGCCGCTCCAAGCCGCTACGTCAGCTGACTCTTCGAGGCCAGGACGTAGAGTGGAAGACCACAGTGAGGTTTTTGGGGTGTGAGTTGGACCGCAGCCTGCGCATGGTCCCCATGGTCAATCGTGCCGTGGGCCAAGCTGCTGCTGCCAGGTCCCAGCTCCACACGCTGTTCACATCCCATTTACCTGTCAACACCAAACTGCGAGTCTACGGTGCCTACGTCCGCTCGCGCTTGACGTATGCGGCACCCGCCTGGTACGCGCTATGTTCGGCGTACCAGAGGCGAAGACTTCAAGTCCAGCAGAACCGCTGCCTGCGACTGATCGTAGGAGCCCCGAGGTATGTGCGGAACGACGTCGTGCATCGGGATACCAGAACGCCGACCGTGGAGGAGTATGTCCGTCGCCTTGCGCGCCGGATGTTCGCGCGTGCGGACAATAGCGCGCACGTACACCTCCATGGCATCGCGCCACTCCATGCGTGACCACCCGATGGACGCTCCCTGCCTCGCGAGCTCCTGCGGTCACCGTCTCCGCGGCCCGATGCGGATGACGACGGCGACGACGAGGACGACGCGAAGGGCGAAAGGGCGAAAACACCGGACACGACACCACCCGAACGAGGACTACCAGAAGACGACTTTGAGGTCTGGGAGCTACCATTCCCAGACCTCCCCACCGAACAAGAAATCCATTAGGTCACCTAGGTGACCTGGGCTTAGGGCCCAAATACCGACACCGTTAGGTCACCTAGGTGACCTCGGCCCACGGCCGGAATACATACCGGGCTTAAGTGCCCGCGAGGAGATGCCCGGGTAGAGAGGATTTCCTCGAGGCCCGCACCCCGTTTACCCCCGCCCGGGGAGTAAGCGAGAAGACCCTGCTGCTATAAATTTCCCTTTACATTTCGGACAAGAGCGTTCTTATTTTAGGTATCGGATTACTTTACGTTTAATGTTTTCTAATATTTCAAAATTCGAGAGAAACCAAAACTCTTTGGTATTCTTAAAAATTGCTTTGGAAGTTATAAACACAGACTTCATTAAGAATTATTTTCGGATATCTTTTAAAAAACAGCAGTTCGGAAAGTTCAGTTTAATTATAAACAGCTCGACCGGACCGTTTTATATATTTTAAACTAATAGATAACCTTTTCAACGTCTGACCTATTATGGAATTCAGGTCAAATGGCGTTCGAATAAAACCCAATAGTTAAAGAGATTGTCGACAAAAATCTTACGTCAGCCTGCATAAAAATGCCTCGTATTAAAAGTAATAATTATTATTTTTTGCTATAATCCGCGTTTAAGTAAATAGAAAATATATATCATGCTAAATGTAGAGCGGACTATCCCTGTCATTCTTGATACATGCATAATTTGTAAAAAAAAAACCTCTACCACCGCGACCATAATACACAAGCATGACACACGTACAACCCGACCCGCAACCGAAACGTCATCAGGAGATAAACTACACGACAAAATCCCTTCGTATTACCTTTCTCTTATGTAAAAATTCGCTGCGCCTTGGTAACACACTCGCAATATTAATACATGTGTAGTCGTAGTAGTAGTAGTATGTTTTATAGAATTTTATTATAGAAGCGAATAGCGACTTTCTTCTTCTTCTTCAACCGATGGACATCCACTGCTGGACATAGGTCTCTTCATGGGATCTCCAGAACACACGATTTTGTGCCGCTTGTATCCAGCGACTCCCCGCGACCCTTTTGAGGTCGTCAGTCCATCTCGTAGGGTCTACCGACACTGCGTTTTCCGGTGCGGGGTCGCCATTCCAACAGCTTCAGACTCCAACACCTATCGGCTGTCCGCACTATGTGCCCCGTCTTTCACCACTATAGCTTCGCGACACGCAGAGCTATATCGGTGACTCTAGTTCTTCTATAGATCTCCTTACTTATGATTTGATCACGTCGAGATATTCAAGTATAACTCGCTCTATCAACCGCTGAGCGACTCTGAGCCTTTTTATCAGACTCATAGTCAGTAACCTCGTTTCGGGTCCGAATATCATCACGCACTGCTCGAAGACTTTTGTCATCAGGCACTGAGGTATCTTGGACGAAAAGATCTCGCGTATCTTCCCAAACGCTGCTCATGTAAGTTGGAATCGAAGCGAATGACCGAATGAATGTTTTGCTTACTGTATCATTTACGCCCTAGATTTTGTGGCTATCTACTATACTATAATTTCTAGCATACCGGTAGATTATTATAACAAAAGACAATAGAATTATGGGCCACATATTTCCTCCATTCATTGAGACCGAATCGATTTATTACGATTACGATTATTTCCCTTGATTTTCTTTGGATCGCTCTTTGTTTGGAAACATATTGTGGAATCACTACACTATTGTGTGTATACATTAATTTCGTTATTTCTATTTCGGCTTCCAAAGTTGGAGCTGTTACATTTTTTTGTAACATGTACACCGGATTCCAGGTTAAGTGCAATAAATATATACAGAAAGTTATGTAATGTCCTAAATTGTTTATCCGGCCTTTTAAACCTTCTTTGGACTTCTACAAAAATTTCAAAACCAAAATTAGCTTAATGTTGTTTTAGAGTTATAGCGGGACTTACAAACATACAATTTTATTTTACGATAATACTAGCTGTGTCTGCGACTTTGCTCGAGTGGAAATGAGTGTGTCACAATGTTTCTCCCGCTTAAATCAGTTTTACGAATTTATTTATACATTTAGATAAGCATGGACACTGAAGAAAACAGTCTCGAAAATAACGTAATATTTTTAATTGAAATTTAAAGATAAAAGTAGTTATTATGAGTCAACCATAAGAGATAGAGATATCCTCTTGCGAATTTTTTTATTGTTTTCTTGTAAATCTACAATTCTCATGTAAATTTCTTTAGTGTATTTCTACTGGGTTATGCGGCGCGAGCAAAAGCTCCCAGCAGATATTTTTTTTACAATTGCGCGACTTCTACTAGATTTACACGAAACCGTAATGTACTATTAATTTAAACCTTCCGGAAGAATTGCATTACCTTCTAGCAAAAACTGTATAAAACATAATTAAGTAGATTTTGATATAATCAATTACAAACAGAGGGACAGCATTGGGGGAATTTGTTATATAATACGTAAAAATGTAGAACAAACATTAAAATTTTTATCGAAAGGAAGCTTTTTCTTTGAAATTACACACAAACAAAATATTGAATTATGATCGGTTGATATATGAAGGTCGTCCTATCATCAAAGATTATAAGCAGTAGCATTTAACGTAAAGTGTTTATATAAGTTTTTCTATATAAACAAAGTTCGCGGAAACGTTTATATAAACACCGGCAGAATTCAAAAGCTATGATATAATTATTTTGCAATAATTCGCGTTTGTTAGGAGAATCTATGTAATGCTAAGTGAAAGAAGTAGACAAAGTTCACATACCTTGTCCATGCTGACCAGTCACAACAAGTATCACAAATGCCGCCACGAACAATATACCACTACACTACACACATTCACTACAACAATCTCTTCAATCGTTTCGCCTCATAACCGAAGCATCATCAAAAGGATAGGCTTTACGTCAAAATCGTAATGCGTAGTGCATTGCAGTAATATTCGCCGGCCCCTTGTACCCCGCAGGCGAAGTATGAGTTAAACGGTAAGCCTATACACATTTATTTGAGCTAAGATATTATATCAACGGAAAAGTTGAAAATTCAAAAGAACTTGTTGACGATTTTCTTGGGATAAAGAGTATATTAAATTTGAATTTATTTGTCTTTATGTCCGCTTACTTAGGTTTTTTTTTTTAATTTTACTTTTTATTTTTATTATTTGGAAAACAAACAGTATACTTATGCTAATAACAGGTTTTAAACAAACCCTTAACTTAAACTTTTAAATGTTTTTTATCTGTGTTACCTTAAGTTTATCTAACCGTTATTTTTTGAGGGGTAGGGTAACGATGTACAGAAGCCATCATCAGCTCTATACTCCGGAGAGCGTCAACTCCGGGTTGGGGCCTCTCTAAATAATGGCCCTTTCTCCGCTAATTGATGCATTGACCACCTCGGGGACTTACGCCAACTGGGCGTCTGATTCTCCATTCAGAACGCCTTGAGCTCCCCATTATACCTTAATGGGGATCTCAAGGATGAGACAATCATTATGTTACCCTACATTTACCTTTTTTACATGAGGAAATTCTTCATGGGTACTGCTATTCGCTAGGGGGTGAAATCAGTTATGCCGGACTCTTACCGGCTAAAACCTCAAGGTGTTGCTTGTTGCAAGGGCGGTAAGGGCATAGGAATACTGAACGCATCACGCCTACACTCTCATCAGCAACCTACTCTTGCTACTCTTGTAGAGCCTGGACAGAATCTTCCACCACAACCAACGCACTGGGAACACTAAATGCATCGGCTACCTCTAAGCACCTCACTCCAGCCACAGCGTGGAATCCCCCTATTCGATGCCCGAATTTCCTCATCAGAGTGGTAGTCAATGGTCTTGGGCACACCGTTTTTGTCCCACTCGTCTTCAATGGGTTGGAAGAGGTTGACCCCGAATCTCTCTGCTGCTTCTGCGATATTACACATTTGCAGAAGTAATCTACATTTACCTAATCTTCACTTACCTGTGTATGCGAATAAAACATTGAGAAGTTGGAGACAATGACTGGCACAGGTAACGCTATTGTGAGCACACCAGCCAACGCGCACAGAGCTCCAACGAACATCCCCAGGTAAGTCTTTGGCGCCATGTCACCATAACCAACGGTTGTCATAGTAACGATGGCCCACCAGAGTCCCAGTGGTATCGACTTGAACTGGTTCTCTGGATTGTCCTGGAACAACGATTCCATATTTAGATCCTACTATACACTATTACCACTACTAATCTATTTTTGAATTTAAATTATCGTGAGTGGTTTATCGGATGAGCCCGACTAGTTTCAAGCCCATACGGGGCTCTTATTCATGAACTCTTTACGCGGCGGGAACTCCAGTTCCGATAAAATAACACGTGGGTATAGCCGGTTTCTATACATTAACTACTAATACTATATTGTACTGGACATATTATACACAAGTTGACTGAGCCTTATTAAGAAAAATTTTGCTTTATCCCCGTTTTCGGGCACTGAAAAAACTGCTACAAATTTAAGACAAAGCAAAGGATAATTTCGCTGTCGATTGCAAAGCCAATATAGCTCAATATGGTAACGGACTGTCTCGAATTCAGAATATTAGGATCAATCCCACATAAAATCGTTTTAATATATTTTTAGTTGCATATGTTTTTTATTTATTTAAAAAAAATATTGAGCAAGGCTCAGTCACTCAAGTACTTTTTTTTAATGGCGGATTATAGTATAATAATATTTTAATTAGATTTCAAACATAAACTTCAAAAGAAACATCCAACAGATTATTTTAATAAGAAAACTTTGCTATAAATCGTCAATGATCTCTCAGATGGCAATATTACTTTTTTAATTATCCATTAGAAATATGAGAACAATAATCGAAACAAATTCAACTTAAAGATTTAATTGGTTCAAAGTCATAGCCAGCTGATGAAAACGAGCAAAATTAGAAATTATATTTAGATCTCTATTGAATCACGATCGCAATATTCCAAACATTGGAGGACTTTGAAATTTAGAAAGATATTATCTTTTTTGGACCTTGATTTTCTAGATTTATTCAATAACATTTTTTGATTACACAAAAACGACCTCTGGTGTTTTAACGACAAAAATTGTTCGCGGATTCTAGCGGATTCTTCGCGGATTATGGCAAAATAATTTTATTATTACTTTTGGACAAAAATTGTAATTATTACTTACAACTTATGGTATCCGGTTGAATAAAATAAACCACTCTATTTTTTACCAAGGTGTCGTAATAGGCAACTAAGGTAAGTTGATCCGCCCTATGCTATCTGGCTTAGTAGAAAGATCACACTCTTTCTTACTGATGTGTCGTAAAAGGCGACTATGGTAAGTTGGCGCGCCGTGTGGTTCCGGCTGAGTAGAATAGACCACCCTCATTTATTACCGAGGTATCGTAAAAGACAACTAAGGTAAGTTGACCTGCTGTGTAGTATCCGGCTGAGTAAAATAGACCACCCTCAATTATGACCGAGGTATCATAAAAAACAAATAAGGTAAGTTGACCTGCTGTGTGGTATCCGGCTGAGTAAAATAGACCACCCTCAATTATGACCGAGGTATCATAAAAAACAAATAAGGTAAGTTGACCTGCTGTGTGGTATCCGGCTGAGTAAAATAGACCACCCTCATTTCTTCCCGAGGTGTCGTTTAAGGCGATTAAGGTAAGTCAGTAACGTCAGGGAGGCCGGTTGTAAAACAACTAGCCAAAACATGTTGTGCCGACCCCAATTAGAGTGGGATAAGGGTAGGAGTATAAAAATTGGTAATTGTTTTTAAAGAAACCACCACGGATTTTAAAGGTTGCTTATCGAAAATAACTGTGCAAAAGTCAACGGATACGCTTCAGAAAATTATCATCAAAGCAAGTAACTCTTCATCTCTTGCAAAGTTTGTTTTATTTAGAACTTTAAACAAAATATTATAAGATATTAAGACTCAACAATTCCCGTCTCGGCCAATATAGGGCAAACTTGGCTCCAAGGTCGATACACCAAGGCGTCAGAACTTTAGCAATATGGCAACTAGTTATAAAAATTCCCCGCGGTGTTTGGATGTTATTTTGAATTTTTCTTCTCATTTTGCAGAGTGCCTCAAGCTTGAAACGGATTTAAAAAGCAATAAACTCTGATAAAGTTGCCAAGTTTTTTGTATTTTTAACGACTTTTCGTGACACTTTTGGAAACTTGACGACATTCAATATAACAAACTACTCAGCTAACCATTGTCTGCTAAAAATTTCCCCACTTCTTAAATAAATAACAAGTACTTAGACTACAAAATTGATGTTGAAAATTTCGTTAAATTTACGAATAAATCCCGAATAAACTTACATATGGTTAATTAATATCTCATTCTTAACAATTTACAGTAACAGTTTGTTCATATTAAAGTTATAGCATTTTGCAGTGACAATTGTTTAAATGACTCATTTATTACAGTTTCAAGTTATTAATAGTTCACTTATAACACTTCACAGTGGCGGTTTTTTAATTATTCATGTATTAAACTTTTTATTAATTAATAATTCACTTTTAACACTTTCCAGTGAAGGTTTTTTATGGTTCATTTATTACAGTTTCCAGTTATTGAGTTTTTCATTGATAACACTTTAAAGCGACGGTTTTTTGTATGGTTAATTTATTGTAGTTTCCAGTAATTAATATTCGATTTATTCACTTTACAGTAAAAGTTCGTCCATATCTCACTTAATAAAGTTTACTGCAACAATTTGTTAATATATCACAGTACACTTTTCAGTAACATTTTGTTAACATTTCACTTATTACACTTTTCACTAACATTTTGTTATTATTTCACTTATTACACTTTTCAGTAACATTTTATTAATATGTCACTTATTACGTTTTACAGTAATATTTTGTTAATATTTCATTTATGACACTATTTAGTTATATTTTGTTAATATATTACTTCATTATGATTACTTTACAGTAACATTTTGACACTGTTTCACTTATTACACTTCACAGTAACGTTTTGTTAATATATCACTAATTACACTTTAGAGTACCAATTTGTTAATATTCCACTTTGCAGTCACTGTTAGGCAAAAGCTTTCTATTTCAAAGAAAAAAGTATATAAAGATTAAACACAGCACATAACTCTCAAAGTTTTCTTGATATAAGTTCTTTTTAAAAATACTGTTATCATTAATTGAACAATGTAAATTGTTCTCGGACTTTAATAAAGCAATAAAAAGTGGACTACATCACTCTCAACTTCTTTAACTATCTATATACCAGAAATACGAGTTGCACAGTAAATTGAGAAATATGAAATCCTTATATAAATTATTCTCAGCCAAGACAATTGCGTCCCGTAAATTCCGACAAGAAATAATAGCTGAAGGCGGTGCATTTATAATGAATGCAGATAAGTAATAACGGGAAAGATTAATTCTTGCATTCCACTTTGAAACCGAACTAAATTGGCATAGAATTATAGAAGATTTTGGAAATTTATTTTCTAGCTTTTTGTTCTATTTCACTACGAGTTGTAACTGAGACAACTCACGTAATATGAATTTATATACGTAATATTCTTAATATGTATCCAGATGCTTCTGCGCTCGCCCACTCTCTCGGTGACGCTGTTAAAGCCTCTAGGGTTAACAGCATTAGTTAGAGTCCGAAAAAAAAATATCAACATCACTATCAGTTCCTAAGCCTCCACAGTGCATCCTACTGGAACACTACGCCTTAGCGCAACTGAGACGGTGCATCCTGCGGTACATCCAAATTTGGAATGCTGTGAGGGACCCGTCGGCCATCAGCGATGCTTTCCGTATTCGTCATTAGCACGTATTCTTTCCCGCGACAGTACGTTCGTCGGGTCAGCGCCTTACAGAAGTAATTTAATTTAGTTATGTATATATAAATTTAGGCGCCGTTGGGGCTGACATATCTTTGTAGGATAAAAATCCTACAAGGAAAAATTAGATTTAAAAAAGTTTGCATTTTTTCAGTGCCCGAAAACAGGAATAAAATGACATTTCTTTATAGGAAAAAAGATATCTATTATCTTACGGGCTCGAGTGTCAGGTACAATACGTGACTTGTTAAACATAAACTATTGAATTCAATGCATGCTCGCCTTAAACATTCAATTTTAGACAGAGGGAAATTTGAAGTGCAATTTTTTACTTATTTACAAAGAAAATATACTTTCTGTTAAACACCAGTGAAACCCACGCGACTAACTTAGCTTTTTATCGGAAAACACCCTATCCTATCCTACTAATATTACAAATGCGAAAGTTTGTGAGTATGGATGTATGTTTGTTAATCTTTCACGGCGAATCCGCTGAACCAATACTGATGAAATTTGGCACAATTATTCCTTATACAACGGGGTAACATATAGGCTATTGAAATCTTGTTAATTCTACACGAATAGGATTACACCAAAAAGCGCCATATATTATCAACCTATCAACGCCGTGTGGTATCCGGCTGAAGAAAATAGTACCACCCTCATTTGTTACCGAGGTGTCGTAAAATGCGACTAAGGTAAGTCGACCCGCCGTGTGGTATCCGGCTGAGTAGAATAGACCAACCTCATTTCTTACCGAGGTGTCGTAAAAGGCGACTAAGGTAAGTTGACCCACCGTGTGATATCCGGTTTAGTAGAATAGACCACCCTCTTTCTTACCGAGGTGTCGTAAAATACGACAGAGGTAAGTTGACGTCAGGCAGGCGGCCGGTCGTAAAAACGCAGCCAAATCGTATGACAGCATGTTTATAACATGTTGTGCCGACCCCACTTAGAGTGGGATAAACGCAGGAGGATGATGATTATCAACCTATCACGCGGCAACTAATCACGCGAACGAAGTCCCGGGTAAAAACTAGTAGTACATAAATCAGGGTATTTACATTAATTCAACGCGACCAAAAGTTGCTGCTACATATTGTAGAGAATTATTGACGTTATTGACACGAAAAAATAATAAATAAAATCTATTTTGATCTCCGTTTACGCTGACGCCTGCCCTTTTCCCGAGTTTTTGTAATGTCACGTTGCTTATTAAAAGAATATTTGGGCTGTGTGATACACAGTTTGTTTAGATTTACTCGCTTTTTTAGAAAATAAGTGCTGAAGTCATGGCTTTATATCTTAAATTACAATTCGGAAAATTGAAGATTATTTGGATGATAAAAATGCCTGGATTTAGAAATTCTTTCAGCTTCATACAAGACTTCGGTTTAATAATCAACAATATTCTACTAAATGTATCCGCCGTGTGGTACCCGTCTGAATAGAATAGACCACTCTCTTTTCTTTCTGATGTGTCGTAAAAGCCGACTGAGGTAAGTAGTCCCGCCGTGTGGTATCCAGTTGAGTAGAATAGACCACCCTCATTTCTTATCAAGGTGTCGTAAAAGGCGACTACCGGCTGTGTAGAATAAACCACCCTCTTTGTTACTGAGGTGTCTTAAAATGCGACTAAGTGAAGTTGACGTTAGGTAAGCGTCCGGTGTTAAAATACCTAGCCGAACACGTGACAACATGTATATGTTGTATATTCTGACAACATGTTTCAAATACAACCTCTTTCAAATAGTTGGTCGATAATATAAAAACATTATCGCCGTCATTTAGTGTCATTCAAAGATTACAGTGTACATAATGAAATAGATGGGTAACTCGCAGTCGTTTTTTGTGATCCGTAATAGCGCCATCTAGAAATCAATTTCTGTACTAAAAAGGTCAAAAGGGTCGTATATATCTATATATACTATATATAAATACTATATACTATATACTATATATCTATATATACTACAAAAATATTATTTTTGCAGTAGGGCGGTATATAAATACAAAAGAAATGAAAAAACAAAATTATTTAAAAGTTATCTATTTTGTATAAATAATACAGTCGTTTTAACAATAAATTACTTTTGATTTGAATATAACGGAAATTACAATTACTTTAGTATTGCAAGCTTATTATAAGCAAGTGTAATTGTTGAGAAAGGTGTAGATGGGTTGACTTTTAAAAAAAATTGCTTTTTGTGTATTGAATAAATATAAAGGAGAAATATCGTTGCTTTTTTAATAATATAAATAAACAAGGAAAGATACACACATCTCAATATACCACATACGTCAAAGCAAAAGTATTTGATCTTTTTCCTGCCCTTATCCCACTCTAAATGGGGTCGGCACAACATGTTATAAACATGCTGTCACATAATTTGGCTACGTATTTTACGACCGGCCGCCTGCATGACATCAACTTACCTTAGTTGTATTTTACGACACCTCGGTAAGAAAGAGGGTGGTCTATTCTACTTAACCGGATACCACATGGTGGGTCAACTTACCTTAGTCGCCTTTTACGACACCTCGGTAAGAAATGAGGGTGGTCTATTCTACTCAGCCGGAAACCACACGGCGGGTCGACTTACCTTTGTCGCCTTTTACGACACCCCAGTAAGAAATGAGGGTGGTACTATTCTATTCAGCCGGATACCACACGACGTAAAGCAAAAGTATTTAATATTGATAAATAAATTCAGACTAACCTGCGACTTCTCTGCGTAGTAAACGAGGCTGGCAAATATCACAATGCCCAGAACGAGAAAGAAAACCAGAAGTGTGAGCTCTTTCGCCGATGCCTTGAATGTGTGGACGAGGATCTTCAGTCCTGGACTGTGCCTCGTCAGCTTAAATAACCTCAGTATCTTTATAATGGAGATGAACTCGAGAATGTCCGCTTTGTCAACATGCCTTCTCACAACAGCTAGCTCGACCACAATGTCCATATAAAAACTCAATGTGGCGATAAAGTCTATGATATTGACTGGAGATTTTACGAATTCTATAATGTTTGGGGCTACCTGAAACAAGGAGAAAAAAACTGTAATAAAATTATTAATTTCTATAAGTCATCATTATTCCTCTCTAAGTAAAAAATTCGGCAATCAATTAGCTTTGCCATTACAACAGTTTAAAACACTATTAATAAAAGGCTAATACAGAAAGCATACTATTGAGGATTACTTAGATAATAAGAATGCTTAGACATGGCTACTTTTCTACCATATTCAAGACAGTACTGACTAAATGTAACTAGTCAATTATATTGTTAAAAGAGCAACCGCAGAGTTTCTTGCGGGCTCTTCTCGATAGGAACAGCCACCAGTAGAGTTGACGATTCAAAAGCACTTGTTTACAAATTTACTTGAATAAAGAATAATTTGAATTTGAATTTAAGAATTTTTTTATGATAATATTTTCCTAGATCCTTATCCTTGATAAAAATGATTGAATTAATATTGTCATAGATTATTTATTTTTAGTTAAGATCTACATCGTAGAGTTAAACATTGATGTCAGGCAGGCGGCCGGTCGTAAAAATCCGTAGCCAAATCATGTGACAACATGTTTATAACATGTTATACCGACCCCACATAATGAAGTCAGTACCCTGGCAGTCTCCTTTCATCGATATTTTCCTCCGCTTCGTCTACGAGAGTGTAACAGACTTATTTTCGCATATATACGAGTAATATTAGTATGGTTGTTTGTATTGATTGGGAAAACGTTCGTAACATTTCCATCGAGTATTTCCAGTGTTATCGAAACGATGTATTTATTTGAACGCCGCACGAAAATTTGTATTTGGTTTAACTCTACTTTGTAATCGAGTGTTGAAACGAATTATTTGATCGCGTATAAATAGACCGCACCTGGTTAAATATATTGGTTAAATATTTTTAAACTTATCGAAGGTTTTCTCATTATTGAATTGATCATGCGTTGGTAGTTCTGAGGAAACTGTTTGTGTTCATATATCGATTTTAAAATGAAAGGAGAAAAATGTTGGAAATATTTCGTTTAGTTAATTTTTATATATCAAACATAATGACTTAAATCAGATCATCATCATCCTCCTGCCCTTATCCCACTCTAAGTGGGGTCGGCACAACATATAAACATGCTGTCACATGATTTAGCTGCGTTTTTACAACCGGCCGCCTGCCTGACGTCAACTTACCTCAGTCGTATTTTACGACTTCTCGGTAAGAAAGAGGGTGGTCTATTTTACTAAACCGGATACCACGCGGTGGGTCAACTTACCTTAGTCGCCTTTTACGACACCTCGGTAAGAAATGAGGTTGGTCTATTCTACACAGCCGGATACCACACGGCGGGTCGACTTACCTTAGTCGCCTTTTACGACACCTCGGTAAGAAATGAGGGTGGTACTATTCTATTCAGCCGGATACCACACGGCGGAATAACTTAAATCAGATATTATTATAAAAAAAACTTTAAAGCTTGTAGATTGCTTATAGGTTATACGACTAGCTTTTACCCGCAACTTCGTTTGCGTGGACTCGTCGTGTTGATAATAGATGGCGCTTTTCAATGTCATCCTATTCCTGTAGAATTAACAGGATTCCTATGGACAATATGTTACCCCGGTGTATAAGGAATAATTATTACATAAATACACTGCTGGGAATATATAAATATAAAATAAAATATAAATTAATACATTCATACTCACAAACTTTCGCATTTATAATATTAGTATCCGCATTGGAGCAGCGTGGTAGGTCTTAGCTCCAACCCTTATTCCAGAAACGGAGAGAGGAGATCTACGCCCAGCAGTGGGATTCTAAAGGCCGGTACTTTTACCTTCTTAATTAATATGCGACCTTTCATGAGATAACAATGACAAAATGTAACTAGTTAAAAGAACAATATTTTGATAACAGCTTTATCTGACTCTTAATTTCAAAACATCATTCTCATTCTCCTGCCCTTATCCCATTCTAAGTGGAGTCGGCACAACATGTTGTAAACATGTTGTCACATGATTTGGCTACGTATTATACTGCCTGAAGTCAACTTACCTAAGTCGTATTTTACGACACATCGGTAAGAAAGAGGGTGGTCTAATCTACGGCGGGTCGACATACGTTAGTCGCCTTTTACGACACCTCGGTAAGAACACCGTCATTTCTTACCGTCTATTCTACTCATCCGGATACCACACGGTATTTTTGGTATTTACTAATAATATTGATAATATATACTTTACTTGACTCTTGACTCCAAAACATAATAAAAGAAAAACACCGTGAAGTAATTTATAGAATTAGGCGTTACTTTGCGGAGATCCATAATACAAAAGTAATAATAAAATTATTTTGCTATAATCCGCGAAGAAGTGAAATAGAAAATATATATAATGCTAAATGTAAGTGGACAATCTGTTATCATACCTGATACATGCAGGATTCGTAAAAACACATGCACAAACCTCCACCACCGCCACCACAATACACAAGCACTATATACGTTCACTATCACAAACTCAACAATCGTTTCGCCCCGCAACCGAAGCATCATCAGGAGATAGACTCCACGACCGAAATCGCAAAGCTTTGCGATTTTGGTCGTGGAGTCTATCGAGAGAGGTTTGTGCATGTGTTTTTACGAATCCTGCATGTATCAGGTATGATAACAGATTGTCCTCTTACATTTAGCATTATATATATTTTCTATTTCACTTCTTCGCGGATTATAGCAAAATAATTTTATTATTACTTTTGTACTTGTTATTTATTTAAGAAGTAGGGAAATTTTTAGCAGACAATGGTTAGGTGAGTAGTTTGTTATATTGAATGCCGTCAAGTTTCCAAAAGTCGTTAAAAACACAAAAAACTTGGCAACTTTATCAGAGTTTATTGCTTTTTAAATCCGTTTCAAGCTTGAGGCACTGCAAAATGAGAAGAAAAATTCAAAATAACATCCAAACACCGCGGGGAATTTTTATAACTAGTTGCCATATTGCTAAAGTTCTGATGCCTTGGTGTATCGACCTTGGAGCCAAGTTTGCCCTATATTGGCCGAGACGGGAGTTAGTTGAGTCTTAATATCTTATAATATTTTGTTTAAAGTTCTTAATAAAGAAAACTTTACAAGAGATGAAGAGGTGCTGGCTTGTTGATTGATTTCTGAAAAGCGTATCCATCGATTTTTGGCTAATTCTTTTCGATAAGCAACCTTTAAAATTAGTGGTGGTTCCTTTAAATATATTTACTAATTCATCATTCCCCTTATCCCTCTTATCCCGACAATCTTGTTAATTTGAAATTAAAAGTCATAAAATTTGATTTACCTCGCCCATAATAAATATTAAAAAAGGAATTAATACTATAAAAAATATATAAGTAAACATATAAAGTTAATAATTATGTTCATAAAATTACAAAAATCATAGCTAACACAAATTTTAAATAATTTAATACTTATGTAACACAGCATGCTGTGGTTACCTGTAAGTGTAAGAACAGTTAGATTTAAGTCAAGTGAAATGTATATTATAAATATTGTTAGTTTCTTATATTGGTGATCCAAATAAATAGATAAATTGGGGTCGGCACAACATGTTTTTGCTAGTTACTTTACAACCAGCTTGCCTGACGTCAACTTACCTTAGTCGCCTTTTACGATATCTCGGTAAGTAATGAGGGTGGTCAATTCTACTAAGCCAGATACCACACGGCGGGTCAACTTACCTTAATCGCCTTTTACGACACATCAGTAAGAAAGAGTGTGATCTTTCTACTCAGCCGGATATAACACAGCAGGTTAACTTACCTTAGTCGCCTTTTACGACACCTTGGTAAATAAAAAGTGCTTTATTCTATTCAGACAGATACCATACGTTGTAAACAATACTAACAATTTTTCTCATTAAAATACCAGAGGTAGAAGTCGTTTTTGTGTAGTTAAAATTGTTATTGAATAAATCTGGAAAATTAGAGTCCAAAAAAGATAATATCCTTCTAAATTTCAAAGTATTCCAATGTTTGGCATATTGCGATTGTGATTCAATAGACATCTTAATATAATTTGTAATTTTCTCGTGTCCGTCAGCTGGCTATGAGTTTGAACCAATTAAATCTTTAAGTTGAATTTGTTTCGATTATTGTTCTCATATTTCTAATGGATAATTAAGTTCCAACATCAATTTTGTAGTCTAAGTACTTGTTATTTAAATAATTTATAGAATTAGGCGTTACTTTGCGGAGATCCATAATACAAAAGTAATAATAAAATTATTTTGCTATAATCCGCGAAGAAGTGAAATAGAAAATATATATAATGCTAAATGTAAGTGGACAATCTGTTATCATACCTGATACATGCAGGATTCGTAAAAACACATGCACAAACCTCCACCACCGCCACCACAATACACAAGCACTATATACGTTCACTATCACAAACTCAACAATCGTTTCGCCCCGCAACCGAAGCATCATCAGGAGATAGACTCCACGACCAAAATCGCAAAGCCTTTTTACACCGTGAAGTACTTTACTATCTTCCGTGCTTAAAAATATTGAAGGAATTGAGTTTTCATAGAGCAGAAATGAAGGAATATTTTTCAAAGCTAGCAAAAGCGTCGACGCGAAAGGCTTAAGAAATTTTTATGCCAATTGCATTTTATTTCGACTGGAATCTTTAAGAAATATTTTCCTTTACTTGTATACATAAATGCAATTTTCGTATTATATTTATGTAAGTTAGAAAATTGACTGTCAAAGGAAAATATAATATAAACGAAATAATATCAAAGTTAATATACGCCGTGTGGTATCCGGCTGAATAGAATAGTACCAACCTCACTTCTTACCGAGGTGTCGTAAAAGGCGACTAAGGTAAGTTGACCCACCGTGTGGTATCAAATTTAGTAGAATACACCACCCTTTTTCTTACCGAGGTGTCGTAAAATGCGACTAAGGTAAGTCGACCCGCCGTGTGGTATCCGATTTAGTAGAATAGACCACCATCTTTCTTACCGAGGTGTCGTAAAATACGACTGAGGTAAGTTGACGTCAGGCAGGAGGCCGGTCGTAAAAACGCAGCCAAATCATGTGACAGCATGTTTATAACTTGTTATGCCGACCCCACTTAGAGTGGGATAAGGAAGATGATAAATGTCGAAGTTAATTAATAATGTCGAAGTAATTGGGTAAAAGTCTCTTATCTTTTTAATTTTTTTTTTGTAATCAAATGGCACATTCCAATACTTTGGTTCCGAAAAATGTTATTTTTTAGTTTGTGCTACATAGTGAAAGTGTTTTTTTAGCAGTGGGTTTTTTTTAGCATAGTAACGCGCAGTTAATTTATTTTATCTATTCACCAAACCTCACTTTCCAATTCGTATAAAACTGATGTCTGTGCAAACATCAAAGAGACTGTTTAAATACCGCGTAACGGCTTGGGGTTGTGTGTAAACATAAATATTTGGATGCGACCGGGTATTTACCCTAGAGGTTTTTGTCAACGTTGAATAAGAAAAATCTTGATTTAAAAAGATATATTTTCAAGACTCAAAGACATTTTTTATGATATACTTAAAGCTTTTAACGAGTTAAGTGAGATATTTTCGTCTAAAATACTTAAGTTTCTAAAGACCAAAATCTTTAAACAGTGCTTGTTGCCAATATGAGTTAATAATATCTGGGTGACCGAGCTTCGCTCGGTAATTTTTTACAAAAAAAAAACAATTATTTAGTTGGGATCGATCCTTGGCATTCACATTTCTCGAGTCTGCCCGTTACCCGAATAAGCCACGTCGACTTGACAGCTAATGGCGAAAATTCAATTCAATATAAATGTTCGTGTTTTTTAATGCCCAAAAACAGGGATAAAACAATTTTTTTACATAAAACCTAGCTAGATCAATTTTTCTCCCTCAAAACCTCCTACATGTTGAATTTCAGGAAAATCGTTGGAGCCGTTTCCGCGATTCGGAATATATATATATACAAGATTAACTCATTTAAATATTAAAGATATAGCTGAGCTAACCGCGAAGCTAAAACGGCAGAAAGCGGGACATATAGTACGAGGAACGCTGATTCGCAAATATATAAACTCATTATAAGTAAGTAAATAGCGGTCTATTACTCACCCACTGCTGGGAATAAGCCTCTTCTCTCTGTTTTTGAAGTGAAGGATTGGAGCTAAGACCTAACACGCTGCTCCAATGCGGATTGGTAGATTACACATATCTCCAGAATTCTCTAGAGATATGCAGGTTTCCTCACGATGTTTTCCTTCATCGAAAAGCGTGTAATAATTTGCAATTATCAATTAGACACTTAAGTTTTAATAGAAAAACTCATTAGTGGCCCGGGTTTCAACCCGTGACCTCGAAAGAGTTGCACGGTGTTACAGCTGTAGCCCAGAGGTAACACCGTGCAACTCTCACCATATCCTAGCAGTGAAATTCATTAATGATGTAATAAATACGGAACTTGTATATGTCTTAAACGTGTATATGTCGAAAATTAAATAAATAGTTGGTAATACTATCTTTAATATTTAAATGAGTTAATGTTGTACATATATTTTTTTTTTTTGAATTTTCAAAAGGGCTCCAACGATTTTCATGAAATTCAACATATGGGGTTTTATGGAAAAAATATTGTTCTAGCTAGCTAGTTTCATTAAAAAAAACATGTCGTTTTATCCCTGTTTTTGGGCACTGAAAAATGCTAAAATGTTGAACAGAATGTAAATTATATTTTAACTGTCATTAGTAAAGTTGTGATGACTCAGTGGGTAACGGGCGGAATAAATAAGTGAAAATATCTGGGATCAAGCTCCTGTTATTACCACCCCTTTTTAGCTTTTTTTTAGCATTTTTTATATCTAAAAAAAATACCAAGTATGGCTCGTTCAACCAGATACTAGTATATAACCTACATTAACTAAATACCGGGCCAATATATAAGAACAACAGTTTTTCTTGCGGAACGGTAAACAAGTAGTGTATTTTAAAGCTTAATTTCAATCAAATCAAAATAATCTTTATTCAAATAAGCTCTTTCAAGCACTTTTGAATCGTCAAGGATCAGTATGAAGCAACAACTGGGTCGGAATGTTGCTCTTACCGAGAAGAACCAGAAAGAAACTCTGCGGTCAATCTTTTAAACATTTTCAATTTTACATTATTAAACCGCAGTCCTATATGAAGCTGAAAGGATTTTCAAATCCAGGCTTTTTTATCATCCAAATAATCTAAAATGTTGTAATATGCTTTACGTATAAGTACATCTCTTATACTTAACTTAAACCTTTGTGTAGACTGGTCTAATATTTGACGCAGACAAAGCCGCGTCTACTACTATGATAAAATATTATCTACCAATTTTTTTTTGTCAAGACGTCTAAAAGTTTTCAATTAATAAAGGTAGGTAAGAGAATAAAAATTCCTCTATAAAAGTAAACATGGCTATGAGATAATTAAAAATATTTACCAACGGCAAAATTAAACAGGGCGAAATATTTTGCGAAGCATCGTTACAGACAGTGAATATAAAATACTGACTTTCGGTTGGCGTTTTTAATTTATTGGGCGATATTAAATACAAGATGTGAATTTTGTCTACGTCCGCATGAAAATTAGTGTGTCACAAACATTTTCCCGCGTAAATCCAGACCCGGCGGGAATTCTAGGATAAAAAGTAGTCTATATGTTGCTCTATCCACAGTATAGTAGTCTATATGTTGCTGTCTCCACAGCTTCCTCTATCTGCCAGTGAAACTTCTATAAAAATCAGTTGAGCTCCGGATGTTCTATTAACCTAAACCTTCCGCAAGAATTGCACTATCTTTTAATAAAAATTGTATAAAAACCCGTTTCGTACATTTTGAGAAAATCGACATACATACAGATAGGTTTTATGGACATTCTTTTATAATATTCATGGATTGGAAGCGCTTCGAGTGTAATTCAATGACAATATTTTAAATACAGTTTATTGGGCGATTGTTGGGTTGATCATATGGAATTTAACTCGTTCTTTGTGGAATATTCAATTATTGAAATTGCTTTTACATGTATTTCAATTTAAATATAATTTAACAGGATGTAAGCTGTGATGGGCGAGTAGTGAGACCGTGCTATTGTTTCCAGTGGGTCACAAGTTCAAACCCCGGGTAGGCAACAATGAGTTTTTGTAATAAAACTTATGTGTCTAATTGAAAATTGCCATTTGTCACACGCTTTTCGGGTAAGGAAAACGTCGTGAGGAAACCTGCATATCTTTAGAGAATTCAGGGGATATGTGTAACCTACCTATCCGCATTGGAGCAGCGTGGTAGGTCATAGCTCCAACCCTTCTCTCCTAAAACGGAGAGAGGAGGCCTTTGCCCAACAGTGGGATTGTAACAGGCCGTTACTTTACTTTTATAAGCTTCATTTATATCGAATTTCATCAAAATCGGACCAGCGTTTTAGCCGAGGAAAAGTATGAGATGCAGGCAGGAGAATAATTATAATGATGGGCTTTTAATCAAATTAAGGCTCGGTCTGTTATATCTCAAACGGATTAAGCAGCATTGATACTTTATGTAAAAATAGTCATATTTTAACTAATTTACAACAAACATTTGCAAATTATATATTTAAACCTTCCTCAGAAATCATTCTATCTATTAATAAAAATATTATTAAAATCTAGTAAGTAGTTTTTGAGTATATCTCAAACAAACATACAAACACAAACGGGGGGACTTTGTTTCATAATACACATTGATTTATGGGTTAAATGTTTAACGAGTTACTGAAGTATGTCGGAGCTCAGACTCGTGTTGCGAACTATAATTGGCCCCGCCAGGCTTTGTATAATTTAATAATGTTATTAGGGATCAAGCTTTACTACTCTAACTTTAGTTCAACTTGATTTGTTACACTAGCTTATTTGATCTGTTATATTAAGGACTAGCAATTGCCAGCGGCTTCGCCCGCGTGGAAAGAATAAAACCGTAATATACAAAAGTAATAATAAAATTATTTTGCTATAATCCGCGATGAAGTAAAATAGAAAATATATATAATGCTAAATGTAGAGTGGACAATCGGTTATCATACCTGATATGACCAAAATCGCAAAGCTTTGCGATTTTGGTCGTGGAGTCTATCTCCTGATGATGCTTCGGTTGTGGGGCGAAACGATTGTTGAGTTTGTGATAGTGAACGTATATAGTGCTTGTGTATTGTGTTGGCGGTGGTGGAGGTTTGTGCATGTGTTTTTTTACGAATCCTGCATGTATCAGGTATGATAACCGATTGTCCACTCTACATTTAGCATTATATATATTTTCTATTTTACTTCATCGCGGATTATAGCAAAATAATTTTATTATTCCTTTTGTATTATGAACCTCCGCAAAGTAACGCCTAATTCTATAAATTACCGTAATATAGTATTTTGATAACCATAAAAATGGTTAAAGTGGGTTAACCTTAAAAGCTAGACATATTCTATCGCGGACTTTTATTTTTAGAACGTTTAGATGGGACCAATTTTGTAATACATGATTTTTAATAACTATCACCATACTCAGCGCACGCAAGGAAAGCTTTTAGTTTTGCCGTTTTCGTAATATTTTTTATTGCTGCTCCTCTCCTATGAATCTTTGCGTGATGTTATATAGCCTAAAGCCTTCCTCAATAAAGGGGCTATCTTACACTGAAATAATTCCATAAATAGTCCAGTCCATAAATGGTCCAGTAGTTCCTGAGATTACTGGACTATCCTATTCAGCCGGATACCACACGGCAGGTCTACTTAACTTAGTCACCTTTTATGACTCCTCGGTAAGAAATGAGGGTGGTCTATTCTACTCAGCCTGATAGAATTTTTTTTTATATCAGTTAAACTCATCTGTGATTTTTACAAAAAAATATACAAAATAATACTAACATATTATAGTTTTTACTATTTTTTTTTGTAATAGAAATTTAGTAAATAAAAAAAACTATTAAAAAATCGTTCTACATACGTTAGAAGGTAAATTATCGAAATCAAAAATTGGAATTACAATTGATGTAATAGTTCTTTATTAAAGGGGTTAAATAAATGGCAGCTAAAATTATTCTCACAGCTACTAATATAACAATAGTTTAATTAATTTGTCCTTCACACTCAAATTAACGAGGTCAGCCACTCAATTTTGCGTAATCAATTAAATTTCAACGTAATAGCTCTATAAAAGATAATTTCTAGTCGATTATCTAATAAAGCTTATTAATTAATGTATAGAACCGGCTATACTCACGTCTCACGGCTCACGTCTTATTCTATCGGGTTAGCCCGACTAGTTTCGCGTTTTCGTTATCGCGGCGGGAACAGTGTGCGTAGTGCGAGTTTTTTTAACCTACTCGATCGCGTTAGCGTAACGCAATTTGTATGGCGAAATTAGTAATATGTGTAGCAATCACTAGATGTCGCTATTGCAGCGTCATACAAATTGGCGTTACGCTAACGCGATCGAGTAGGTTGAAAAAACTCGCACTACGCACACTGATCCCGCCGCGATAACGTCGTGTAAAGAGCTCATGAATAAGAGCCCCGGATGGGTTTGAAACTAGTCGGGCTAACCCAATAGAATAAGACGTGAGTATAGCCGGTTCTATACATTAACTATGAAGTGTTCATAGTTAATGTATAGAACCGGCTCACGATAGTTTAAATTCAAAAAAAGCTTATTAATTTATATCGATGCTACCTTTTACCCGAAACTTCGTTAGCGTGGACTGTTGTTGCGTAACAGGTTAATAATAGATGGCGCTTTTCAATGTCATCTTTCTGTACATGAACAAGATTTCTATAGCCATACGTTGTTTAGGTGTATAAGGGATAGTTGTGCCAAATTTCATCAATATTGGTTCAGCGGAATTGCCGTGAAAGAGTTACAAATATACATCCATACTCACAAACTTTCGTTTTTATAATATTAGTAAGATTCGCATTTATAAAATCGTTCCTTATAGTAGGATAAGGAATTGATTTTTCTAATAATATTACCGAAGACCTAGTGCCGTGTGGTATCCGGCTATAGAATATACCACCCTCATTTTTTACCGAGGTGTCGTATAAGGCGACTAAGGTAAGTTGACCCACCGTGTGGTATCCGGTTGAGTAAAATGCTTGCGGTTAACTGATCTAGCTAAGTTCTATTTTAAGTAAATCATTTTATCCCGGTTTTCGGGCAAAGAAAACTGCTACAATATAATTAAAATACGAAGGTTAATTTCGGTGTCATTTTTGAAACTATAATAGCTCAGTTAGGTAATAGGCCGGTCTTCTGATTAGAATACCCCGGTTCAAGTTTAGGTTGTCTCTGATCTGATATTTTCCCTTTAGGTTCAAGTTTTTGTAAGAAATCATTATTCTCATTTTTTTAAATACATCCAATTTATATATTACGTTATTATAGAATCTTGTATGTATATATATAAATATATTTTCCTAATCTCGTAAACGGCTCCAACGATTTTCATGAAATGCGGCATGTATGCACGGCGGTTTTGGGGGGAAAATGCGGTCTAGTTAGGTTTCATTTATAAAAAAATGTCTTTTTATCCATGTTTTCGGGAAAATGCTAAAATTTACGTTGTATTTAAAGACAATTTACGTTGTCACACGAAAAGTCATGGTAGCTAATTTGGGGAACGGGCGGTCTAGAGGGATATAAGTACCTAGGTTCGAGCCCCAGCTGCCTAACATTTTTTTTTTTTTCAATTTTCATTTTTTTTATTTTTTTATGTTTTAAAAAATTACCGAGCAAGGCTCGATCACTCAAGTACTTATAAGAAATAAGAAACTTTTCTAACAAATTGCTTTGTATTAACAATCCATACTTCTTTACCTTTTTATACCTTTCAAATATTCCCAGCGGTAACAATGTATAAAGTATTCCTAACACGAATGTAGTAAACAAGGTTTTAAAGAGCTGGAATCGAGTGTTAACACTCATGTTGAGTGCTCTTGTTGCGAGTGTGAGTGTAAATAGTGTAACTCTATATTGTTTTCTACTTTACCGAGCGAGTTTTATCTCTTTGTTTTCTATTTTTGATAGAAAGCATTCTATTTTATAGCTTGTTGATCCAGAACAATGCGAACATGTACTCTAGCAAAAATACTAATAATTAAAACTTGGATGGCTTCCTATAAGGGGTCGGCGTGACCTTCATTTCCTTGGTCTCCTTTACAATATCCTCTTTCTTCCCTGTACGCCTCATTATTTAAAACAACGCTTTTCCTTTCTGTGTGATTACCCTCGTCATCACCTCACAGTTCATTCAAACGATCTTAAGTTAAAAGTCCCAAGATGTAATTCGGGGGCCTACTATAACTCCTTTACAGCTAGAGCAGTAAGGCTATGGAATAAACTCCCACTTGATATTCGCAGGTCACAGTCACTTTTTGCTTTTAAGAGCCGAGTTAAGTCTCACTTCCTGTCCCGTTAATTAAATATTATTACATTTGTATTTTTTATTTGTATTTCATTTGTATTTTATATTATTTTATTTGTATTGATTTAAATGTATTATTGAGCTATAGGTATATTATTATTATTATTATGGATATATTTAGTGTATAGTTTGTAAGAACTGATTGAACCTGTTGTCTCTGCCCGTGTATTTTTCTCTGCATCTCTCTGTGAGGGTTGCCTGGAAGAGATTACTTATAAGTAATAAGGCCGCCCTTTGTACTCACTATTACGCCTTGTACTACTACTATAAGCATGTTATTTTTTTTTATGTGTAATCTTGTGTACAATAAAGTTTTTATCTATCTATCTAAAACTTGGCTAGATAAAGGTATAAATTTTCAAATTCAAAATATTCTTCATCCAAATAAACATGTAAACAAGTGTTTTTGAATCGTTAACTCTACTGCTGGTTTGGAAAGCTGTTCCTATCGATAAAAGCCAGCAAGAAACTCGGCAGTTGCTCTTTTCAAAATGTAATTTTTATTACTAGTTACATTTAGTTATTAGTGTCTTGTACAGGGTCAAAGAGTAGCTACGTTTGTTTTCATTCTTATCATCTAAGTAATCCTCAATAGTAAAGTAGACTTTCTATATTAGTCTTTTATTAATAACATTTTTAAACTGCTGTAATGGCAAAGCTAAAATTACCTAATTGCAGAATTTTATTATAGAATAGCAGGAGCCGCAAGCTTATGTCGGTTCCTACTCTGTATACATCTCCAATCTTTTTATAATTATGTATATTCTTTTGCTCAAAAAATCCCCTATCCCACAGCTGAGGTCACCTTTCCGTTTTAGGAGAGAAGGGCTGGAGCTACGATCCACAATGTAAAAAAATTTATTTTCGAAGAAAATAAAAATGAAATTTATTAGAGATCTGGTCTTATTAGTAATGGTTGACTGATCTGTCGTTGCGCGCTTGTTAAAAAAACAAGAAAACAATTACATTATAATTTTGTCACCCTTACACCTACACCTGTTAAGTTGTACCGTATTTAGTTTATAGGCCAAGGTTGTACGGTCATTGATTTCTAAAAATGGTGTTTATTTTTTAAACAACGTAAAAAAATCCTGTGGCTAAAATACTTCACTGAATTAACTGGTTTTTTTTTTATGTAGGGTGCCGAGGTGTGTAGATACCTAAAACTAAAATTAGTTTTGGTATGTATGGTCGGTGCCGCACTGTACAAAAATTAATTTATTTACCCTCCCGTCCCCCTTTAAGAAAATAAATAAATTTAAATATATGGGACACTTACACATACCACCGTCCGTCCTCAAAGTAAGTAACTTACTACTTGTGTTATGGTAGACAGACAACTGGTGAATGTATACTTATATAATTTTAAAATACATACTTAAATAAAAAATATGCACCCAGACTCGAAGACCAACAAATTCATTTCGAGAAAATGATGGCCCTCCGCGGAAAACGAACCCACAACCCGCGGAGCTGGAGCCAGGGTCACCTACTGCGCCGACGGGCCAGTCAATTAATTTCTTTCTTTCTTTCTTTAATCGTCTGATTATTGATGGTGACATTCTTAGAAAAAATGTTTTTACGTAAATTTAAAAGGAAAGCTTTGTACATCTTAAAACTTTTTCATTAAACTCAACAATAACAATATACGTGGAAATAATTTAAGCAGAAACGAACTGAAAATTAACAGCTCGTTTTATTTAACACAATATTATTCAAAGCTTATGACGAGTGTTCTGTACGGGTGTCTAAATACCTTGTTGGGTAGAGTTGAACGAAACGCGGCAGAATAATTGTGAAAGGGACATACGGGGGCAAAATGCAGAATAAATGTTAACATGTATATTTTAAAAACAGTATTTGGTTGACCGAGCCTTGCTCGATAATTTTTTAAAAAATAAAAAAAAAGACTTAAAAAAAGAAAAAAATGATTAGGTAGTTGGGGATCGATCCTGGGTATTTATATTTCTCGAATCTGCTGGTTCCCTGAATAAGCTACGCTAACTTGACAGTTTACGGCAAAAATAATATTCAATATAAATTTTAGTACTATTTAATGCCCAAAACTAGAATACCCATAAACATAATATAAACATAACCCAGTACATGCTGAATTTCAGAAAAATAGTTGTAACCGTTTCCGAGATTCCAAATATATATACATACAAGATTAACTAATTTAAATATTAAAGATATGATATGTTTACATAATTATGAAAATATTGTGTATGCATTAATTTATCTATATACGCTGTGTGGTATCCGGCTGAATAGAATAGTACTTACCTCATTTCTTACCGAGGTGTCGTAAAAGGCGACTAAGGTAAGACGACCCGCCGTATGGTATACGGTTGAGTAGAATAGGCCACCCTCTTTCTTACCGAGGTGTCGTAAAATCAGGCAGTCGACTGGTCGTGAAATACGTAGTCAAATCATGTGACAACATGTTATGCGGACCCAACTCAGAGTGGGATAAGGGCAGGAAGATGATTAATCTATATAAGAAATCTATTTATTACATATGCTGTATTATCATCCCACTGCTGGACAAAAACCTCTTTTAGAGAAAAGGATTCGTATTTTACGACACCTCGGTAAGGAAGAGGGTGGTCTATTTTACTAAACCGGATACCATACGGTGGGTCAACTTACCTTAGTCCCCTTTTACGACACCTGAGTAAGAAATGAGGGTAGTCTATTCTACTCAAGCGGATACCACACACAACAATATTTTCTTCACCCAAGATTTAAAAACAATAATTATAATAAATAATTCGCTATGCATACATAAACTTATGTTTAATTTACCAATATCACTCACTAAAGTATCTGAAAATCGGCGGTATAATAGAAATTTCAATGCCGTATGTTTCCAACATGCCCGTAAGCACGTAAACAACATTGTGTAATAGAATACCTTTGTCCGAGGCGTAACAAGTTTCTGCAAATACTGCCAATGTTTTGGCAGTAAGCCAGTTCAACTAGAGGAATATCAGAAGCTTTTATCTCTACCACATGCAGATGAACCCCAGATAATTCATCCTCCTCCTGCCCTTATCCCACTCGGGGTCGGTACAACATGTTACAAACATGTTGTCATATGATTTGGCTACGCATTTAACGACTAGCCGCCTGCCTGACTTCAACTTACCTTAGTCGTATTTTACGACTCCTCGGTAAGAAATTAGGTTGGTCTATTCAACTCAGCCGGAAACCACACGGTGGGTCGATTTACCTTAGTCGCCTTTTACAACACCTCGATAAGAAATGAGGGTGGTCGATTTTACTCACCGCGAAACCACATGGCGAGTCAATTTACCTTAGTCGCCTTATACGAAACCACGGTAAGAAATGAGGTTGGTCTATTCTAGTGAGCCGGATACCATACGGCGACTAAGGTAAGTTAACATCACACAGGCGGCTGGTCTTAAAATACCTAGCCAAATGTTGTGCCAACCCCACTTAGAGTGGGGTAAGAGCAGGAGAATGTCGATGGATAATTGTAGTAGTAAGTTATATTTTTACCTCTTTTTATGTTTATTTGGCCTATAAATTGTTGGCGTGTCAATAAATAATGTCTAACATACCAAACTTCATCGGAGCAGCGTGGTAGGGTCATACTTCAAACCCTTCTCTCCAATATAGAAAAAATAACGTTAAGGAAGATATATCGTATTCATACTAGCATTATAAATGCAAAAGTCTGTCTATCTGTCTGTTATGGTTTTAGCTAATCCATTAGAGCAATATAGATGGAATTAAGCACAATTGAATTATATTCAATTATACACAATTATAATTGTATATTGAGTCAAATTACCTTAGTCGCCTTTTATGACACCTCTGTAAGGAATGAGGACGGCCTATTCTATTTAGCCGGATACCACACGGCGGGTCGACTTGGTAAGAAAGAGGGTGGTATATTCTATTCAGCTCGATACCACACGTTGGGTCAAATTACCTTAGTCGCCTTTTACGACACCTCTGTAAAGAATGAGGATGGTCTATTCTACTCAACTGGATACCATACGGCAGGTCGACTTACCTTAGTCGCCTCTTACGACACCTCAGCAATAATTTAAGTAGCAAAATGGAAACAAAACCATATATATCTAAAAATACAAATATTTTTTCATCGTTTATTATAGTGAAAATAATTTTATCATAAAGGTAGGTAGTAGATATAAATTTTCGATTTTTCTTTGAATAATAAGTGAAGTACATAATATAAAAGTAATAAGAATATTATTTTGCTATAATCCGCGATAAAGATTTATCATTTATTATATTTATCATATATTAGATTTATTATAGCAAAATAATATTCTTATTACTTTCGTATTATGGAAAGTAACTCCGCAAAGCAACGCCTAATTCTATAAATTATGAAGTACATAATTTGAATATTTTAGTATATTTTAGTATATTTGAATATTTTTAAAGTAAGTTGACCCACCGTGTGGTATCCGGTTTAGTAGAATAGACCACCCTCTTTCTTACCGAGGTGTCGTAAAATACGACTATGGTAAGTTGACGTCAGGCAGGCGGCCGGTCGTAAAAACGCAGCCAAATCATGTGACAGCATGTTTATAACATGTTGTGCCGACCCCACTTAGTGTGGGATAAGGGCAGGAGGATGCATAATTTGAATATTTTAAAACTAAAGTTGTCGCGAACAAAGTAACGTATATAACTCGTTGTATATAATACATTTGATGTAAAATGAAACAAAAGGAAAATACATAATTAATGAACCATTTTTATTTTATTCAATAACTTGGAAACAATATACTTGAGTCGAGTTTACTTTCACATTGAGGGTAAGTGGTGTCAATTTCAGCCATTATATAAAACTAGATGTAACTGAGACTTCGTGCGATCTCAAATATGTTTGTTTGCTCCCAAAAAGAAGATAAAACAGGATCTTTTATCCTATACTAGCTGTTCGGCCGCGCGTTGCTGTGGCTCAGTCTGGATTTGAATTTCTATACATCATTCATCATTCTCCTGCCCTTATCCCACTCTAAGTGGGTTCGGCACAACATGTTACAAACAAGTTGTCACATGATTTGGATAAGTATTTCACGACCAGCTGCCTACCTGACGTCAACTTACCTCAGTCGTACTTTATGACAACTTGGTAAGAAATCGAATATTCAGGATTATAATTTTTTTTACACTCTCCTTGAAACAGGACACAACAGTTAAAAAACTGAATGTCTTGTCTAAAGATTGTCTGAAAATTTCATTAAAATCGGTCGAGCCGTTTCGGAGTCTATAACGAATATACCTAAAAACATTCATTTTTACACATACAGATTATAGCTCGGTACATAAGCTTAATATGTATAAAGTTTCATCAAGTTTGCTCCAGTGAATTAGCCGTGATAGCGTATCAGACCTACAAACAGACAAATTGTTTGCATTACATTTAGATACGAAGAGAAAAGATTTCATTTAGATACGAGAAGAGATTTTATTCAGCCTCCATGTTTTAGGTTATTTAAGCTTACCCAAAAGTTTCATGTTTTCCTGGTTTTCATTTGTTTACGTGGATTTAGCATTTAATCGCGTGATTGCCTGCGAGATAAGTTAAAAGAAATAAGTATTCGATACAAAACGATATATTCAAATTCAAAATATTCTTAATTTAAGTAAATTTGTAAACAAGTGCTTTTGAATCGTCAATTCTGCTGCTGGTTCGGAAAACTGTTCCTACTGAGAAAAGCCAGCAAGAAACTATGTAGTTGCTCTTTTTAAAATAAAAATCTTATATCTAGTTACATTTTGTCATTACTATCAAATTCAAATTCAAAATATTATTTATTCAAGTAAACATTAAAACAAGTGCTTTTGAATCATCAACTCTGCTTGCTGCTGGTTCGGAATAGCTGTTTCTACCGAGAAAACCCAGTATGAATATAAGTGGTTGCTCTTTACAAAATAAAATTCTTATATGTGGTGACATTTTGTCATTACTATCAAATTCAAATTCAAAATATTACTTATTCAAGTAAATTTTAAAACAAGTGCTTTTGAATCGTCAATTCTACTAGTTAGCTGGTTCGGAAAGCTGCTCGTACCGAGAAGAGACAGCAAAAAACAGTTCCATTTACTATCTTGTACAGGTTCAAAGAGTAATTATATCCAAGCATTCTTATCTAGGTAATCCTTAACGGTATAGGCTTTCTGTAACAGCTTTTTTTGACGTGACAACGTCTCAAATTAGGTTGCGGCTTGGAGTCACTCATGAAAAAGTGTAACGCCCGCTCACGTCTGTTACGATGAGTCACCGAACGAAAGAGAGGCCCGCCGGACTGGCGAATGCCTTGCGTCTCTCTCCCACTCCAATCCATCACATTTAGAAAGACGTTGTCACGTAAAATCTTTGCCCGTAATACCGACTTTACAGGCAACCGTTTTTTTAACAGTATTTTCAAACTGCTGTAATGGCAAAGCTAAAATTGATTGTGGATTTTTTTAAAGTTTATCATTTCGAGTGATGAAATATCACCCAAGTTAATGCGAACGAAGTCGCGGGTAGAAGTAGTAAAAATAAAATGTGCAATTTTATTGCGGTACAAATTGCTCTTCTCGTTAGCCATTCATCGAGGCCATCAGTTAATGATTGGAAAAAAGAGCACATTTTTATTAGCAATAGCCCTCTATAATATCGATTTACTTTATATTGAGTTACTTAAAACATAAAAAAACATATATTTTGTCCTTGAATTATTTAAATCATATGTTGTAAAAGACCATAATGTTCCCCATGAACGGCGATTTATCTTTTTTAATCAAATCGAGATTTTAAAATTAAAAAAAAAATTAAGACCAAAAGTATCTTGGTGAATCACAAATAGACAAATAGGTGAAATGGCATAAAAATTCGTTAAATACTTTTAAGTTTTTCAAATCAAATCATAGCCTTTTATTGATCTTTTTAGATTCTTTTTCCTTAAAATATGTAGTGATAAAAAAGCAATTTTTTTTTGTCATATGGCACTATGTCAGAAGAAACTGTGTTACCAGTGAATGAATTAATTAATACTAAAAATGTTAAATACAATATAATAATATTAATGTGAAAATATTTTTATGTCAAAATTAGGACCTACTAATATATAATATAATACTTATACAATTTTTGTTTATAAAACAATGTCCAAGTTTTTTAAACAGTTGGTGAACAGCAAAAACAGTAGCTGAACGGTATTACAGTATAATAATGGTGGTACCACGGATACAAACCCAACTAATACCAACTTTTGTAATTCTAAGGTGGCTTATTGGCTTTTACTGTTAATGACGCGCTTTTCGATGAAGGAAAACATTACCTACATATATGAATCATTCTTAGGACGCCGTTATCCGGCTGAATAAATTAGTACCACCCTCATTTCTTACCGAGGTGTCGTAAAAGGCGACTAAGGTATGTCGACCTGCCGTGTGGTATCCGGCTGAGTAGAATAGACCAACCTCATTTCTTACCGAGGTGTCGTAAAAGGTGACTAAGGTAAGTTGACCCACCGTGTGGTATCCGGTTTAGTAGAATAGACCACCCTCTTTCTTACCGAGGTGTCGTAAAATACGACAGGGGTCAATAACAAAAATACGACAGGCGGTCGGTCGTAAAAACGCAGCCAAATCATGTGACAGCATTTTCATAACATGTTGTACCGACCCCACTTAGAGTGGGATAAGGACAGGAAGATGATGATGAATCATTCTTAGTATATTATAATCTAAAAATACGCATATGAAAAATGGGAGAGGAGGTATTTGCATAACAGCGGGATAATTTTTCATAAATATATTAGCTCGCAAATTAGCTAGAACACTCTCAATACGTGTTTTCTCAAATAAGGCGTCCTCGAAAGGTAAACTAGGTCTACTATACAGTGCCAGAATAAACCTAAAAGCTTTGACAATGCCGAAGGTAAAATTATTAGAATATTAAGTACATTATGGCTGGCGGATTTAATCATTATTTCTCAAGAAATCTGAAGGTATAAAGCACATTACGGCATTGAATTTCACGAGGCGTACTTGACGAGCTGTCACGCGCGGTCGCTTTATTTTTAGAGGCTCTAAAGCTCTCTATAAAGGAAACGTAATTTTGGCATGAGATTTATGGTGATAGGTCTGTTCATTGACTATGGGTCTCATAAGAACGCTCAGAGTTGTTTTGAACGGGCTATGCTGTCTGGAATGAGAAAATTCGTTGAAGGTCCTCAATTCTTCTTCTTCTCCAATGGATAGACGTCCACCATTGGTAAAGGTCTTTAAAGGATCTCCATACCATACGATTTCATGCTATTTAGATCTAGCGACTTCCCGTAAACTTTTTGACGTCATCATTTAACTTCTTAAGGTTTAATAACGTTGCGTTTTCCCACGTTTCCAAGGTCGCAATTTCAGTACGTTAGGACCCCATTGCACCCCTTTATGGATAAACTCAAAAAAATCCAAAACTACTAATCATTATTCAAATAATGGATAAATAAATAAAATTAAAATGAAAGTCACCGGTCACCATCATATATCAATCAATTTACGCAAATCTTAACATTATAACATCGAAATTTGACTTATGATTCCATTCAGTAGTTTTGAAGTTTAATGGAAACAGATAAATAGAAAAACAGACGCGGTTACGAATTTGTTTTATTACTACATATTTGTAGTTATGTATAAATACCGAAATAGTCGCTGACTATTGGCCTCATAAGGTCAGAGTCACTCAGCGAGCGATGAAACGGGTATGCTTGGAGTATCTCTGCACAATCAAATCAGGAATGAGAGGATCCGTAGTGGAACCAAAGTCACCGATATAGCTCAGCGTATCGCGAAAGTGGAGATGAGCGGGGCCCATTCTGCCCAGAATCGATGTGCGTTGGGTTCTTAAGGTGTTAGAAAAGCCAACCGTACCGGTAAACGCAACGTCGAAAGTACACTAAAAAGGTCGTGGGGAGTCGCTGGATTCAAGCGGCACAAGAATATGTGGTGTGAAGATCCCATTAAGAGACCTATATCCAACAATGGATGTCCACAGGTCCATAGTGCAAATGCTGTTGACGTCGTTTCTATCGATGATATTTCCACAATAGACGGTTTATCTACATCTTATGAGGAAATTATCAAAATTTGTACGTACCACAGATCTGACGAGGAGCTCAAATGTGAACCACACGTTGCAGACCAGCTCGATGTAAAAGAAAGCTACGTGAGGCTGTCCGTTGTCATCCTGCTGGGTGGTCACCACGGCTGTCGTGTTCTCTGTGTAGTTCTTCAACGGTAAAGGCTCTGGCACCCGAAGGTCTGGGTGTGTCTTCAGACAGAAGCACAGCACAGAAACACATATGAAGAATACGGATATGGCTGATATCACCTGAAACAACGAAACGTAATAAAAAATTACAAACATTAACTACGACAATCTAACGTGTGGAATTGGCTGAGTAAAATAGACCACTCTTATTTGCTACAGAGGTGTCGTAAAAGATGAATAAGGTAAGTTGACCCGTCGTACGGTAGCCGGCTGAGTAGAATAGACTACGCTCATTTATTACCGAGGTCTCGTAAAAGGCAAATAAGGTAAGTCGATCCACAGCGTGGTATCCGGCTGAGTAGAATAGACCACCCTGATTTCTTAACGTGGTGTCACAAAAGGCGGCTAAGGTAAATTGACGTCAGGGAAACGGCCAATCGTAAAATTACTAGCGAAATCGTCCGACATGTTTAAAACTTGTTGTGCCAACGCCACTAAGAGTAGGATAAGGGCAGAAGACTAATTAGAAAAGAATGGACGATGAAATAAACTCTGCCGATATCAGAGTGGAATGAGGATAGTAGAATAATGACCACTATCGCCAAATGAAGATAATATTAAAAATATACGAATATGTGACACAAAAAAAGTAATCTTTTAAATGTCAGAAACAGCAGAAAACTATCTTATTTTCCCATTTGGAAGTACGGATCCATAAAAATCAGCTTTGCGGACAGGAAGTTCGAGCATCAATCATAATATTCTATAGCGATCCGTTCCTTTACAATGGTACAAGATATGGGAGATTCAACATGCAGTAACATGAAGAAATCTTATTTTAATCACGTAAGAAGTACTTGCGTGACCGAGCCAAGATCGATAATATTTTGACGTGACAACGTCTTAAATTACGTTGCGGCTTGGAGTCACTCATGAAAAAGTGTAACGCCCGCTCACATCTGTTACGATGAGTCACAGAACGAAAGAGAGGCCCGCCGGACTGGCGAATGCCTTGCGTCTCTCTCCCACTCCAATCCATCACATTTAAAAAGATGTTGTCACGTAAAATCTTTGCCCGTAAAACCGACTTTACAGGGAACTGTTTTTTTTAATAATTATTAAGACAAAAGGCAAGTTAATAACAGCATACCAGAAAGAGAAGATAAAAATTTATAGTCCTTTAATTACCAATAAAAATATATTATTGTAAAAAAATAAATTAGTTAATTTCAAAGTACTTTAAGCAGTCTGTGTATAAAAAAAATGAAAAAAAGGTTGGTATTTACATGGGCTCGATCCCAGGTATTTTACTTCCTTAATCTGCCCCTTTACCATTGAGCTATCACAACTTTACAAATGACAGCTAAAACTTTATTTACTTTATATTCAACATTTCAGCATTTTTTCAGTGCCCGAAAACAGGGATAAAACGACATTTTTTTAGAAACCTATCTAGATTGAACACCTTCCCCTCCCATCAAACCCCCTTCATGCTGAATTTCATGAAATTCGTTGGAGTATATATATGTGGGACTAAAACTCGGGTTTTGGAGTTTTTTGGTCCGCCCCTTACCACTAGGCTATGACAGCATTACATTTAACAGCCAAAAAATGTAATTTGGATTTAATTCTATATTTTAGCATTTTTTCAATGCACGAAAACTGGGATATATAATACTTGCATTTAAATATTAAAACATGAATACAAAAGTAGGTCATTCTAACCGCTAGCTGTCGTGAATTGGACCAAAAACAACTTCACTGTCACAATTTGTCAAATTACTGCGTCACAAATGTATTCTGAAAACAAAACGACACGGTTACTGTATTCGCTAATACAATTATCCTTAAAATCTTACTGTGTTCTTGTTATTTCATGAGATGTGAGCTGCTCAAGGTAATTTTGTTTTCTATGACGCAGTTTTAGCATTAAATCTTGCGTAATATGGAATTGATATTTTAGTACTATCGGAAAATATTTAAATGATGTATAGTTCTTACACATAAAAGCTTTTTCACTAATCATCTCATTTTATTAAATTTATTACAATTTCTTATTCTCCTTGAAACTGAATGAAATCTTTGTTTATTTCATGAGATTTTTAGTACTCAAGGTCTTTTTTACATTTACATGCGCAGTAAGCAATTGCAATTTAAATAGTACCTGAGTGACCAAGCCTTGCTCGGTAATTTTTTTTAAAAGAAAAACAAAAGAAAGTAAGGGCAACTAATATGTAGGACTCGATCTCTCTCTTCTCTCTCAATCTATCTCTTCTCAGTAGGAACAGGTTTTCAAACCAGCAATACGATTCAAAAGCACTTACAATTGAATTTGAATATATTTTTTGAATTTTGGAGTATATATGAATTTCGGAAATGGAAATGAATCTTATATATATTCCTCTTTAAGTAAATATTTCATATATTTTCCAATTTTAAATACTCATTTAAGTATTTAAAATTGGAAAATATATGAAATGCTAAATGTAGAGTGTACTATCCGTTTTTATAAGTGATACATACAGAATTCGTAAAAATTTAGTCGCTATAACAATCTTAACAATTGTTCCGCCCCATAATGGCTGCACTACTTTACTTTATGACTTTACTTAGAACTTTCCTGTTATGTTAAAAGTCGTTGATCATATATTTATTTAAGAGTTATCCTCAGAATCAAGAAAGCAAAGCCTCAATCTGTCGAAACTCGTTAAGCCCGCAGTTGTTATAGCGAGAAAGTTTTATTGAAACTTATCAAAAGGGTTTCCCGACCGTCTTATAAGCTGATTATCTGTTTTTCAGAAGTTTGAGTTCCTAAGTCTATTGTGAAGCTTTCTTACAGCTTTTCTTTAACCTAAGTCTGTGACCGATCTTCTCGTGGAGTCTATTTCCTCGTGGAGTGGAGTGAACGTAGTGCTTGTGTATTGTGGTGGCGGTGGTAGAGGTTTGTGCATGTGTTTTTACGAATCCTGCTTGTAACAGGTATGAAAAAGGATTGTCCACTCAACATTTAGCATTATATATATTTTCTATTTTACTTCATCGCTGATTTATAGCAAAATAATTTTATTATTATTATAATAATTCTCTTCAAAACAGCAACGGCTGACTTTCTTGCTGGCTCTTCTCAGTAGGAACAGCTATCCGAACTAGCAGAAAAGTTGACGATTGAAAACCACTTGTTTACAAGTTTACTAGAATAAAGAATGTTTTGAATTGAATTCACTACAATAAAAGTATATATATAAAGTACTTTAAAGGCAATAAAGTTATGCAAAGTAATGTAAATGGCAGAAAGTTTCCTATCTAAATCTTATCTTAAAGACTAACTAAAAAGCCTATTATCATAGAAACTCTTGGTAACTTTTAAAGTTGTTAAAATCATTTGGCGCTTTTATAAAAGTTTTTGTTAACTCTCCTTTGTGTAAATGCCGACAGATTTTGTTTTGTCCGCCCAACCAATTTCTTTAGCGATAAATCATCCCAAACAACCGAAGAGAGACAGTTTAACTTTGTGAAATTCAGAAATTACCTTGGGAAAAAAATCCAATAAAACAAGAAAATTGCTGTGGCTGTGGCAACTATATATAGATAAAACAATGAATTATGTTTACTTCTTTCGTCATACATATTTCTTTTCTTTAATATTTAAATGAGTTAATCTTGTATGTATATATATAATATAGATATATTTTCGGAATATCGGAAACGGCAACGATTTTCCTGAAATTCAGCATACAGGAGGTTATAGTGGACAAAAATCGTTTATCCTTATTTTTGGGCATTAAAAAAAAGCTAAAATGTAGAACTGAATGCAAATGATATTTTTAGCTATCAAACGGAAAGCTATGATAGCCTAATGGGAACGGGAGGACCATAAAAGTACAAACCTCAGGTTCGAGTCCCGCGTGTCACCGGCGATCTCTTTCTTTTTTTATTTGCTTTTTATCATCATCATTCTCTTACCCTTATCCCACTCTAAGTGGGGTCGGCACAATATGTCTTCTTCTTCCATTCTCTTCCATCCTCTATCATTCGTGAACTCTGGTGCCACTCCTTTAACATGCATATCATTTATCACACAATCCATCCATCTTTTTTTCGGCCTTTTTTTATATCTTTAAAAAAATTCGGTTATTCACTTTTACTTAATTAATATAGCCGTAACAAAATGAACACACTTAACTCAAATAATTTCATAGCTTATATTCTCAAACCATACAATTGAAATGGTTTCCCGTATTCCGCGTTGCTCTTTTTTAATCTTCAGCTTACCTTTGTGTGCCGAAAAGATAAAAGGTAAGCAAAAGAATATGTGAGGTTGTTTTTACCTTGACACTGCTTGTTTGTTTACGGCCCGGTTGAATAACTCGCAAAGCCCTAGAAATATTATTCCCCATTCAATTCTCTTAGCATTTTGTCGACGTTCTTTTCAAGGCTTTCAATTTATCAAAGGCTTGTTATTTTCGTGGATTATGGACCTTATTCTTAAAATTTCCTTTCATTTATTAGTACAACATTCAATTCAATTTAAGATTTAGAATTAGTTCAATAGTTGGACTTAATAAAATTAAATCAGAATTTGAATAGAGATTGATGGATAAATTTTGACCTGTGGTATCCGGCTGAGTAGAATAGACACCCTCATTTGTTACCGAGATGTCGTCAAAGGTGGATAAGGTAAGCTGAACCGTCTTGTGGTATCCGGTTGAGTAGAGTTCACAACCTTCTTTCTTATCACAACCCTTTCTTACCAACGTGTCGTAAAGGGCGACTAAGGTAAGAAATAAGGGTGGTCTATTCTATTCAGCCGGATACCACACGGCGATGTGTACAACGATTTATATTCCCGTATTTAAGCATATAGTTAACCACTGTTTTAGAGTTAAATGGTGCCTGGTTTGGCGCAGTCGCCAACGACAGTAAATTAAGTGTTTAGGTAAATTATGTAATGTTGGACCGAATACATTAGTCTACAGCCTCTACTCTGTAAACTTTATAGTAAACTTAAAAGAATGCTAGTATATGCCTACGACTTTATCTGTGTTCATGTCACTGTCTAGGCCTTTATAATCACACAAAAAAGGTGTATTAATTGAAATAGTAAACGATTTGATTTTAATAAAGCTTTTCAATTCATGAAGTAAATTAAAAATAACTGCCTGTTACTTTCCACGAAAGAAAATCCTGCTAATTAAGTTTGACTTTTCGAAAATAGTACGATTATAAGAAAATAGTAATTTTGCTTTAATCCACGATTTATTGAAATCTATTTAATGCTAATGTACGAAACAATTTGCGTGTACCACAATACACTAACACTGCACACATTTCATAAGACCTTCCATCCATCCATTGATGAAGGATGGAATATGAGAAACGATATATATTTCTAAAGAATTCTAATATGCGAGTAAATTATCAAACCGTTTCGGCACAAAATCGCAGTTCGAACTTTTTCTCCAATAGGAGATATTTGACTACGTATTGAATAATAAAAGCCGCTACTGAATAGCTTCTAAAATTACATCCCACAGTGTTATATTAAAATTTATAGTTGTTAAAGTGAATTAGTCAAGCGTACAAAATAGGTCCCTGATGTACTAGTTTGTGGCAACTGTTCCCGTGTGGAGCGAATAGGTTTTGTTACATAATGGCCGTTATATCCACACATTCACTGCAGTTCACAGTTAAATGTGCTGCTGTAAATCACTGGACCGGACTTTATAGATTGGACTATGCGAGAAACTAAATCGCTCACTCGTTTAACTCTGTTAGATCAAACATGACCAACATGGCTGCGACAAGGACGTCTTCTTGGACGCGTTTTATTTTTATTTTATATCAATGACTTTCTATTTTAATTGAGGAAATATGAACTAATATTTATAAAATCTTTACCTAGTTGAACTAAACTCAACAACCTTTATGTAATAAAGTAGTTAATAATATAATGAGATTAAATACTGGCTATGACTAGTTTAAAGCTGTGGTAGCCCAGCGGTAACACCGTGCGACTCTTTCCAGGAGGTCACGGGTTCGAACACGGGCAGACACCAATGAGATTTCTGTTAAAACTTATGGATCTAATTGATAATTGCAATTTATCACACGCTTTTCGGTGAAGGAAAACATCGTGAGGAAACCTGCATATCTCTAGAGAATTCTGGAGATATGCGTAACCTACCAATCCGCACTGGAGCCGCGTGGTAGGTCTTAGCTCCAATCCTTCTCTCCAAAAACGGAGAGAAGAGGCCTATTTCCAGCAGTGGGAGAGTAACAGGCCGCTACTTACTTACTTATATACTGGTGATAATGTCTAGGAGAGAGCGTATAATATCAATATTTCTTTAAATAATTTATATTAAAGACTAATATTGACAAGGTTATCGCAGTTATTTTATTAAAATATCATTAAAACTATAGTACAAGCTTGATAACATAGGTACTTTAGTAATCGTGGAAATAGACGGGCAGAGATAGGAACTAAGATGCAAAAAGAGATTTATAAGTATTTGCATTGCAGACTATTATTAACAAAAAAAATATAATAAAAATGAATGCACACGTCATTTGCTATATAGAATTTAAGGTTTGTTTTTAAGACATTGATAGTAATCCAAATTGGGAAAACCTAATGTAATAAAACAGAAACTTCTTCTTTATGTACGGTCCCAGGGAACTAAAGAAAATAACAGACTTAAAGACGACATTTTCTGCGTATTACGCCTGTGGATATGCTTGAGATACGGGACTGTTCTTTAGGGAAATATCATTAGCGTTCAAGTTTTTGTATTATTCGTGCAAAGAAAATATTTACGCGTACTCGTAAATATAAAAGAAACTGGATACCTAGCTTGACTGCCAAATTTATTATTTTCATATTCTTATATTTGAACTTTGTTAAAAAATAATATATTAAGTCTCTGATTCTTTTTGTTTTTAAGTATTGTATGTTTATGTCTGTTAGAATAGACGATGTTTCATCTGCTGTTTTGTTTGAAACGGAAATTATAATTAATAATAAGTCCCAAGTCAAGCTTCTAAAATTATTCTTGATTCTTATATAGTAGATCGAATAATATAAATCTTGAAACTGCAAGTCTTTTTTATTGCTCTACAGCGCATTGCAGATACGTTCTATTGATATTGGATATTTGAAATTATCATAAGATATATATGAATTAACGACGTTTTGGTTAAAAGCATATTGTTAATTACAATTACGATTAGTCTTATTGAAATTCGCAAACTCTTAGCATTATGGTCACCATGGACGATTTTGCGAGTAGATTTTACTTTGCTGATCTTATCTGCTGATAACGCTGTTGTCTTTTTAGGTTAGTGGTGTTTGAATTAGTTTGCATAATTGTTTATATAGAGCTTTACAAAAAGGTACTGGTAACTAAGGTTGGCAATCGCAAATATACAGATTCCCTAATACAAAATACCAAATTAAAATACAATATTTGCTAAATTAACTTATAAACCGTTAAACCTTTAGGGATAAGACGGTGCTAACTCACATAACTTACAAACTTAATAATTAGTAGGAAGAAGTAAAATAGAAAATATATATAATGCTAAATGTAAGTGGACAATCGGTTATCATACCTGATACATGCAGGATTCGTAAAAACACATGCACAAACCTCCACCACCGCCACCACGATACACAAGCACTATATACGTTCACTATCACAAACTCAACAATCGTTTCGCCCCGCAACCGAAGCATCATCAGGAGATAGACTCCACGACCAAAATCGCAAAGCATTTAGCATTATATATATTTTCTATTTTACTTCTTCGCGGATTATAGCAAAATAATTTTATTATTACTTTTGTATTATGGATCTCTGCAAAGTAACGCCTAATTCTATAAATTAGTAGGTAGTTATGTAATGTCTTCTTCTTTCTGCCCTTATCCCACTGTAAGTGGGGTCGTGACAACATTTTATAAACATGTTGTCACATGATTTGGCTATTTATTTTACGACCGGCTGCCTGCCTGATATCAACTTACCTTAGTCGTATTTTACTATACCTTGGTAAGAAAAGAGGGTGGTCTATTCTACTCAGCCGCATACCACACGGCAGATCGACTTACCTTAGTCGCGTTTTACGACACCTCGGTAAGAAATGAGTGTGGTACTATTCTATTCACCCGGATGCCACACAGCGTATCTTGTTTAATGTCTATTAATAATAAATTAAAACAAGCGCTATTCTATACAAAATACAAAGGTATGAAAGGAGAATTCTACAAACGCTCAGTAAATATACGGCTCAAATTTAAGCCGGCGTGTCAGTTGTACATCCAAATTGGTTTTGTGAATAATTTGCTCTGCATACACTAATGGTGCGTGTAGACTACACGATTTGATGGATTTCGAACGGCCTAGATGTGGCAGACGCGTTAGTCAATTGACAGGTGCGAGTCGACGTACATGGATAAAGGAATTTACAAAACTATATTCGGAAGTTAAATTTACTTTATATAATGAATATTGTCAACCAAAATGTCCTATATTAATATTTATTATGATGGATGATGATTATTATTATATTTTTCATATCTATATGAGTTATATTAAAAAAATTTCGCCTCCAACTATTTTAGTGAAATTCAGCATTTTTTTCAGGTTTTGAGGGAAAAATCAATCTAGCTAGGTTTGATTTTTAAAATAGCGTTTTATGCCTGTTTTTGGGCACTAAAAAATACTTAAATGTTGAATAAAATCCATATGATATTTTAGCTGTCATTTATAAAGTTGTGATAGTCTAATGGTAACGGGCTGATAGAAAAGTACTAAAACACCTGGAATCAATTCCCACATGTTACCCCCCACTTTCTTTCTTTTTTTTATTTTATTTTTTATCTTTTATATGTTAATAGGCGGTCGGTCATAAAATACCTAGCCAAATTATCTTAAAATATATTTAAGACATGTTGCCGACCTCACTTAGAGTGGGATAAGGGCAGGAGAACGTATGTAATACTTTTTTCTGCAGTTTATGGTTATGTTATGTATTATTTTACTTCATATATTTTACGATATTTATTGTAGAATCGTCAGATGGCGGCTTATCAAGTGGCCGACTGGAAAGTAAACTTGCCTTTAAACTGGTACAGAAAGTTCATAAAATCTTTTACATGTTTTAAAGTCTCTGTACATCTATTAAATCTAAAAGCTTTAGAATATTCTTTTTTTAAATTACATGCTTAATATCCCGTTAATCTAGGAACGATGACATATTTTCCATTTCCAAGTTATGTAAATGTCAGAGCGTGTAGAGGAATCATTATAACTGTACGATGTTCTGGATTAAGTTAAATTAATCGGTCGTCGGTACATCTGATACATCAGCCTTGATTTATACACGTCAATAATTCACAATCTTATGTAGCACGATAATTCAATTCAGATTTGTGTGATCAATTCAGTTAATGTAAATATAGTCAACGATTGGTTATAAAGCTGTCAGCGTTTAATAAGGATACGAATGCTTTACAATATATTATGCTCAAACTTTTTAAAAGTAAGTGCTTATTACTGTCTGGTGGGCATAGGCCTCTTTTCTCCGTTTTTAGAGACAAGGATCGGAGCTAAGACCAATGCGGATTGGTAGGTTACACATATCCACAGACTTCTCTAGAGATACGCAGGTTTCCCTACGACGTTTACGTTCACCAAAAAGCGTGTGATAAATTGAAGTTACCAATTAGACAAATAATTTTTCATAGAAAACTCATTGGTTCCTGCCTGGGGTTCTAACCCGTGACCTCCTTGAAAGAATCACACGGTGTCACTGCTGGGCTATCACAACTTAACTTTTTAAACAATACTTTTATTAATATTTGATGTTCAAGTTTTAAGTTATAAACTTTCATTGAAGATTAAGCAAAACAAATATCTTCACTGAAAAGTGGATGGGACGTATGATGTCCAGCTGAATAGAATAGACCGCTATCATTTCTTACCGAGGTGTTGTAAAAGACGACTAAGGAAATTTGATGTCAGGCAGGCGGCCGGAGGTCAATGATAAGTCTATAGGCCTCATATAACAATCATGATATGAAAGGAAAAGCTTACAATGAATCCTTTACAAAGAGAGTGTAGGTATTAAATAAGAATGTAACCATTACAATCGGCTAAAAAAAAACCACTAATCATGTTATCACTATAAGTGTTATTTGTATGTATTTTTCAGTGGATTGGTGTGAAAGCATAGTGTCACCTACTGACAACTTAAAGATTAAAGCTCTATGGATAAGGAAGATCTTTAGAATAAAACAAACAGAAGAATCCCATTAGTTAGAATCGTTTTTTCCGTCCAATATCCATCCGATTTATGGCAGATTTTATCAGCAAGTCTAAAAGCGTCATTACAATTTTGTTCCTATTTGTGCGCTAGATCCCTCGCTGGTATGTTCAGAATTTATTGAAGTTAACCGATTCCAATATAAATATTTAACGACTTGCGGATTTGATGAAAGTTGCGGTTATTTCCTTTATATAAAGCAGTTTTTTTTTAATATTTTGGAATTACCAATAATGGCATTTTATTTTAGTTCCCTCTTCATAGTAAATATTTCGTACAATATACTATTCTCTTTATAGTGGTTCATCCTGATATAAAAAAAAAACAAAAAACGGAATCCTACGGTAATATGGAATGACAACTCTGCACCGGAAAACATCATTGATAAACTTCCAACTACGATTTATAATAATGACAAATATCCATATATATATAAGACTAAGTTTGATGTTTATCATAGACATACGAGAGGTCACCAAAACTTGTGTTTTTGTTTCGTTACCCAACAGAGTTAGCAACTTATTCGATAGTGTCGGTATTCGCTTGTACAATAAATAACCGCAATTCTTTAAGTCTAAAGTATACAAAAAGGTTTAAATTAAGTGTAAAAGATATGCTTACACGTAAAAAGAATGCCTGTATTTGAAAATTCTAATTCTAATTCAAATTCAAAATATTCTTTATTCAAGTAGATTGTTTACGGTACTTTTGAATCGTCAAATGTTTAAGAAGTTACCACTGATTCGGAAGTTTGCTTCTACCGAGAAGAACCAGCAAGAAACTCGGCGGCTAATTTTTTTAAATACTTTCAATTTCAAACAAGACTGCTGTTTAATAATGTAAAACTGAAAATGATTAAAAGATTGACCGCAGAGTTTCTTGCTGGTTCTTCTCGGTAAAAGCTACATTCCAAAACAGTTGTTGCTTCATTAATCATATTCATCCTCGACGATTCAAAAGTGCTTGAAAGTGCTTATTCGAGTAAAGATTATTTAGATTTCATTTGATTTGACGAGGATGTTGGGGTATCCCTTAAAGAGACCTTTGTCCGCTTGTGGACATGTACGTCGACTTACATTTATAAAGCTAAGTTTTGAGATGAAGCGTGTTAAAAATAGTATCCTACATCTCCAACCTTTGCAGATGGCGAGCTGGAGGGCTCGTCAAACAGCGCCCAGACCTTGGGCTTGACTCTCTGCCAGACCCCCAAGTCTCCGTTGAGGTACGCCTCTTCATACCCGAAGAGCCTGGCAATTTCTTCCTCCGACGGTTTCTCGCTGTCGATGTCCAATTTGTCCAAAATAGCCAGGGTGTTCTGTGAACAAGAACAGCAAATATATATATGGGACATTTGCACACACGGTCATCCGTCTGTAAAGTAACTTAATACTTGTGTTATGAGTGACAGACACCTAGTATACGTCGGAAACGAAAATAGTCAGCAGCAGGGTCGTCTCGCTTACTCCAAATGGAGTAGGCGGGGTACGGGCCTCGAGGCGTACCTCCTTGCCCGGGCAGTTCCTCGCGGGCACTTAAGCCCGGTCTGTGTTTCGGCCGTAGGCCGAGGTCACCTAGGTGACCTAAGGGATGTTTGGTTCGGTGGGGAGGTCTGGGAATGGTAGCTCCCAGACCTCAAAGTCTTCTTCAGGTGGTCCTAAGTCGGGTGGTGTCACGAAAATAGTCAAATGTCATCTCTTTAGTTTTCATACCGCGAATACCGGTGGCGCGGCAATCACGTGACCAATAGAATAGGAGAGGCTCGTTTGTGAGTGTTATATGCTGAGCTGGCTATAGCGAGGCCAGTCTTGTTATAAAACTTGACTCGTACGGTTATTAGACGCTTACGCGGGTAGACCGTTTCATCACTTGTATGCATATATGTATGCTCGCTGTAACAATTTTTCATTGAAAAATAAGGTACATATCAAATCCATCTCGTTTGCAATGTGAAGCTGAAGAGTTTGTGTGTTTGATTGGTTGAACGCGCTAATCTCAGGAACTACTGGACCGATTTGAAGAATTCTTTAAGTTTAATATAATTTATTTATCGAGAAAGGCTATAGGCTATATAGCATCACGCTAAGATGAATAGGAGAGGAGCAGCAATTGAATAAAGTACGAAACCGGCATAATTTAAAGTTTACCATGCGTGCGCTGAGTAAACGATAATAGTTATTAATTCATTTAAAAATTTAAAAATCATGTATTACAAAACTGTTCCCCTCTAAAAGTCCTATATAAAAGTCAGCGACAACATATATATAGCTTTTAAGGTTAACCTACTTTAACCATTTTTATGGTTATCAAAATACTATATTACAGTTTTAATCTTTCCAAGCGGGCGGAACCGCTGGCGGTTGCTAGTCGTTAATAAAGTGGGGTAACGATGAAATCCATGTAATCCGAGTACTTGGATCGAGATCGTAACGAAGCGGTACAAAATCTATGCCCTCATTTCATTCAATATGTTTTTAAGGAATCTCCTTTGATTCGCGCAGACTTGATTGCTTTTTTGTTGAATTAATTTAAGAGCGCTTACTGAGATAAAAGGAAAATTGATTGATTGCGAGATTTTTATCTGTTCTTGACAGTTTTTTTGGGCCTAATCCTACTAATATTATAAATGCGAAAGTTTGTGAGTATCGATGTATGTTTGTTGCTCTTTCACGGCGAATCCGCTAAACCAACATCGACGAATTTTGGCACAATTATTCTTTATACACTAAAATTATTTATAGGCTATAGAAATCCTGTTAATTCTACAGGAATAGGATGACATTGAAAAGCCATCTATTATCGACCTATTACACCACAACAGTCTAACTATTCCACTACTGAGCATCGACTTCCTCTCTCCGTTTTTGGAAAGAAGGATTGGAGCTACCACGTAGCTCCAATGTGGATTATTAGGTTACACATATCCCTAGAATTCTCTAGAGATGTGCAGGTTTCCTCACGTTTTCAAGCGTGTGATGGATTGTAATCATCAATTATCACAATCGCTATCACAGCTATCATCGGTCGACTATCACAGCTTTTTACAAACTATATCTATATATACAAGCTATAAGCAATAATATTGATAACTAAGGTAAGGGCACTAGTAATTGATCATGCACTAGTAGTTGACCGTCTTGTATGAAATTTTGAATATACACATAAACGTTTTGTTTGTTGTAGCTAATAAAAACTATTAATTAATAATATTTTAAATATTAAACAATGGGCTACAGTTTTGAGCTTTTGGGCAGTTGTTAATAGATGGCAACAGGTAATTACACATTTATTTTTTATTAGCTACAACAAACAAAACTCTTATTATTTAATATTTCATACAAAACGGTCAACTACTAACTAACTGACTAACTAGCGCCCTTACCTTAACTGGTAAGTGATAACCCAATATAGGTGGGGTGGTAGTGGACATATCCAATAGTAGAAGCCTCGATATTTGAGTCGAGTTTTGGCACATGTTTGGCGTTTCTTAACATTGAAAAATAAATTACGTTGAGAAACACTCGACAAAGAAAAAAAAATCCCAAAAGGCTGTCAGAGTGTTTGTGATCATTTTTCTCAAAATGTACTGAACGGATTTTCGTGCGGTTTTTACTAAAAGATGCAATACAAAAAGTGCAAATTTCAAGGTTTAGGTTACTATTTACCTTACGGTTGTACATTGACTGAATTACATATTTGTTATACACTTTCTACATGTAGATGGAGAATCGCGATGCGTTAAACAAAATTTAGGGGTGCGTATCAAATAAATTTTTGCCCCATTTAATATTTTTCCTCGCTGCCCGTAACCGACATTTTATGGCCGCTACGTGACCTAGAATTTGCCACGTCCAGACAAACGATATATATCCGTTATTACTATAAGAATAGGGGTCAAACTATAAAATAGGAACGCACAGACTACTGTACGTTTTATTAATATCCCGGGAAATGATAATAGAGGTGGAATATATACAATCCCAAGGCGTATGTATTTAGAATCTAGTCTTTAGATTATCGGGGATGACATTAATAAGATTATTTAGATAAATCTTTAACACTTAAATAAGTTTATATATATATATATATATATATATATATATATATATATATATATATGTCGCATCCTGGCAACCATCATTCCATCATTAAAAATATATTGAAAATACATTGAAAATAGAAGGCGCAGCGGTGACAGAATGCAGACGGCGCTTGTGAGAGATGAAGACAGATGCTTGTCATGGCGCAGTTGTGAAAATTGTTAAGAAGAATATAAAGTTGAAGATAAGCGTTGTACTTTTCCATATGCACGATACCCTTATTACGCCCACTAATGTCTAAGAATAATGCCCAAGATACTGATGACTCTACATCAGTCGTGGGATTCAATCGTGCAAATGGATGGATAGTATGAAGGGACTATGATGACTCACAATGGCGGATACTATAAGAGTTACGAAATAAAACAATTCAAACACAAAAAACAAAAAGAAAAAAAAAATCCAAGTGAGACGAATAATATCAATCGGCCGAAGTTTAAACCCAATAAATGATGATTTTACGTAAAATTGTGGTGTAATACAGCGTTATACTTGGACGGAAAAACAAAAGAAGATACGTTTTCTGGAAATTTCTGCGGCTGCACTTATTAATTTCAACAATGATAGATCAATGGATAATTAAAAATCATTCTGTATATGCCTGTTTTCGTGTTACGTATTTGATGAATTGTTGGAAGAATTTAAATATAGTGCAAATTGCATCATGAACGGTGATTACGCATTTGGTACAAAATAGATATATGACTGCAATGGCTGGCATTCATAACGGAGATATCTTCGCGTCAAAAGCTACACCAGGAACTACAAGTATACTCCTATTTGAAACGAAAGTTATTTATAGAGGATCGCAGATTCAACGCGATCCCAATTCAAGCGTCTTAGTTGCGATCAGCAGTGCGCAGAAAAATGGAGTGTCGCAAACGGATTTTGGAACCAAAAGACTATTGTCTGTGGTACTGTGGTAAGCTCTGGACAACGACGACAAGCAGATTACAAATTATTTGTGTGCTACAGGTGTAGCAGGCTGGGCCACGTCGCGAGTCGCTGCATAGCCAATGGACCTGCTCTTTGAGGTACCAGTACACCGACCTGTAGACCAATGTCTGGTCAAACCGCCATCAGGAGCTTTCACATAATTTGGTAGGTGTTATTACTTTGATTTGTTTCTGGGCCTGGATGTTCTCTCATAAAAGAGACTATATATAGCTTATAAATTTAGTTCGGAAATAATTGATAATGTTGTCATTAATAGGGATGGCTAACAAGAATGTTTATAGTATCTTTCAAATAATTGTCAAGTAAAAGTAATCGGTTTTGCAACTGAAATTATAAGAAGAGGGTGAACTGTTCACCTTTTGCCAATCCAGCTCTTTTAGTCAAAAACATAATGTGTCTTATTGTTTTAAAAAAATACCTGAGAGTCAAGTACCTATTGATAATGACAAGATTTGTGTTAACGTAATTTGTGTTGATGTTTATACAGACGGGTTCTTGGTTCGGTGGGTCGGTGACTGTACCAGAGTATCGTCTGTAGCCCAGTAGAAATCGGCATCTGCTCAGGGTGGTCCGTGGGTACGCAGTAAGCGATAGCTCTGGGGGTCGATGACACCAGGGTATCGTCTGTAGCCCGGTAGAAATCGGTATCTGCTCTGAGTAGTCCGTGGGTACGCAGGGAGCGATAGCTCTGGGTGGTATAGTCGGGTCTAGCTGTGTAGCGATGGCCGTGAGTCATGTGGACTCGTTATCCCTGAGGGAAGACCCTTCTGCTGAGACAGAAGCGGTAGACCACGAACAAGATACCTGGGTTGTTTTTGAAGTAAATTCTTATAGGATTTCTGTTTATTTTTGTAATGTCATGGTGAGTGTCAGTCAATGGTACTCTGCCTCAGTACTTTTCGTATGCATTATGGGTTTGGCATAGCCTTATATTTTATTTGTAGGGTTTCATAGTTCAATGATCAATTTATGACGAGATATGATTTTCCTTGTTTTGTCCGTTTATTAAAGAGATCTAGACCTCAATGACCCAGATGTTGTAGGATTGGCCGAACGGAATTTCTGGGTTCGTTTGTTTGTTACAGATCAACACACGGGGACGCGTGTCTCGCAGGATGGCCGTGTCGCATCCTGGCAACCATCATTCCATCATTAAAAATATATTGAAAATACATTGAAAATAGAAGGCGCAGCGGTGACAGAATGCAGACGGCGCTTGTGAGAGATGAAGACAGATGCTTGTCATGGCGCAGTTGTGAAAATTGTTAAGAAGAATATATATATATATATATATATATATATATATATATATATATATATATATATATATATATATATATATATATATATATATATATGTAGACTCATCAGTATCTTGGACATTATTCTTAGACATTAGTGGGCGTAATTAGGGTATCGTGCATATGGAAAAGTACAACGCTTATCGTCAACTTTATATTCTTCTTAACAATTTTCACAACTGCGCCATGACAAGCATCTGTCTTCATCTCACACATGCGCCGTCCGCAATCTGTCGCCGTGTGCCTTCTATTTTCAATATATTTTTCATGATGGAATGTTGGTTGCCAGGATGCGACACGGCCATCCTGCGAGACACGCGTCCCCGTGTGTTGATCTGTAACAAACAAACGAACCCAGAAATTCCGTTCGGCCTATCCTATAACATCTGGGTCATTGAGGTCTAGATCTTTTTAATAAACGAACAAAACAAGGAAAATTATATCTCGTCATAAGTTGATCATTGAATTATGAAACCCAACAAATAAAATGTAAGTCCATGCCAAACCCATAATGTATACGAAAAGTACTGAGAGAGTACCATTGACTGACATTCACCATGACATTACAAAAATAAACAGAAAACCTATCAGAATTTACTTCAAAAACAACCCAGGTATCTTGTTCGTGGTCTACCGCTTCTGTCTCAGCAGAAGGGTCTTCCCTCAGGGATAACGAGTACACATGACTCACGGCCATCGCTACACAGCTAGACCCGACTATACCACCCAGAGCTATCGCTCCCTGCGTACCCACGGACTACTCAGAGCAGATACCGATTTCTACCGGGCTACAGACGATACCCTGGTGTCATCGACCCCCAGAGCTATCGCTCACTGCGTACCCACGGACCACCCTGAGCAGATGCCGATTTCTACTGGGCTACAGACGATACTCTGGTACAGTCACCGACCCACCGAACCAAGAACCCGTCTGTATAAACATCAACACAAATTACGTTACCACAAATCTTGTCATTGTCAATAGGTACTTGACTCTCAGGTATTTTTGTAAGACAATAAGACACATTATGTTTTTGACTAAAAGAGCTGAATTGACAAAAGGTTAACAGTTCACCCCCTTCTTATAATTTCAGTTGTAAAACCGTTTACTTTATTTGACAATCATTTGCAAGGTACTATAAACATTCTTGTTAGCCATCCCTATTAATGACAACATTATTAATTATTTCCGAACTAAATTTTTTAGCTATAGTCTCTTTTATAAGAGAACATCCAGGTCCAGAAACAAATCAAAGTAATAACACCTACCAAATGATGTGAAAGCTCCTGATGGCGTTTTGACCAGACTTTGGTCTACAGTCTACTCGTCGGTGTACTGGTACCTCAAAGAGCAGGTCTATTGGCCATGCAGCGACTCGCGACGTGGCCCAGCCTGCTACACCTGTAGCACACAAATAGTTTGTAATCTGCTTGTCGTCGTTGTCCAGAGCTTACCACAGTACCACAGACAATATATAATCTTTTGGTTCCAAAATCCGTTTGCGACACCCCATTTTTCTGCGCACTGCTGATCGCAACTAAGACGCTTGAATTGGGATCGCGTTGAATCTGCGATCCTCTATAAATAACTTTCGTTTCAAATAGGAGTATACTTGTAGTTCCTGGTGCAGCTTTTGACGCGAAGATATCTCCGGTGTGAATGCAAGCCATTGCAGTCATATATCAATTTTGTACCAAATGCGTAATCACCGTTCATGCTGCTATTTGCACTATATTTAAATTCTTCCAACAATTCAACCAATACGTAACACGAAAACAGGCATATACAGAATGATTTTTAATCATCCATTGATCTATCATTGCTTAAATTAATAAGTGCAACCGCAGAAATTTCCAGAAAATGTATCTTCTTTTGTTTTTCCGTCCAAGTATAAGTCGGTTGTAGTACACCACAATTTTACGTAAAATCATCATTTATCGGGTTTAAACTTCGGCCGATTGATATTATTCGTCTCACTTGGATTTTTTTTTCTTTTTGTTTTTGGTGTTTGTATTGTTTTATTTCGTAACTCTTATAGTATCCGCCATTGTGAGTCATCATAGTCCCTTCATACTATCCATCCATTTGCACGATTGAATCCCACTTCTGATGTAGACTCATCAGTATCTTGGACATTATTCTTAGACATTAGTGGGCGTAATTAGGGTATCGTGCATATGGAAAAGTACAACGCTTATCGTCAACTTTATATTCTTCTTAACAATTTTCACAACTGCGCCATGACAAGCATCTGTCTTCATCTCACACATGCGCCGTCCGCAATCTGTCGCCGTGTGCCTTCTATTTTCAATATATTTTTCATGATGGAATGTTGGTTGCCAGGATGCGACATATATATATACCTTCACTGCGAATCCTCTGAACCAATGAACCAATATCGATGAAATTTGGCACAATTATTCCTTATACACCGGAATAATATATAGGCTAATTTTATAAATTATCTATGCTACCTCTTAGCCAAATAGCCGCGTGGTATCCGGCTGAGTATAATAGACTACCCTCATTTCTTACCGAGGTGTCGTAAAAGGCGACTAAGGTAAGTCGGCCTGCCGAGTGGTATCCGGCTGAGTAGAATAGACCAACCTCATTTCTTACCGAGGTGTCGTAAAAGGCAACTAAGGTAAGTCGACGCGCCGTGTGTTATCCGGCTGAGTAGAATAGACCAACCCCTTTCTTACCGAGGTACTCGTAAAATACGAGTAAGGTAAGTTGGAGTCAGGCAAGCGGTCGGTCGTAAAAACGCAGACAAATCATGTGACAGCATATTTATAACATGTTGCGCCGACCCCACTTAGACTGGGATAAGGGCAGAAGGATGATGCTATCTTTTAACCACAACCCTCACCAAATTATTTCTATATATTCTACCCTCATAAAAATTATTATAACATATTAGTTATCTTTATTCATACGCGACGCTATTAGCCTACGGGTAAATGTTATTTTAACTCCATTTAACCCGAATCTTTTATTTCGCCAGCATCCCGCCCATCCGTTAGAGGGAGGCTCGAGATATTGAATAAATAAGAGAAGATTTTTACGTTTATGTCTTTTTTCCCTGCGGGTGCTTTTCTAACTTAACTAGTAACTGGAAACTATCTATAACCGCGATTTCGTTCGCTCTTTAGTTTTAAAATACCGTTTTGTACCTTATTATTTTACGCCAATTCCCAAAGGAAAAACGAGTTATTTTCAATATATATAGCATATATCCGGTATTGAAGCTCCAGTTTTATGAATATATTTTTTTAGAAAGTGAAGCAAAACAGGTACAATTTTCACTTTTAGAATGTCTGTAAAATTCATTCATTTATGTAACGGCGTACAATAAAATATAGATATACATAATTTTTAAGTATATCTAAATTTTTTCTGAATCTCGGAAACTGCTCCAACGATTTTCATAAAATTCAGCATGTTGGGAGGTGGAATTGCGGAATTTTATTCTAGAATCGCCTTTTACGACACCTCGGTAAGAAATGAGAGTGGTCTATTCTACTTAAACGGATACCACACGGTGGGTCCAACTTACCTTAGTCGCCTTTTACGGCTCCTTGGTAAGAAATAAAGATGGTACTATATCGCACACGGCGGATAAAGTTTACTTGGATAAAGATTATTTTGATTTGATTTGTAATTTTTTTTTAGGCCTTTTACTATCCCACAGCTAGGAAAGAGCCTTTTCTCCTTTATAGAGAAAGGTTAAAACTTGAACCTTTCACTCTTCTAATACGAATTTGTATCTAAAAATAGTCTATCTAATATATTAAGAGACTGTTTGAAGTCATTCAACGGTCTGAGGTCGTAAAAATATGACGTCATATTTAATAGCGACGTCACAGACAGGTGCGCGTTAGTTATTTACATTGCACGTCATAACTCTATAATAATGTGTCAGTTTTATAGTTTGTTTAGGGAAAATACATTTTTTGGGATTATGGTCTTGAAAATTGCTTTTATAGTTTACTAGCAGAGCCAGCCACGTGGTTCTATGGTTAAGCTTGTTTTCGATTGGTATTGGTCCAGCGAATTAGCCATGCAAGTGTAACAAACTTCTTTTTTTATCTATTATAAAGTACGACCACTGCTGTAGTATCTGAGTAGAATAGACCACCATTTCTTACCGTAGGTGTCGTAAAATACGCCTTAGGTAAGTTGACCCGCCGTGTGGTATCCGGCTGAGCTCAAAAGACTATCCTCATATCTCACCGAGGTGTTGTAAAAGGTGACTAAGGTAAGATGATCCACCATGTGGTATCCGGCTGAGCAGAATAGACCACCTTTATATCTCACCGAGATGTTGTAAAATACGCCTAAGGTAAGTCGACCCGCCGTGTAGTATCCGGCTGAGCAGAATAGACCACCCTCATATATCACCGAGGTGTTGTAAAAGGCGACTAAGATAAGTTAACCCACCGTATGGTATCCGGCTGAGAAGAATAGACCACCCTCATTTCTTACCGTGGTGTCGTGAAAGCCGACTAACGTAACGTAAGTAACATAAGTTGACGTCAGGCAAATACCTAAATACCTAGCAACATGTGACAACATGTTTATAAAATGTTGTGCCGACCCCACTTAGAGTGGGATAAAGGCATATAAGTCACATCACTCTAAGGAGGGCAGAGTAGTATGAGTCTAAAACTATCACCGAGTAGAAAATTTCATGAATATTTTACAGAAAAGACATTATACACAGTGCAAGTTCTATGAACTTTCATTGCATGCAGAATGTCAAGATATTTGAAAGACATTACGAATAAAATATTAGGTTTGCTTGACTAGTTTTCAATGCAATGGAGTTCTGAGTTGCAAATTCACTTGACAAATTGGTACATACAAGTTATAACAAGAGTTTGCGATTTGCTTTGCGATTTTGTCGTGGAGTCTATCTCCTGATGATGTTTCAGTTGCTGGGCGAAACGATTGTTGAGTTTGTGATAGTGAACGTTTGTAGTGCTTGTGTATTATGGTGGTGGTGGTGGAGGTTTGTGCATTTGTCTTTACGAATCCTGCATGTATCAGGTATGAAAACGGATTGTCCACTCTACATTTAGCTTTATATATATTTTCTATTTTACATCATCGCGGATTATAGCAAAATAATTTTATTATTACTTTTGTATTATAACAAGAGTTTATTCAAGGTTGTGAATAAACCAACTTTAAAATGTACAAGAAATTTTTTTATCAGTATTCGAGAAATACTTACAAAAGGTGTTAATCAAATGCTTTTTAGATTAATTTAGTAGATTTGACTCGTTTAGTTTTGATAGCTAAACAGTAAGAATGTGCGACTCTTTCGAGGGGGTCACGAGTTCAAACCCCAGCAAACAGGTGTCTAATTGATAATTGCAATTTATCACACGCTTTTCGGTGAAGGAAAACATCGTGAGGAAACCTGCATATCTCTAAAAATTTCTGGAGATATGTGTAACCTACCAATCCGCACTGAAGCAGCGTGGTAGGTCTTAGCTCAAAACCTTCTCTTTAAAAACGGAGGCCTATTCTCATCAGTGGGATAGTAACAGGCCGCTACTTACTCTTTTTTTACTAACATTTTAGTTGGCTCTCTTGTTCATTCATATATTGAAAATCTTACGTATTTAAACCTACTCAGGTAGCTATCGTCATGGCAAGTTGTTATTTGACCTCCACTTTTATAAATATCGTACATTACTCCAGTAAATTGGCGTGCCCGTATTTTGTTTGAACTCAAAAACAAGATCCGGGCAGCAAAGGAGCCGCCCGGGTAAAAAGGCCTCGCCTAAAGGCATCTACCCTCGACCGAGGTACATTCGTAATACTGAAAACAATCTCATACATCGAATAAACATGTTACCAACTTTTTAATTTGAATTCATGTTTACGTTTTTGTTGATAAACCAAGTATAATGATTGGGTTTCTAGCCTGTAATCTGTAGCCCCAATATTCAGTATTTTTATCTATTCAATATTTTTTCCCTTTGCTGAAAACCAAGTGCAAAAAGTAGTAAATAGTCAATCTTCCTGCCCTTATCCCACTCTAAGCGGGGTCGGCACATGTTATAAACATGTTGTCACATGATTTAGCTGCGTTTTTACGACCTGCCACCGGCTTGACATCAACTTACCTCAGTCGTATTTTACGACACCTTGGTAAGAAAGAGGGTGGTCTATTCTACTAAACCGGATACCACATGTTGGGTCAACTTACCTTAGCCGCCTTTTACGACACCTCTGTAAGAAATGAGGTTTGGTCTATTCTACTCAGCCGGATACCACACGGCGGGTCGACTTTACCTTAGTCGCCTTTTAAGACACCTCGGTAAGAAATGAGGGTGTTACTATTCTATTCAGCCGGAGACCACACGGCGTTGTAGTAAATAGTCAATATAAAGTTTATATTACTTATGGACATAAATGGTTCTTAAATAAATGTTTACTTGTGATCGGCTCATTTCTGATTTGATCACGAACAGATATTTATAGAGTATAGCAGTTTTTAGATACTATGGTAAAAAATATGGCATAAAAAAGGTGTGTTTACCTTTATTTATTTATTCTTTTAAATTAATGGCTTTCAAATTACATGTTTATGACAGCATTATTGTACTCTAAAATTTAAGTAAAGTGACGGCCTGTTACAATCCCATTTCTGGGCATAGGCCTCCTCTCCCCGTTTTTGGAGAGAAGGATTGGAGCTAAGACCTACCACGCTGCTCCAATGCGGATTGGTAGGTTACACATATCTCCAGAATTCTCTAGAGATATGCAGGTTTCCTCACAATGTTTTCCTTCACCGAAAAGCGTGTGATAAATTGCAATTATCAATTAGACATAAGTTTTCAGTCACATAAGTTTTAACAGAAAAACTCATTCATGAAGATAATAAAATTACAGATTTATAAGAAATACCCCTGAGTCCCTTAGCCCTGATAGCGCAAGCGGTGTGACCATGCGACTTTTTCGAGAGGGTCACGACTTCAAACCCCGGCAGGCACCAATGAGTTTTCTATTAAAACTTATTCTAATTGATAATTGCAATTTATCACACGCTTTTCACTGAAGGAAAACACGTGAGGAAACCTGCATATCCCTAGAGAAATCTGGGGATATGTGTAACCTAACAATCCGCAGATGAGCAGCGTGGTAAGTAGGTTTTAACTCCAAACCTTTTCTCCAAAAACGGAGAAAGGAGGCCTATTCAAATTCAAATTATGATTTATTCAAATAAACTTGTAAACAAGTGCTTTTGAATCGTCAACTCTACTGCTGGTTCGGAAAGCTGTTCCTACCGACAAGAGCCAGCAAGAAACTCGGCGGTTGCTCTTTTAAAAATATAATTCTTATGACTAGTTACATTTAGTTATCACTATCTTGTACAGGGTCTAACAAGCTATATCCACACATTCTTGTCTTCTAAGATTACTTAGAAGAGTTGAGTTTTACCTCAACCTTTAGTAGTTGAGGATTACCTCAACAGTAAAATAGGCTTTCTGGATCAGCCTCTTTTTAACAGTGTTTTTAAACTGATGTAATGGCAAAGCTAAAATTGATTGCGGAATTTTATTATTGATTATATTCCCAGCAGTGGGAGAGTAACAGGCCGCTACTTACTTACTACTATTACATAAACGAAAAGGAAAGGGAGAATGATAAAAAAATATGCAACCTAACTTACTAAGTATTTATTTCAGATAATACAATCGGCATTTTAGATCTGTTTATCTATTAATGAGAATCGTAAATTCTTTACGACAAAGATACTTTGGATGATGGCGTTGCATTAACATTAATACCACTGTTAAGTTACTTTATGTATTGTTTTTATTGCGATTCTTTCCGATAACAAACCGTTTCTTGAGACTTTATGGAACCATGCTCTCCTGTAGTAATGATTTTTAAGGAAGTAAATAACTGAGATTTATATTATTAACTTCCACTTAAAGTCCGTGAAACATAGAAACACCCTAGAAACCTCACTGTAATACTGTAATACATTACATACATTACTTCAAATGCAAACTCTCATTTTTAGGAAGCCGAGACCACGAGAAGATCATAAAAGTAACTTCTACCTATGCCCAGTTAAGACCAACCAAAAATTTATTACTATAACTATAATTTGTAAACATATATATAGGTAGGTAGGTATATCTTATATTTATATATATACATTTATTTTTTTTCGAAATCTCGGAAACGGCTCCAACGATTTTCCTGAATTTCAGCATGTAGGGTTTTTGGGGGAGAATAATCGACCTAGCTAAAAAAATAATTTTATCCCAGCATTAAAAATACTAAAATTTATATTGAATTGAATTTTTGCCATTAGCTGTCAAATCAGCATAGCTTATTCGAGGAACGGGTGGTCGCGAAAAATGAAAATACCTAGGATCCAGCCCCGCATACCCCATTATTTATTTTCTTTTTTTTTTTTCTTTTTTTATTTCGTAAAAAATTACCGAGCAAGGCTCGCTCACCCAGATATTAATATTTAACTACGATAAATTTAGATATTCAGATAAAACCTTTTTTTTTCGTTGCATTTTTAGTATATTTACAAAAATTACCAAAGGTATAACAACAACGGTGGGTCGACTTACCTTAAAAGGCGACTAAGGTAAGTTGACCCACCGTGTCGTATCCGGTTTAGTAGAATAGACCACCCTCTTTCTTACCGAGGTGTCGTATAATACGACTAAGATAAGTCGACGTCAGGCAGGCGGTGGGTCGTAAAAACGTAGCCAAATCATGTGACAGTATGTTAATAACATGTGCCGACCCCACTTAGAGTGAGATAAGGGCAAGAAGATGATGATGAGTATATTTTACCACTAGTAAGCTTATTATTAATAAGCAACATACCCTTCGTGTTAAATTTCAGTTCAGTATTTAAAGCAATTTTCCGCTAATTAGTGTCCGACCATTCATGATTGCGGTATCGATGATCAAAAGGTAATCTTAATTGCTGCTATGAATTTAATTAATGACCATACTAGGTTAATTATTCTGCAATTAGTGTGTGACATTGCGTTACACGGCGATCTAAATTAGAACAATATTCAGTTACTGTTGAATTGAAATGCTAAAAGACCGTAAAATAGTTGAGTAATAATCGATAATAGAATCGTCACATTAATCTCATTAGCATTAAAAAATATAATATCTGGGTGACCGAGCTTTGCTCTGTATTTTTTAAAATGATCTAAAAAAAAAAAAAATTGAAAAGAAAAACAAAAAAAAATAGAGCAGGTGGGGCTCGATCCCAGATATTTTCACCTCTCTAGACCGCCCGTTCCCCAAATGAACTACCATGACTTTACGTTTGACAGCGAAAAATTGTGATTGTATTTAACGTAAATATCAAAAAAAATTTAGAGCCCGAAAACAGGGATAAAACGACATTTTTTTAAAATAAGACTTCTAGATCGATTTTTCTCCCTCAAACCCCCTACATGCTGAATTTCAGGAAAATCGTTGGAGCCGTTTCCGAGATTCCGAAAATAAATAAATATATATATAAGTATATATTCACCAGTTGTCTGTCACAGTGTGTGTAATTGTCCCATATATTTGTTTATTATTTTTATATTGTATCTTTATTATAATGTTTTTATTAAAACTGTAAGAAAGTTTAATCTTTCGCGGTTCGAATGATACTGTGAGCTTGCAAGTTATCAATAAACTTTTAGACACTTTGAACCGTTCGGATAAATTTGAATGGTAGATTTGTAATTCGTAACGCTGTAGCGGATTGTATTGTTAAATTCATTTGCATTTCATAAATAATTCACGAGTGTTTAATGAAAGGAAATGGTTTTTAGGTAAAATGGAATTTGACGAACGACTTTCTAATACTTATACAAGACTAGCGATACTTCGCTATATGTAGCGATATGTAGCGATACCATTAAATACATGTGTTTAAATAAATAAATATATGAGACACTATGGGTCCCCAAAGTAAGTAATTTAATATTTGTGTTATAGGTGACAGACAACTGGTGAATATATACTTATATAGTTTAAAATAAATACTTAAATACATAAAATAAACAACCAGGCTCGAAGAACCAACAATTTTTTGTTCGTTAATATTGACCCTCGGTGGGAATCGCACCCACGACCCGTGGAGCTGAAGGCAGGGTGAACTACCAACTGCGCCAACGATCCAGTCAATAATTATATTAATAGTCAAAATAATTTATAGAATTAACTGTTACTTTGCGGAGTGCCATAATACAAAAGTAATAATGAAATTATTTTGGTATAATCCGCGATAAAGTAAATAGAAAAAGTATATAATATAGAGTGGATTATTCGTTTTCATAGCCGATACATGCAGGATTCAAAAAAACACACGCACAAACTTCCGCCATCGCCACCACAATACACAAGCACTACATATGTTCACTACCACAAACTCACCCTGCAACCGAAACATCATCAGAAGACAGACGACGGTGTTTTTACGAATCCTGCATGTATCAGGTACAAAAACGGATAGTCCGTTCTACATTCAGCATTATATATATTTTCTGTTTACTTTACCGTTTTTTACGATTTTTTATCGTGGATTATAGGAAAATAATTTTATTATTACTTGTGTAAACAATATTAGGCAATCCGTAATAAAAAATTGAATAATTTATGCATTGTCAAGGAGTATTAACTATAGTGTTAGCTAATATAAGTTAAATGTATTTAAGTATTTATCTAAGTGCAGTAATTAATATAACCCCACCCCTGGAGGACTCGTAAAACAATTTATTAACCTCCATTAGGATATTAAAACGTGTACTTTATCTTTGACAGCACTTACAACGCAACCAGTACTTGTGTAATCAATTATTTATAATATCCTTTGAAATATATACGCCTTTAAAATAAATATTATCCAGCTTAATAGTATAGACCACCCTCATTTCTTACCAAGATGTCGTAAAAGGCAACTAAGGTAATTTGACACGCCGTGTGGTATTCGGCTGAGTAAAATAGACCACCTTCTATCTCACCGAGGTGTCGCATTTTTCTACTAACTAAATCATCTGGCAACATGTTGTGCCGACCCCACTTAGAGTGGAATAAGAGCAGGAGAATGTTTATAATACTTTATAATTAAATTGCTACATTTGCGAGGATGGCATTGCGATAGTATAAAACTGTGTGCATATGCCATCCTCACAGTCAAAATTATTAAAATAACATAAAAGTAAAGTAAGTAACGGCCTGTTACTATCCCACTGCTGGGCATAGGCCTCTTCTCTCCGTTTTTGGAGAGAAGGATTGGAGCTGAGACCTACCACGCTGCTCCAATGCGGATTGGTAGGTTACACATATCCCCAGAATTCTCTAGAGATATGCAGGTTTCCTCACGATGTTTTCCTTCACCGAAAAGCGTGTGATAAATTGCAATTATCAATTAGACACATAAGTTTTACTAGAAAACTCATTAGTGCCTGCCCGGGGTTTGAACCATAGACCTCCTCGAAAGAGGCGCACGGTGTAACCGCTGGACTACCACAGCTGCAAAAAATAACATAAGATAACATAAGATATTAATATTAAAAATTTATATACTATATATTTAAAATAATATGAAATCAAATTGCGCTAAGTGGGTGATTGAGTGTGGCTATTGTGTGGAATTATATGTGGGTTGATAAAATAGGTTTCATGTATTAGGCATTAAATCTTCTGTTTTATGATACTTTGTACGAGTATAATGAATTTCCGCAAAGTAACGCGAAATTCTATAAATTATGATATGTTTTCAGGAATTTTGTGCAAGAAGCGAATACATACCGATGATGTGCTAACTCTACTGAGTCAACTATAACGAGCTATAATTTAAGCTTCCTCTTTATGAAGATTTAATTCAAACACCATACCATCACGAGATCGTAATCGCAGAGTTTGAGTTGAGAAAAAATCTATAAAAACATTCGGCGGTGATCCATCAGAAACTTGAAAGCTTGTCGAAAACGAATCGATTCTATCGAAAAGAGTGTAATATTCGTACATCAAAGCTTTACAAATTCTGTTTATAATGTACCCTGAATGCATTCGTCGGTTTAATTTACACAGATGACTTCAGATATCTTGTTGTGAAATCTAATGTTGATAGAATTTCTATGTCTACAAAAGTAATCATAAAATTATTTTGCTATAATCTGCGATGAAGTAAAATAGAAAATATATATTATAATGCTAAATGTAGAGTGGATAATCCGTTTTCATAATACATGCAGTCATCATCCTCCTGCCCTTATCCCACTCTAAGTGGGGTTGGCACAACATGTTACAAACATGTTGTCATATGATTTGGCTACGTATTTTACGACCGGCCGCCTGCCTGACGTCAACATACCTTAGTCGTATTTTACGACTCCTCGGTAAGAAAGAGGGTGGTCTATTTTACTCAACCGGATACCACACGGTGGGTCAACTTACCTTAGTCGCCTTTTACGACACCTCGGTAAGAAATGAGGGTGGTCTATTCTACTCAGCCGGATACCACACGGCGGGTTGACTTACCTTAGTTGCCTTTTACGACACCTCGGTAAGAAATGAGGGTAGTACTATTCTATTCAGCCGGATACCACACGGCGTACCTAATACATGCAGTACAAGTCGTAAAACCACATGTACAAACCTCTACCACCACCACTATACACAAGCACTACACACATTCACTATCACAAACTCAACAATCGTTTCGCCCCATGAATGAAATGCAATGATACATATGTGGGTCACACTGGTCGTAATTTTGAAACCCTTTAAAAAAAGTTTTTTATCAGTCTTATATTGTAAGAGATATAAAAACCACCTTTTTTGTCATTTATATAATCTTTTATATTATTCATTATAATTCGTTTCTGTATAAGTTGTGTTGTATTGTTATATTATTCTAAACCAATGAGAGATTAGTAGTAAAAACTGTCTAAATTATAATCATTTCAATTTAAATTGAACAAACAATATTCAATAATCATCAGAGAACTGTGCAATTGTAACAACGCCGCCTTGTCGTTACTGCAAGCAAGCCATGACGTCACATCTTGCCACAGCCTTTCGCGCCATTTTGACGTGGGAGATGTGACAGCCGCTGTCATTAGCAGCTAGCCCGCGGATAGCGAATGAGAGTTTGCTTTGATTTCATTTTAGCATTTTTTATGAAAAGAATAAAACTGATTTAGAATACTTCTTTTATTAATATAAATAGTTTAGTTACACAATATAGCAAATATTTGCTATGAAACCTTGATGTCAATATTAAAAAAGTAAGCGAATACTTTTCGGTTTTGTCATAAGGCTTCGGTGTCAATACAAATCTTGCGTTAGGTTTCTTTGAACTTATGTGAGAGTGGATTGGAAAGATGCTCTTGTATTCTGAAAGTTTTTGGCCTAAATGAAATTTCATAGAATAGAATAGAAAACAAAAAGCTTTACTTGTTATAGACTTTATTTGTTTTCACACCACAATGCAAAAACCTTATACACCGGCGATATAGGTTATAAAAATCCTGTCAATTCAACAGCAATAGTATGACATTGAGAAACGCCATCTATTATCAATATTTAATTAGGTTCTTTATTCACGTTGTTTTTTTATATACGTTGTTTGGATTACGAGGATAGAGTTATTTTAAGAAAGTTTTTATATATTTTGGTTGTACTGCATATATCTAACTAAACTAAACAATGTATAATTAAATAATTTATATTTATTTTTGTTGAGTTTGTGATAGTGAACGTATATAGTGCTTGTGTATTGTGGTGGCGGTGGTGGAGGTTTGTGCATGTGTTTTTACGAATCCTGCATGTATCAGGTATGATAACCGATTGTCCACTCTACATTTAGCATTATATATATTTTCTATTTTACTTCATCGCGGATTATAGCAAAATAATTTTATTATTACTTTTGTAATGTATAATTATACGGGTTGTGATAGAGATATTTGCAGAGATGAAGAGAAGCAAAAACTACAGACTTAGCTTCACGCGGACGAAGTTGCGGTAAAATTTAATGAAAAATAAATATTGCTTAACTTCAACGAAGTATAAATGAACTGAGAAGTTTTTCTTAATTAAGAAAAGAATCCGTGTGCAAAAGTTTCAAAGTGCAAAATTAAAGTCATAATTTTGGAGTCCTTACCAAAAGTGTGCAATAATTTAAGTTAATTTAATGTCTGCCGACGTCAGACTCCCGCGGGTTACATCTAGTTTCATTAAACTCCGAACTTGGCACGACTGTAACAAACTTAGAACTTGGCGGCAGACTTTCAATTGGCCTGGCCGCAAGTAATGGAGCGATCGTATGGATTACGTTTTGGAATTGGATTATATCTATATCCATTTAGTAGCAAGTGTTTGAGAGACTAAAGCCTAATTGACCGCAAGATTCTCGGCACACAAATTAAGGAAATGAAATCAACAAATATAGTAAATGATCACTAAACTTAATTATCATTCTTCTGCCCATTCCACTCTAAGTGGGGTCGGCACAACATGTTAAAAACATGTTATCACATGATTCGGCTACGTTTTTACGACCGGCCGCCTGTCTGACGTCAACTTACCTTAGTCGTATTTAACGACACCTCGGTAAGAAATGAGGTTGGTCTATTCTAATCAGCCGGATACCACACTGCTGTTCACTTACCTTAGTCACCTTTTACGACACCGCGATAAGAAATGAGGTTGGTCTATTCTACTCAGCCGAATACCACACGGCGGTTCGACTTACCTTAGTCACCTTTTACAACACCTCGATAAGATATGAGGGTGGTCAATTCTACTCAGTCGGATACCTTACGGCTTGATCACTAAACTTAGTATATATTTATAATCACCAAATTTAGCAAATGTCCACAAAATTAGTACTTGATTACCAAATTCAGTTAATCATCTAGAACATTCCGTTGTTTACAAATCGTATTCCGTATCCTCACCACTGTACGAGCGACGCGCGAGTAATAGAGAAGTAGAAACTTCTCGAACTGTTAGCTCACTATATAAGAGTTCGAATCGCGCGCCTTATGAATTCAGTTTGCGAACGAATCGAGAAGGAATACTTTTGCTTCTTAGCAAAAGTAAAAACTGAAATTATAATGAACTGGACTTTGTACTGAAGTGCAAAATAATTTTTAATTAACGAGTCACCAGGTATTTATCTAAATCTTTGAATCCCTCTACGTAATAGTATGTTAGATAATCACTGAATTCAATAAACAATCACAAAATCTATTAAATGGTTAATTAATTTATTTTATTTAATTAATGTACCAAATTACCAAATTAATTTACCTTAGTACATTTTTTTAACTACTAAAAGTAAACCGCAAATATTTGTCTGTTTTCTGACTTTATATATAAATTATCTTTTTTCGTTGTTTAACGAAAAAAAGTTGAAGTTTTTCAATCAAGTTGGATGCTGAGTCCAACGTAATAATAGCTTTGGAATATAACTCACTCCTGTTTCACCCCAAAGCTGTCAGAGGGAACACGTAGAGGCGGTGTACTGACAGCCTCCTCTGATTTAGGCACTTTATGTTTTGCAGATGCGAAACTCGCAATTATGTTCATTGTTGTTTGTCATGCGCTTATTAAGACAGGTTTGAATGAAGTGTGAAATTTATTACAGACTAGATTTAGCCATGATTTATAGAATAAGCGTTACTTGCCGCAATTACGGAGATTCATGACACAATAATGAAAATATTAAGTAATAATAAATTGTCGCGGAGTCTATCTCCTGACAATTCTTCGGTTATGAGGCAAAACGATTGTTGATATTGTGGTAGTGCACATGTGTAGTGCTTTAGAGAGCTTTTGGGTACCGTGTATTATAATATGTAGTACCAGGTTGACCGGGCCTTGCGTTGAATTTTTTATAAAATAAAAAAGGTACTTAAAAAAAATAAAAAAATAATAATAGGGTAGGTGGGGCACGACCCTAGGTTATTATTCATTTCGCGCGAACACCGGTTTCCCGAATACGCTACGCTGACTTGTAAGTACACGGCGAAAATTGTGTGGTATATATTCAATAAATTAAAAGTAAACTTTTGTTTTTTTATATCTTAAAACAGGGATAAAACGATTTATTCATACAATATTAACTCATTTTAATATTAAAGATAGATGTGAGCCCTGTATGTCAGCTACAGTTGTACCAAAATTTATAAATATCGTCTGAACGGATTAGTCGTGATTTCTTATAATATTGATATGGATATATTAAAATAGAATCTGAATTTGGAAAATGGCTACAACGATTTCCATACTATCTTAATCTTGCACTCGTCTTTTCTATAATGGGTGCAACTTTCAGACTTTAATGAAAATTCTTACCGTTACAAAAAGGGTTTTTCTATCTACAGAATAGTGGCATTGACACTTTATACCCGATTTATGGTGACGAGTCTGAGCAATCAGGATAACGGGGTGAAATGTTTCTCCCCTTTTTCTGTTAAGGGTAAATTGCAGCTTATTGGACTATTACTCGGGAATGGGACGATGTTGGCTTTCTAGTTGAAATAAAGTTTAATTGGGTATTAGCTTGTACTCAAATTAAGTGCTATGCTCCTGAATTGTACTCGAATTTTGGATATAATTCAAATGGGAATGGAGATTAATTCTTGTTTCTTAAGTTGTAACCATTGTTAAATTAAATTATAGAAGTGGGCGTTATTTTGCGTAATTCCATAGTAAAAAAGTTATAATAGAATTATTTGGCTATGATTCGCGTTTGTTAAGAAAATGTAATGCTAAGTGTAGGAAGCATGACGTGTGGTATCCGGCTGAGTAGAATAGACAACCCTCATTTCTTATCGAAGTTTAGCAAAAGGCGACTATGATAAGTTGACCCAAAGTGTGGTATCCGGTCGAGTAGAATAGATCATCCTCATTTCTTACCGAGGTGTCGCTAAAGTCGACTAAAGTAAGTTGACCTAAAGTGTGGTATCCGGCTGATTAGAATACACCACCGTTTCTTACCAAGGTGTCTTAAAAGGCGACTAGGGTAAGTTGACTGACCCACCGTGTGGTATCCGGCTGAGCAGAATAGACCACCCTCATTTTTCCTGCACTTATCAGACTCTAATTGGGGTCGGCACAACATGTTATAAACATATTGTCACATGATTTTGCTACGTATTTTAAGACTGGCCGTCTGCCTGACGTTAACTTAACATAGTCGCCGTTTTACGACACCTCGGTAGGAAATGAGGGTGGTCTATTCTACTCAACCGAATACCACACGGCGGGTAGACATAATTTAGTCGCATTTTACGACACCTCGGTAAGAAATGAGTTATTCTCTTAAAAACTTGTGTCTAATTGATATTTGCATTATGTCACACGCTTTTTGATGAAGGAAAATATCGCGAGACCCGCATATATCTAAAAAATTCCGGACATATGTAACCTACCGATCCGCATTGGAGCATTATGGTAGGTCTTAGCTCCAACTCTTCTTTCCAAAAACGGAGAGAGAAGTTTTGTATCCAATATGATAGTATCATTTAGCCGTTACTTTACTTTTTTTTACATAATTGAGAGTATTAAGTTGGAGCGATCAACGTTGCGGGTAGAGGGTAACTTTGTCATAAAAAAAACGTCACTCAAACTGGTCTCAAAACACCGAACAATTTATGAATTGAGTGAGACCATTTTCTAGCGAACTGTTCCCCGCGGACGCATTTGGCCGATTTCCATACGAACAGCACTTTGCCTTGCGAAAACATTTGTTCTACATAATGTCTCTTTGCTCGTTCCATTTAATCTGAATTTTATATCTCTCGAGACGGCACAGTTGAATCTATACAATTCGTTACTAATTTACCAACTACACGTCGCCCTAAGCCCTGGTTCGCCCTCACAGAAGGCACCCTTAAGACCACGTTCCTCGACGCTATAGTAGTGCAAAAGTAATAAGAATATTATTTTGCTATAATCCGCGATAAAACAAAATATATGTAATGCTAAATGTAGAGTGTACTATTCATTCTCATACCTGATACATGCAGAATTTGTAGGAACTCATGCATTACCCGACACCGATGACACAACAATACACAAGCACTGCACATTCACCACCACAATCTCAACAATCGTTTCGCCCCGTAACCGAAGCATCGTCAGGAGATAGACTCCACGACAAAATCACAAAGCGAAGCATTACCCAAGCAAGCTGAGTTATATAGTAACGAGTTAAACCCCATCATTTAGTTGACTTTGTCTTTGAACAGTAGTGTCAAAGAGTCGCTGCTCTAGGTGGCATAAAACATCTGTGCGCTAGGTACAGGCGACATCCTGTTTCCACATTACTTCCAGGCTATCAACCCTTTTATACAGGTATTTATGATGGACTAGCAATCGCCAGCGGCTCTGCCCGCGTGGAAAGATTAAAACCGTAATATAGTCTTTTGATAACCGTAAAAACGGTTGAAGTGGGTTAACCTAAAAAGCTAGACATATGCTGTTGCGGACTTTAATTAGTTCTTTTAGCGGGGAATAATTTTGTACTACGCGATTTTTGAATAACTATCACCGTTTACTCAGCGCACGCAAGGAAAGCTTCAAATTTTGCTCTCTTATTCATCTTAGCGTGATGTTATAAAGCCTAGTTTTCCTTGATAAATGGACTATCTTACACTTAAAGAATTTTTCAAATCAGTCCAGTAGTTCCTGAGATTAACGCGTTCAAACAATCAATCAAATAAACAAACAAACTCTTTAGCTTTATACATTAGTATAGATAATAAAGGATTAAGCATTATCGTCCTTACCAGATAGTGTAAAATAATGTTGTTTTACTTTGATGTTACTTTAAGCTTATTTTTAATACTGTCTGTGACACTTATCGCTCGTACTGAAAAATACTTGACTTTATTAAATTTTTCATCTGAGTATCTATATATATAAATTCCATCTCGTTAATTTGAGCGGAAAAAAACTCATTTTCGATCTCCAACGAAATGATAAAATCATCCAGTCACTTCGGAAGGTAATCGAAAATTATCTCGAATATTTCTGGCGATGATCACGTGAAAGCGTCGTTTATTGCATTACGAGAACGCTTTTACAATTTCAAACGTACTTTATAAATGCTTTCCAATAAAATGACTGTAACTAATTGCGAAATTAATTCTTTCAAACATCATAGCGTATTGTTTAATAAAATATATAAGTTATAGTATTTGTCAAGCTTTGGCATGGCTTTTTTTTTAATTAAAAGGAAAATATGATGAGGATATCGCAAAAAGAGGGTTTTCGAATTGGAAACCATTAAGTGAGTGAGATATTTAGAAAAGAGAGTTAGAGAGAGAGGTTGGTTGGATAAAGAAACATCATCATCTACTTCTGGTCATAAGCCTCTTCTCTCCATTTTTTTTTCGAAAGAAGGGTTGGAGTTAAGAACCCATAACGCTTTTTTATGTCAGAATAAACCATAATGGGTCATCACCGCCCGACGAAGACGAGCGGCGGATATTTTGGACTCTCACCGACTATAAACCTGACAGTGCTCCACCACGCTACTGGTGGCGGGGACAGGGTAACGTTGTACACATTGCCCCCATCCCCGCAAGCAGCAACTCTGAATCCCAGAGTGCGCCACCCCTGGGTCAGGCATCTCTAAAAGTGGCCCCTCCCTCCGCTAATCAATACATCGGGAGCACCAGATGCGTCGACCGCCTCGAGGACCTTTTCAGATGGGCGTCCGATAAACCCCGTTCGAGACGCCCAGAAGAACCCATAACGCTGCTCTAATGCGGATTGGTAGGTTACACATATCCCCAGAAGTCTCTAAAGATATAGGTTTCCTCACGAGGTTTTCCTTCACTAAAAAGCGTGTGATAAATTGCAATTATTAGACACATAAGTATTAACAGAAAAACTCATCAAAACCCCCGGGGGATTTGAATCTGTGACCACAGCTATAGTAGTATAGAAATAATTTAGTCTGTTGGAGTTCGTTAAAGGAATGTTGTGAGTCAATTATAATAACTGCGGATTCCGTCCTGTGCCATACTTTAAAATCTCGGTCTTGTTTAATATTAAACTCAGATTCAAGATAATTTAGGCTAATACAGGTATCCCCAAAACTAATGGCAATGAGAGTCTAGCAAACCCTTTTGATAACATGTAGAAAGTTTTGTAGGCCTCAGCATTAGGACTAAAGAAGTTTCTACACTACTATAGTACCGTGTTTAGTTTAGGTCAAATAAAGGTCTTTATTATTCTTGTATTAGTAAAGTTATAAGTTATCATGTTTAGTACCTGGTATTTTCATTTCTCTAGACCGCCCGTTCCCCAAATGAACCGCCAAGACTTTACGTTTGACTGCGAAAAATTGTGATTGTATTCAACGTAAATTAAAAAAATAAATTGTGTCATCATGTTATAAACATGTTGTTACATGATTTGGCCACGTATTTTACGACCTGCCTGGCGTCGACTTACCATAGTCGGTTTTACGACTCTTGGTAAGAAAGAAGGTGGTCTATTCTACTCAGCCGGTACCACACGGCATGCTATCAAAATACATATATTCTTCTTAAAAGACATAAATACAATAGAAAATATATATACAAGGATCACATCGCAGTTGTTATTTTTCTTAGTGCACGTAATTTTTCATACAGTCAGCAAAAAAGTACATTATTTAATAAATATTTCAAACTAACATTAAATACAAAATTGTGCCTTACTGGCAGTCAAATTTCACATCTAATCAGGTGGAGAAATTGATTTAAAATCGATAAAATCGCTTTGCGATTTTGGTCGTGGAGTCTATCTCCTGATGATGCTTCGGTTGCGGGGCGAAACGATTGTTGAGTTTGTGATAGTGAACGTATATAGTGCTTGTGTATGGTGGTGGCGGTGGTGGAGGTTTGTGCATGTGTTTATTGTCCACTTACATTTAGCATTATATATATTTTCTATTTTACTTCTTCGCGGATTATAACAAAATAATTTTATTATTACTTTTGTATTATTTATAGGTTGAAAAAATATTATTACTATACATTTTAATTCCGTCGCCTACACACGCTTAAGCAATTTCAGACTATACATATTAAAATATACAAACACATTATAGCAAATTCCTGGCCCCTAAAACTATGTAAAACTATGTACCATGGAAAGCCAGACTTTCGACCCAACATTAAGTGAAAGTGATTACTTAGTTATTCTTTTATTCAACGAAATCTTAGTAATTGTTTTGCCCCATTCTAATTGTTTTAAAGCTTTAAATACTTAAGAGCAATTAGAAATAATTAAACATAATAATGGTACATTTATTAACGAACAGATAAACGTTTCTAGTTACAGTCGGCTACACGTGTTCAAAAGCAAAATTAATGGTGAAGGTTGAATCTATTACTATATATAGCTCAGCTTGCTTTCGATTTTAACGTGGAGTCTATCTTGTGATCCTTTAGTTACGGTGCGAAACGATTGTTGAGATCGTGCTTGTGAATGTATGCAGTACAAGTAGTATGACGGTGGTGGTAGTAGATGCATGCATAAAGTATGAAAACGGTCCGGACACTACAACCATTTTACCATTACAAAGATTTGATTTATCTGATCGCGGATTACAGTAAAATAAAATTATTATTACTTTTTTATCTATTGTCATCCTCCTGCCCTTATCCCACTCTAAGTGGGGTCGGTACAACATATTATAAACATGTTGTCACATAGTTTGGCTACCTAGTTTACGACCGGCCGCCTACCTGACGTCAACTTAACACAGACGTATTTTACGACATCCTGGCAAGAAAGAGGGCGGTCTATTCTACTCAACCGGATACCACACGGTGGGTCAACTTACCTTAGTAGCTTTTTACGAGACTTCGGTAAGAAATGAGGTTGGTCTATTCTACTCTGCAGTATAAAATAATATTATAATTACTTTTCTATTTATTAATTTCTAAATTATTATATTAAGAATTATCATTTATTTTTTTGCACACCTTACTTAACCTACTTAAAGTTAATGAGCAATTCTAAGTAAGATGGCCGTCTTGGAAGTTCCATTTTATTTGAAAAGCGTATATTCATTGATATAATCATAAGGTTTTATAGCAAACACACATAATTTTTCTTTTATATACACGTAGGTATCATTAACAATATGCTTTTTCTTATTATTTTTTATAACTTTAATTTTTCATAAATAACGTTATGAATTTATATAAGAGTGTTTTATTTAAGTTTTTATCCATAAATATTAAAACGTGATAAAAAAAACGCCTTTAGTCAAGTTATCCAAAACTTACCTGTGTATCCCTGTGAATGCTATAAGTGGACCAGCAGCAAGGCTCCACCTGGTTGGAGTCCAGCCCCCAGAACTCCAACTCCTCCTCGAAGAGGGGCCCACAAACATTTGTGGGGTAGTGGAGTTTACCTGTCCTGAAAAAGTTTACTTTTAGTATATGGTGTAATAGTGTTGTGATAACCTAGCGATGAGACCGTGTGACTATTTAGAGGGGTCATGGGTTCAAACCCCGAGCAGGCACCAATGAGTTTTTCTGTTAAACTTATCATCACCCTCCACCTAACCTGTTGAAAACATGTTGTCACATGATTTGTCTACGTATTTTATGACCATGGTATCATGATTACTCATAATACCATCCGGCATCCTGTTTCATGATACAGTCACAAACAAACCCTTATTTTCTATCGGTCACGTGATTATCGCGTTGTCAGTATATCCGGTATTAAAAACCAAAGAGATCATATTTGACTTCTTTCGTTCCTGACACCAACACATTATTACGAATAATATCCTACATAAATTCTTTATTTCTGTGTATTTAGTGTAAAGCATACTACCTAATAAAATTTAATACAATGGGCACATTAAATTCAACTTTGTAATACAATTAGAGGTGATAATTGTGCGGAATTATTTTCATATCAGACGTTGAGTCTCGAACAGGCCTTGAGTTGGGTAAACGAATTAAGATGAAATAGTCTCAGAGGCGACTGCTTTAATTAAGGCGTTACTTTGCGAAGATCCATAATACAAAAGTAATGAAAATACAATTTTGTTATATTATTTAACTAATAAAATAAATAATATATAATATAATATAAATAATATTTAATTATTTTTTATATATAAAGCTTATTACTAAGCCTTACGACACACGCATACAGAATTAAACATTTTGAACTCCGTCACGAATCTTTTTTTTACACGCTTTATATTAGTTTCAACGCCGTGTGGTATCCAGCTGAATTGAATAGACAACACTTATTTCTTACCAAGGTGTCGTAGGAGGCGACTAAGGTAAGTTGATCCGCCGTGTGGTATCCGGCTGAGTAGAATAGACCACCTTAATTTCTTACCGAGGTGTCGTAAAATGCAACAAAGGTAAATCGACCCACCGTGTGGTATCCGATCCCACTTAGAATGGGATAAGTGCAGAAGGATGAATATGCTATAAGTTTCACCTTTATTTATGTAATACATCACATATATATGTATGTTTATGTTTGCTTCAAGGCAACCGACTCCTTTGGCTTACTTCTCTTTTTTTTACTGAATAGGATGTAAAACGAGCATGCGGTTCACATAGTACATAAGTAATCGCCTCCGCCCACGATCTCTCCCCCAGCGAGTGCGTTGCCGACCTTTTAATTTAGCTCATAAAGAATAGTTTTATTAGTGGTTTTATTTAGGTTTTTTTTTTAACTATATTCATTTTATTGATCCGAGATAACGCGTTAGTAAATGAAATCATATATATCGTAATATAAGATCTCATAGTTCTAAAATAATTTATGGTTGCCATAAATCTTTCCGTGGTCTCTTGTACTATAAATAATTTACATTTCACGAGTACACGCCGTGTTCCTCGCGCGTGATGATTACGTCAATTGGCTTATTATACACTCTTCAATGGGGTGGAGTATGGTATTACCTATTTACACCATGCTAATATTATAAATGCGAAAGTATGTCTGTATGTTTTTTACACAATTAGGACTTAACTGCTGGAACAATATAGATGATATTAGCATCGGCACAACTCGCCGTGTGGTATCCGGCTGAATAGAATAGTGCCACCCTCATTTCTTACCGAGGTGTCGTAAAAGGCCACTAAGGTAAGTCGACCCGCCGTGTGGTATCCGGCTGAGTACAATAGACCACCCTCTTTCTTATCGAGGTGTCGTAAAATACGACTAAGATAAGTTGACGTCAGGCAGGCGGCCGGTCGTAAAATACGCAGCCAAATCATGTGACAACATTTTTATAACATGTTGTGCCGACCCCACTTAGAGTGGGATAAGGGCAGGAAAATGTTGATTAGCATTGGCAAAACTTGTTATAAACATGTTGTCACATTTGGCTGTGTGTTTTACGACCGGCCGTCTGCCTGGCACCTCGGTAAGAAAGAGGGTGGTCAATTCTCCTCAGCCAGAAACCAAAAAAGTTATCTAAAGGAATCATACACCGCATGGGTCTCTGATATTTGAAATTTTGCGGCACAAATTCGGCTTCGCAAAATGGCCGCCGGGCTTTAATTAACCTCCATACGCTGCGAGTATTGTTGTTATTGTTTTGAATAAAATAAAAGAATTTCCTGCTAACACAAAAGTTTTAGAAGAGTTTATTATTAAATTTTCTTAAATTATATACCCATTGACATTCATTTATGACAAATATAATCAATATAACAAATCACCATCATCATCTTCCTGCCCTTATACTACTCTAAGTGGGGTCGGCACAACACGTTATAAACATGCTGTCACATGATTTGGCTGCGTTTTTACGACCGGCCGCCTGCCTGACATCAACTTACCTCAGTCGTATTTTACGACACCTTGGTAAGAAAGAAGGTCATCTATTGTACTAAACCGGATACCACACGGTGGGTCAACTTACCTTAGTCACCTTTTACGACACCTCGGTAAGAAATGAGGGTGGTATTGTTCTATTCAGCCGTGGTATCCGGCAATCAATATAACAAATATAATCGATATATATGATAAACAAATTTTGTTGCAGAGGTAATAATACAAAAGAAATCTAAAGTTTTTTATCTTTCAGTTAATTAAAATACCAATATATTGATAGGATAACATATTTTAAAGAAATTTAAGTTAAAAAATGTTTTGGGGGTTTAAACCTCGAATATTACTACTAACGAGCTAACGAATTATGCACATCATAAACTGTCTATACAATTTATAAAACAAAGTCCCCAAAAGCTGTCTGTATGTGATCCATTTTCTCAAAATCTACTGATCCGATTCTTATACGGTTATAACTAAAAGGTAGTGCAATTGTTTCGGAAGGTTTAGATTAATATTGCGTTAAGGTTTTTGTAAATTGTGTCGAAGAGGTCGCACGGTTGTAAACATATTCGCCTGTTGGGAGCTTTACACGCGTGCTACGAGTAAACCAGAAGAGATACACTAAATAAATGTAATAATGAATTGTAGATCTACCAAAATACTACAAAAAAGTCCAGGAGAGCATGTCTCTATCTTGTATGGTTAACTTACAATAACTACTTTTATTGTCAATTCGGAAAAATTTTGTGCTGCTTCGATTTTTACGCGGGCGAAGCCGCTGCACAAGCTAATACAATATATACATATACGTGATCGATTTTCTCAAAATCTACTGAACCTGATTTAGGTACGGTTTTTACTATAATATAGTGAAATTCTTGAGAAACGTTTACGTTAATAGTACACTTTTTGGAACGGCTTATTTTGATGGGACTTTCACTGGAAGATAGTGGAGGCTGTAGAGCAACATTTAGGCTGGTTTTTGTCCCAGAATTGCCGCAGGTTTGGAATTTTACGGAAAAATAAATTGTGTGTTGCCGCGATCACTGCAAGTTTTATACAAGAATAACGATCAACTCAAGTAATAAATGTAATTATAAATGTACGAAGCAACAAAGACTTCATTTACATTTAAATGCGTCTATAATGTGCTTCAGTGATGGGGTCTTGATTGAATTTTGTGAAAGACTCTCTGTGGAATCACTAGAGTGATTAATGCTGGATACTAACGCTGGAAACGGTAAACGAATTAGTTCTAAGACAACAATCAAAAGCTATAGTGTTTCAAGCTGAGCTTTAATTAAACAAACAAATTTTAACAAAGTAAATATGAATTAGGGTCGCGGACCCAAATCTCACCGAGGGCTAACATCATACTAATCCTACTAATATTATAAATGAGAAAGTTTGTGAGTATGGATGTATATTTGTTACTCTTTCACAGCAAATTCGCTGAACCAATATCGATGAAATTTTGTACAACTATTCCTTGTACACCGGCATAACATATATATATAGGCTATACCAATCCTGCAAATTCTACAAGAATAGGATGACACTAAGAAGCGCCATCTATTATCAACCTTTCACGCGACAACAGTTCGCGCGAACGAAGTCGCGGATAACGTACCTAACTTTTTTTTATGTCAGGAAAACCCATTATGGGTCATCACCGCCCGACGGGGACGAGCTTTAGGTATGTCGGACTCGCATCGACTAAAAACCTGACAGTGCTCCACCATGCCGCTGGTGGCGGGGACAGGGTACCTATGTAAACATTGCCCCCAATCCCCGGCAGCAGCAACTCTAAACCCCAGAGTGCGCCTCCTCTGGGTCGGGGCCTCTCTAAAAGTGGCCCCTCCTTCGTCTAATCGATGCATCGGGAGCACCAGATGCATCGACCGAACGTACCTAACTTTGGATTAGGCCACTTAATACTAAGACTGCCATATATACTTTTAAATAAATACACCCAGATTTGAAAGACCAAGAAATTATTTTTAGAAAATGCTGTCGCCTTGATGGGAATCCAACCCGCCTTCCCGTGAGTTGAAGTCAGGGTCACTGCCACCTGCGCCAATAGGCCAGGCAAATCCTATTCATATTTTCCATATAAATATAAAGCAACTACCCTACTCCATAAGTACATAAACAAAACTTCCGCTAATAAACAACTCAAGCACCACAGATGTCATTTGACTATCGTCATAAGCTATCAAATCAAATAAATATAATCTGAATTAAATAAGCTCTTTCAAGCACTTTTGAATCGTCAATCAATATGATTAATGAAACTAAGACTGGTTCGGAATGTTGCTCTTATCGAGAAGAACCAGCAAGAAACTCGGCGGTCAATCTTTTTTTATCATGAAAATAGATTGGAGTTACTAATTTATGAAAATATTGAGGTTTTGTATCAAGCCTTACACCAGGTATTATTAACTGAACAAACAAAGCCCAAACAATATCAAAACACCGTCTCGGCTTATAAACTTGTTACTTTCCGGCCGCCATTTTGCGGGGACAAAGTTTGTGTTATGACGCGCTCAAAATTTCCGGCTTAGACATGAACGACGTTTAGTATTCGGATGAAAAACAATTACTGGAACTTTCTATAATATTTAATACTTAACGAGCTTAAAATATATTTTAACTTTAAATTGAAATAAAAAAGCATTATGATAAAATTATTTGATTAAATTATCCGCGTTAATAAAATCTATGTAATTCTAAGTGTAGGAAGTAGACAATCTTCAGTAATAATTAAATTATTTTGCTATAAAGTAATAAAAATACGCGATAAAGTAAAAAGAAAATATATATAATGCTAAATGTAGAGTGAGCTATCCGTTTTGATACTCAGTACAAGCAGGACAAATGCACAAACCTCCACCACCGCCACCACAATACACAAGCACTACACACGTTCACTATGAGAATCTCAGCGGTAGAGATAAGCTCTACGGGAAGGATGTCTGTTTGTGTGTGGTCGATTTTCTCAAAATCAACTTAATGGTTTTTATTCATTGAAGATTGCAATTCTTGTAAGTGCGATTGAGGAAGGTTAATAGTAGTCTCTGGAGCGGGTAAATCGGTTTTGATGGGACTTTCGTCGTAGGGTCGTGGACCAACTTCAGGTTTTTTATCTAAAACACTCAGGTGTATCAGGATTTACGCTTGATAAACTATATAACATAATGATTTACCACGCGAGCGATGTCGCAAGAACAACTAGTATAGGATAAAATAAATGCCGTTCTTCCCTCAGGAAAAAAAAATTAATTAAATTTCAAAATAAATTAGTAATTGTTGTGTCAGTTAAAAATTTATTGTATATCGTATGACCCAAACGTTGGGATGATGTCAAAATAAATAACCACAGTGCACCCTCGTTACAGGCCGGCGGCCATTTTGCGGAAACCAAGTTTGTGCGGAGAACTTTCAATTTCCTCAAGGGACGCGCGCAGAATTCACTGATTTGTCGGACATTTAATGGTCGGTGGGAAAAATAATAATTTATGTTGTTCGGAAACAGTTGGAATTTTATTCGAACCGCGTTTATAACTATATGTGACCTATGGAGCCGTTCATTATGCTGTATAGTTGAAGACAAATTCTGCGCCAAATCTCTACAAAGATGATCTTATTAAAGAGTGATATTTAAACTACAGTCAGCCACGCAGCAACGATTAGCATATTATCATCAAATAAAATCATTTCATAAAAATAGGGAATGAAAATATTATTTTTCTATTATCCGCGAAAAAATAAGAATTTATTTATGTATGTATAGCAAAATAAAATTTCCAATACTTTTGTATTCTGGACCTCCGCAAAGTAACGCCTAATTCTATAAATTACTAATGTTTAATGAGTAACCGCCGAATTTCTTTTTGGTTCTTCTTAGTAGGAAAATCAGTGGTAGCATCGATTCAAAACTACTGGAAAGCCTACTTAATAAGAATTTGATTTTTTTTCACAATCTGACTGATCTACAATAAATTTCCGTTCAATTTTTTTCAGAATTTGTTTATTTTAAAGTCATTACATAACAAATCATTAAATAAATAAATCACGACACAATCAATTCAATCAATAGACGTCAATGGCCGGAATAGATCTTTTCGACACATCTCAACCTAACACGATCTTATGCAGCTTGGATCCAATTCCAGCATCCTTTCTTCGTATTACAGCTTCATCTTCAGGACACTTTTGGTTCTTCTACGGATCTCTTCATTTGGTCGTTTGAATAGTGCTATAAAATTTCTTTCAAGGTATATTCGGTTGCCAATATCAACATGATGAAGTTTTGTGAATAGTCCTAAGGTTCTAGGTTGTCGGTCCAATGTGTTTACAGTATCGTCGTAGGGATAATTGTCAATTCTAATGTCTAATTAGTATCTCTAATTAGTATGTCTAAGTTTTAAATGTGAAGTGTTCAATAAAGTGTTGTCGCCACTGACTTCCGCTTTGTATTTTATAGCAACAAAGTCATGAAACTAGAGTATCGCGCCCTTTTTGATTAAAACAGTGGCAGCACTGTGTCGTTGTTGTTTCCTGTTTAGTCTTCCTATTGATAAAACATTTCAGTGACATTCAGTCTTTGTTCGTCATTCAAGAGAAGTGCATCTCGGAACGGAATTGTGGTATTCCTATTATATCGTGTTATTGTATATAGTGTGCGCTGACAAAAGGTTTAATAATAAGGTAAATAAAGGTAAATTTGGTTTAGTGGCTGAGTTCAGTCCAAATATCGATCGGAAATGTTCACCAAATTATGATGAAACATATTCATCGCTCTAGATGACAAAAATAAAATTTCTAATTCATTACGCCGTTTTTAATTCAATCTATTGAGATTTATATGTTGAAAGCCGCATTACGTCATACATTTCTAGTTTTCAAGTATTCATTTGCGGTAAAGGTCAAAAGGTTGAACATATAAGCGGCATTCATTAAATTATTTCAGTTTTATATGTGATGGCCATAAGGTTAGAGCGTGACTTTTGCTAAGGGAACATGTGTTGGAATCTCGAAATGAGAACTTGTGCCTTTTCTATACATTACTTGTATAGATTTTTTTAAATTCATAAAATAAAAATAATCAAGGTAGATAAGGTCGAATGTGGAAATCATTTATCGAAGCGATTTTGTCGTCGTCTATCTCCTGGCGATGCTTCGGTTACAGGGCGAAACAATTGTTGAGATTGTGGTGGTAAATGTGTGCAGTGCTTGTGTATTTTTGTTTTACTGGTGGCAGGTAGTGCAAGAGCTTTTACAAATTCTACATGTATCAGGTATGAAAACGAATAGTACTCTCTTCGTTTAGCATTACATATATTTTCTTTTATCGCGGATTATTGAAAAATAATATTTCCATTACTTTTGTATTATATGGACCTCCACATAGTAACGCCTAATTCTATAAATTGTCTATGGAAAAATTATGAGAAAACAGAAAGTATAAGTCAAGAGGAGTTAAAAAGCAATGGGAAAGTAAATTTTTAATTAATATAAATTATCTGATACCACAATATCTTCACCAAATCTTTTTAACTCCCAACAGCGTTATAAATTAATCATTTTCATTATAAATTTAATGAATTTACTAAGTAATAGGATCAAAATAAATTTCTTAAAATAATAGGATTAAAATCCTTTAAATAATTACAAAGAAGCTTTGCTTATTGAAGTTAGAAAAGGCTTTATTCTAAAAGAACACCCAAAATCCAAACTTGTTGCATAAGATATTATGTAGTAACGATCCCACAGTTGGGCAAAGGCCTACTCTGTTTATTTAGAGAAGAGTTGGAGTTCAAAACCACCATGCTATGGTTACACATATGTCAGATTTGTTTAGAGATATTAATGTATCCGCATGATACAAAAGTATCTGTTAAATAAAATTAATAAATATATGGGACACTTACACACACGGTCGTCCGTCCCCAAAGTAAGTAACTTAATACTTGTGTTATGGTACACAGACAACTGATGAATATATACATATATAATTATTAAATACATACTTAAATACAAAAATACATCTAGGCTCGTAGAACCAAAAAAAATTTGTTAGACAATGTTGGACCTCGGCGGGAATCGAACCCACGTCCCGCGAAGCTGAAGGCGCTACCAACCGCGCCAACGGGCCATCCAAAAAGTAGTGTAATAAAATAATGTTCTGTAAATGTAGTATATAGTCTTATTTTGTTATAATCCGCGATAAAAGCAAGAAGAAAATATATGTTATGTTAAATATATAGTGTCACTACCGCCGCCACACCACACACGTTCACTAATACAATCTCAACAATCGTTTCGCCCAGGAACCGAATCATCAGTAGAAAAGGCTCCACGAGAAAATCGTAATGCATTCAGTATGTTCTAACAGCGACGTAAAATAAACTATGTAACTTGACATGGGGTTGAGTGCAAACTTTAGCTAAATGTCCGCATAAATATTTCGCGGCACGTTTTCTATTTCACAGCCACTGTCAGAAACATTTATCTGAAAGTGGCGCTGTATATTCGAGATTTATCTATGATTACTAGAAATATATAAAATAAGTTAAGTGACGGCCTGTTACTATCCCACTTCTGGGCATAGTCCTCCTCTTTCCGCTTTTTGGAGAAAAGGATTGGAGCTAAGACTTACCACGCTGCTCCAATGCGGATTAGTAGGTTACACATATCCCTAGAATTCTCTAGATATGCAAGTTTTCTCACGATGTTTGCTTCACAGAAAAGCGTGTGATAAATTGCAATTACCAATTAAACACATAAGTGTTAATAGAAAAACTCATTGGTGCCTGTCTGTTGGATTTGAACCCGTGACTTCCTCGAAAAAGTTGCACGGTGTCACAGCCCGGCTATCACAGCTTAGAAATATCTTACTTAGTATACAGCTTAGAAATAAGAATTACCTAGAATATAGCTTAGAAATATATAAAAAAGTTCAATTCAGTTCAATCTTCAAGCTTTTCGAAATGTTCAATGAGGCTACTACTGATTCCGTAAAGCGCGCTTACTATGAAAAACCTGATAGAAAATCAGCGGCCATTATTTAAAAAAAAATTACACGGCAAATTTACCCCGATACAGATGCATTATCGAAAAATACACTCCACTATAAAATCGCAAAGCTTAAATTTCTTTGCAAAGTCGTCATTTTATCAGTTAGTTCAAAATGGCAGACACAGTAAGAAAATTTAATCTTAAGATAAAGCCAGCTATTGTTTGGAGACGTGCAGAAAATGCTCACTTCGTATGCTGACGCGCTTTTGCAACGGGTCGAGAGGCGCTCGGCTAAGCTAGGTGCTTGATGCCACTTACTTAGGTATCACGTCTACGGGCGAGTGTATTTAAACGATATTATCATCGTACCGTGTATTTACACAAACTATGTTCGTGTCTCCACACAGGGATATTATTGTGGAGATGTGAAGAGTGTTTTTGACGAGCGAAACGTAAAATACTCGCTATGCGCTCATTGCGTCACACGACATTAACTCACGGCGCGCCCGCAGCGTCACGCGACAGACTCAGTTCGCTGTCGCTGCACCACGTGACGGACTCAACGCACCCCTACTGGGTCACGCCATGTACTTACGGTGCGTCCGCTGCGTCACGCTAAAGACTCAACGCGCGCCCGCTGGGTCACGCGATGCATCCAAAAAGCGTCCTATGCGACTCTGACGATCAAATAACGATCGCAATCATAAAAACACGTAATACACACACGCAGCGTCTTAGCCGGCAAAGACCAGGTCCCAGATTCCTGGCGTCGGTTGGTCATGGCTTCTACTCACCCTGCCGTCGTCGTAATGATTAATCAAAGTATGACTTTAACATCAGCCTCCCACTACACATCGTCCTAAGCCGTGGTTCGGCCTCACAGGAGGCACCCTTAGAAAAACGTTCCCCGACGCTAGTAAAGCTTCTGCGCTCTACTCTCCGCACTTCGCCACCTTGGCGCTCGCCCGTCCCGCCCGGTGACGGTGTAACAGCCGTTAGGGCTAACAGCATACAGTAAATTAGAAAAAAAATGGGTCACGTGATGAAGTCACCGAGCGCCCACTGCGTCAGAAGACGGACTCTAGCAGCGCACACGCTGCGTCACGCCATTAACTCTCCGCACGGCCACTCCTATACGCGAAGAACTTACCGCGCACCTGCAGTGACATGCGACTCACCCAACAGACTCTCCTAACGCTCTTCTTCTACTCTGTATATCGTTCTGTCGATCTTTTACTCTTATAAAGCTAATACGTTGGAGTTTTATTTTGTATTGTATTTCAGCGAAGGAAAACATCGTGAAGAACCTACCAATCCACATTGGAGCAGCGTGGCGTATCGACTTACCTTAGTCGCCTTTTACGACACCTCGGTAAGAAAGAGGGTAGTCTATTCTGCTTTACTTTAATACTTCATCAATGTGGCTTCATGATATTACCTTAAAAATCTAGCATCTTTCAGTTTGCTTTCTTTCTTTTTTTTTTTTTTTTTTTTTTTTTTTTTTTTTTTTTTTTTTTTTTTTTTTTTTTTTTTTTTTTTTTTTTTTTTTTATGGCATAGGATGGCAAACGAGCATGCGGCTTACTAATCAAGTAATTACCGCCGCCCACTACCTCTCGCAGAGCGAGTGCGTTGCCGTCCTTTAAGATGGTGGAAAATACGTTTTTTGAAGGTGCTCATCTTATACTGATCTGGAAACGCTGCCAAAGGGAGATCGTTCCATAAAACTGTGGTGCGCGGAATGAAATTATTTGAGAACCGCACTGTAGTAGATCGCCAAGCATCCAGATGGTAGGGATGATATTTTAACCTATGACGTACAGTGCGGTTATGGAATTTAGCAGCAGGAAGCAGGTCATGTAGTTCGGTGGAACACTCTCCGTGGAAGATGCGGTAGAAAACGCATAGTGATGATACGTCTCTACGCATCGCCAACGAGTCAAGCTGTTTGCAGATCACCTTATCCCCAATAATTCGAGCTGCTCTACGCTGTATGCGATCGAATGGCTTAAGTTGGTACTGGGGTGCACCGGCCCAGAGATGAGAACAGTACTCCATGTGAGGCCGGACTTGTGCTTTATAAAGCGCTAGTCTATGAGCCGGCTTGAAGTACTGTCTAGCTCTATTGAGAACACCCAATTTTTTGAAGGCCAACTTAGCCTTCTTTTCCAAGTGATCGCGATACTTGCAGCTATTGGAGATGTCGAGACCCAGTATTTCGATACTACTCGAGTCACGTAACAGAGTATTCTCGAAATACGGTGACGCGACAAAAGGTGTTGCTTTTGCGGTTAACGCGCAAACTTGTGTCTTCTGGGGGTTAAATTTTACTAAATTTAATTTACCCCATTCGGAGATCTTCCGTAGGGTGGCTTCAACGGAAGACACAAGATTTTTTCGGCACTCATCGACCTTTGTCCAAGAAAGTCTTGCGCCAGCGGTGTATATGGCATCCACCGTACTGTCATCTGCATAACAGTGAATGTTAGGGTCATCTAACATGTCATTTATATGCAGAAGAAACAGTGTTGGGGATATCACGCATCCTTGTGGAACCCCGGCATTCACAGGCTTAAGATTAGAGCAGAAACCATCGACAACGATACGTATGCTACGTCCTGTGAGAAAGCTGGAGATCCAAAAGCGCAGACTTTCTGGAAGCCCATAGGAAGGTAGCTTCGAAAGAAGTGCCCTATGCCATACACGATCGAAGGCTTTCGCCATATCCAGACTAACCGCAAGACCTTCCCCCTTGCTTTCTATAGCCGCTGCCCAACGGTGAGTCAGGTAAACCAGAAGATCACCAGCTGATCGGCCGCGTCGAAAACCGTATTGACGGTCGTTGATCAGCTCATGATCTTCGAGGTAAGACAGAAGCTGGCTATTGATTATCATCTCCATAACTTTGGAGATGAGGGAGGTAATGGCAATAGGTCTGTAGTTAGCCGGATCTGAAGCATCGCCTTTTTTAGGGATCGGATGGATCAGGGCTGACTTCCATGTATCCGGGACTATGCCTTGTGAGTAGGAGAGCCGAAATAAACGCGTAAGCACAGAAGTTAACTCGGGAGCACACATTTTGAGCACAATTGCAGAGATACCGTCAGGCCCACTCGACCTCGATACCACACGGCGGGTCGACTTACCTTAGTCGCCTTTTACAACACCTCGGTAAGAAAGAGGGTGGTAGTATTCTATTCAGCCGGATACCACACGGTAAGTGTGAATCGCAAAAGTTCAAAATCTACCATATAACACACATACCAACAACAGGCCATTTGATATTTAGTATAGATTTTCTAGACTCAGACATCAGATGGTTTGCTTTACACGTCTTATAAATAAATAACCGTTTACTGAATGTGACGAAAGTAGAATATATTTCCGATGTGCGGGTATATTCGTGTATAGGTTGGATTATGGCGAAAATAGACCACGATTTGGACATCTCTTGCATATTTAATAAACTAAAGCACTACAGCCCTCTACAGTACTCTCCTCGTGATCGCTCCAGTCACAAAGCATATTTTTTAGAGAAACATTTTTGTTATCTCTGACAAAATACGTAAGATTCTTACGTATAAAATTTTTCAGCTGTAGACCAAAGTACGAGACAATGTAAAGAATTTTATATGCCCACAACTTAAAAACATTAAATATACATCATCATCCTCCTGCCTTATCCCACTCTAAGTGGGGTCGGCACACCATGTTGTAGACATGTTGTCACATGATTTAGCTATGTATTTTACGACCGGCCACCTGCCTGACATCAACCTACCTAAATCGTACTTTGGGACACCTCGGTAAGAAAGAGGATGGTACTATTCAGCCGGATACCACACGGCGGGTTGACTTATCTTAGTCGCCTTTTACTACACCTCGATAAGAAATGAGGGTGATCTTTTCTACTGAACCGGATACCACACGGCGGGTCGACTTATCTTAGCCGCCTTTTACGACACCTCGGTAAGAAATGAACGTGGTACTATTCTATTCAGCCGGATACCACACGGGGGGTCGACTTACCTTAGTCGCCTTTTACGACTCCTCGGTTAGAAATGAGGGTCTATTCTACTAAGCCGGATACCACATGGCGGGTCGACTTATCTTAGTCGCCTTTTACGATACCTTGGTAAGAAATGAGAGTGGTACTATTCTATTCAGCCGGATACCACACGGTAAGTGTGAATCGCAAAAGTTTAAAATCTTCCATTAAACACACATATGGCAGTTTATGTTAACCATAAATATTTATGTATATTTTATACATAAAACGTGAACATGTTTCGTCCATCAAGTAGTACAATGTCAACAGAAATTACAGATTTGACAAATTGCATTCTATTGTTTATTGTGTTGACTTGGCTGAGAGTTGCCAGAAAATTCTCTCGAAAGATGCTGCATTCATTCTTGAATAAGTTTAAAATGTAATTATTTCGGATGGAATAGAAATACGCGGCGGTCGGGGTTTAAATATAGTTTAAATATAAAAGTGTATTTAAGAGAAAATTCTTTAGGCGTTGTGGGAAAAAAATTAACGGGATACATTCTACAGAATCACAGTAATTTTTTAAAGAGCAGTAAAATAACCTGTTACTATCCCACTACTGGGCATAGGCCTCCTCTTTTTTGGAGAGAAGGATTGGAGCTAAGACCACGCTGCTCCAAAGCGGATTAGTGGGTTGCATATATCCCTAGAATTCTCAAGAGATATGCATGTTTCCTCACGATGTTTTCACTGAAAAGCATGTGATAAATTGCAATTATCTATTAGACACAAGTTTTAACAGAAAACTTTTTTGAGGGTTTGAACCCGTGACCCCTCGAAAGAGTCACATTTTTAAAGAAAGAAAGAGACACTGCTGGGCTATCACAGCCCTTGAAAAGCTTGAAAAAGTATTAGAAGTAATATATTCCATATATTTGGGTGCGAGCAGGTGAGATCTTTGGGTAATTAACTCGACTATGTTAAAGGCTGTTCTCAAACAAGGGTGAAAGAAGAAGCCCTTCCCTCTTACTCTAAAATGAAGAGCTGACTCTATATGTGGCTAAATCATTTTTTTTAAGTTTAATAATACTAGCTGCAATCCGATTTTTCCCGCGTGTAAATGAGTGTCTTAAAGAATTATAAAACGATAGGTGATGTATACAATAGACAAAGCAGGAACCGACATAAGCTTGCGGCTCCTGCTTTGCGCCTTGCAAAAGTGCGTAATTCGTTTGTGGGTTTTGGTATAAGATTCTATAATAAAATTCCGCAATCAATTTCAGCTTTGCCATTACAGCAGTTTAAAAACACTGTTAAAAAGAGGCTGATACAGAAAGCCTACTATACTCTTGAGGATTATTTGGAAGATAAGAATGTGTGGATATAGCTCTCTTTGAGCCTGTACAAGACAGTAACGACATAATGTAAATAGTATTAAGAATTATATTTTTAAAAGAGCGGCCGCCGAGTTTCTTGCTGGCTCTTCTCGGTAGGAGCAGCTTTCCGAACCAGCAATAGAGTTGACGATTCAAAAGCACTTGTTTATGTGATGTAGGTACTTAACATTATTTGTGTGTCATCTGTGCGGGTAATCTTTTTGTAAAAAGTCAGTTTGTACTCGCCCTCTTGCCAATAAACCAGCCGACAAGATCATACGTGTTTCCTTGCCTTTCCTCGAATATCATAGTTTACAAGTTTATTTGAATAAAGAATATTTTGAATATTTTGAATTTACTAAGTTTTTCCCGCGTAAATCCCGCAGGACTTGTATTGCCATGTACTATTTATAAAAGTAATGAAAATATTATTTTAAAATAATGTTTTCATTATGTTTGTAGTATGGACCACCGCAAAGTAACGCTCATGCTATAAATTGTGAGTACATATTTAAAAATGTTTAGGTAAATAGTACTTTACCTAAACCTTTTTCTCTATATTACCCGTATTCTCTTTCTTCTTCACTTCTTGTCCTTTTCCTGCTGTTACTCGAATGTTGACTGGAAGAGATTCCTTTTAGGGATAAGTCCGTCTTTGTACATGAGCTTTTTGACTTTTTCTTTCTCTTTTCTAACTATATGTATAAAAAGAAAAAAATAAAATAAACCTTTCACAATAATCCTTTCAGTTTATTTTGAGAAAATCGAACATATGCAGACAGAGATTATTTATTAGAGACTTTGTTTTATGATATATATAAATTACGTACAATAGACATTTATCACTCCAGACTACGACCTATGTCATATTTCACAGTTCATCACTTAGTAAAACTATTATTCATACATTATGAAGCTATTAATACTGTCATTAATCTTATATAAAAGACGATAAAGTACATAAACATTTATTTTATAAAAGACAGTCCTTTTGTATGTTTATTACATTTCTCAGACTAATATTTCGTATTATATAACTGCGGAAAGGGAACGTTAGACAAATGCATGAAACGGAATGCAGGTGAGTGTATCAGCGAGACAGTATGACAGGAGAGAGGGAGAAAGTAGAAAAAGTACGAATGACGGATAGGTAAATGCTGCGTTAATAAAATAAACTTTATTAAAGGTACAAATTATACTATATTAAGCTAAAATACTAAGAACCTGTCGCTAACTGCACTATAAACAAGTAACTGAGACTTCATTCACGTCGGCCCAAATGTTAAAATACCCTCAATTACGTACTATTTCTCTATTATATATATCGATAATTTTGTTTATAATTATGTATATTTTATACACTAAAAATCATCATCATCCTCCTGCCCTATACCTCTTTAAGTGGAGTCGGCACAACATGTTATAAACGTGTTATAACATGATGCGGTTAGGTATATAACGACCGGCCGCCAGGATGACGTCAACTTACCTTCGTCTTTTACACGTTAGTAAGAAATCAGGATAGTCTATTCTACCCAGCCGGATACCACATGGCGGGTCAACTTAACTTAGTCGCCTTTTACGACACCTCGGTAACAAAAGAGGCGGTTTATTCTACTCAGCCAGATACCATACGGCGGGTCAACTTAACTTAGTCGCCTTTTACGACACCTTATTAAGAAATTAAGGGTAGTCTATTCTACTCAGCCGGATACCACACGGTGGGTCAGCTTACCTTAGTCGTTTTTCACGATACCTCGGTAAGAAATGGTCTATTTTAATCAAGCACACGGTGGACTTTGCCTATTATATATATCGCAATTTTTTTATTATGATTATTTTTGTGCACAAAAATTATATTGCTAAAAATATACTGTGAAATTAATGTAAAAACACATCGGTTAATTGCCTCTTCAGGTGACAAGAGGGCTGGCTCCTTTTTCGTTAAAATCAGCTTAGCGATTCAGCGCGGAAACGCTGCCAGCATTCTTGATACCATTCCACGTGGCCATGATTTGTATAGTCCTAGCGTGTAAGTAATTTAAGATAGAACTTGTACATTTTTTCTGTAAATAAAAAAAGAGGACCTCCTATTTCCCTTAATTTTATAAATTTATCTCCCAAGGAATTGCGTGGACTTAAATGGTAAATAAATTAAAGCAAAGCGTGTAACGAAGTTGTCAAATTCTACCCTCATCACTCTGATATTCTGTCGTAGGACTACATTTTATGGAAAATGTTTCATTAAAATAAGATGACATAACGTGTACTCTATTAATATTCTTGTCAGATAATGTTAACCTACATTTAAGTTTTTTTTGGCAAAAGCTATATATAAAAGTATTGACCTGTTACTGTCCCAGTATTGGGCTCCTCTCTACTTTTTGAAGAAGGTTTGGAGCTTAGACCCAACACCCTGTTCGAATGTGGATTGGTAGGTTACACATATCCACATTCTCTAAAGATATTCAGGTTTGCTTTGATGTTTTCTAAATGTAACTTAGACATAAAAAAACTTGTTTCGTCCTGCCCGTAGTTGAACCCGTGACCTCATCGGAAGAGTTTGACGGCCTCACAGGTCAAATTCAAATTCAAATTATTCTTTATTCAAATAAATTTGTAAACAAGTACTTTTGAATCGTCAACTCTACTGCTTTTTCGGAAAGCTGTTCCTACCGAGAAGAGCCAACAAGAAACTCGGCGGTTGCTCTTTTAAAAATATAATTCTTATTACCAGTTACATTAAGTCATTACTGTCTTGTACAGGGTCTAAGCAAGCTATATCCACATATTCTTATCATCTAAGTAATCCTCAACAGTATAGTAGGCTTTCTGGATCAGCCTCTTTTTAACAGTGTTTTTAAACTGCTGTAATGGCAAAGCTAAAATTGATTGCGGAATTTTATTATAGAATCTTATACCCAGACCCACAAACGATTTACGACTCACTATGTATGAATACAGTACATAATCAAAGGTTATCATTAAGCTTTACCAAAATAGACCCAAATGAAATAAGTTTGGATAAAAATGAAGAATAATCGGTTATAATAACAAGTTCCTAAGCAGTCAGTGCGTGCGTTGTACGTTGCCAGGTCTAGTCGTCGGGGTTGGCAGTGGAATCTCTGTCGGAGATTCTTGACACCCCCTGCCCCGCCGTTACCCAAACCGCTGCCAGAGCTGGGAATAGCGGAGCTGCCGGGGACTAGGGGCTATGGTTTATTTTGTGATAACATGAAGGTATTGCCAGTAATCACCACGCTTGGCCTGCGGGTTGGTGATCACAGTGCTGACTATGTCGCACCGACAGTGCTGCTGCCCACTGTCGGTCTGGTAGAATTTAGGTCAGCTGTATGAATGGTTATATCGCCATTGGTCGGTCGTCAGAGCCTCGTTGGTTAATCTGCAGGGTGCACCGCGTGCAGATGAGGTTGACAATTGAGGAGACTGATTGGGACGAGCCTCCCCCTTACACCCCTAATTAAATATAATTAAATATATTAAAATATATTTAATACAATTTCTACTTAAACATTTAAATAATGTACCTAAATTAGGTTAAACGCTGAAATATACATTAAGCACTGGCTTTTGACAAAGTTTTCCGAGCAAACCCTCGTCACTATGACATCCTGTCCCATTTAAATCGTGTGGTGTGAACAAAATTTATGTTTTCCTATAACTTTACCTTACAATTTTTTCTAGTTTAGATATCTTCCGTACATTTATTAATGTATCGATACAAACATTACCAAAGTAATAATTTTTTCGCTATAATCCGCGATTTAGTAATTAGTTAATATATATAATGCTAAATGTAGAGTGGACTATCCGTTTTCATACCTGATACATGCAGCCACCAACACCGCCACCACAATACACAAGCACTACACACGTTCACTATCACAAACTTAGCAATAGTTTCACCCCGCAAAGACGAAATTGCAAAGGCTTTGCAATTTTGCTGTATGAGTTAATGTATTTAAAGAAAACAGTTTTTCTTCAGGAACAGGTAAATATATGTCATCATTCATCCTCGTGCCCTAATCTAAGTGCGGTCTATGTTAAAAACATGTTGTAACTTGATTTGGCTACGCATTTTACGACCGGCCGCCTACCTGACGTCAACTCACCTTAGTCATTTTTTACGACAGCTCGGTAAGAAAGAGGCTGGTATATTCTACTCAAATAGATTACATACGGTGGGTCCTTTTACGAAACCTTGGTAAAAATTGAGGGTGTTCTATTCTACTCAGCTGGATATTACACGGCGGGTAGACTTAGCTTAGCCGCCTTTTAAGACACCTCAGTATGAAATAAGTATGGTCTATTCTACTCAGTCGGATATTACACAGTGGGTCGATTTGCCTAAGTCGTAGTATAATATAAAAGTATAGTATAAATATAGAAGAATAAAAATGAGAATAGTCTATTCTACTCAGTCGGATACCACACGATATAGTTAAATAAATAAGTTTACCATATAACTAGTTTTAAATTATATTAAACAAAGTTAATAAGGTAAATATATAGCCGTTTTACCTTTTAATATAAAATTATTCCCGTTTTATCTTTTACTATACAGGTTAAGATGTTTCACGAGTCGCCAGTTTCCGTTTTATTAGCCATTATTAAAGTTATAACTACCCCCAAGGGGGTGATGTTGCGTCGCACGCTTGCACTGACTACTGGATAAAGAAATACTAATAATATATATTAACTCCTTTAGCCGCCGTGTGGTATCCGGCTGAATAGAATAGTACCACCCTCTTTTCTTACCGAGGTGTCGTAAAAGGCGACTAAGGTAAGTCGACCCGCCGTTTGGTATCCGGCTGAGTAGAATAGACCACCCTCTTTTCTTACCGAGGTGTCGTAAAAGGCGACTAAGGTAAGTTGACTCACCGTGTGGTATCCGGTTTAGTACAATAGACCACCCTCTTTCTTACCGAAGTGTCGTAAAATACGACTGAGGTAAGTTGATGTCAGGCAGGCGGACGGTCGTAAAAACGTAGCCAAATCATGTGACAGCATGTTTACAACATGTTGTGCCGACCCCACTTGGAGTGGGATAAGGACAGGAAGATGATGATGATATTCACTCCTTTAGGTTTAATAAACAGCACTTGGTTGATCGAGCTTTACTCGGTATTTTTTTTAGAAGACATAAAAAAATGCAATACAAAAAAGAGATTTTTTATGTCAGGAAAACCCATTATGGGTCGGACTCTCACTGACTAAAAACCTGACAGTGCTCCACCACGCTGCTGGTGGCGGGGCAGGGTACCGTTGGGCACATTGCCCCCATCCCCGCCAGCTGTAACTCTGAACCCCAGAGTGCGAACCTCTGAACCCCACCTCTGGGTTGGGGCCTCTCTAATAGTGGCCCCTCCCTCCGCTAGTTCATGCATCAGGAACACCAGATGCATCGACCGCCTCGGGGACTTTATCAGGAGGGCGTCCCATAACCCCGTAACGCTGAAAGGTCCCAATTAGGGCGACATACGACGGACTTCAGCGAGTCGTTTGCGCCCCACTCGCCTGCGGCGGATCGGATCTAAGGGCTCGACTTCCGAAATCCATCCCTTCGCCTCCTTCCGCGAGATTACGTCTTCGCAGAAGGAGGCCTTCGCTGCCCACGACCTCTCCCTGTCCACCATGGCACGAACCACGGTGGGCAAGGAAAGATCGTGTCCCACCTTTGCCACGAGGACCTCTGCTCCGCACTCTAAACCGCCCAAGAGGAACAGTCAGCGACAGACAGTTTAATTTGCTTATGTTTTCAAATAATAATTAAGCAGTTTTTCACTGCCTGAAAACAGGGATAACAACATTTATTTTAAAAGATACTAGATCGATATATAGTTTTTGCTGGGGCCTTTTTTTTCTTTTAAGTAACAAATACCTGTGCCAGAGAACCCCGCTCTTTCTGTTCAAAGTCGACAATTGTTAAAGTTAATGAAATTTATTACAAAAAGAAAAACAATTTTTAAGATAACATATGTGGTGTGGTGGTGATTGTAGGGTGTGTGTGTGTGTGTGTATATATGTGTATATAAGCGTGGTAGGGTAGTGTCTATGTGTATGTATGAATGTGTAATTGGTGTTTAGGGGGTGCCTGTGTGTGTATGGGATTTGTGAATCCGGTAAATCATCAATATATCAACTCATTTAAATATTAAAGATACAAAAGGTACTTTAGACTCGTCCACGCGCACCCTTTTCTAATATTTAAACCCCCGTTAATTTTAATTTTGCAATAACTTACAAATTCATTTTTATTACTAGATGTAAAGAATCATAATCATCATTCTCCTGCCCTTATCCTACTCTCAATAGGTCGGCACAACATGTTTTTAAATGATGCCACTTATTATACGACCGACGACCTCACGTCAACTTACCTTAATCATCTTTTACGACAACTCGGTAAGAAATGATTATTCTTTTTTCTACTTAGCCGCATACCACACGACGGGTCAATTTTACTTTCTCGATACTTCGGTAAGAAGGTGGTCTATTCTATTCAACCGGATACCTCAAGCAGGACAAGTTACATTAGCCGCCTTTAACGACACCTCGGTAAGAAAGAGGATGGTCTATTCTACTCAGCCGGATACCACACGGCGGATATGAAGTGTAGATTGATCTTAACTTAAAAATGTCAATAATATGGAAAATTGAATAAGATAAACATTTCACTAGAAATAATTCTTTAAAGCTGATACTAAAAATATCTTGGAAAGCTTTTCAGTGCTTTGATATACGCTTATCAATATGATAAGCAGCTTTGTCACAGCTTTTCACTGAACCGCAGAAATGTCGATGAAATTTATACTGGCTACTGTATCAGACTGTAGCGTCATACTAGGTTTTTTTTTACATTTTTTAACCTAACTTTGATGGTTTGTATTTCACCTAATACTACCATATGCAGCATGAGTATTTACTGCATTTGAGTATTATCGTCATACTTCCTAATTAATAAATCTCTGTCTCTCTCTATATCTCCCAATCTCATCAACCAATAGCCGTCCATTGTTGGACATAGGTCTCTTCCAAGTACACGATCTTGTGCCTGAATCCAGCTGCTTTCCGCGACCTTTTTGAGGACTTTCTTCAGTCCATCTGATGGTAGGTCTACCTACAGTTTGTCTTCCGGTGCGGGGTCGCCACTCTAGCATATTGAGACTCCAATGTCCATCGGTTCTTCGAACTATGTGCCCCGCCCATTGTCACTTCAGCTTCGCGACCCGTTGAGCTGTGTCCGTCACTTTGGTTCTTGTACGGATCTCCACATTTCTGATTTTATCACGTAGAGATACTCCGAGCATAGCTCTCTCAATAGGTCGCTGAGCAACTGTGAGCTTTTTTATTAGGCCCATAGTTAAGCAAGGCTTAGGTAAGGTCAAAAAATTATATACACAAACTATCTTCATTAATTATTCTGTCAGTTAATGAAAATTTTAAGAGAATTCCGTACGTAAATTTTGAGATTAACTTGAACAGACATACAAATATAAAAAAAATAATATTAAAAAAAATAAAAAATCGATTCGCATGGATTTTGGAAAGGATTTTACGTCGCAACGCATCGTGTACGATTCAAAAAAAATATTAAAAATCTATCATTCTTTTGTACTGATCATGCTTCGGTTACGGGGGAAACAATCGTTAAGATTGTCCTAGTGAATGTGTGCAGTGATTGTATTGTGCGGTTGTGGTGGTTTGTAGTACGTGCGGTCACTAATCTGCGTGTATAAGTCATGAGAACGGACTGTGTTCCTACATTTAGCATTACATACATTTTCTGTAAAAAATACGGATTTAGAAAAATAATTCTATCAACACTTTTGTACTATGGAACTGGTCCGGGTGTTATCCGGCTGAAAATAATAGACCACCCTCATTGCTTACCGATGTGTCGTAAAAGGAAACTAAGGTAAGTTGATGTCAGGCAGGCGGTCGGTCGTGAAATACCTATACAAATCACATCACAATATTGTTAAAACGTCTTTTGTCGACTTAGTGGGATAAGGTCTAGAAAATGATGATGACTTCAAAACTTAAACTTAAACTTGTAAAGTGCTTTTAAATCGTCAATTCTAATTCAAAAATATTTTATATTTTAATTACAATTTTAAAATATTTCCAGTTTGAGTTTGGGTTTTAAATAGTGATATATTCTTTGTCATGTTGACTCTAGACGACTTTTATAACGGATGTGATTTATGCAGGCAGAACATATCGTTCCAGAAATAAAACTATTTATTTGTTTTAAAGAATCTGTTTTATTTCAAGTGACATTTATTTGTACAGGAAATAACAAGTTTAAAGTATTTTTCATGAAAACGCGAGTCATGTAAATACTGAGAACCAGTGGAAAAGCATTTCTAAAACTGTTTCTAAGGCGTTTATACATTTTTTAAGCTGTTATTGGCGTTTGGGTAGTTGATAGTGATGTTAAAAAATAATCAATTTTTGGTTTTTTCGATGATATCGTATCAGGTATGAAAAGATTATCAACTCTACATTTAGCTTTATATATATTTTCTATTTTACTTTGTCGCGGATTATAGTAAGTAGTGGATGACTGAGCCTTACTCGATAATTTTTTACAAAATAAAAAAAAACTTAAAAAAAAAAAATATTAGGTAGTTGAAATCGAACCTAGGTATTTACATTTCTCGAGACTGCCCGTTCCTGGAAAAAGCTACGCTGATTTAACAGTTTTTGACAAAAATAGTGTTTTATATTGAATGTAAATTTTAGTATTTTTTAATGACCAAAAACAGGGATAAAACAATTTTTTTTTTACTTAAAACCTAGCTAAATCAATTTTTCTACCCCAAAACCCCTACATGCTGAATTTAAGGAAAATCGTTGACGCCGTTTCCGAGATTCCAAAAATATATTATTTTAATATTAAAGATATAATTTTATTATTACTTTTATAGTACCACCCTCATTTCTTACCGAGGTGTCGTAAAAAGCGGCTAAGCAAAGTCGACCCGCCGTGTGGTATCCGGTTTAGTAGAATAGAACACTCTTTTTCTTGCCGAGGTGTCGTAAAACACGACTAAGGTAAGTTGATGACAGGCGGCTGCTCGTAAAATACGTACCAATCATCATACCAAATCATGTGACAACATGTTTATAACATGTTGTGCCGACCCTACTTAGAGTGGGATAAGGGCAGGAAGAAGAATAAGAATTTTATTATTACTTTTGTATTCAATCACCGCAAAGTAACGCCTAATTCTATAAATTATGTAACTCAAACAGTCAAAATTCTCCCATTACTTTTAATTTCATCTATGCAGTATAAAAAAAAAAGTAAGTACCGGCCTGTTACTATCCCACTGCTGGGCATAGGCCTCTTCTATCCGTTATTGGAGAGAAGGATTGGAGCTAAGACCTACCACGCTGCTCCAATGCGGATTGGTAGGTTACACATATCTCCAGAATTCTCTAGAGATATGCAGGTTTCCTCACGATGTTTTCCTTCACCGAAAGCGTGTGATAAATTGCAATTATCAATTAGACACATAAGTTTTAATAGAAAAACTCATTGGTGTCTGCCCGGGTTTGAACCCATGATCGTCTCTAGAGTCGCACACACGGTCGCACCGCTAGGTCATCACAGCTTTTTTTTATGCAGTATACAAACACAATATTTCACAGGATTCCCTAGCTCTTCCAGCTCGCTGAGCAGGTGGAAGAAAATCCTTTGTACAATCACAACGTAAAATATGGACGAGTTAAAGCACAAAATACGATGTTATATTAAATAGAACATCATCTTCCTGCCCTTATCCCACTCTAAGTGGGGTTGGCACAACATGTTACAAACATGCTGTCACATGATTTGGCAGTGTTTTTACGACCGGCCGCCTGCCTGACGTCAACTTACCTCTGTCGTATTTTACGACACCTCGGTAAGAAAGAGGGTGGTCTATTCTACTAAACCGGATACCACACGGTGGGTCAACTTACCTTAGTCGCCTTTTACGACACCTCGGTAAGAAATGAGGGTGGTCTATTCTACTCAGCCGGATACCACACGGCGGGTCGACTTACCTTAGTCGCCTTTTACGACACCTCGGTAAGAAATGAGGGTGGTACTATTCTATTCCGCCGGATACCACACGGCGAGTTATATTAAATAGAACGAAACTTTTTAATTTAAGATCAAAATTTTCTTTAGTTAAGAAAGCTTTAGTTCCCTCATTAGACTATTGTCGAAATTAAATTAAATAAAGAATATTTAGGTCAGTAGTTTAGTTTATAATATATGGGACACTTACATACACGGTCCATCCCCAAAGTAAGTACTTAATATTTGTGTTATGGGTAAGAGACAACTGGTGAATATATACCAAAAAAATACCCTCATAAATATACGTTATATAAATATACGTATACGTTATAAATATACGTAAATAATTTTGAAAAAATATCCTCCACGTGTCGAAATGTAAATCGATATGACCACTGCATCTTTTGACGACTTTGCGGGAGAGCAAGGTTCCAAAACTTCTCCCTTCTAAAAGCTGGATAGAGTGGCGCTATCGGTACTCAGGGAACCTAAGAAGGTACTTAGGATTCCATGGACTGCACACCGAACCAATGTGTCTATCCTTAAGGAGCTCGGCATAAATATTAGACTGTCCGATGTTTGCTTCCAGCGTAAAAGTAAAAGTAAGTAACGGCCTGTTACTATCCCACTGCTGGGCATAGGCCTCCTCTCTCCATTTTGGAGAGAAGGATTGGAGCTAAGACCTACCACGCTGCTCCAATGCGGATTGGTAGGTTACACATATCCCCAGAATTCTCTAGAGATATGCAGGTTTCCTCACCGAAAAGCGTGTGATAAATTGCAATTATCAATTAGACACATAAGTTTTACTAGAAAACTCATTGGTGCCTGCCCGGGGTTTGAACCCTAGACCTCCTCGAAAGAGGCGCACGGTGTTACCGCTGGGCTACCACAGCTTCCAGCGTATTCTTAAATATTTCGGACACGTTGCTCGTAAAAACTCTGGAAACCTGGAGAAGCTGACGGTGGTTGGTCAGGTCGACGGGAAAAGACCACGCGGTCGCTCCCCTACCCGTTGGTCCGATCAAGTAAAGACGATTACAGGTCTTCCAATCACCATAGCTTTAAAGAACGCCGAGGATAGAACAATGTGGAAAAGAATAGTGCAGGAAGTGTTATATTAAATAGAACATCATCTTCCTGCCCTTATCCCACTCTAAGTGGGGTTGGCACAACATGTTACAAACATGCTGTCACATGATTTGGCAGTGTTTTTACGACCGGCCGCCTGCCTGACGTCAACTTACCTCTGTCGTATTTTACGACACCTCGGTAAGAAAGAGGGTGGTCTATTCTACTAAACCGGATACCACACGGTGGGTCAACTTACCTTAGTCGCCTTTTACGACACCTCGGTAAGAAATGAGGTTGGTCTATTCTACTCAGCCGGATACCACACGGCGAACGACTTACCTTAGTCGCCTTTTACGACACCTCGGTAAGAAATGAGGGTGGTACTATTCTATTCAGCCGGATACCACACGGCTTAAGTGAAATATCATTCATTTAAACTATTTCTTTTTAAATATATTTTTTTGATCCCAATAGTGTTAGCGATAAATCAAACAACTCTATTATTAGCTGCATCTAGAAGCATTCAATCAACATCAATTCAATATTCGATCAGTTTACAAAGCTTTGTCTGCAATCGACGTAACGTTTTAATGTGTTTACAATAGAGGTTATAAAATAAATTTACTGTATATGATTAGTATTTCTAAGGAACACCCACCGTGCTACACCATATTTCATTTACTCTGTAACTATTAAAATAGTGCATTCTAAAATTTATTAGTTACTGGAGATTACCTATTTTAATGGAGCAAAGCTTATAAGAAGGTTAGGTTAGGTTTTCTTTGAGACAATCGATCTTCCCGAAATAATAATTATTCATTATCTTCGTGCCCTTATCCCACTCTAAGTGGGGTCGGCACAACATGTTTAAACATGTTGTCACATGATTTGGCTATGTATTTTACGACCAGCCGCCTGACACCAACTTACCTTAGTCGCCTTTTACGACACTTCGGTAAAAAATGAGGATGGTCTATTCTACTCAGCCGGATACCACACGGCGGGTCAACTTACCTTAGTCGCCTTGTACGATAACTCGGTAAGAAAGAGGGTGGTACCTATTTTACTCAACCGGATACCACACGGCGGGTCAACTTACCTTAGTCGCCTTTTACGAAACCTCGGTAAGAAATGAGGTTGGTCTATTCTACTCAGCCGGATAACACACGGCGGATGAAGACCTATGTCTATTGATTTAAAATGATTATATTGATGAGTGACTTACTTCTTAAAAATAAACTGGTCAATAAAGGAAATGAAATAGTAAATAGTGGAATGTGGTAAAAAAATATTTGGAAATATCAAAATTTTGTAGCTCCCAAAGGCAATTACTCTGAGTGTTGCATCGGCTAGCTTTGTGGATACCAACCTTTTCTAAAGTTGATTGATTTATGCTTTGAGCGTGGCTTTTGGCTTATTTTGAATATACAGAGGTAGAAACGGAATTTACGACGTGAAAGCAATATTTGGTTAGGCAATTCGACGTGAAATAGTTTTTTCCAGTTCGATTTATTTTATCTCCCAAAATTTAGGATCGAGATTCTAATATTAAAAAAAAATTCCTGTCAAGCTGTCACGGATAATCCGCAAAATTTCTATAACATTTATACTAATATATAAAGCTAAATAGTTTGTTTCTTTGAACGTGCTAATCTCAGGAACTACTGAGCTGATTTGGAAAATTCTTTCAGTGTAAGATAGTCCATTTATCGAGGAAGGCTATAGGCTAAACATTACGCTAAGATGAAAGGACAAGAGCAGCAATAAAAAATTATACGAAAACGACAAAATTTAAAGCTTTCCTTGCGTGCGCTGAATAAATGGTGATACAAAAATCATGTATTACAAAATAGTTCCCCTCTAAAAGTTCTAAATAAAGGTCCGTGACAGCATATGTCTAGCTTTTAAGGTTAACCCACTTAAACCATTTTTATGGTTATCTAAAGACGGTTATATTACGGTTTAAATCTTTCCACGCGGGAGCCACTGGCGATTGCTAGTAACAAATATGGCCTAAAATGCTGATATACCAAATGTCAATGTTAGCCCGCACAAAATTAGCTTAGTTAGTTAGTTAATAGTATTTTGTACAGTATTCGAACAGGCTGCTATTATAAGTAAAAAAAGTAACGGCCTATTACTATTAAAATTATATAAGTATATATTCACCAGTTGTCTGTCACCCATAACACAAGTATTAAGTTACTTACTTTGGGGACGGACGACCGTGTGTGTAAGTGTCCCATATATTTATTTATTTATTTATTTATTACTATCCCACTGCTGGGCATAGGCCTCCTCTCTCCGTTTTTGGAGAGAAGGATTGGAGCTATGACCTACCACGCTGCTCCAATGCGGATTGGTAGGTTACACATATCCCCAGAATTCTCTAGAGATATGCAGGTTTCCTCACGATGTTTTCCTTCACCGAAAAGCGTGTGATAAATTGCAATTATCAATTAGATACATAAGTTTTTAATAGAAAAACTACTTGGTGTCTGCCCGAATTTGAACCTATGATTGTCTCACACAAGATTGTCTGGGTTGAACCCATGATTGTCTCTTGTGAGATTTACACGCTGGGCTATCACAATTGCCAAAATTCCACTTCAGTTTTAAGCCTCAATTATTCTATAGAGACATTCTAACCAAAACTATGTCTATAATGTAACAGATAAACAACAAATTATTGTGTTCAAAACAACTATCAAATGTCGGACTCAGAAAAGGCTTAGTAAATTCAGCTCGCGTCCCCTGAGGAAATTGAAACTTCTGGGCGCAAATTTAGTTGTCCGCAAAATAGCCGCTAGATTACATCCTATAACGAGGGTAGATAGTGGGACATTGTTTTGATACTGTTCACGCAACAGGAAAAACAGAAACGTTTATCTATATATACTTATTATAAAACAATTTCCCTTATAGCTGTCCGTCTGTATGTGATGGATATTTTTCAAAAATTTCCTGAACGGATTTTTGTGCGGTTTCTTTCGAAATGTTTAGGTTGCTAGTACAATACCGTTTTATGTGAATGTAATGAATGCGCCGCGTAAACCAACGGAAATACACTAAAGTAATGTACTAGGGAATTGTAGATCTATAAAAATACTTCAAAAAATTTCACGGCAGCACGTCTCTATCTCTTATGGTTAACTCACAATAACTACTTTTATGTTAAAAATTTCAATTCGGAAAAATTTTTGTGACACATAGTTTTCCACGCGGGCGAAACCGCTGGCACAGCTAGTATAGTATTAAAAGTTAACACAAAAAAATCAACCATAAATGAATGGAGATTCAATTAACGAGTAAAATATTTTAGTTTTGTAATACCTTCTTTGCTTAGAATGTGTCTTCTTGAAGCAAATGAAAAGATTCTTATCGTGAAGATAAAGTCTAATGTGCGTAGAGTGCGTTGGAATCCTAAGATAATGTTGGTAGATATGAAATATGCTTCACTAATTTTGGTCTGCATTGACTCAAAATATTCCAAGACAGCTACACGAGATCTTTTCGTCTAAGATATCTCAGTGCCTGAAGACCACGGTCTTTGCTATTCAAGAATGGGTCTTCAGGCACGCTGAACTGATGTATGTCATCCGTATGTCATATGTCATCACTGCTATTTGCATCACATACGGAACCGAGACGTGGTCGCTGACTATGGGCCTCATAAGAAAGCTCAGTCACTCAGCGTGCTGGAGTGAACTATGCTTGGTGTAACTCTACGTGTTGAAATTCAGCCGTAGAAGAACCAAATTCGCTCATCGCGAAGCAGAAATGGCGATGGACGGGGCACATAGCGCGTAAAACTGATGGGCATTGGGGTCTTAAGGTGTTGCAATGGCGACCCAACGCGGCGATAACGCAGTGTTCGGCAGACCCCCTAAGAGGTGGACTGACGTCCTTCAAAAGGTCAAAGGGAGTTGCTGGATCCAAGCGGCAAACGTGTATTGTGGAGATCCGGTTAAGAGACCTATGTCCAACAGTGGGCGTCCAGCAGTTGACGACAAAGAAGAAGATTCTAGAGAAGTGTTTTCAATTGAATTTCTATTTATTACAACGAACGTATTACAGTTTTGAAATCGCAATAGAAATAAAAGTGATGACGAAATTCGGATAAAGCATAGCATTAAATCGTATTTGTATCTTTCCACGTATATTAATAATACAGTTTATGGCTAACCACGAACTAACACAAGCGATAAACCTGTCGAAACCATGAGATATGACCGCAAATAGTGTGTAAAAACGCAATTTAAGACAACATAAAAATTTTACAGTCATATCCACAGTAACATCGTCCGTCTATAACAACAACATTCTTTCGATTTACGTAAGAAATTGTTGAAAGCATTAGTTTTTTTGCAAAAACCTATATTTCGGTGACGAACAACGAAAGAAACAAATCTTTAATATTTAATTTTTTACTTTCTTCTGAATTTACGCTGTGTGGTATCCGGCTGAATAGAATAGTACCACCCTCATTTCTTACCGAGGTGTCGTAAAAGGCGACTAAGATAAGTCGACCCGCCGTGTGGTTTCCGGCTGAGTAGAATAGACCACCCTCATTACTTACCGAGGTGTCGTAAAATGCGACTAAGGTAAGTGACTCACCGTGTGGTATCCGGCTTAGTAGAAATACACCACTCTACTTTCTTACTGAAGTGTCGTAAAAGGCAACTAAGGTAAGGTGGCCCGCCGTGTGGTATCCAGCTGAGTAGATTAGACCAACCTCTTTCTTAACAAGGTATCGCAAAAGGCCGCTAAGGTAAGTTGACGTCAGGTAGGCGGCCGGGCGTAAAATACCTTTCACATCACAACGTGTAACATCGTCCGTTTATAACAACAACAACATTCTTTCGATTTACGTAAGAAATTGTTGAAAGCATTAGTTTTTTTGCAAAAATCTATATTTCGGTGACGAACAACGAAAGAAACAAATCTTTAATATTTAATTTTTTACTTTCTTCTGAATTTACGCTGTGTGGTATCCGGCTGAATAGAATAGTACCACCCTCTTTTCTTACAGAGGTGTCGTAAAAGGCGACTAAGGTAAGTGACTCACCGTGTGGTATCCGGTTAAGTAGAATAGACCACCCTCTTTCTTATCGAGGTGTCGTAAAATACGACTAAGATAAGTTGACGTCAGGCAGGCGGCCGGTCGTAAAATACGCCAAATCATGTGACAACATGTTTATAACATGTTGTGCCGACCCCACTTAGAGTAGGATAGGGGCAGGAAGATGATGATGACTTTCTTCTGAATTTCGAAAATGGCTCCAATGATTTCCATGAAACAGTATGTAGACGTATTCGAGGGTGAAAAATGGATTTAGCTAGGATCGTAGAGGTTGTGGTAGTGAGTGTGTGTAGTGCTTGTATGGAGTATTGGTGTTGGCGGCGTCTTGTGATACGTGTGGCCGCTTGTTCTGCATGTATGTGGTATGTGATTGTTGCCTGCTTCATACACAGCATTGCATGTATTCTCTTAACAAACGCGGATTACAGCAAAGTAATATTATTGTAACTTCTATACTATGGAGTTCCGCAAAGTAACGCCTGCTTCTATAAATCTATAAAGTGTTAGGATTAGGATCCAAAGTTAATTTATAATACATAATTTATTAATACATTTGTAACCAAACAAACAAAATGGCTGACGTGAACAGATTATGTAACTAACAGAGCCTTCGCACGCAACCGATCGTAAAAGAGACCTCTGTTCTTGACCTGACCACTTTTATACTCTAGATGCGAGGGAATTATGAAGTGTTGCTAGCAACAATAAATTAAAACACTGATTAAAAATGTTGCTGTCTACAATATCATATTTATGGCTTGTTCCTAATAAGGTTGTTTCTTCACAATTTCGTATCGCCCAGAGGCGGACTGTCAAAAAAATCGACGCTACAATATTCAATTTCCAAATTCGGCTACGAACTCCCTGTAGCAATTACGCTGAGTGCTGCAGGCCGGATTTGATTTCAAAATGGCCGCAATAAACTACACATCACTACACCACAAGGGTAATATGTATGAAGATTTTGGAAAAACAAAAACTTAGTTTTAAAAGCCGTGTGGTATCTGGCTGAGTAGAATAGACAACCCGAGTTACTTGTTTTTAAAGCCGTGTGGTATCTGGCTGAGTAGAATAGACAACCCGAGTTACTTGTTTTAAAGCCATGTGGTATCTGGCTGAGTAGAATAGACAACCCGAGTTACTTGTTTTTAAAGCCGTGTGGTATCTGGCTGAGTAGAATAGACAACCCGAGTTACTTGTTTTTAAAGCCGTGTGGTATCTGGCTGAGTAGAATAGACAACCCGAGTTACTTGTTTTAAAAGCCGTGTGGTATCTGGCTGAGTAGAATAGACAACCCGAGTTACTTGTTTTTAAAGCCGTGTGGTATCTGGCTGAGTAGAATAGACAACCCGAGTTACTTGTTTTAAAGCCGTGTGGTATCTGGCTGAGTAGAATAGACAACCCGAGTTACTTGTTTTAAAAGCCGTGTGGTATCTGGCTGAGTAGAATAGACAACCCGAGTTACTTGTTTTTAAAGCCGTGTGGTATCTGGCTGAGTAGAATAGACAACCCGAGTTACTTGTTTTAAAGCCGTGTGGTATCTGGCTGAGTAGAATAGACAACCCGAGTTACTTGTTTTTAAAGCCGTGTGGTATCTGGCTGAGTAGAATAGACAACCCGAGTTACTTGTTTTAAAGCCGTGTGGTATCTGGCTGAGTAGAATAGACAACCCGAGTTACTTGTTTTAAAGCCGTGTGGTATCTGGCTGAGTAGAATAGACAACCCGAGTTACTTGTTTTAAAGCCGTGTGGTATCTGGCTGAGTAGAATAGACAACCCGAGTTACTTGTTTTTAAAGCCGTGTGGTATCTGGCTGAGTAGAATAGACAACCCGAGTTACTTGTTTTTAAAGCCGTGTGGTATAGAAAACCCCAGTTACCGAGTTGTCGTAAAAGGCGACTAAGGTAAGGTGACCCGCCGTGTGGTATCCGGCTTAGTAGAAATACACCACTCTCCTTTTTTACTGAAGTGGTAAAAGGCGACTAAGGTAGGTCAACCCGCCGTCTAGTATCCAGCTTAGTAGAAATACACCACCCTCATTTTTACCGAGTTGTCGTAAAAGGCGACTAAGATAAGTTGACCCGCCGTGTGTTATCCAGCTTAGTAGAAATACACCACTGTCTTTTCTTACTGAGGTGTCGTAAAAGGCAACTAAGGTAAGGTGACCCGCCGTGTGGTATTCAGCTGATTAGAAAAGACAAACCTCTTTCTTACCGAGGTGTCGTAGAATAAGACTAAGGTAAGTTGACGTCAGGTAGGCGGCCGGGCGTAAAATACCTTTCCAAATCACATCACAACAACTTTGGTTGTTTAAAACATGTTGTGCCGACCCCACTTAGAGTGGGATAAGGGCAGGAAAATGAGCAGATGTAACACAAAATAATGTATTGATTACAGATAACAAATATTTAGAAAAACGATAAGTTGTGAAAAAATACTAACTACACAAAAGTCTTGATAAAAGTTATTTTGCGATTATTTTTTTATATTATGGACCACCGCAAATCAACACCTTATTTTAAAATTATTTACAAAATGAATATACGAATCTGCATCTCAAATTCTTTAAAGTACAAATATGTACTGAAAACGTGGTTGCCAATTTATCAGAAATAAAAGAATGGACAAAAATTCACGTATCAATTTAAATATCGATTTCTCGCCGCTTTTTGGTAACAGACGAACACCAACGAACAATATAAGCTAATTACGTTGGCAACACGATAAAATAAATAAAGCTTACCAACCAACAGGCCAAAATGGCGCGAATCGTATTGATATAATCTGTTAGTATTATTTCTGTGTCGCGGTAAATGTTTGTGTGAATTTTACTTCAATATTTACAGTTAAATAACAATATTGTTTAATCTTTTATATTCACATTGATATTTCATTTATACTATATGATAATTTTAAAAGTTATTTTATTATATGTTTTTTATATACTTCCTCCTGCCCTTATCCCACTCTGATGTCGGCAAAACATGTTATAAACATGTTGTCACATAATTTGGCTAGGTATTTTACAACCGGTCGCCTGCCTGACGTCAACTTACCTTAGTCGTATATGACACCTCGGTAAGAAATAGTATGGTCTATTTCTACTCAATCGGATACCACACGGCGAGTCAACTTACCCTAGTCACCTTTTACGTCACCTCGGTAAGATATGAGGGTGATCTATTCTATTCAGCCGGATATCACACAGTGGGTAAACTCACCGTAGTCAGCTTTTACGACAACTCGATAAGATATGAGGGTGATCTATTCTATTCAGCCGGATATCACACAGTGGGTAAACTCACCGTAGTCAACTTTTACAACACCTCGGTAAGATATGAGGGTGGTCTATTCTACTCATCCGAATACCACACGGCGTGTAATGTTAAAATATTAATTCATTTTTAACATTATTATCCTTAGAATAAAAAAAAATCTTTCATTGTTTGGTCAAATCATTTCCATAGACTAGCGATAATACCAATTAAACGAATAACTTTTCCAAATACAATAACACTGTGCACGTCTACAATTCATTTAATTCATTCATTTATGACGCCAATAGTGACAAAGGAAAATCTCCCCATCAAAAACTTGATACCCACATCAAAACATGCACTTTATTTGAACAAATAAAACCCGTCATAACGAGAAAACCAGGAATTTATGGCGGACCGTTAAAACTTAGTAGTTAAGGATGCTTCCAGAAGCGTGGTCGACTATGAAATGGCACCATAAACATCTGCGATATACAAATTTAGAAAATATACGAAGCGAAATTTCCATAGAGTTTTCAAATTCAAAAAATTCTTTACTCGAGAAAAGAAAAACTCGTAAAGAAACACTCGTAAAGAAGTGCTTTTGAATCGTCAACTCTACTGCTGGTTCGGGAAGCTGTTCCTACCGAGAAGAGCCAGCAAGAAACTCGGCGGTTTCTTTGTTCCAAATGTAATTATTTTAACTAGTAACATTTAGTCAAAACTGTCTTATACAGGGTCGAAGGGTAGCTATGCAGAGAAGCGAGCCTAAAGCATAAGTTTTTTTAAATCTTTATATTTTTAATCTTTAAATGAGCTAATCTTGGATTTATATATTATAATCTGAATTTCGAAAACGGCACCAACAATTTTCATGAAACATAGTATATAGGGGGTTTCGATGGCGATTAATCGATCTAGCTAGGTAGGTATATAAAAATATGGTATTGGTATGGTAAAAATATATATGGTAAAAATATTGGACAAAACCACATTTTTTTTGATGATACTTAGTTTTTGAATGTACTAGTTTTTCGGTGCATAAAACGGTTTTTATGCACCGAAAAACTAGTACAATATTATTAGAAAATAAAGGCTAATTATGCTGTCATTTTCAAAGTTATAATAGCTCGGGAGCGGGCGGTCTATAAAAGTGAAAATACCCCGGATGGAGTCCTGATAACATTCTTAGTTTATTTTTTTTTATTGCATTTTTTATATTTAAAAAATTTACCGTGCAAAGCTTGGTCACCCAGGTTCTTATTATCTAAGATAAATAACGTTAAATCAAATCAAATCAAAAAATCTTTTATTTATAACGTCACAGTAAATTAAGTAAGAAAGACGAATTGAAACCTTAATAAAATTAAGACAGATATACAGAAACGTGACGTTATATGGAACACCATTCAGCTTAAGTTGAGGAGTACCTCAACGCTGGTTTTCAATGGCGACCATTTTTACTTAACACTAAAACTTAATCTAACGACAGTAAAAATGACAATGAAAGTTACAGAAGTGTTAAAGACTAAGAATAGCGTATCTCATATGACTGAACTCTAACGTTGATAGTTCCATCAACACTAGTGGCAGACATATTTCATCTTACGTTATGGTTGGCAATAATTCCTCAGATCACTCATCGGTGTCGATTTTAGGTTCGGTTTTCCGGGCTACTGCGTTGTTTCTTGCCACATTCTATTTCTGTATGATATTTTGTGTCAAATGGACGTCAATGATGATCGTAATTCTTAATCATAATGAAGCAATTGTTGTCTTTCGTTTTGCCTTCGGTCAAAGGAAAAAAATCCATATGTTTATATATCAATATACGATGAAAGTAGTGATGCGCGACGCGCTGGTACCTTAAAGTGGCATCCTTCCCGTACAGCTTCAAGGGTAGCTTTCATTACGCCGCAACTAAATGCTGGAACAACTTACCGCCTCCTTTGCGAAAATGTACTACCATAGCTAATTTTCGTATTAAATTCAAATTACACTTATTGAATCTTCAAAAAACTGCCTGAACGGTTGTATAAAGCTACTCTTTAAAATGTCATTATCTTTTATTATTATTTTTTGTTTTATTGAATGTAATACCTTAAACACGAAAATGCAATTGATTTTATTATTATTTCGTTTTGATTATTATTGTGTTTTAACTTTATGATTTATTATCTCCATTTAATATTCCTTTTTATTTTTAAACTTATATTTGTTTTGTTGTGTCTAGTTTTATTTACATTTCAAACTTAAGTAACTTTTTAAGTACATCTTAAACGAAAGTTTTAAACTGGTATACTCGGGCAGCAGCTGAAAACCAACGCCGTGTGTTATTAGTTCCAATAATGACATGCGACAATGCTGAGCCGTGTGCCCTTTCTGTCAATTAACAATTGCAGAATAAATGTTTTTTCATATCATTTTCATTTCATTTCAATACTTATTATAAAAGAAAGTCCCCAAAGTTGTATCTGTATCTGATCGATTTTCTCAAAATGTACTGAAGGGATTTTTGTACGGTTTGTACTAAAAGGTAGTGCAATTCTTTCAAAAGGATTAAGTTAAAAGTAATTTACGGTTTTATGTTAATTGTGTTGAAGGAGACAGAACATTAGATTTGGTGGGTGGCCACGTCAAATGCACTGTCTCCTTTTCCGACACATAAATTAAAATAAATTGTAACCGAGTGGTATATGGCTGAATAAAATAAACTACCCTCTTTCTTACCGAGATGCCGCATAAGGCATGCGGCCATAAGGCATATATGCCGCATAAGTTAGTTAAGCGGTCGGTCGTAAAATACTTAGACAACGCACAAGGACAGGAGAATGATGACTGTTTATGTAGATTCAGATTTAAGCACATCAAAATTTCTGTCTCCTTCTTACCTGGTTGACCGAGCCAGACTCGGTATTTTTTTACAAAATAAAAAAGGGATAAAAGTAACAGGGTAGGCAGGGCTCGATCCTAGGTAATTTCATTTCTCGCGACCACCCGTTCCCCAAATATGCTACGCTGGCTTGACATTTAACGGCAAAAATATCGTTTTATATATTCAATGTAAATTTTAATATTTTTTTAATGTCCAAAAATGGGGATAAAACTATTTTTTTTTAAATAAAATCTAGCTAGATCGATTTTTCTCGCCCAAAACCTCCTGCATGCTAAATTTCAATAAAATCGTTGGAGTCGTTTCTGAGATTCCAAAAATATATATACATACAAGATTAACTCTTAAATATTTAAAAAAAAATCACGTGTTGCTTGAGAAAATATAAGACATACCAAAGATGTATGCAAAAAGCTGTGATGGCCTAGCGGTGCGAGCGTGTGAATCTCTAGAGATGATCATGGGTTCAAACCCGGGCAGACACCAATGAGTTTTTCTATTAAAACTTATGTGTCTAATTGATAATTGCAATTTATCACACGCTTTTCAGTGAAGGAAAACATCGTGAGGAAACCTGCATATCTCTAGAGAATCCTAGGGATATGTGTAACCTACCAATCCGCATTGGAGCAGCGTGGTAGGTCTTAGCTCCAACCCTTCTCTCCAAAAATGGATAGAGGAGGCCTATGCCCAGCAGTAGGATAGTAACAGGCCGTTACTTACTATTACTTAGATGTATGCAAACAATAAAACGATAACAAATACACAATATACCAAATCCCTAAATCCAATCCGACGAGAGATGTGAATTATTGGCACGGGATCGAAGGATGAATTATATCAGGCTGGTGTTGATAGAGTAATCAAAGGCATACCATTAACACTTGCGTCAGATATTAGAGTGCATGTAATGATTATTCAATGGTTATTATAGCAATTTATCTTTGGTGGCTTCGGCGCGTGGAAATCAGTGATTTCCACGTATTATAGAGTATTTAATTGAAATTTTGATCATAAAAGTAGTTATTGTGAGATAACCATAAGAGATAGAGACAAGCTGTTACGGACTTTTTTGTAGTATTTGAATAGATCTACAATTCTCTAGTACATTACTTTTGTTTATCTCTTTTGGTTTACGTTGCGCACGCGACTAAAGGTCATACCACCTAATTCCCATTCCCACTTAGAGTGGGATAAGGACAAGGGAATGATAAGACATCATTGCCAGCATAGTTTTACAGTATATCAACAATAATATACTATTTATGGGGAAAAATATTCGAATTTATAGCAAAAAATATTGATAGACATAACAGACATACTAGAAACCGACATAAAGTAATAACGCCTATGATTGTTATGTACTAATATGCCTTCAAATAGTCCGAAAATCATTTGTCGGTCTCGGTACACTTTAAAAGTTTTTTACAATCAAAGTTAAATCTACTTAAACTATAAATTGAGAAATATATCTACTTAACTAATAAGGTTTACTTGTCTGATGCAATATTATATCAACTTTATCCTAGCTTAGACGTTTTGCAAATAGTTAAAAACTAAGCGCAGCAATTTTCCTATCCTACAAATATTATAATAATGAAATTTGTGAGTATGGATGTTAGTTATGTTACTCTTTCACGGCGAATCCGCTGAACCACTATCGATGAAATTTGGCACAATTATTAGTAATACACCGGAATAACATATAGGATTTGGAAATCCTCTTCATTCTACAGGAATAAAATTATATTGGAAACCGACATCTAATATCTAATTATCACACGACAACAGTCCACGCGAACGTTGCGGGTAAAATCTTGTAATGTATAATGCTAAGTGCTGGAGTCTAAATAATTTATAGAATTACGCCTTACTTTGCGGAGGTCCATAATACAAAACTAATGAGAATATTATTTTGCTATAAACCGCGATTAAAGAAAATATATGTAATGCTAAA